>JADMNL010000034.1:4255000-6655000 GCA_016271365.2 Neoceratodus forsteri
CACCTGCCCTTTACCTGTATTAATTCCTGCTCCCTCTCCCATTTTTCCAGTTTGTCTGGTGCAGTCATGAGGGCCCCTGAAACTCTGTCTGCCCTCCCCTGAACTGCTGGAAACTCAGGTATGAAGTGGCTCCTGCTTCAATGGCTGCTGCTGGCTGTATTTATTTTCCCCACCAATGCTTTGCTTTGGCTACCCCACTGCCCCCACCAACACCTTTGGTGAGCATTTATATTTACACTTCAGAGTTGTCTCACGTGCCCATAAAGGAAATATTACTAACAGTCTAGTTTCCCATTTGCAGACTGTCACTCTTCACCAGTAGTTGGCACCAAACCATTTTGCTTCACTTTCTCCACTTTAAATTACTGAAGGCCAACACCTAGTCCTCTCACTGCTGCCTGCTGGCTCTCACCCATGCACATCATCCTGCCCATTCTCTCCCTCACATTCATCTTCCTCCTTGTGCCCTTGGCATCCCTCTCACCTTCATCCTTCCCAAAGGATCTGAAAAGCCTCTGACTTGCCCACCCTTTGCCTCCTCCCCAACTCTGCTACCTCCTTTCTCCTCCTCCCACTCATCGTATACCCCAACCCCTGGTTACCAGACCTATCCATACTGCCCCCAGTTTCCATCCTGGACTGCTTGCCCTAAAATTCACCCACCAGTCTACACCAACACTTCCTCACAAGTCTCCCTCCTCCTATAGAAAGGTTAAGCAAGCCCTGACTAGGATCCTGGTAACTATGCTGTTATTAATGGCTGGAGACATCAAACCCAACCCAGGTCCAGCAACCACCCTATAACTTCCACATGGCCAAAGGATGGCACACCTAAATATATGCAGTCTCCTCCCAAAACTTGAATTGCTCCAGCCAAGTGTCTTATCCCTAAAACCGGACATCATGATTGTTACCAAGACCTGGCTAAAACCACACATCGAGAATGCTAGTATCTTAATCCCTGGATACACAGTCATCTGGCTTGACCTCCCCAGTGCCAGAAGGGGTGGTGGTATAGCCATATACATCAGTTCCTCCCTTCTTTTGACTTCGGTATCCCTACTTACTCCACCCACAAAGTCTATAAACTCCTTACTGGTGAAAATCTCCCTCCCTCCCTCACTCCATTCCCATTTTTATAGCTGGTTCCTACTGCCTTCCTGAATCCCCTGTGTCCTCCATCAAGGATCACTTAACTACCCTTCAATCATTCACATCAGGTGGGGAGATCCATGTCCTAGGAGACTTTAATATAAATTGGCTCGCCTCCTCTAGCTCCAAAATTCGCAATGATGTTTCTGCACTAAATCTATCACAATTGACTACTGAACCCACATGCCTAAACACCAAAACCCAGAACCACTCACTATTAGATTGGTCCCTTACCTCCCACCCTCATCAGATAATTTCTGCAGGTCTCCAACCAGACTACCTCAGTGACCATCACCTAATTCATTTGGTAAGGAAAGTCCACAGGCTGAAGGCACTCCCAGACCCTGCTGGTCCAGTCCTACAAATCCCTGGATCTAGCATCTCTTTTAAATGACTTGGCAGACACTGACTGGTCTCCCACATCTTGTGCATCCTCAATCGACTCAGCCCTGGACTATTTCAAGTCCAAATTTAACTCCATATAGGACACGTACACCCCTCTCAGACTTACCCATGCATGGGTGGCTCACCTGCTCGGGATATTGGCTGTTGTCATAAACTGCTGCAGAGCCAGGGATCTGGCTTGGAAGGCCTTTAAAACATTAGGCTCCACTTCAGATTTCCAGAAGTACCGCACTCTTTGCAATGCATGTACTAGTCGAATCTGCCAGGCAAAATCAAACTACTTCCTATCCACCTTCCTCAGCAACATAAATCAGTCCTCTAAATTTTGGAAGGTGGTCCAATCACTCTTTTCTCCACCATCCCAACCACCTACCGCTGTCATTAACAAAGGAGGCTCCTCTGTAATGGACCCACTAGCAGTGGCAACTGAGTTCAACTCTTTCATCACAAACTGTATTGCAGCACTGAAGTACTCTCTCCATCCCACTGCACCAGCCCAAACTATCTCACCATGGCCTGCTCAAGACACCCACCAGGGTTTCTTCTTCCACCATGTTACCCTGGCCAATGTTTATAATTCACTGCTCATGCTAAACCCTTCCAAATGCAAATACCCCACCGGGCTGGACACAAAAATGCTGCTACTGCCTGCATCAGTCATTGCCTCCCCCCAGCCTTACTTTTTAAGCTTTACTTCTCTCTAGCTTCTATCCCTTCTTAATGGAAGCATGCCACAGTCATCCCTCTGCCGACGGGTGGTGACCCATCCTCCCCCTGGAAACTATCACCCTATGTCCCTCCTCCCCATCCTAGCAAAACTTCAGGAATGCCTTGTCCTCTCCAAGCTCTTTTCCTTCCTTTACTCCACCTCCTTCTTTACCCCCTTCCAGTCTGGTTTTAGGAAGTCCCACACTCCATGTCCCGCCTTAGGCTCACCGATACCATCCTCACCAGCATGGACAATGGCTACATCACCTCTGCCATCTTTGTTGACCTCACAAAGGCTTTCAGCATTGTCTCTCACCCTGTCCTGCTCTCTAAGCTTTCCTTAGCTGGGCTTTCCAGCATGGCCACCATGTGATTCCACTACTACCTTGTGGGCAGAATGCAATCTGTCAAGGTTGGAAACACTGTCTCCCCTTCCCTCCCAACATCCACTAGTGTCCCCCAAGGCTCTGTCCTTGGCCTGCTACTGTCTTCCTAAAAGACCTGCCCTCTACCTGCCCAAACACATCCATTTACATGTATGCAGATGACACAGTCCTGTATACATCTGGCATCTCCACTTCCAGTGTAGTCAGCAGACTGCAGTGTGACTTCAATGATGTCCAGCTCTGGTTTCACTCAAAGTACCTGTTCCTGAATGCCAAGAAAACAGTCTCCATGTCCTTTGGCACAAGGAGGAGACTCTCTTAGCTCCCTCCCCCCCCCCACATTCCACACACTTGATGGGACAATGCTGGAGTACTGTACCTCCTTTAGATACCTCAGGGTCTGGCTCAACCAATACCTTGACTTTTCTGTGCATGTAGAGGGTATCCAAAAGAAGTTGCACCCCAGGCTGGGGGCCCTGTACTGCAACCATGGCTATATTCCACTTCTGGCCCAATGTGAAATTGTGTAGAAAAATATCATCCTAATCCTGGACTACGACAATGTAGTCTATTGTGCTGCCCCAAAAACTACCCTAAACAAACTGGATACCTTCTTCCACTCCTTCTGTCACTTCACCTTTAGCAGTCCTCCTGGCACTCCCCACTGCAGCCTCTACCAGGCTTTGCACCTCACCTCTTTACAGGACAAGAGACAATCCCATTGTGCCAGGCTTGTGGCTAAATTTTGGTCCCACTGCCTACCTCTCTACCTATTTTCTGTCCTGTCCTTGCCTCCCCCCTTCACACTCCCTCAGAACCTCTGACAACCACTCATTGGCTGTCCTTCACAGATCTATCTCTTTTGGCCAGGCAGCTTTCTCTCATCACATGCCTAAACTGTGGAATTTTCTCCCCCTTGCAATTCATCATGCCCCCTCTGTTCATCAACTCAGCTCTCTCCTCAAAGATCATTTCCACACAGCCTGCACATGCACCTAGATCCCCCCACATATTCCCTGTCCTAGCCTTTGGGACCCCTAATATCCTGGTGCCTGGGTCATCAGCCCTGCCATTTAGTAGCTCAGTTTAGGGCTCTTAATGATCTTGGCTGTTCACTCTACCTGACTGGCTCATGAATTCTAGTGGACAGGGAAGTGATTTTGAAACTACTGCTCCCTATTTATATTAATTTTCTGATGTATCCATGTATATATCATGCTGTGCTACACATTGCAGATATAATTATGTTTTGTGTTGTTTCCCATGCCCCCTCCCCCAAGATGCATCTGGAATCGAGCAGTACTCTGCTCAGCATGCCTTCCTAGTAAAACTTTTAAATAAATAAATAAATAAAATACATGGTGGAACTTTTTTTGCCAGCACTTCAGTTTTGCATGAAGCTTATCTTGAAGCATCTTCTTCTGCAGGTATCCCTCTCCCTCACAGCCAAGAGGATGGCTAAGAAGAACTGCCTTGTAAAGAACTTGGAGGCTGTGGAGACACTGGGCTCTACCTCCATCATTTGCTCTGACAAAACAGGAACACTTACTCAGAACCGAATGACTGTTGCCCATCTATGGTTTGATCAAGAGATCCATTCTGCTGACACAAGTGAAGACCAGACAAGTAAGTACTCAGATAGAACATGGAACCCGTGTCTCATTTCAAAAGTAACTATCCATCAGAGATGGTTACTGAAAATCTACTTCTTTAATGTTTCAATGTTCTTTTAGCTCCCAGGTTTCCCCTCTGATTTCTTCCCCTACTATTTAAATCCTACAATATCGTGGAGCTATGTTGGAAATTTATTGTTGAAATGTGCACAGTGTTTGATTAGGAGCTTAATCTTGACAACATAGAAACATAGAAGCTGTTGACAGAAAAAGACCTCCTGGCCCATCCAGTCTGCCCTGAGGTCCCTACCTACTGTGCACTTTTGACTTGTGGATTTTATGAATTCAATGTGCAAATTTACAGTGTTTCTCACAGTATGTCGGCAAAATTCTTCTATATTTTTAGGGGTACAGTTCGTGGCTATAGCATCAAGTTTTTACAACAAATATTGCCTGCTGTAGATGGTTTTCTGGGGCTGTATATACAGCCTCCAAGATGGCAACCAGTCATAGAAGGCAATTGCCTTTGTAATACAATGGTCAAGGGTTTACAATTTATTTATTTGTTTTTGAGGAACAGCAGTGAGGGGATAGGGTATATTCTTCTGTGTTCAGCCTCATCCTGGGTAAGTGCCGGAGACACAAGACTACTGATGTATATTGAACAGTAAAGCTGTTGGGGTGAATTAGTGAATGGGGGAAATTTGCCAGGAACACCAGGGAAATTCCCTACTCATTCAAGAAATTATATGGGATCATTGACATGTGAATGAATATCCAACAGGGTAGGCAATGAATGTTCCATCCAAAAGATGGCACCTTACAACAGCACAATGTCCCCCTCACACCATGCATGGGCATTGGTATGGGGTGCTTGTTACCATGGTGAGAATGACCTCTGCAGAGCTACCAACATCCCTTCTAGCAGCACCAGGTATTTGCTCAAGGTCTTCCAACTGTCTACTGACCTGGCCCAACAATGCTTAGCTTCTGAGATCTGATGTTATCCAGCTCCATGGGGGTTAGATGGCAGGTTAAACAAGGGTTAGGATTAACACCTAATACAACACTGTGGCACTTCTTGCCTCACCAGTAAATGTAAAGGGCAGCCACAAGTGATAGATACAGGTGAAGCACATCAGCCATTTATGATCACAAATGGAAATTTGGAATCTAAAGAATGGACACAACATTTCATCCCAACTGGTGATCTATCTTCAAAATGCTGGGGAATACAGCTCAAAAGCACAATCCATAAACTGCAATAACATCTGCACCTTGCTGGCCACTCAGTTGCTAATGAAACCTACAAGACTGAAGGACATCCTTTAAAAACAATGAGATGCATAAACAACAGACCAAGGAACATGAGTTGTTAGGGTGAAAAGACAGCAGTGGAGAAGTGTAGAAGGTTATGCCTTGGTTTCCATAGAAATGCTATTTGGAACTCTGAAAAGTAAAAAAGAAATTCCAAAAAAGCATTTAAGAAGTGGAATAGCCATTTTACACAAAGTCTGGCAGAATTCTGCATTTGGTATAGCTCTACTGAGCACCATTATGGCCTGTTACAGCACTGAGGAAAGTTGCTTTCATGAAAAACAAAGATGGCTCTATCTGCAGCTGGCATAATTGTAGAATTGAAAACTGCTACCATTTATTGCCCAAACACAGCATGGGAGACCTTGTGGATGTTTGTCTAATGTCAGATGATCCACCATCTCTCTAGTCTCTGAGCAAATCCTTCCAGGGTTGGAGAGAAGGAGAATATATTTATCAGTGGCATAGCTGATGGACTGGATGGGAAGGTATGTCTTTTTTCAGATGATACTAAACTCAGCAATAGGGTCAACATACCCAAAGGAGTCCAGAAGATGGAGTCCAACCTAAGGAGATTGGAAGAATTATCAAGAGGCTGGCAGTTGAAATTTAACACCACAAATGTAAGCTTAGCACCTGGGATGAAGCAACCCAGCATGGATATACTTTTTAGGAGGGGAGCAGCTGACTACAACAAAGCAGGAACGTGATCTTGAGGTAATTATCTCAGACAACCTGAAAGTTAGCTAGCAATGTGAGAAGACAGCACTAAAGGCTAGCAGCATCTTGAGATATATAGGAAGGGGCATCACAAGTAGGACACGTGAGGTGATCATGCTGCTGTACAGGACCCTGGTGAGGCTGCACCTTGAGTGCTGCTTCCAGTTCTGGAGGCCATACCTCAAGAGGGATATAGACAGGTTGGACATTATAGAGAGGAGGGTGACAAAGATGGTGCAGGGCATGCATCAAGAACCATATCAAACAAGACCACAGCAGCTCAACATGTATTTCCTGGAACAAGGAAGGGACAGGGGAGACATGATAGAGACCTTCAAGTTCCTTAAGGGTACAAGCACAAAGTCTCCTACAGATGAACAATTGTACCTGGACTAGAGGCTATGACATGCATCTAAGGGGAGGTAGATTCAGAAGCAATTTTAGAAGGTTTTCTTCACTGAAAGGGTGGTGGAACCTTGGAGCGCCCTGCCCTTGGGGTGGTGAAAGCAAAGATGGTAGGGGCTTTTAAACTAACATGGGACAATCAGTATGGGAACTTCAGGAATAAAGCAGACTAGGAAGGGGGTTAGTCTTAAATAGGCAGACTAGATGGATCACAGTCTCAATCTGCCTTTACTTTTGATGTTTCTATGATTTCTGTGTCAAAGAGCTATTACTGCAAATGACTCCACTGGTATTGACGTGGGCAAACAGGAGCAAGCTACCAGAACTGTTTTACAGCACCAGCTGGCACAACCAGTCTGCAAGCAGATGGAAGGAATAGACAGAGCAACTGGTGCAGCATTGCTTTGAAAACATGCTCTACTAGTCATTAAGCATTTGGGCAGGCAGGGGAAAATTCCACAAGAGGATCATTGCATTAAACCAGCACAGGTAAGGTGGGAACAAACCATGGAAGGATAAAACAGATTGCTGTAAAAAGTAAATCACTCATTAATTCCACCATGTCCTACCTTGTATCAAAATCCTGGTGCCAGAACTGCTTTGCACTGCCTTGCCAGTAAACCTGATGAACTAACCCAGGCTTCCTTTTTCTGTGCATTCTTTCAGAGCAACTAGTTTTCATTTTGGTTCTCATTAGGGTTGCCACCGAATGTAAAGCCCTTCACAGAATTTCTTCAGAATTGCTGCATAATTGCTCATAGCCTGGCTGCAGAAAGTTATGCAGTCCTGCCATGGGATGTAATTTTGCATTACTGCAGTATACCCGGAGGGCTCTGTATGGTTTCATAGTTTCATAGTTATGTACAAGTTCATAAGGTCAAGGCCCATAATGAACTCACCACCATTTACATTAACAGTGGAAAAGGTATTTTTAATTATTCATATAATAGTCCAGATTTGATTTAAACTGTTCCACATAATTACTCATTACTACATATCTAGGGAATGTGTTCCATATAGCTGGAGCTCTCTGTGTAAAGAATTTTTTCTGCCAAGTTGTCTTACTAACAGAGGTTTTCAATATTAAGTTATGGGATCTAGAATTGTTTTGTGTTGTTCGTCTTTCAAGACAGATGGTAGTAATTAAGGATTCATTTTGAAATGCTTTGAAGATGTAGATTAGGTCTCCTCTAAGGGATCTGTATTCCAGGGAATAGAGGTTCAATATTCTTAGCCTATTGCTGTAATCCTTATCATTCATGTTATCAATTTTTCTGGAAGCCTTGTGTTGAACTCTTTCTGTCATGGTCTGACAACCTATAGAGGTAGGAGTGTAGAATGGGGCACAACATTCCAAGTGTGGATAAATAAAGCTAGTGTATAAAGGAAGTATAACTTTTGGTTTCCTACTTTTTATATGCCTCTGTATACATCTGAGGATACCATAACATTTCTTAACTGTTTGTATGTGTGTTGAATTTTAAGTTGTCAGTTATTGTGACACCCAGATCTTTTTCTTCAGTCGTTACCTCTAGTTGGATAGTATTCATTACATACTGGGCCCTAATATTCAACATCTGACCTGTACACAATCACCAACACCTTTAACAATGCGTTCTCCAATTTGGATAGTGTCCTCCCTTCTAATTTCTTCGATGCCCCCTCTGGTAGTAACTCTCCTGCCACTGCCACTGGGTGTGGGCAGGACACTAGTGTGGTGGGTAGGTAACTGGCTGGGTGGCAGGACACAGAGGGTGGTGGTATATGGCCGTCACTCCACAGAAGGAAGAGTGACCAGTGGGGTACCACAGGGATCAGTGCTTGGACCGGTCCTATTCAACATCTTCATCAGTGACATTGCACAGGACCTAGAAGGCAGAATTTCACTGTTCGCTGATGAGACAAAGCTCTGTAACACAGTAGACACACCAGAGGGTGTAGACAGAATGAGAAGGGACCTGCAGAAACTTGAAGAATGGTCAGGGGTTTGGCAGTTGAAATTCAATGCAACGAAGTGCAAGATAATGCATATGGGGCACAAAAACCCTGGCACAATATATCAGTTGGGGGGGGGTGAGGATATAGGATGCACCAAGCAGGAAAGGGATCTTGGGGTTGTCATCTCTGATGACCTCAAGGTAGGAAACAGTGTGACAAGGCAGCAGGTAAAGCAAATAGGATGCTGGGATGTATAGGCAGGGGCATCACCAGCAGGAAAAGGAGGTCATAATTCTGCTATACAAGACTAGTGAGGCCCCACCTGGAGTACAGTGTACAGTTCTGGAGACCATACCTACGTAAGGACATAGACAGGGTAGAGAAGGTTCAGAGGAGGGCAACAAAGATGGTGCATGGATTGCATCACAAGTCCTATGAAGACAGGTTGAAGGAACTGAACATGTACTCCCTGGAGGAGAGGAGGGAGAGAGGGGATATGATAGAGTCATACAAGTATCTCAAAGGGAGGAACAGGGTGCAGGAATACACTATTTTTAAGTGAAAAAGATGTTCCAGGACTAGAGGGCATGGGATGAAGTTGGAGGGAGGACGATTCAGAGGAAACATGAGGAAGAATTTCTTCACAGAACGGGTGGTTGACAAGTGGAACACCCTGCCAGAGGAAGTGGTGGGGGCTGAAACAATCATGGGATTTAAGAATGCATGGAATAGACATAAAGGAATTCTGGAGGTCAGGGGTAAGGGGGCAACAGACTTCTAGGAAAACATAAACTGAACCTACAAGCTCAAATGGGCAGACTGGGTGGGCTATAGGCCCTTATCTGCCAACACTGTCTATGTATCTATGTATCTATGCTCCTCTCCTACACCCTGCCCCACAATTCTTCTTCAAGGAGATCCCAGTGCATGAAGCCAGAACCTATATTCGGAAGGCCATTATCAATGCAGGCTACAGCAGTGACTCCCTTGGCCTGAAGTTGTTAGCGCTTGTCCTTGAAGAAGTCCTTGAACCTCTGACAAAGATCTTCAACCTATCACTAAGGATGTCCCAGTTTCCATCTCGCTACAAACAGGCGACCATCACACCAATACACAAACGTCGAGACAAATCACTGCACTCCAACTACAGACATATCTCCATCCTCCCTCCATTGTCTTAGGCCCTGGAGCTCATCGCCTCAGACCAACTTGTCGAGTACCTGGAAAATACTACATCCAGTGTCCTGAACAACATGGTTTCCAAAAAAGGGCACAGTACCACCACTGCACTATTAGAATTCATGGGCTTCATCCATACCACGCTTGATCAAGGAAACTGTGTGGAGCAGTATTCAACAACCTTACAAAAGCCTTTGATACTGTGAACCACCCACTCCTACTCAAGCAATTATCAAACATTGGGCTCTCCAATGAAGCACTGCTCTGGTTTGCAAGCTACCTTGGGGAGAGGATCCAGTCACTTCAGATTGCTGGTGTCACCTCAGAAGAAAAGCCAGTCCTTTCAAGGGTCCCACAGGGTCCATCTTGGGGCCACTACTCTTCAGCCTCTTCCTCAACGACCTTCCAAGTGTCTGCCACCAGAAATTACTGCTCTACACCGATGATGCAGTCATGTTCACCAACCACCAAAACGCAGAGTTTCTCGAGAAACAATTACAGCTTGAATTCATGTACATCGAAGAATGGTTCAAGTCACACAAACTGGTCATGAACTACAGCAAAACAAAGATTATGACCTTCTACAATGCCAGGAGTAAGTATAAATGCTGTGATCTCACCATCCTAAACCAAACAGGGACCTTACTTGAACACGTTCCTGATTTTAAATACCTAGGTGTCACATTGGACAGCTCACTTTCCTACCATCGGCAAATAGATGCTGTTGCCAAAGCCAACAACATCTGTAGAGGCCTGTTCTACAGGCACAACACTGCATGACTCTGGACACTCTCTGGTTGGGTATCAACAGCTCTGTTATCTCCATCGATTATGGGCTAGCAATCTATGTCTCTGCCTCCACCTCTGCCCTCCACAGAATTACAGATGCACTCAACAAAGCATGCAGGCTGCTAACTGGGGCTGACAGACTTGCACACACTTGTGACCTGTACACTTGGGCAGGATGGCTTCCTGTCATCAGCTGGATACAGTATCAGACCTGCATCTTAGCCAATAAAGTCCTCGGGATCATGGCCCCGGGCATTGAAAAGCTCCTCATTGACCACCACAGCACTCAGTGAACTAGAACTTCACAACAACTAACCTTCCTTGTCCCCAGATGCCAGACTACCATGGCCAGAGGGCCTTTGCCCACAGAGCACCACAGTGGTACAATACTCTCAACAAAGAAACTCTTACTGCTGCTGCCTCTGGCCCTTTTAAGAGACAACCCGGACTTAATCTTATTTCAACTAGTTGTTGTGACTGCCTCACCTAATCATCGGTCCACCGCTCACTGCCCTCTACTTCAATCTTGACAGCTACCTCTCCCCTCCATGCCCCCTTCTACCTGCCTCACCTGCCCACCCCCTTGCCCCATCTCCCTTTCATCTCCCCCCTGGCATTTCATGACTTTTATCCCTCCCCTCCTTTAGAGCTCTTACCCTCACCCTCTTCCCTCTTGCAATGGCCTTCCTGTCTGCATACCCCCCCTCACCTGCAACACTTATTTCTAAGATTACCCTTGGCTGGTATTTCATGCTACCTAACATTTGGCACATTTTGAATTACTGGAATTTCCTAAGCCTCAGTCTCTCGCTTCTTTTTATTGTGTAAGTATACATTATTATGTTGACCTTCGTATGTATGTATACCCCCCCCCATTTCTTTGACGTGGAACCTTTGTAAATGAGCAGTTCCTGCTCAAAGGTATTTGTATTCTGAGATTTCAATAAAATAAAAAATAAATTATTTTTGCCCATGTGCATCACTTTGCATTTTAATTAATTGAAATTCATTTTATTAACAAATTCCCAATGACACAGTTTGTTTAAATTATCTTGTACGTTAGTGGTAGACTCAGTATTGTTCACTATGCATTCTAGTTTGCAGTCGTCTGTATATTTTTCAGTTACATGCCAGTTGTTTGTTGCCACCCTTAAATATTGGTGTAATATTTGCAATTCCCCATGATTTGAGAGTTCCTCCCTCCTCAATAGATGCATTAAATAAGATGGTTAGTAGCCCTGCAAACTCTTTACTTAGTGTTTTCAGAAACTGTGGACTTATGCCATCGGGTCCTGGGGATGAACTTGTTTTTAGTAGTCTAGAATGTTTGCTCGGTGAACAAAATTATGGAATTACTTGTATGTAACCTATTGATGTCAAAGTTGTCATCTAATTTGAAGACACTTCCAAAATAAGAGTTACGTTCCTCTGCAATATCTGTTTCATCACTTAGTACTTTGTTGTTAGATTTTAGGGGACCTATTCCATTTTGATTTCCCTTAAGTGTTCCAACATAATTATAGAACTGTTTCCTGTTGTCTTTAGTTTTTTCAACTAATTTTAGTTCTAGTTTCTGTTTTGCTTAGCGAATAAGTTTGTTTTATTTGCCAACACTCTGAACTTATCCAGGTCTGCAATGCTATGAGATTTTTTTGTATTTGTAGTATGCCCTTGTTTTGTTAATTAGTCTCCTGATACCCCCATTCCACCAAGGTGGAATTCTTTGTTTCTTGTTATTATATTTAATTCTTTCTGGTACCCATTTATTAATACAGTAATCTATTTTATTTTTAATATGTTCCCAGGTTTGTTCTAAATTGAGTTTGTTCAGAGTCTCCTTCCAGTTCCACAGGTTAAGATGGGATTTAATACTTGCATAATCAGATTTTGAATAATTTCTAAATGTAGCTATTCCATTTATTTTTTTGATATGTTTCAATAGATTGACCTGAGCCACGTTGTGATCAGTGTCACTAAGAGATGGCAGAATAACTGGTGTTAAGCAAATGCCCTTAATGTTAGTTAGCATAAGATCTAAAATATTATTGTTTCTTGTTGGAAATTTGACTAGTTGCTCGAGGTCATGTAGAAAACTGATCTCTATAAATCTTTCTTCAAGCTGTCCTTTGGTTTCACAGGTTAACCAGTTTATATTTGGCAGATTAAAATCACCCATTAATATGAAGTAATTTTTTGTTTCCAATTTCTCAATTTCATCTAGGAAAAGTTGATTTTCTATTGGTCCGAGATTGGGGGAACAATAGGCTAGACCGATTGTCATATTGTTGTTATCTAGGAGTATTTTAGCCCATAATATTTCTGTATTTGATTGCTGAGAATGTATCTGATATCCCTTTAGATGTTCAGAAATATATAATGCTACTTCTCCACCTGTTTTATCTGTTCTATTTTTTAAGAGCCTAGTATGTACTACACATCTGATTTTACCTGTCTCTTGCTTACAGCTCAGATATTTGAACAGAGTTCTGGAACATGGACTGCCTTGTCTAGAATTGTAGCACTCTGTAATCGAGCTGAGTTCAGATCTGGACAAGATGATGTTCCAATAATGAGGGTAAGGATAATGTTTGTGTCACATGTTGTTAAACACTAAAACACTTTTGGAAACTATCGGTTCATCTGAGATACAAGCCAATGTTTTTATGAGTGTGAAAGAACTGTGTGAGTTTTTTTTACCAAGGAGTTTGTTTAAAACAGAGATGAGCACTGGAATTTTAGAATTCGTGAACCAGCACAGGTGCTTATTTTAGACACAGCCTGCATAAAGGCAAATATGCCCAAACACTTGCATTCTATTTTCCAATGTGTTAATGCATCTGTGGCATTTCCCACATTTTAGGGCATGAAAATAATGCATGTGTTATTATTTTGATGCCTGCATCATTTGTGTTGTTCAACTTGAAGCAATTGGGATGTGCAGTTAGACTACCTTTTAAGTCACATTACAAGTAGTAGAATTGCACTACAAATATGCTGTAAATGTCTAAAAAATGAGCTTGAGAAGTTTAACATTGGTAATCAGTATGCTGTGAATGCTATTCCAGGAAGTGGCTGCAGTCACTCTGATGAAGGTTCAAGTAGATTTCCATGATGTTTTTTTGTTTTGCTAATTTGTTTCAGTGGCCTACACAACCAGTACAGTGTTATGCTTGTGCAACTGTATTACTCTGTTGTGGCTGTTCACACTCTCTAGTCCATGAGGAATTACCACCCTGTAGGGGTAAGAAAGGCAAGGAATAAGTCAGCCTGGTGATGCTGCGGGTTGAGGAACTGGACACCACACCTCATGGCACACCAGTGACCCAGGTTTGTGAATGGGCTTAGGACGCACGCCGGGGGTTGGCAGCGGAAGGAGAAGATTAAGCATCCAGAGGACTGCTCTCCTCTCCTGGGGTGGGTTGTAGGGGTTGCATAGCTCTGTAGCAGCCCCTAGTGGAGATGAGGAGCACTACAAGAGCAACATGGTAAAAGGGGCAGGAAAACATGAAAATGGTATCCACACCAGCTGGATGATGGTGGCCCCACCTCCCCAAACTGTGAAGATGGGGAGCCCCCAAAGCTGTGCACCCTTACCTTGCAAAGTAGCATGGGAGTGCCAAAGTGCACTCCAGTCTCCCCTCTCAATAGCCCCCCATGGACAGGGGGACCCCTCTGGTGAAGGGATACATCTGGGTCTGCCAGGCAAGGTAGCAGCAGGACAGTAGAATGGGAGAAGTGGTGGTGGGTGAAGGCTGGCCACCTGAAGGAGTGGGCAGGTGGATGCAGGTAAGGTACAGATAAAAAGAATATGCAAAAATAAAGGCAAGGAATCCTGAAAGAGGGTTTGACCCCTAGAGGTGCCACGGTAAGGTTCCCTTGGCTAATTATACCTTAGGAAAGAACCCCCAAAAGGAACATTAGCAGTGATCATTGACTATGAGGTAGAGAAGCAGACTGAAGCAAGAGGATGCTTGATAAAACATCAATGAGAAGTACAACTTGGCAGAATAGCATGGATAAAATAGATCATACTGATCACAGCAAGGAACTTCCTAAACAGAGAAGGAACAGTTAGCAAGGTTACCACCCACCTACATCCAATGGCAGAACTTACCTGAGTAAACTAGGGAATACTACTAAACCTAACTGGGTATCATGACTTTCAGCATGGAAGAGAGAGGAAAAAAAACCTTTGAGGAGGAAATCAATGGGGATCCAAGGCCTAGATCGCCATCCCTCCAGGCTTGGGGTATTTTTGTTTAGTGATGGTTTTAGACTGAAATGCCTCCTCACTTCAGGAAAAGGGAATGCCTCCTTACTCTGCAGGAGAAGATACTTTAACTTATAGAATGTCTCCCCACACTGCAGGAGATGGGAAAGCCTCCTCACACTGTAAGACAAGGAAATGCCTCTTCACATTGCAAGAGAAGGGGAATGCCTCCTCACACTGCAGGAGAAGGACTTTACTTTTGAAATGCTCCCATTTCAAAAGAAGAGAACACCTCCTCACATCACAGGAGGAGGGAATACCTCCTCACACTGCAGGAGTCAAGAATGCCTCCTTGCAGAGCTGAGAAGGGAATGCCTTTTCACATTGCAGAAGGGAATGCCTCCTCACACTGCAGGAGTCAAAATGCCTCCTTGCAGAGCAGGAGAAGGGAATGCCTTTTCACACTGCAGAAGGGAATGCCTCCTCACACTGCAGGAGAAGGGAGTGCCTCCTCACACTGCAGGAGAAGGGAATGCCTCCTCACACTGCACGCACTGCAGGAGAAAAGAACAATTCCTCACACTGTAGGAGAAGGACTTTAACTTTTCAAATACTCACACTGCAGGAGAAGAGATCACCTCCTCACACTGAAGAAGAGAATGCCTCCTCATACTGCAGAAGAAGGGAATGCCTCCTCACACTGCAGGAGATTGGAATGCCTCCTCACATTACAGGAGAAGGGAATGACTACTCACACTGCAGGAGAAGGACACTAACTTTCAGAATGCTCATACTGCCAACTGTTTTTACAATGTAGTGTTGCTACAGCAAGTACACCAACAACCATTTTTACAACAAAGTGTTGCAATGGCTGGTACACCAACACTGCTGACCATTTTTACAACATGGTATGGCAAAGGCCAGTACAGCAAGACTGTCAACAATTTTGCAACATGGTGTTGCAAGGGCCTGTACCCCAACAAAACATTTTTACAACAAAGTGTTGCAATGGCCGGTATGCCAACACTGTGAACCATTTTTACAACATAGTATTGCAAAGTCCAGTATGCCAACTCTGTCAATCATTTGTGCAACATAGTATAGCAGTGTGCACCATGGTAAACAGATAATGGGCCCTATGTATGATGCCAGTGTGCCACATAAACTGGGTGCATTGGCATTGCTATGACTGAATGCCACAGAGCAGGGTCCCATGGACCCCACATGGCAGTCACAAGCCAGGGTATGTGCTCAATTCCCCAACTGCACATTGAGCAATGCACCGAGGCTGGGCAGGTTGTGTGTGTCCAGGGTGTGCCAGCAATGTGCGCTATTCACTAAAGTGCATAGTACTGGCCACATGGTTGCAGAAAATGGTGCAGTTTATGACAGGGGAGACCTTGATATAAGTGCCCTGTGTTCTATTCCCTGCTCCCACAGACCACTTTCCATGTGACTGTGTCTATCTGGGTGATCCTCCACCACCACACATGAACCAGAACAACCTTCCCCCACATAGCGGTAAAATGCAGTCCCCCACAACCTGTTGAATACACCCCACCCATGGCTAGCATGGCAGGCCACACCACTGCCCAAACCACCTGTGAGAGTTGCCCTCCCATGCACACAGCATGGGCCTGGCTTGAGGCGCACACCCCATGGTACCGACAACCCCCCACAGGTACACCAGTCCTGTGATTCAGGATGGCTGGCAGCACTGCCCTCCTCTCAGCTCCATGGCAGGTGGACATCCACCAGATTGCACCAGTCCAACACATGCCAGCTGCGTAAGGGATCCACTGAGGGACCTGGTATGGGCATCTGATTGGATGTCTGCCCGGGTCCTCAGCTCTGCTCTATCTCTATCTAGGGAGGTAGTGGATAGGTGGCCAGCAGTTCTGCATGCCACCAAGTGTGCACCTGTCTGCAGGTGTGGAGCTATGCGGGTATGGTACGCATCTTTGGTGCATACCTGCACCTGCTTCATGCACAGCCCCCATTATGCTGAAGCAGGATAAGCATAAGAAATGAACAAACAGCTCAGGTGAACCTAGTCCCTTATCCAGTGCAATGCACTTGCCAGGCAGTGGTTATATAGGAAAATTAATACAAGCCAAGCAGTCCAACAGCTCAGGTGAACCTGGCACCTTATCCAGTTTGAGGTGCTTACTGGGCAAAGGTTATAGGACAATCAGTGCAAGTGAAGAGAAAGGAATACAAGCTAACAGTCCATCAAGGAATGACAATTTAAAGGTAGCATAAATACTCAGAGGATTTTAGTAGTGAAGGCAGTATTCAAGCATGAAGTATGTGAACCATATGGGGCCATAACTCTCCTCTATAACCCCCCTTCTCTGCTTTAAGAAAAACAAAGAAGTCAACAGTAAAGTGCCATAACCAACATGTGAATTTTAAAACTAGTTTACAGTGACATCTGTGGCTAAGCTGACCTCCAGAGTATAATAAAGTGTTATATAAAAGTAGTGAGCAGCCTTAAGCAGTAATTAGTTATACCTTCCAGCAGTAGCTGAGCTGAATAGTTAATCAAGCATAGGTTTTGTACTGTAGGCATAGGCAATAATGTACTGAAAAACAGCAGTAATAATTGTTTGGTACAATTGCATGTAAGCAGGGTTGAATCCCATGGAGAAAATACAGCAATATAGAACTGTAGTAGACTTAGGTTTGAGTTCCACTGAGTGCAACTAAACATTATTCACAGTTCAGAGGTGCGCACAAGGAGGGTGGTGCACCTGAAAAAACATTAACACTTCTTCTTACACATTCAGGCACTTGCCAGTAATATAAATGTACATCTCTAATAAATATTTCTTAAAAAATATTTTACTTATGCCATTAGAATGACAAAAAATGGACAAACACTTGACGCGTTTCAGATCACAGTCTGACCCTTTATCAAAAGCTGTTTGCCTAAGTACAGCACAACATTAAATACACACGATAACCCCCACTGCACAACATCATCAATTAGTGACATTCAAATTCATTGGTGCAAACTCCCCACATGACCAAATTATCATTAAAGTGTTTAAACAATCAATTGTTGATTCATTAAAAAAAAAACTTGTCACCGATCACTTTTAAAATGTTAGAATAAGCCTTAAAGTATACATGAAAGGTACAAACAGAAGAAGGGGGGATGGGTGGAAGGAAGCACACAATATAATAGCATCACAATTTAAAATCAAAACAAATATAAATAACTGTTTTATAGTTCATCCAATAATTAAATCTAAATTTTTGTTACACAGTTCAAATTTGTATTCACCTTGAATCATAAATCATAAATACTGTATAAAATACAGAATGGTCTACAGATTAACAGCCAACATTACATAAAGACCAATAATGCTATCATCTCTTGTCAAGATAAGGCTTCATATTGAACTCTATATTCAATCCTGGCAATTTTGTAGCTTTTAATTTAATTATTCAAAATGTTTATCATTTCAGCAAACAAACTGTTGAAATTGCCACCTCTTGGATTGTGGCTCACTTTATCTGTAAGAGTAAATATCATTTTATGCTCATCTTTGTTCACAGCAGTGTTGATGTGAATTGCAGTAGCATACAAATGATTTTTATTTACTATAGCTCTAATATGTCCCCCTAGCTATTGCTTAAAGGGCCGCATTATTTCTCCTATGTAAAATGCATCACAGCTACACTACACCATATACTGTAAATTACCCCAGCAGTTTTACAAGTAGTGAGCTGTCTGATTTGCATTTCTTAATTTACATTAACACTTGTGAAGGCAAGAGAGGTGCAACAAATTGTAAACAAACATTGGGGGGGTTTAGCCAGTGACCCTGCTTTGAAAGAGATTTCCAGCATGTTGCCATGGGTGTTGTATAGAATGATATCCACAATTAAAGACATATTGGTACACAGTCACTTTACAGAGGAAAGAGACTGTACTTGGCTGGAACAAATGCAAGATTGCTGTCAATGAAGAAATTGCATATATTGTTCTGCTGTAAGGGATTGGAAAGTATTTGCAAGTGCTAATGTAAATGAAGAATTTAAAATCAGACAACTCACTACTTGTAACACTGCTGGGGTAATATATATGGCACGGAATAGCTGTGGTGCATTTTACATAAGCAATGGCTATGGGAACACATGAAATCTACAGTAAATAAAGGTCCTTTTATGCTACTGCAGTTCACATCAACACTGCTGTGGACAAAGATGAGCATAAAATGCTACTGTATTTACTATTATAGATAAAGTGAGATGCAATCCAAGGGGTGGCAATTTCAACAGTTTGTTGCTGAAATGATAAATGCTTTAAATAATTAAATTAAAAGCTACTAAATGGCCATGATTGAATACAGAGTTCGATATGAAGCCTTTTCTTGACAAGAGATTTTTTATTTTTTTTATTTTAAGTCTTTGGTAACCAGATAAGGCCCACTAGGCATAAGTGCCTGTTTTCAGGGGCGACCTGGGAGCACTGGGCGGTTAAGTGACTTGCTCAGAGTCACACAGTATGCAAGTGGAGGTTGTGAGAATCAATCTCCGGTCTGGTCTGCTGGATGTACCAAGCTTGTTCACACCTCGATGATAGCATTATTGGTCTTTATGTAATGTTGGATGCTAATCTGTAGACTGTTCTATATTTTATGCAACATTTATAATTTATGGTTCAAGGTGACTACAAATGTTGAATTGTGTAACAGAAATTTGGATTTAATTATTGGATGAACTATACAACAGTTATTAATATTTGTTTTGATTTTAAATTGTGAAGCTATTATATTGTGTGCTTCCTTTCCCCTTCCTTTGTACCTTTTGTGTATATTTAAAGGCTTATTCTATCATTTTAAAAGTGATTGGTTGCAGGAGGTAGTTAATGAATCAACAATTGATTGTTTAAGCACTTTAATGAGAATTTGGTCATGTAGGGTGTTTGCAGCAATGAATTTGAATGTCACTAATTATGATGTCATGCAATGGTGGTTGCTATGTGTATTTAATGTTGTGCTGTATTTGGGCAAAACAGCTTTTGATAAAGGGTCAGACTGTGATCCAAAACGCATCAAGCGTTTGTCCATTTTTTTTTTGTTCTTATGGCATAAATAAAATATGTTTTAAGAAATATTTATTGAGAGGTTGGAGTCTACATTTATATTGCTGGTGAGTGCCCAAATGTGTAAGAAGAAGTGTTAAAGTTTTTTCAGGTGTACCACCTTCCTTGTGCATACCTTTGAACTGTGAATAATTCTGTGATTTTGGTGAAACACACAGGTTAAAACTTTATAGCCAGAGTTGTGTAAAAGCCATGTTCAAGACTCCAATTAACATGTCTTTGGAAAAAACACCCAACATTTTTGGGAGTGGAGGGACTCAAACAACATCAAGGCAACCTGAAGTGAGTACAAGTTCAAACCATCTTGACTATGTTAACCACTTTATGGCAACAATGAGTGCAGCAAACCCATTTTTGCTGGAACATAATGAAACTACTAGATTGGAACCAGAAGCTAGATCCTTATTGTAAACATTTAAACATTTGGAGAGAATTACCCACCAGTTAAGGAAAGCTTATTGCAATATTAAATCAATGGAATCCCAAGGGGACTGACAATCTTAAAGAAACCTCCTTTTCCCACTTCTTTAGTTTGTACAATTTGTGTATACTTTAAAGCTTATTCTACCATTTTAAAAGTGACTGGATTACAATTTTTTTAATGAATCAAAAATTGGTTAAGCACTTTAATCAGAATTTGGTCATGTGCGGTGTTTGCACCAATTAATTTCAATGTCACTAATTATGATGTCATGCAATGGTGGTTACTGTGTTTATTTAATGTAGTGCTGTATTTGAGCAAACAGCTTTTGATAAAGGGTCAGACTGTAATCCAAAATGTGTCAAATGTTTGTCTATTTTTTGTTGTTCTGATGGCATAAATAAAATATTTTTTTAAGAAATATTACTTGAGAGGTTGGAGTCTACACTTATATTGCTTGTGGGTGCCTGAATGTGTAAGAAGAAGTGTACAACTAAACATGTTTGAGCAGATGTAAATCTCCAAAAGGGCTATATGACAACCAAGGGCTCACAGAGGGGAAACATGTAGTAAGTAAAGAAATGCTGAGGAAAGGGTGCAGGAAATAAACATTACTAGAAGAGAAGGCTGTCGCGGTGAAACTGGAACAAGGTTGGGTAAAACTGGGAGTAACTGCTAGCTGTACAGTATGGCTAGGATCGGGTACAATCAGTTAAGGGAAGCACAGGAGGCAGCAACTGCTGTGAAAGCTGAAACATGCATTAACAAGTGCAGGAAAACTGGAATTATGTAGGTGTCTGAAGCACAGGCACATGAGAAATACAGTGCAAGCAAAGGGCAACAAGATGCTGAGGAAACAGAGAAAGTCCCAAAAAGGAAATCCAAACCCCAAAAAACACAAACACAGGAAAACAGAAAAACTAGCACACAAGGAAGCACACAGCAGCTGGAGGTAATACAAAAACTAACCAAAGCAGGAGAAATACATGACCATAATCTGGCAGAAACCAAGCAGAGCCCAGAGCACAAGCAAAGATGGGGGGGGGGAGACAATGCTTCAGCATGCCCAGCAGGCTCCAATGGAGAGGACAGATCATCAGATCCTCCAGGTGGCAAACAAAAAGTGCTTCAGATGGTGGCTGGGAGGAACTGCTTATATAACTCAAAAAGTGGCATTGCTGATTGCTCACCCATTGAACCACAGCCATAGCCTTTCAATTACGCTCTTCTGGTGTAGGTCCATTTATCTTGGTCTGACCCCACAGCCCCATCACCAGACATCCCAGGGGTTTAGGTTGACCTCCATTATTCCTCTGCTGGTGCGGGGTCTGCAAGGCATCAGACCTCTCACTGTTGCTCTGTCTGGCATTTTCCCTCCTGGTTTTCTTCTCTGGGATGCCTGCCTCAGGGTGGTACACAAGCTTGCATGCAAGTATGGAGTGTGTCAGTGCTGGCATTCCCCCACCCATTAAGTCTGTCTAAGCACACTGCCACCTGTGGTCACCCAGGTGACAGTATTGTGCTAGAGAATGACTGTCCTCCCTCCCTGAAAGAGGAGAGCATCCTCCTCTCTCTCTGGCCAGCCTCAGATGACCAAGATTTGTTTCTGAACCGGTGTCACAAGCAGTAGCATTACCTCTGCACCTACGGCCCATCTCCATGCTGATAGTGTTATGGAATTTTGCTGCAGCAAAGCATCAGGCTGCATGTTTCCATGCTCTCGTGGCATGGGCTCACATTGCTGGTTCTGAGAATCAGGCTATTTGATTATCAAGGTTACTTGGTATTACTTGGTATGAAAGAACAGAAGAAGGACAGAGCCCATCGAGACTGTTCCCTACACTATGTGGGACATTATTTATCTATTATCTCTCAACCAAACATCTAATTTGTTTTTAAAGGCAGTGGCACTAGTTGCCTCTACCAATTCTTGTGGCAAGGTGTTCCATGCAATGGATGCTCTTATTGGAAAAAAGTTTCCCCTTTTGCTGGTTTATAAGTTTTTACTTCAAGCTGTTTATTATGCAGTCTCGGAACATGCCTCCTTTTGGAGAGTGTTAGACTACATTTTTCCATTAGATCTGGTGAATTTATTAAATTAAAAACCATAAGCATATAACCTCTCAATCTTCTAGTTTGAAGAGAGAAGAAACCAGTAGCTTTTAATCTGTTTTGATAATCCAAGTTTGTTAATCTTGGAATCATTCTAGTTACTCTCCTTTGAACCTGTTCAAGAATTGTTACATTTTTTTTTTGGTTTGGATTCCAGAAAGGGGAGCCATAGTCTAGATACAGTCTGATGTATGCCCTATACAATGGAATAAGGCATTGTTCAGTGCGATTAACAAAAGTGCTTTTTATTTGCCTCAGATGTCTGTTGGTCATGCAAGCAGTTCTAACACAATGATCATTTGATGTAAGTTTATTATTAACATACTGTATATCCCTAATTTTTTTCATAATTTTTTTTTTTATTTAGTTGTTTAACCAGGTATAGCACACTAAGCTGAAAGCTTTTTTACAGGAGCGACCTGGGAGCACAATTTGATGAGTGAAGTGGTAGTCCGTTTATATAATATATCATTTTTGGATTATTTACGCCGAAATGCACTACTAAACATTTGTCTTGATTAAACTGCATATGCTTTTCATTTGCCCAAAGTGTTAATTTTTCCAAATCCTTCTTTAATGAAGAAATATTTTCTTGATTATTAACCTTGTCCCCCAATTTAGTATCATCTGCAAATTGAACCATGAAGTTATTTGGCCCTGTTTGTAAATCACTGATAAAGAGATTAAACAATGTTGGTCCCAAGACTGACCCCTGTGGTATACCACTTGTCACACTACCCGAATCAGACAAGATATCATTAATTCTTACTCTCTGAGAACAATTTGTCAACCAGTTTAAAGTCCAGTTGACAATATCAGGTGACAAACCTAGACTGTGCATTTTAGTAATGAGTTTTTCATGTGAGACTTTATCAAAAGCTCTACTAAAGTCCAAAAGAATTACATCAGTAGGGATACCCACATCTAGTACAGTACTTATATTATTGTAAAAAGATATCAGATTGGTGGTGCAGGAATACTTGGGAGTAAACCCATGCTGATTTGAATCATAAATTCCTAATTTTTTACAATCTTGATCTATTAGAGACTTCGTTACTCATTCCATTAATTTACCAGCCACTGGGGTCAGGCTAATTGGATGATAATTTTGCACAGAACCTCTATTGCCTTTTTTAAATATGGAGTAACTATTGCTGAACGCCAATCATTTGGTACAATGCTTTCTTGTAAGGATTTGTTGAAGATAATTGACAAATGTATAGAAATATTCATAGAGGTTTCGATCAGAAACCATGGATGAATACCATCTGTGCACGGACTAGTATTTTTTTTTTTAGTTTTTTGATAGCCTGTATAATGTCAGTTGGATAGAACCTATGATAATCTACATGGTGAACTTTAAATGTACTAATAGGTGATTTTTGAGAGAAGACAGAACAAAGTACATATTAAAGAGATTTGAGGTTTCTATATCAGATAGAGAAGAGCCATTGGTTATAATGGGACCAATGGTCTTTGATACACCTTTTTCACTATTTATATAGGAGAAAATAGATTTGTGATAGTCTTTTGTGTGAGCTACTTTAAATTCTAGCTTATTTTTTTCCAATTTAATAGAATTTTTTAAGTTTTTCACAGATAGTCTGTATTTATGTAATAGAGTAGTTTTAAATGGAACAGAACTATTCTTAAGTTTCCTAAAAAGTTTAATTTTTATTTTAATCTGATTTTTAATTGTCTTGTTTTAATTTTTAATTGTCTGGCTGAAATGCTGCTCGTCAAAGTACTACTTGGTAACACCAAACCCCTTACCATAGGAGGTGTCTACATTCCCCCTCAATCTGCTGCCTCCTCCTTGGAAGTCATAACCAGCCACCTTGAGAACTACCCCCTGTGGGAACCATACAACTTGGGGATTTCAATCTTCACTGGCCGTCCCTACTCTCCTCCTCTATTAAAAACCCATTACTTGGCTCACCTCTTACCCAGATCATCGACCTCCCCACAAGACACAACTCCAAGACTGGAAACCACTCTCTCATTGATTGGATCCTCGTCTTCTGCCCGGACTGTATTCTGTATGCAGGGATTATGGCTGACTCCTTGAGCGATCACTCACCCACTTTCTGCATATGGTCCAACAAGCCCCCCAAAATTGCTGCAAAGATCATTGAAGTGAGAAACTACAGTAGGTTTGTACCTGCAGACTACCGCTCCCAGCTGTTGAACTCCAACTGGGCCCCTATCACCTCTCTCCCCACACTCGACTAAGCTCTCGAGTACTTCACTCAGATCTTCTTGTCTGTATCTAACACTCACGCCCCGATAAAAAAGCTCAGGGTACAGGGAAAATGTCATAAATGAGTGAGCCCTTGCCTCAAGCACTCCATGCTCCTCTGGAACAGAGCTTGGGGTATCAAATCCTCTGGCAGCCCAACAGACTGGGAAAAGTACAGAGAGTTGAGAAATCAGTGCAAAGAATCTTCGGAAAAAGCCAAGTCTCAATACTTAGATGACCTACAAACAAGGCACCTACAGGACTCAAAAAAATTCTGGGGCCACCTAAACCTACTTATCAAGGGCTCCTCAACTGGTCAAATGGACTCCCTCATAGTGGGGGACTCTCTGACAAATGATCCAGCCATAGTTGCTGAGGTCTTCTGTGCCTCCTACTCTATCCCGAGTGGGTCTCCCCCTCTGGTCCCCCATGGGCCTAACCTATACTCTGGTGATGTATGGGCCCACCCTTGGCCCCAATTTCACCTAAAGCTGGTCAAACAGGCAGAGGTGCTACCTCTCCTATGCAAAATTAACCCTTCTTCCTCTCTAGGGTATGACCAGCTTGAGCCTCACCTTCTGAGGGCTGCCACCCCGGCTATTGCCTATCCTGTCACCTTACTTATAAATAGGTCACTTCAGGAAGGAAAGGTCCCAGAAATGTGGAAGGTAGCGACCATTGTACCTGTCCACAAAAGTGGGCCCCGAGACAAATTGGGAAATTATAGACAAATTTCCCTTCTCAGTCCCTTGGGGAAAATTCAGGAAAGGCTAGTCTCAAACCAACTTCAAGACTACCTTGAGCTGCACTCTCCCATGGCTGACGTTCAGCATGGTTTTAGAAAGGGCCATGGTACTGACACTGCGCTTATCCAACTCACTACGGACATCCTCTCCTATGTGGACCAAGGTTCCCGAACGGGCGCCCTCTTCATTGACCTATCCAGGGCCTTTGACTTGGTTAACCATAAACTCCTCCTCTCTAAACTCCAGACCTTGGGACTGGATCACCACTCTCACTCCTGGTTCGAGAGCTACCTGAGGGACTGTTCCCAAAAGGTCCGCTGGAAGGGTGCACAGTCTGGATCTAGATCGGTCACTGCTGGGGTACCTCAGGGCTCAATCCTGGGTCCTCTGCTCTTCTTACTCTTCCTCAATAATATCAAGGGAAACGGCCTCTGCAGCAATCTCATTCTGTATGCTGATGACACTGCCATATACTGCAGTGACTCCCAACCTAGTGTCATCTCAACTAATCTGCAGAATAGTCTCTCCACCCTTGAGGCCTGGTTCTCCGCAAACTCCCTTAAACTCAATGATGCAAAAACCAAAGCTGTACTGTTTGGATTGAGATGACTGGGCTCTGACAGAAGCCAGTTCCTCCAGATCTGTACCAGCCAAGGAAAAAGAGTTGAGGTCATGCCTAGTTTCAAATATCTCGGGGTCCATCTAGACCAAGAAATGACCTACCAATTCCATATTGACACAATAACCAGGTCCACCCATCAAAAGCTTGGCCTCCTTTTCTGACTGGGGAACTCCTTATGCTCTACTGCACGTCGTGCAATCGCCTGCTGCAATCTCCTTCCATCCATCCTATATGGTGCTCCTCTTCTGCAGTTCCTCCATGAGACAGAATATAATAAGCTCTCCGTACTCTATAACTGTGTGGCCCATTTTGCCACTAACCCCTCTCCTAGGAGACATCATTGCGAGGCCCTAAAGGAGCTAAACTGGCCCACTCTCCGTCATAAGCTAGCCTATCCTGTTGTCTGCCTAGCTTTCAAGTTTACTTACCTAGGTCCCCCTCCCCATCTCAGAGGACTTCTTTCCCCCAGAAAACATACCAGAACCCTGCAATCAACTGCAAGTCACCCTCTCATCATCCCTAGAACGTGCTCAAACCATGGCAAACGTTCCTTCAAATTTGCTGCCCCTTACCTATGGAACTCCCTACCACCTGGCCTGACAAACTCACCCACTCTCCCCCAGTTTAAAAATGGACTCAAACTATATCTTCTCAATCTTAGTCTCTGTGGCTGTAACCGCTAGCTCCCCAGACCAGTCCCCCTGGCCCTTTCACTGCTTTGAACTCTCTCTCTTTGACTTAACATGAAATATTAATGTGGACTCTGATTTCTGGAGGAACTTATGTACATACTGTATATAATGTGTGAGGTCTTAACATATTGTTTTTAATGTGGATCTATATGTGAACCATCCTGCTACCCTTGTATAAATGATATCATTATACTGTGATGTAACAAATGTAACTAATGTAATTGATGTAATTATTGTTTCTATTGTCCTTTCTGTAACTAACTCCGGGTTGCCTCTGAAAAAGGGACCTTTGGTCTCAGTGGGTTTACCCGGTAAACAAAATCTAAATAAATAAATAAATTGTTGAACCAAGGGGGAATATTTCCTTTATTATTAAATTTCCTCTTAGATGGAATAAAGGTGTTTTCCAAATAATGTACAATGTTTTTAAAAAAGTCCCAAGCTTGTTGTGTTGTACAGTTAAGAAGATTAGATTCCCAGTTTATGTTTTGTAAGTATTCATTGATTTTAGAAAAAGCTGCTTTATTGTAATTTTTTGTACAGTATAACGAAGGTTGATCAACACCTCTTTCTTACACCCATACAGCTAATACTCAATGTCCCAGGAATTATGCAATTCCATGGTTGCAGAATGTTTTGGCAGAACCAGCATCCTGTCACAGAATATATGTAATGCCACATTATTTATTATTATTCAAAGGCTATGCCTGTAGTACGATGGGTGGGAGCAACTAGCAGTGCACCCTGCCTGAGCTATTTAAGTCAGCTTCCTGCAGTCTCATTCAGATGTAGTCTCTCTTTGCTGTGGCTGGAGGTGCTGATGTAGCTCTATGCCCCCACCCCCTTCCCCCAGTGTTTGTCTCCTGCTTAATTTTATGATTTGGGGGGATTTATGCTGCCTTGTGCCTCTTCTTTTCTAGGTCTGTATTTTACTTTTTGCCTCCTAGCTGCAGTTTTATATTTGTCCTTCATTCCTGCTGCACTTTCCTTCTCAGTCCTGTGTGTGTCTCTGCTTTGTTTCTTTTGGGGGGTTCCTAGTTCTCAGCATCCTCCCTTTGTCATTTATTTTCTTTTGTGCCTATTTAGACTCTAGGGTTACTGTGTTTCTGTAGCATTCACAATCTCCCTTCGTTATCTACTGTACCCTTGCAGTCTCCTGTTTGTTTAAACTCCTTTATTGCTTACACCTGACAACCACTCCCATTTGGGTTCAGGGGTTTCACTGCTCACTTCAGCAGCACACTTCCTCCTGGTTAGATTCACTCATGCTATTGCATTCCATATGCCATTGCATTTCCTAACAGCATTTATTTGTTCCTACAGCTTCAACATGTGCTCCTCCAACCTCTAGTGTTTGCTCTCTTTTTGCATCAAATGCAGTCTACCTGTTTACCTACACTGTTGTTTATAACATTTGCAGTCTCCTGTTCATCTCACCTCCTTAATCCCTCCAGCAGTACTCTGTTTCCTGATTTGATACCCCATGATACTGCAGTTCCTACCAGTACTAATTGTTATTCACTACCTTGCCATACACAGTGTTAACAAAGCTGTCTCCCAGTCTTCAATGCTAACAGATGTACTTCAATTCTTGCATATCCCTGCTTCTCTCTATCTAGTATGGCTCTGCCCCTTGAAGTCTGCATCTTGGGGGTGGGTCCCTCACTGTGGGCAGGGTCCTTCTGTTCTACCATTAGGGTGAGCTGTTCCTCTGCTCTGGGGGAGGTCTTTGGCTATGCAGGCAACATCAGTGGTATCTCTTGATGTAGCATTTAAGATTTCAGCTGCTGGAGGGTTGGAGCTTCCAAGTCCCAGGGACTCCTTTAGCTGCTGACAGTGTCATCTGCACCTTCAAAAGCCATTCTCCCTACAGACACCTATGGTTCACGTGGTCTCCATTCTATACCCTCTCTTCTAATTCCTACCCCTCAAAGGTGAAGACTGTTCAGTCCTCCTATTCTCCCCCTCCAGGGCTTGGCCTTATACCTTCTGGGTTTGGCTTCTTCCCCTAGGCTTCAGTTGGAGGCCAAGTGAGTGCCTTTCAGTTGCTGTTGCTCTCCTCCTCAGTTGGGAGGGTTGGCCCCTTTAGCTGGAGAGGCCTCTACATGCAGCACCCCCATGACTTTCCAATTAGAAGGACAGAGTGAGAGCCTATAGTCTAAAAAATATTCCCTGAATTGGGTCTCTAAATTGCAGTAGTGAGGAATCATTAATCCATACCATGCCTGAAGGGAAAGTGACCAAGGCCTGGGATCCTTCAGAGGCCCCCCCCATAGGGGGTTCTTCCTCTCTTCTGTGCCAAAGATTATAAAGGTTAGTTAATCCATCAAGCTGTATAGCTATAGTAGTACATTTTGACCCAGGTAGCTTTCTGCTGTTGAGTTGGGGTTGGATGGTGGCCTTGTTTCCAATTTGCCATTCCCTCTCTCCATATGGAAGTCATGCCCCTTTTGCTACCATTACCAAAATCATTAGCCATTGCACAATCCTCCCATTTCTGTTACATTTTATCACTACTCTGTTAATCCATGCTCACCCAGTTTCTGTGTCCATCACTTGCTGCTCAACATTTTTTTGGGTCTCCTTTCTAACGTACCTTTAACCTAAAATAATTATCTTTCTGTAGCACCTCTAGGGGTAGAATCCTCCACAAGAGGGTTCCTTTGCCTTCATGGTACCCCAATAGGGTGGTAGTTCCCCATGGGACAGAGAGTATGAATGGCCAAAGTATCTTTTTATCACAGTCAACAACATAAGTTTTCAAATACTATCGATCTATCAATGAAGTTGCACAAGCATATATTTATCACTAAGTTGAGCACATGCATTGAAATGTTAGATTTTAATTAAAATGCAGTTTTTCCATAGTGTCTGTGTCCCTACCCCTTTGCTTATCCTGAAACCCCTTCCCTTTATTTTGCATGTGTTGTTGTCAATGACATCACATCCTGTTTTAGCCAATGGCAGGACTGCATTCTTCCACAGAAACAAATAATTTGTGCTGCAGAAAACAAAAAAAAAACCCTGCTGTAGAAGCCCAGGAGCCTTTCTGCAGAAATCTGGTCTGAAGTGCAGTGGAGGATGAGGGGCCCTGCTAATGTCCAATGACCTTTCAGAAGGCAGTTGGGCTAATGCTTATGCAATATAAAGTAATTTTATTGTGATGCAGTGCCCCCTTGCAGAGGTTCAGGTGCTTTCTATAAATATACAGTAACAGATAATGATATTAAGATACAGTGCCTACCACTTATATTGGGCACATTTGTGCTAAAGAATTTTACCTAATATAAGAGATGGATACTCTAACCAAGAAAGATGCAGCTGAGCACAGTTCCCCACTTCTAATCCTCCAGCTTGCAACCCTCCAGCTTGTATGACATAAAATTAATGCCAATTGCTTAACTGTAGTGTATTTAAATTTTTATTACAGTAAAAGAACAAACTATTCTGTTTTCATTTTTAAAATAATAAATATAGTCAGCCAGAAATCAGTGCAAGTACAGGACAGTAAGTGAAACAATTGTAAGCACTGTAGCACCACGATAGGCTTCTGTTGTGCTACTCCTACCTGCATTCACCAAAGAACTCTGTGATTCTTGTCTGCACAGTCCATTTTTTGCAGTACTTTCTCCATGTTTCTTCCACCTTGCAGAACATATCCCAGTTAGGCTGCACCTCAGCGTTCTGCTCCATAGCCCTCTGTAATGTTAGCAGAGCTTTCCAAACATCATAAGCACTTACAACCACCCTCTCCTCAGCCATGCTGACTTCCAGGTCCTCCTCTATGTCCACGTCCATGTCACCAGATTTACCATGCATTGCCTCAGGTACCTCCTCTATGTCATCCTGTTCACTGTCAGGTGGAGTGTCATTGTCTCCAAGGTGATACAGCTCCAGAAACTGAACAATTGTAAGTCATCTGGCACTGGCAAACAGTCATTCACAGTGTCATTATGGGCATCAGGAACAATAGGTTCAGGGACTGGTTCATCAGCGGTTGCTACTATGAATCCAGCTTTTTTAAAGGAATGCTGAATCATCTGATCTGACACCATGTCCCAGGAATATCTGAGCATATGGGCAGCATCAAGCAGCGTAATTTTTTTATACACTGGGCACAGTTAAGATCAGGGTTCACATTGAGCTGCTCCAAGATTTTCTTTCTCATTGAGCAAACGTAATGTTGTTTTAGGCTAGAAATTATGCTGATGTCAAGGGGCTGTATGAGGCAAGTGGTGTTTGGAGAAAGGAACACCAATTTAATGTTTCTTAGTCCCTGGACATTGGGGTGCACAGAAAAATTGTCAAGAATCATCACGATTTTGCGCCTTCTCAGTCTCCTGTCCCACGCTGTAACCCTTTCATGGAAAATGTCACCGGTCATCCACGATGTCCTGTTGGCATGATAAAGGACATGCAGGTGATGAATGACCCTGAAATAATGAGGATTAAGTGATTTGCCTATTGCAAGTGGCTCAAGTTTCTATGAACCATCCATATTACAGCACAACATTATTTGCTCTTTCTGTTCTTTAGACCCTAGCAGTGGCTCACTTTTGAACACAAGCATGCCATACTCCACACACCTGTAAAAGAACCCAGTCTCATTGCAGTTGAACACATTTTTGGGCTCATAACCTGCAAGTAGTCCAGGGAGAACATTAAGAAGCCACTGTTCAGCACTTGTGGCATTGGAATTAAGTTTCTTCCCATGAGCCCTTCAGAATCTGATGTTATTCCTGATTTTCCACCTCTGAAGCCACCCTTCAGAGAGTTTGAAATCCTCATATCCAAGGGCAGTGGCTAGTTGTTGTGCCTTTTGGACAAGTTAGGGTCTGCTTATCAGCACCTCTCTACCACATGCATTTGAAAACCACCTCAGGAGTGTGGGGTTCTACTTCTCCATCCTTCCCTTCCCTTTCTTTTTCCTCTTACAGTCAGGATTGTGGTTTTCCTGCCACTCAGTGTACAGCTGTTCTCACTGTTTCAGCAAATCGGCCACAATAGATTTCGGCAGGCTTAGATGTTGAGCCAGCTCACGCTGGCTCATTTTCAGAAATTCATCTATTTTTTTTTTTAAACTTCAACTTTCTGGCTCAAGGACATTGCCTTGCACTTTTCTGATGTCATGGCAGACTGAGAATCACTTGCAACACACAGACTGGAGTGAAGCAAACTGAAGCAAAGGTATGAATGCCCTTTGCTATGCAGACCGCTTGGGCTTAATTGATCATTTACTGTAACTGCTTCACACTAAGTGGATGCTAACATTACAAGCAGCTGGAAGACTGATGAGATTGTCTGCCCTCTGTAGCAGGCATGACAAGATCATAGTAAGCAGTGGAAATATAGTGGAACTGCATAAGAAATGGCAAATGGTTTCTTCAAAGTGCCCGCTACAAGCGATTGCCCACATTAACCACGGAAGATTTAATACCAATACAACACAGAAAAGGTAAGCTAAAGTAGAATCATGAAGCAATGATAAGAATTATTATTTAAAATCCAAGATAAATAGATATGATTTCAAGGCTTTCTTCAAACCTTTTGCCAAGGTGCTGCTGTGAATGTAAGATGGTAGAGTTCCACAACTAGAACTGAGGTGCCACGACAGCAAAAGTCCAATCACCAGATGATTTAAGGTGGGTGCGTGGAACCTCCAGAAAGTTTTCCCTGGCAAAGCAAAGAGGGTGGCATAAAGCATTTGGGCAAAAGAGGCCTTTAGGACAACAAGCTGTAAATCAGGAACTGCCAGAATTAAACAATTCATCAGTCACTGGCTTTGTGACCCTGAGCAAATCATTTGTTACCTTTGTCTACCACATATAAATGTGGGTACACATAGAACAAGATCCATCTTGATGGTGGCCAGGTAGGATACCAAACTCATGAATCCGGCACCACCCCCACAAAACCAACCACAGGCACCAATATCATCAATACAAAAGCAGTTTATTATGGCAGAAATAAAGGTGCAAACCTCAAAAAAGTGCTAAATGCACAGACCAGGGAACTCAGGCAGGACCCTCACAAGCTTCAACCAGTTTTGCCCTAACACGTCCTCAGGAAGTGTGGCCAGGTAGGATCCCAGGGCTGATTGAATGGACTTGGAATGATTTTGTTGCCATTACCTTTTCTATGTTTCTATGTTAACAATATATGGTTATTTTTCCTCTGTGGTTTTAGCAGTGCTAGTGTGATTTCTGTATGTACTATTTCTTTATCTGTAGTGTTGAAAAATCTCAAATAAAACAGACATAGACCCCCCCGTGAAATCCAGAATGTTGCATGTCAGTTAGATTACCCTGGATAGAGATGTGCATGATATACAAATCAGACATCAAATACCTTAAATGTATCCAATTGTGTTTGACCATTCAATTTGCAGAACTCTACACCCTCTGTTTATCATTCCTGTGAAGAAAAAAATAATTTACACCCCTTCTGGATCCTAGTGGGGGGGGGGCCACACCAATACCATGAAGCAAATGTCGGTCTGTCAACAGCTGGTGTTAACATTTGGCACTATACCTAAAAAGCTAAAGAATTAATATGGTAACACCTTCACCATCCTATTGGCACTCTCTGCCATCCTCCTCCTCCTCCTCACAAACGTATCAGACATTAAAAGAACCTCTTTTCCTACCCTTATAAAGCTGTTCTCCCACCTCTTCTTCCTCCCAGAACAAAAGGGTAATATTTAATTGAAAATAGAATCACATTTTCTCCTTTCCCTTACCTGTTTATTAGCACGTTTACCCCTTCACCCTACAAAGAGGTAAAACAAAGACACCCCCTTCCTTCCAACCCTCTAAACACACTCTCCAATCCTTCCCTCAGGGGTGCACTGGTACCCAACCTGATATTGTTCAACAGAACTCTCCTCATAGCACCATGGCTAGCTGCTTTCTGAATGGATGAGAGTGCACAGGCACAGAAATAGTAGTACTGTATCGCTGTATAGGAATTCTCCTACTAATTTGTACGATGGCTAGGCAAGGTCTTATCTGTATGAAAAGGGCTGTGCCAGTTGCCATGGAGCAAGTGTTACTGTACCTCTTGTAGGAGGAGGGGGCAGGGTCTGACAGGGTTGAAGGGAAAGGCTGTACATTTGGTTTATGTACATTTGTTTTTCAGTTTTGGAAGAAAGAGGGTGTGAATGGGGCTAATACAGGGATAGAAGAAAGTGGGAATGCCTGATATATTTTATTTTTAATTTTATGACATGTATCTCTTGTAAGCCAATCAGAACAGAGTAAAACTGTTATTTAATACCACACAAATTACTACATCCACATTTTGGGTATGACCACAGCAGGTTATCCACATTTTAGAGTCACCCACTGTAGGTTATGCATTTAGTCCCCAGAAAAAAAGGCACATTCCACTGTAAATATCACAGAATATTTAAAATCCCTGGTTCAGATTTTCTAGTCATATAATAGTAATCACATTCAGTTAGCTGGATTATAGTCAGAATAAATGGCTTCTGTGGTTGATAAAATGCCTTTGCCATCGACCTCAGCATTTATTCACACATATCAGTCAGTTATTCCTTTGTACTCTCTAGATAACTGAATGTTATCTCTTAAATAGCTTTACTTTTCAGGTCTTGGAGGCAGAGGAGGATGGGAGACCAATGCAGTGTGTGTAGTGGAAGGAGTTTTTATGTTGTTTATGGGGCTTTGGTGGAAAGAGACAGCTGGATTCATGTTTACATCTTTTTTGACATGTTATCAAATACCAACACCTGCAGCTGATAGACACTTTTTCTTCTTGACCATGAGAATTGGGTTTGTCTCCCCAGGGTCTAGCAAGGGGAGTATTACATGAATTTTTTAACAGAAAGAGGGTTGGGGTAAAACTGTGTTTTGCAGCATACTGAATGTCTGCAAAACAGATTATACCTCAGACACCAAATACTGTACCAAAATTCCTGGATACTAGGGATGTTCAGAATTATGACTTCAACAGTAGAGCTGTGTAGAATGGTAAAATTCTGATCTTCAGAATTTTGGCAACATTTCACAAAATTCTCTGAAATTCTGCAGAATTTCATTGACATTTCGTGGAATTTAAAAAATGTGGTAATTTGGTTATAACTCAATAACTGTTCAAGCTAGAGGTCTGAAATGTGGCATGTATACTCCTTTGAACAATGGCCATTAACGTGTCAAATATAATTTAATTTGATTGGATAATTTCAAAATTATACGGGTACGAATGTTGTCATTTTATTGTTTGTGCAAAATTTCATGAACATTTTTATCTGCATATACCTTAACCGCCTATTGGGTCAGGGATCTTAAATTTGGCATGAGTTCTTGATGAAAGGTGTTCTAACAATGTGCCAGATTTCATGACAATATGATGCATCATCTCAAAATTATATGTGCTCAAAATCTCATTTTATTTTTTTCAGGAAATGTCATGAACAAATTTAATCTATATATAACTCAGGCACCTTTGGAGCTAGACATACGTAAATTAGTATGGATGACCTTTGTGTAATGCTTATAGAGTGGTCTAAATATGATGTGAATTAGATAAGAGATTTTTAAATTACAGAGGTTCAGAACTTTACTATGTAAATATTTGCAAATTGTTCTGAAAACTATCAAAAATGTGAATGTTTGTAATTTCTCTGCTCGTGCATGCATAGAGTTAACATTTGACATGCATATCCATAGTCTGTGTATCCTGGTGTCTAACACAACTGGATAAATTGGTTAAGCAGTTTTAATTTTGAAAAAAAAATGATTAGTAACATTTTCTCACATATTTATGATAGCATATTCTGTAGATGAAGCATCAAGAATTTTTTGTCTGGAATTTAACATTAACAATGCACATATCACTACTTCAGTTGATAAGCTGGGCTGCGCTTTTTGCAGTCCTGCTGTTTCTCACTGGGTGACTACCCCCTTCTCTTTTGGCATAGCCAGATTGACTCAGTAGAACTACTGATCCCACTGATATCCTCTTTGTCCTTTACAGTGACAAACCTCCTTAAAAAATGAGCCACCTACTCCTTTTTCTATCAACCTACCCTGTTGGAATAGACAGAATTCTTTCTTCCTGCTGCCCAAGACATTGTCTTCCCCTACTACATGTTTCTGAGTACCTCAAGGTCTAGGGACTTGCATGTACACCAGGCTCCCTGGATCATAAATTTACTGGATGTGATCCTTAAATATCCTGCATTCAGGCTGGAATTGTTGACAAGCTGTGCTTTCTTGCTCCAACCTACCATTTTTGTGCTACCTAGCTCAGCTGTCCATTTCTTGGCAAAACAGTGCATCTAACTCCTCAACCTGGTGACCCTCTGCACTACCTGCCTCTTATACCCTGATCCTTTAATTAGAACCCCCCTGATAAGTATAAGTGAAATTAAAAAAATCCTGTTTTATGGAATTTTTCATGAAATCCTGCAATTTTCACAAAGACTCATGGGATTTGACTTTAAGTAGAGATGTTATTTTTCAATTTCTCACAGCAAGCAATTAACAAAATTGGCACACACAGTCCCCTTGTAAGGTCTACAAACCTACTAAATTTAATGCCATTGCATTTTCTAGTTTTAAAGTTTCAGGGGTTTATGAATTTGTAGTTTATATTCTTGCAAAATTTAACTTTTAAATGTTGTGAAAGTTTGGCTACTTTTCATTTAATCCCATTTAAAGCTGAAAATATGAACTTTTTCAGAAATGACCATGTGGTATAGTAGTTTAAATGTTTCAACGCTGGTTAAATTTGAATATGTAGTTTTAAAATTAGAAGGAACAAATAAAAATTTTAATTTTTGCAAAATGTTTGGCCAGATATAACGCAGTCCCGTTTAAATCTAGAAATCTGAAACTTTGTGCAAATTCAAATGTAGTGCTATCATGTATATCTGGCAATGTTTGTAATATTTCAATGAATACTATCAAAGTTATACTAAAATTACAAAAATCCACATTTTGGCAAACTATTTGACTGCCTATAACCCAGCTCCCATTAAAGCTTGAGACTTAAAATATGGCACATATATGAATTCTATATGATTCTCTAAATCTTTATATTGTGGAGAAATTTGAAGAAGAAATGTCAAAATTATCTCAAAATAACTGAAAATTAAATTTTGATTAAATGTTTGACAACCCATAACTCTGTCCCTTTTACCCGTTTGTATACCTTATGGTAAGACTTACTCCCCAAATTTAATGTTATGTGGACTTGAACTTTTAAAGTTATAGTGAAATAACTGAAATTTAAAATTTTGTAAAATTTCCACAGCATTTTCACAAAAAGTCTGTGGAATTCCTCAGAATCAGAATGGTCATTCTGCAGGCATTCCATAGACATAATTTTATATTCTGTACAGCTGTATTCAACAGCAATACTTTTTCTGTAATTACAATTTTTCAGGATCATAGTCTGAAAAGCCTGCTCACAAAATTAAAGGTAAAAACATATTTTTATGAAGGAAATTCAGATTTTGGATTCCATTTCCAGTGTTGATTCTGAGATCCTTATTGGGATCAGACTTAAACTGGATTTGGAATGAGATGTCCCAAAATTCTGATGGAATCCTCTTTGCTCTAAATCAATCATTTCTGAGCATCCCTGCTGAATACTAGTAAATACTCAAATATCTTGGCTTTATTTCTTGAATATTTGATAAACACAGAGTGCTTGTACAGTATTTGCACACGTCTAATCCTGAGCAAATAAAAAACTTCAGCTAATAACAAAAATAACATGGAACCCCTTCCACAAATTTGACGTTCACACTACAGTTCAATCCACAACACTATTTAGTAATTCCCGTATTTCAAAACAATCTCTTCACAGTGAAATAGGATTTCAGGTCAGCGTGGTTTTCACCTACTGTATGCTTTTCAGTGAGTAAAAGGGCAAAAGACAAGAGATTGTCTGTTGTGATAACTTTGTCTATCTGATTCTTGCTCCAGCTATATGCATATATAGTAATGTGGTTTGAACTTGTCCAGTTTCAGAATGATTTCACTTATGGGGGTGTTTTTTATCTGAAAAGAATGGCCTAGTATGCATGACAGAGGTGTGTTTCATGCTTGGATAGTATCACACCTCATGCGGTTGGGCATGTTGAGTGTGTATAACACCCACAAATTGGCATCATCCCCATGACACACACCCTGGAGTGCATTATTGCTGTTATATTGGGGTCACAAGGGGAAATTCTCAGCCTGTGCACACCCCCACCAATTGCCTCGAAATAGAAACATAAAAACATAGAATTTGATGGCAGATAAGGACCGCTTGACCCACCTAGTCTGCCCATTTCTCTACCTGATGGATAAGCTGCAGATTTTAGTTAATCCGCAGCTTACTTCCTCCTACCCCCCACTAGAATTGCCTTATGCCTGTCCCATGCATTCTTGAATTCTCCCACAGTTCCTGACTCCACAACCTCCTCAGGAAGGCTGTTCCATGCATCCACAACCCGCTCTGTGAGAAAATACTTTCTAACATTACCGCTAAGCCATCCCCTCTCTATCTTCAAATTGTGCCCCCTTGTTCTTGCACATCTCTTCTTCTGAAAGATACTACCCTCTTGTACTTTGTTAATTCCCTTGAGACACTTGAAAGTTTCTATCATGACCCCCCCTCTCCCTCCTTTCCTCAAGGGTATACATATTAAACTGCTTTAGTCACTCCTCATATGTCTTCTTGTGCAGACCCTGTGCCATTTTGGTTGCCCTCCTCTGAACAGCCTCCACTCTGTCTGTCTTTGTGGAGATGGGGTCTCCAGAATTGCATGCAGTACTCCAGATGGGGTCTCACTAACTGTCTGTACAGAGGGATAACAACTTCCTGTTTTCTACTGTTGATGCCTCTGCCTATGCATCCCAGTAACCCCCAGCCCTCCTAACTGCCTTCTCACATTGCTTGCCCACCTTTAGGTCATCTGATATAATTACTCCTTGGTCTCTTTTGATTTTTCTTGTTGTTATTAACTCACCCCCACTATGTACTCTTCCCCTGGGTTTTTGTTTCCCAGCTGCATACCTTGCACTTCTTTGCATTGAATCTGAGCTGCCACATATTTGACCATTCCTCCAACCTTGCCAAGTCCCTTTTCATTCTTTCTATCCCACCTTGTGTATCAACCCTGTTGCATATCTTTATGCCATCTGCAAAGAGACATACCTTTCCTTCCAGGTGCTCTCCAATGTCACTTATAAAGACATTAAAGAGGACCGGTCCCAGTACCGAACCCTGCGGTACCCCGCTAGTTACCCTCCTTTCTTCACTGTGGACTCCGTTTACTATTACCCTTTGTGTCCTGTTGTCCAGCCAGTTTTTTATCTAGGCTACCATTTGGGGACCCAATCCAAGGCTGAATAACTTGTATATTAATCTTTTGTGTGAGACTGTGTCAAATGCCTTGCTAAAATCTAGGTAGGCCATATCCACAGCCCCTTCCTGGTCTACTACTTTGGTCACCCAGTCAAAGAACTCTATTAGGTTCATCTGACATGACCTTCCTGCTGTGAAACTATACTGCCTTGGGTCCTGTGCCCCACTGGCCTCTAGGTACTCAACAGTAGCATAGAAAATTCCCAGAGGGCCTGGGTGCAAGGGTATGTTATAGGGCCCCCCAGGTTTTGAATAAACATCAACATTATGATTTGGGCCCCTCAAATCTCATGGGCCTGGGTGCAACTGCACCCCCTGCACCCTTGTAGCTATGCCCCTGGTACTCAACAATTCTTTCCTTCTGAAGTGATTCCATCATTTTTCCTACCACTGAAGTCAAACTAACTGGTCTGTAGTTTCCTGCTTCTGCCCTGCTCCCACTTTTGTGAAGTGGAATCACATTTGGCCCCCTCCAGTCCTCAGGTACCACCCCATCCTCCCATGATTTGTTAGAGAGTAGTCAGTGGTGTTACTAGTTCTACCCTTAGTTCTTTTAGAATTATTGGATGAATCACATCAGGCCCCATTGCTTTGTCCACCCTCAGTTTCAAGAGTTCTTTCAAAACCCTTTCTTCTGTGAATGGACTGGTATCAACCCCCCTATTCAGAGTTTCTCTCTTGTTTGGTTTAGATACCTCCCCCTCCTCTTCTGTTGTGAATACTGAGCAGAAATATTTGTTCAGTATCCCTGCTTTTTCACTGTCACCCTCTGCCCACATTCCCTCCCCTTTATTAAGTCTATGTATACCTCCTTTGGTCTTTCTTCGCTCCCTAATGTATCTATAAGAGGTTTTATCCCCTTCTTAACAGAGTTGGCTATCTTTTCCTCAGTTTGTGCCTTTGCTATTCTGACTGCCTTCCCTGCGTCCTTCTGCTTTAACTGATAAAGTTCTCTGTCCTGCTCCTTCTGTGTTTCCTTATATTTCCTGAATGCTATCCTTTTCTCCTAAACCATCCCTGCCACCTCTTTTGAGAACCACAGTGTTTTTTTCCTTCATTTTGTTTTTGTTGATTTGCTTCACACAAAGGCTTGTTGCGTCTGCAATGACTGTTTTGATTATTCCCCATTGTTACTCCACCCCTCCTTCTTGCCCATTTGCTAGTACTTTTCTAAGGCACTCTCTCATTTTCCTAAAGTTAGCCTTCCTAAAGTACAATACTCTTGTTTTTGTGTGGCTTGACTCTATAGCTGTGTGTATTGTGAACCACACTGTTTGGTGGTCACTTGTTCCCAGATGGCTACCCACTTCTAAATCTGAGATCCTTTCTCCTTCCCCATTTGAGAGTACCAGGTCTAAAATTGCTCCCTCCCGAGTGGGTTCCAACACTAGCTGTCTGAGGCATGCCCCCTGTAGGGCATCAAGAATGACCCTGCTCTTGGATGTGCCTGCAGCAAAGGTACTCCAGTTAACATCTGGCATATTCAGGTCCCCCATCAACAAAATCTCCCCTTTTTCTGCCATTTTAAGGATGCCTTCTGTCATTTCCTTGTCCATTTCCTCCCCCTGAGATGGGGGTCTGTACACAACCCCCATGCGGATTGTGGTGCCATTTCCTGTCTCCAGGGTGACCCATAGTGACTCATCAGCTTCCTGTTTATACTTTAGTTCTGTTGCTTTAATTCATTCCCTTATACAGAGAGCTACTCCTCCTCCTCCTCTTTTACTCACCCTGTCCCTCCTGTAGACTGTGTATCCTGGTATGTTGACATCCCAGTCATGGTTCTCTGTGTACCATGTTTCAATGACTGCCACAATATCCAGGCATACCTCTTCCATCAAGGCCACTAGTTCAGGGAGCTTGTTGCACAGACTGCAGGCATTGGTACTCATCACCTTTCATTTTTTTATGGCCTTACTCCTTTTAGCCCCATCCCTGTCCTTACTGCCTTTTTCTGCATTTATCCCTGTCCTGCTCCCTACTGACTTCTCTACCTTGGTGTTTACCTCTCTAACTACTGTGTTTTGTGGGGGGAGGCTAGGATTTCCCTGCTCCTTTTCAGTGCCTCCCCCCTTGGCTAGTTTAAATGCTTGCCAATGAAGCATTTAAACCTGTCACCTAGGATCCTGGTTCTCCCCAGGACAGATACAGACCATCATGCCAGTATAAGCCTGCATCCCTCCAGGTGGCTCCCCAGTCCCCAATGAAGCCAAAACCCTGAGCTCCACACCAGTTTTTCAACCGTTCATCGAATCCCATAGTGCGGAATACCCTAGCATCATCCTTGCCATAGACAGGCAGCACCTCCAAGAAGGTTACCATACATGCTACTTGTCTAAGGCCCCTCCCCAACTCCACAAACTCCTCTTGCACCACTCTTATCCCATTCACAGCCAGGTCATTTGTCCCTAGGTGGACAATGACATCAAGCTCCCTCCTCATGCAGCTTTTCCCGTGATCCTGAGGATTTGCTTCCTGTCCCTCCGAGCCATGTTGCCAGGCATTCACTTTACCTCCCTATCCCCTTCTTCTCCCACTTCTACCCCCCTAATGATCGAGTCCCCCACCAGGAGTTGTTTCCTTCCCCTGTGGAGTCTTGTGCCACCCTCCTGTGGGTCTCCTTTGTGGAGATTCCCAGCATCCTCATTGGTCTCCACTGCAGCTGCCTCCATAGAGGAACCACTCTTTCCCAGAACAGCATATGAATTGTGGAGAGGTACAACTGGAGGGATGCACCTCTGTTCCACCACCCTCTCCCTCCCTGAGCCCACCTTGGTCCAACCGCTCCTCTTTCTTGGCAACCTCTGAGGTAACAGCGGTGGCCCTGGTGGTCCCTGGGTGAGGGAAGAGGTTTCATGAATCCAAGCCAGGTCAGCCTGGAGAAGGGCAACCTCCTCCCTCAGACCAGAGAGGTGCCTGCAAACAGGGCAGCATCACAGCCTCCAGAATGTCTCCTCAAACACTGCTACCCCACAGCCATTGTACTGCACCACTCCCATCTTGACTTATTTTGTGTCCCCTCTGCTGTTGCTTTGTATGCTTACTGTCTCTTCCCTCTATGTATTTTTACACTTACTTTCCTACTGCCTATGTGCCCTTACAACTCTCGCCCTTCCTGTTCTGGGACAGGAACTTGCTGTAGTCTTCAGTCAAAATGCCAAAAGACTCCTCCTTTCAATCCCTCCCCGAGGTTGTGGAATGTCACTGCCCTTTCAGTTCCTGGCTGAATACCTGCCATAAAAAGAACTCTGCCACTCCAGGACCCCAGCACATGCCATACAACACTTCAAGGGGTCATGAGGGGGCTTCTCAGCCTACACAACCCCCCACCAATCACCTTGAAATACCAAAGGTCTCTTTCTTTCAATCCCTCTGCCAGCAAGCCTATCAGCCAATCAAAGGACTACTTACTGTATTTCACCTGCCGTCTGTCCAAGCAGCCTGTCTGTGCAGCGGCCAATCCATACAAAGGACTGTGTGTTAAGGACATCGAGGAGTCTGCCTGAATCAGGTGTGAGTCAGCCAGTCATTTGGTTATGCTGCCCAAACCTGACTTCCTCCAACAGGTGTTTTGGATGAGCTGCTATTACTGCTTACTCCCCTGTTACCTACCTGATTTCATGGTTTGCCTGTCAGCTTTGTGCTAGATCCTAGCCAGCTATTTTTTTGCTGTTTGGTTACATGGCATGAGGTCATAATGTCACAAAACATTATGCCAGATGGCAAAACTGCACTGCCAGTACAGTGTGATTTATGCCATAAGGCATAAGTCTTTTTTCTGTGGGGGGCTTCACCCCCCACACACCCCCCCTTTACAGGGGAATGCACAGCTCAGACCTCCCCACTAAAGAGCCTCAACTCTGGGGGGGTCAAACTCGGGGAACACACAAGTCTCAAAAAAATAAAATGTTTCTGGGACTGGGAATCAAACCTGGTCCCAGACATAGCACCTGGGTTCCTACTGCTGTCCCTCAGTCCTGTGAGCCATGGCAGCTGCTCATTGGAACCTGCTTCCAGCAGAGGTCTTATCCTCTGCCTGGGAAAGTGCTACTGGTGCAATACAGCAGTATATGCGGTATTGCACCAGCAGCGGTAGCATACTGTGCTGTCCCAGGTTAGCCATAATGTCGTACGCTATTAAGCATGCGACATTATGACCTGGTAGGTGATTATATTCTGTACTCAACTTTTGCTGATACTCAGATGTTTGCTGTTCTTCACCTAGGCTCATTTGTGCATGCCCTCATTTTGTAGCATCTGGTGCAACCTGTATTTGACCAGATCCAGCCATAGTTGTTATCACTCAACTCAGTTCTTATCTTTGCCACAACCTACGTCAGCTGTTTATCAACTACACTTTCTTATCTGTTTCTGGTTCAGTTAGTTATTTTCATGTTTACAGTATTTTACCATGACTGCCACATAATCTATATGTCCATTATACTGCAAATATCATATTGCCTTATTACTACTTGTATCCGTATTATGTGAATTGCTCCCAACCCCCTCACCTTCTTCTTCATTCTCTATATCCTTTACCCTCTGCATGCCCTGCCTGCTCCCCAGTTTTTCCGACTCTCTACAACCTTTCCTCTGCTCTTTTTACTCCCCCTTCCCTTCTAAGTCTCTTTCACACCTGTGCTCCTTGGCTGTCTACTTTTCTCATCTAACTCCTCCTACTCTCCCCATCCCCCTCCTCTCTCTCACCCCCACTTGCATCCCCCTGCTCCCTCCTTTCTGTGTATCCCCTCACCCCTCTCCAGTTCTCTCCTTCTCACCCTTTCCTTCCCCCTTCCCTATCTGCTGCCCTGTCTCCCTACCCCCTCATACCCCAAACACCTCAGCCTCCTTCCTACCCCTGTCCTCCACCTTCAATTTCCTCCACTGTTCCTTTCCTCAGATAACCACCTCTCTTCTGCCCCCTCTCCCCCAGCCCCAATAAGAGTAAGATACCATCCTTTCTTGTCCTCCTCCTTTTCCTGAGGAACCCAATCCTGGCCTACCCCCCTCACCCTTCTCGGTACCCTAAGGCCTCAGTTTTCCCCACTTCAACACACATAGCCTCCTCCCAAAGCTTGACTCTCTCAAAGTACGGGTCTTGCAACAGTCCCCTGACATCCTCTGTATATCTGAAATCTGGTTCTGCTCTAGAGTCCTGGAATTGCTTTTTGCCCTTCCTGAATATCTCCTCTTTTACCAGGACAGAGGAAAATTTGGTGGCAGTGCTATATGTATACCTGCCACAACATTTCTTGCTCTATCACCCTTAAAGTGGCTCCCTCTCCTACCACAAGCTCTTGCTGCTCAAGCTGTCATTCCACTCCACCCTCCCCAATTTTTATCCATGTCATTTAGGCTTCCCCAAAGATTCCTCCCTCCTTAACTCCCTCTCCTTACTTGTCTCCCTCTCTGCCTCTCGGAGAACTTATCCTACTTGGTGATTTTAACCTAAATTGGTTCTCCCCAGACTCTAAGCCTATTAAGCACACCACTGAATTCTTGAACCTCTCCCAACTAATCTCTGATCCTTCCAGGCTAAACCCCTGCTCCTCAAACTACTCCATCCTGAACTGGGTACTATGCTTCCACCCCCACCGAGTCTCGTCTGCCAGAGTGCTTCCTAATGTTTTCAGTGATCACTGCATCACCTATTGTATTCAGAGAACCTGCCCCCTGAAATCTACCCCAAAATACATCTGGCACAGATCCCTTAGGTCACTAAACACTAACACTCTGTTGAGCAACCTAACTTCCACTGACTGGTCCCAGGTTTACTCTGTCCAAGACATAGATTTAGCCTCATCTCACTTCACCACCATCATCACTCACCACTGGAACTCCCACACCTCCCCTCAAAATGACCACAGTAAAGCATTCACATCACCCTTGGATTACATCTGATCTCCTTGAGTGATCAAAATCAAGAGACCTTGCTTGAGCCAATTTCAAAGCCTCCCATTCTGACTCTGACCACCAGCTTTTAAATCTCTCACCAAGGCTATCTGTGTTGCCAAAGCCCACTACTTCAGCTCAGATGTACAGTGCAACCTAAACTCTTCCTCCAGTTTCTGGAAAGTAATCCATTCCCTTTTTGACCTACCTCCCCAGCCTGCCCCTCCCCTTCCCACTAGATGCCTCATTGGTCTATGATCACCTTGCTGTCACCTCCCTGTTCAACAAATTCTTCCCAACCTGTGCTGCTTCCTTAATTTCCCTGAGCAATCCCTCCCTCATCCCAACCCACCTTATCTGGTGGGTTTCATTTCCCTTCTGTAAACCCCTCACTTACAATACTCTCAGGAAATTTTACACACCCTCAAATCTCTCAACCCCTCTAAATAAAGCCCGGATGGCTTAGACCCTAAACTTCTTCACATATTGGCCTCTGCTATTCTCTTCCCCTCACTCACCTTTTGAACCTCATTTTCTCTCTGTGCTGTCCTTCTGCCTGGAAAACTGCCAAGTTACTCTCCCTTCACAAAGGGGGCAATCCTTCATTTCCTGGTAACTACAGACCTATCTCTTTCCTCCCTCCTTCCTTCCATTACCAAGCTGCAGGAATCACTAGTCCACTCTAGATTAGTTGATTCCCTTGACTTCTCTTCCTTCCTATCCCTTTTCAAGTCCAGTTTCAGGAAAGACCACTCCACTATCCCCTCCATTTTCTACATCTCCAACTCTGTCAGTGATGGACCAAGGTCTTATCACAGGTGTTATTTTTTATAGATCTTGCAAAGGCATTTGATTTGGTATCACACCCTCTCCTAAACAAGCTTGCCACAGCTGGTCTCACCACTCCCACAGTTAGGTGGTTCCACTTTTACCTGTCTATCTGCCAGCAGTCTGCGCAGATGGGTAGTGCACTATGATCCCCTCCCCATTCTCACAGGAGTGCACAATGGCTCTATTCTGGGCCCCATTCTCTTCTCTAGCTTTCTAAATGACTTCCCCTCTGTCTGTGTCTCCTACCATATTCATATAAATGCCGACGACAAGGTCATGTACTCATCTTCTCCCTCCACATCAGTGATAGAATCCTCTCTCCAATGTGATTTTCAAATCATTCTATACTGGTTTCAAGCCAAGCAGTTTAAAGTAAATACCAAGAAAATGGTGTCAGTGTCTTTTGGCTCCAGACAAAAGCTAGCTAGGCTCTTGCCCCTCCCTGTTTTCTCCACCTTTTATGGCCCCCAGCTGAAGGTAGTCCACACTTATAAATACCTGGGTGTGTGGCTTGATATGATAGAGACATTCAAACACCTTCAGGGCATTAACAAGGTGAAATAGTCTAACATGTTTCAATATAAGAAAAATAGCAGGACAAGAGGACACAGCATGAGATTAGAGGGAGGCCAATTAAGGGGTAATGTGAGGAAGTTCTTTTTCACAGAAAGGGTGGTGGATGCATGGAACAGCCTATCTCAGGAAGTGGTGGATATGAATACAGTGCAGGGCTTCAAACAGGCATGGGATAGGCATATGGGAGCGATACAGGTGAGTATGAATAGATAGACCATTGACAGAGCAAAGGCCTATGGCACATTTATAAGGTAGAAAAAGAAATGGGCAGACTGGATGGGCCTTGCAGTCCTTAGCTTCCATCAATTTCTGTGTTTCTATGATAGTACCCTGGACTTCTCTGCTCACATTGAAGCTATTCACTCAAAGCTTCCCCCAAATTAGGCATCCTTTATCACAAGGACTGCCTCCCCTCTAATGTCTGGAAGGACCTGCTTGTCAAAATGATCCTCCCTGTTTTTGACTACACAGATGTGGTCTACAGTGCAGCCTCTCCTTCCACCCTTGTTAGACTGAATGCCCTTTGTGGAATGCCTTCTGTCACTTTGCTACTAACTCTGCCCCCTGCACTCATCACTGCTCTCTCTATTACACTCTTTATTCTGACCGCTACCATCGTGTCACCTTTCCCACTGCTCTTCCCTCACTGGTAAATACTGGTTTGCCTTCTTTATCTCCTATCTATAATCTTTCCTCTCCCCCTCTGCTCTCTCCTCCTCTCCCCTTCGTGCTAGAGACTTACATTCCTTCTTAATCCCACACATACACTCTTGTATTGGTATGGCTGCCTTCTCCTACCATCTTCCCTCCCAGTGGAACCAACTTTCTTTTCCATCATGCCACATCCCTATTATTCCTAAAGCAACTACTAAAGTCAACCCCTACACTACTTGTTCCAGTGTCACTCCTCTCTAGCACCCTTCCCCTTCTCCCCACCCTCTTCCTCCTGCCTACCCTCCCCACCCCTAGTGTTCTGTCACTCTCCCCTCTTCCTCCTGCCTTCCCTCCCCTGAGTGCCCTTCTCTATTCAAATTCAAACCAGTCTGACCCCCTTCCTTTATACATTTGTAAATCAGCAAGTGACACCAATTGCACTGTACTGCTGTCTTATTACCCTCACTGGATTCATATCACTATTGTTGCTCACTGGATTGCACTTTATACTGATGTGCTTGCACTTCAATTGTTTGCAACTACTGCTTGCTTTGTATCCCCTACACCCTCCCCTCAGGTCACACCTGGAAATGAGACTCAGCTCCGTGTACCTTTCCCAGTTACCAAATTTTTCATAAATAAAGAAATAAAATATTGGTTTGTTTTATACATAATTAAAACAATTAAAAAATAATTTTAAAATCATTTTTAGTTGATTTTTTTAGAGTATGGCCTGGGTCACAACAAAGTAGACATAGACTACTCTCAATACAGAGCTCAATATAGTGATACTGTGCTGGGATAAGATCACTGTCGAAAGTGACCACTGATCAATCAGGATGCAGGATTTTCTCTTTGCACTGTATAACTGGATTGTTCTGTGTGAAAGAGTTCTATCTAAAATTGCTATCATATACTTTATGCACACAGATAAAGCTGCAGTATTACAAATCACAATACACAGCAGCAAACTGTAGTATGATATATGCTTGCATGTACTTGACCAGAAACTTATCATATGTCATTGTGTGAAATGCCTTGCAGAAGTCCAAATAGATTATGTTTACGGCCCTGCCACAGTCCACCTCCCTGGTTACCCCTTCAAAGAATGTGATCATGGTTGTCTTGCACGATGTGCCCCTAGCAGTACCATTCTGAGAAGGGGAGAGAAACTTGATCTCAATCAAGTAATCTGTTATTCTGTCCTTGATAAGGGATTCCAGGACCATGCACAACAAGTGGTGATCTTCTCATGACCACAGCCTTTTCAGAATACACCTTTAAGGAATTTGGAGAGTTTCACCATGATTATTCCCTCAATATAGAAGAAGCACACTTGATTCCATGTCAGGCCACTAGCATGATGAGAGGGCATGTCTTCAAAGCCATTTCATTTCCACAGGGAAAACAAAGCAACATAATTCCCAGGGAGATATTCTGTAACAAAGTTTGCAGTGATGTTTCATTCACATTGTCTGAAATGGGACTGGTTAGTGAAGATGCCATGATTTTAAAACAAAGTTGAAAACTAAAGTACTGTTTTATTTGCTTGACAGCGCATTGTGGTGGGAGATGCTTCTGAAACTGCTCTCTTGAAATTTTCTGAAGTTGTACTGGGTGATGTAATGGCTATCAGAAACAGATACCAGAAAGTAGCAGAAATCCCATTTAATTCCACCAATAAGTACCAGGTAAAGCCATTTTTCCTATCATATTCTTGAACCCAAGGGGCAAATACAGTATATGGATATAGAGTTGTATTGCTAAGTACAGGTGACATCAGTTTTCCATTTTAAGCTTCATTTCCAGTAGAAAGGTTTTTTTGTCACAAACCACACGCACACATATACACATAGGTACTGTGTACACGAATCAAAATAGTATGGAAAGGCCACAGGTGTCAGTTTTTCAAAAGAAACTACTTTGGTATTTGTATTTTGTAAGCATTAGGACTGATTCTCCCACTAATTCAGGAGTGGAGTCTGCTGTATAGTTTCTTTTGATTTCTAATGACTGCAGGTGGAAGTTGTGCAATGTGCCTAGTTATGCTGTATAGGACCTACTGACAAACACATTTTGTTAGGTTTGCAGATCAAATCCTTTACTATAATAGGCATTATAATCTGCACTCAAATTTAAGGAGCAGACCCCAGTCCAGTACTGAAATGCAATCTGTGCAGTGCACCAGAAACACTTTGGGTCTGCTAATTTGTAATGCTCACTTCAACCTAATTTCATTTAATAGTGGTTCTAGACAGGAACCAAAACAGGTAAGGATATTTTTCTTCTGCACTTGTCTGCACATTAAAGAACTGTAATTTTCCAGTATGATGGGCTGGCTACTTTATTTATATATCATTTATTGTGTGTTCACATCCTAGCTTCGTACAGTTGCTACTACATTGCACTATGCTCAGTGGGATGCATGCCCCCATCACATGAGGATGGGAATATCAGGGGGTGGCTGTACACTATTTTTACTTTGTTAGTTGTGCTCAATGTTTGGCTCACACATTTTTGGGGAGATTCCCCCCTGTTATTGTGGCGTGGTGCAAACCGATGCTCTAGATGTTAATAGGCACCACTGGGATAATTCCACAAACTCCACATTACGTGGTACAGAGTTGTGATGTTAGAAGGCAGTGTCATGTGTATGAAAGTGGTCCCCACACCATCAGGTTTTCTTCACTCTTTGGTGTCTTGTGGTGTAACCCTCCAATTGCCTGCTCCAGTCTCCCCAAAGAAAGGTGATGATGCAAACAAGACTTTTTGTATACTGCCTTGGCCACTCCATGCAATGTCCAGCTCGTCATAATCCATGATATCTTGTAATTAATCTTATGTTGTGTTCACCTACCCTGGGATAAATTTTCAGGATAATTTCTTCTATTTCCCAGAATAATTTTCTACATACAAGGTTCATTATCGAATATAGAAAGCTTGGCTGCCCCAGATAATGGCAAGTTTACAGAGTGCTGTATCCTAGTCAAGTCTAGTGCTGGATGAAATTAGAGAACTCAGTTTCAAACAGTTTTTGTGAAACTGTAATGGTTTCACATAACTTTACACAATTTCATGAACTAGAACAGTGTGTTAAAAATGGGTAATTTTGGTTGTAATTATACCTTTTGAAAAAAATCACATTTTTAAAAATGCACTGTTTGGGGAAAAATATACGATTTACTTAATTGCACATTTTTAAGAACTCTCATTTTTAAAAATGCACTATTTAGGGAAAATAGTACTTCTCTAGTAAAAAAATCATTTGTGAGATTATAACAGATTTTTGCATCCTTTCAGAAAACTACGTGAATGCAAATTAGCAATTTTGTGCAGTTTTGTATGCATAATAAGCATGTTTCCCAGCACTAGTCAATTCATTATTATGATAAACTATCATGTTTATCCAGGACCATGCAGCAAAAAGTATCCATTATATGGGTCTCTTCTAGTGTGCTGGATAGGATGGCCAATAGTATAATAAGCATAGCCAGTCAGGTTGCCGACTCATTTTGGTCATGGCAACTACAGTGCTGCAACAAGGGCAACAGTGAGAGGGGCAGTCTTGATTTTAGATCCCCCTTACTCATATTGCCCTTTGTGCCCACACAGTTTCTACCCCCCCTTGGGAATGCCCACCCCAGAAGTGGTTATAATTAACTTGGCTTGGGGGGGTGGGGTCAAAGTGAAAATCCCACATAAAATTATCTAGGTCCGAGACTACTCAAGGTTTGATCTTGGCTCCTACCATGCTGATCTCCAGCACGCTGACTGGTCAGCAGTATGGAATGCACAGGACTCCTCATCAGCAGCCAGTCACTTCCTCACTGCGTTCAGGGTGCTGCAGGATAAACATGCGCCTCTCATCAGATGGAGTGTCAGAGGCTCGGTGACAAAGTGGCTGCAGGGCAGTCTGCTAACCCTTATGAAGTACAGAGATAAGTGCTGGGCAAAATTCAAGGCCACAGCACAGCAGGCCGTATTCCTGCAGTACAGGATGCTCAGAAATCCGTGTAAGAAGGCTATTAGGGCAGCCAAAGGGGAATTTTGCAAATCTGTGCTGCTGCATACAGCCAGGGACCCCAGGAGGTTCTGGAGAAACATTAAGAATATAGTCAGTGGGACCCCGAGCGGTGAGACCTCAGATATGATCATCAGCGGTGCCAGTTGCAACAACTCCCTGACCATCGCAAATGCATTCAACCAATACTTCTCGGACCTATCTACCTTTACCTCGTCACTCCCCCATGGGGGAAGGGAGAAGGGTGAAAAATGGGCCGCACCATCCTCATCTTACCCGCCCCTTCTTTTTAAGATGGTGGCGGTGCAAGAGGTGCAGAGACTGCTCTCGGGTCTCTCCCACTTCTTGAGTGCTGGATATGATGGATTGAAGCCAAAACTTCTGAGTCTTACTGCCAGTGAGATTGCCCTCATGGTAACCCATATCTCCAATCTGTCCCTGTCATCAGGTGTCATTCTGGAAGTATGGAAAGTAGCCAGGGTGGTCCTAATACTTAAACAAGGAAACCCCAAACTCATAGAAAACTACCGTCCAATATCCATACTGTCAGTGGTCAGCAAACTTCTCGAGAAGGTCATGGCAGGGCAACTCTTGGAGTACTTGCAGTCTCATGACCTGCTGTCCCCTGAGCAGCATGGCTTTAGGAAAGGGCACAGCACAACTTCTGCCCTTGTCACTGTCTCATCTTGGATCAGAGCGGCTATGGACCAAGTCAAACTCTCTGGAGCCATCTTTATAGATCTCTCTAAGGCCTTTGATCTTGTTGATCACACCATGCTCTACACCCAGCTCAGCTCTTATGGTCTATCACCTGAGCTGCTCAACTGGTTTTCCAACTATCTAAGCAGCAGACAGCAACTTGTTAAGTATGGGAAGGAGTTCTCTGACACTATCCCTGTTACCATGGGTGTCCCACAAGGCTTCGTCTTGGAGCCCCTGCTTTTCTCCATATTCGTGAACAAACTCCCGGCTGCTGCTATCCACTGCAAGCCTATCCTTTATGAAGATGACCTGGTCATTCTGACTCACTCCCCTGAGATAGGGGTAATAAATCACCACCTGAGTGAGGACTTGAGGAACATCCAATCCTGGATATTGTCACATAAGTTGGTTCTAAATCTCAGGAAAACCCAGGCCATGCTCTTTGGGTCTCAGGCCAAAATTAAGGCCGCCTCTACTCCACTATGTGTTTCTGGTGTCAACAGGGTCAAGATCCCAGTTACTGACAACTTTAAATACCTTGTGGTAACACTGGACCTGCAGCTTGACCTTGGCCGCTACATTCAGAATACTTGCAAGACTGTAAACTGCAAACTGGGTCTGGCATACAGAGCAAAAAGTAATCTTACTCTGGCAGCTCGGATTGCACTTGCCAGAGGGGTGCTCCTACCCTCATTCTGCTATGGGCTCCTCTTGTTTGCCTGCTCATCCAAAGTCCACCTCACTAGGTGGTCCACTGCTTACAATAATGTCTGCCACTTTGCGCTGGCTGCCCCCCATCTCACTCACCATTGTGACCTCTGTAGCAGGCTAAATTGGCTCTCACCCGCTAACCACATAGACTTCGTCTTAGGGTGCTTCACTGGAAAGGTCCATGGCACTGGCACCCCTCCAGGGCTTGCAAAATTTCTTGTCCCATCCATCTCCTCCTCCTACTCCCTTGGGTCTCAGGGACAGGCCCTCCTCAAGACACCGGCTACATGGACTCAAATGGGTGGGCGGGACTTTGCTGCATTCGCTCCCAGACTGTGGAACTCCTTCCCTGCCCAGGTCCATGCCGCGCACTCACAGATGTGTCTCCATTCCTCCCTATGGAACCATCTCAAACTTGCCTCAGCCTGTGGCTGTCCCAAACCCCCGTGAATTGATCCATCACAGCACTCCTCTTCTCTGGAACTACTCCTGGACAAAAGACCAGACTCCAAGAGGTTGCTAAGCTGTATATAGTGTCACATCTGAAGGATTTCGATACTGTGCCCCTGGAACTGCTCTTGGCTTCCATAAGGTGTTTTTGTTGTTATGTTAGTACTGTATAATTTATGCCTTACCATGCTCGTACACTGTGTTGAATCTGTAACATTACTGCTCTTATCTCCCACAAGGTGTTTATTTTTGTTATGTTAATACTGTATAATCTATGCCTTACCATGTTTCGTGTGCTGTGTTGAATCTGTATCCTCACATGAACTGTAACATGTCTAATTTGTACAATGTCATTGTATGTACCTAAATCTATTATTCCTGTACTCTCCCAGGTCGTACCTGAAAATAGGCAATTGTCTTTTCTAGTGTACCTACCTGGTTAACAAAAGCTAAATAAATAAATAAATAAATAAAGCCCCCTGCATTGGGGTGTGGGGGTCAAAGCCCCCTGTAAAAGCAACCATTTCCTGGGAGGGCACATTGGCACTTTAATTCCCAGGAGAGGAAGTACCTGAGGCTGTAATGTCAGGTGGTATTTGCCTGCACCGTAATCAGCATTAGCAAAATGTGCGTCACTGCAGCACGTGTGAACGTATAATGAATATTCACTACAAAGATAAGAATCCTGGTTACCCCAGTGTGAAGTTCATCACCATCTGCATTACCCCTCTGGCAGAAAACTGAAATCTGGGGGTATGCAGGAGTACCAGCAGATTAGTAGAGCAATTGTAATGCAAAACCCTATTTAATGGAAAACCCACCAATGATGTCAGACCCCATCCCTGATGCCATTCTGCATTCATTGGTTCAACTTGCTGCTCCTCCAAGCTTGCAAGGCTATCAGTGCTGCTCCTAGGCCAACATCTACTTTCAGCAGGTGATGACTCAGAGTCAAGAATGTGCTGTGCATGGCCCTGTGGACCCTTTGCATTGTGGCTTCCTACTCCTTTCCTGTGAGTGACAAAGACCTTTGTGGTTATGCAGTAAAGCTTTTCTCAGTAGGGTCACAAATGTAGTATGGGTTTAAAGACAGACCAACAATCACACCCATCATGTCCTATCTGCCAAACATACTGTTGCAGATCTCTCCTAAATGGAGACGTTACTAAATGACTAGACACATGTTGCATTTAGAAACATTATGTCTACTAGCTGAGAGTGAGAAACTCAGGAAACATGTTTTACTGAACAAATTCTATAATGTGTCCCAGTTTCCTGCTTGTAAACAGAATAAAGTAAAAATATGTGAAGGTCATACCCTAGAAAGATTCCAGTTCATTCATAGTGTTCAAAACATTTTCCAAGGTATGATTCAGTGCAGAATTTGCCAAATTCAAAATCTAATGGTGCAGCTTCTGGGTTTAACACAATCAGATATGATCATGAATTATAGTGTAATGGAACAGGCCTGATAATGGCAGGGTCTCCTATTAGCTGAGCTGGCAAAACATAACAATAAAAGGCAACAAGTTCAAGAAATAAATATACCATTATATGGTAGATCTGAATGCTTGGTGACCAGAGAAGGGCTAAGCTGTCAGTGGACAGCTCAGAACGTAAAAAATTACTGTAATCCTGTCAGTTTACAAATCTCAGAGGGTTCTGCTTCTTTCATAGCTGCCCAGATCAGCACCAGGATTCTAAGTAGTCCCTTGAATTTGGGAGGAAAATTGAACCTTTTGTAAAGCATTGAGAACAATAATAAAAATTAAAGACTAATTTCATAAAACACGTACGCATGAGAGTGCCCCCAATTATCTAGCCCACTGCACATCAATGATTTTGTAATTATTTAATTTTCACCCCTGATGACTTACTAATCTCTCCTGGGAGCTCCTTTAGGAGAAGCTCCATAATAATGGATATACTGAAAATGCTGGACCGTAAATGAAAGAGAAAGTAACTGACCAGTCTGCAACTTTTTTTGGGGACAGCTCTCAATTCACAAGACAGAAGACCCAAATGACAAGCGTTTCCTGCTGGTAATGAAAGGAGCCCCTGAAAAGATTCTGGAGCGCTGTAGCTCCATTATGGTTGGTGGCAAGGAGGTGCCACTGGATGACGAAATGAAGGAATCTTTTCAGACTGCCTACATGGAATTGGGAAGTCTAGGAGAGAGAGTTCTGGGTGAGTTTCATCCTTAAACCATTACACTTTTTATTTTTATTTCCTTTTAATGATATCTTGGAGAATACCTGATGTGATGTGATACCTGTGAGCGTATGCTAATTTGTAGGTTCCACATCAGTTACAAGAAAAAAAATTGAACAGGTACATAGCATTACATTACAAGGCATTACATTACAAGCAAGTACAGAATTGCACTGATACAAAATAATACATTACAAGCTAGGTACAATAAACTGGTGAGAATTACAAGATTGGGATAGCATTTAGCTTAAGGTATAACATTTAGAGGAAGCACCAAGTTAGGTCAACAGTAAACCTGTCGACCTCCCGCACAGCGATGATACAATACTTATGCAGGTATTGTGCTGCCTAAGCCCAAGTGTTTTCTGTGGGGACTGTGCTCCCACACACCCCCATGAGGGGGGCTCTGCCCCCTGAACCCCGAGACTTTAGGATTCTCAACTCCAGGTTGGAGTTGGTCCTGGGAGGGAGCAGGACACTGGGGAAAGCAAAACACAGAAACTGACCATTACAGCGACTGTAGTGGTCATTTTCCGTGTTTCACCATCGGGGGATCGGGCAAAAGGAGGCCACCCCATTTAGACACTGCTACAGCTTTGGTGAGAAGGTGCCTGCATCAGAGAGTTAAGCTAACTTCTGGGGGAAGAAACAGAGTGGAGAACAGACACAGCTGTGGTATAGTGACGTGTATGCCTGCGTAAGGGGTTAAGAACAGACTTAAGGAAGGTTAGAGACAACGGGGCTAGGAGAACAGCAGACGAGGGGGCATGAGGGTAGGGCAGAGAGGGGAATGGGTGCCCAGTGGGGAGGGGAGTGGGTAGATGGGGATGGGACACTGAAGTGCTGTGAAGGTAGAGGCCCCTAGGATTAGGTGGAACACTAAGTGCTACTGCTTTATGGTGGTCCAAATGTAGTAAAGTTGTTTTGGTCATCATGAATGGCCAGCGCAGTCACAGTTGTCATCTGTGGTATAAGATATGCTGGGCCAAATCTCTTAAAGGTCTTGCAAGGAGGAAAGTACTTCCTTCTGTCTCGTTGATTTTTGTCACCCCGTACTACAACCTATACCTTCAGCACTCCACAAAACTTGCCACATAGCACAAGAACATCTATGTAGTCATCAAACCATTTTTTATTATTTCTCCTTTGTGGCACAAGGGATAGCACATAAGGATTTGATAACACATGGGCTAATGCATACTTTCTGCTGGGGTGTGTGGTACCTTAATTTGAATGATCAGTGAATATTCATTCTCTCTACCCTCAGATACTTGTTAATGGTACTCTGTGTTTTTCCCAAACAGAAACACAAACACAGAAACATAAGGACAGAAAAACACTAAGGCCCAGATATTCAAAAGGGTTGCGCATGGTGCAACAGTGTTGCTCCATGCACAACCCACTGATGCACCCCAGTGCGATATTGAAAAGGGAAAAGTGCACCTGCACAAATCCCGATGCACCAGGGCGCATCAGCAATGTATGCAGGCACAGGTGGGGGGGCATGCCCATGCATAAACTGCACAGCCCAATATTCAGCTGGGCCATGCAGAGTTATGCAGGCGCAACCCCTACCTGCGCCTGCACAAAGTACACAAAAAAAAAAAAGGAACAAGTCGAGGGCCACCCCCAGGTGGCTGCTGCATTGCAAGGTGCAACACAGCAGCTGCCACCTGTGGGTGGCCCTCCACTTGTTCCTGTCGCACCTGGCAGCGCCCTCCCATGCCCCGATTGTGGGCTGAAGTGTAACCACCCCCCATCAGCCCGATCGCGGGCATAATAGTGGTTCCCCCACCCCATCAGCCCGATCGCGGGCATAATAGTGGTCCCACCCCATCAGCCTGATCGCGGGCATAACTGAAACATTCCTCCTCCCTCCCCCCAGGTAGCCCGATCGCGGGCATAATGTAAAACTTCCCCCACCCCAGTAGCCCGATCGTGGCGACATCCTCACCCCACATCCAGAATCCCTGGGCGTGGGGGTGTAACGTCGAGAAGTATTTCATTCACATATCTGGACTGGCTTGTATGGTATGGGCTGCATGCCCATTGGCTCCTGCTCTGAACTAATGGGCATGCAGCCCTGCAAGCTGTCAGTCAGCGGAAGCAGGCAGCAGGCGGGTGGGGTGCTGCCACCGCCCGACTGATGGGGAGGCGGGGTGGTGGGGCTCTGTGGGCGGGGAGGTGGGGGCCACTAGATCACCAAGGATTCTGGGCGTGGGGGTGAAGATGCATCACGATCGGGCTACTGGGGTGGGGGAAGCTTTACATTATGCCACGATTGGGCTACTGGGGTGAGGAGATTTACATTATGCCCGTAATTGGGCTGCTGGGGGACACGAAATTGTTCTGCCCAGATCGGGCTGCAGGGGTCGGGGGATACTATTATGCCCGCGATCGGGCTGCAGGGGGCGTTGGTCCCCGATGGCTGCTGCCTGGCAGGGCGCCAGGCACAAGTCATCAGGGATCGGCGCACCTGCATGCTAATGGAATGCAAATGGGGCCGTAATTAGATGCAAATGGCCCCCCGTGCCTTGCATAAATTATGGCCCCCATTTGCATGTCACCCTTTGAATATCGCAGGTGCTGCGCATGGCGCAATGGAACTTGCGCCACCGCATCTCAACGCTCCACTCTGACCACTTGCGCTGGCGCAGTTCCACTGTGCCATGTACAGTGGGTGTGGCCAGGGGGCGATATTCAAAGAAGTTGCGCAATAGCACAACTCTGTTGAATATCGCCCTGACCACACCCCTGCGCAACTTTTTTGAGCGGCTCAAGGGCTTGAATCACACAATGGTGCAGTTTGAATATCTGGGCCTAAAAGTCCATATAGTGTGTTCTGTTGCCATATCCCACACTAAACTTTTCTCCAGCTCCTTCTGCTCTCTTCCTGCTTGCTTCTGATAACCCCAATGATGATATCACATTGTTTTTGAAACCAGCATTGAGTATGTTTTTTGTCAGTCTATTTCACCTGCTCCATAAAATATTTTGTAATGTCTTTTCAGAGTTTTCCACCTACCAGCGTGAAGTTGTACCTCAATGTATCTATAGTACACTCCCTCAGCTTAAACAACACTACAGAACTCACATTGTTGAACTCCTGCATGTACTGTAGAGAATACATAACAGAGCATGTCAAGGCATATTGTTTTTCCTGAAGGCTTAGGGTGCAGTACAAAAAATAAATAATTGAAAACATTAAAATAAACATCAATTCAATTGCACAATGCAGCTGTAAAGAAAAGTACAAAAACAAGTCAATTTCCATTCTGTTCCATATGCCAACTAAAACAGATAACTTTTCAATCCTCTTTTAAAAGCTTTTAATGCCTCCATCATGAGGTAAATTCTCAGTTGAATTGGTAAGGTGTTCAGCATTATTGGGGCCACCATTTGAGAAGACTCTATTGTCAGACTGTTTAAGGTGCAATCTTAGCATAAAAAACAATAATCCCTTAGTGGAGAAAAGAGAGTAACCGGGAGTATACCAGGCTAATAGAAACTGAAGATATGCTGGGCCTAATCCATGCAGGGCTTTGTACATTAACAAAGCAATCTTGAAGATGATGCACCACCTAACCAGAAGCCTGATTGGATACAACAGGGCAGGTATAATATGGTTTCTATTTGATGACCCCAAGGCCAGCTGGGCCACCACATTCTGCACCAGCTGCAGGCAATGCGCCAAACCTCCAGATAGCCCTTGGTATATTATATTACATATTGAATTTTCAGCCAATCAGGTTTTAGTTGGAGCAAAGGTGTCACCATTTATTCACATGCCAGGGCCATTACTGAGATGAACACTAAACAGGGCAGGCATGCTACTGTGGGGATGGTTTTCTTTATTACAGGTCACATATTTCATGTCTGCTGATGGGGGGGTGGAGTGTGGTGGGGACCACAGAAGGGTTTGTGGTGGGGTGTCTTATGACATTCTTGATCTGTTCATGGGATTCAGTTGGGGAGGAAGAGGGCATACATTTGGCACATGGGGGAAGGGTATTGAACTTTAATGTGTGACTCTTGACTCTACTTTCTACTATTTTGAAATTCACCAAGGCGGGGGGGGGAAGCAGGGTGCCAGCAGAGGATGGGAGGGGGTCTGTGACTTGCAAGTCTTGGGCAGTGCGAAGGGGTGGCATTACAGAACAGAGGGTGGAGGAGGATTTTTATTACAGTTAAGGTTTTTTTTTAAAGAAAAAATTCATGTGGTGAAGCTGGTGTGGCCCCCTAAGAAATTTGAAAATTCATGAAGTGCAAGTTTCCATGAAATCACACCAACTCCACCTGCAAAGTAAAACTCTGCTACATCTCTAGTCCAGCTGGAGAACACTTAGGCAAAACCTATTTATAGACCCATTGGTTTAAGCAGCTATTTCTCTCTTTTTTAATATTCTTTATTATGTTTGCTTGCACACATGTGCAAGAAACATAGTGCCATCATCCGAGTTTTCAGAGGTGTGGCAGCCCTCTTCCAATTCAGTCAGTGTGTTTGCAGGTGCAGCCACAGTTCTCCAATGCCTGCTCGAGCTGTCTATGATAGCTCCAAATTGCAGTGGCGTACAGTTGAAAGGGAGAGCTACGCTTCAGTGAGCAGCGATAAGATATTGCCTGCTCATGCATGCTCCCCTACATACACACACACACACACACACACGCATACATACTGCATGCTCGCCCCCCACGCACCGCTGTAGCCTAGCGTTGAGGTGCCCAATCCCTGTCGGCTGTTCTGTGCACCCCCAAAACAGTGTTCCATATGCCACGCTGGTGCCCACCCCAGCATGGCCACACTCATATAGCCGATGGGGTTGCCCAATCCCTATTGACTCCACTGGTTCCCACACCCCAGAATACAGGGGTGCCATGCTGGGAGCCACCCCAGCATGGCAACATATCTGTGCCGATGGGGTGCCCAATCCCTATTGGCTCCACGCCACCCCGCCCCACCAGCCATCCTTGTGCCATGCTGGGAGCCCACCCCAGAGTGGCAAACGTCCCACATCGTCATTCAAAAAAAAAAAACTGAAACTGAAAAATGGTCCCTTGCAGTCTCTGCCCCCAGCCGCTCCCACCCACTCTGCACCCCGCCTCCCCACACCCCCCTCACCCCATACTTACCTCCGGTAATCAATGATCTTCAGTGGACCGGGAACACGTCTGCACTCTTCAAAGCCAACCGCAAACTGAGGAAATGCCGGTAAGCTGTATAATGGGACAGATAGGTTTTTTCAACTTTGCTGCATATCTCAGGCATTTTTTGGAATTTTTGCACCAAATTTTCAACATGGGGTTTTTGGGACCCTTTTTCATGAATGCTCTCATTGTCATGGCATTAATCGGGCCAGAAGGGTGATTTCACAGTCACTGCGCAAAATCACTTTTTGGGACCAAGTAATGAAACAACACTGCCACTGTTCATAAGGTGGGCTCTCAAAAAGCCTATGTTGAAAATTTGGTGGAAAAATTCCTAAAAATGACTGTTTTACAGCGTGCGTTGTGCAGTTCCTATGCATGCTCGTAAGTTCGCGAATTTTCAATATTTTCACTCCACATTTTCAACATTGCCATTTTACCACACCTCCTTATAAGCAGTACAGCTATCATTTTTCACATCTTGCCCAAAACATGTTTCCGCCCATGTAGTGCGCAATGGCGCAGTCGGTGTGCAAAATCAATGTGTGGGACACATTAAGAAAATCACAGTGGCACTGTTCATGAGCAGAGGTCTTAAAATGGCTATGTTGAAAATTTAGTGAAAAAATTCCTAAAAATGACTGCTTTACGAGCGTGCGTTGCACAGTTCCTATGCACGCTCATAAGTTCACGAATTTTCTATATTTTCACTCCAGATTTTCCACATTGCCATTTTATTACACTTCCTTATGAACAGTACAGCTGCCGTTTTCCACATGTCACCCAAAATGTGTTTCCGCACATGTAGCGCATAACGGTGCAGTCGGTGTGCAAAAGCAATGTTTGGGACAGATTAAGAAAATCACAGTTACACTGTTCATGATCAGATGTCTTAAAATGGCTATGTTGAAAATTTGGTAACAAAAGACCATAAAATGACTGTGTTATGAGTGAGCATTGCACAGTTTCCACACACCCTCATAAGTTCATGACTTAGTAATATTTTCAGTCCAGATTTTCACCAGTGGCATTTTTCCACACTTCCTTATGAACAGTACAGCTGTCATTTTTCACAACATGGCCGAAATGTCTTTTCACACTTTCAGCGCAGAGGTGCATGGTCGCTGTGGGAAATCATTGTTCGGGACAGATAAAGAAAATCACAGTGACACTGTTCATGATAGGAGGTCCCAAAATGCCTTTGTTGACTATCTGCTGTAAAAAATCCACAAACTAATTACATTACAGATGTGCATTGCACAGTTTCTATGCAAGCTCGTGACTTCACCAGTTTTTTTAATATTTTTACTGCAGATTTGCAACATTGCCATTATTTGACACCTCCCCATAAACAGTACAGCTGTCATTTTTCACATCCCATTCGGAATGTGTTTTTGCACCTGTGCATAAGCAGCTTTCAGCTAACAAACTCATATTGCCACTGTTCATGAGGTGGGGGTCACAAAAAATACATGTTGAAAATTTGGAGTGAAAATACCAACGAATGCCTGAGGTGTTAGGGTTTCCAACCATAACACCCCACCCTGTAGAGAATGACAGGCATCAGGGGTGTGACTTGGGATTCTTGCCTGTAATGCTCATACCATTCCACACCCTGCAGCCAGTGAGAGCATTGGGGTATGCCTTGGACTCTTGGCCCCAAAGTTCACCCTATACTCTGATACCGCACCCATCTCACCGTATTTCCTGATGCAATGGGGTGCGCATAAGGGCCAAAGACCCCAAGGCACACCGTGACACTTGTCAGTGTCTGCAGGGTAGGGTGTGGTGAAATGGCATGGCCGTTATGCCTGATGACCCAAAGGCACACCCCAATGCCTGTCACTGTCTGTAGGGTGGTAGTGGTGGGGTTGGCTTCAGCTCAGTACTTCACTGCCATTTCTATTATGCAGCTCTGTAACTTCTACACTACCAATGCCAATGCCAGCAAGTAAACATTTGGCATTGACAAATGCTTGTTTTTTATATAGTTATTTATATATATATATATATATGTATGTCAGCAGGAGTTCATCTATATAGTATTGCTCTTTTGTCTTACAGTACATGGAATATTCTTCGGGTTGGCAATTCATGTTTCTATAACATCATTCTGTTACATATCAAATGACACTTGATCAAAATTTATATTTTACAAAAATTGGTCACTTTCAAATGGCTGTATCAGGGAACAAATGTTTCATCTAGAGGTGAGATATAGAAAACCCATGGTCTCCATTGGAGCTCAAATTGTGACATCCTTCCAGCTCTAGAAGCTACTATTCTCTCTAGATAATATAACTCAGTCATCAATGAAAGCCAATCAGAGAGGGTGGGCACTTTAGCCATTCGCCATAGGGGAGTTATAACCTTTTTAGCTGCTGCCAGGTACAGGTATAACTTATTTCCACCTGGTGGAACTTTTCCATCTTCCCCAATATAAAGCAGAATCATCTGATTGGATAAATTAATTTCTGGTCCTACAATATTTTGTATACTCTTCTCTATATCTAACCAGTATTGAGTAACTTTTGGACAGGTACAAATAATATGTGTTATATGTGCCATTTTTTTCCACATTCCCTCCAACAAAGGCCATACCTCATAGATACAAATTTAGGAATTTTGTCAGGGTATAAAAACATCTACTGCGACATTTCCATATATATCCTGACCAGTATGATGACTGTGATACTTTCATCGAGTGAGGAATAGGTTCCAACCATTTCTCATAAGTTATCTGAGTCCCTAATTCTCTATTCCATCTCCCTAAGATATCTTCAGTGGATTCCTTCCAAAAATCTCTTATTGCTTTATATATTTGTCCAAATAAATGAATTTGTTCCCTGTCTTCTATAGTGGCCCTTAAAAGGGACATCAACATAGGTATGAAAGAGGGCAAAGTATTTAATGCTAATTCTTTCTGTATAAATGACTGAATCTGTAAATATCTATAATGGTGTATATGGGGAAGTTGATATTTTGCCTGTAGTGTGGCAAAAGGCAATACTCCATTTACATCTAGGTATTGATTTAACAAAAGCAGACCTTTTTTCTGCCATTCTTGTTGGACCCAAACGGCACCTATCTCCAAAAATACACTTTCTGTACCTATTAGTTTAACATAACCAAAAACTTCAGTTAATGTAGTAGACGGCCTTAGCTCAAACCAAGCCTTTAACGTATAATGGGTTCCAAATGTAAAGTTTTGTAACTGTGGATAAGCGTTTTGGGGGGGAAATATAATAGGGATAATATTTACTAAATCATTTAGTATAAATTCAATAAATTTTCATGGTTTTTCTACCTGAGGATTTAGCCATGTCATCACTATTTTACATGTTACTGCCTTATGGTAATCTCTAGGGTTTGGAAGATTACAACCCCCCTTTACCACTGGTAACTGGAACAGAGACCATCTGACCCTAGGCTGCTGTACTGCCCACACAAATCTCAAAAAGATTCTAGCCCAGGATGCAAAGTAGAATTGTGATGGACTAATCAGCAAAGTCTGGAAATAATATAATATCTTAGGAAAGAAGGTCATCTGAATAGCTTGTTTTCGAGCTGAAAAATAGAATACCTGATGTGTCCAATTCCCAACTAAATTCTCTATCTCTATCGATAGGGGATCTAAATTAAACAGTTCCAAATGTTCTAATTTCTGGGGAATATTTACACCTAAATATTTAATCTTATTATTTCTCCATTTCAGAGGGATCTGGTTCTTCAGAGACTGAGAGGGAATGAAATTTAAAGATAATAACTCTGTTTTTTGAATATTTATTTTGTATCTGGCTATCTCTGAGAACTTATCTATCACTTGTAAAGTAGCAGAAATGGACTTTTCTGGTTCTAGGAGTGTTAATAATACATCATCTGCATATAATGATATAGTAAAATCCCTCCCTCCTAAAGGGATCCCCTGAATATTAGGATGTTGCCTTATGGCTTCAGCCAATGGCTCAGTGTACATGTCAAACAGTAAGGGGGAAGTGGGCAACCCTGCCTAGTTCCCCTTTCCAGCTGTGTCATTGAAGATAACTGTCCATTCACTTTAACATATGCCTTCGGAGAGGTATAGATTCTCTGTATCATGCTAGAGAATTCCCCAGAAAATCCAAACTTGCACAATGTTTCCCATAAAACAGGCCAACTGACATGATCAAAAGCTTTGTCTGCATCAAGGCTGAGCAACACTGACTGTATCTGTCTCTGACTTAAGTGGTCCAACAAATGGATCATTCTACATATATTATCTGTGGCTTCTCTGGCTTGAATGAACCCAAACTGATCTGAATTAATCAAATAGGGTAACAATTCCTATAGCTAAATCTTGTAAACAGTCCAAATGTTCTTTTGAAATGAAAAAGTATTCCAATCTTGTGTAAGAATTGTGTCTAGGGGAGAAAAATGTACATCCCCAAGAAAGAGGATGAAAATGTCTCCATACATTGATTAGATCCAATGCCCTAAGTTGAGAGATAAATAATCTTTGAGCTGATGTTAGCCTATATTTGGAAGGTAGAGAGGAGTCCAACCGAGATGTCAAAGTTAAATTGATATCTCTCCCTATTATAAGACAGCCGTGCATAATGTCTAGAAGCTTTGCAAAAAAATCTTTTAAGAAGACAAACTAATGTAAGAGGAGGAAAATATACGTTCACTAACATGACCTTTGTCCCATAAAGGGTACCTTTTAAGATTACGTGCCTTCCCTCTGAGTCTATGTATTGTGTTTCTAAATGAAAAGGAGAGGTCCTAGGTATTAAAATGGCTACTCCTTGTCATTTCCCTTTAGGGAAGGATGACGCATATACCCAAAACCTATCCCCCCCAATTCAATTTTGCATGTTCAGTATCTGTTAAGTGTGTTTCCTGGAGGTAATAAAAATCACTGGGGTGTTTCTTAATATATTGGAACAGTCTGTCCCTTTTGATGGGGTTGTTAAGCCCATTTATATTAAGCAAGAGTGCTTTTACTATCTGAGTAGCCATCTTATTCCCTTATGGAAACATATTCTCTCCTGTTGTCCCCATCTTAATAATCCAGTTCCTGAAGGATCACCATACTGATGTTCCCCCTGAGCCATCTTTCTGAACATCACTTTTTTTGAAACATTTTATGCCTGTCCCATCTAGATTATTCTTAAACATCTCCTGCTGCGATCTTATCAAACTGTTTGAAATCTGAAGCAAATTATCAGTATATGTCTGACCTTTTTCTTGATAACTATGTACATACACTGTGTTCCAAATAATATTGACTTCCAAGGTAGAGGAGTCTAAAAATCTGCTCCCTCAGGGTGCCTCCTGATAGTCTGAGGTCACCGGAGGATATCTGGTAACACCAAATGCCCAGACCTCCTGGTGATATACTATTCCCCTAATAAAAATAAAAGGTAATGTGCAGACAAGCTAAATAAAAATCAAACTGTTAACTCAAAATATCCTGCCTGTCTGTCTTTGATTTGAAATGGGCTTCCCTGTTAGGTCTGGAGATGCTTCCTCCCCCCCCCCAGCAAAGTAAATTGTTTTATTATTAACTAAATTCTGTAGTATACAACTAGGGCAGCTTTTCTTAGGCCCTTATATCAATTTAGCCCTGAAAACAAATCAAACAGCCCTCAATAATCTGCTCTTTAATGTTATATCTGTTGCTTCCTTCAGAGCAATCATCAGGGCCAGTTCGAACAGCCAGATCGAAAGTTTTACTTGTTTCTTTGTTATAGCAGAGTTTTCTGCAGATAAACTTATTAAGCGTTCCTTTTCTCTGTCCAACCTCCTGTGAGAGAATTGTCGTCTAATAAAGATACCAGTTCAGACAACTGAATTCCCAGTCCCTCTCATCAGTCGTGCTCTTTCAGAGACTTCTATCCAGAGGACCCTCAAGAAATCCCAAGGCAATCTTCATCTTCTTTCAGTCAGGTTCTTCCCCTTGCCGATCGGCGAAAACTTGCCAGGGGATTGGAAATGTTCCCCCTCTTTGCTATCTCTCCACCATTCTGTGCTCTGCCCAAATTCACCATTTGCCAGCGCGGTGGGTCAGCTCTCTGCAATCCCAATGTGGTTTTGTTTTTATTTGAATTCCCGTTTTAAGGAGCTCCTCTCTGGCCTCCTCCGCAGAATGAAATTCCTTCCTTCCCAATGGCAGTTGCAGCACAAGTCTGGCTGGGTATGATGTTGTAAATCTGATGGTTGCCTCCTTCAAAGCTGGTAAGATGTCTGCATATGCTCTGCGATTACACAGAGTTTGTGGAGTGTAGTCATTATTTACATAGAAATGAGTTTGTCCATAAAAGATCTTGCCTTTTCATCATGCTGCTGTTAATACTGTCTCCTTGACTGCGTAGCTTAGAAAGAGCATAATAATAGATCAAGACCTAGCATTTGGATCTGTAGGCCATGGGCCCAGTGCACGGTGAACTCTCTCTAATGATAATTGAATATCAGAGGGCAATTCAAGAGCTGTTTTGAGCAAAGTAATAGTAAACTCAGTCATGTCCTGACCTTCTGAGCCTTCAAGAATGCAACATAATCTTAAGTTCTTTCTGTGAGCTCTATTTTCTAGATCTTCTTGTTTTTCTTGCAGTTGTACACACTGATCTTGTAAGAGTTGAATTGTATTCTCTATGTCATCTACTCTGTTCTCTACTGCTGTTATCTGTCTCTCCGATGCATAGGCTCATTGCTCCAGGCTCACTACGTCTCTGCGAAGCTCTCCGTAAAGATCTTTAATTTCTGCATGAAATGATAATAGCTCCTTGTATATAGTATCTAACTTTATGTGTTTGTGTCTCGCTTTCTTATTTGGTATGGTCATCTGGTCCTGCCATTCTGCTGGCGCTTGAGAGTTTTCAGAATCGGAAGGCTCCTGGGCCGACATTGCTGCTCGATTCAATTCTGCTCACTGCTGCCCGTAGTTGTACTGTTTCTTTTATTTTTCTTCTTTAAGTTGCTTCTTACGTATGTACCCGATATCTGGATCTTGTTTATTTTAATTTGTTTGTTGTTAAGAACGTCAGATCGGGAAGATTAGCAGGGGTGTAGCGGAGCTCTGCGTTTACACTGCCATGCTGCTTGGAAGCCCAACTGAAAGTCAAGTAGCTATCTCTTAACCTCTCCAATTCTGGCAGTTGTATCCATAAAACAATACTACCACCCTTATCTGTTGGTTTTATAGTATGGGTGATATTATTTGCAAGTTCCTTCATCACTGTTCTTTCTTCCATTGTTAAATTGACAAAATGAGCTTGCCATCTTTGTTCGTAGTACCTTTCCAGGATTTATTCACAAGCCTTTTTTAAGGTTTGTGCTGTATTTTTATTTATTTTAATTTTGTATTTATTATTTAGTTTTAGTTGACCGGGTAAGTGCACTAGACAAATCCAGCCTATTTTCAGGCATGACCCAGGGGAAGGGGATACAGATGAATGGCAACTGACCTTGAACCAGATTAGGCTGTTGGTGGTATTTTTAGTGAATGAGGGAAATTTGGCCAGGACACTGGGGAAATTCTCCTACTCTTTTCGATAAGTTCCATGGGATCTTTAACATCCACCTGAACTACCACCAATCCAGGCAGATGGGACCTCAGTTTAATGTCTCATCCAAAAGACGGCACCTCAGAAGTGCAGCACCCCTCTCATGCTGCACTACAGTGTCAGTACTGGGATATTAACCCAAGTGCCAGATGTGGGAACTGAACCCACAGCCCTCTGATCACCCGGCCTCAGAGGCGAGTATGCTACCTACTGAGCCACTGACATTGCTAATTTGTTTTGTATTGTTCATAGGAGGGCAAAAGGTGGAACATCTGATTTGCATGGCTCTCCTAATATCAAATGTTTCATCACCATTGTAGGTAATTTTTATTATGTAGAACTTGTTATTGGACTGATATTGTTGACAGCAAAGCACCACTTCATATCTAAAATGTGAATTAACTTTTGCAAGTCTAAATAAGTGCCGGATTTGTTGTTCCCAGTAGATGGCACAAAACTCAAACCCTTGTTGAGAACACTGAACTGAATAGTTGTGAATTCTATGCATGAGATGTTTACAACATTCACAGTTTTAATCCTGATTCCCATATTGCTGCAATATTTAAATCTTCCTTCTGTGACTGCTGAATAACTTCAGCTGCAAGATCTTCTATTTTTGTCTCCTACCCTCTTAGAATTGGACCTGCTTGCCTGTATTGGCACTGTGGCTGCTCTGTCTTTGCTCCCCGCTGGCCCCTCCTACCGCTTCTTGTTGGCCTCTTCTGTCTAGGTTTCTCAGACTCCTCCTCAAATGTGTTGATGAAGGGGACAGTGATGAGTCCTCTTCTAAAAAAACTGTGGAGTAACGTCTGAATCCACAGTATTCCATTCTGAATTTGTTTGGTCACGTTTCTTTAATATTGGGTGGAGATGCTTAGCCCAGTCAAAAACTTGGTTATTCTAAAAATTTAGTTCAAACCTGAGAACGTCATTTTATTTGCACTGATTTATTTCATCCAACATTTAGCAAATTAGTTTTCAAGTTGGCTTGTAATTTCTGTGAATCAGTGGAGTTGTCAAACTTTTCTAAAGTTTATTCTTCTTCTTTTATTTGTGCTATAAGATTAGGGATTTAAAAACAGCCTTGATAGCCTGCTAAAGGAAAAATAATCCCCAATCGTAGTCCTGCAAACAGGAACTACTGATATTGGAAGGAGGGCACAGTTGGAAATTCAGAAGGAGTTTGAGGAAACGGGCATTAATACTGAAAGAAAAGGGCTGTAGTATCATGATCTCAGAAATCCTCCATATCCTGAGGGAAGGTAAGTGCAAATTATTGGCAGTTAAATAGCTAAATGGCTGGTTGAGAAGCCAGTGCACAAGAGAAGATTTTGAATTTCAAGGACATTGGGACAGGTTTGATAATGATATAACATTGTTCCATTCAGATGGGCTCCATTGAAAGAGGGACGGCACAAGACTTTTTGAAGACAGAATAAATGAAAGTATTCATATATGTTTAAACTGAGGAATAAGGGGGGGAAGGGCAGGAGATGTAACTATAAATGAAGGTCATAATCATTCAAAAGGAACATAATAGGTGCTAATACAGTGCATGAGTGGAACATTGTATTGTTAACTGCTAGAAGCCTGATGAACAAATTAGATGAACTTGATTACATCCTTAGTAAAGATGGAATATACATATGTACACTACAGTCACAGAAACTTGGGGCAGGAAGGTATAGAAAGGGGCAAAAATATAGATGGTTATAGTGACTTTAATAAAGATGGATTTGCCACTCCTGATGAACATAATGATATCTGAAGGTACATGGATGGATTTTTAAAGACAGCATTGGGGAGTTGAGGCATTGTTGTACAACATTCCCAGTGTTTGTAACAATAAGTTTGACTACTTAAAAGGTAGTTCGACTTATGTGTGCAAGTGCTGCAACTTGCAGCAATACATGAACCACTTACAAATAAAAAGTGACACGTGTCACCTTTTTTGTGCAAGCTGTTGTAAGGCAGCAGAAGTGTCACTGATGCAACATTTGCATCTAAAGTGTCACAGGAGTGTCTGAAATGCATTCACAATCATGCGTCACAACTTCTAAAAATCTATCCCTCTGCATCTAGAAATTTAAATGGGTTTTTTGAGTGACTCTAAAATACACCTAAGTGTTTACTGAACCTTGGAGGTAGTGTGATGGTCTTGGGTCAAAGGCACATTATAGGGAATAGGGTCAGTTGTATACAAATTAAATTTCTGGAATGTCCATGTCCAACCCAGTTGAGTTTAGGGCTATCACACATTCAGACATTGTAGCTCCTGCTGACAACTGGAGATATTAAATAAACTTCTTTAGTATTAGACCCATTAGCAATGAGATCATCCGAGCTCTGCAGTGCCATCCTACTTGAAGAAGTTTAAATTGACTTTTTCCTCTTTGTGTCTGAAGGTTTCTGCCACCTGTACCTGCCAGAAGTTGAGTATCCAGATTCATACCCCTTTGATATTGAAAGTGTGAACTTTCCCACCACCAGTTTATGCTTTGTGGGGCTCTTGTCCTTGATTGATCCGCCTCGCTCCACTGTCCCTGATGCTGTTTCCAGATGCCGATCTGCTGGGATCAAGGTACTGCTGCATTATGTATTGACTTGTTTGTATAGCAAATAAATAATGAGACGGTGACTTAGATATATTTCTATAATTACTGGTCAGTCAGTGTGTTTATTGACCAAACTGACACTCATTTCAAATGCCATATTAACTGGGTTATAGCCTTATTAAGTTGCTTGTTAATATGGCATGAGTGTCAATCAAGTCAGATGCATTCCATTTTTTGTTTTGTTTCTGTGTATCTCTCAGACTGGTGACTTTTTCAAGTACATGTACATCAGTTTCCATCCAAAGTGCAATAAAAATAGTGGACATAAATAGGGATGTAAGTTTGTCATAGATGAGGTTTTAATGACTCATTGTTTGTTCATGAAATCATTAGTAAACAGTAGTAAATGTTGTGGCACTGTCATCATTGCTACATTCTGATGACAATAGTGAAAGTCATGGAAATCCTGAATAAAGATCAAATGTCATGGAATCAATGACGTGTATGACTGCCATGACAAACTTACATACCTAGACATAAAGAAGGAGCAAGAAAAAAACATGAACTTTTCAAGATATTATATTTTTTAAACAGTGCTCTGATGTGCTGTTTCAGCCTCATCCTCACATGAGTCTTAACTATAGTGCATGACAACCCTCCCCAGCCATGAACTATACATAATACCCAAGTTCTGTAGGTTCATAGGTTCATAGAAGTTTACAAGTACATTAGGCACAGAGTGCCCATTATTGCACTAGCCACCCATATACCCTATGGGTGGAATTCAATTTTTTTACACCCCCATAAAGTCATCCAATCTTTGTTTAAATGTTGTTATATTGCTACTATTAATGACTCTAACTGGCAAAGCATTCCACATTCCCACTACTCTTTGTGTATAGAAGCGACTCCATTTGTTAGATACACATTTCTCACCAATGAGTTTATAACTATGACTTCTAGTTGATTTAATATTAGAAGCAACTTTTAAGCCTATTGTTGTTTATAAATAGTCAGTTGTAGACATTGTGGAAATTAGGATATTAAAAAGTATGGGTCCCAGGACAGAGCCCTGAGGAACTCCACTAGTCACCACACCCAGTTCAGATAGATGACCTTTAACAGTCACTCTCTGGATCCTTTTCTCCATCCATGATTTTATCCAGTTTATAATGTTGGGGTGTATACTGATTTTAGCTAATTCTTGTAACAAAATGTTATGTGAAACTTTATTGAAAGCCTTGGCAAAGTCTAAAAATATCACATTCACCGGTATACCCCTATCCAAGGTAGCGCTAACTGGTTCAAAAAATTTTAAGAGATTAGTTAGAATAGACCTCTTAGACACAAGTCATGTTGAAAAATGTCCACTTTATTATTTCTGTCTATGTGGTTAATAATATATATTTTGAGTAATCTTTCCATGATTTTTCCTACAATAGAGGTTAAGCTAATTGGTTGATAATTGTTTGGATCACGTTTGTCTCCTCCCTTATAAATAGGAATCACAACAGCCTCTCTCCAAACTTGAACAGCCTTGCCTTCTTGAATGGATACATTAAAGAGTGCAGTTAGCGGTCTGGAAATTGTATGACTAATTTCTTGTAAAAATTTAGGTGGGATGCCATCAGGACCAGCTGAACTATTTGGCTTTAAGGGTTTTATTATTTTAGCAACCTCACTTCTTTTAAAAACTGGATGGTTGTTATTATTTTTAGAAAATGGAATTTTTATGGTATCCTTTGTTTCAAAAACTTTTAAGAATTGTTCATTTAATATCATAGCAGTAGTTGTTTCATCATTGATGGGGGTGTTATTAATAATAAAGGGGCCTATAGTTGGCCATTTTCCTTAAATAGAGCCAATGTAGTTGTAGAACTATTTCTTATTATCTTTGACTTTTATAGCTAGATTTTGTTCTACTCTAAATTTGGAAATGTAATCATATGTTTTAAATTCTTGACAGCAGTTTTGTATTTGCTCCATAAACTAGAAGATTTATTTCTGGTATATTTTCTAAACAATTTCCTTTTTTTTTACAAGTTGTTTTTAAATATTATTAGACCACCATGGAGGGACATGTTTATTTTTGCAATACTTAATTCTGTCAGTAACCCAATTAGAAATACAAATGTTAATTTTATTATTTATTGTCTTCCATATTTGTGTTAAATTATGGTTTCTAAGTTCAGATTCCAAATTCCATTTAGTTAAGAAGTCATTTATTCTAACATAGTCTGCCTTATTGAAATCTTTCATTTTGGAAATAACCTTGGTATGTGACAATTCAGTCATATATTTAAATTTTACAATACAGTGGTCACTATCACCCAAGGGGGGAAGTAATGTTATATCCTCAATTTTCTCATCATTATTTGTTAGGACAATGTCCAAGATGTTTTTACCATGAGTAAGCTGTCTAACTACTTGTTCCAAGCTGGATTGGATGAAAAGATCTATAAATTTAGTTTCCAAATTTGAATCAGCTTCATAGGTATCCCATTTAATAGTGGGTAGATTGAAATCTCCCATTAATATATAAGTATTATTGGTTTCTATCTCACTAATTTCATCAATTAGTTCTTGTTTCTTATCAGAGGTTAAACTGGGTGATCTATATATTAGACCTATTCCTAGGAAGTCATAAGGCAGATTGATTTTAACCCATAAGCTCTCGTTATTATACTTTGTAGTATTTATTGTCCTTGCTTTCAAACTTTCCTCAATATAAAGTACAATACCACCACCCTTTTTATTATTATCTCTATTTTTTTGGAACTTGTTATACACTATAACATCAGTATCCCAGTCTACATCCTTATTCCAAGTTTCAGAAATTCCACATACTGATATATTTTGTGATTTTAATATATATATATATATATATATATATATATATATATATATATATATAAGCTCTTCTTTTTTATTACACAAGCTTCTTGCATTAGTGAATATAACATTTAAATGTGTTTTATTATAAGATCTAGAAATATTAGGGGGTGTCAATTTCAGGTTTACTGGGGTTTGAAGCTTGGTTAGTTGGTTTTGTTTATTGGATTTCAGAGTTGTATTACTGAGATACAGCTCCCCCTTCAATGGAAGTTTAAACAATTTGTTATGGAGAGACCTATGCTCCCACCTAAGAGTTTACTACCTCTACTACTGAAATGTTAACCATCCCAACAGTAGATATTTGGTTTGTCATAGAACTCCTCCCAGTGGGTGATACATTTTAAATTCTGTTTCATGCACCAAGATCTTAATCAGTTATTGATTTCCCTTATTTTTTTTGTTGCTGAAATAGATTCACACTTGGTATTGGTAGGATTTCAGACAACTGTACTTCACACCCTAAGTACAGTAACTTATTTGTTAATGCTATATAGACTTCATTTATTTTTTGATTAGTCTCATAAAGTACATTATTTGTACCAGCATGGACAATTACTAAAGGGTTAGTGCCTGTTTTGTGTAATACTGTGTTAGACATCTGGATGAGATCAGAAATTTGTGCCCCTCTGAAACTAGATAGAGTTCTATTAATTTTATCGGGATTACAGATTGACCTATCAATATCCTTTATAATAGAGTCACCCAGTACTATTACTTGTCTCATTGTGTTAGCAGGTTCATTGTGCATCTCAATGTTGTTATTGCCTACTTCTGTGTCCAATGAAATCAAGTAGCCATCCTTATTTAAATGGATATTTGGAGGATCATTAGTATTAATACTGGGTTCCACTGTGCAGGAAGAGTAGCTAGAACTTAACATTTGAATTAAATTATCAGGCTCATTTTCAACAGATTTGGTCATTTCAGAAGTAATGGCACTCTCAGGTATAAGAGTCAAGGGGTCAAAGGAATTAAAAGTTGAAACCATATATTGGTCTGCCCTTCTTCATTTTTTGGCATTTTTATGACTTTACAAAGTATACCATTCCTCACCGGTATCATCTTGGAAATCCTCTTCTCTGGTTCTTTTTGTGGGTTTATGTTTATTTAGGACTGTATCAGTGGTAGATTCAGATAGGGTACGTGTATTGTTGGCTATCTCTCCCTTAAATAATTTCTTTGATTTTTCCCAAGTTATTTAACCTTATTTGCATCCATTCTAGTTTTAGTAGGTTGGTTGTTGGTGTCATTTTGTTTTTTAAATTTATTGGATATCTCTTCTTGACTCTTTTCCAAGAACTTCAGTCTATTGTTAAAGAGTTCTAGTTCAGCTGTTAAATCTAGAGTTAACTGGCATTTTATACAAGTGAAGGGTAGTGAGACATCTCTGATACTGGTTATAAGGTACATAGAACAAGATTGACATTTGTATCTAAAACTTTCATTGTTTATTTCAATAAACTCCTCCATTTTGTTAAATTTTGATTCCAAGAGCCAAGATAGGAATTACATTTATAGTTATATAACTTCACAACTGTTCTACAGGCTTAATGTAACACTATGCCAAGAGTAACAGCATGAAACTAACACCATAGCAAGAAAGAGTTAAGTTTTGGATTGTTTTACAAGCAGTAACTAACAGGGTGACAGACAAGGCCACGTTACCTTACGTATATCTGTAGCAGGCTTTACATGGAGTTATCAGCTAATATGGCATATGCCACACTGCCATGCTAAACACGTTAACATGTGCTAGACGAGTGTCTTTGCTCGCGAACTTCACGCAGCGCAAGCGCGGCTCGCCTCTAACCGAAGCCTCGCGCCGCCGCTGAAGGGCTAGCTTTATAGGAGCCCCCAACCGGAAGTGTGTTCAAGGGATCGCAGAGCACACTTCAACACACTGTCCAAATTAAACAAGGATTTAAAAGAAAATACACCACCTAAGAGGTTCTAAAATGTGCAGAGTACCTGCAGCCTAGTTAAAACATATGGACAGTAGAGTCCCTCTATCCGTAAAAATGGGGCTCATACACTATAACAAACTAAAGTAGTCACACAAGCACTATCAGAGCAGGTCTATTATTAATACAAAATATCCTGTGCAGAGCAATGTCTCACATGGGTTTTGTATTTAAATGCTCGCGCTCGCTGTAGGGCTAGCTTTATAGGAGCCCTCAACTGGAAGTGTGTCCAAGGGATCGCAGAGCACACGCTCAACACACTGCCCAAATTAAACAAGGATTTAAAAGAAAATGCACCACCTGAGTGGTTCTAAAATGTGCAGAGTACCTGCAGCCTAGTTAAAATATATGTACACTAGAGTCCCTCTACCTGTAAAAATGGGGCTCACACACTATAACAAACTAAAGTAGTCACACAGGCACTATTTGAGCAGGTCTATTATTACTGCAAAATATCCCATGCAGAGCAATGTCTCACACAGGGTTTTGTATTTAAATAAAATTTTCAAAAAAAAGTAACATCAGAAAAACACATTTAAAAAGAGCTCAGTTCCCATTTTTTGAAAATAAAATGAAATACTGGCCAGCAACTAGTATCTTTATTGATAAAAAACATGGCTGCAGTTGTTGCCCCCACTACCTCTCCCTCACAGAATTCCTAATGTGTAACCAATGATACACTGAGTTTCTTGTACAAAATACAAATAAAATATCTAAAATGTAAAACTGTATTAAGTCACAGTGAACTGATAGGGCATAAAAAAGCAAAAGTGACATCCATGATCTGTGATTTGTGCACCAGCAACTACATAGAATAAACAAGGGGGCTTGTCCTTATTCATGTTTTGTGCACACCTTGGATTCAGTGCCATTGAAACATGGTTCTCCAATCATAAACTAGTCCTCAATCACAAGAAAACCAAGTCATTGCTATTCTGCAGTTCACATAACCGTTACAAGCAACACCCCTTTGCTATCTCCACCAAGCAGGGGACTGTCCTCGAACAAGTTTACTCTTTCAAATACCTAGGGATTCTGCTAGACCCCAATCTCTCCTATACAGCTCACATTGACAGCATGGCTAAAGTTGCCAGCACACACCTTGGATTAGTCTATAAACACAGGCAGCACCTCACCTCAGAGGCCCTGAAGATTGCCGTCCAGAGCTCTGTGGTGTCAATTATTGAGATGGCCTCATTATCTATGGCTCTGCCATGACATCCGCTCTCTGACATATAACAACTGCTCTTAACAAAGCATGCCGACTCACAACTGGTGCTCACTGCCTCACCCACACCTGTGCACTTTATGAACAATCTGGATGGCTCCAACTCCCCAACCATATAAAGTATCTCACATGTGCTATGGCGGTAAAAATCAACCTTGGCCTCACACCCCCCAATGTTACTGCCTTGTTACATCACAACACCAACTGACAGAACACCAGGAGCTCAACAACCCAGATTCTACAAGTTCCTCGCTGTCGAACTACACAGGGCCAATGCTCCTTCACCTATAGGGCTCCTCTATAGATGAATGGTCTCAGCCATGCCATCTCCTCTGCCTCAACACTAGGACTGTTCAAAACCAGGCTCTGGGCCCATCTCATTGCCTCTAGCTCCTGTGACTGCCTCTCCTAGATGATGACCTACACAGCTTTAATCCTAACTTATATACTGCTTAACCCCAGGCCCCCAGTCCCCTCCCCAGTCCTGAGGTGCCACTTTAAATCTCAGGTCTTCATACCACCTCATTAGTCTCTCCTTGCTCCATTATAGCACTTATCTCCCCCCCACCCTGCCCCTTTTCTCTTCTATCACTCCCTCCCATTTATTTTTCGACAAATGCCTGTGGCTGCATCTTCATCCTCCCCCCTCTTCTCATTTCTGTTTCTCTGCCACCCCCAGGCACCTGACCCTACCCATTTCTTGTGGGCATATGCATCCTAGCTGTGTTCACCATCTTACTATAGCTGCCTCCGTTAACTACCTACACTTCTCCTCCTCCTCCTCTACACCTTACTCTTCCTATAATTGACCCCTTTCAATAGCACTGTTGTACATGAATTTTTTAGTGTTATTTCACTGTTGCTTCTTTGTTGTTTGTTATTTCTGACATGGAACCTTTGTAAAAGAGCCTTGGCTCAAAGGAACTTGTAATCCTAGAATAAATAAATAAAAAAAAACACCTGCAGTGTGTGACATCATTCCAACCCACTCATGCTTCACACTCATGGTTATCACATATCTATTGTGCACAAAACAAAAAATCATGATGTAACGCACCCTATACATTTTCTATATTTAATTATTGTTTTTTGTTTTTTTGAAATAGTAATTGTATTTATTTTCCAAGACAAAACACTACACATATCACATTACACACATATAACATCATTTAACTGTTAACCAACTAAATGACATCAATACAAACAAAACCAGCAAAGAAAAAAAAAAGAAAAAAGGGTTTCAGGGATAGACACGGCCCATCTCTACACTCTAAATGGGGTAGAGGTAAATTTTCTTACTACGGGTTAGTAAGTGAATGAGTAAGTGACCAACCTTCAATAGAGCTCTGACTCTATATGTTATGGAGAGTGAGATTCATTCCATCCCATCAGGAAGGGGGAAGAATTTAAATGGAACTAAAACCACCAGAAAAGAAACACCCATCAGTCTAAAAAAGTTGAGTCATTACTTCCAATACTGTTTTGTTTTCCTTATCTGCCTGATAGTGAAACCAGGGCAACCATCTCCCTTTAAATTTTTCTGTTTGAAATATAAGTTGTGCAGTCAGTTTTTCCAGTAATACAGTTTGATTACACATAGAATACCAAAGATCTACCGATGGGGGACTCCTCTCCAACCAGTTTTTTGTTATAGACTTTTGTGCCACTGCTAATAAAGTATAAAATAAGAGCCTTTGAGCCTTATTAATAAGCTGTGGAGGGGAAAGACCCAGAACCCAGTACCTGGGCTCGAAAGGGAGTTGAGTCTGGAATATCTTCTCTAACTGCTGAGCAATCAGTGTCCAGTATCCTTGAATCCGGGGACAATCCCAGAAAATATGGGTGTGGGTGCCCCTGCCCCCACATTCCCTCCAGCATAAATCTGAGGGTGAGGTACCATAGTCCTTAGTGGTAACTGGAGTTCAAAAAAATCTCATAATCACCTTCCAGTGAAACTCTTGCCAGGAAGGAGAGGATGAGGTAGAGCACACCCCACTCCAAATCAATTCCCACTCTTTAGTGCTCAACTTACATCCCAGTTCCTCTTCCCACATAGATTCCAGTTCACTCAACAGAGCTGGGTCTGGTGTGTTGAAGAAAGAAATCATTTGGGAAACCAAATGGGTTTTGTTAGCCTCGGTGAGCAAAGAAAAAATAAACAGAGGTTGCCAAGAAAGAGGAGAGGCTGGACCAGGGTGGGCTCAGGGAGGGAGAGGGTGGTGGAACAGAGTTGCATCCCTCCAGTGGTACGTTTCCACAATTCATTCACTCTTCTGGTGGATAGTGGTTGCTCTATGGATGCACCTGCAGAGGAGACCAAGTAGGATGCTGGGAACCTTCACAATGGAGACCCACAGAAGAGTGGCATGGGACCCCACAGGGGAAGGAAACAACTGGTGGTGGGGGACTCAATCATTAGGTGGTTAGAAATGGGGGAGGAAGGGGAGAGGGAGGTAAGGTGCCTGCCTGGCGCTATGGCTTGGAGGGACAGGAAGCGAATCCTCAGGATCGTGGGAGCAGCTGCACGAGGGAGGGAGCTGGATGTCGTTGTCCACCTAGGGACAAATAACCTGGCTAGGAATGGGATAAGAGCAGTGCAAGAGGAGTTTGTAGAGTTGGGGAGGGCCTTAGACAAGTGGCCACTTGTCACAGTAGCAACTCGAGAGTGCTGCCTGTCTATGGCAAGAGTGATGCTAGGGCACCCTCACCAGGAATTCAATAAATGGTTGAAAAACTGGTGTGGAGCTCAGGGTTTGGCTTCATTGGGGACTGGGGAGCCACCTGGAGGGATGCAGATCTATACTGGTGCGATGGTCTGCATCTGTCCAGGGGGGAACCAGGATCCTAAGTGAGAGGTTTAAATGCTTCATTGACAAGCATTTAAACTAGCCAAGAGGGGGAGGCACTGAAAAGGATCAGGGAAATCCCAGCCTCCCTCCACAAAACATGGTAATTAGTGAGGTAAACACCAAGGTAGAGAAGTCATTAGGGAGAAGGACATAAGTAAATGTAAAAAAAGGCAAAGGCAGTAAGGACAGGAATGGGGCTAAAAGGGGTAAGGCCATCAAAAAGTGGAGGGTGATGAGTACCAATACCCATAGTCTGTGTAACAAGCTCCCTGAACTAGTGACCTTGATGGAAGAGGGTTGCCTGGATATTGTGGCAGTCACAGAAACATGGTACACAGAGAACCATGACTGGGATGTCAACATACCAGGATACACAATCTACAGAAGGGACAGGGAGGGTAAAAGAGGAGGAGGAGTAGCTCTCTATGTAAAGGAAGGGATCAAAGCAACAGAACTAAAGAGTAAACAGGGAGCAGATAAGTCACTCTGGGTCACCCTGAAGACAGGAAATGGCACCACAATCTGCATGGGGGGTTGCATACAGACCCCCATCTCAGGGGGAGAGAATGGACAAGGAAATGATAGAAGGCTTCCTTAGAATGGCAGAAAAAGGGGAGATATTGTTGATGGGGGACCTGAATATGCCAGATGTTAACTGGAGCACCTTTGCTGCAGGCACATCCAAGAGCATGGTAATTCTTGATGCCCTACAAGGGGCATGCCTCAGACAGCTAGTATTGGAACCCACTCGGGAGGGAGCAATCTTAGACCTGGTATTCTCAAATGGGGATGGAGAAAGAATCTCAAATTTAGAAGTGGGTAGCCATCTGGGAACAAGTGACCACCAAACAGTGTGGTTCATGATAAACACAGCCATACAATCAAGCCATACAAAAGCAAGAGTATTGGACTTTAGGAGGGCTAACTTTGGGAAAATGAGAGAGTGCCTCAGAAAAGCATAAACAAACAGGCAAGAAAGAGGGGTAGAGGAACAATGGGGAGTAATCAAAACAGCCATCACAGAGGCAACAAACCTTTGTATAAAGCAAATCAACAAAACACAATGAAGGAAAAAACCGCTATGGTTCTCAAAAGAGGTGGCAGGGAAGGTTAAGGAGAAAAGGATAGCATTCAGGAAATATAAGGAAACACAGAAGGAGCAGGACAGAGAATTTTATCAGTTAAGCAGAAAGAGGCTGGCAAGGCAGTCAGAATAGCAAAGGACCAAACCGAGGAAAGGATAGCCAACTCTGTTAAGAAGGGGGATAAGACCTTTTATAGGTACATTAGGGAGCAAAGAAAGACCAAAGGAGGGATACTGATGCTTAATAAAGGGGAGAGAATGTGGGTAGAGAGTAACAGTGAAAAAGCAGGGATACTGAACGAATATGTTTGCTCAGTATTCACAAAGGAAGAGGAGGGGGAGGTACCTAAACCAAACAAGAGAAACACTCTGAAGATGGGGGTCTATACCAGTCCATTTACAGAAGAAAGGGTTCTGAAAGAACTAATAAAATTGAAGGTGGACAAAGCAATGGGGCCTGGTGGGATTCACCCAAGAATTCTAAAGGAACTAAGAGTAGAACTAGTGACACCGCTGACTACTCTCTTTAACAAATCATGGGAGGATGGGGTGGTACTGGAGGAGGGTGAATGTGATTCCTCTTCACAAAAATGGGAGCAGGACAGAGGCAGGAAACTACAGACCAGTTAGTTTGACCTCAGTTGTAGGGAAAATGATGGAATCACTTCTGAAGGAAAGAATTGTTGAGTACCTAGAGGCCAGTGGGGCACAGGACCCAAGGCAGCATGGATTCATGATGGGAAGGTCATGTCAGATGAATCTAATAGATTTCTTTGACTGGGCGACCAAAGTAGTAGACCAGGGAGGGGCTGCGGACATGGCCTAACTAGATTTTAGTAAGGCATTTGATACAGTCCCACACAAAAGAATAATACACAAGTTAGCCAGCCTTGGAGTGGGTCCCAAGGTGGTAGTCTGGATAAAAAATTGGCTAGACAACAGGACACAAAGGATAGTAGTAAATGGAGTCCACAGTGAAGAAAGGAGGGTTACTAGCGGGGTACCGCAGGGTTCAGTACTAGGACCGGTCCTTTTTAATGTCTTTATAAGTGACATTGCAGAGGAACTGGAAGGAAAAGTATGTCTCTTTGCAGATGACACAAAGATCTGCAACAGGGTTGATACACAAGATGGAGTGGAAAGGATGAGAAGGGACTTGGCAAGGTTGGAGGAATGGCTCAGATTCAATGCAAAGGAGTGCAAGGTAATGCATCTGGGAAACAAAAACCCAGGGGAAGAGTACACAATGGGGGGTGAGATACTGACAACAGTAAAAATGGAAAGGGACCTGGGGGTAATTATATCAGATGACCTAAAGGTGGGCAAGCAATGTGAGAAGGCAATAAGGAAGGCTGGGGGGGGGTACTGGGTTGCATAGGGAAAGGCATCAATAGTAGAAAACAGGAAGTTGTTTTCCCTCTGTACAGACAGTTGGTGAGACCCCATCTGGAGTACTGTGTGCAGTTCTGGAGACCCAATCTCTGCAAAGACATAGACAGAGTGGACGCTGTCCAGAGGAGGGCAACCAAAATGGTGCAGGGTCTGCACCAGAAGACATACGAAGAAAGACTAAAGGAGCTTAATATGTATACCCATGAGGAAAGAAGGGAGAGAGGGGACATGATAGAAACTTTCAAGTACCTGAAGGGAATCAACAAAGTCCAAGAGGGCAGCATCTTTCAGAAAAAGAGATGTGCAAGAACAAGGGGGCACAATTTGAAGATAGAGGGGGACGGCTCAGAGGTAATGTGAGGATGTATTTTTTGACAGAGAGGGTTGTGGATGCATGGAACAGCCTCCCTGAGGAGGTTGTGGAGTCAAGAACAGTGCGGGGAATTCAAGAATGCATGGGACAGACATAAGGCAGTCCTAGTGGGGGATAGGAGGAAGTAAGCTGTTGGTTAACTAGGATCTGCAGCTTATCTGTTAGGCAGTAAAATGGGCAGACTAGGTGGACCAAGCGGTCCTTATCTGCTGTCACATTCTATGTTTCTATGTTTCTAAACTCCACGAAAGGGTCAGCGGGGAAAGACCCCGGAGAAGTCAACCCTTTACTCGCTAAAAAGTGTCATATTTGCAAAAATCTGAAGTGGTCCCCATTTGGAAGCCCCAATTCCCACTGCAACTGCAAAAAACCTTTAAGGTGTTGAGAACTAAATAACTGTTATATTCTACAAAGTCCCAATCTTTCCCAACCTCGGAAGCCTAGATCTGTTTGCAGCGGAGCAAAGTCCATGCAAGCCCTCACTGGGGACAGTATTGACATTTGGAGTGGATATCCTCCTCCCCTAATTACCCACATCCATACATGCTTGAGAGCAGCTGCCTAGGGATTTGTCACCCGAAATTTCAAAAGTCCCTCTTGTTCTAAGTGTACCATATCTGCTAGATGGGCCTCTGGGACGTCAGGTTTCTTCAGGTCTGCCCAAAGTGGTCTCTCTGTTCCTGGCCACAGGGAAATGAGGGCTTAAACTTGGGCTGCCCAGTAGTACAGTATAAAGTTGGGAAGGCTCAAACCTCCTGCCTGTTTGGGCCTCTGCAACACCTGCCATTTGATCCTTGGGGGTCTATGATTCCAGATAAACTTGGAGGTGGCTGATTTCAAACTTTTCCAAAATCCCACTGGTGATTTCAAAGGGAGGGAAGCAAATAGAAACAAAAGGCAGGAAAGAATGTTCATCCTCACCGTCTCTATCCGGCCCGAAAGAGAGAGAGGAAGCTCCCTCCATCTGATATAATCCATCTGAATCACTTCAAGCAACTTAAGATAATTAGATGCATATAATTTCTCTAATCTATCAGGGATCCAAACCCCCAAATAACAGAAACCTTCTGATGCCCAACGAAACTGCCCTACATTAGGGAGAGCCCTCAACATAGAATGAGAAACTGGAAACATGACTCTTTTGGACTCAATCACATTGAATCCTGAAATGGACCCATACTCCTGTATAAGAGACAGAACCTGGGGAATTGTGTTAACTGGATCTGTCACATATAAAAAGGCATCATCTGCATAAAAAATATCTGAGTCTCCACCCCCTCCACCAAGATACCCCTGTAAACTAGTGACTGCCTAACAGAGGCCACAAAGGATTCTATACTGAGTGCAAACAGTAATGGGCAGAGTGGACATCCTTGTCTGGTCCCCCGACAGACGCTGAATCTACTAGAAATAACCTCATTCACCCAAACCCTCGCCCCTGGGTTGTTATACAAGTTGGATATCCAATCCCTGAATTTACTCCCAAATCCAAATTTAGCTAAAGTTTGATTTAAAAACTGCCAATCTAAGTGATCAAATGCCTTTTCGGTGTCCAACGAGACCACAGCCCTGAGCTCCAGGAGGGGGGTACTTATTGTTTTTTTGGTAACCAGGTAAACCCCTATGGGAAAAAAATCACCTTTTCAGCAGTGACCCAGAAATAGTTACATGCAAGAACATACAAAACAAGCATTTGTCAGTGTTGAATGTTGTCTTACTAGCATTGGCATTGGTAGTGCAGGAGTTAGAGAGATGCATAATAGGAATGGCAGTGAAGTATTGAACTGATGCCAACCCCACCCCCACCCTGCAGAGACTGACAGGCATTGGGGTGTGCCTTTGGGTCATCATCCATAATGCTCATGCCATTTCACCTCACCCTACCCTGCAGACACTGAAAAGTGTTGCGTTGTGCCTTGGGGTCTTTGGGCATTATGCTCATACTATTCCATAAGGAAATGCACTGAGATGGATGCAATATTGGAGATTGGGGTGAACTTTGGGGATGAAGAGTCCAAGGCACACCTCAATGCCTGTTACTGGCTGTAGGGTGGGGTGGGGTTGGAATGGCTTAAGCATTACAGCCAACAATCCCAAGTCACACCCCTGACACCTGTCAATTTCTACAGGGTGAGATAATGTAGGTCCCTAACATAGGGCAGTTTCCTTGGGCATCAGAAGGTTTCTGTTATTTGGGGGTTTGGATCCCTGATAGATTAGCTGAAACCCCAAAGCCTCAGGCATTTGTTGGTACTTTCTCTCCAAATTTTTAACATGGGCAATTTGTGACCCCACGTCATGAACTTTAGCCAAAAGGTGATTTTGCACAGCGATTGTGCCATTTGGCACCAGAGGTGTGAAAACACATTTCAGGCAGGATGTGAAAAATGACAGCTGTACTGTTCACGAGGAGGTGTGAAAAAATGACAATGTTGAAAATCTGGAGTGAAAATATGAACAATTGGTGAAGTCTTGAGCATGAGTAGAAACTGTGCAATGCACGTTGGTAATGCAATTATTTGGGGGATTTTCTTAACCAAATTTTCAACATAGGCATTTTGTGACCTCTGCTCATGAACAGTGTCACTGTGATTTTGTTAACCTGTCTTAAATATTGATTTCCCACAGCGACCGTACCATTGTGTGCCACATGTGTGAAAACACATTTTGAGCAGGATGTGAAAAATGACAGCTGTACTGTTCATAAGGGAGTGTGAAAAAATGGCAATGTTGAAAATCTGGAGTGAAAATATTAAAAACTGTTGAAGTTACGCGCGTGCTTGGAAACTGCGCAATGCACACTTGTAACACAGTCATTGTTTGGAATTTTTTCACCAAATTTGCAACATAGGCTTTTTGGGACCCCATCTCATGAACAGTGGTACTGCCATTTTGTTTATTGGTCCCAAAAGGTGATTCCACACAGTGATCACGAAATGACCTTTCAGGACCAAATAATGAGAAGACAGTGCATGTGTTCGTGAGGGGGACTCCCAAGAACCCCGTGTTGAAAATTTGGAGCCAAAATTCAAAGAAATGGCTGTGATATCTTCTTAAGTTGACTCCTCCATTTATGCCATTATACAGCTTACCAGCATTTCTTCATTTTACAGTTTGACTTTGAAGAGTCCGGACGTATTCCCACTCCAGTGAAGATCGCAGCACCAAACCTCCGGAGATAAGTATAGGATGAGGGGTGTGTGGGGATGTGGGGTGTGCACAGGGTGGGTACAGGTTGGGGGAGGACGCGCCGGAGACAATGAACTACCATTTCCTTTTTGTTCAGGTACAGAAAAATAAAATAACATTGCAGGACCGTTTTCTTTCTTTACAGGTCAAATAAAACAAATGTTGGGCACACTGGCGTGGACTTCTAGTGTTCCCCATGACTTTTGAGGGTGATGTTGGCCACACTGGGGTGGGCTCCAGTGTGCCACACAAGGGGGTGGGGCGGGGCAGGAACATGCCAACGTGACTGGCTTTCTGCAAACAGTGGTACACTGGAGTGGGCTCCCAGTGTACCACACAATGTGGGGGGGACTGGCAGACATGCCGACACAGGGATTACCCCCCTGATGTTGGCTATCTTTGGGGATTTTGTGGCACCAGCAGGAGCTGTTGCCATGTTTATTGAAATGTTTCACCAGGAAAGGCATGTACAGGAGGCATGTCATCTGTCCTGCTGCATGACAAGCTTGTCTCTGATTGCAGTGGCACATTTATTTCAAGTTGGTGGCACTTTACATAGTTCTTGTGTCAGTGCTAGCATGCTGGCTAATTGGGGAATGAGGAACACTCCTAATGAAGCATGTCCTGCATTCACCAACACTGACACACCTCTGCATTTCTGTTACTACCACAAGATGTTGCTTGCACACGTACAAGACAACATAAAAATACATCAGTAGGGATAACACTGAAAGCAGTAAATTAACCAATTTGCCACATAACCATGCTGCATATTATTCTGGAGGAAATTTCTCTCCCTGTAGTTCACTTGGTCCTCTTTGTCTAGTGTTTCCATAAGTTTACTGACCATGGAAGTAAGACTGACAGGCCTGTAATGTCCATGTTCCTCCCTGTCCCCTTCCTTGTGGAGTGGCACCACATCTGCTATCCTCCAATCTCAGTGTGTGTGTGTATAGATATAGATATAGATATAGATATAGATATAGATATAGATATAGATATAGATATAGATATAGATATAGATATGTTACATTCGGCTGAAATGCATCGGCCCGAGTTTCGCAATCCTGACCCCAGGCACCTGAAACATGGTTGCCTGATATCAGGATTTCATGTTCACCAAGCGTTTCAGGGGCTTTGCCCACCACACCCCTCATAACTAAGGATCCTAACTCTGGGTGGGGGCAACCGTGTTTCAGGTGCCCACTATACCTACATATGAGAAGAAAATGGTTGGATGGATCTGGATCTGGGAGAAAAAGTTTTAATATCCAAGTAAAGAAAAAAAGCTGGAAAATAAAATTATATTCATGGAGAGGGAGAGACATAGGAGAGTGGGACTACTGCTGTGTCTCTGCCTCCCCATCAGCACTTTTTTATTTTCTAACTTCTGTTCTTAACTTGCCTATTTAACATTTTTTCTCCAAGTTCCATACATTTTCCATCCTCATATATACCCATTCTTTCCCTTAGTTCTCCATTAGCATTACTTTTTTCACTTTATAGTTAATTCCTGAAGAAGGCCTATGGTTGAAACTTTCCTTCTTAACTTAGTTTTTATTTTCAGCCTAATTTAATATTACTGTTTTGGCCCACAAATTGATGCAGCACATTTTTTTTCATCTTTTAATATTGTCAATTAGACTTCTTCAGAGTCTATATGAAGTCTGTCTCATCAGTATCATGAAACTAGTAGGCAAGCAGGTATTATGGTGCATGATGGGGGCATGCACAGTACAGTCTAGCTACATTGCAACAGACAAATTCATACATCAGGATTGTAAAACAGGTACACATAGTACATGAACAAGACAGTACGCATTGTACATGTCATAAGGGATGGCTGGGTAAAAGAGAACAGACTGTATAGCAATACCAGTACATCAAAGTCAAGACAAATGCTGAATATTTGGGGATAGCCCTACCTACCTGAGCCAATTGTGACATAATATTGAATAAGAAAATCCTACATATAAATAAATTGTCTTCAAACAACAGTTTTGTAAATAATTATTGTTTGCACATATTCTGACTTTTTGCCATGATTGTTCAATTGAAGGGCGCAAGCCCATGGTTATGTGGGGGGAAGAGCTCCTCCCCCACATCCTACATATACCAAGCAGCAGACTCCTACTCTGCTTACAGCGAGTCGCACTCGCCGCTGTGTCATTGCTGGTCTGTGGCTGCTCTCTTTGTCACCCCCCCATTTGTTTGTCCTGCCTGGCTTCTTTGTTTTATGTGTTTCCCCCCGCCTCCCTTCTCTTTCCGTTCCTGCATTTCATTTTGTCCTTCTGCTTTTGGGGGGGGTAGGTAGCTCATTTCTCAAGCGCTGTGATTTCACTGCCTACCGCGTGCTTTCTCTGAGCACTTGCCTTCCTGTTTTCTCCTCATTTCCTCCTTCGAGCAGCCCTGGCTCCATGCTAGTTCTCCACCGCTTTTCGGTCTCCCTGCAGTCTGCTGCCTGTTGGAGTTTCCAATTGACCTCGCCACCTCCGCCCGCAGAGCTACATACCTCCCCACTGCTGCCCTGCATTCCTTGACTGCCTCCATTCTGGTTCCCCTCTTGCTGCTGCTCCCTTACCAGCTGCCGTTGACTCTTCTGACGCCAATCGCCACTCTGTGCATTCTACTGGGGTTCCTCCAGCTACTGATCCACTGGTTCACGCTACCTCTACAGACAGACCAGCCACCCTGACCTTTTCTACAGCTTTGCTGGCTTCGCTTCCACGATCACTCTGGTCCTCCGTGTGTGTGCCTTTGCTGGTTGGGCGCCTTGTCTGGCTCCTGGACATTGTTTCGAAGGACTTCTGCCACACTGATTAAACCGTTGTCATTTTTGCTATTGCTTTGATGCCCACCTACGCTTCACTGCTACTCTGGACCTCCACTGCGGCTGTGCGCCACCACCTCCTTGCTCAAGCCTCTGCTCCTCCACTGATGCTTCCTGGACACCTGGCCTTCTGCACCTTCCTGCCTGCTGTTGGAACCTTCGGCCCCCTATCTCCTGCTGGCTCTTGTCAGTGTCTGGCTGCCTCAGGATTCTGTCTGGCCCCACTTTCAGCTGCTGGCTTGTGACTTTCTTTTTGGGGGGGAATGATACTTCAGGTACTAATCAGGACGGGTTGTCCACGCTTGTCGGTATTTCTCATGTACATCACCAAGTGCCAACTATAAAGGAAGCCAAATCCCAGCATGAAGACAAGTATAATCGTAGCACTCCTGGTTCTTGAAACTCAGAAACTCAGGTTGAATTAAAGTGGATACACAGCAGCTAGCAGACTACCAACAGCGTTTATTCACTGACCATAACTGCTACACTGCTAGCCATGGATGACTTCCCATTTCCATTACTTGTATGTAGCACTTAAGTCCTGTTTACTTCTGATTATTGCTCTCATCTGCTGCACGGGTACAGGCCCCCTACTGTGCACTTGTCTCTGCAATACATGCTTTGTTAAGCTGCCCTCCTGGGCAACTCTCCCATCCTGCTAGCTGTTTCTCATGCCATCTTTAAGTGTAGTTGATACCTGCCCACGATGTCTGGACTCCGACCAGATAATTGGCATATTATGTCTCAGCACGACCTGCCTTCACCCATTGGGCTGGGTGGTTTACCTACTGATTGTCTGCTTCTACGACCTGCCTTCGCCCATCGGGCTGGGAGGTCTACCTACTAATCACCTGCTTCTACCACCTGCCTTCGCCTATCGGGCTGGGAGGTTTACCTACTTCTGCTCTACTTCTGCCTCGCCCAGCTCAGGGCCTGGAGAGTCACACATTCTACTATGCGCCTACCTGCTGCCGTGTCAGCCAGCCAGAAGCTCCTTTACTGGATTTGCATCTGGACATTTTCTCTATTCTTGGATGCTTTGGCCTGCCACTTTGGCCATGTGGAATTACTGCTGCTTCACTCTTTCCAGGTCGCTTAGTTGAGCTTCTCCTGATGACCTTCACTATCTTGATTTATGCTTTACCACTTCTCAGACCCTGTGACAACGCTACTTCATTTGACTCAGCCTCTTCAGTTATCGCCATCTAGGACTTCTATGCTTGACTATTCAGGACTCGTCAGGATATTCTTCACAAGTCAATTGTAGCTATGGTATCATCCTGGCTTGAACCGAGGATGTCAACATTGTTACGCAATCTATTGGCTCCACAAAGCTCTCTGATTCCTCACTGCTGGAATGCTTCACCACCTGTGACTCATTGTTCCATGTTCATTTCACCCACGGATGCCACTCCGTTTCCTTCCGGCCTGCTCATGGACTCTCTAACTTGGGGTTTTCTGGATGGATGCTGCTCTATTCACCTGACATGTCACAATTCCATACATCTTCAGTTCTCCATTTCTTTGGACTGGGTTCTACATTTTGGGGTTCAGATTAGCTGATTAGATTATTTAGTATTACTCTTCTTTAGTATGCCCAGAAGGATGTCAGGTCAGTAGCCATGGGTCATCAGAGGTTCTCCCCAAGGGGGTTTTCCTCTCCTGTGTGATACTGGTAACACTCTCTGGAGTTGGAGGAGGTGATCATCTGCTCATACAATTAGTGGTGTATTCCTTCTTGACTCCTTCATCAGTCGGATGTAGAACAATCGTTGTTATCATTTTCTTTTGGGGGTCTCATAATACTAGTCAAAGCTTCCTCCCTACAGGTGGGATACAGAAAAAGGCCAAAACCATCAAATAACAAATGATTCTCAGTTCAAGAATCCAAGCTCATTGTTCATACTATCCAATTCATAAGTACTATAATCATTGACTTGATCATGTTCATGCTGAAGTACCTAAGCACAAATCATTCCATACTACTAGTACCTAGCAACCATTGCCTACTTAACAGCTGGCCTCTGTATCCAACAACCATCTACATCATCCAGCTACAGTATACAACATAAGCACTGAGCTATGAACCACACATAATTATTAATCATGCAACTAATGCATGCTGTGATAGCATGGTAGTTGCAAGGAAGTTGAACATAGTCATTAAAATGTGAACTTGTGGTTGTGAATATCCAAATAATTACTGGTGAACTGATTTAGCAACCAGATTACCAGTCTCTTCAAATGTCATAACAACCAAATGTTGGGTTATTATGCTCCAAAAAGCCATAATAATCCAAAATCTAGCTATTATGGCATTTTCCAAAGTGGCAATGCAAACAACATTGAGCATGCTCACTGACAGCGTGAGGCACTTACTCCTACAGATCTCCAAGAACAAGGAACGACCCTCCAACTCCAAGGAAACACTTTCTCATCTCAGTTCCTGAAGGACAAGTCAAACTGTTCGATCTAAAACAGAGTTTCAAATCTTTAGTTTAAACATGAAAACAAGACTCTGAAATACTTGTTTCTTGTAAAACCGTGATCCACGCTGGGACTGTACAACACTTATTTCTTCAAAGACTGTGATCCACCCAAACAGAGAACAGCTGTACTCTTAACAATTAACATGGTATTTATAACAAATGTAACAGTTTAAACAGTTCCATTTTTTAAAACTGTTCGTTTCTGTTGATCTTCAAGGTTTGTTCAGTGTAGCTGCACAGTTCTTCTGCTTACTTGTTTTACTGGGTAAAAAAATAAACCACACCAGCAATTATAAAAAATAAAGGATAGTTAAGTGTGTATTGATGGATTTTTTTTTATGCACCCTTTGTGCGTGATGACCACATAAATTTCTCAAGCTTCACTTTTGAGGTTTATGGGTCATCACGCACCTCAGGTGTGTAATACAAGTCCATAATAAATACTTACCTATCCATTATTCTCTATTTATTAAACTGTTAGCTGATGAGAGGAATATTTTGCCTAGTGAAGTTAACAAGAACATGGTCATAATTGCAATCAATCAAATTCTAAATATTTATCCAGGCGAAACATCATTGAGCAAGCTCATTTGCAAGATGGACCTGGTTAAGTCCAGGATTATATTACAAAGCAAACATCAACATCAGTATTTACAGAGGAGATAAAAAACATAGTGGAAGTGCAAAACAAGAAGCACACAAACAGTACAGCGTGTATCAAAGACATACACACATAGCAATACCAGTGATACAATAGGCATTAACTAGTAAGCTGCTGGAGTAGGCAGACGTGAGATATACAGAAATGGATCATAATACTGTGATTGTAATAGAAAAAGGATAGGCTAGTCCCAGGTGATGCTGTTAGGGCAGGCAGATGTAAGTGATGCAGCTTTTCTTGACCAGTTCACGAATGAGTGGGCAGGTGAGTCTATACTAGGAGGGAGCTAGGTGCCAGTAGCCTGCTGGGTACTAATACCACAGTCCCATGGGTGCTTGCATTGGGGCTGCGGCCAGCTGAGCCACGGCATGCTGTGGAGGGGTATGAGTGAGGTACTGGGCACAGGTGAAATGACCTCTACCACATATTTAGTCCAGTACTAGATACTATCACTATTTGCCATGTCCATCATACCAACAGACCACAGGGATAGGATGTGAGCATTACAGCTCCTGTGGCCATACGTGGTCTGTGATTCAAAGCAGGGCTTGAATGCTTATAGATCTAGTGAGATCACTTTAGCCATGTGGAAGGCTAGCTCTTACACTTCTACTGAGAGCACTTTAGCCATACGGAGGGATTTCATCAGGAGGGGATGACGCGGACATAGCTGGATAATCAGAGTGCAGCGGACCATTCAATATATATCGCCGGTAATGGAGGATCACCAAGAAGATTTGCAGGAACCAGTGGGGAGCAGTGACCAGAGGGCGCTCGCGATCTGGTTGGTTGGTGGCGCTAGCGGTAATTTGTTGGTGAAGAACCCAGGCAGGAGAGCTCTGAGGAGGCTTGCAAAAGTATAACCACCACAGGGGTATGACATATTATTTTGGTTCAGGAAACTCAGAAAAATTCAGGGAGAATTACATATAATATGCAATGGCACAGGGACTAGATGTAGTGAGAACATGTGGATTAATAACGCATGCACAAGAGTGACTTAGGGAATGACAGCACATATTTAGGGCCAGGCTCTGGGGCAATCTAACAGAAGTTAGTGAATGGTTGCCTGGTGACAATTGTAGTATTCACACATGCTTTGGGTGTATAGTACCTTGAAGGCGTACACACTGCAGATGTGACATGGTTTTAGTATTTTTTGAATTTTGTTCCATAAGGTCATCAACGAAAAGTTAAAGGCCATTCTACTGAAGCAGATAGCTACTCTTGGGATGCACAGAAAGATATACAATGAACTCCTTAAGCAGTATAGTCCCAGCTCAACCATAGGAAGACATTCTGTAATATATTGAGGGAGCATTTTTAGGACTGCTCTGTAAGTCCAGATGACTGCATTTCTTTCACGCCTAAATGGAAGAGATGGCCATCCTATGGCTTTGTATAGTAGGCAGTGATGGATAGAGGGAAAGACCGGTAATGTATCTGATGGCTCTGTGAAATAGCATGTCCAGTTTGATAAGTGAGGCTTTAGGACAGTGGCTGTATAAAAAAATCACTGTAGTCAATTAGGGAGAGAAAAGTAGATTGGACTAATCTCTGTTTGGCATCACAAGTGAGGAATTGGCTAATTCTGTAAAAAAGGCCCAGTCTCTTCCTTAACTTCTTTACCAGTTCTTCAACATGCTCTGCGAATGTAAGGTTCTGGTCAAGCCACACTCCTAAGTATTTGAACTTAGGGGTAAAATCCAATTTCTCTCCTAGAAGAGTAGTGATCAGGGGCAATGTCCCAAAGCTGGCAGCATTAGTCATTCGGCTATATGGTACAAACAGCATGGCCTTCATCTTTTTCGTGTTTAAGAGAAGCTTTTTATGGAGAAGCAGCATCTGGAGCAGGTCAAATTCTTCCCGAAGGTCTGTACAGGTGGCTTGGGCAGTCTGACGACTTATATAGACCACTGTGTCATCCACAAACAGATGTATTTTAGCCTTGTTGATGCCCAAATTGATGTTATTGATATAAACTGTGACTAGCAAAGGTCCCATAATAGATCCTTGTGGTACTCCCCTGAGCAAAGGTTTGAGAGGGGAAAGTTCCCCCTCAGCTTTGACTTGTTGCTGCCGACCTACCAGGTATTCCATAAACCATTGCAAGGATCCACGATCAAGGCCTATACTCTTCAATGTGGAGATTAGAAGGCTATGGTCCACAGTATTGAAAGCCTTGCTAAGGTCTAAGAAAACTGTACAAAGTTTCTGCTATCAAGGTCACTGTGCCAGTTGTTAGTTACTTTGGCAAGTGCCAAAATGGTTCTGTGCTTGGACCTAAAGCCCAGTTGCATAGAATTTAATAAGTTGTTAACTTCCAGATAAGCTTTAAGTTGATTGCTAACAACTTTTTCTAGAAGCTTAGACAAGAAAGGCAGTAATGAGATCAGCCTGTAGTTACTTAGGTCGCAGGCATCCCCAGATTTGTGCAACAGGATAACATGGACAGTTTTCCAAATGATGGGAAGGGATCCTTGTGCCAAAGATAGATTGAATAGGTGTGTAATAGGAACAGCAAGGATGTGATACACAATTTTTATGAAGTAAGGATCCAGAGAGTCAACTCCAGTGCTCTTTTTTTCGTCCACTCGAAGTATCTGATCTTCAGCCTTCTTCAATTGTACAGGTTGGAAGGAGAAGCCTGGGACTGGAGCAGTGGTGTCAGCACAGGGGACACTTAGTTTGGCACAGACCATTGCTGCTGGGGAATTGTCAAAGGCCAGTCTAGCTATGGCAAAATGTTGTTGAAGGCTTCTAGGATGCCATGTTTGTCACATATGGTTTTTCCTTCAGACGTGATTTTAGGTGGCAAGGAATTACTTGATGTGTGACTGGACATATCCTTAATAGTCCTCCAGAATTTAGAAGAACACTTTGCAGCAGAGTCCAACTCCTTAAGGTAAAATGATGCTTGGCATCTCTGATCATTTTCGTGCAGGCATTGTGTGCCTTTCTGAATTGGCACCAGTCTGGGTCCAGTTTTGTTTGTCTCACCTTTTTCCACAACTTATCCATGCCTAGCAGGGTGATTTTCAGTTCAGGTGTGAACCGACAGGTTTTGCTTTTTGTTCTGATTTTTACCGTCAAGGCGTGTGCATCTAGGGCTCCTACAAGAATCTCATTAAATATGTTATAGGCTGTGTTTACCTCAGTGGCTATGTAGAAATCTTGCCAGTGTGGTGAATGTCCCAATTCGTATGCATAAGCGGCTGCATCAAAGTTGTGCCAAGTCCTTTTAGTGATAAATTTAGATGTGGTGCCTATGTGATGCATTGACCTAACTGCGGCAATAAAGCAATGGTCACTGACATCAATGAAGAAAGTTCCGGAATGTGTGTAAAGATGTGGTTTATCAACTAAAATGACATCCAGCAATGAGCTGTTATATGGGATTTTTTTGTTCGGATGCATGGGTTCTTTTATTAGTTGTGCTAACCCATGAGAGTCACAGAATATATTTAATGGTGAAGCAGCCTTGGAGAGCCAATCAAAGTTTCAGTCCCCAAGTATGATAGTTTCCAGGTTCTCTTTCTTAATGATGTTATTAAGGTGAGATAGGAGTAGATTACCCACAGATGTGGGTCTGTAGCAGCTGATCACTCTAATGGACAGAGAGAAAGATAGATCAGTCTTGAGAGTAAGACATTCAAACTCATTTATAGCAGTGCTTAAATCCAGACAGGACGTCACAAATCTTTCCTTAACATATAGAGGTACTCCACCGCCCTAGTAGGCCTGTCGGTTCTGAATAGCTGGTAGGATGGGATGTTAATCTCACTGTCCTGGGAAGCCGGCCTAAGCCAAGATTCAGAAATTACCAGGACATCAGGTTGGGTATGACTGATCCACACCTGAACTATTGTGAACTTCTTTTGGAGGCTGCAGATATTGACGTGCCAAAAGCTCATACCTTTGATGGTGGCTGTATATGACGGAGAAGTGAGGGGAGAGATTGGACCAGGGTTGAGTTCGATATTACCTGAGCAAATTAGAAGAAGAAGTAGCATCTTCATTAAGGCTGCTAGTGTTAGCCTAAGGAGCTTGGTCCTGGTACGCTTGGGGTTCTTTGCATGATGTGTGTGCCTGTCACCATCCCCAAGGGTGTACCGCCCTAGTGCTAGATGAAGCAACACCCTGACAGAGATATGTAGAGGGTGACTAACACTGTAAGGAACAGAAGGACTAGCATGAGGAGGCTGCTCAGTATGAGTACCAACCTGATAAATTTCTGGATTGTATTCCAACAGAAGACCAGACTGTACAGGACATAAGTAGCTGGTAGGTAGACTGATGTATGAGTAACAAGTTTTCCGAGGGGTCAGACTCTGTGTGCACTGGCATCTGGGGATTAAATGCCACCTGAGCACAACGGGATGGTCAGTGTCGATAATAGTAGGATCCCTTCATAAGGGTGGAATCCAGACCCCCATTTTATAGAAAATTAGGGGAATGTGTGTGCTACAGGATGGAATAACGAGGTCTCAAGAGAGGATGCCTGTGGAGTCGTCTGGCAAACTTTGGGTGTTCCTCAAGGGATGACCGATGAATTAGAGAGGGTGATAAGGACCTTCGTAGGCATGTTTTAGAAGTGGGCAGGAAAACGGTGTATTTAATAAGTGGTGGGGTGGGGGATGGGTGGGTGCATGGGCATAAAATTAGCGGCTTTGCCGTACCTTTCAGCTGGAGGAGTCTGGGCTTGAGGTCTCGGGCGGCGGCTGAGGAAGCACCGGCTGCCTGGTGTCCGAGTGCCTGTGCCTGTGGGGCAGGGAGTCCATGGAGAGCTGGAGCTCAGCTGGGGGGAGAGAGGGAGAAATACAAGTTTTAAGAGCTGGCTGAGGACAAAGACTGTCTGCACCAGCAGGAAAGCCAAATCTGCAGGACAAAAGGGATGTGTATTCCCTTGGCGCCTAAAGTCTGGCGCACATAAAGATTTCACAGAGGAGCTGAATAACTTGAATCTTGTCCCCTTACACTCTAAACAATGTGAGAATTAAACTTTAAACACAGAATCAAGTAAATACAGTTTTTTTTGGAACAGTTTAGAGAGCAAGTTCAATTTCGGCAGGATTTAGAAGAGAAAACAGAATCAGACTGCAGGAGCCAATCAGAAACCAGCACCCAAGAGTGCTCACTTCCTGATTGGTTAACGGCTTTTGCTGTACCTTTCAGCTGGAGGAGTCCGGGCTTGAGGTCTTGGGTGGCGGCTGAGGAAGCACCGGCCACCTGGTGTCCGAGTGCCTGCGCCTGTGGGGCAGGGAGCCCGAGGAGAGCTGGAGCTTGGCTGGGGAAGAGAGGGAGAAACACTAGTTTTAAGAGCTGGCCGAGGACAAAGACTGTTTGCACCAGCAGGAGAGCCAAATCTGCAGGACAAAAAGGATGTGTATTCCCTTGGCGCTTAAAGTCTGGCGCACATAAAGATTTCACAGAGGAGCTGAATAACTTAAATCTTGTCCCTTTACACTCTAAACAATGTGAGAATTAAACTTTAAACACAGGAATCAAGTAAATACAGCTTTTTTTGGAACAGTTAAGAGAGCAAGTTCAATTTTGGCAGGATTTGGAAGAGAAAACAGAATCAGACTGCAGGAGCCAATCGGAAACCAGCACCCAAGAGCGCTCACTTCCCGATTGGTTAGTGGCTTTTGCCGTACCTTTCAGCTGGAGGAGTCCGGGCCTGAGGTCTCGGGCAGTGGCTGAGGAAGCGCCAGCTGCCCGGTGTCTGAGTGCCTGTGCCTGGGGGCAGGGAGCCTGTGGAGACCTGGAGCTTGGCTTTCAGCTGGAGGAGTCCAGGCTTGAGGTCTCGAGTGGTGGTTGAGGAAGTGCTGGCCGCCCGGTGTCCGAGTGCCTGCGACTGTGGGACAGGGAGCCCATGGAGAGCTAGAGCTTGGCTTTCAGCTGGAGGAGTCCAAGTTTGAGGTCTCGGGTGGTGGCTGAGGAAGCGCTGGCCACCTGGTGTCCGAGTGCTTGCTTCTGCACTTGTTGTGGATGTTGATGATGTCAACTTCTAAAGGATGTGTGCTGTTGAAAATACTCCCAACTGTAATGACACTGAATGTCATTTTTTGTAACTAAGCTGATCTCTACCCCTGCTGGGGGACCTGTTGAAAACTAGACTTTGCACCTATATGAAACAATACAGGCATGGAAGGGTTTTGAGAGTAAAATCAAACATTTCTTCAGCTGTTGAGACTTTAACACTGAAGAATGATGACATGATGATTGCTCCAACCCCCATGAGCTAAATACATTGATGACAATTGATGTCGATGATGGTACGATCCAGGCAGTTTCTATGATCCTGAAACTCAAATTAAGTTGTTAACATGACTGACTGATATTCTCATTCTCCTGCTTCCCTGCTTTTGTCCAGTGAGCTTTTAAACAGGTGAGGTTTTATAATATAACTTTCCTCATTAGTGTCATTCTCATCGTCACAAGCACCAGCCCCAACCTCAGATGCATCACTTTCACCATACTCACCTTTATTGCAATTATTGGAGACATTAGTGGCACTGGTAAGCCACCTGAACCTCCTTTGCGTTCTTCTCAGTAGCATCATCAACTCAAAATTTTCTTATGATATAGCATGCATTCTACATGCTTGTCTTCCAGTTTAAGTCAATATTGTCATTGGACAATACTGAACCACCAGCAGGGATTAGCCCACATCATTAAACAGTCTTCAGTCTAGGGAGGAACATTTTCCTGTCTGGAATTTGAAGTACTCTCACTTGGACTAGCTGTATTTTTCCTATTAGTACTAGTATCACCAGCACCATATGGACTAACACCATATTGTCACTTGGTTAGAATGGAGTCACCAACTCCTATTTACCCCTCCATTAATGCTATTGTTCACTTTTTTCTTGGCCTGGTTTGAGACATGGAACAAATCTAGTTTCTTATCTTTCTGTTTATCTTTCACTGTTAGTGTTTTTCAAGGGCTATCCATTGAAACAACCAAGTTATATAAAAGTATGGTGAAAGACAGGTTATATTTGGTACACACTGTTTTATGTGATGAAAATATAAATCTCTTGGGTAGAAATCAACTTCTCCTTAGAGAACATGGCACTAATAGTATCACCAACACCAGGCTGTTATGTAATTTACATCACTTCTGTACAGTGGTGTCCAGTGTCAGGTTCCCCAAATGTTCAAGGTTTTATGATACTAGTAAAACACTAACCTCAGTGGTGACCAGTCATGCTTTTTGGAAGCACTAGTCAGTTAAGCAGTTTGCAAGTGATAGCTCTGTCTATTCTTGCCAGTTCTTCACTGCAGATTCTGACTGACATGACTAGACAAAAAGAAACCTGATATTGGGCACCACTGTCGTGTATAAGATATGTGAGGGACACTACTGTCACTGATGAGAAAATCCCAACTGCTTCTTAAAATGAGTTGTACTGCCACATTCATTGAATTAGCAGAGGATGTTTGCCGCTCAAAAGATATCACTGCTAACTTAGTTGCTGTACAAATAGGTAAGTTAAACATGAATTAATTACAATAATTCAGTGGTTTGTACCTGGTGGTAAAGAGGGAGCAGAAGGATACAGTACTGAGTACTCATGCAATGACTGGAAACTGGTAAAATGCCACGAGACTGAATGCATTTATTTGAAAAATGGTTACCAGGGAAAAGCACACTGAGCCAAGGCTTGCTTCCAGGTGTGACCCAGGGAAAAGGAACAGGAAGGGGTGGGAGGGGGTGGCAAATGCATAGCATGGACACAGTACCCAATTAAATGCAATTACACAGCACTGACACACTACACAGTTACAGTAAATTGGTATACAGTATATAATTAAAACAGGAGTAAGTACAATAAGAGCATGCAGTAAGTATCGGGTAACTCATCTACACCTACTCAGGGTAGGAGGCAAATGTATGGGGCAGGCAGGTGAATGAAAGCAAACTGGACTCTTCTGTTTGAAAAAGGAAATAGATGTGACCCATTCAATTATAAATCAGTGAGCCAGGTCTCAGTTGTTAGAAACATACTGAAAAACATTATAAAAAATCTGATTATGGAAAATCTGAACAGATTACAGCTGGTATTGGAGAATCAATATTGGTCTACAAAGAAGAGAACATGTGGTTCTAATTTGCTTTTTTTTTTGAGGAAATACTGTACGTTAACAAAGAAAATCGAGGGAGGATAAGTGATTTAATATACATAAATTTCAATAAAGTATTTGACACAGTTCCAAAAGACAACTTAATCCTAAAGTTGGAGAAATTTGGAATTACAGAAAATATAGTTTAATGGATAACAAACTAATTAAAAATAGGGTTCCGTGGGTAGTAAAGAATGAGTCAACATCAAGGTCTTTACCAGTGGGGGTTCTCCATGGTTGGTATTGAGGCCCACACTGTTCAATATGTGTACTGAAAATCTAAAATTGGAGACTTCAAGATTAGTAATGCACAATACAGATAAATCAGAGATAATAAACATGATTGAAACCAGGGAAGATGAAGACAGTTTACATAGAGAGTTAAAGGTACTGGGGGAGTGGGCGCGTTGTTAGCAAATGAAATTCAGTGTGGATTAGTATAAGGTCCTTCAGTTACTCAAACAAAACATTCCTAATTAGGTTACTATCTAAATGGAAAAACATAGAATTTTTCCCACAGTAGAAGGCTTTTCAGTCCATTAAATCTGCCCAGTGTTAGGGGGTGCCCATCCTTTATAGGCCAAGTCCCCCTTCCCCACCCCTACACCCATGTTCTCTTTATACCTCACATCTACTCTTGCAAAGCCCCCCCCATAGCTTTAATATTAACCACCTCTTCTGACAGCTTGTTCCAGCCATCCACCACAATTTCAGTAGAACAGTACTTTCTGGCATCCTTCTAAATATATTGCTCAATAAACTGGTGTAGTTCCTCTGGTACACATATTCTTGCTTGGTCTAAATAATACTCTAGAGTCTGCCATATGCCTTTCATGTACTTGAATATTTCTGGGCTGCCCCTCCCCCCAGTCTCCAGTGAGTAAGTGTTTAGGCTGTCCATTCTTTACTCATATGGGTAGCCATTCTGTCCTACATCATTTTAGTGACTCTTCTGTGAACACATTTCATCTTGCTTACATTCTTCTTCAGAACAAGATTCCTGAACTAGACGTAGTACTCAAGGCAAGGTCATATCAGGGACCTATATAAGGGCAGTATGACCTCCTTTCTCTTGTGAATGATCCTCCTGCTTTTACATACCAGCATTCTATTAATTTCATCACTGCCTTGCTACTTTGAGCAGGGGATTTGAGGTTGTTAATGATTGCTACTACCAAGTCCTTTTCCTTATCTGACACCATGATGGTCACACCCCCAAACCGATACTCAGTCTCATTTTTTTTGTCCCAAAGAGCATAGGCTTGAACGTCTTGGCATTAAAACCCAGGTTCCAGATTTCAGAGCAGAACAATGTGGAGTCATCATGTATAGGAAGCTGAAGCTGTCAAATAAATATACAGTGGTGGTAAATAAGGCAAACTGAATTCTGGGATGCAAGAGTAGGAGTATACCTTGTTATGAGAATGATGTGATTCTGTCACTTGATATGAAACAGTAGGTCATTGGTAAGACTGCACATGCAATTCTGGCCACCACATTACTAGAAGGGCATTATAGCAATCAAGATTGTGCAGCAGGGAGCAACTAAAAGAGTTGGAAAGATTAAATTATGGGGACTATCTAGGTAGGATCTGTGTGGACCACACCTATAAAATAATACTGTCACCTTCAAACCAACATGACTCTTTGGTCTGTCCCTGACTCTTCGTGATTGTTGTTCCTCTCCTATGTGGATCCAAACTCTGTTGGCAGGGATACAGTAGCAGAGGAGTAGGACAGCTCTGATTGAGATCCACCTGGTTGGGGATAGAGGGCTCTTTTAGAGTGTGTTTGTCGGGGGGGTATCACTCACTGGGCATTTGGTGTAGTTTGGCAGATATCTGAGCATCAAGGTGTCTGATCTTTCCTGTTGCCATATTGGCTTGGAAGTGAAACATCAAAGAAAAGAAAAAAATGTGTCAGAATATGTCATAACATGAAAAACATCAGCAGAATAAATTCAGAATATTGCTGGTATCTTACTTTATAGCATGGATAAGATAAATCCTACAAACACATCAAATGACTATGTGTCATTCACCAATGTCAGCACGCCTGCACCTTCTTCATTTGTTTTCTTATATATATTATTTGCAAAAAACTGTGTTAATGCACCAGTTATGTTTCAAGTTAATGCCACAAAAGTAGGGAAATGTTGGTTAGTGTTTCCAACCCTCACTCCCCACTGCCTAGTAGCAAAAGGAAAAGAGAAATTAGGGTTTTGGGTCTCTGGTGAATCAGTGGTGAAGTCTTCTTTGGGGTTCTCAACCATAATGCTAACCCATCCCCACAGTCTGTAGCCTCCTGTCTGAAGCACAAGGTGCAACTCCAAGCCAGTGCCTCATTGTGATACATTCTGCTGGCTCCGCATGATGAAAGCAGATCATGTCTGATTGCTGTTTGCTCAGGGAACAGGGTGGGCATTAGGGTTGACAACCCTCAGGAAGACCCCACTACTGATTTACCTAGACTCTAGAGACCTGTAAACCCTAATTTATTTTCCTTTCATTGTTTGGGGGTGGTGTGAGTTTGGGTTGGAAACTCTAATGCCACATTTCCCTGCTTTTATGGCATTAACTTGAACCCTAATTCGTGCATTAAAAAAGTTTCTTGGAAAGAATTTCTTTTCTTTTTGAGGTGGTGAAATCATATCCTTATTCATGCAGATGTGCAGGACCCTCTGGGCCCTGCACCAAGGGAAGACTCCATGCACCAACAAAGTGCAGCGATGGAAGTCAGGAATTCACGGGGCTGTCTGGTTGGTTGTGGAAGTGTGACCTCAGATACAGATGCACTGGGCAAAGAGTCCATCTCACAGCCAATACACAGGGCCCTCTACCACCCACCAATACAGATGTGCAGGATCATATGCCAAGAGAAGAGCTGTCTATATTATATAGTACTTTGGCCCTTGTGGGCAACCCTGCACCTTTCATTCCATGGCTGAGGTTGTGTCGCCTAACAGTGCCATCCCCCCAACTCTTTCTGATCCAGCTGTGTCACTGAGCTCACCCAGAAACTCAGATCACTAGCATATGATCACAAAGCACTACCTGCCAGAGTCAACACTGAAGTTTCTTAATAATTATATATATTTTTTAATTTGACCCCAATTTTTCAAGACTGTCATTTAATGTCTCCGCTTATTAACATGACATCTGACATTTGTAGTATACTGGCCAAAACATCATTTTGCATCAGATGTGCAAAAACACATCACGTTCAGTATTTTAAAACTTACACCTTTCACATTTATGAGGCAATGTGACAAAATGTATATGTTGAAAGTTTGGAGTCAAAATATTGAAAATTGGTGAAGTTATGATTGAACATTGAAATACTGTATGGCAATGTTCACGTACAACTGGGTCTTTTTACTATATCTATACACCAGATTTTCAGCATAAACTTCTTATGGCCCCTATCTCATGAAGCTGGTTGGTGAAAATGTTCAAATCCTCTCAAAAATGTCATTTAGTTCCACAGGTGCGAAAACACATTTTGGCCGGGATTTGAAAACTGATAGCAATCATGTTCATGAGGTGGTGTGAAAAAATAGCTGTTTAAAATTTGGGGTCAACATATTTAAAATTACTAATGTTATGAGTGAGAGTATAAACATTTCAACATATGCACATAACAGTGCTGTTATTTATATATATATATATATATTTTACTTTATTTTTATCCTCCCACCTGCCCGCATTAGCCCCACTCTTCAGGGTTCCAATTTTTTCCTGCGCTGGAGCTCCTCCAAGGATCATCTGCACATATCAGTGCCCCACTCATGAAACCTGAGCACTACGGATGATCCCCCCCCGCCTGGGTGGCAGAGTCCCCCTAACTCCCCCAGACTTTGAGTGAGCATGCACCTTGTGCTCCAATCTCCAAATTCCTCCAATTGCTGACAGCATGCTTTTTCTCCCATGCTCTGTGTCCACAGTGCACTGGGAGGGCCAGTGAGACAAAGACGTGGTGAGATGTGCCTTTGCTCTGGCCCTTGGCTGACGTCTGCCCACCCAACATGTTCTGATTCCCTCCTACTGCACCTTCCACCCGAGTTCCCCCAGGTGGCAGTATTGCAGGGAGGGCTGCCTTCCTCACCTCCCCCCCTTCCCCGGAGAAGGAGAGCAGCCATGAGGTGTGCAATCCTTCTCCTCACCTGCCAACCCCTGGCAGCCCATGCTTGTTCTCAAACGTGGGTTTCCAGTGTGGTGCAAGGTAAGGCGTCCAGCGCCTTAACCCTCAGTGTCACTGGACCAGTGTTTTTTTTAGTATTTTGACCCCAGATTTTCAACATACAACCTTCTTATTACCCCACCTCATGAACAACAGCAGTGACATTTTTCAAATTCCACATGAATGATGATTCCACAGATTGACTGTGAAATTGCCTTTAGGAGTTAGATTTGAATAGTCCCACTGCCCTTGTTCATGAGGTGTGGTCCCAGCAAGGTGTTGTTGAAAATGTAGTCTAAAAACTTTTAAAAAATGACAAAGTTATGAATAAAAGTTCAAACCCCATTGACATACTTTCAATGTTGGGTACAAAGCTGGGTGCTTGTGCATACTTATAAGCTGACTGGTATATGTTTGGTGTTTACTACATGAGCTTTGGCACGTCTCTGCATCTCACCTTTGTAGAATACTTGGTAGATGTCAGACTTAAGGCCCAGCTGAGAGGGAGAGACAGGAGTGCTGGAGGAAGAGGAGGCAGGGGAGGAAGAAGGGCACCACTGAAATGCTTAAAGCAGAGTGAGAGGAGGCCTGACGTTTAAATAGGGAATAGGGGAGGAGCTATCCCCCCCACTGAACATCAGGCTATAGCCTTCCAGTTTAATGTTGGGTACATAGCTGGGTGCTTGTGTATACTTATGAGCTGACTGGTATATGTTTGGTGTTTATTACATGAGCTTTGACACTTCTCCACATCTCACCTCTGTAGGATACTGGGTAGGTGTCAGACTTAAGGCCCAGCTGAGAGGGAGAGACAGGAGTGCCAGAGGAGGAGGAGGAGGCAGGAGAGGAAGGAGGGAGCTGCTGAAATATTAGAAGCAGAGCGAGAGGCAGCATGACATTTAAATAGGGAATGGGGAGGAACTACTCTCCCCATTGAACTTCAGGCTATTGCCTTCCAATTCAATGTGGGGTACATAGCTTGGTGCTCATGTATACTTATGAGCTGACTGGTATGTGTTCAGTGTTTATTTCATGAGTTGTGGCACTTCTGTGCAGCTCATCTCTGTAGGATATTGGATAGGTGTCAGACATAAGGCCCAAAAAGAAATAGCGAAGTGACTACCTCCTTCAACTCCAGAGAGTATGATCAGTAGCACGCAGGAGAGGAGAAACCCCCATAGGGGGAACCTCCAAGTACCCATGTCTACTGACCTGCCTGTCTTCTGGGCATACTAGCAGGTGAATAATCCTAAAGTTGCTTAGGTTTAGGTATGGTTATGACAGGAGTTTGGTCTGATGTCGCTGGTCAAAGAGTCCTGTTCGAGGTCAATGAGCAGGAAGTCGATGTTGCAGATGAAGGTTTGAGCAAATGGAAATATACAACTTGGAATGATGTCCAGATAGTGTGACCCTGGTAAATCCAAGACTGAGTTACATGACTGTTGTACATCCATACCACCGCTGCTAAGTAATAGATAGTGCTCCATAGTGGATCTGTTTGTGGGATGGCAGGAACATTGTGGGTTTGCCATTGTTGTATTGTGCCATAATCCAAGACAAAAGGATGATAGCTTTTGCTGAGATGGCAGGACCCCACATGGTCTGCCATAGCAGTAGTATAGAATAATGCAAGGTATTAAGGACAAGTTGCAGGAGGCTGACTGAAATGACATGAAGTACCAGTAAAGCCCATTGTGGGGCATGTGTAAATGGGATGGCAGGACTCCACATGATCTGCCATCACCACGAAGATGTTAGGCATTGGAACTGGAGCAGAAGAAAGTGGATTGCAACAGAAGAAATTCAAGAATTGATGATGATAGTAGGCTCAGAAATATACTAGCTGGGGACTGAATTTCCCATGGAGGTATGATGAAAGTAGTAGCCGTGTATGAACGACGAAGAGTCTCAGGTGGCCAAACTGGAAATGCAAGATCCCGAAGATGGTCAGGCACAGTGCAGGTTGCAGTACATATGGAGTAGAGAGGATCATTTCCTTGTATGGGGCAATATGAACTGTTAGGAACGGTGGTACCCCATGTGGGTTCACCAGTGCCATGGAATGATAACTGAGGCAAAGGGGGACAGGCCACTGAAAACTGTAATATGATAGAGGTGCAGTTGAGCAAGTAGGACCCCACAAGGGCGCATTGAGATGGAAAGTGACATGCCTGAATCTCCTGAATTACTGAATAAACTTAGTCCAAGATAAGTCCATAATCACTGTGCCATTGCAAAATATGATGTAAAGTGAGAGTCACAGAAGTAGGATGGGAAGACAAGGAATACAAGGAAGGCTTTCAAGGGCAGGCAAAAAGGGATGGCGGGACCTCATGTGGTCTGCCATCACCATGGTATATACAATGCAGTTGTTAAGGGGGTATCCTCAGGAGCCAGATTATGTTGTAGTCCAAGATAAAGAGGGCTATACCCCCACATATGTAAGCCTGAAGTAAGTAGTAAAAACTTTCCAGCTATGGTAGGCCATCACCATTCCAATAGAATAGTGAATGATAGGGACGGTGGGACCCCACAAGGTCCACCATCGCCGTATCTCAGTAATGCAATGAGTTCCATTGAGTAGTGTGCAGTAGAGATGGCAGGACCCCACATGGTCTGCCATCACTATACCACATGGCTGGGAAGGCAAGACCCACATGGTTCACCTTCACCAAGCAAGCACTAGTGAGTGATAGGGACAGTGGGACCCCACGTGGTCCACCATAGCTGTATCTGAGTAATGCGATGAGTTCCATCAAGTAGTGTGTGATAGAGATGGCAGGACCCCACATGGTCCCACAACACTGTACTACATGACTGGGAAGGTAAGACCCAACATGGTACACCTTTGCCATGGTATAGAGTAGAGCCTGTACAGGATTGCGGGACCACAGAAGGGGGGTAGAAGATACAAAGGAGGCAGCAAACAAGGCACCAGGAAATGGGGGGAACAGGACAAAGAACTAGATGGAGAGGAGGAACAAATGGGAAACAGGTAAGAGAGGGTAGAGTGGAACAGGGAGAGAGAGAGAGAGAGAGAAAGAGAGAGAGAGAGGAAATGGGAGGAGGAAACGGGAAAAACAAGAAAGGAAAGCTGCACCTGCCAAGCTGCTCAGGAACCCCAACGTCACCGAAACACTTGAAGCAGAGCTAGAGGTGGTCAACATTTAAATAGGAAATGGGAAGGAGCTATTCCCCCTCATTGAACATCAGGCTATAGCCTTCTAATTAAACCAGACATACCTAATTTTCTCATACCGTAGTCGCCTGTTTCAGCAGCAAGATGTGCCTTCGATCGGATGGTGAATCCCCACTGTGGGACATGTTCAGGTAAGTAAGGATGTGTGGAGGTGGCAGGGTGGTGAGTGCTGAGTTGGAGATCATGGTGGGGCTGGTGTGTGTGAGGGGGTCAGATTAGTGACGGACCATTTTCTTTTTTACAAAGTCCTCTTGAGGCATCATGTAGGTTGTTCAACTTTGGGTTATTCTTGTTGTCTTCAGTCTTGTTCTCAGAGTTTATTTATTTTAGTTATTTGAATTTTGATACCCGAGTAGGCCCAACGAGACAAAGTTGTCCCATTTTCAGAGGCCACCAGGGGAACATACTGTAAGCATTCCATAAATAACACATTACATTACAGAGGTAATTGACAGTTGAAATTCCTATACAGAAATATAGTTTAAATATATGAAATATCAATTCTGGTAAGAACACAGGTACAAAACGGAGGCATATTCATACATTTCTGAAGTAATGTTATAGCAGTAATAATGCATCAATAGGATAATGGAGAAATATGCAGACTAATTCTTCAGCATTTAGTTGGTGCAGTGGTGATCGTAGTTTCACAAGCACATATAGCACCATGTAAAGAAACATGCAAATGATTATCAAAGTACCTACATAGGTATAGTATATACTGTATACATATTTACAAAATGATGAGGCATTAGAAATTATCTTGGGCCAGTAGTTATTAGGTCAGGAAGCTGTGAGAGGTGGGAGGGTGGGGAGAGAGGACCAGAGATGATAGTATGACCAGAAATAACCTAGTATTCTTCAGCTGAAGCTACCTCTGGCTGGAAGCTGCAACACTGGATTTAGGATTTGCAAGAAAGCGAGTTATGCTCACAACAGAGGGAGGTAAACCTTACAATTGTCTTTGGTTTGAAGCAGATTCCTTAGCAAAGTTAATATTCTTCAGGTGGAGGATACTTCTAACTGAAAGGTGAAATAAGGAACTTAGAATTATCAGAAAAGGCAGTCTTTCAATCAACAGAGGGAGGTGGACCTTGCTTTACTTTTGTTACAATTGTTAAGATTTTCACGGCAGGAAGAGTTTAAACCCACAAGGACTGAATACTGTTTACTGTGTCTGTCCTTGTGCATAACTGACTTGACTGGAGTTAGTGATTGACTGTTTGCATTGCAATATTTGTAATACTGTGGGTTATTCACTGGGCTAAGAATTTGTCATAAGTCCTGAATTGAGAGCAGGTTACAGGCTGTGTATTTGACCCAGACAGTGCCCCAGGGGGTGGAAACTGTTTTTCTTTTGTTTATCTCTGTGTGCCTTAAAAGGCCAGGCCAGACTGTGTCAGGAAGTGCTTACATCACAGCTACTTATCAGCCAATAGCTTTGGAAGAGTCTTACAGACCTGATAATAACAGTACTATAAACAAGTGGATTTTTAGCAGACTCATCAGATAACCTAATATTCTTCAGGTGAAGCTACCTCTGGCTGGAAGCTGCAACACTGGACTTAGGATTTGCAAGAAAGTGAGTTGTGCTCACAACAGAGGGAGGTGAACCTTACAATTTACAATTGTCTTTGGTTTGAAGCAGATTCCTTATCAAAGTTAATATTCTTCAGGTGGAGGATACATCTAACTGAAAGGTGAAATAAGGAACTTAGAATTATCAGAAAAGGAAGTCTTTCAATCAACAGAGGGAGGTGGACCTTGCTTTACTTTTGTTACAATTGCTAAGATTTTCAGTACAAGAAGAGTTTAAACCCACAGGGACTGAATACTGTTTACTGTTTCTGTCCTTGTGCACATCTGACGTGTTTTGGGGCTGACTGCTTTCGGAGCACAAGTCACCAGGCTGTTTTGGGGCTGGGGAGGTTTACCGGTGTCTGACTTGGATGTTTGGATTTTTCTCTGTTTGATTAGCAGGGTATTTCCTCTGTCAAATTGTCGTGTAGGGCATCTTGCTGACAGGAAGGAACTTTTCGCAGCGGTAGGTCAGAGCTTTTAGCTGACTGTTTCGTGAGGGCACAGTTTAGGCCCAAACCCTTCCCACCCTCACCCCACCCACCCTGGAAATAGTTCCTTTATACCTGGGGTTCTGACATCATTTCCTCAAGAGGCAAGGTGCATATCACTGTCATATCCTCTCTAGCACACTGCACTGACAATATAAGCATACACATTATATAATATATATATTTCTGTATAACAAACCAGTCACACACAAAAATAAATAAGGTAGAAAGACATGTGGGGAGTAGTGCAATGTAATGGCTGTGGGGCAGCAGTCTTCTGGGAGTCTTTCTGGAGGCTGAGATGCTGCCCTGTTTGCAGACAACTCTCTGCCCTGAGGGAGGAAGTTGCCTGTCTTCAGGCCACACTGGACAGTAGTAAGGGAATCCCATCCTGGGAGCACCAGAGCCACCACCACTGCCTCAGAGGTTTTGAAGAAAGCACAGCAGTTGGACCACAGTGGGCTCAGAGAGGGTAAGGGTGGTGGAACAGAGGCACACCCAGTCAGTTGTTCCACTCCACAATCCATACACCATTCTGGGGAAGCATAGTTCCCCATGGAGGCACCCACAGAGGAGACTAAGGAGGTTGCAGACAACTGTCATAAGGGAGGCCCTCCGGAAGGAGGCAGAGGACACCACAGGGAAAGGAAGCAGCTCCTGGTGGGAGACTTAATTATTAGGGGATAGAACTGGGGGAGCAGGGAAAACCAAAGTAAGGTGCCTGCCTAGTGCCATGGCTTGGAGGGACAGGAAGCACATCTTTAGGATCATGAGAACAGTTGCATGGGAGTCTGAGCTGGACATCATTGTCCACCTAGGGACAAATGACTTGGCTCATTATGAGATTAGAGCAGTGGAGAAGGACTTTGTAGAGTTGGGGAAGGGCCTAAGACAAGTAGCACACACAGTATCCTTTTCAGAGGTGCTGCCTGTTAGTAGCATGGGTGAGGTGAGGGTACTTTGCACCATGCAGTTTAACAAATGGTTGAAAAAATGGTGTGGAGCACAGGGGTTTGGCTTCATTGTGGACTGGGGTTCCACCTGGAGGGACACCAGCCTATACTGGCAGGATGGTCTGCATCTGTCCAGGAAGGGAACAAGTCTTTTGGGCAATCAATTTAAATGCTTCATTGACAAGCTTTTAAACTAGTCAAGGGGGGAGGCATTGATAAGCAGCAGGAAAATCCCAGCTCCCCCCTACAAAACAGGGTACTAAATGAGAAAAAGACCAAGGTAGAAAGGTCAGTGGGGGATGCTGCTACAGAAGGTAAAGCCATCAAAAAATGGACAGAAATGAGTACCAATGCCTGTAGTCTTGGTAACAAGCTTTCTGAATTAGTGGCCTTGATGGAGGAGGAACATCTGGATATCGTGGCAGTCACAGAAACATGGTACACACAGAACCATGACTGGGACATAAACATACCAGGATACACTATCTACAGGAGGGACAGGGAGGGTAAAAGAGGAGGAGGAGTAGCTCTCTACATAAGGGAAGGAATCAAAGCAACAGAACAAAAGGGTAAACAGGGAGGAGAAGAAGCACTGTGGGTCAATTTGGAGACAGGCAAAGGCACCACAATCTGCACAGAGGTTGTATACAGACCCCCCCCAAGGGGAGGAAATGGACAAGGAAATGATAGAAAGTATACTTAGAATGGCAGAAATAGGGGAGATATTGCTGAAGGGTGATCTGAATATGCCAGATGTTAACTGGAGTGGAGTTGCAGCAGTCACTTCTAAGAGTGGGGTTATTCTAGATGCCCTACAGGGGGCATGCCTTAGACAATTAGTACTGGAACCCACTTGAGAAGGAACAATTTTAGACCTGATTCTCTCAAATGGAGATGGAGAGAGGATCACAGATGTAGAAGTGGGTAGCCATCTGGGAACTAGCGACCATTGAACAGTATGGTTCACAATAAACACAGCAATAGAGTCAAGCCATACGAAGGCAAAAGTACTGGACTTCAGGAGGGCTGACTTTGCCAAAATGGATGAGTCCCTAAGGAATGCACTAGCAAATGGGCAGGAAGGAGGGGTGGAAGAACAATAGGGAATAATAAAAACTGCCATCACAGAGGTAACAAGCCTTTGTGAAGCAAATAAACAAAACAAAACAAAACAAAACAATGTAAGAAACCACTATGGTTCTCAAAGGAGGTGGCAGTGAAGGTTCAAGAGAAAAAGAAAGCATTCAGAAAGTACAAGGAATCACAGAAGGAGCAGGACAGAGAATTGTATCAGTTAAAGCAAAAGGAAGCTGGGAAGGCAGTCAGAACAGCAAAGGCCCAAACCGAGGAAAAGATAGCCAACTCAGTTAAGAAGGGGATAAACCTTTTTAGGTACATCAGGGAGTGAAGGAAGACCAAGGGAGGGATAGTGAGGCTTAATAAAGGGGAAGGGAGGTGGGCAGAGGGTGACTGTGAAAAGGCAGAGATACTAAACAAATATTTTTGCTCAGTATTTACAAATGAAGAGGGGAAGGTACCTAGAACAAACAATAGAGACACTCTGGATACAGAAGTTGATACCAGCCCATTTACAGACAAAAGGGTTCTGAAAGAACTCTTAAAACTGAAGGTGGACAAAGCAATGTGGCCTGATGGAATTCATCCCAGTATTCTAAAAGAACTAAGAGTAGAACTAGTGACACCACTGACTACCCTCTTTAACAAATCATGGGAGGATGGGGTGGTACCTGAGGACTGGAGAAGGGCAGATGTGATTCTCCTTCACAAAAGTGGGAGCAGGGCAGAAGAAGGAAACTACAGACCTGTTAGTTTAACCTCAGTGATAGGGAAAATGATGGAATCACTTCTGAAGGAAAGAATTGTCGAGTACCTAGAGGCCAGAGGGGCACAGGACCCAAGGCAGCATGGATTCACAGTGGGAAGGTCATGCCAGATGAATCTAATAGATTTCTTTGACTGGGTGACCAAAGTAGTAGATCAGGGGAGGGGCTGTGGACATGGTCTACCTAGACTTTAGCAAGGCATTTGACACAGTCCCACACAAAAGATTAATATACAAGTTAGCCAGCCTGGGAGTGGGTCCCAAGATGATAGCCTGGGTAAAGAATTGGCTGGAGAATAGGACACAGAGGGTAATAGTAAATGAAGTCCACTCTGAAGAAAGTGGGGTTACTAGTGGGGTACCGCAGGGTTCAGTATTAGGACTGGTCCTCTTCAATGTCTTTATAAGTGACATTGCAGAGGGACTGAAAGGAAAAGTATGTCTCTTTGCAGATGGCGCAAAGATCTGCAACAAAGTTGATGTACAAGGTGGGGTGGAAAGGATGAGAAGGGACTTGGCAAGGTTACAGGAATGGTCAAATGTATGGCAGCTTAGATTCAGTGCTAAGAAGTGCAAGATAATGCATCTGGGAAACAAAAACCCAGGGGAAGAGTACACAATGGGGGGTGAGATACTAACAACAACAAAAATGGAAAGGAACCTGGGGTAGTCATATCAGATAACTTAAAGATGGGCAAGCAATGTGAGAGGGCAGTAAGGAGGGCCTGGGGGGATACTGGGATGCATAGGGAGAGGCATCACCAGTAGAAAACAGGAAGTTGTTATTCTTCTGCACAGACAGCTGGTGAGACCCCATCTGTAGTACTGTGTGCAGTTCTGGAGACCCAGTCTCCGCAAGGACATAGACAGGATGGAAGCTGTCCAGAGGAGGGCAACTAAAATGGTGCAGGGTCTGCACCAGAAAACATATGAAGAGAGACTAAAGGAGCTTAATATGTATAGCCTCAAGGAAATGGGGGGGGGCGGACATGATAGAAACTTTCAAGTACCTCAAGGGAATCAACAAAGTCCAAGAGGGTAGCATCTTTCAAAAGAGGCAAGAACAAGTAAGCAATTTGAAGATAGAGGGGCAGCTAGAGGTAATGTAAGGAAGTATTTTTTCACAGACAGGGTTGTGGATGCATGGAACAGCCTTCCGGAGGAGGTTGTGGAGTCAAAAACAGTGGTTGAATTCAAGCATGCATGGGACAGTCATAAGGCAATTCTAGGGGGTGGGGGTAGAAAGAAGTAGGTTGCTGGTTAACTAGGATCTGCAGCTTATCCATTAGGTAGGGAAATGGGCAGACTGGGTGGGCCAAGCGGTCCTTATCTGCCATCAAATTCTGTGTTTCTATGTTTCAAATTCTATATGGGTTAGTTACAGTTACAGATGGAAGGAGGAAAGAATATTTCTTTTAAATCTTTTTTTAAAACTGAGGAAAAGATGTACAGGAAAGAATGATGATCTCAAGTATTCTCCCACCTTGCCTTACTCTGTCTCACCACTGCCAAGTGTCCCAGTCCTGAATCAACTACTGCTGAGAGCCTCAGCTGACTACAACCACCTGATTTTTTCCCCCAGGCTGTCCCCTCCAGCTCTATCTCAAGTTCCCTCCAACTCTGTCCCAAGTTCTGACCCAGCAGCATGTTCATTTCTGGCAGGTGGGCCAAGCTGCATTGGCAGCAACAAGTTCTGTCTTCCCCAAAATGCAACATTTTTCTTCCAAGTAACTTGCCCAGCCCAAAAGTACTACTGACCCCATTGGAGTGCTGTATTATGCCAAGGTCAGTGTTGTCATGTGACATCAGGTACCAGCCCAGTGGTCTGCCATAACAGTAACATGGGTAAATCCACTAAGCCAGATGTTGTTTTGAGTATGGCATCTGGTGTTTTACTCAGTGTTTGTTGTAATTGGCTACCATCAGCACCCACTTACCCAGCTCTCACATGGCTGGGTGAGTTGTCTTTGCTTTGCAGTGGCTGGGACTAGGCATTCTGTGGGAGGATGGGGAGGAAGGGAGAGACAGAAACAGGACTATCACAGACAGATTATCAGTTTTGGATTGAAGGATTCATTTGGTGCCAGACCAGTCATCGTCATCACACATGACACATCTCGGTGATATCTCTTTGACTGCACCTCAACAATACCTCATGGGGACTGTCAGGCTGGCTATTAGGGAGTGGAGGGGGTCAGGCATGTGGTCACTGGCCACCAATGGCTAAGTAGTGCACTAGTGCATAGTTTGGTGGCACTGGTTCTTAGTTTTGCAGTAGCACGAAGTGGGTGAGTGGTCCTGGAAGGGGACTGGCAGGCTACTACCACTGGCCAGGGAAATGGGTCCATGGACTAAATTTTCAAAATAACTCTCTGGGTGGATTTTTAAAAAGTCCTGCTGTCTCTACCTCTGAGGGACCCAAAAGCTGATGTTTCAGCAGATAAAGGACTGGGGGAGTTAGAGAAACAAAGGTTGAGGAAGAGGGACTTTTTTCTTTCTTCTTATATTAATGCCAGCTGAGGGGAAGTTTCTTTGCAGGAGCTGAGTTTGGAATTGGAAGTTTTGATCCTAACCCCTATTCCAGTGACTCTGATGCCAGATTGAATTGGAAATGGAACTTGAAGTGGAATTTCAGAAAATCCCTATAGATCCTCAAAGAACAGATTTTACCAAATTAGATCACCTCTAGTTATTTTAATTGTTCATTAAAAAGGTGCAGGGTATACAGGGGAAGACATATGAGCAGAGGTGTGAGGAGTTGAATCTGTACATTCAGGCAACAAGGAGAGAAAGGGAGAACATGACTGAAACCTTTAAATATGTAAAGGAGCTCAATAAAGTAGGTGAAAGGGGTCTGCTGAGGAGGAACAAGGGAGCCAGAACTGGAAGGTACAGCCTCAGACTGAAAAGAAATATGTTCATGGGAAAATGTGAGGGGACACTTCTTCACAAAGAGGGTGGTGGAGTCTTGGAACAGACTGCAGGATGGAGTGGTGGGGGCTAAGATGGTAGAGGGATTTAAGAGGGCATGGAACAGGCATACAGGACTGAGTATTGGGAGGGGGGGCAGGCGGGGAGGAGGCATGTGAAAGGGGAAGGTTGGGCAGACTAGAATGTCCAGAAGGGTCCTTTTCTGCCTTAAGATTTCTATGATACTATAAATCTATGATTAAGGTCTATATAAGATGCAGCAACATGTATATTTCATAATTTTTCTATAATGACTGGGGAGCATTTTGTCCCCATTGGCAAAGCCAGTTATAATTCACAACTATAAACAGCTAGTTATAACAGGGAACACACACAACTTTGTCAGGGAAAAAGTTGTGATGCACTGAGTGGCTTGCATTATACCATTACCCTTCTCCAGTGACACTTGCTGAGGTGACAAAATGCTCCACAGCAATTATAAAAAACAAGGCATGGGTTAGTGTGTAAAACTTACATTTTATGCACACTTCAGTGTGGGATACTTAGATAAACCCTTTGAGCTATGCTCTCTGGGTTTATGTAGCACCCCAAGGTCTTTCTGTAATCTCTGTTGTTCCAATAAAATATATCAAATCACCTAGTTCATGCATCTTGGCTGTGTATAAAATTCCCATTATGCACACCATCTCATGCACTATTCTATGTTTAATGATATGTTTCCCATGTTTTACTGTTTTACATATTGTTATACTGTTTGCTGCACTGTACGTATGTGCCCTGATTCATCATTAAAAGTGGGCTGCCTTAGCTCAATTTATGCACCTGAAAAACAAATAAATATAGGCAATTGTCTGAAGCATCAGTTAGCAAAGCGTATAAAATTATGGTGTGCATCCAATGAAATGTCATTATCATATTAAGATACAGTATATTGAAATATCCCTGTACAGATAACTGCCTAGACACCATGTTATGTATATTACACACTTCTGGTCCCCTATATCTGAGGAAATTTATGGACAGGAATGAAAAGATGCAGAGGAGAATGCCTAATGTGGTTCAAGGCATGGAAAGCATGGCCAACGAAAACCGACTATCAGAACCGGGTCTGTTCTCCGTGGAAAAGAAGAGACCCCAATGTTACATGATTACAGTATCAAAATATCCAAAAAGAACACCATCAGACCAAATGCAGCTCTTCTAGATGTAAGAGGATGAATGGACAAGGAGGACAGAATGTCTTGGAAAGAGAAGGATTTAAGGGAAATATCAGGAATAATTACTACTCGAAACAAGTGGTGGACACTTGTAACAGGCTTCCATAACTAGTGGTGTCAGTTGCTACTGTCTCTACCTTTAAGCTAAGCTAAATAAATTGTTTAAGGAAAAGGGTGACAGGGTATTCCCACTCAGTGGTTGGGGAAAATAACTATGGGCTAGGGATCATTGTTTAATAAATGTGTATGTATGGTACATATAATACCAGAAATTACATATAACAGCTACTCTATTATATTTTACATTGCCAAACTACTGCCAGTTCCATAATTTGGTGCTACAATGTCAAAGCACAGAAAAATACAACCAACAAGTTTTTGTAATAACCATGATCAATTTACAATGCATTTAACTGTATAATATAAACCATAATTACAATATATAGGCTCAGTGGCTTATATTTTCCTCATATTTTAAAACTGTAAAGAAGTAATTTTTCAAACCATCTAGAGCACTACACAAGTACTGCTCACAGCATGCAAAGAAAACTGTACAATTCATTTGTATGTTTGCCCTTGTACTTTCACAAGGGCAAACATATTAGTTTGACTGTGGGTTTTGAGAGATGTGTCACCATCAGTCCAATGCAGGAAGTCTGCAAGGGGTTCGACATTGTTAGACCAATCATCAGCCAGGCTGACCATGACACTGTTCTAGACTTGCTGGGTGAAAAACATCACATTGTTCAAAGAAAAGACACAACCAAATCATGGGGCAGCTCTTTGACCTGTATAACACCACCCAGCAAGTAGAGCTGATCAGCATTATGATCATCCTGCTGTGGTCCTCCCCCAAATGTAAAAACAATCCTTCCCACTGTCTGCCAATTATCCTTCCTGTTGCTTCCCTCTTCTTAATTTTCTGACACCATGGTGCCCAATCCTAGGTGCTTGCTAGTATCTCCCACCCTGGCTATTTTCACTGTGCGACACTGGGGAGTTCATAACTGGTGCAGCCAAACATAATATCAGCACTGGGGTGCCCAGTCCCCAGTGTTGGTACCTGAAATAAAGAAAACCCTCCACTGCAGTCTTTGGTTTTATATATCCTGTAAAAAAGAAAAACATCCATCAGTATCTGTTGCCGCTGGCACACCTCCACTGTTGCCTCTACCCACTGACCTCCCACTCAGCACCCATGACCCCCTTCCCTTACATACATACTGGAGGTCCAGCACTGTAATCCTGTCTGGAAGGGAGGTGCATCTTCACTCTTCAGTGTTGGACTGGGAAGTGAAGAAATCAGATATGCGGTTCAATGTATTTCAAAGGGTTTTGAACTTGTCTTCATAACTTGGTCATTATATAAGATTTTTCCCCAGCTTTTCAACATGCCCTTTTTAGGACTTCACCTCATGAAGAAATTCAGTTAAACTACACAAAACCATCCCAAAATGTGATTTTGCATTTGCTTCATGAAATCACCTTTCGGGCAGAATTTGAAAATGTTCTCCACCTTGTTGATGCAGTGAGATCATAAGACAGCTGTGTTTAAAATTTAGGGCTAAAATACTAAAAAACAACAAACTTATGAGTGTACTGTAAAATTGTCCAACACACACTTTTATAACTTTGGTAATTTTTAATATTTTGACCCCTCATTTCCACATAGCCATTTTTCTCTCACCACCTCATGAATGTGATTAGAGCTGCAGCAAAATTTAATTTTACCGGTGAAGTTCTGATGATATCTGGAATTTTGTCCTATGAAATAGTTCACAAAATTTGTCCAGTTCAGCAAAATATTTCACAAGTGCAAAATGTGGAATTTTGCCTGTGAATGGTAGAATTGTGTCCACAGGTGGTGAAATTCCACCTTTCTTGTGTGAAATTCCACATTTCATGGGCAAAATACTGCATTTCACAAACAGAATTTCACATTTTGCAACTGCAAAATATTTCACAAAATGCATGAATGTGGCAAAAAATTTTGTGGCATGAAATTTGAAGATTTTGCCCATCACTAAATGTGGCAGCTGTCTTTTTCAAATCCTAACATAACTGTGTGTTCACACTTGTGGCACAAAATCATGTTTCAGGCAGGATTTGAAAATGTTCTTTGCCCTTGTTCATGAGGTGGAGTCATAAGAAGGCTATGTTGAAAATCTGTGGTCAAACTATTAAAAAACAAATTATGAGAATACGCTGAAATTTTTCAATGCACACTCGTAACATTGGTAATTTTCAATATTTTGACCTCCAAAATTTTCGGCAGAGCCATTTTTTCATACTATCTCATGAACGTGACAGCTGCCATTTTCCAAATCCTGGCCAAAATGTGTTTTCATACTTGTAGGGCAAAATGATGTTTCAGTCACTATTTTATAAATGACACCTATCATGTTTAAGAGTTGTCATAGAACGACTATGTTGAAAATTTGGGGTCCAAATGTAACATAACTACTCAGTTATGAAAAAAATGTGAATTGTTCCAACTTTTACTCATAACTTTATTTTTGCAGATTTTGGCCCATAATGTTTGGTATATTGCTTGTGTTACCTCACCTCCTGAACACGACAGGTGGCATTTTTCAAATCCCCTCCAAAACATCTTTTCACAGTCACATTGCAAAATCACTTTTCAGATAAAAAAAATTGCAATTGTCTTAAGCATAATGCCAGGTCATAACCAGACAGTTGAAATTGGGGGTCCACTGACTCTGGCTTATCTTGGCCTATCCTGGGTAAATATATTTTAAAAATGTATACAACCAAGACCAGTTACAAGAACAAGCAAGACCCATTATAAGAACAATTCAACTGTTAAACATTTGGCATCAACAAATACTTGCTTCTATTTTGTTTCCTGGCAACTGTAGGTGTAGAACATCAGTTTCAGCATTCCAGAAACAGTCTTATATGGAGTAATGTAGGGCTGAGTTTCTTTATTCTATTTGGCCAGTAATTACACTATTCCACATCATGCTACACTATTGATTTTAAATGTAGCTGATGGGTATTATAATTTATATATAACATTTTTCAAATTCATGAAGTGTGATGTGATGACTTTGCAAAGTTTTTGGCAGACAGTGGCACATTTTTAGAGAAGTTATGCAGATTTGCTGGCGAGGTTGCAACTTCACCGGAAATTTGCTTTACCTTCACCTGACTTTACCTGAAAAACTGCCATTTCCCCAGAAAAACTCAGTGCAAAGTATCAAGGTGGGCAATCTGTGAAGTTATTCATAAAGATGAGTTTTGCAACTTCACCGGAACTTCACCAGCAAAGTAACAGACAGCATCTCTACTTTTTATGTCCCTATTAATACAGGCTTTCCATTTGCAATCTGGAATAATTACTGTGTGCTTTGACCACTTTAAAAAAAACACAAAAAAAAAACATTATTTGCAGTTGTCAATGATGGTCAAAAAAATATATAAGGAATAATGTATGGGCACCCATACAAAATGAGTCTGTGTTTCCACATAGAGGTTGAGATACCAGTGAATGGACCTTGAGAGTGATGCTCGAGAGATCAATGCTGGTATCTCAACCCCGAGATGGAGACACAAGGCGAGTTGTGTATGGTCACCCATATTTTATTTGTTGTTTTATTTTATTTGTATGTTTTTTTTTAAAAGCACCTGACATGTCTTTTTTTTTAATCAGTGTTATGATAATGCTGAGGTACAGTGAGCAGAGAATGCGAAACCAGGCAGCAGGAGTCAATGCAATAGAATCACAGCTGTGATTAATCATGGAATGTGCACAATAAGGTTTTTGGAATGTGCACAACAACTTTAGACAACTTTAGAACATGCACAATAAGGTTTTTGAACTGCCATGCACTGTATACATGGAATAATGTATGTGCAACCATGCCAAACAAGGCTTCCAATTCTCTAGCTGTCCAACACTGTAGTACAACAGGTTTTGGGAAATCTACAGTATGCACAGTGAGAATTAACTACAGTATATACTAACAGTGTTTGTCAGCTGTTTGCATGTTGATATTCAGTGATAACCATGATTAATATTTTTTGAAAGAATAAAATGGATTTTAAAAACATTGCATGTAATTCTGCTTGTAAATCTGTATCAGTATAAACTAAAAAAATTGAGAAATGATGTTAATTTTAAAGCTTTGCTAAAATACCTGTTTGCACTTTTGCAACATGTAAGTCCCATGTAAACTCTGTACTGCAACATTATGTAGCATAGTGTGGTATTAACTACATTTAAACTCCTTAATATTTGAATAATTGGTTTAGATTTAGTAACAGATAACTGTTTACTGGTTAGAATGTTCTAGTCTAGTATTTGTATTTGACCATGTTCTAGGTGCTTACTTGAAGCAGGGGTGAATGTAGCCTTCTAATGGCAATGAATGATGTCTTTCTCAATGTGTCTGTATTGTTCTTGTGATGTAAGCATGGGTATCTTAAAATAGAAATTATAATATGGAATTAGACAATGTCATCAGAAACCAAGACATAAATAAAATATGTTTCTTTCCTGTTTAGTATGAGCAATCACCTTATTATTATGCAGCGAATAACAGTATGAGTGCCTATTGCTGTCATACATATTTGTACACGTTATGAATATGTTATATTTCGAGTGTGTGAGTGAGCTGTAGTGAAGACTGTGTAGTGACAAGGTCAAAAGAATGTAACATTGTTGCAACATTTCCTACCCAGCTTACACTCCTCCCTCCCCCCATTTGTATACTCAAAATGCATTGTGCTGTGTTTATTGCACAGGATGTATGTGTGTACAGAAACCACACACACAAATTAGGAAGTACATATCTTTTTGTATCATACATGTGTCCTACAATACTTGTACTGTTCTTACTTCTTATCATGTATTTTTTTACCATTTAGGTTATCATGGTTACAGGTGATCACCCAATAACAGCCAAGGCAATTGCAAAAAGTGTGGGTATTATCTCAGAAGGAAGTGAGACCACTGAAGATATTGCAAAGCGACTTAACATCCCAATCGAGAAAGTCAACAAACGGTGAGGAATAAGCTCAGAATTCAACACAACAAATGTTTTGAAACGCACTGAATTAGTAATGCCCGTGGGTTAAAATGGATTCTCTGTGACAAATATGCTCTTTTTCTGCACATTGCTCTTCTTCTGTTATGACTTCCTGCCTTAGACGGCTTCTTGACATCTCTGGGAAAACACTGAAATACAAACAAATTAGAGACAGTTCATAAGTATCATAAATTGGATTACGAATCTGTAGCTTTCGCCATAATGGACTCGGTGAGTTTAATCTTATAGATCCCCTAGATATTTATCCAGCCTGTTTTTAAATATGTTTATGGTAGGTCTATGTGATAATGGCGAATGCCTAAAGGCGATCACTGTTATCGTTCAGTCAGAATGCCAAACACATTTTTGGCACCCTGGCAACCCCGGCACATCAGAACAATGGCACCAACACAGATTTTTAGTGCTTTCTGTGGGGGGGGCTTTGCCCCTCCACTCCCCTCTACTTAAGTATTCTCAACTCCAGGGTGGGGTGCATGTCAGGGGGGTGAAAGTAGTAAAAAAAAAGGTTTGGGATGGGCGCAATAAAAAATTGCACCAGCGCCTGGACCCAAACCCAGTACCTCAGCCACCCCAGCCACTAGCCAATCCCTGACACCACGATGCAGCTCAACCAACAACTGCAGTGCCACCCCCTACAGCCTCTCCGCCCCCTCCCAGCCCACACTTTCCATGCTTGCTCCCACCCCCACTCCGCTCATACGTATAGTGACATCCTGTCGCTTAGTTCACTCACCCCCTCATCCAGTCACCCTAACTTTCCATCGCCATGAGTGAATTGCTCTGGGAAAGAGTTGTCATAATGGACGGCGCCCTTCCTCATGTGCCAGCTTCATGGGTTACTGTTTATGGTTTCGCTGCTAATAATGTCAGCCTGGAGGGCATTCCAGACTGCCACCACTCTCAGGTTAAACCATGAGCCCCTCTTGTTAGCCCTATAGTGATCACCCTTCAGCTGCAGAGAGTGCACTCCAGTTGATATATTAAGCTCGCTCCTTTCCAGTCCCACACAGTCCCAAAGATCCTCATCTCTAAATGCTCCAGATGCCATGCATAAGTCACCTCATGATCTTCTGTGTTCTAGGCTAAATAATCCTAATTTAGCTCTTCTTTCATTGTATGGAAGATTTTGGAGGCCATTTAGTTTTTTTGTTACTCTCCTTTGTACACTCTCTAATTTATTTATATCTCTAACATGGGGGGGGGGTCCAGAACTGCACACCATATTCCATCAGTGGTCTAACCAAAGAAACATAGAATGGCATAAGCACAGTTTCTTCCCTACTCTTGATGTTTCTTAATATACAATTTGTGATACTGCTAGCTTTTTTTTTTACAATGTTGGTAGTGTGTCCTGAAAAAGTTAAATCATTGGAGACTAGAACCTCTAAGTCTCATTCTGAGGTAGAATTTCTTAATGTGGTTACATTTAGTTCATACAATGCTTGTGGGTTTTTGGTCCCAAAATGAAGGACACAACATTTTTCAACATTAAAGGCCATCCTATGGTCATTGGCCCATTTATTAACTTTATCCAATTCAATTTGGAAATTTACTATGTCCTGTTTATTGCTCATGATGAACCCTATTTTACTGTCATCTGCAAATATGGTGATCCAGCAGTTTTGTGATGTTTTTAAGGATGCCACATGTATATTAAATAATGTTGGGCCCAAAACAGAGCCCTGAGGGACTGTGCTAGATATTACTCCCCAGTCAGACATATGGGTCTCGATTCTCAAATGGGGCTGTGTGGTAGGGTCGGTGAACCCCCACAAACATTAATATGCTCACACGGATACAGAGCATATGTAATTACTTGCCTGTGTGTTGGAGGTAGTTTGAGAACATTGTGGGCAAAAATATTAAAAAAATCGGTTGCAACAGTCTCCTGCTCTTCTAATCTCTTCCTTTTACTATCGCTCCTTCTCTGTCATTCCCCTACTCAAGCTTGGCCACCTTTGAGTAGTCTTTCTGTCAGTTTCCTTAATTCCAGCTCGTTTTCATTAAATATTAAAGTCCCAATGTTCAGAATGTTCTGTGCTTGCAGTACAAGCTATACAGATTAATTTTTCCTTCTTGAATGTGCGAAAATTCGTGCAGTGCGACTGTGCAATCGTGCGAATGTGCGAAGACGCCGAAAAAAGAGGTTGTTATGGTGTTTTCATTATCTAGTGATATTATGAACAAGTTAACAGCCCTTTTGCTAGTTTTTAGTATGAGAAGCTCAGAATTATGGTATATCTCAGAATGTTAACTGAGAATTATTTGAAAAGTGGCATTTGTTTGTTTGTTTGTTTAATCAAAAGGTTAAAATAGTACTTTTAAAAGAGAAAAGGCAATGCTTGCCACATTTAAAAGGAGAGAGATGAAAATGTTTATCTTAAAAGGTCTAGAAGTCTCCTAATGTGATCCAGAAAAGCATAGACTTACAACTCTCTTGTAAGTGCTTCCAGCCTCCTCTCAGTCCAAACTCCTTATAGGACTGAGCGGCCCTGGTTGACTCACTTTTATGATGCAAGTTGGGAGAGGAGTTATCTAAGTCATGTGCTCCTCCACTGGTATAAAAGGAAGTGAATGTGAAGAGCTGAGTCAGTGTGTGGTAGGAAGGCAAACCTACCAGATGCCTAGCCAGATTCTAGGTGCCTTTTTGGCAGGAATTTTTATTTCTTGTTAAAGATATGATTTCCTGTGCCTTATGTTTTTTTGAAAGTTATGTACAAGTTCCGCTTTAAGTTCATTTTATTTTTTTCTGCTTCTAATAAATTTCAAAGTATTGGATCCTGACTGCTTTCTGAACTTTATTGGACACCCCCACATGCATATTTGGTGTCAGAAGTGGGATCACAAGGGAAGGAGAGCCACCTTTCTAGTGGATATTGTCCAGAGCCATTATGGAGGAACAGAAGAAGATGGAGAAAGCAGAAATGTCTGCACCAGAAGGTACATGGACCAGAACCATCGTGGACAAATTTCAACTACCCCTAGCAGCTGGATTGGGTGATGTCAGAAGGAAAGAGACTGGTAAACCAAAGGCAGCGGAAGAAGCTATTGGGGGTGAAGATGTCAAAGAGGAGGAAGAGGAACCCCCTTCTGAAATACATGATTTGCTGAGATGGTTATGTGTGAGACAGCTCGATCTGGAGAAGCAGAGAGAGAGAGACCATCTACAAAATGAGAGAGACCGTCTACAAAATGAGACCAGTTGGGTGGAGACTCTTAAGGCTATTCAGGCTATTGGAACTACTAGACCTATTCTACCTAGTGGGGACCCAAAGGACATTAAAATTTCCAGACTAATGGACAATGATGATATTGAAGCATACATTACAACATTTGAAAGAGTGGCAACAGCATGTGGGTGGCCTAGAGATCAGTGGGTTATTCATTTAGCCCCATATCTCACAGGCAAGGCTCAGCTAGCTTATAGTCATGTAGAACCTGGAAATGTTACCTACGATGATCATGTTAAACAAGCAATATTAAAAAGGTATGACATCTGTACAGAGACTTATCATCAAAGGTTTCGAGCATTCAGATATCATACTGTTGAGTCCCCACAAGAAGCTTGTGCTCGATTGCAAGACTTATGCACAAAATGGCTACAACCTGCAACTCGTACCATACATCAAGTGGTCGAGTCAGTTGTGTTAGAACAGTTTGTAAAAATACTACCTTATGAGGTTCAAATGTGGGTAAGAGAACACCGACCTGACACAGTAGAAAATATTACAGCTCACCCACAACGTCAGAAAGGGTCTCATGGGACAAATACTTCCCAAGTATTAATAAAACATCCACCCACTAGTCCTTCTACTAAGATGAAAGAGGAAAGAAAAAGTATGAGAACATTTAATCCAGATATTATTTGCCACGAGTGTCAGACCAAGGGACACATCGCTAGTTTCTGCCTCAAGAAAAAATCTGATCCTTCTCATTTGGCCTTAGCAAACTGGGGGCAATATACTGTGTCTGTTAATGTTGGAGGACAGGATGTGATGGCATTGATTGATTCAGGACGTAAGCAAACCCTAGTACATGCTGATTTACTCAGTGGTGCTCTTATAAGGAAACACTTGGAGAAAACTAGGGTGACTTGTGTTCATGGGGACACTCATTTCTATCCTGTACAAGAAGCTACTATTACTGCATCAGGCATGGCACATCATCTGAAGATAGGCGTGGTTCCTAGACTACCTGTACCTGTGATATTGGGACATGACTTTCCTGTATTTAACAATTTATTGACTGCTTCTTCTTCTATATCTGCTGTGGTTACATGATCTCAAGCATCTCAGGAACAAATGGACAGTGAACTGTTTCCTTTTGATGATACCTTATTTGATGTTCCTGGAAAGACTGTTAAATCAAAAAAACAAAAGAAACTAGAAAAATGGACATGGAATAAAACAAAGGACTTAGGTTGTGATGATGCTATGGTAAAAACTGTAAAGTTGGACTATTTTATCAGTGACCAAAAGAATGACCCTACACTAACCCCTTTGTTTTCCTAGGTTATTGCTGATGGGGTGGAAGGTACACCTCCAATGTATAAGTTGCAACAGGATAAGCTGTATAGAGTTTGTCAAAATCCAAAAAACTGGGGAAATGGTAGATCAACTGGTGGTTCCTAGTCAGTATAGAGAACAGTTAATATTCTTGGCACATGATGTACCATGTGGGGGACATGCAGGAAAGGATAGGACCTTAAAAAGGTTACTATATAGATTCTTTTGGCCTGGCATTCATGATCAAGTGGCTGAATATTGCAAAAGTTGCAGCCAGTGCCAAAGGGTGGCGCCGGTTACAAGAAAGGCCAAAGTTCCTCTTCAGCCTTTACCATTGGTTGCTATGCCCTTTGAAAGATTGGCTATGGATATTATAGGACCTCTCCCCAAAAGTATTAAAGGCAACAGATTTGCCCTTGTGTTGTGTGACTATGCTACAAAATATCCTGAGGCTATTCCTCTACGCACAATAACAGCAGATAAAATAGCAGAGGGGTTGCTCAAGATATTTAGCAGAGTGGCATACCAAAAGTTATCGTTACGGATAGAGGAACCAATTTCTGTTCAGCCATTTTGAAACGTCTCTACCAAGCTCTGGGGGTAGAAGCTGTCTACACATCTCCATACCATCCCCAGACTGATGGCTTGGTGGAGTGTTTCAACAAAACATTGAAGAAAATGGTACAAAAGTATGTGGAAGATGAGGGTAAACACTGGGACCTATATCTGCCACTGTTACTTTTTGCATATCGTGAGGTACCTCAAGCATCGACTGGATTCTCACCATTTGAACTATTATATGGTAGGAATCCTAGAGGTCTCCTAGACATAGTTAAGGAACAATGGGAGGATATTACTACCTGGAAAAATCCTACTACCCTTGACTATGTTACGCAGCTACATAAAAGAATAGCAAAGTATACTCAGGTTGCACAAGAACAGAATCAACTCAAGCAAGACTATCAGAAAGAAAGATATGACATAGGGGTGGATGAAAAACACTTTAGCTCTGGGGATCGTGTCTTATTGTTACTTCCATCCACTGAAAATAAGTTAACTATGAAATGGCAAGGGCCTTATGTGATACAGAAACAAATTAGCCCCACTACGTATTTGGTGGAAGTACCAGACAGAAAAAAAAAACTAAAAGTGTACCATGTCAATTTATTGAAAAGATGGCATGATAGGCCTACTGAAGTCATGTATGTATGTTCCAACCCATTGGACAATGAGATGGAGCTGGCATATGATAGACTGGAAGGAGAACAATTGTCTAAAGATTTGACAATAAACCCTTCTTCATTAGACAGTCAAAAATAAGAACTAGCCCACATTCTAAGTCAGTTTCCTGATACCATTACAACAGTCCCAGGGGAAACTATGGAAATATGTCATCAGATCCATACATTTCAGAACACACCCATTAGAGTAAAGCCCTATCGGATTCCTGAGAAATTAAAACAAGAAGTCATCACAGAGATAGAAAAGATGAAAGCAATGGGTATTATAGAAGAAGCTAATAGCGAATGGGGGTTTCCTATGGTTCTTGTCCCTAAAAAAGAGAGAGGGATAAGAATTTGTTTAGACTTCCAAAAACAACGCAATATCAAAATTTGATGGATATCCAATGCCCCGTATAAATGACATCATAGACCAACTTGGGCAAGCGAGATATGTTAGTATACTTGATTTAACTAAAGGATACTGGCAAATTCCGCTTGAGGAAGCATCAAAAGAAAAACCTGCTTTTTGCACTCCTTTGGGGTCTTTTCAGTTCACAATGATGCCATTTGGACTTCACGGAGCCCCAGCTAGTTTTCAAAGGTTGATGGATAAACTCCTGAGACCTCACGTTGGATATAGCGCAGCTTATTTAGATGACATAATCATTTATAGTCCAACATGGGAAGAACATGTTAAACAACTTACTGCTGTTTTAAGGACTATAAAACAAGCTGGTCTCACCATCAACCCCAACAAATGTTCCTTTGCTATGGAGGAAGCCCGGTATTTGGGATTTATAATTGGTAATGGGCAGGTAAAACCAGAGGTAGGGAAGGTGGACGCCGTAGACAAGAGTCCTCGTCCCCTCACAAAAAAACATGTGCGTTCATTTCTAGGCCTAGCAGGCTATTATAGACATTTTGTGCCTCAATTTGCTACTTTAGCTAGCCCTCTAATTTAATTAACAAAAAAGAACAAGCCCTCAAAAGTAATCTGGAATTCAGAATGTGAAGAATCATTTCTTGCCATAAAAGCAATACTTTGTTCTTCTCCAGTGTTAAAAAGTCCTGATTTTGATAAACCGTTTTTGTTACAGACGGATGCTTCTAATGTTGGATTGGGGGCTGTGTTATCTCAAATCCACTATGGAGAAGAACATTCTGTACTGTACATTAGCCGTAAATTACATGTCAGGGAAACCAAGTACTCCACAATAGAAAAGGAGTGTTTGGCACTCAAATGGGCCATTAGTCCCTACGATATTATTTATGCGGAACTCAATTTACAGTATGGACAGATCATAATCCATTACGATGGATACATAACATGAAAGATAGTAATCCAAGGGTTATGAGATGGTATCTAACATTGCAACCATAAAAAAATTTACTGTTAGTCATAGAGCTGGGACCACTAATAGTAATGCTGACTTCATGTCTTGCTTTGGAGCAGACATAATGTTAGAATCAAATGTAGACCTCGGGGAATGAATATATTTGTATTTGAGAATGCATTGTATTTAAGTAAAAGAAAATCTTAAAGGACCCCGAGGTGGAGCTTTGGGAGTGGGTGGGCTAAAGCTCCATCTCTTTTTGTTTATAAAAAGAGATCTACATGCTATTGCAAGTAGTGAAAACTACTAGTTTTCATTTTGAGTGGGGAGGAATGTGGTAGGGTCGGTGAACCCCCCCCGAACACTGATATGCTCACATGGATACAGAGCATACGTAATTACCTGCCTGTGTATTGGAGGTAGTTTGAGAACATTGTGGGCAAAAATATTAAAAAAATATGTTGCAACAGTCTCCTGCTCTTCTAATCTCCTCCTTTTACTATCGCTCCTTCTCTGTCATTCCCCTACTCAAGCTTGGCCACCTTTGAGTAGTCTTTCTGTCCCTTTCCTTAATTCCAGCTCGTTTTCATTAAATATCAAAGTCCCAATGTTCAGAACATTCTGTGCTTGCAGTACAAGCTATACAGATTAATTTTTCCTTCTCGAATATGCGTGCGTTACACAAGAAGCGCCGACCAAAGGACGTATGAATGTGCGAAACTAAAAAAAGAGGTTGTTATGGCGCTTTCATTATCTAGTGAAATTATGAACAAGTTAACAGCTCTTTTGCTAGTTTTTAGTATGAGAAGCTCAGAATTATGGTATATCTCAGAATGTTAACTGAGAATTATTTGAAAAGTGGCGTTTGTTTGTTTAATCAAAAGGTTAAAATAGTACTTTTAAAAGAGAAAAGGCAATGCTTGCCACATTTAAAAGGAGAGAGATGAAAATGTTTATCTTAAAAGGTCTAGAAGTCTCCTAATGTGATCCAGAAAAGCATAGACTTACAACTCTCTTGTAAAGTGCTTCCAGCCTCCTCTCAGTCCAAACTCCTTATAGGACTGAGCGGCCCTGGTTGACCCACTTTTATGATGCAAGTTGGGAGAGGAGTTATCTAAGTCATGTGCTCCTCCACTGGTATAAAAGGAAGTGAATGTGAAGAGTTGAGTCAGTCTGTGGTAGGAAGGCAAACCTACCAGATGCCTAGCCAGATTCTAGGTGCCTTTTTGGCAGGAATTTTTATTTCTTGTTAAAGATATGATTTCCTGTGCCTTATGTTTTTTTGAAAGTTATGTACCAGTTCCGCTTTAAGTTCATTTTATTTTTTTCTGCTTCTAATAAATTTCAAAGTATTGGATCCTGACTGCTTTCTGAACTTTATTAGACACCCCCACGTGCACTGGCTGCATTTAGCGCAAGCTGGGGCAAATGGCAGCCTGTGCCAAAGCCTCATACGCCAGGGACCCTGCACCAGATTCTGGTACAGGAAGGGTCCCAGTGTTTAAGTCCCCACACTTGTGGCAACCCCTCCCATGCACCTTATACCTGGCACATGGGACGGGGCTGCCACAGGTGGCTTGACCAGCACACTGAACATCACTGTGCCCCTATCTGTAGGAGTGCTATGAGCCTTAGAAGGACATATAGTGCCCCCCACTCAAACAAGCAATGCCTACCGCCCTCACCCACCTCCCAACCTGAACAACGGCCAGTGTCAGGCACAGCCAACCCTCACCACCACATCGGGGCACCAACAGAACTGGCATCGGTAGTGTGATGTACTGTGTATGTGCTCAAATGGCACTGAGTGCATGCACTTTACAGTACACAACCCTGTTGATTTAGTCAGTACCCAGACATGGAGGTGAGGGGTGGGTTGTGCCTGGACATTGGCTGCTGTTTAGGATGGGGGTGGGCACTACCTGTTGGGGTGAGGGGGGTACTATTCCACCATGTGGGAGGCACTAGCAGTACATGTTACTGGGGCAGCATCAGGGTTTGGGGTGGGTAGGGGACAGTACTAACATATATAAGATGGGCAACATAGGGGATGGGGAGGTGTACAATACCATGGGCATGACATGATCTCTGGCAACACTGGATAACTGTGGCATAGTGCTGCATACAGTGGATGCACCCAGCAGAGCATATCTATGTCCCCTTAGACCAGCCCTAGCTGGTCTAAGGGTATTTAAAATTTGCCTTCAGGACGCAGTTTTTTAATCACGTTCCTGGGCTGTGGCAGCTTGCATCTGCCGCAGTGCCTCTTGCACCTTATTGTAGCCCATCTCTGGGCACAGGGATGGTGCAAGCCCCGACTGGGGCAGAAGGCCTGCGGTCGACACAGACCACCTTTGTGAAGTGCATGGAGGCAGCCCTGGATGCAAGGTGCACCTTTTACCATATCTGTTTGGTGTAAGCACCTTGTGTCAGATGCAGGGCTTTGAGAATCGGGCCCATGGCCTCTAATGTATACCCGCTGTTTTCCATTAGTCAACCAGGCACTGATCCAATTTATAATATTTTGATTTATATTCAAATCTTCTAAGCTTCAGATTAGTTCTTCATGGGGGACTCTATTGAAGGCCTCAGATAGGTCCAGAAACACAGCTCCGAAGATAGTCCCTGATCAAGTGCTCGACTGACCTGATCAAAAAAGTACAGTACGTTGGTTTGGCATGATCTCTTAGGTATAAAACCATGTTGTGTGTAATTTATCTGATCTCTTTCCATTATATGGTTGTCTAGTCCTTCTTTAATGTATTCCTCTATGATTTTACTTAATATACTAGTGAGGCTAATGGGTCTGTAATGTTCAGCTCTAGTCTTTGTTCCCTTTTTGTGAATTGGGGCCACATCTGCTGTGATCCAATCCTCTGGCACGTCTCCCACTCTCAAGGATAATGAAAATAAATATGATAATGGGGGTGCAAGCTCCTCCGCCAGTTCCCTTAAAATCCGGGGATGTAGCCCATCAGGACCTGGAGATTTGTTGTTTTTATTTTTAAGCTTGTTATCCACACTATTGTAATTTATATTTATAAAGATTGAATTTTCATACGGCCCCTCTGTGGTGGTCTTGGTCATTCCGAGATTTGTTTCATTTTGGAAAATACTAGTAAAATATTCATTAAAAGAGTTTGCCATGTGCTGTTTATTTATTATCACCTGGCTGTCTATTTTTAATGGCCTTATGTTATTTGTATCCTGTCTTTGACTATTAATATAGTTAAAAAATGTTTTCCTATTGTCCTTTGTTTTAGTTGCTATTCTAATTGCATTTTTTTAGCTTTTTTAACCATATTTTTACATTATTTTGCTATATCTTTGTATCGTTGCAGCCTTACAGGTGTAAGATTTTTGGTATATTGGATTATTGGTATATTTCTTGTAAGCTCTTTCTTTCCTTTTTATATGACTTTGTATGATCATGTTGAATCATGTCAGAATTGTCTCTTTTCTAGTATACTTGGGTTTATCTGGGAAAAATTTATTTGAACAATCTTCTAATGTGACTTTAATAATTTTCTATATCTTATTTACCTTTTTGTTTTTAAATTCTGATTTCCAATTCAATTTAACTAGAAGTGTCTTCATTCCTTTATAATTTGCTTTTTCTCACATTTTTAAAATAGTCACTTTTTTTCTAAGATGCCTCATATGGAGAATTGGACCAATTTATGATCGCTTAGGCCAAGAGGTTCTTTGACCTTACATGCTGTAATATTATTCATATTATCTAAAACCAGGTCAAGGATGTTATTTCCTCTTGTACTTTCTTGCACATATTGTTCAAAGTTGTGACATATTATTAGGTCTAATAGATGTTTTTCAAAGTCAGTTGATCCCGTATAATCATTCCAATTTATAGTTGGACAGTTAAAATCTTCTAAGAGAAGTACTCTGCTACTTAAATCACTACTTTCAATTGACTTGAGAAAATAGGTATTTTCTTCAGTGTTCAGTCCTGGTGCCCTGTAACATACTCCATACTAAACTGTTTTATTATCTGGTTGAAGGATTTTTACCCAGATCTGTTCCACTTGTTTATCGAAACATTCTTTTGGTTCGATCTTATAGGCACGTAAGATTTCTTTGAATAAAAGGCCAACACTGCCTCCTTTTCTTCCTTTCCTAGCTGTATTGAAAGTATTAAAGCCAGAAATGTTCCTCCCTCGGCTATCATCTTACCACTAAGTTTCCGTTATTGCTTCTATATGTATGTCTTCATGTTTCAATAGGTAATTTAATTAATCCAATTTATTTGTGAGGCTCCTAGCATTAATTAATATAATTTTTAAATCTTGCTTTCTAAGTGTAGTCGGAATAAGTCCTATGTTTTTTGTCTGTCCATTTCCCAGTCTCCCCATCTTAATTAGTTTAAATTTCCCACAGTTCTTGACTGAATTTCCTTTATAAATATCTGTCATAATAATCTGCTACCTTTTTTGCTCAGGTGCAGCCCATCACAGGCAAACAGATCACATCAGTCTTCAAAGATTTCCCATGTTCTTCTACATGTAACATTATTTTCCAAGCACCATCGACTTAAAAGATTATTTATATGCTTTAATTTTCAAGACCATTTATAGCTTGCTTTAGGTACTGGTAGTATTTCTGATATGATGAGTTCTGCCTTTCTATGATCCATAAGTAGCTTGAAGTTTGTATATTCTTTAAGTATGTTATCCACTAACTGACATTTAGTGTTGTTTATTCCTGCATGTAACAATACTAAGGGTTTTTCTCCAGACAGTTTTAAAATATCTGGCATCCTCTTACCGATGTACCCAATAGTTGCCCCCGAGAAGTTGCAGCTGGCTACATTTTCGTTATTGTTTCTAGTGGTGTATTGATCCACATACTTTATCATTGAGTCTCCTAGTATATATATTTGTCTCTGATCTGTTTCCTATGATTCATTGTTATGTGTGTTTCCCATCTGCCCCTCAAGGTTGGCATCTATTTCAAATTGCATTTCATTGACTACTGTTGTACTGCAATTTGTTTCACTGTCTTTCTCTTCTGGCCCATTTTCATCTCCTATTGAAATAAGATCCCCCATCAGCTCCTCAGACTGACTGCTAGCATTTATGTTTCCCTTCTTCCCCCCTTGCATTATTACTTGAATTTCAGCCAATGTAAGTAAATCATGTGTCTGCCCTTCAATGTGATCCATTAAGGCAACTAAAGGGGAAAAATAATTTTGTAATGTTGGTGTAAGCTCCTGATTTCTTCTATGTTTCCTTTTTTTTGTACCTTTTATTTCCCTCTACCATTCACCAGTTTTCAAAATCATCATCCTCTCTTGTGCATTTTCCTGTTTCAACCTTTTTGTTTGTCTCTGGAATATCATTTTCTAAGTTTACATTTACATCCACAAATTGTTTTAGACTTTTTAGTTCCAATTCTAAACCAAGTATATTGGCTTTTAAATTCTTGATTTCTTTACATTGCTGACAGATCAGGGTGGGAATCATCATTAGATTCAGTATCATAATTCCCACAGCTTGTACATTTTACCCCCTGTACTTCTTTGGATTGCTTCTTTAATGAAAGTATCCATTGTGTGTGATTTTTATTATTTGTTTAACGTATTACTTTTATAATAGGTTTCCCTCAGAAGTAGGTTAAAATATACCCAAGATGCTACTAGGGGACCCCATACAAGCATACTTTAACTGACTTTTATATTGTAGCTGTGTTTTAATGTCAATTTCTATGCCTCACTACCTTATCTGCTTTCTTGATCTACCTTATGACGTTCCCTGGTTTGATCCATTTACAAAGATATACTAGTAGCTGTTTCATTTTTAGGATTTCTACTAACAATGGCTCTTCCTCTTCCATGCGTGGCAATGAGTGCACCCACTTGGCTCAGCCCCCTCACAAAGGGGTTGAGTTTTAAGTTGCAAGTGACCCAGAAACTATTTCCAGGGTCACAGTTTGTTCAAATCCCTCACCATCACCAACTAGCTAATAATGTGTTAATTATTTATCTCCTAACCCATTTGTAAGGCTAGAATTCAGCCCAGACTGTGTACTCTTAGTGAAAAGTAAAAACAAACTTCTTTGTGCAATGTTGTAGTTCATGGGACTTCTCTCCATGTTCTACAGTTTTCCCCCCTTCCTGTGTCCAACTAATGCATGCAGCAGGATCGTGATCTTGGTTGGCTCTCTCCGTTAGCTAGTAGGAAATACTACCTTGGCTCTCTTATTGATTCGATAATTCAAAATCAAACCCTGAGGTGTCTTGCAGCTATGCTTGTTCCTCAGGACACACTCCAAGGTCTACGATCAGCTGATAAATCCTTTCTGAATTTGCTGAGGTGCCACACTAGGAAAGGAACTGTTGCATTTGAGCATGTGGCTCCACAGCTGTGGAATTCCCTTCCCCCCTCGACATTAGACTTTCTAGCTCCCACACATGCTTTAAGAGAAAATTGCACTCAAATCTGCTGATTACTGATACCTGTTCCTGCTTTCACCCTACCTAATGACTGATGTCTCTGGCCATACAATAGTATTTCCTCACCTCTATATAACCCTCTTACTGCCTCAGCCTGTCCAAGCTCACTTTCCCTGTCCATATACAATCTTGCACTGCAGGCATCTCCCTTACACTTACATACACTCATACAATCTAATTTCATGGCTTGCACCCCTCTTACTCACTTACCGACCTTTTTCTTAATGACACCACCTGCTCTCAATGGTTATTTCTTCCTTTTGTATTACTTGTTTTTTTTTTTTGTGTACCTTGTTCTGTTCATATGATATGTCACCTGATAATTTATTGTCCAAGGTCCTCTCTATTCATTGCATAGGTATGCACCTATGAACTTATTAATGGTCTACTCTGTATATCTTTGATACATTGTATCCACTTTAACTCATTGTATGTAAAGCACTTTACTTTGTATGTTCTGATATATTGTATTCTCTTTAACTCATTGTATGTAAAGCACTTATAAATTATCCTGTTAAGTTTCTGCATGTCTATACTCTCCTGGGTCATGCCTGAAAATAGTCATTTTATGGCTAGTGCACTTACCCGGTTAACAAAAGCTAAATAAATAAAATAAAATAAAACACAAAGTTCATTTAAGCTTCATACAAGCAAGCATCCTGATGGAGCCTGTCTGAGAGAGAAAATCTGTCTCACAGATCAGCAAGTGTATTCCGTATGTCCCGCTCACAGAGGGGCTGAGGTATAAGCTACAAGTGATCCGGATACTATTCCCAGGGTCACAGTCCATTCAAAACCCTTGCTATCACTAATTACCTAAAAATGGGTAAATTATTTAGCTTCTAACCCCTTTGTGAGGCTAGAATTCAGCCCAGATTGTGTACTCTTTTTTTATTTTATTTTATTTTTTGGGCTCGTACCCCAAGCCCCTAGGCAGGCTTGCCAGGCTCCAGCAGCCACCCACTCATACTCTGGCTTAACCCCCCCCCGAGTGGGGCCACTGGTAGATGAACTCTGGTGGCCAGAGGGGGATGGAAATGGAGCCAGCTCATTAGTAGGGGCTGGCATTTTTGTGAGCTGTAAACCCCATGTGGCAGGGACATACAATGACAACCTGCATCTGCCCCACCCCCCCTGAATGTGTAGGTGCTGACCGCAGTGGAACCCCTGGCTTCTGCCCGGGGTCTGTCATGCATTGGACACTCGACCCGCCTCCCCCGAGAGTAGGAGAGCAGTCCAACAGATGCTCAATCCTACTCCTCCTGGCCAGCCATCCAACTCCAGCATCCATTCCTGAACCCAGGTTTGTGGCGGCGCAGACGGCGATCATGCCTCTGCACCATCGGACCAGCTCAGACCGTGTACTCTTACTAGAAAGTAAAAACAAACTTCTTTGTGCAGTGTTGTAGTTCATGGGACTTCTCTCCACAAACTACAGTTTTTCCTCCCCTTCCTGTGTCCTAATAGCGCATGCAGCAGGATCGTGCCACATTTAAAACACAAAGTTCATTTAAATTTCATACAAGTAAGCATCCTGCTGGAGCCTGTCTCACAGAGCAAATCTGTCTCACAGGTCAGCAAGCATATTTCATATGCCTCGCACACAGAGGGGCTGAGTTTTAATTTACAAGTAACCCGGAAACTATTCCCAGGGTCACAGTGTGTTCAAATCCCCTCACCATCACCAAATAGGTAAAAATGGGTACATTATTCAGCTCCTAACCCCTTCATGAGGCTAGAATTCAGCCCACACTGTGTACTCTTATTGGAAAGTAAAAACAAATGTCTTTGTGCAATGTTGTAGTTCATGGGACTTCTCTCCATGTTCTACAGTTTTTCCTCCCCTTCCTGTGTCCTACTAGGGCATGCAGCAGGATCGTGCCCGGTTTAAAACACAAAGTTCATTTAAGTTTCATACAAGTAAGCGTCCTGCTGTAGCCTGTGTCACAGAGCAAATCTGTCTCACAGGTCAGCAAGTGTATTTCATACACCCCGCTGGCAGAAGGGCTGAGTGTTATGCTACAAGTGACCCGGAAACTATTCCTGGGGTCACAGACCATTCAGATCCCTCGTTATTAACAAATAGCTAAAAATGGGTAAATTATTTAGCTCCTAGCCCCTTTGTGGGGCTAGAATGCAGCCCAGACTGTGTACTCTTAGTGGAAAGTATAAACAAACTTATTTGTGCAATCTTGTAGTTTGTGGGACTTATCTCCATGAACTATAGTTTTTCCTCCCCTTCTTGTATCCTTCCTGTGTCCTACTAGCGCATGCAGCAGGATCGTGCCTGGTTTAAAACACAAAGTTCATATAAGTTTCATACAAGTAAGCGTCCTGCTGGAGCCTGTCTCATGCAGCTCATCTTGTCAGCTTGCATTTCAGATAACTCCTATAGTTTCCTCCTCCTCTCTATTATTGATCTCTGAGGAAATTTGAACAAGCACTGGATCTTTGTTCCTTAAAGTTCATCTGTGACAATAGCTCATCCCCTCTTAGCAGTGTATTATGACCTCTGGAGTGGAATAAGCAACAGGACTAGATGAGCTCTTCGGGAACAAAGATCCTGCTTCCATGTGAATGTTCTTAGTAATGAATGTTGCAGAGGAAGAACACTACATTAATGTGAAACATAAATGTCTAAAATGTGGCTTACATAGTTCTCCAGAAGACATCACCTGTTCTTAAAGTGCACAGTGACACGACTAGTCATAAAATGATATTAATTCCTTACAGTGGTGTTCTAATAGTTCTGGTCACGTTTCAATGCTGTTCCAGTGATTTCACAACTCCACGTCTTTTCTCCTACTATGCTGAACCATTCTAGAGCTCTGAACCACGAAACAGAGCAACCTACTTTAGAACAAGAGTTTCATTTCATTTAGTTCATAGTCCACCATGAGTTCCATACCCAGAACTTGTTGTACCTTTTCCTGCTTTAGAGTATAAAGAGCAGAGGTCCCAGCGCAGCATCACTAAACAGAAGCTGTGGTTTCAAAACACAGGCTGAAAACTCCAACTAGAAACCACACTGAATGACTGACCAAAACCAAATTATAGTGAATTCTGTGGCAGGGAGAGTGCGGGAGGGAGTTAATTGCTTTTTAGACATAGTGGGGTGGGGTTCAATGTCCAAATCGCATGGAGGTAATAGTGCTGTAAATAATAGCGCATACATATAAGCACGTGATACATTAATGCTACCCGTTCATGTCACAGTAGTAAATAGCATGTTGCCACCAGCGCTGGCTTTCTCGCTGTGTCTTTTCCTCTTTCTCTCTCCCCACAGCTTACGGGGACTGTCTGAACCTGTACATGGAATCTCATGAGGGGGCAGGAATTGCAGGCATCATCACAGCTCTCTCTTTCTCTCTCTCTTTCTCAATACAGGTACTGGTGGCTGAACTGTGGAGGAAAGAGGATTGTGTGCCCCAGCAACCGCAACACCGGGACATCACAATAATCCCCTGGGCTCTCACTGTCTCTGAGTTCCATCACTGGCTCCTCCCGATTACAGTCCCACCTGTCCTCCTTCTATCTGTGGAGCATGATGATGGACACAAATGGGTACCTCTCTCCATTTCCCCATCATAGGAGAAGCAGTCCATTTATCATTCAGATCTGGCTGCTTGACTTCTTGCTACTACCATGGAGGGTTTGACACTGTCCATGGCAAATAACAAACTTCAAAAAAATATTAAGACAGAAAAATCTCCATGCACTGCAATAAAAAAGGTGTTTTTCATTTCAGTGAAACAAACAGTAATGAAATGTAATGAAAAACCTGACGCCTGATCAGTTTATTTTTCATCATCCATGGCACTTTTCTGAGTGGGCTGGTGGCAAAACACTGCAATGTGGCATACCACTGATCACCTGCCAACTTACAAGCTGCAAAGAGGAATTAATTAATTAGTGACAGTGTGCCCTACCCCTGAACACCAGAAACGCTATTTAGTACTGAGACAGGAAGGGACAGCGCTAATAATTATGCACTATTATTTTCTGCGCTATTAATGCAGGGCGATTATGATCAGATCTCATGGGGTGGAGGGTGGGAGCAAACACTCGAAACAATCTCTCTTGCTCCAGAAAGCAGGATGTGCTGGCAGAAGCTGCAGTGATGTGCCCCACTCACATGAGCTGAAACATTGCCACAATGCCTTGGAAAACACATCTTCTATCTTCTGAGTCCCCTAGCCTGGTGCCAGAGGCATGTACAGAATGCAGACCTCACACCTTGTCATTGACTGAGCACAAAATTAGTTTGTTTTAATAAGACTTTGTGAGTGGCCACCTTGATGGCCCAGCAGCTGCAGGTTGTGCTGCCATGCAGGTGACCTGTCTCTGGCAGTGAACCTGAGTTGCCAGAGAGGAAGCAGGCCAGGCTGAGAAGCTGCCATGTGATTGGGTGCCTCAGCTGGGAGGGGTTGACAGCAAGCTCCAGCACAACAGTGACCCCTCTGTCTTGTCTAGGGAGCTTGCTCCTGCTGAAGGGACCATGCTGCATGTAGGGGGGCTGACAAAGGCTGTGCTCACTTCAGGGGAAGGACAGGGAAAAGGGACAAAAAGTGGCCTTCTAAATATGGGTCTGGGCCCTGTACTCCTCTGGGTGCCAGTTCCTGCTGGCACTCCATCATAGTCTACATAGTGGACTGCTGGAGGGTAAGATGGTCCTACCTGTAGAGACCATGCCACAGAGGGCAAAGCCATGGGGGTAACTGGCAGGTATAGTAGAAATAAAGCACTAAACAATATATCCATGGGAAGAAGGTATATCCTTGACATGACATAAATGGCATGGGAGAGAAAATGTTCAATGGAAACAAAAGCTCAGTGAGTAATTCTAGTGATAAGCTGAAAAAGACCAAAGGATGATGGTCTGTCTGTAGGATGTTATAAATGTCTTGGGAGGGTATCCTGTGAAGATGGCAATGACAAAAACAGCAATGCCAAAGATAGCAAAGGAAAACAGTACAGCCTCAAAGGGCGACTGTGGCAACACAGTGATTGCTGAAATGGCGACTTACGGATTTCCACCTCCCTGAGTTCTGCCCCACCCCAGAGTTTATTATATTTAATAAGGATGGGTGTGGGGGGTGAAGTCCACTGCAAAGGGGGGTGCAGAGGGGGTGAAGCCCACTAGGCAGAAAGTCACTGTGCCACTGTTGTTGCCATTTTGGCAATTGCTGTGTTTTCACTGTCACCCTTTGTGGCTGCACTATTGTCCATTCACTATTTTTGACATTGTGGTTTTCCCCTAGTTATTATCACATAGAACCCTTGGGACAGCACAATACCATGTATAAAGCCTTAGATACCTGGTACCCCTACACACAGCAATAAACAAAGTACACCACTGTACATAGCCACATCCTCACTTTGTGCTCATTTACATAGGCTCACATACTTTGTAGCCCTCTACAATGCTTCATTCTACTTCATGTTTACATTCTCAGACACTCTGTACCCCTGTATAATCCTCAGAAATTCTATATGCTGCGTACAGCTTCAAGCATTCAGTACACCTGTACAGAGCCTCAGACACGCTGTATCCCTGTATACAGCCTCAGGCACTCTGTATCCTGTATATAGCCTCAAACACTGTGTACCCTTGTAAACAGCCTCAGACACTCTCTATGCTGTATACAACCTCAGACACTTTGTACCCCAACATGCAGCCTGAGACACTCTGTGTCCTGTATACAGCCTCAGACACTCTGTGCCCTCTAGGGAGGTCAAATCATGGAAAGCCATGTGTGCCAATGCCAGGAGCCTTAGCAACAAGATGGTGATCTGGAGGCTGTCATGGTGCAGTCAGACCTGGATATTGTGGCCATCACAGAAACCTGGTATAATGATAACCATGACTGGGAGATGGCCATACCTGGCTACAATATGTTCAGAAGAGACAGAGCAGGCAGGAAGGGAGGGAGGAGGAGTGGCACTGTATGTGAAAAATGACATAAAGGCCACAGAGATCCAGGAGGAACAAAATGGGGGAGAGATACTGTGGGTAAGCTGGAAAGGAAAATGGGGACAGCCATCCACACAGGTGTGGTCTATAGACCACCAGCCCAGGAGGAAGAAACAGAGAGCTGACACTAGCCATACAAAGGATGGCAGACAAGGGTGAGGTAGTGCTGGTTGGAGATCTCAATATTCCAGACGTGGACTGGAGCATCCCAGCAGCAGCATCAACTAAGAGCAGATATATCTTGGACTCCCTTCAGGGTGCCTTCCTCAAGCAACTGGTCATGGAACCAACTCAGCAGAAGGCAATACTGAACCTTGTGCTCACAAACAGAGACAGTGTGATGGGGTAACAGTGGGGGAGAACCTTGGGAACAGTGACCACCAGTCATTGTGATTTGAAATCATAGAAGGAGCAGAGCCAAACCACACAAAAACACGTATCCTGGATTTTAGGGGGACAGACTTTAGGAAAATGGGGAGATACTTGAAAGATGCATTAAGGGTAATGGGGCAGGAATCAGGGGTTGAGGAACAGTGGGCAGTATTTAAAATGGGGATTACAAGAACAACAGAATTATGCATTAAGCAGGTTAGCAAGGGGAAAAGGAAGAGGAGGCCATTATGGTTTTCCAAGGAGGTAGCAGAGAAAGTGAAAGCCTAAAATATTGCATTCAGAAAATACAAAAAGACACAGGCAGAAGGGGATAGGGAGAAGTACCAGGAGAAGCAAAGGGAGGTCAGTAAAGAAAGCCAAAGCTCAGACAGAAGAACTCATTGCAAAATCAGTGGGTAGAGGGGACAAAACCTTTTACAGGTACATAAGTGAAAAAAGAAAGGCAAAGGGAGGGATAGTGAGACTGAAGGGGGAGGATGGGGGCCGCATGGAGGATGACAACAGTAAAGCTGACACATTGAACAGGTATTTCTGCTCAGTCTTTACTGAAGAAGAGGAGGGTAATGGGTCTGAAGGGAGTACAAGGGGTAGGAATGGTGCAGAAATGAACACAAGTCCCTTTACATGAGAAAGGGTCCTGAAGGAACCGGAAGTAATAATAGTTGATAAAGCAATGGGGCCAGATGGGGCGCACCCCAGGGTCCTTAAAGAACTAAGAGAGGTGGTGGCTAAACCTCTGGCAATCCTGTTTAGCCAATCACTGGAAACAGGGGAGGTACCCAAAGACTGGAGGACAGCAAATATAGTCCCCTTATACAAAAGTGGGAACAAAGAGGAAGCGGGGAACTACAGACCAGTCAGCCTCGCCTCGGTAGTGAGGAAGATCATGGAAGCACTACTGAAGGAGAGATTGGTGGAACATCTGGATGTCAATGGACTACAGGACCCAAGGCAGCATGGTTTCACCAGGGGGAGGTCATGTCAGACCAACCTGGTTGAATTTTTTGACTGGGTGACTAGGGAGGTGGATCAGGGGAGGGCAGTGGACATGGTCTATCTGGACTTCAGCAAGGCCTTTGACACTGTGCCACATAGAAGACTATTAGACAAACTGGGGAATATGGGTGTGGGAAGAACAGTAGTGCAGTGGGTAGGTAACTGGCTGGGTGGCAGGACACAGAGGGTGGTGGTGGTAAATGGCTGTCACTCCACAGAGAGAAGATTGACCAGTGGGGTACCACAGGGATCAGTGCTGGGACTGGTCCTATTCAACATCTTCATCAGTGACATTGTGCAGGACCTAGAAGGCAGAATTTCCCTGTTTGCTGATGACACAAAGCTCTGTAACAGAGTAGACACACCAGAGGGTGTAGACAGAATGAGAAGGGACCTGCAGAAATATGAAGAATGGTCAGGGGTTTGGCAGTTGAAATTCAATGCAAAGAAGTGCAAGGTAATGCATATGGGGCACAAAAACCCTGGCACAATATATCAGTTGGGTGGTGAGGATATAGCATGCACCAAGCAGGAAAGGGGTCTTGGGGTTATCATCTCTGATGACCTCAAGGTAGGGAAACAGTGTGACAAGGCAGCAGGTAAAGCAAATAGGATGCTGGGATGCATAGGCAGGGGCATCACCGGCAGCAAAAGGGAGGTCATAATTCCACTATACAAGACACTAGTGAGGCCCCACCTGGAATACAGTGTACAGTTGTGGGGACCTTACTTATGTAAGGACATAGACAGGGTAGAGAAGGTTCAGAGGAGGGCAACAAAGATGGTACATGGATTGTATCACAAGTCCTATGAGGACAGGTTGAAGGAATTGAATATGTACTTCCTGGAGGAGAGGAGGGAGAGAGGGGATATGATAGAGACATACAAGTATCTTACAGGGAGGAACAAGGTGCAGGAATACACTATTTTAAGTGAAAAGATGTTCCAGGACTGGAGGGCATGGGATGAAGTTGAAGGAGGATGATTCAGAGGAAGCGTGAGGAAGAATTTCTTCACAGAACGGGTGGTGGACAAGTGGAACACCCCGCCAGAGGAAGTGGTGGGGGCTGAAACAATCACGGGATTTAAGAATGCATGGGATAGGCATAAAGGAATTCTGGAGGTCAGGGTTAAGGGGCAACAGACTTCTAGGAAAACATAAAGTAAACTTACAAGCTCAAATGGGCAGACTGGGTGGACAGTAGGCCCTTATCTGCCGACACTGTCTATGTATCTATGTATACAGCCTCAGGCACTCTGCAGCCCTGTATATAGCCTCAGACACTCTACTCCAGTACACAGCCTCCGGCACTCTATACCTCAGTATACAGTCTTGGACACTCTAACCCTGTGTAACCCCTAGGTGGTGCTATCCCTTGGGCTACTACCCCTGCCTGCTTGGCTAGTAACAGGTTAAAGGGCCTAGGTTCAGTGACGGGTGCCTCCACCCAAAGGTCAAGGTTGGTATTAGTCTGACTAACCAGGCCACAGCCCTCTGGAACACTGTGACCCTCCTTGTCTCCTACTAGTGGCCCACACATTACACAATGTAGACCTTCCCAATACCCCTAACATGTTTGGCACACACACAGATGCTAAGCACTTACCCCCAGCACTGGTTCCTTCGGCTTGACTCTGGGGACCCCCTGTAAAACAAGGTGATGCAATACCAAAGAATCAGTGCAATGCCTTCAACATAAACTGACACCACAGTCAATGTAAACTGCAGAAAAAATGTAGATCTGATTTATTCAGGGGGGCTATAACAAGGATGGGGGCAATCAGGTTAATTGGCTTAATCACACTAAAAATCACACTGCTGTGCATACAATCAGAGTCCCAATTAGTAACACTTTCTGGGTACCCAGGATGGAAAAAAGGGGCTAGCCAGGACTGTTGCCCAAGGCTAGGCTGGTATTGCAGCTAGTTGGGGTCCTGTGAAGAAAGAAACAACATGCACACACCCCAATTGTAATCCAGAGCCGGAAGGCTCAGTTCGTGGAAACAACCAATAATCAGATGATACACTTTTGATTTAAAAGATATGTTGCAGGGAGCTACCCTGTGTACTACTCAGAATACCCAAGGCTGAGAACAAGATGGATGATGGTTGGTCTGGATTACCAGAAGAAGCAGGGTAGGGAGACAAGACCCTCATGGCAGGGCCCAACGGCATGTGAAAGCAAGCGGATTCAGTCCGATGCAGCTAGGAAAAACTTCCAGCCTTCAACACACAGCTCAGTTTGGGGAAGGGAAGCAGGCAGTGACCCACCTCCAGTTCACAGCACATTTATATGTTAAGAAAGTTTACTATACCAGGCAGGCGACTCCTCGGTCCAGATCGCAAACTCACTGCTAAATCCTGGAGTACAACAGTAGCTAAAGTTCCTGACAGGCTGATCGCTTTTAGCAAAATCTTCGGTCTTCTTCAGGTGAGCCTGGTGTTCTTCCAACAGCTTACTTCGTAGCACATCAAGCGGTTCACTGTCCAACTATTTTTCTCTCTTTCTCTCTCTCTCAGTAAGACGACAACAGGCCGAGTTTTGGGCCTTCCACGGTTCTCCGGCATGAAATACTGTGCAACACAGCTGCTCGATTATGCAAGCTCTTTCCTCTTCAACTTCCAACTAGAATCTGTTCTTTCTACCCAAGCTCAAGGGCACATCAAAAATCAGCTCAGAGGCACATTCCAAAATTGAAGCTCCTCTTTTCTTCTCCAAGGCAGGAGAGCTGCAGGCAAGCAGGCCAGTCTTAGCCTCCCCACCAAATCTCCACACTACCCCGTGAGGCAGCAGCTCCACAGGCTGGAGCTCCTCACTCTCCCAACTCCAGCTCACTTCTGCCTTGCCAGAAGACAGCTCAGGGGATTTCTCTTAGATCCAAAAGGTTCGGTTGGGTAGTTTAGCTGTCAAGTCACAGTAAGAGCTCCCCCTTCTGTTGCAAAAAGGCGCCAACAGTCTAGAACTGCAAATCCTAACTGGTAATCCATACAGTCCCATTTCAGCAGGCTCCATTTTAGATTCCCCCAATACTGATTGGTCCAATTCGGCAGTTCGGAACCAAAATGGTGGAGCTAAACCGAAAAGTCCTTGCTGCAAAGAAGGCAGGATAGAACAAACACTGTATCTCTGTTATGTTAAATGTTTATCAGCAATTAGTTACATCTCTTAACAGGGCTCTGTCTACGCCACTAACGACGGCAGAAACAGAGCAAGGATTCAGCAGCCCAGGCAGGATTTGGGCATAGAAACACACAGACCCTCCATTCAGATTAATTATACCTGCAATCAGGCAGCTCTTAAAGGGACAGTACATGGAGGCTTTGGGGCACTCACTGACAATAACGTTTAAACGGCTATAGCGCCGAACACGTACCAGGCAGTGAGCAATTAGGCAAGCTCTTGGAAGACTTTTTGGGAACTCCCATTTATGGGGGAGGTTACACTTGTATACAGCCTCAGACTCTCTGTATCCTGTATACAGCCTCAGGCAGTCTGTATGCTTTATACAGACTCAGACACTCTGTACTCCTGTACACAGCTTCAAACACTCTGTACCCCTATACATAGCCTTAGATACTTTGTACCCCTATACACAGTAAGATTTTTAGAACTAGTTCTAGAAAAGTTAGAACTATTTTAGAACTCAAGGCTCTGGGTTCTAGTTATTGACTTTTTTTCTGGTGTCGGTAGTTCCCCCGAAAGATATATTTGCTTTTTTTTGTTTGTTTTTTGTTTTTTTGCCTTTATAAAAAAGACAGTGGAAGCAGCTAGCTGGGGCCCAAGAAATGACCTGAGTACATCAAGAAGTTTTGCAGACTTCTTATTTGAATCCACTGGAGGAGTGACACTGATTTTGGCCACTACAAGCAACTCTCTAGAGGTTCAGGATGGCTCAGATGTCAAGGTAATTTTTCCAAGAAATTAGAAAAACTGGTTATGCATGGGAGAAGAATGTATTGGCATAAGGTTTCAATTGGAGGCATTCCTCGAAGTTAATCGAATACCACGCGGACTTCAAATTATTAACAAACCAGCATTTGGCAGTGATGACCCAGATTTCATGATATTGTGGTAGGTCAATATGGACAAAGCATCCTTTAAAAATAGTAGATTGAGTCTTACAGGGGCTGGCCGAGTCAGAGAACAGCTTTCAAAGGAAATAGCAGAGGTTGAAAGAACACTGAAGGATGAGTGCACAGTAGAAGAATCTGAAACATTTAATACAGCCTTGCTAAATAAAATTACTTGTTATGACATATAATTGCAGAAAGTCAACAAAATAAAGTTCGTTCATGATGAAAATTATTACAAATTAGACAGAGTACATGACTGGACTCATAAGAAAAAAATTTCAGAAAAATAACAATCAATTCTGAAGAACAGTTCTGAGAGAGTGTGTGTGTGTGTGTAGGGGGGCAATGTTGCTATATCCAATAGAGAAGTAACTGTTCGTGACTACACAACAGGACCATCAGATACAGATGAATCTGACCCTTTCTTAGATCCAGAAGAAGAGGAGGAGTATTTTCTGCCCAAACTGAGTCAACGCAGAATGAGATTCCAGGAATCCTACCCACAGTAGTCCAGAAATGGAAGAGGATGGGGGGACATCATGGGAGAGGCAGAAGGAGAGTGTCTTCTTATCACAAATAATAAATGTCAGTATGCAAACCATTCCCGAAACACAACATAGTTACTGGTTGTTAATATCTCTGGACACAATTTAACATAAACTGAAATTGTTGTTTTAAGTAAGGGGTTATCAATTATACCATCTACTGGTTTAAATTACTTTAGTACAGTAATTGATTTACATAAATATGCAAGAAATTTAACTTTTCAACGTATTTATTCAGACAATGAAGATATATAGTACAAAAATGTTAATGTACACTTCAGAGCACATTCCACTTATTGTCCAATAGTAAACCCCATTGTATCTTTATTCTTTAGGAAGTGTGAACTTGATTTAGAGAATTTAAGATTGAAACAAATAAATGTGCCTTCTAATTGTACTTCTGAACAGTGTGTGGCCTTGAGGACTCTGGCAGATAATCTTAATGGCGGGGGGGGGGCGGCGTAGTAGTAATGAGTAGGGGAATTTTATGTGGGGGAAATTAAGAGGCAACTGCCCAACACTAATGTTCATGTTAAACTGAGGTATAATCAAACTGTGCAATTTATTTCTATATTTTCTGCTTCCCCGGTCGGCAGCCCCATTCTGACCGACCCCCTCAGCCCCGTCCCCCGGAATGTCCGGAGCCTACCTTATGCCCAGCATGGGAGCGGAGTCTGTAGGGAGTCGGTCATCATCCTGCTGCCGCCAGTGTTTTCTGCCTCCAGTTATCACCCAGGAGCCCCAGGAGTAGGAGTGCATGCATGTGGAGGTGCGCATGTGCCCTATGGCCCCGGTTGCGGCTCCTTTCCCCCCACCCCATGGCCTAGTGCCTGGCCTCCTCTAAGCCGGTGCCACTCATAGCCTCCACTAGGGGTCACCATTGGCCAAGGGGTGCCGCATCCCCTCCCCAGAGAGGAGAGCCTGCCTGCTGGCTGCTCAATCCAGCTCCTCCCTCCCCCCCTGCTGCCGACCTCCGACGACCCGGGCTCGTTCCCGAACCCGGGTGCATGCGTGCCGCGGAGTAAGTTGTTCAGTGCCTCAACTCTCAGCGCCACCGGGCCAGCCAAACTGTGCAATTTAAAGGACAAGTAGATGAAACATTGAGTATGGGTTTTGTGTGAGGTTATTTGACAGAAGCAAACTACAGGGCACTTTTGGTGGCAGATCCCATGGTTCCTGTGATATATATTCTGCCAAAGATACACAAGAATGTTACCCAGACACATGAGAGACCAATTATTTCAGGGCATGGATGGCTCACTGAGCCATTGTCCATGTTTGTGGATATTTACTTGCATCCCTTAGTTAAAACAACAGGATCACATGTAAGGGATTCTATGGAAATTATCAACCTTATGGAAGATTTGGACTTCCAGGATGGCTGGTTGTTTGCCACTTTGGATATAGATTCCATATACACAGACATTCCCCATCATGATGGCTTAAAAGCTATTGAGCATTTTTTGAATTTGAGATCTGAGGAGAGTCTGGTTTCCATGCCTACATGATATTTGGTTGAACTGGCAAGATGGTGCTAACCAAGAATATGTTCCTATTTGAGAAAGACTATTATTTACAAATAAATGGCAAGACAATGGGGGCGACTACAGCCCCCAGTTATGCTTGCCTTTATATCACTCTTTGGGAGCAGATTTTGTATAGTGCTGCCACAAACCCATTTTCTGCGTATTTGGATTTGTGGCAGCACTATGTAGATGATGTGAATATCGTCTGGAAAGGTACACAGACACAATCTGATCAATTTGTGACTTGGCCGGAGAGTTCCAGTTCCTGTCTTAGATTTAAAAAACATACCCATCCAAGCGAAACTGTGTTTTGGGATTCAAAAATTTACAGAAACACAGCTGGTGAAGTTTGCACCACTTTGTATAAAAAAAAAAAAACAGACCGTAACAGTCTTCTTATGTTTAATAGTTGTCATCCTAGTCATACAACCTTTAACATTCTGAAAGGTCAGTTAATTGGCACAAAATGAAATTGCACAGCATCAGCTCAGTTCATAGAGAAACAGGCAAAGCAAGTGGCCAGAGTTAGAGAGAGGGGATACAGTAACAAATCCATTGTTAGTGCAACAACAGTAGTTTCAGAAAATGGTAGGTCTCAATTATTGGTTCCAAAGAAAAGAACTGATGACAGAAAATATGCACTTTTGTCACTACTTTTTCTACAAGATGCAGGGAAGTAAAAAGCATTATTTGTCAAAACTGGGATATTTTGCAATTGGAGCCTAGACTCCAAAACGTGGTAAAGCAGGTCCCGAATGTGGTATTTCATAGAGCAAAACGAATATTAAAGATCTAGTGTCACCAAGTATGTTTCCTGAGCCTTCTGGCAGCACACATACATGGTTCCCCCCCCCCCCACCACCAAGAGGAAACTTTAAAAGTGGTTCCTGCATGTATTATAAATATATAAGAACTTGTAAAACATTTGTCAGTCCTGTCACAAATAAAGAGATTGAGATTGAACACTTCATTACATACAGGAGCAAGGGTGTAATTTATTTGTTATGTTGTAGTTGTGGTCATTTTTATGTGGGGTGAACAACTAGTCTGTTCAAAACCAGAATGGGGGAACATGTCAGTGCTATTCTTAACTCAGATGATAGCTATGCAATTGTCAAGCACATTAATGAACACAGACAGATCAAGCATAATATTGATTTCATTGATATTGAACAAGTGGCTTTGTGTGCTCGCGGAAGTGATTTGGAAAAGAAAACAGGTCAGAGAGGGAGCTATTGGATTTACCAGTTGCAAGCTAGAAGTGACAGGGGTTTAAATGATACCTTTGATTTGTCAGACTTTTTAAATAAATTTTAGGCTGCATTTATTAAGTAATATAAGGGCACATTTAGTATGTTAGGTGTATCTTTGTGAAATAAAACTGCATAATAGATTGATCAAATTAAGCACAGCGCAGTTTTAATATATGTATAGGAGCTGCTGTGACTACTTTACAATACATGAAGCAATAGCTGCACTAATAAGTGTTTTTTGTTATCGATACTACATGATACCAGTTGATGCTTGTGTAATATAATCACATTTTTGTGCAAATGTTTTTATAAGTATTAGGAAATTATTTTACTTTGTACATGATATATACCAGCTAAGTACCTGTCCCTTTAAGTGAGATTCAATTGTTTAAAACAGTTTCCTCTGTTTTAGATAGGGGTATTAATTAAAAGGTCATTTATTGAGTGAAATATAAATTACAGTCTGGTGGAAATGGCTAAATTGATTCATTAACTTCTCTTGTTGTAACAATTATTAAGTACGTACTGCGGTTGACTAATGATAGTGCCTGGTATAGCATTTTTATTAGCTGATACCATATTTGTATTTGTCTGTATAAAAAAATTTAAAATGTTAATTGATTGTTAAGGGGGATTGTATATAAGGACATGTTTGATATGTACACTTTAGCTTTGATGGAGCAAGGGTTACTTTGTGAAACGTGTTTGTTGATGTACTACAGTTTTTTAACCATCCCTGCATGGTGTATTATGTTGTTTTTATGAGAATAAAACTGATGGATTAATTTTAACATTGCTGTGGTCCATGGCTTTTGGTGGGTGATCAAGTATATTTTTTTCATTTTACTAGCATGGGGAATTACAGTATCTCTTGGCATTTGCATTTTGATTAGCACCCAGTGTTTCTCTTTCTTTTCTGCATGCGTAGTGAGACAACAGTATTGTACTGAGACAGCAGGTCATTTCTCTAGTTTGGGAGTTTGAGTTCTAAAGAGGATTAGAACCATTGAACTATTAGCAAAGTTCCAGATCAGAACCAGATCCCAGAACTTCAGTGTGTTCTGACAACCCCAATACACAGATTCAAATATTTTGTAGGCCTGTACACTGCTTTACATACTCTGTACCCAGCCTCTGAAATTCTGCTCCCTGTACATAACCTCAGGGACCATTCAGTATCCCTGTACACAGCTTCTGACACTCTGTATTCCTGTACACAGACTCTGACACTCTGTACCATTGAAGAAAGTCTCAGACTTTCTGTATATTTAATGTTTCTTTCCAACTAGTTCCTAATATATCATCTATGTAATCTATATCTTGCCATAATTTCTAAAAGCTTAATCTTTCTGTGAATATGTGCCACCATATATAATATGCCACCATATAGTTATTTAAAAACTGAGTAATTCAATTCCACTTTCTGCACTACCATAAACTCACTGTCCAAGTTCTGGAAAGTTGTTCACGCCCTCTTTTCTGCTTCCTCACACCCCCCCATCATTAAAATAAACAACTTCCTTATAGCCAATCGTGGGGCAGTGGCTGAGGAATTCAGCTCCTACTTCATGTCCTGTGCTTCAGCCCTTTTAACATCCCCCATCCCCCTTAGGCATCACTCTCCAAAAGAGATCATTGTGACCCCCGCCAATCTACTGATTCTTATCCCTTCTCATTTTCTCCGGTCTTGCCTGATAACATCCTTGCTGCTCTGCTGTCCTTAAACCTGTCCAAAGGCAGCACTCCCAATGAATTAGACCCTAAGCAGCTTTACCTCTCTGCCCCTTCAATTGCCTACTCACTATCCAAAATTATAAACCTCTCCTTCTTGTCTGCTATGGTCCCCATGCCCTGGAAACACACAGTCATTCTCCCTCTCCCCAAAGGTGGTGACACCACTTCCCCAGGGAACTATCACCCCATTTCTTTGTTTCCCACAATTGCTAAACTTCTGGAGCATCTTGTTCGCTCCCAATCTCACCTTTTCTCTCTGATTCCAACTTATATACCCCATTCTAATCTGGATTTCGGAAAAAACCTCTCCACCACTACCTCCATACTCAGGTTCACTGATTCCATTCTCACTGGAATGGACAAAGACTTGATCCCCTCTGCCATTTTTATTGACCTTGCCAAGGCCTTTGACACCATTTTACACACCCTGCTTCTTCATTCCCTATCTTCAGCTGGTCTCTCACCTTCTGCAGTTAACTGGTTTAGGGTCTAACTTACAGGAAGGACACAATCAGCTAGAATTGCTGATTACAGTTCCTTTCCATGCAAAAGCCACACTGGAGTTTCTCAGGGCTCAGTGTTGGGTCCCCTACTTTTCTCTATTTTCCTTAACAATTTACCGTCAGGATGCTTCACCTCCTCCATACACATGTAAGCTGAAAACATCTTCTGTTCACCTCAGACCAGTCTCCCTCCAATGTGGAAGCCAGACTCCAGCTCAACTTCAGTAAGATCCAGCATTAGCTTGCCTCACATCATCTCTTTCTAAATGCCAAGAAAACAGTCTCCATGACCTTCGGCAGAAGGCAGAGTCTTGCTAGGATCCCAGTTCTACCCACTTTCCACACCCTGGATGGGACTCAGCTTGAGGACACCTCCTCACTTAGATAACTTGGGGTTGGCTGGACCAACACCTCAGCTTCTCTGGTCATATCAACGCCATCCTGAAAAAACTCCACCCAAAGCTCTGCGCCTTATACAGGAATTGTAATTGCATCCCTCTTATGGCCAAGTGTGCAGTTGTCCAAAAGATGATCCTCCCCATTTTCAGCTATTGTGATGTAGTCTATAGTGCTGCTCCTAAATCCACCTTATCCAGACTGGAGCCCCTTTTCAACTTTTTCTGCCACTTTGCCCTTGACTCCCCTGTGCATACTCACCACTGTGACCTCTATCACTCCCAATCTTTCCCCTCACTTGCTAAAAGGTGCCTCTCCCATTTTGCCAAATTTATTTCTAAATATTGGCTTGGCTCTCTACCGCCTTATTGTCCTCTTCCCTCTCCAACCCCCCCATTCACTCCTTAAGATCCGCTGACTCACACACATTTGTGATCCCTCATTGCTCTACACTGGCTGGCCAGTCTGCTTTTGCACATTGTTTTCCTAAAACCTGGAACTCTCTTCCTCAACAGATTCATCACTCCTCCTCCTCCCTTCATTCCCTCTCTTATGCACTCCACAATTTCCTCTCCTGAAACTGTACCTGTTTCCCGCAGTCTTGATGCTCCCTTCTCCCTTTCTTAATTTCTCCCTCTCTCAGTATGCCCCTCCAAATCCGATTAGGTATTGCACTAAAGTACTATTATTACACACTTAAATGGTCAATTAATTGTTATATTGTATACTCATGTTCTCGGTACTCTGTATATGACTGCTATGGTGTAATTGTGTACTGTTCTTTTGTACTTCCGGACACAAGTGATTCTGTCTGTAAAGTAATTGTTTTCTGTTGTCCCTATACACTCTCCTCCAGGTCGCACCAGGAAACAAGCAACTTGTTGTTCAGTGTGCCTTCATGGTGAAACATTTCAATAAATAAATAAAAAATAAGCTTGGTCGATTTTGTACGTTCCTATGACTTAAGACTAGACGATTGGTTGCTATTGTTCTAAAGGCTAATATTTTTCCTGACTTTGGTTAACATTTATTGCATTGGTGTTGTTAAAAAGGTATAAATCTTGATACAATTCCATTGATACAATTCCATTTTAATATTTAATATAGTTTGCAAATTACTTTTAGTAGCTTCCCACCAGGGTTTAATTTTAACACAGTCCCATTATAGATGAAATAAAGTTCCTTCAATTCCACAATATGCCAACATTTGTTGATAATGTTGTATTAATTTTTGCTAATATCATTGGAATTAAGTTGGCTATGTCTATCATTTTACTCTGGGTGGACCTGTTCTTTGTGGAATAATACGTTATATTAGCTGTGCATCTTAAATGAGTTTGGTATTCTTCACTGAATATTATATTGGCTTCACTTGCCCATTTACTATTTACTTTGAAGTTTTAACACCACTGTGTTGGGATATTCTCTTCTCCTGCACACAGCCTCAGATACTCAGTACCCCTGTACCCAGTCTAAAACACTCTGTACCTCTGTACACAGCCTCAGACAATTTGTCCCTCTGGACACAGTGGGACTCTCTGTACCTCTGTACACACCCTCACATACTTTGTTCCCTTGTACCCAGCTTTAGATACTCTGTGCTCCTTTACACAGTCTCTGACACTCTGTATCCATATACACAGCCTTAAACACTGCGTACCCTGTACACAACCTCTGACACTCTGAACCCCTGTAAACAGCCTCTGACACTACGTACTCCAAGACACAGCATTAGACATTCTGTAACACTGTACCCACCCTTAAAGACAGTCTGTTCCCCCAGTACACAGCCTCAAACACTGTACCTCAGTACACAGCCTCAGACACTTTGCACCCCTGTACAAAGCCTCAAACAGTGTACCTCAATAGTCATTCTCCATACCTGTGTACACAGTTTCAGACTCTGTACCCCTGAACATAGCCTCTAACACTTTACATCTTTGTAAACAGCCTCAGATATTATGTACCCCTGTACACAACCTCAGACACACTACTGTTTGCTAATATATGCCAGTTAGCTAATATCAGTGTCACTAGCACTCTGTAACACTGTAGCAGCCCCAGACAAACTATACCCCTGAACACAGCTTCAGACACTCTTTACCCCTGTAAACAGCCTCAGACACTCTGTACCCCTGTAGACAACCTCTGACACATTGTTCTCCTGTATACAGCCTGAGACACACTGTATCCCCTGTATACAGTCCCACAAGACTCAAATTACTTCCTATTTCTTTCTCTCCATGCAGTTAGCCACTGTGAGGCAATTTTGAAAATCCAGTTGTAGAAATGAAAGGAAAAGTGTGGCTCCTACTGGGACTTGAACCCAGGGACCTTGCAATTCCATGGCATGCTCTTAACCACCTGAGCTATAGGATCCTCAAGTCATTAAGCTTCCTGAGTTTTCCCTTGAAACACACATCCCTTTCATGGTGTTGTGAAACAGCAACTTAGCCAGTCTCTGAAGACTCAAATTACTTCCTGTTTCTTTTTCTCCATGCAATTAGTTAGCTACTGCGAAGCAATTTTGAAAATCCAGTTATAGAAATGAAAGGAAAAGGGTGACTTCTACCAGGATTTGAACCCAGGGACCTTGCCATTCAGTGGCATGCTCTTAACCACTTGAGCTGTAGGAGCCTCACGTCATTATGTTTCCTGAGTTTTCCCTTGAAACATCCTCAGACACTCTGTACATCTGTGCACAACCTCTGACACTTTGTTCCCCTGCACACCATCAGACACTTCATTCTCCTGTACACATCCTCAAACACACCTGAACCTCTGCCTATTTGCGGATGACACCAAGATCTGTAACAGGGTGGATACTCCAGAAGCGGTTCAAAAAATGAAGAGGGACCTGGAGAAGCTTGAAAGATGGACAGAGACATAGCAACTGAGATTCAATGCTAAAAAGTGCAAAACAATGCACCTGGGTAGAGGGAACCCTGGGGAGAGCTATAGGATGGGGGAGAGGAGTAGACTGTCACTAAAGAGGAAAGGGACCTAGGGGTTAATATCTCTGTTGATCTCAAAGTATCAAAGCAATGCACAAAGGGTGCAGGGAGGGCCAGTGGCATGCTGAGGTGCATAGGCATCAGTATCACTAGCAGGAGGAGGGAGGTGGTGATGTCATTGTATAACATGTTGGTAAGACCTCACCTGGAGTACTGCATGCAGTTCTGGAGACTACGCCTGTGCAAGGACATAAACAAGGTGGAGGCTATACAGAGAAGGATGACAAAGATGGTGCAGGGCTTGCAACACAAAACATATCAGGAGAGACTAGGGGACCTCAATATGTACTCACTGGAAGAGAGGAGAGAGAGGGGTGACATGATTGAAACTTTCAAATACTTCAAGGGCATAAGCAAGGTGCAGGTGGGGGACCTTTTCTAAGGGAGGAAAAAGTACTAGAACAAGGGGGTATGATATGAAATTGGAGGGGGTAGGTTAAGGGGTAATGTGAGGAAGTTTTGCTACACAGAGCAGGTAGTTGATGCTTGGAGTAGCCTGCCACAAGAGGTAGTGGGGGAGAGTACAGTGGAGGTGTTTTAAGCATGTCTGGGAGAGGCACAGGGGAACCTTAAGAGGGAGAGAGTGATGACAAAATCCATTGGTCACATAGGGTCAGTGGTAACATATACTGTATATGGCCTACCGGCAGACTGGATAGGCTTAGTGGTTCTTATCTGCCAGCAATTTCTATGTTTCTGTGTTTCCCTGTGCACAGCCTCTGACACACTGTTCCCCTGTACACAGCCTCAGACACTTTGTTCCCCTATACACAGCCTCAGACACTTTGCTCCCCTGTATACAACCTCAAACACTGTACCTCTGTACACAGCCTCTGACACTTTGTTCCCCTGTACAAAGTCTGACACTCTGTATCTCTGTACACAGCTTCAGACACTTTATTCCCTTTAGATACTCTGTGCTCCTGTGCACAGCTTCAGACACCATGCCTCCTGTTACAGTCTATGAACATATAAGCATATAAAATTGTTAGCAGAAATGGGCATTATTGATCTATCAAGTCTGCTTGAGTGTGAAGCTCAATCTATTTCTCCAGAGCTGCCCCCCACCACTCTTTCCCTCCAGGAGTCATCCACCCCACACTTTTTTCTCCCCTTCCACCCTCCCACTCTAATTTTGTTTTTCACTCTGTCTCACCCCCCCCCTTGAAACTGCCTAGCATATTTACTAATATCACCTTCTCCGGCAGCTGATTCCACTCAGACACCACCCTTTCAGTGAAAAAGTGTCTCCTCATTTCCTACTTAAATTTATCTCCCACTAGTTTCAGGCTATGCCCCCTTATTGTACACTTCCCTCTTAAATTGAATATGTCCTCTGTTCCAATCCTGTTTATACCCTTTAGGTATTTGAAGGTTTCTATCATATCCCCCCTTTCTCATCTGTCCTCCAGGAAATACATGTTGAGCTTCCACAGTCTGTCTTCATATGGTTTGTCCCCCATGCCCTGGAGCATTCTAGTCGCCAGTCACTAAACTCCATCCAGTAGCTTGAAGCCGTTCTTCAGATAAGGGAACAAGAACTGTACAAAGTACTCCGGGTGTGGTTTCACCAGTTACTTGTATAGTGGCAGACCCCACTACACAGCCCCTGACACTCTGTATCTCAGTACACAGACATGGTCACTCTGTAGCCCTATTGACCTTTTCCAACACTATAATCACTGTAGTAAATACTTTGTATCGCTGTACAAAGCCTCAGCCACTCTCCCCCCTGTTTACAGCTTCAGACACTTTGCTCCCTATATGTAGCCTCAGACAGTCTGTACCTTGTATACAGCCTCTGACACTCTGTACTCCTGTACACAGTCTCTGACACTGTGTACAGAACCTCTGATACTCTGTATCCCTATACACTGCCATGTGCTGTCTGTACCCCTACACAAAGCTTCAGACCTTCTGCACTCCTGTACACAGTGTCAGACACTCTGTACTCTTGTACACAGTCTCTATCATGCTGTACTACTCTAGACATCCACATACATCTTGTACCCCTCTACATAGCCTCAAACACTGTATACCCTTGTATACAGCCACTGATGCTCTGTATCACTGTATACAACCTTAGATAGTCTATACCCCTGTATACAGTCCCAGACACTCTGCACCCCTGTATATAGCCTCTGACACTCTGTATCCTGCATACAGCCTCATATACTCTGCACTCCTGTGTACAGCCTCAGACACTGAACCCTTTGACCTTTTTCAACATTATCACTGTACTGCACTCTGTACTTCTGAAGACACTCTAATTCTTTGCCCCGTAGATTGCTGCAGTCTAAACAAAAGAAAAGCTGCACTGGGACTCGGGGTGGTCTTAATTAAAACACCCCTTTCCCCACTGCATTGGAGAGAGATGCACTTTCAAATGAGAGACTCCAAACTCTGTTGAATGGTGGACACTGCTTTATTCCATTAATACCCCAGTCATCTTCCACCTTCCACCTCCATAACATCAACACACATCTTTTTTGTTATTAAAAAAGTGCCAAGCTCCTGGCACTGTGCTAGGAACCGACCACTGTAGTTCTTTTTAACCCATCCCCCTCCCATACCTGACCACCCAAAAAAACAGATTAGCATTTTTTCATAGTTTGCTCCATCCTGACACTATTTATTGTTTTGGGAGTGCTGTAGTCAAAATCCCACGTCAACGATGTTGTCATATCTCCCTAAACCATAACACCTTTCAGTTCAGAAAATCAGCCAATTGAGCACATGCTGCATGCAACCAAACGAGAAGAGCCATTTGCAAAAAGCACATTAGAATACAAATTATAACTGCTTCTAAAGTTTGTCTTCATACCAGCAAATATATGTTTCTGTTGTTAGCAAAAAGCACTTATGACTTGAAAAGTTACTTTTATTGGGTATTTGAAAATGTTTCAGGGAGGCCAGAGCTGCTGTTGTGAATGGTATGGAGCTAAAAAACCTGAGCCAGGCTGAGTTGGATGACATTTTAAAACACCACTCTGAAATTGTGTTTGCAAGGACGTCTCCCCAGCAGAAGCTTATCATTGTAGAGGGCTGCCAGAGACAAGTAAGAGACTTTCCAGTCAGACTCTTTTTTTGTTAAAATTATAAGTAGATGAGCTTTGGTACATTTATTTCACTTCTATGTTTGTGTCTATAATCAAACTTACCTTCAGCTGCTGCCTTCTCTGGTACCCAATCTTGGGACTCCCCCTACTAAGGCTAAGTAACACTGTTCTATACTCATTGACCAATGCAGTGTTACTTTGGCTTACACAATCTCAGCTATTCAACAAAACAATCAACAAAGTCCAAGAGGGTAGCATCATTCAGAAAAAGAGATGTGCAAGGACAAGGGGACACAATTTGAAGATAAAGGGGGGATGACTCAAGGGCAACGTGAGGAAGTATTTTTCCATGGAGAGGGTTGTGGATGCATGAAACAGTCTTCTGAGGAGGTCATGGGGTCAAAAACAGTGAGGGAATTTAAGAATGCATAGGACAGATGTAAGGCAATTCTAGTGGGAGGCAGGAGGAAATAGTGTGTTGGTAAAACTAGGATCTGCAGCTTATCCAATAGGTAGGGAAATGGGCAGACTGGGTGGGCCAAGTGGTCCTTATCCATCATTAAAGTCTATGTTTCTATTTTATTCAGTGTCAGAGGAAGGCCACCCATTTGATATGCCTGGGGCTGCTGTTGGTGATTGGTGGCTGCATCATGCTGTGGCCAATGGTTGCTTTCCCCCTGTTTAGTCCTACCCGCTTCCTTTGTATATAATACACTTTATTAATATTTTTCAAATATACATACAACCATTACAGAAATGAAAAAAGATGACTACTTCTAAGTACATGAACGGATCTGGTACAAACACAGTGGTAAACATAGATAATAGAGAACATAAAATAAATAAATATAACTGCTACCTCCCACTTCCCACCAACAGTACATCCCCATACCTAGTTTCAATACCACATTTCTAAAACCTCCCCCCAGCTTCCTCCACACTCCCCCCTACAGGGTAGAAGTAATTCATAAACATAGGGAAGTGATGTTAAAAACCATATTCCCCCAGTTATCCAGAACTGGTTTCCTGGAAGTAATATAGAAGGGTGGAATATTCAACATGATGAGGGGGGGGTTGAGAAACTTAACTCGGATGTTCTCTGGAATTTCACCTCCCAGTAATATAGGCCATAAATGGATCCCATAATGAGAGAAATTGAGGCAATCTATATGATTGTATGACTATGATGTATTCAATGCACTATGCAACTCCTGGGTCCATTCCCTAATAGAAGGTAGGGTGTCTGCCAGTCAGTGTCTCAGTATGTTTTGTCACCGCTCCTACTAAGGCCATGTATGCCTTATCCTCAGCCCTACTAATGTCATCCAGATGCCCCACCACACAGACCTCCAAAGTAAAAAAGTGAGTATGTCCAAAGAAACCTAGCAACCTTGGGGCCACCTTGTGCCAGAAATTCTCCGCCTGTGGGCTGGACCAAATCATATGTTTTAAAGACCCATCCCCTTGCAAACATTTAGGACATCACTCTGACCCAATTCTTTTCATTAAATACAGTTTTTGTGGAGTGTAATAGAGGTTATGCAAAATATTGAAATGCACTAAACACAATCTGTCTTGTTTTACGAAGCGGTACATATTGAACCATATCTGCCTCCAGGTGTTATCATCATAATGTCATTTTGCCGCTTGTTGCCAGTAAAAGGCTTTAGGTGAGCATTCTTGCCAAAGCTGCTTTTCCACTGTTTAATAAACTTTGGAAATTGGCTTAGGCCAAGTTACCAAGGAATGCACTTACAAGAAGAATTCACTGGCAGCAGTTGACCTTGGTGGATTACCCAGGTGCGAGCCGTGACAATGAATAAGTTGTGCGTATTTAAAAAAAAAAATACTGCTGGGAGACAAAAAGAGATTCCAAATTCCTTTTGAGACAAAAAACGATCCTTACTTACACAGTCTGATAAGTTACAACTGTGAAGGATGGGCCAAACGTTAGATGTAATCATCTGGTTGCCTATAAAGTACTTGGGTTGCTCAGGAGTGGCTGTCCCATGTCCCTTGCTGTGGAGATTTTCAACAATCTACATAACTGTATGAGGGCTCTTAATGACCATCCAATAGGAGAAGATCTTAATATGGCTGGTAATTTACTTAAGGGAAGATACAAGAGGGCATGAGAGTTAATGTGATGATAGTGAAGTCTAGCAATTTCTAAATTCAACCAGGCTGGTGTTGGTCCCTCCTCCATGTCAGCTCAAAGCCATCTAAAATATTTCACCCCATGAAATGTTAAATAGTATATTATACAATGGCATAAAAGAATCCTGGGATCTGATTGGCCAGTTGGCCATCACAGCAGGGATGTTATCCTGGTATAACATCCCTGCTGTTCACAGCTCTACTGGCATCATTATGACTGCTCTCTTTTTTTTTTTTGCCTCTCCTCTTAGGAAACAAAAATATTTTTCCACACTAATGAAACCATTCTTTAAAATTATTTTTTTATTTTATATATAACAACAAGCCATTGTATAATAGGAATAATGCCCTCCAGGGTGGGTGTTATGCTGGGATAACATCCCTTCTTGGGTGTTGGATGCCCTCGGCCAGTGGCCTCAGGCCCAACCACCGAAGGCGGGATGTTATCCAGCATAACACCCACCCTGGAGGGCATTGTTCCTTTAATAAAAGATAGGGAAGACAAAATCCTCCTACCTCCTGGGATCTACACAGTTTTCTATGGCCCGCCTAGGCTGTTTTCCGGTCCACAAAAATCTGGACCAAGATACTTGTATTCCCTTACAGAAATAATTATATGAAATGTTTTCATGCTGCACACATAAAACTACCCAAGCGATATGTGTGCTGCAAGTATGATTTAAATGTTAAATTGGAACCGACTGCATGCATATGGCATGTATGCAGCAAGCAAGTGTGGAAACCATGATTTTTATGTTAAATTGGGAAAGACTGCATGCATGTGGCATGCGTGCAAAAAAGCAAGTGGTTACTGATAACTGCACACGTAAAAGCTAGGTGACTTGCTTGATCACACCATACACAAGTGGGGGTTGATGTGATTCAAACCCATGTCTTCATGCCTCCAAGTCTCCTGGCTTTCAGTTCAGTGCCTTTAACCACTAAGCCATACTGTCTGCACACATATGGCTCACTTGTACTTCAGTACATGCAGTATCTGAAGACATCTGCATGCATGCGATATGCTTGTAGCCACTGTTATGCTTTTCAGTTTTCTTCTCTCCCTCATCTCATTTTCACAGTTAGACTGTAGCACACATACCGATGGAAGCACATGTGTTTTTTCCCACCCCAATACACAAACTTACCCACAAAACCACTTAATTACTTCTGTCTGACCTGTACTCCTACTATTTTCTCTCAACAGTTTTGAATGCTTCCATGCAAAAACTTAAATGTGGAAACACAGAAGTAGCAATAACTCCACACACACACACACACACACACACACACACATACACACACAGCCAGACTCCCCCCTCCATGCATACTCACTGTAGCAGGTATGGCCATCCTGCTACAGACAACCCACCAAGTATAGATATGAGTAAAAAGTCTCTTACTTGAGTACTAGGCAGCCAGAGGCAGGAGTCTTTAAGAGGTGATATCCATGAATCAGAGTGCTGGGGTGTACCCCCTTGAAATGAATGGAGTTATTTTCTATTACAATTTTATGTGTTATGATGGTGAGTTGGAAAATAGCGAAGGCCACTGTTCTACTAACAAGGCCCTTGTTAGTCGAGCAGTGGCCTTCATTAATCTCTAACTCTTTACCAATAGTGTATAAAATAGTAATAAAACAATAACCCCATTAATTTCAAAGGTGCACACCCCTACAGTCTCCTTTGCCCTTTGTCATAATGTGCCTGAGTGTGGGAATATGGTGGTCAGCATCACTGGGTGGGGGGGGCATAAGCCTGATTATAGTGAGGCTTCAATAGTCTGAGCATACCATACCGCTCAACTGTCCATAAATGCAAGAGACAGCTCTAGAATGTCTGTAACATCTCTAAAAGGTACAACTTATTTGGTTTGGCTGAAAAGTGATATGCAAATCAGGAAAAATTTGAATGTGTAAGATTCATCTGTATGTACCCCAGAGCAGTGCATCAGATTTGGGCTTAAACCCACCCGGTTACTAACCAATTTTTTTTTCCTGGCTGAAGTTCTGCCCCCCAAAAAAGAAATTTGTCCCAATTTTTCTCCCCTACTCCATTCCATTTGACACCCATCTCCAATGAGTCATGAAGCCACCCAAATCCTCCTACCTCCTGGGATCTACACAGTTTTCTGTGGCCCGCCTAGGCTGTTTTCTGGCCCACGAAAATCTGGACCAAGATACTTATATTCCCTTACAGAAATAATTATATGAAATGTTTTCATGCTGCACACATAAAACTACCCAAGCAATATGTGTGCTGCAAGTATGATTTAAATGTTAAATTGGAACTGACCCGTTCATGTACTTCATGTGAAGAAATATGAAAAACACATCAATATTTCAGTCATTTCTCCTTCCCAAATCCTCCTGTAAAACAATTATTTACTTTTACTTACCTGGCCATATGACCAGAACCTGCAGCCTGGCATAGTGTGCCACCAGCCCAGTTTTCAGTCCACTCCACCTCTCTCCTTCTGCCGGAAGCTGGATGCTAGAACCAACCATTACAGGTCCCCAAAGTGGTCCACGACCAAGTCACCTCACCATCCAAACCCATGCAACCTGGGTTGCTTGCTTCATGCTTGGTTATTGCTGTGGCTGCTACCACACTGCACTGATCAAGGTCTATGAAAGCCACCCACACCGCTGTCACCAGTGCTGCTAAACCTAGCTTGCTGCTGTGGAGGTCTGTGCTGTTTTTTTTGCAAGGCGAGCCTAGTAGAGTAAGTAGGTAACATAGTCTTGAGTTAGCTTCTAGCTCACCCTCTGCCCCTTCAGCCACCAGGGGAGACAGACTCACTAAGAGTAGAACAACAAAAATATGCTGCCACAACACTGCTATTGAGAGTTCAGTGCTCACTGACTCCTCTAAACTGTAGTGTACAGTCTGTCTATTTGTGACAGGAGAGATAGTGTCGCACTTGAAAGGCTCATGCTCTCTTTCTTGGCTGGAGCTCATCCACATCACATTTTATTTATTTTTAGTTTAGTCTGTGGTAACCGGGTAAGGCCCACTAGGCACAAGTGCCTGTTATCAGAGGTGACCTGGGAGCAAAGGGCAGTTAAGTGACTTGCTCAGAGTCACACATGTGATTCTGCTGCCACTAATAGGTGGAGAGAGTGGACAACACAATACAGACACAGTCGAGACTGGAGAGCACCTGCAGCATGAGCAGACACAGGCCAGGTGGAAACTTATTGTGCAAAAGATTAAATCCAAATTTAATGCCATTATTGCCACACAATAAGGACAACCTAGGCACAAAAATGAGGGGGGCAACTGCTCCCCTCTGCCCTACCCTAAATGGCATCCTGCTCAATGGTAAAAATTCATTCTCAGATGCTAATGCAATGGTTTCCATTGTGTTCTGAGGTACTGTATCACCATGTTTCATGAAGGTGGCTCATTTGTTTGATGATTCACTGTGTGGCAGGCTGCATTTGTGGAGGCCTATTTCTTCTGTTTTAAAATATAATTGGTGTGATTTAACTGGATCTGTTTCTTTGAATTGGAGACCTATATCTTCTAATTCCAAGCCTATTTTGATGTGTTGTTGGTGAAGCTGTTTGAATTGGAGTCCTGTTTCTTTGGGTAGCAAACTTATTTGGGGGGCTTTGAGTAGAATTGTGATTCATTGTTGCTGGCTTCACTAGCTGCAAAGTTTTAGTGCAGAGTGGGGGAAGGGTGCTAATGGTCTGGTCAGGTCTCACTCAGTTAGGGAGGCAGAGCTGAATCAGGTGTGGTGTCAGTACTTTGGCTTCTCAGAAGGAACTAGAAGAGGGACAGGATCAGATCTACAGTACAGTAGCTTCTTCTTGTTGTTTTTACATTGTTTCTTGTGGATTCTACTTGGTAGAAGGTTATTTCTTTCCTTTCTTACTACTAAGGGGCTAGCAGGGTATTGTTTGGGGCTGTTGAAATTTTGAAACCTGTTCTGGTAGCTTTAAGTGGGCTCATTTGTTTGATGATTCACTATGTGGCAGGCTGCATTTGTGGAGGCCTATTTCTTCTGTTTTACAGTATAATTGGTGTGATTTAACTGAATCTGTTTCTTTGAATTGGAGACCTATATCTTCTAATTCCAAGCCTATTTTGATGTGTTGTTGGTGAAGCTGTTTGAATTGGAGTCCTGTTTCTTTGGGTAGCAAACCTATTTGGGGCTTTTGAGTAGAATGTGATTCATTGTTGCTGGCTCACTAGCTACAAAGTTTTAGTGCAGAGTGGGGAAGGTGCTAATGGTCTGACCGGAGGCCTCAGCTACCTGATTGTTTCTGGAAGACTTGGGCTGGTCCCACCCCAAAACCCCCTCACCCCACCACCCTGGTCCATGATTTCCTTTATACCAGGGGTTCTGACATCACTCCTCAAACGGGCAAAGGATATGCACCTGTCATAGCAGAAGCAGACATCCAGGAACGAACAGTAGCAAGTGAAGAGGTGACTGCTATCTCAGTGAAGGGAAGTAAATGCAAATTTAGGAGCTTTCATTATTACTTCTTCGCATTGATATTGCATTGGGGAAAGGAAGAGTAGGAGTTTGAAGAAGGTTGTGCAATGGCTACTTAAAGTCTCTTTTTGAGTGTGGATAGGAAGGATAGGAATATAAAAAGCAGTTTGCTCAATATATCTAAACGTGTACAACAAAGGAGGTAAGGGAAATAAAAAAAAGAATGTTTTGCACTGATAGAGAGGGGAGACTTGGGGGAGTGTTTGGTATCCTACATCTAGAAGGGTGGAGGGTCATTGGTGGGCAACGACAGCAATGAGTAGGGTGGTAGGCTGCAACAACTGCAGTGCACCAATCTTTCTAAAAATTGCCTGGAGTGTGGGAGGATGTTTAGTGTGCAACCACATAGAAAAACTTAGAAAGGAGATTGAGGGTCTGCAGGAGGAACTAAGACAGGCAAGGCAGATTGGGGTGGATTTAGCCCAATACTGGAGGGAGGAAGAAGGGGAGATGAGGGAGGGCGATTTAAGCCAACACTGGTGAGGAGAGGGTCAGAAGAAGGGAAGCAGAGACAAAGGGGCCCAGGCCAGGAAGAATGATTGCCGGGCAAACCAGGTCAGGAGGCAAAAGACAAATGGAAGGAGGCGATAGGGACTTGTGAGGGGAGGCAAAGAAGTGGCAAAAGTCATGGAGTGGAAAGGAAAGAACAGGTTACTATGAAGAGAGAGGGAGCGGGCATTTGTGAAGGGTCTTCAGAAAATAGTTTTGCACTGCTAGAGAGGAAGAAGGTGGAGGAGGGAAATTATGAAATTAGAGGAGTAATTGATAAATGCCTGGACCAAACTGGAGCAGGGGGAAATTCTGCTCAGAGAATTGCAACAGGGGTAAAAGGGGGAAATAATGTGCAGGAGGAAGAAGAGGAGCTGGAAATGAGAGAGGGAGATGAATGGAAGCAAGCAGGGAGTAAGAGGGGTGGAATCTTAGTGCTGAGGGACTCAATACTAAGAGGAGTCAGGTGGGGTAGCAAGGAGGAGAGGCATAGTCGCATTTGGGTGGAGGCCATGCCAGGAATGACAGCGGAAAGGGTGGGACAATCTGTCTTGAAATATGCTAGAAGGGTAGGGACAAGCCTCATTTAATTATACATCTTGGGACAAATGACCTGGCTGACAAGACAGTAGATATATCCAGAGGAGGTTTGGGAACTAGTACAATTATGTGAGGGGCAGGAAGATCAGTAACTTTTCAGAGATACTTCCGGTGCCAAAGGCAAGCACAACAAGAAAGCTGAGAATAGAGAATTTAACGGATGGCTAAGAACCTGGTGTTGTGCTGAAGGGTATGGGCTGTTGGGGGGTGAGGAGGGACCTGGGAGGACAGTAGTCTCTATGCCAGGACAGACTACACTTGAGTGAGAGGAAAGAAAGTGTTGAAACAGAGGATGGAGGAGTACATAGAGAGTTGGGAATTTAAACTAGGAGTGGGGGTGGCAATTGGGAAGAGATATGGAGACCACAGGTTGGGAAACCATATGAGCTACCCCATAACAGTGACAAAGGACAAATGGCAAATACTATTGGTGATGCTAGGAAGGGGCCAGGATGGGGGTGGAAGGTGAGTTACCCTTAATGCTAGGAGCCTTGGGAGGAAAAACTGCAGTACAGGTTCTCATGGCAGACGGAGAGGTGGACATTGCAGCCATCACAGAAAACATGGGCCACCCAATACAATGACTGGGACCTGTCTGTACCCAGGGTACAGGTTATTTCGTAAGGACAGGGTGAGTTGGGGAAACGGGTGGCACTATATGAGGGAAGGACTGAAGTGTGTAGGGAGGAAGGGAGGAGGGTAGTATGGAGTCACTTTGATGTCAATCCAGGATTCCAAGAATAGGATTCTTAGAATGGGAGGAAGTGTACAGGCCACCATCTCAGACGGAGGGAGTTAGACAGAGACTAGGGACAGATCAGCAGGACCTGCCGAGAAGGGTAGTGTGGTGATTGTGGGGGACTTCAACATGCCAGGAGTGGACTGGAGTACCCCAACAACTAGGAACAGAAGGGAGCAGGTACTGCTGGATGCCTTCCAGGACAGCTTCCTGCTGCAAATGGTCAGTGAACCAACCAGGTTAGGGAATACCCTTGACCTTGTGCTGGCAAATGGGGACTTTGTGAGAGAACTTACAGTGGATGAACCGCTGTCAGGGAGTGACCACCACTCAGTATGGCTCATATTGGATATGGGCATGGAAGGAGTGGAATCTGGCACAAGAGTGCTGGACTTCAGGAGAGCTGACTTTGGGAGGATGGGGGAAGTAGTAAAAGGGTACCTGGCCAGAATTCAATCTAGTATGGACACTAACCAGAGGTGGGAGCTCATAAAGCTGGGGATAGTGGAGAGCAACAAAACCTGCTGCAAAGCCCAGAGCAAGAAGGCTAGGGCTCAGCAAGCTGATGTTGAGCAAGGAGGTCATAGAAAAGGTAAGGAGGAAAGAGCTGCCTTTAGGAAGTACAAGAAAACAGGGAGGAGGACAGGAGGAGTACTTGACAGAATCGAAGGAAGTGACAAGGGCAGTAAGGGCAAAGCATCTATGGAACTCAGGCTGGCACAGGCATGAAGAAGGGGAGAAGGACTTCTTTAAGTACATCAGGGAGAAAAGGAGCTGTAAGGACCACATAGTAAGGATTAGGAAGGAGGGGGTTGGGTGGAAGCAGGGTGTGATAAGGCAGAAGCACTAAATGAGTACTTCTGCTCAGTATTTACTAAAGAGAAGAGGGGGTGACACCCAAGGTGGGAGAAATGGCAGAAACAGGGGGAGGGGGTGACAGATGGGGAAATCATGGAGGGTAGAGTTCGAGAGGGTTTGAAGGCACTGAGGGTGGACAAGGCACCAGGCCCAGATGGCAACCACCCCAGGGTACTGAAGGAGCTGGCAGAGGTCCTTGCAGGACCTTTGGCAGACCTATTTAATGCCTCACTACATTCGCGGTGTGTACCTCAGGACTGGAGGATGGCTCATGTGGTGCACCTCCACAAGAGTGGCCCCAAGGATGAACCAGGAAACTACAGACTAGTGAGCCTCACATCCATCATGGGTAAGCTAATGGAGACTATCCTGAAGGAGAGACTGGTGACCATCCTAGAGGCCAAAGGACTACAGGACAGCAGACAGCATGGATTCATATGTGGCAGATCCTGCCAAACCAACCTGGGGGAGTTCTGTGACTGGGTAACTAGGCAACTGGACAGGGGCCATGCAGTGGATGTCCTGTAGCTGGACTTCAGTAAGGAATTCAACTCTGTGCAGCATGGAAGGCTGGGAAGGAAGTTAGTAGGCACAGGGGCGGTTGCAAAGCTGGTGAGATGGGTAGGAAACTCTCTTCAGGGAAGGCAACAGAGGGTGGTGGTGGGTGGGGAGCTCTCACACCCAAGGGCAGTGACGAGCTGTGTTCCACAGAGCTTGGTGTTCGGACCAGTGTTGTTTGGGATATTCATTGCAGACATATCATGGGACATCAAGAGCAAGAGCAGTCTGTTTGCTGATGATACCCAGGTAGGAGCGGGGGTGGATGACCTAGGGGGATGGAGGGTTGCAGGATGATCTGGCAAAGCTTGAAACCTGGTCAGACACCTGGCAACTGGGGTTTAATGCCAAAAGTGCAAGGTGCTGCATTTGGGATGAAGAACCGAAGGAGGAGTTAGCAGCTAGGGGAGTGCAGCTAGCCCAGACAGAGGAGGAGAAGGATCTGGGTGTGCTCATTACAGGGTCAATGAACAACTCGGCACAATGTAAGAAGGCAGCTGCAAAAGCCAACAAAATGCTGGGTTGTATTGCAAGGGGTATATCCTCGAGGAGGGAGGAGGTGATTCTGCCACTGTATATGTCATTACTTAGACCACACCTGGAGTACTGCGTGCAGTACTGGCGCCCGTATCTGAAGAGGGACATTAAGTTACTGGAAGGGGTGCAGCGCAGGGTGACAAAGATGATCAAGGGGCTGGGGGACTTATCATACGAGAGGAGGTTGAAGGAGTTGAACATGTACTCACTGGAGGAGAGGAGGGACAGGGGTGACATGATTGAAACTTTTAAATACATGAAAGGAATAAACAAGACGGGTACAGAGAGACTGTTCAAAGTAAGGGAGGGGAGGGCCACCAGGGGCCATGATATGAGACTGGAGGGAGGAAAGTTCAGGAGGGAGATGAAGAGACACTTTTTTACAGAGAGGGTGGTGGCTGGGTGGAATGCATTACCTGCAGAAGTGGTATTCAGTAGAACAGTGGACTGCTTCAAAAGTGGATGGGACAGGACAAGGGGGAGAGTTAATGAAGGAAAGGGTGGAAGGGAGGGCAGCTGCAGAATAAGGGCTGCTAGCTGCACATTCGAGCAGACTTGATAGACCTCTAGGCCTTTATCTGCTGGCAAATTTCGTATGTTCGTATCATCATGTGGGTTAGTGTCCCTCGTTGTCCCTTTTTCTGAGTGTCCATGTCCCTCATTTCAGTGACAACATGTGAGATATGGTGCATGCTTCCAAGACCCTACTCAGGACAAAGAGTGCTGATCATGGCCCAATGCCATACAGAATGACAAAGAGAAAGTAAGTGAGATGGAACGATGGTGGAGAAACACATTTGTAGCACTAAATATGCATAAGGGATTTGCATGGCCCAAATCAAAAAGGACAGGCTTCACAACACAAAAGCCCCTCTTCAAACATCTGGAATGGGGGATATTAACTTGCTATATCCTAGGCATTTAATGCAGTAAGCAAACAATACTTTACAGATAAATGGCAATTTAATGACAAAAATCAAAAGCCATTAAACAATTTGCAAAATGATCAGAATTAATGATGTAACGCCTAGGTGGTGCTACCCCAAGGGCTACTACCCTTGCCTGCCTGGCTAGTAGCAGGTTAAGGAGCCTGAGTTCTGAAATGGATGCCTCCACTCGGAGGTCAGGGTTGATAGTGGTCAAGATAATTTGGGCACAGCCCTCCGGGACACTGTAACCCCCCTCTTTCCTTACTAGTGGCCGGAACAATACACAATAATCACTTTCACCATACCACTGATACACCACACAAGAACTCACACTGTTTGCCCTTACCACCAGGGCTTTTCTCTGGCCAGGCCCTGTGGACCCCCTGTAAAACAAGGTTATACACAGCAAATAACAGCAGTATAGTACTCTTGCACAAACTTGAACCACAGTCAGCGTAAATGCAAAAAAGAGTTAGATCTGATTTATTTAAGGGACTTGAACAAGGGAGGGGTGTAATCAGGTTAATTTGCTTAAAGGCTCTATCAATCAAACAGTTATGCATGCACTTCAAGGTCCATAAACAGTCACACACTCTAGGTACCCAGATGGAGAATGGTGGGCTAGCCAGGAACGTTGCAGCTTGTTGGGGCCGTGTGATGGAAAAAGACAACATGCACAACACACACTATTTGTAATCAGGAGCTGGAGGGCTCAGTTAGTGAAAAGAAAACAACAAGACAATTAGATGACACACTTTTAGATTAGGCTGTTGTTGCAGGGAGCTACCCTGATGATTACTCACAATACCCAAGACTAGACACAGGCTGGATGAAAATCGAGACAGCAAGTGGTTAATCTGGAGTGCCACGAGACGCAGAGCCCACACGATTTGCCGAGGCATCGTTCCTGTTCAAGAGTGGAGCAGGGGGCTAATCCCCAGGCAGGTCTCTCATCAGTGGCTTTCTCTGTGCAGTGGGGTAGTCTGGCAGGGCCAGTGTGGCCTGGCCCGGGCCGAATGAAGATGAACACAGATTCAGTCCAATTAGGCTGGCTATAACTTCCAGCAAGCAGAACACAGTTCACACAGTGGGGAACCAAATCATGACCCACTTTCAATACACAGCACATTTACATGTAAAGGATTCTACGGTACCAGCAAGCTGAACACAGTTCACACAGTGGGGAACCAAATCACAACCCACTTTCAATACACAGCACATTTAAATGTAAAGAAATTCTACTGTACAAAACAAACCACTCTCCGGTCATGATCGCAAAGTCTCTGCACAAACCGGGGATTCAAAAGCAGCTGGAAATCCTGACAGACCTATCGCATTCCGCAAAATTCTCACAAACATGGATGTAGTCTGAAATAATTCTCTTCTCTCCCTCTCAGAGGCAGCAGGCAGACATGCAGGTCACAACTCAGGCCTTTCCACAGTTCTCTCATGCAAAACTACTCAGACGGCTGCTTGACTATCTCAAGCTTTTGCTTCTTCAGCTCTCAACTGAGATCTGACTCAACGGCCAGCAAGCCTGGGACTTTCTCCAGAATCCAAAAGATTTGGTTGGCTGATCTGTCTGTCAAGTCACACCAAAGGCTCCCCCTTCAGGCGTAAAAAGGTGCCAAAAGCCAAAAACTACAATTCCTACAGATTTTGACTCCAGACAGCTCCTGTAGTCTGGCTTCATTTTAGGTCCCACCAGAACTGATTGGTCCAATTCGCAGTCCAGGACCAAGATAGTGGAGATAAACAAAACAGTCCTTGCTGCAAAGAAGGCAGGTTAGACAAACTACATTATCATTATCACTCTAAATGATTTTCAGCAAATAGTTACATCTTTCAACAGAGCTCCGTCTCAGATTACTTATGACTGCAATCCAGGCAGCTCTTAAAGAGACAGTACACAGAGACTATACAGGCACTCTCTGGCAAATCACATTTAAACTGCTAAAACGCAGGACACCAGCCTGGCAGTGAGCATTTAGACAAGCTCGAGGAAGACTTTTCAGGAACCCCCATTTGTAGAGGGGTTACACCCTTCCCTGCCTGGAAAAAAACTTGGTGTCCATGTCAAGTCTGTACCATCATGCATCAGTTAACATAAACTTATTACTTTACTATACATATTCACTACACTTCATGATACTATATGCATTCTGACAACACACTGCGCATATTTCACAAAGGTAAATTAAACATTACTACAGTATACTGAATTAGGTAATAACTTCTTGTACCTTAAACATTGCAAGAGGGGCCCTTCCATATGAGCTAACTTGGGGCTAGAGGGGTCGGGGGCAGGGGCACCATTGTGAAAGGGAAAGACAAGTAACCTGGAATTGGCTGTCAAGCTCAATTTGGGCAGTGAGCTTGGTGAGACATAAACACCTTTGTGCACCACATTGAGAGGCAAATCCACTGGCCTCCCGGGAGAATCATAACAGAGGCATACTATTGGCTTGACAGCTCGGCCAGTCTTTCTGAGGGGGACAACTACAGTCTCTGTACTCTCAGCACTGGTCTGGGGACTCTCATCAATTATGAGGGGTGCCTCTGCCTGGGTGGGAACATTCAAACTCGGGGCACTGTCAGGTCCTTGTTCTACGGGCTCTGTTTCTACAACACTTGACTCATTTTGCGAAGTCTCAGGCACAATCAAGCTTTGAGGCACTGAAGGGGGTGGTCAGCACTCTCATAGTGTTCTTCAAGTTCTGGTATGTCACCAGAAAGACAACCCTCAGCCCCTTCTTCAGGCAAATCATACAGTTCCACAATACACAGACTCAACATCTTCAGACGTGATACTTTGCACTTCACTTTCTGGGAGCAATTGCTCCAAGCAAGATGCTGGGGGGTAAGGCAGTCCAGAAGGCCCAGCTTCATCCACACAATTTATCAGGGGGTTAATTTGAAACAGCTGACTCAGTTTATAAGAGGGGTAATAGGCATAGTCGTATTCACTTTCATCAGAAGTGGACTGACATTCACTATCGTTCTGGGCCTGCTGCGGATGAAACCTTAAATCTGTGACCACTGGAGTAGGTTGACTCTATCTCTTTCTTGCAGCAGCATGAGTCACCAGCTCAGGGGGCTCAATTTCTGGGGGTTCAGCCTCAATCATGATTTGGCCGATAGGTAGCAAGTAGTTATGGTGCATGGTATTGACAGCTTTGGAGTTGTTCTTGGGAACACCTTGTACACAGGTAAATCATTCAACTTTCCAACTACTACTTGGGGAAGATGGTGCCACCAATCAGCAATTTTGTGTTTACCATGCAGTCCCAAATTGCGTAACAACACACATTCTCCAGGTCAAAGCTCTTGAGCCTTTACTTTTTTATCATGCCTCTCTTTGTTGGTTAGATTTCTCTTGGAGGCCATTGTCTGGTCCAGTTGATAGGCATGGTTCAATTGAGCTTTCAGCTTTTGTACATATTGCAAGTAGTTTTCGGCTCGGACCCCATCTGGAGAGACCCAAAAACAGACATCAACTGGCAGCCGGGCCTCTCACCCGAACATGAGGCAGTAGGGGAAGAACCCAGTAGCATCATTTTTTGTGCAATTGTATGCGTGTACCAAAGTGCTAATCTGCTGGCTCCATGTATGCTTGTCTTTTGGGTGGAGGGTGCCCAGCATGTCTAGAAGGATGCAATTAAAATGTTCTGGTTGAGGGTCTCCCTGCGGGTGATAGGAGGTGGTTCTTGACTTTCGCACCCCCATAAAGAGAGCATTTCTTTGATTAGCCAACTCTCAAGGTCTTTGCCTTGATCAGAATGAATCTGCTGGGGGGCACCATAGTGGACAAAGACATTTTCCACTAGCACCTTGGTCACGGTAGATGCCTTTTGATCTTTGGTGGGAAAAGCTTGTGCATACTGTATGAAATGATCCACAACCACTAACACATTGCCAATGTTCTGCTGATCAGATTCTAAACACAAGAAATCTTTGCAGACTAGTTCCATGGGGGTGCTGTTAGTAATATTAACAAGGGGGGCAGCCCTCTGAGGCAGGGCTTTTCTTTGCAGGCAGCGACTACAAGTCTTTACATGGTGCTCAACATCGGCCCCTATTTTGGGCCAGTAGAAGTGAGATCGTACCAGGTCAAGGGTTCTGTCAATACTGAGGTGCCCCATGTGATTGTGGAAGGACCTCAGTACCAGATCTTTAAAGGCCGTGGGCAGGACCAATTGTTGCTTGTCTACTTTGCCACTATGATCTACTGTCTCTCTATACAACAACTGATTGAGCAACTTCAATATGGGGCCTTCTTTAAACAATAAAGCAGTTCACAAGTCAAAGGAACGTAACTTAGACACATCTTTCCCCGCACTCAGGGCATCAAGTGCTGGCTGAATCATAGGATCTTGGGATTGAGCCCACTGAATGCTGTCATTGTCAAATTTAGGTAGTGCACTAATATCTACAGCAGAGAAGTGGCAATAAGAAGCTGGTATGCAGGTGTCAGAAGGGCCCAAGCAATCTACTAAACAGTCCACTGTGTCCGCAGACATCTGTTCATCTCTATCAAACTTTTGACTCAATGTTTAGTAGGTAGTGCACTAATATCTACAGCAGAGAAGTGGCAATAAGAAGCTGGTATGCAGGTGTCAGAAGGGCCCAAGCAATCTACTAAACAGTCCACTGTGTCCGCAGACATCTGTTCATCTCTATCAAACTTTTGACTCAATGTTTGAATGTCAGGTTCAGATAGCCTGACCCAATCACTCTTGAAAGTGGGCCTTCGTGATAGGGTGTTAGCATCAATATGGTTCAGGCCCCATCTGTATTCAACAGCATAATCATAGGTTGATAATGCAGAAAGCCGTCGGTGCCCAGTGGCGTCTAACTTAGCTGAAGTCTGTACATAGGTCAATGGGTTATTGTCAGTCTTCACTAATATCTTTGCCCCATAGAGGTATTCATGAAACTGGTCAATGATGGCCCATTTTAGTGCAAGGAACTCCAACTTATGCACAGGGTAGTTTTGCTCAGATGGGGTCAAGCTCCTACTGGCAAAAGCTACTGGTCTTAGGCCATCCTCATGGTCTTGATACAGCACTGCTCCTAGACCCTGCAGACTAGCATCCATATGCAGCACATAGGGATTGGTGGGGTCAGCATAGGCGAGGATGGGGGCGTGGGTGAGCTGGCATATGATCTCATGGAAGGCTGCTTCACAGTCAGGCATCCAGTGGGGCCTGAAGAGTTCACCTGGGTGGAAGTATACTTTTTCTGGTTCTTTAATGGCCCCTTTTTTGTATTTACAATTGGTAGGAGGGTAACCCTGGGTGAGGTTCAAGAGTGGGAGAATCATCTTGGAATAGTCTTTTATGAACCCGTGGTAGTAGCCACAGAACCCCAGGAAACATTGTAGTTCTTTCAGATTATGGGGCTGGGGCCAAATAGTCAGTGCTTTAACCTTACTGGGATCAGTCTCTATCCCTTTTGTAGATACTATGTGCCCCACATACTTCATGGAGGTTTGGAAAAACTGGCACTTGTCAATAGACAGCTTGAGGCCAAAGTCTTCTAGTCAGTCTAGGAGTTTAAACAGTTGGTTCTCATGCTTCTCTAAGGTGCTCCCAAACATAATGACATCGTCCAAGTACACCAGGCATTTCAGCAAATTCATATCTCCCACCACATGTTCCATCAGTCGCTGAAAGGTGGCCTGGGCACCCGATATCCCCTGTGATATCCTCAGAAGCTCATAGAACATCAATGGACAGATGAAGGCTGTTTTCTCATGGTCTTCCGGGGCCATCGGGATCTGGTAGTATTCGATGCGAAGATCCAACACCGAGAACCATTTGCTCCCATTCAAGCAGTCCAGGGCAACTTGTATATGAGGCATAGTGTATTGGTATGGGATGGTCTGCCGGTTCAGGGTTCAATAATCAACACACATCCTCACAGACCCATTCTTCTTACGCACAACCACAATGGGAGAGGCGTATGGGCTCCTGGATTCTTGTATCATGCCAGCAGCGAGCATTTCCTGTAGGTGTCTTCTCATATGATCTATGTCTGCTGGGCTAGGCATCGGGACCTTTCTCAAAATGGCCATTCATCATGCAGGCGTATGTGATGCTCCGCACCCTGGACACATCCACATCCCATTACTTCAATGAAAACACTTGATCTCTCTGGGCAAGTCTCTTGCTAATTCTAGCCTTCCATTCAGCTGGCAACAGGGGAGTCACCAAAGTCAAACAAATCTGGGGTCACTCTCTCCTTCTCATCAGGGTGCTTGTTACTGGGCAATACTGTATTGTCTGTGCAGTATACCATAGCTACGGTGCACCCTCTGTTCACCCGGATCTCCTGATCTGACACATTGTGAACCTGGACCATCACTCGTCGTGCATAGGCATGGGCATAAGCAGGCAAGATGCTGGGGCTTGACCAATAATCCTTCTGGCAATTTTCCATTGCCTGGTGCATCCAACATCAGTATTTTGTTCTTGACATCTTTCCAGAGGCGGACCTCCCCTTGAATGGTACACTGGGTGTTAGGGGCCAGTACCATTGAATCGGGGATCCTTCTTCCACACGATCCCCATCGTTTCATCCTGGTCTACTTCCTTGGGTTTCTGTTGCAAATCATAGGCCCTCTGCATCAGAGCTGGAATTCTCAGGGCCCTCCCAGTCCATTGCACTTGTTTCTCATGACAGAGTTGTGCCATTCTCCCAAGCATATGGGCGTTTGTCCCAATTAACAGTGGGACCCCATCATACAGTCCAGAGGGAGGACACACTAGGGCCAATGTCTCTACTCGCTCTTCTACACCCGTTACAGTTGCAGGAAAAGACCACCAGAGGTGGACATACCCTAGGTAGGGATAGGACTTGTCACTCAGGCCCCACACATGTAGGCCTTCCAGGGATTGCAAAGGCACATCAGATAAGTGTTTGTCATACCAGTCCTGGAATACAGTGGTCGCTTGCGACCCACTGTCAAGCACAGCCTGAGCATGAATACCATTCACAGGCACCATAGTCTCCATTGAAGGGTCCACTATTTTGGAGCAGTCTGGAGAGGCAGTAGCAGAAGCCTGGACAGACAATTTAGCCACAAAGAAATTTGAGTTGGAGTTTCTTGAACCCTCACTGTGGTCATTTCAGGCACCCCTTGGCCATTGATTTGCTTTTCAGAGCTCCCCTTGGAGTCTGTTTACTACTCTTTCTAAGTCCTTCTGAGACCGGCATTCTCTTTTCATATGACCATACTTTCCACAGTTGTGACAAATGATAAACTCCTGGGTCATCCTAGGAGAAAAGATCGTATGAGTAACTGAAGTAGTAGTAGTAAGAGATTGGGGTCTAGTATCTGCTTGCAGCAGTGAGGGTGGTGCAATGTGTCTTAACAGTTCCTTTAGAGTGGCAGTCAATCCGGTGATCTCAGCCTTGGAGCCAACCTTGGTAGCAGATGCCTGAGGATGCACCCCCACCCCCATGGCAGTCACATCCTGAAAGGGACCAGAATCTTGCTTCATGGGGGAAAACCTTGCAGAGGCACCCATCTTCAACTCTCGGACTTCCTTTAGTAGCTCATCTTTCCAATGCTGGACCCAGGGCAGGAAGTCCTTTGCATTCTCAGAGTGCTTGTTAAGTGCCGACTTTTGTCCCTGAGCCTCACTTGGCTGATCACTCTCGGTCACTTGTGCAGCAGCAGCAGATATGGGTGCAATTCCCCCATGGGGTCGCCTTTGCTCAACCTCCCCCCAAATTTCTTTCATTAGCTTGTCATAGGAGGGGAGCAATTCCAGTTGGGTGGCAAGGCGCAACTGAAGCAGTAACAATTCTGAAAACAGAGCAGACTTAAGAATCTAGTCCAGCCTGGTTGATCTAATTCATTTGACAGCAAACTACCCTTTCTGAGGCACTCTTGTAGCAGCTTTTCAAGCCGAGGTACTGCTGAGCATTTCTTACTCTCCACCACAGATCCTCATCTGAATCCGGGCTACCATACACATTTTCCAATGCATCAAGATAGTCCTGTGCAGTTACTTTGGGGTTATTGGCCCGCTTGGCATGGATGGTAGCCAGGGCAGGGCCTCAGAGGCTCTCATTCAACTTCTTTCATTTCTCTGCTTCTGAGCATTGCCATTCAAGTACTAGAGGGGCAACATACTCTATCCAGGTCTCACAGTCATCCTTTCCCTGGGGGGTGAGGAGGGTGCCCGAGAAGATTCTCAGCCTTTGGCAGGAGTCGTGACTAATGGCAGGTACAGATATAGAGGCCAACATTATGAACATACGAACATATGAAATTTGCCAGCAGATAAAGGCCTAGAGGTCTATCAAGTCTGCTCGAATGTGCAGCTAGCACCCCTTATTCTGCAGCTGCCCCTCCCTTCCACCCTTTCCCTTCATTAACCCTCCCCCTTGTCCTGTCCCATCCCCTTTTGAAGCAGTCCACTGTTCTACTGGATACCACTTCTGCAGGTAACGCATTCCACCCAGCCACCACCTCTCTGTAAAAAGTGTCTCCTCATCTCCTCCTGAACCTTCCTCCCTCCAGTCTCATATCATGGCCCTGGTGGCCTCCCTCCTTACTTTGAACAGCCCTCTGTACCCATCTTGTTTATTCCTTTCATGAATTTAAAGGTCTCAATCATGTCACCCCTGTCTCTCCTCTCCTCCAGTGAGTACATGTTCAACTCCTTCAACCTCCTCTCGTATGATAAGTTCCCCAGCCCCTTGATCATCTTTGTCGCCCCGCGCTGCACCCCCTCCAGTAACTTAATGTCCCTCTTCAGATACGGGTGCCAGTACTGCATGCAGTACTCCAGGTGTGGTCTAACTAATGACATATACAGTGGCAGAATCACCTCCTCCCTCCTCGAGGATATACTCCTTGCAGTACAACCCAGCATTTTGTTGGCCTTTGCAGCTGCCTTCTACATTGTGCCGGTTGTTCATTGACCCTGTAATGACACACCCAGATCCTTCTCCTCCTCTGTCTGGGCTAGCTGCACTCCCCAGCTGGTAACTCCTCCTGGGTTCTTCATCCCAAAATGCAGCACCTTGTACTTTTGGTATTAAACCCAGTTGCCAGGTGTCTGACCAGGTTTCAAGCTTGCCAGATCATCCTGCAACCCCTGCCATCCCCTAGGTCATCCACCCCGCACCTACCTTGGTATCATCAGCAAACAGAATGATCTTGCTCTTGATGTCCCATGATATGTCTGAAATGAATATCCCAAACAACACTGGTCCCAGCACCGAGCCCTGTGGAACACCGCTCGTCACTGCCCTTGGGTGTGAGAGCTCCCCACCCACCACCACCCTCTGTTGCCTTCCCTGAAGAGAGTTTCCTACCCATCTCACCAGCTTTGCACCCGCCCCGTGTCTACTAACTTCCTTCCCAGCCTTCCATGCGGCACAGAGTCGAATGCCTTACTGAAGTCCAGATACAGGACATCCACTGCATGGCCCCTGTCCAATTGCCTAGTTACCCAGTCATAGAACTCCTCCAGGTTGGTTTGGCAGGATCTGCCATGTATGAAGCCATGCTGTCTGCTGTCCTGTAGTCCTTTGACCTCTAGGAGGGCCACAAGCCTCTCCTTCAGGATAGTCTCCATTAGCTTACCCATGATGGATGTGAGGCTCACTGGTCTGTAGTTTCCCGGTTCATCCTTGGGGCCACTCTTGTGGAGGGGCACCACATGAGTCATCCTCCAGTCCTGAGGTACACACCCTGAACTTAGTGAGGCATTAAATAGGTCTGCCAAAGGTCCTGCAAGGACCTCTGCCAGCTCCTTCAGTACCCTGGGGTGGATGCCATCTTGGCCTGGTGCCTTGTCCACCCTCAGTGCCTTCAAACCCTCTCAAACTCTTCCCTCCATGATTTCCCCATCTGTCACCCCTTCCCCCCGTTTCTGCCATTTCTCCCACCTTGGGTGTCACCCCCTCTTCTCTTTAGTAAATACTGAGCAGAAGTACTCATTTAGTGCTTCTGCCTTATCGCACCCTGCTTCCACCCAACCCCCCTCCTTCCTGATCCTTACTATGTGGCATTGGCATGGGCACAGAATGCGGGGCAGTAACAGGTGCTGGAGTGGGAGGGGGTGTTGGGGAAGGAACACCCCCAGGTGGCAGGAATAGTTTCTTAAAGTCCTCTACAGTTTTCCCTTCCTCCAGCAACAACTTAGCAAATTTCTCCTCAAAAGTCTCAGGTAATGGTGGGAGCTCATCCTCCCCGGGGTCTTTACTGTCTTTTGTTATCACTCTCTAGGCAGCTGGGACCCCTTCTGGGGCAATAGTCTATGGCACTTTAGAGTTGTCCACAAGGTTACTACACTCTACCAAGGCTATGAAAGTTTGGGCAATCAAATCAGCCTGTCGACCCACCACCACAGGGTTTTTTAAACATTCAACTTTGGAGAGTGCTCCCTCTACTGTGTCTTTACTGGTACCCAGCGGACTATCCAGTCTAAGTAGAGCATTTTGGGGGTCAATCTCCTGCCCAGTACATCACCCCACCAACTGGTGTACAGCCATTTCTACTGAGGTAGCCATTAATCTTTAATAATAATTTGTAGATTTTGGCCACTAGAAGGCACAAAATACCAGCGGTGAGCCTCCAAAATGTAACCCCTAGGTGGCACTATCCCAAGGGCTACTACCCCTACCTGCTTGGCTAGTAGCAGGTTAAGGGGACTGAGTTCTGAAATGGATGCCTCAACCCGGAGATCAGGGTTGGTAGTGGTCAAGCTAACCTGGGCACAGCCCTCCAGGACACTGTAACCCCACTTTTTTCTCACTAGTGGCCAGAACAATACACAATGATCACTTTCACAATACCCCTGATACACCACACAAGTACCCACACTGTTTGCACTTACCACCAGGGTTTCCTCTGGCCCAGCCCTGGGGACCCCCTGTAAAACAAGGTTATACACAGCAAATAACAGCAGTACAGTACTCTTGCACAAACTGGAACCACAGTCAGGGTAAATGCAAAAAAGAGTTGGATCTGATTTATTTAAGGGACTTGAACAAGGGAGGGGAGTAATCAAGTTAATTTGCTTTAAGGCTGTATCAATCAAACAGTTATGCATGCACTTCAGGGTCCATAAACAGTCACACACTCTGGGTACCCAGATGGAGAATGGTGGGCTAGCCAGAAAAGTTGCGGCTGGTCGGGGCCGTGTGACAGAAAAAGACAACATGCACAACACACACTATTTGTAATCCGGAGCCGGAGGGCTCAGTTCATAAAATGAAAACAACAAGACAATCAGATGACACACTTTTAAATTAGGCTGCTGTTGTAGGGAGCTACCCTGATGATTACTCATGATAACCAAGACTAGACACAGGCTGGACGAAAATTGAGGCAGCAGGTGGTTAATCTGGTGTGCCAAGAGAAGCAGGGCCCACACGATTCGCTGAGGTGCCTTCCTGTTCAAGCGTTGAGCAGGGGGCTGATCCCCAGACAGGTCTCTCATCGGTGGCTTTCTCTGTGCAGTGGGGTAGTCTGGCAGGGCCAGCATGGCATGGCCCAGGCTGAATGGAGATGAATGCAGATTTAGTCCGATTATGCTAAATAAAGCTTCCAGCAAGCAGAACACAGTTCCCACAGTGGGGAACCAAATCACGACCCACTTTCAATACACAGCACATTTACATGTAAAGGATTCTACAGTACCAGCAAGCAGAACACAGTTCACACAGTGGGGAACCAAATCATGACCCACTTTCAATACACAGCACATTTTCATGTAAGGAAGTTCTACTGTACCAGGCAAACCGCTCTCTGGTCACTATCGCAAAGTCTCTGCACAAACCTGGGATTCAAAAGCAGCAGGAAATCCTGACAAGCCAATTGCACTCCACAAAATTTTCGGTCTTCTTCAGGTATGAGCCTGGTAAAAAATCAGTGGCTTACTTCATTCTCACAAACTTGGATTTAGTCCAAAATAATTCTCTTCTCTCCATCTCGGGGGCAGCAGGCAGACATGCAGGCCACAACTCAGACCTTTCCACAGTTCTCCCATGCAAAACTACTCAGACGGCTGCTTGACTGTCTCAAGCTTTTGCTTCTTCAGCTCCCAACTGCGATCTGACTCAACTGCCAGCAAGCCAGGGACTTTCCCCAGAATCCAAAAGGTTTGGTTGGCTGATCTGTCTGTCAGTCACAACAAGGCTCCCCCTTCAGGCGTAAAAATGCACCAAAAGCCCAAAACTACAATTCCTACAGATTTTGACTCCAGACAGCTCCTGTAGTCCGGCTCCATTTTAGGTCCCACCAGAACTGATTGGTCCAATTCGCAGTCCAGGACCAAGATAGTGGAGATAAACAAAACAGTCCTTGCTGCAAAGAAGGCAGGTTAGACAAACTACATTATCATTATCACTCTAAATGATTTTCAGCAAATAGTTACATCTTTCAACAGAGCTCCCTCTCAGATTACTTATGACAGCAGTCCAGGCAGCTCTTAAAGAGACAGTACACAGAGGCTATACAGGCACTCTCTGGCAAATCACATTTAAACTGCTAAAACGCAGGACACCAGCCTGGCAGTGAGCATTTAGGCAAGCTCGAGGAAGACTTTTCAGGAACCCCCATTTCAAAGGGGGTTACAATGAATTTACCTAATTATTATGGGAATTCAAATAAAAATGTATTTTAATGACTCTAATTGCTGGCAGTAGAACAAGAAATAGAAACGGATGTGTTTTTCTAGATGAGATTTGCACCAGCTTAGCTGCTGCACACCTGGCAGCATGCAGCATGTGAGCCTGATGTGATGTTTAAATGATGTTCACACCAGCTTAACTGCTGCACTCATGTCAAGTGTGCAACACGCAAATCTGATGTAACTTTTAGATGTTCACGCTAGCTTAGCTGCTACACACATGTCAAGCTTGCAGCATGCAAACCTGATTTGCTTTTTAGATCTGGTTCGCTTAGGTTCACTTTGTGTATATGAATCACATGCAAACATTGAACAATTAAGCATGTGGCATGCATTCTGCATTCCACTACCACTGCTCTGGCACTTCTGACTGACCATATCTTCATGAACATGGACACTGATAATGCCACCGGTGCTGTTTTTGTGGACCTCTCCAAGGCCTTCGATATGGTCAACCATGCCCTTCTCCTCTCAAAGCTAAGCTGCCTAGGCTGTTCCCAGGAGGTAACAGACTGGTTCGGGAACTACCTCACACACCGAGCCCAATTTGTGAGTATTGGTCAGACCTGCTTCCCTACCCTGCCCATCTCCACAGGAGTTCCACAGGGCTCTATTCTGGGCCCCCTTCTATTCTCCCTATTTGTAAACTCTCTTCCTTCAGACAATCTAAGCTGCCACTCTCTCCTCTACACCGATGACCTCGTACTCTTCCACAGTGACAAATCCACTGCCAGCATTTCCACAGCTCTCACTCAAAACTACACTGTGGCCTACAACTGGTTCTCAAAGAATCTCCTCTTGGTAAATGGCAAAAAAAAAAATCCATGTTGTTCGGATCAAAGTCCTTCCTTGCAAAATCCATGACTCATTGCCACCTAAGCATTCTCTCCCCTGATGGAACAGCCCTGGAGGCCGTAAACACTTTCAAATACTTAGGAGTCATACTTGACCCCTTCCTCACCTTCTCTGAGTACGTCAATTCCCTAGTCAGCAGGTTCCATCAAAAACTGGGTGCAGCTTATAGATTCCGGCAATTCCTTACCCCGGAGGCTAGGCTAGCCATTTTCCAGGGAAACCTTCTCCCAATTCTGGACTACTGCTCTACCATCTATGCCCGAGCATCTGCAACCACCATAGCCAAACTCTCCTCAGCCTTCAACAATGCCTGTTGTTTTGCCTTGCTGGCCCCTTTCTCTACCCACCACTGCATCCTATACAACTCCCTTGGATGGCTCCCACTGCAAGGTCGCTTTGACCTCACCCTCTGCTGTCTGGCAGATACAGTTATCGCTACTGACCTAGAATACCCCCGGCAGCTCTCCTCAAGATCCACTCTCCCCGCAGCTGCCTTCGCTCAAACAGCACTCCCACACTAGCTTCCTAGGGTACACACGAATATGGGTGGGAGAGCTTTGTTGGCAGCAGGCCCCACTTGGTGGAATAAACTGCCAACTGTACTCCACTCCGTTGACACACACTCTATCTTCAAATCCCACCTCAAAAGTTGGCTCCTAGCAAACTCCTCCTGTCACTGTTCCCCTGGATAGGTGACCTGTTCCTGTCGAATCTGTCTGTCACCCACTGAGTCACTTTTTTCCTCCCTCCCCTAGGATTTTCCATCCATTTTCCTCCTCATCCACTCACTACAAACTGCTGTTTCTACTTCAATTATAGGAAATGTACTAATGTTGCGTACGGCAAATGTACCTCTGTAATAACTAATTATTAATTGTAAATAACTGACGTATGTTATCAAATTCTTGCTCTATTTTTGACCTATGTAACCTGTATCCACAGTTTTTTTTTTGTTCTTTTCTCTGTTCACCTTTTCATGTTTCTTTTCTGTCATATTGTTATCTGTGCCATTTCTGAATATGGCCTAGGTCGTGCCTGAAACGGTCCCTGGAATCAGCACACCTAAATGGTTATCAAAGTCATAAATAAAAATACAGCACATCTATATTTCTGTAAGGGATTGATCAAACCATTTTATTGGAAGGCAAATGTTTAACATTGATAAAAGGGTACATTAGTCTAGAGGACGTGTCCATTTTCAAAATATCTGTCCTCCCCACAGGGTGTAAAGTACTTGTTGCTGCCTGGTCAAATCCTGTTCCAACTGTTTAACCACTGGGTCTACAGTAAGTTTAATTTTTTCAGTAAAGTGAGGTCTGTAGGTAGTTACAGCCCCAAAACTTTTAAAGAGCTTGGGGCCCATTGGAGCCCCATCTCTTGAATTACCTTTTTGCTACAAACTAGGGACAATGGCAACACTGCCCTCTTCCTTTGTGTGAGCATACATGCTTGCAACTGGCCGGTTGTGTAGTGGCACCTGGTTGTACATGTAACCAGCAGTAACACCACCAGGCCTCCCATAGAGGCCACACCTGGACCAGTTAGTGTATTGCAACTATTTTCCCCCAGGAGGATAGTATCCTAACATATGCTTATCCCCATCGCTGCCAGAATCTGATCCCACTACTCAGGCTCAGGGTATGAGCACAGGTTATCAGCATGCCAGACCACCCTCTGCTGCCCAGCACTAGAGAACAATCTGACTTTGTTGCATATTTGTGTTTTGGAAGGGGACAGGATCAGTTGTGTTCCAGGACAGTAGCTGCTTCTTGTTGTTTTCACAGGGTTTCTTGTGGATTTTACTTGGTAGAAGGTTATTTCTTTTCTTTCTTACTTCTAAGGGGCTAGCAGGGTATTGTTTTGGGAGCTGTTGGAAGTTTATAAACTGGTTTGATGGCTGCAAGTGGGCTCATTTGTTGGATGTTTCACTGTGTAACAGGCTGCGCTGGTGGAGGCCTATTTCTTCTGATTTAAAACCTATTTGGTAGGATTTGCTTGGGGCTGGTTATTTGAATTGAAGACCTATATCTGTTAATTTCAAGCCTATTTTGATGTGTTGTTAGTGAAGCTGATTAAATTGGAGACCTGTTTCCTTTGGCAGCAAACATATTTTGGGGGCTTTGAGTTGAATTGTGATTCCTTTTTGCTGACTTCACTAGCTGCAGAGGTTAGTGCATAGTGGGGGAAGGGTGTTAATGGTCTGGCCAGGTCTCACTCAGCTAATTGACTGGAGGCAGAGCTGAATCAGGTTTGTGGTGCTAGCTGCTTTGGCTTCTCTGAAGGAACTGGAAGGGGACAGGACCAGTTGTGTTCCAGGACAGTAGCTGCTTCTTGTTGTTTTCACAGGGTTTCTTGTGGATTTTACTTGGTAGAAGGTTATTTCTTTTCTTTCTTACTTCTAAGGGGCTAGCAGGGTATTGTTTCAGGAGCTGTTGGTAGTTTGAAAACTGGTTTGGTGGCTGTAAGTGGGCTCATTTGTTGGATGTTTCACTGTGTAATAGGCTGCACTGATGGAGGCCTATTTCTTCTGATTTAAAACCTATTTGGTGGGATTTGCTTGGGGCTGGTTCTTTGGCTGCCGGGCTTGGAGGGGCAGACACAGGACTGATACACTGTCTCGAGAGTTGGGTGTAGGCCCAACTCTCGAGAGTCAGGTGTAGGCCCTGGACCAACCCTCCCCATCCCTCCCTCCCCAGAGTTCTGCTAATTTATAGGGGAACACCTGCCCTGCAATTGAGGAAAAGGCTGCAGGTGCAGCTCATGTAGTTCTAGCCACTGGGGGTTGGATTTAAAGGCTGGAGGGAGGAGCTTAGGGAGTTGTTCATTTCCCTTATAAGTTTACTGTGTTGTACTGCACCTAGTAACAGGGTTACCAGTTTACTGTGGGACTGTATCTAGGATTAGTGGGTGACCTGATTAGGCAGTAGGGGTGTATCTTGGACAAGTGGGGAACCTGGTGGCTCACCCAAGGAAACCTACTTGGAGGGGGATGGGACCACACGACATTAGGGCTGGCATCTTTGGGAGGGTGGTGGGATGCACAGGGTGTGAAGCAGCCATGATACTGGACTGGGCTTGGAAGTTCAGTGGGTGCCCAGTGTGCTACCAGCTGGCACAGCTTAGGGAGGAGGTTGCAGGGATTAGGAGACATTTGGGGGAAGGGGAGGTATGGTTGGGGAAGGGGGCAGGGGATCTCCCACGGGGTTGCACCAAGCACTGGGGGGGCCGGGGCATAGGGAAAGGAGTGCAGGAGAATACTCGGGGATCACATAGGGACCCTGGCAGAGGGGGCCCAAAAAGAGGACACTACCAAGGAAGCAGGCAGGTAACTGGGTATCCTCACAAAGGGGGAACAGAGGGACAACATTCTCAGGGAATTAGGCAGATGGCCGGGGCTGGATAGAAGGAAGCAAGGCAGGGCGGTGGATTGGACCTTATGCTCAGTAACTGCTTCAGTTCTCTTCTTCTGGTTGAGGATGAGGGGGGTGATGTAGCCATGACAAGGGTGGTTAGAGATGGAAAAGGACTGGGGGGCAGGAGGCTCGGACTGGATAGCAGGAGGAACAGGGGGGAACCTGGAATGCAGGAAAATGGGGGGAGCAGTGAATCAGAGCAGGAGGGGCAGGGGGAAGAGGGAGGAAAGCGCAAGGAGAAGGACCAATTAGGAGGAAAGGGCAAGGAGAAGGACCAGAAGTACAAGGAGGATACAGTAAAGGGAGCTGAGGGTTTAGGCCAGGGGAGAACGACAAGCAAGGAGGGACTAAACGGAGATAGGAAGGAAGGGAGGATGAGCCAGGCTAGTTTAGCGGATGGGGAAGAAGGACCAGTCGTGAGCAGTGAGGGGGGAGTTAGTGAGGTACAGAAGGATACTCGGGAGGAGGAGAGGCATAGGATCGGAGGGGAGGGGGTGGCCAGGGTAAATAAGGAGGGGGCAGCATGTGGCACCCAGATAGGTGGAGGAACAAGGAGCCGGCTGGGTGGAGGGGCCGGTAGAAAGGATGAGGGACATGGAAGGGGGGGAAATGGAGGAAAAGGAGCGGTCAGAGTGCTCCTGTTGGGGGATTCTATGATCAGGGGTATCAAATGGGATAGGGAGGGAGAAGCCTGGCCAGTTAGAACAAAATGCTTCCCTGGACTAACGGTGCACAGGGCCAAGCACGAGGTATATCAGCTGGCAAAGGATTGTGGTACTGGTCCACCTGGGTACAAATGACATTGAGGGAAATAGCGAGCTAAAGATACAGGCAAGATTCAGGGAGCTTGCCAGGGTCTGTCATGACATAGGATGCACAGTTTCCTTCTCAGAAATCCTGCCGGTGCCAAGGGCTAGTGGGGAACACAAAAGGAAGATTAGGGAGATAAACCAGTGGCTCAGGGAGTGGTGTGGGGCCAGAGGGTATGGGTTGATGGGGATTGGGGAGACCTGGGAGGATAAGGAGCTGTATGCTGAGATAGGCTCCATCTCAATCTGGAGGAGGAATCCTTAAGTTGAAAATAGTGGGTTCATTGGTGAAAGTGGTTTAAACTTGTGAAGGGGAGAGATGGGAGAAAGGTTGTCAAGGGGTGCCGATAAAGGAGGATCTCTGTCTCCACTTCTGGGGGCTGGAGGACTGTGGGAAAAGGCCGACTGGTAAAGTGCAGACCAGGGTAAAACAGAATCCAAATGGGAACACGAGCAGGGGAAATGGAAGTATAGGGAAAGGGGGAAAGGTAGTCCTGCTAAATGCCAGGAGCTTGGGCAATAAAATGCCTGAGCTCCAGGCGATGCTAACTGAGGGAGCGGTGGATGTGGCAGCGGTCACTGAGACCTGGGCCACTGCAGCACATGACTGGGACCTGAACTTGGAGGGTTACACTATGTACAGGAAGGACGGGGAGGAGGGAAGGGGAGGAGGGGAAGCAATGATAGTCAAAAATTGCATTGGCATAGGGGGAGTAGAGGAGGCAGAGGGAACCGTGGAGGCAATTTGGGTCACCTTGATAACAAGGGGGGGCAAGAGAGTAAAAATAGGAGTGGTGTATAGACCCCCTGCACTGGCGGAGGAGCTGGAGGAGAGTCTGGTTGCAGATGTTGGGAGATACTGCAGACTGGGCAGGGGAAGGGTGGTGGTGTTGGGGGACTTAAACATGCCAGGAACAGACTGGGAGACTATGACATCCTCAGTGACCAGGGAACAGAGGTTGTTGGATGTCTTTCAAGATGCGTTCCTAACTCAGCAGGTGGGGGAACCGACCAGGGAGACACAGGTACTGGGTGTGGTCCTGGTAGACAGTGACCAGATTGGGGGCCTGGAGGTTAGAGACCCATTGGCGGTGAGTGACCATGCCACAGTCTGGTTCTGCCTGGACCTAGGAGAGGTAGAAGGCTGCACAAAGACGGAAGTAACTGACTTCAGGGGGGCAGATTTTAAGGAAATGGGAAGGATCCTTAAGGAGCATTTGGATGGGATTGGGTCAGACATGGACACTGATAGTAGGTGGGAAATTATCTGGAAAGGGGTGCAGGATGCTACCAGCACCTGTGCAAGAGTAAGACGAAAATGCGGTAGGGCTCAAAAACCCTGCTGGTGCACCAGGGAGGTCCAGGAGGTGGTGCGGGGAAAGAAGGCAGCCTATAGGCAATTCAAGTGCTCAAGGAGCGAAAGGGATCGAGCGGAGTATGAGCTGATGGCTAGAAGGGCCACTAGGGTGGTGAGGGCAGCTAAGGCAAGGAAGGAGCAGAACCTGCCCAGGGAAATTAGGAGAGGGAACAAGGGGTTCTTTAGATACATTGGGGAAAAATGAAGGATGAAGGGGCAGATTAGCAGGATTAAAACAGGGGAGAGATGGGCGCAAGACCCAGGGGAGCAGGCTGAGGTACTAAATGAGTACTTCACCTCAGTTTTCACCAGGGAAAATGGGGGTGATGCATCATACATGGGAGGAGACAGTGATACTGGGGGGAGCCCTTACTGATCGGTGGGTCTGGGGAGGGGGGAGGCATCACTGGCAGGAGGGGGGAAGGCTAAGCAGGGAGAAGAGGTAGCAGAAGTGGAAATCACAGCAGAGAGAGTGAGGGAAGCCCTCAGGTACCTTAAGACGGAGAAAGCACCGGGGCCGGATAAATTACATTCCAGAGTGGTGAAGGAACTTCCGGATGTCCTGGCGAAACCCCTGGCGGAGCTTTTTACCATCTCACTGAGGACAGGGTGGATGCCCCAGGACTGGAAGGTGGTGCATATAGTGCCTATCCACAAGGGGGGGATCAGGGGAGGTGGCAGGGAACTACAGGCCTGTCAGCCTGACATCAGTGGTGGGCAAGGTGATGGAGGGCATTGTCAAGGAGAGGCTGGGGGGGGACCTGGAAAAGTCAGGGTGCCTGGACGATAGACAGCATGGATTCATCCCAGGGAAATCGTGTCAGACAAACCTTGTGGAGTTCTATGACTGGGTGACGAGTGCCTTGGACCTGGGTAGACCAGTGGACGTCCTCTTTCTAGACTTCAGCAAGGCATTGGACTCTGTTCCTCATGTAGGCCTGTTGGATAAACTGGGAGAAATGGGGGTGGGGAACCAGATGATCAGATGGATAGGCAATTGGCTCCAGGACTGGACCCAGAGGGTTGTAGTTGGTGGGATAGTCTCATCCCCAAGGAAGGTCATTAGTGGGGTCCCACAGGGATCAGTCCTTGGGCCCCTCCTGTTCAACGCCTACATCTCTGGCATAAGGACAGGTATCAGGAGTGAGATGAGTCTCTTTGTGGATGACTCAAAACTGGGGGCGGTGGTGGATGGGGAGGAGGGGAGGGTGGCCATACAGCGGGACCTGGAGGCTCTGGAAAGATGGTCTAGAAAGTGGAAGCTGAGGTTTAATGCAGGGAAATGCAAGGTACTGCACCTGGGGGCCAGAAACCTGGGCCAAGTGTACACCCTGGGGGGGAGAAGTGCTACAAGTCTCGATGGCTGAGAGGGACCTGGGGGTGGTGGTGGCTGTCAAGATGACCAACTCGGAGACTTCTAGAAGGGCAGCAGCCAGGGCCAAAAGGATGCTGGGATGCATCGCTAGGGGGATCACCTCCAGAAGGAGGGAAGTGATACTCCCTCTGTATAACTGCTTGGTGAGGCCACACCTTGAGTACTGCATGCAGTTTTGGAGGCCACACTTAAAGAGGGACTTTAAACTCCTGGAGAGGGTCCAGAGGAGGGCAACCAAAATGATTTGGGGCTTGGGGGACAGGACCTATGAGGAGAGGCTTGAAGAGCTAAATATGTTCACATTGGAAGAGAGAAAGGACTGGGGGGACAAGATAGAGGTCTTCAGGTACATGAAGAGGGTAAATAGGGGAGGAACAATCAGGGTGCTTCAAAGGAAGGAGGAGGGGGCCACTAGATGGCATGGGTGGAAGCTGGAGGGGGGAAGATTCAGGGGAGAAAGGAGGAGGTGCTACTTCACTGAGAGGGTGGTGGAGCCATGAAATGTGCTGCCTAGGGGGCTGGTGGGGGCAGAGACAGTGGAGGGGTTCAGGAGGGGATGGGACAGGTACAGGGGAAGGATTCTGGAAGCAAAATCCAATGCAGCGAGAATATCCGGAACTGGGAAGGGAGAAGCCAGAGGAGGCGAGGGGGCCAGCAAGGTCAGCTCCCAGGGTGGAGGCTGACTAAACGAGCAGACGCAAAAGACTGTTAGGCCTATTCTGCTGGCATTTTAGTATGTTAGAGTACTTACCCACAGGGAAGGAAGTAGATTGGTTGGGCACACTGGCCACTGTTGGAAGGACTCAAGTGTGGAAAAGCTCAAGGCATCTTGTCACTGTTAGTAGATGATATTGCCTTGCAAAGGTTCCTAAGGGCCTTGGAGAGAAGAAGAGAGAATCCTAAGTAAAAGGAACAATAGATAAATTTGTGTGGTAGTTCTTAGTTCATGTTAATTAGCTTTTCCCCAATTAGCTTATGGATAAATGTTTCATTTTCTGATTAGAAGTTACGACTTTTTTACTGATGCCCTCATTTTATAAAAACATCCCTCTCCGTTTTGATTTACATGACATAGAAACAGTTGAAGCAGAATGGAAAGACTGCCCAAATCTTAATTCACTCTTTTCCAAAGATTGCTCGTGTAAACCTCACAACACCCCCACCAAATTTTCATGCTACAGTCTTACTCCCATAAATATCCCCAAACTAAAGTTTATCATGTATGGCTGCTATATTCTGGCCTTCCTGTGCTACATAATGTGCATTGCATATTGCAGAATGCTGTTGTTGCTGTGACGGGTGATGGTGTCAATGACTCTCCTGCTCTGAAAAAAGCTGATATTGGAGTTGCCATGGGAATCGCAGGATCTGATGCTGCCAAGAATGCTGCTGACATGATCCTTCTGGATGATAACTTTTCCTCAATTGTTACTGGTGTTGAAGAAGGTAATCCTCTATTTTACATTTACATAGTTCATGTATAATAAAGCTGCTTTGTTGAGTATTCATCACTAAAGTTTGTAATATGCTGTAGTAAGCTAGTTTTACTGTGGCTTTTACTATTATTCCCTCTGCTGGATATGTTCTTAGGATTCAAACACATCATCCTAGGGAGTGTTCGCTCCTGGATTCTTTGGGTTTGATTTTGAAAGAACCCTTAGAGCTAGACAAGTTGCGACACTCTAGGGCTGCGGCAGACTCAGGGTGCGTCAGGGACCCTGCACTCAGTTTTATAAAAGGGGGTTCCTGCACCAGAAACCCAGGAGTTGCCACAGGCACTGGCTAGTACCAAACATCTGGCACTCTCGAGGGCTGCAGAGATCAGGCCCCCACCCAGTGCAATACTAGAAATTCTGTGAGGATTGGGGGGATCTGCATGCCAGGAGGGGATGGGGGGCAGAAGAGGCATGGGGATTCCCTAGGTGGTGTCAGGGAGTCAGCAGGCATGAGAAGGAGTGATGTGGAATCCAGTGGGGGTGCCCTTTGCAGAGTCTTTCAGCTGATTGAATGGAACTGCTTCATGGGGGGTTGCCAGTGACAAACAGTGAAGTGGTCCCAGGTGCGCACAGCCCTGGCAGCTGCCCTCTAGGTGCAGAAATGTTATTTATTTATTTGGTATTCGGAAAATAACCTTTGAGCTAAGGCTCTTTTACAAAGGTTCCATGTCATATGAACAGAGTATAGACATTCAATCAAGAAGGTTACAGAGTTTTAGGACATTTGAGACACTGAACAGCACAACAATCAAGAAAAGGTTACAGAGTTTCTTAAACATTTAAAACACTATGCAGCATATGGACATCAACTTTAGTTGATTACAAGTGCAGGTAAGGTGCTGAGGCACTAGAGGTTAGGTTAGGCTGGGCAGAGGGTCAGTAAGGACAGGATTGTGGTAGGAGAGGAGGGGGGCCTCTAGTAAAAGTGCTTAAGGAGGCAGAGCTGAGGCCAGGGAGGCATAGACCCATCCTAGCATGGGGAGGGGTGAGGGAGGGGGTGAGGGGTGAGGGTGTGCAGAAGCAGCCCCTTAGAGTGATTCAGAGGCATTGTCAAGGAGCGTGTGGAAGGGTGGTTTCTGTCTTGTGCTGGGAATAGTTGCTGTTAGCAGAGCAAGGCCTTGTCATCTGGAGTCTAGCAGGTGTTGGAGAAGCAGGTGCATACAGAGTTGGAGGTCAGGTAATGCTTAAGTCAGAACCCTGTAGGAGGAAGGCAGCCTGCCACAACATGGGAGGGTGGGTACTAGGGAACTGTGGCGGTGCCTGGAGAATGGTCCCCACAACACTGGCAGTCTTTAACCTGCAGCTCCAGCTTCCCTCCTAGAGGGTTCTGACTTTGTGTACCTATGGAGGGCCAGCCATGTCACTGTCCTCACCTGGCAACCCCCCAGGAAGTGGTCCCATCCAATTAGCTGCAGGGCTGTGCAGAGGGAACCCACGCTGGGTGCCACATCACTCGCTGTCATGCCTGCTGTCTCCATGACACCCCCTAAGGCACTCCTGTGCCTCTTCTGTCTCTGGCCCACCAACTTCAATATCCCTCCCTCCGTTCTCCACAGTGTGTGGTAGTAGCACAAGTTCCTTAGACAACATCCTGGCTGGTCTAAGTTGAGCCCCCAGTTGTGTCCACTGTGGGGCTTCCAAAACAGCATAAAAGGAGATCTTGCAGTCCCACCATGGCACAAGCCCCCTTGTTACCTGGCGTGCAAGCACTTCTGTCACAAGGGTGGTGCAGGGTAGCTTGGCACAAGGCATCCCAATTTCAAAGCAGCCTGCATTTTAAAACTGGGACCACCACAAAGTTTGACAAAAGTTGCCACTTGCATCATACACCTTTGACGCGGGCACCTTGCATCAAACATAAGCTTTTGAAAATTGGGCTGTTTGTTTTCTCACATTGTCAATATTTCTGCATAGAGTCGCCATGAGGGAGAAGCATCAGCATTACTGAGCTGAAATCCAAATCCTTGGTTAACATTGGCAAGGTACTGATGGAAAAAGCATGTGGCAGTATACACAAGTGGTAGGGGAGACATCACTGAAAACATCAGTGCTTGACACTAGATTTTGCATACAGGAGGGAACATTAGACTACATTAAGGAGGAACAACTGGGTTATTAAAATTACTCAACATACAAATAGGTATTGGGAAGCTCAGTTATTAAAATTAGTGGTAGGCAAATCATGACACCCTTGAGCTCAACTCGAGCCTAGTGGCTTTCATCAGTTTGTGTACTCTCTGTGGTCCTTTGCCATATGTCTACTTTTGTACCAGCTTTTTGCTGTAGAACCTATTTGTCACTGGAGTTTTATGCATCATGCAGCTTTCTTTGTGCCTCTCTGGTTCAAGACTAATGCCTGGCTCTGACTCAGCTTGACCTCTGTGAGTTATTGAAAGCCAACATCAGATAAGTCAGTTATGATGAAAGCAAGGATATCATTCAGCAGTGGCAGAGCTTGTGGGGGGCTGGGGGGGGTGGTCGCTCCTCCTGGCTGCCCCTGTGTGGGCAGTGGTGCCCCACCACCATCTCTATTTACTATTTAGTGACCATTGTGGAGCCCGTGATTGACTTGAATGGCTCCCCTGGCTCTCAAATGCTCCCAAACCTGGCTCTGCCACTGCCTGAGATGTTAGTGCAGTAGGAGGAACTTTCAACTCCTGTCATGCAACTCATGAGGAACACTGATGTTATTGCAGAGGACAGTCTGCAGTACTTATGGTTCAGCTCATACTTTGTCTCCTCAAGTAAAGTCAGGCCCTCGACTCAGCTCTGACTTGACTGTAACTGAGTGCAAAATGTTTAAACTCCCCCAATTCTTGGAGTGTGCCTCAAAGTGCATCAGTTCACACAGTAAAATATGCACAACTGAGAAAGGCCTTATCTTCTGATGGTAAAGGTTGCTTTTTTCCTATTTATTTGTACTTTTTGTGCCCCCTGGGTCATCACTGCCTCAGCCCTGGTCATGGTACCATGGACTTCCACCTCCAGTAATGGCCAGCACACTCCATAGTTACCCCTGGCTTACCCCCCAAAGGGCGAGGTTGTGACGCCACCTCCCAGTGACAGCATCACACTACTGTTCCTGGTTGGGACAGCCTGGCACCGGAGGCTAATCGAAGCCCAGGGGAGGGCCTCATGAAGACAACCCAGGCTGCAGTTTTCTTCCCTGCAAGCAGGGTGGGGATGTGCAATGATCACTGGCATCTGCCCTGCCCATGAGTGTTACAGTGGCATCTGTGTGTGTGTGGTAAACCCAGCCTCCACTGGGTGTCACTGATGCATCAGACACACAGCCTCCCCCCCAGAGAAGGAGAGCAGTCCTAGGGATGCTCGATCCTTCTCCCCTCAGCCAGCCCTCTGATGACCGGGGTCCGTTCCCAAACCCGGGTTGCCAGCGTCGCAAGTGGAAATCCAACCGCTGCGCCTGCGGGCCGGCTCTCATAAAGGTTGCTTTTATAAATCTGAACTTGGAGCTGGAAAGGATGCACAGTCTTGAACTAGGAACTAGGAAATGGGAGGAAGACACAATCTTGCTTGATTTCTGAGGGAAGTGTGCCTTACTTTAAATTTTTCAATGGTTTTTGCTTGTTTGAATCCAGAAAGAGTTTGCAATACTGCTGATCTTTTTGTAAATTGCTACTTTACAAACAGAAGGATTAAAATACTGCTGATTTTTTTCTTTTTTGTGAATCTTGTGCTTTATTGGTAGTTTGATAGTATTTTGGTGCTTTTTTTGCAACAAACGTTTACGTTTTCACTGGTGTGTTCTTTCATTCCTGCAGTCAGTTGAGTGTGTATTAAAGCCAGACAGAGCCTCACAAGGTTCAAACTGGATTGCTCTGATTGTTCTCACAGCACAGAACAGGTGGATTGCCCAAACCCTACCCTTCCCCATTCCCACCCTTCCCCAGCTAACCAAGCTTTATGGGGTTAGGCAGGAAGGCGTGACAACTTCCTGCTCAGACACAAAACAGGGTGCGGTGTGCCACAGAAGGCAGTCAGGCAGTATTGAATGAGCTAGGATGTATTGTCTTGTGCTTGCTATTTAAAAAAAAACAAAAACTTGGGGGGACCTTGTATATAGTCCCTTGGAAAAAGGATGCACTACTAAGGGGAAGTAAGATTCCCTAATAGTGAAAAAAAAACATTCACAATTTCAGCAGGGAGAGAGAGAAAGAATTATGTGGGGAGTGGTGCAATGCACTGGCTGCGGGGCGGCAGTCTTCCGGGAGACATTCTGGAGGCTGCGATGCTGCCCTATTTGCAGACACCTCTCTGCTCTGAGGGAAGAGGTTGCCTGTCTCCAGGCCAATCTGGAAAGGAGTAGGGAAACCTCCTCCTACACCCAGGACCTGGCAGGAGATTGGGAAATCTCTTCCCCTACCCAGGAACCACCAGGGCCACAGCTCTTGCGTCAGAGGTTGCCAAGAATAAGGAGTGATTGGACTACGATGGGCTCGGGGGGGTGAGGGTGGCAGAACAGAGGCACATCCTTCCAGTTGTACATCTCACAATTCATATGCCTTTTCAGTGGAACATTGTTCCACTATGGAGGCACCTGTAGTGGAGATCAAGGAGGATGCTGGGAACCTCCACAAAGGAGACCCACTGGAGGGTGGCTTGGGATCCACCAGGGGAAGGAAACAGCTCCTGGTAGGGGACTCAAAATTAGGGAGGTAGAACTGGGGCAGGGAGGGGAGAAGGAGGTAAGGTGCATACCTGGTACCATGGCATGAAGGGACAGGAAGCAATTCTTCAGGATCGTGGGAGCAGCTGCATGGGAGAGGGAGTCAACTATCATTGTCCACATAAGGACAAATGACCTAGCTGGTAATGGGATCAGAGTTGTGCAGGAGGAGGTTGTGGAGTTGGGGAGGAGCCTTAGACAAGTAGCATGCACAGTAACCTTCTCGGAGGTGCTGCTTTTCTATGGCATGGGTGAGGCTAGGGTACTCTGCACCCTGGAATTCAATAAATGGTTGAAAAACTGGAGTGGAGCACAGGGTTTTGGCTTCATTGGGAACTGGGGGTCCACCTGGAGTGATACAGGCCTATACTTGCACAATGGACTGCATCTGTCCAGAAGGGGAACCAGGATCCTAAGTGATGGGTTTAAATGCTTCATTGGCAAGCTTTTAAACTAGCGGGAGGGGGGGAGGCACTGAAAAGGAGCAGGGAATTGACAGCCTCCCCCAACAAAATAGGGTAGTTGGCTAGGTTAACACCAAGATAAAGCGATCAGTAGGGGGGCAGAGCAGGGGTAAACAGAGAAAAAGACAAAGGAAGTAAGTACAGGGATGGAGCTAAAAGTGGTAACGCCATCAAAAAATGGAGGGCGATGAGTACCAATGCCTGTAGTCTGGGTAACAAGCTTCCTGAATTAATGGCCTTGATGTAAGAGGGACTCCTGGATATCATGGCAGTCACAGAAACCTGGTACACAGAAAACCATGACTGGGATGTCAACATACCAGGATACACAATCTGCAGGAGGGACAGGGAGGGTATAAGAGGAGGAGGAGGAGTAGCTCTCTACATAAGGGAAGGGATCAAAGCAATTGAACTAAAGGATAAACAGGGATGAGAGGAGGCACTGTGGGTCACCTTGAGGACAGGAAATGGCACCACAATCCACACAGGGGATATATACAAACCCATATCTGAGGGGGAGGACATGGACAAGGAAATGATAGGAGGCATCCTTAGAATGGCAGATAAAGGGGAGATATTGCTGATGGAGGACCTGAATATGCCCGATGTTAACTGGAGCAAATTTGCTGCAGCCACATCCAAGTGCAGAGTCATTCTTGAGGCTCTACAATGCCGGTTCAACAACTATGTTGTTGACCGACATCCTGAAGATGGTTATGTTGACCTGAGTTGCGGTCGACATAAATCAACAAGAAACCCAATACAATTTTGTCGGGGCTTCATCCCCTGACTCTCGCAAACTATAGGATTCCAACTCCGAGTCGAAGTTGATTTGGGGAGGAGGCGTAAGACCAGGAGACAGAGTGTCAGGGTCTCAGGCAGACCATTACAGTGAACAGTCAATGTTGTCGGCATTGACATGTTCGCTGTAATGGTGTTGCCGTACTGTCGGCATACCATTCTCAATGCCCTACAGGAGACATGCCTTAGGCAGCTAGTGTTGGAATCCACTTGGGAGGGAGCAGTCTTAGACCTGGTACTCTCAAATGGGGATGGTGAGAGGATCTCAGATTTAGAAGTGGGTAGCCATCTTTGTACAAGTGACCACCGGACAGTGTGGTTCACAATAAACACAGCCATTGAGTCAAGCCATACAAAAGCAAGGGTGCTAGACTTTCAGAGGGCTGACTTTGGCAGAATGAGAGAGTGCCAAGGATTACACTAGCAAAAGGGCAGGAAAGATGGGTGGAGGAACAATGGCGAAAAATTAAAACTGCCATCACAGAGACAAAAAGCCTTTGTGTGAAGCAAATAAACAAACAGAATGAAGGGAAAAAAACACTATGGTTCTCAGCAGAGGTGGCGGGAAAGATTAGGGAGAAAAAGATAGCATACAGAAAGTATAAGGAATCACAGAAGGAGCAGGAAAGAGAACTCTATTAGTTAAAGTAGAAGGAAGTGGGGAAGGCAGTTAGAATAGCAAAGGCCCTACCTGAGGAAAAGATAGCCAACTCAGTTAAGAAGGTACATTAGTGAGCAAAGAAAGACCAAGGGAGGGATAGTGAGGCTTAATAAAGGGGAGGGGGGAAGGCAGAGGGCGAGAGTGAGAAGACAGAGATACTGAATGAATACCTTTGTTCAGAATTCACAAAAGAAGAGGAGGGAGATGTACCTAAAACAAACAATAGAAGCACTCTGGATAGGAGGGTCGATACCAGTACTTTCACAGAAGAAAGAGTCCTGAAAGAACTCCTAAAACTCAAGGTGGACAAGGCAATTGGGCCTGATGGGATTCGTTCCAGAATTCTAAAAGAACTAAGGTGAGAACTAGTGACACCACTGACTACCCTTTGTAAAAAATCATGGGAGGATGGTATGGTACCTGAGGACTGGAGGAAGGCAGATATGATTCCCCTTCTCATAAGTGGGAAAAAGACAAAGGCAGGAAACTACAGACCCGTTAGTTTTACCTCAGTAGAAGGGAAAATGATTGGATCACTTCTGAAAGAAAGAATTGTTAAGTACCTAGAGGCCAGGAGGGCACAGGACCCAAGGCAGCATGGATTCACAGCAGGAAGGTCATGTCAAATGAATCTAATAGATTTCTTTGAGTGATCAAAGTAGTAGACTAGAGAGGGACTGTGGACATGGCCTACCTAGACTTTAGCAAGGCATTTGACACAGTCCCACACAATAGATTAATAAACAAGTTAGCCAGCCTGGGAGTGGGTCCCAGGGTGGTAGCCTGGGTAAAATATTGGCTGGACAACAGGACACAGAGGGTAGTAGTAAACAGAGTTCACTCTGAAGAAAGGGGGGGTTACTAGTGGGGTACCGCAGGGTTTGGTATTGGGGCTGATCCTCTTTAATGTCTTTATAAGTAACATTGCAGAGGGACTGGAAGGAAAAGTATGCCTCTTTGCAGATGACACGAAGATCTGCAACAAGGTTGATACACAGGGGTGTGTGGAAAGGATGAGAAGGGACTTGGTAAGATTGGATCAATGGTGAAAAGTATGGCAGCTTAAATTCAATGCAAAGAAGTGCAAAGTAATGCACCTGGGAAACAAAAATCCAGGGGAAGAGTACACAATGGGGGGGTGGGGTACTAACAACAAAAATGGAAAGAGACCTGTGGTCATCATATCAGATGATCTAAAGGTAGGCAGGCAATGTGAGAAGGCAGTAAGGAGGGCTGGAGGGATACTGGGATGTATAGGGAGTGGCATCACCAGTAGAAAACATGAAGTTGTCATCCCTCTGTACAGACAGTTGGTAAGACCCCATCTGGAGTACTACATGCAGTTCTGAAGACCCCATCTCCACAAGGACATAGACAGGATAGAGGCAGTCCAGAGGAGGGCAACTAAAATGGTGCAGGGTCTGCACCAGAAACCATATGAATAGAGACTAATGAAGCTTAATATGTATACCCTCAAGGAAAGGAGGGAGAGGGCTGACATGACAGAAACTTTCAAGTACCTCAAGAGAATCAACAAAGTACAAAAGGGTAGCATCTTTCAGAAAAAGAGATGTGCAAGAACAAGGGGGCACAATTTGAAGATAGAGGGGGGATGGCTCAGGGGCAATGTGAGGAAGTATTTTTTCACAGAGAGAGTGGCGGACGCATGGAACAGCCTTCCTGAGGAGGTAGTGTGTTCAAAAACAGTGGGGGAATTCAAGAATGCATGGGACAGACATAAGGCAATACCAGTGGGGGGGGCAGAAAGAAGTAGGCTGTTGGTTAACTAGGATCTGCAGCTTATCCAATAGGAAGGGAACTGGGCAGACTAGGTGGGCCATGCTGTCCTTTTCTACCATCAAAGTCTATGTTTTTATGTTAATGTGTATACCCTCTAGGAAAGGAGGGAGTGCAGGGACATGATAGAAACTTTCAAGTACCTCAAGGGAATTAACAAAGTCCAAGAGGGTAGCATTTTCAGAAAAAGAGATATGCAAGAATAAGAAGGCACAATTTGAAGATCGAGGGGGGATGGTTCAGGGGCAATGTGAGGAAGTATTTTTTCATAGAGAGGGTGGTGAACGCATGGAATGGCCTTCCTGAGTAGGTTGTGGGGTCAAAAACATTGGGGGAATTCAAGAATTTTTTTTTATCTGTTTTTACCAGGAGGAACAAACTAAGCTGAAGCTTGCTTACAGGTGTGACCTGGGAGCACAAGGAAGTTAAGTGACTTGCTCAGGGTCACACAGTATGCAATTGGGAGTTATGGGATTCAAACCCAGGTCTCCAGGTTTGCAGCTCAGAGCCTTAAACCACTGCACTATACTGCATAGAATGCATGGAGACATAAGGCAATTATGTATAGGATAAAGTATGGGTCTCGGTGTGTAACGAGAATTTACACACAACCGAGGGGTTTGATGCTACATAAACCCCGAGAGCGAAGCTTGAGGGGTTTATGCATAGCATCAAACCCCGAGGGTGTGTGTAAATTCGAGTTTACATACAGAGACCCATATTTTATTTTATATAATTGTTGGGCTTCTCTTTTTCGCCTCAGCAATTATGTAAAATAAAAAAGACTGTTGTGCTGGCACAGTCGGATTACCTCAGCGCGCGAGGTCCGCTTTCACTTTATTTAAAATATTTTTAGGGTGGTCCATCCGGTAGCTGTGTGGAACATTTCAGCTAATTGTAAAAATTGCTTACTGTCGAGTGTCCGTGGCAGTTTCTCTCTACTGTGGGTTTGTGGTTTCCTGTTCGGGAAGGACACAGCGAGCAAGGAGTTCGAGCATGTGCAGTGTGGGGAAAACTGTGCGTGTGTTTGCAGTTATAAATGCTCCTTTATAATGGCAAATTATACCATGGTTTCCCTATGTTAAAAAGGGGAGACCATTAATTATGATGGGAGTATGAGGAAGTAGGCTGTTGGTTTTAGGATCTGCAGCTTATCTAATAGGTAGGAAAATGGGCAAATTGGGTGGGCCAAGTGGTCCTTATTTGCTGTCAAAGTCTATGTTTCTATGTAATTTTACCAAGCGGATTGATGCACTAATGCAAACTGATGCACTTTGCACCTTGTGGCACATTTTACTTTACAAATTTGGGCCCTTTGTGTCAAAATTCATTGCAAAACATTGAATTTTATCAACTCATGTTGTAAAATTCATACAATTGTGGCAAATTGCAATGTGCACAATACATAAATACTCTGCATAATACAAGGTGAGTGAATCAGCAGCAATTCATCAGCAAATTTAACATTTTCAACTCTGTTATTTGACTCTAGGTCAAAAGTTACTGGCCTGTCCACATGTAATTTATGCACCGGGTATGACCACGGGGATCCAACACAGTGATACCATGGCCCACTGCACCCCTATCTGGCACACTTGTTACCTTCTGAAGCTACAAGCATTCAACCTTCTGAGCAGCCTACAAGTATTAGCAGTTCTCTGTAACAAGGCTGGACAACCCCTGTACTGTAGCTGCCTGACCGTCGAGAGTTTTAAGTCTGAGTTAAAAACATATCTATTTTTGAAGGCGTATGGAGAGTGATTCCTACTGTGATTTTTTATTGTGATTTTATTATTATTATTATTGTTATTATTATATTCTGTAATTAAATGTCTGTTCATCTGTACAGCGCTTTGGTTTTTGAAAAGCGCTTAAAAATAAATTTTACTTACTTACTTACTTTACCAAGATGCACAGACGCCTAACAAACAAGCAAGCTTTCAAAATACTTAAAACCTCTATCCTGAGAATTATTTTTATGCTACTTCTGCCCTCCAGAAATGTACACCCAACCCAGGACCAGTTGGGCCAACCACACACCCCCAGAATAGGAGGCTGGGTTCCCTCACATTGGCGTCAATCAATGTCTGTAGCCTCCTTAGTAAACTTGATAACCTCCAAACCTGGATTCAACAACACAGTCCTGACGTCCTCTCTGTTGTTAAAACTTAGCTAAACCCTAAGAAACCTGACACTGTGGTTGCAATTTCCAGATACAGTACTCTATCTTCAGGCAGGACAGGATTTCAAAACGGGGAAGTGGCTGTGCCATCTATCTGAGAGATACCTTCATGGGACATGTCATCCCATTTTCTAATCCAAGATCCCCATCTCAGGCCCTTGCCATCAAAATTCTCCTAGGGGCCCATAATAAAAATCTTGCTATAGCCTCTGTATACATACCCCCAAAGGACCAGGCCAGTGGTTTCAACAGCATCATGGAATACCTCATGAGACTACACTATAATTCGGAGACCATAACTCTGGGGGATTTTAACATAAACTTGCTTTCACCTGAGGTCTGCACCTACTAGGATGCTGTCACGGCACAACACCTCACACAGCTTGTCCCCACCCCCACTAGGTACAACTATAGGACGGGGACCTACACTCTACTTGATTGGAGACTGTCAAACCGCCCTGAACGAATCTCTAAGGTGCCTGTACTCCCTGATACTTTAAGTGACCACTCACCTGTCATCTGCCCTTGGGCTAACAAATTCATCAAGCCCCCTCCTAAAATAATACACACCAGGGTACTCAAGCAGGGGCACCATCAGCTGCTAAAATCACATCTAAGTAGGCTGGACTGGTTGATAACTGACTCATTCAAAGATACAAACAAAGCCTTGGAACTGTTCATCAGCCACTTTAAAGTGGCCTGTGATATCCATGCACTACTTAAAAAGATGAAGGTTAAAGGCAGGTCTCACCCATGGATAAACTCTGAGCTTGTAGCATAGCTCAAACAAAGGGACCACCTCTGGCACTGTGCTCAAGCCACATCAGCGCAAGGGGACATACAAAAATACAAATCAGCAAGAAATGACTGTACCCGAGCTATACGGAAGGCTAAAAGCAAATATTTTAGGGAGGCACTCTCCAACTCCTGGGGTGATGGGAAAAAAAATTGGAACAACTTGAAGGATCTCACAGGCAAGGATACTAAGGCACCACCCACCATGCTCAACATTGATGGAACACCTATGCTAGACCTAGGTACCATCTCCAATACGTTCAACAATGCATTCTCCAACCTTGGCAGTGTCCTTCCACCTGATTTTTTGAACAACCCCACCACCAATTCCCCCTTTGACACTGCGTCCCAAGTACATGCAGCTCCACAGTTCTTTTTTAAAGAGATCCCAATGCACTTGCCAGAACCTATATATGCAAGGCCATCCACAAAACTGGCTACAGTGGTGACTCACTCAACCTGAAGTTGCTTGTACTAGTCCTAGATGAAATCCTTGAACCCCTGACAAAGATCTTCAACATTTCCCTAAGATTGGGTAAATTCCCATCACTCTGGAAACAGGCGACTATCACACCTGTGCACAAAAGTGGAGACAAGTCACTGCACACCAATTACAGGCCCATCTCCATCCTCCCCCTCTTATCTAAAACTCTGGAACGAATATTCTCGGACCAGCTTGTTGAGTTCCTGGACAAATATGAAATCCAGTGCCCAGAACAGCATAGCTTTTGAAAAGGGCATAGTACTACCATGGCACTGTTGGAATTTACCGGATTCATCCATGACACCCTTGACCAAGGAATCTGTGGGGGGGCAATATTCATTGACCTGACAAAGGCCATCGATACTGTTAACCACCCACTCCTACTCAGGCAATTGACCACTCTCATGCTCTCCAAGGATGCACTGCCCTGGTTTGCTAGCTACCTCAGGGGAAGGGTCCAACGTGTTAGGATTGCTGGCATCACCCTGATGAAAAAACAGTCCTCTCAGGTGTCCTGCAGGGGTCTATACTGGGGCCATTACTCTTTTCTTTCTTCCTGAACAGTCTCCCTAGCATCTGCCAACAGAGAATATTACTCTATGGGGATGATGCAGTACTGTTTACTAGCAACCAAGACTCTAAACAACTTGAGAGTCAGTTGCAGTGTGATTTCAGGCATATTGAAGAGTGGTTTAGCTCACATAAACTTGTCCTGAACTACAGCAAAACTAAGGTCATGACATTCTGCAACACACGGAGCAAGTATAAACCTCTGTCCCTCACCATCAAGAACCACGTGGGGACTTCACTTGAACATGTTCCTGAGTTTAAGTATCTCGGCATCACCTTGGACAGTTCCCTTTCTTACACGTGGCACATTGAGAATGTAGCTAAGACTGCCAACATACGGATCAGCCTGCTCCACAAGCACAAATACTGCATGACCACTGATACCTTTAGACTGGCCATCTACAGCTCCATCACCTCCATTGTCGACTACAGTCTAGTCAACTATGGCTCTGCTTCCCCTACTGCCCTCTGGAGGATATCGGTGACACTTAACATGGCCTGTAGGTTTCTAACGGGTACAGCCCACCTAACACACATCTGTGACCTGTACGCCCAGGCCGAATGGCTAACACTCCCTAGTAGAATACAATACCAGACCTGCTTGTTAACCAAAAAAGTTCTCCTCGGGCTTATGCCATCAGGAGTGGCAAAACTCCTTACTGCCAACATCAGTACCCAACTTACATGCAGTGCTCTATATCAAACCTTCCAGGTCCCCAGATGCTGGACCTCAATGGGTCAGAGGTCGTTCATGCACAGGGCTCCTCAGTGGTACAATACCCTTAACAAAGAAACACTTACAATTGTGATGCTTGGTCCCTTTAAAAGGCAACTCTGAATATTTCTTGCCTCTACCACTCAATGTGACTGCCTCTCCTAAGTAACTTCCTCCTCATTTTACCCTAGTCAAAGGTGACCTGTAACCTTCCCTAGAGCTCCATTTTTCTGGCACCAGTTTTACCCACTCTCACCCCTTACCCCCCCCCCACACCACACTGCCTTAGCCACCCCCTCCCCTTTCTAATGGCACTTTCAGATATGGGGCCTTCCAGCCCATCCACCTTGCACTTTTTCCACCCACCTTTATTTGCCGACAATGGCCCTTTAGCCTGCCTGCTTCTTCCTGACTCCCTCCTACCCCATACTAACTATATACTGTTCACCCTGAAACTTGTCTGAAGCTGGCTTATGTCATCTCTCTCCATTTTTGGCTGCATAATAATTGCTTAGACATATTTTTATTTTTAAGACTGTAACCATTGTTGACCTTTGTATATATGTTACCCTATATCCTTTGATGTGCAACCTTTGTAAATGAGCAGTTCCTGCTCAAAGATATTTGTAATCCTAGAGTTTAATAAAAAAAAAAAAAAAAAAATGCTGTCCAGGAATATGTTAGCCTATTGTGCTAGAATTGGTTGTGTACACCGATGTATTACTGAGACTGAAAATCAACATTTGGAAAAAATGAAGGTATTTAGAGAAAAAATAAGACTGAGCAGGAATTGCTTGTGTCTCATGGGGCCAGATATTCAAACCTTTGCACCTAGCGCAAATCCGTAGTGCTGGAATAGTGCTGGATTTGTACAAGGCTGCAATATTCAAAAGCCCTATTAGCTGTGTAGCACCAATGCTAATAGATAATGGTATGCAGGGGTGTGGATAGTGGAGCGCCCAGGAATGCCAGCAGCATGGCATATTCAAAGGTATAGCGCCACACTACAGGCATTAGTACAACCTGTAGAGCGGCGCTAGATACAGCCGATAAAAAGCTGGCAGTAATGTGGCGGTGCCTCCCCCACATCCTGGACCCCCGTAGCCATGGGATATCAATAATCCCCCTGGTAGTCTAGTGGTCCCAGCATGAATCCCGACACCCGTAGCCGTAGTAATTTAAGATTGTACCTGGTAGTCCAGTGGTCCCCCAGCCCCCCAGCATGATCCCCGACACACACAGCCATGGTACTTTCATAGTTCACCTGGTAGTCTAGTGGTCCCCCCCAACCCCCAGCATGATCCCTGACACCTGTAGCTGCTGTATTTCTATAGTTCACCTGGTAGTCAAGTGGTCCCCCCCAGCATAATCCCCGACACCTGTAGCCACGGTGTTTTCATAGTTTACCTGGTGGTCTAGTGGTCCCCCACCTCAAGCATGATCCCCATCCTCCAGTAGCCTCGGGAAAGAGTAAATTCCATTGGTGATGTAGTGGTCCCCCCACCTGGCAGTGTGCCTTCATTGCCCCTGAATACATCCCAGGGGCGGCGACCAGCTCAGTCCTCCTCTCACTACCACGGGCCAGTTTATCAACTACGGGGAGTGAATGAGCACTACTGAAATTAATGATTAGTTTCAGTAGCGCTCATGCATACCGCAGTCGGCAGCCGATCATGGTGGTGAGAGGAGGGCTGAGCCTGTCGCCGGCTCCTGTAGGATGTATTCAGGGGTAATGGGAGGGGCACTGCCAGGTGGGAGGGACCACTACACCACCAATGGAATTTACTCTTTCTCGCGGCTACCTGAGGACAGGGATAGTGTTGGGGGAGACCACTAGGCTACCAGGTAAAATCTTAAACTACCATGGCTACAGTGGTTGGGGGTTCATGCTGCGGGTGCTATGGGTGCTGCGGGGTGGGGCCACTTACCACCAATGACATTTACTCTTCTCTTGGCTACCGGAGGATGGGGATCATGTTGGGGTGGGTGGGAGGACCACTGTACCACCATGGATAAAACCCATTTTAGTGGCTACCGCAGGCGAGCATGCCTGGGGGGTGGGGGAGGGGGACCACTAGACTACCAGGGTGTGCAACAGGCACACATGAAAACAGGGACCATGATGACAGAGAGGACTGCCTGGCCCAGCCAGTCTCCCCAGTTCCCTATTGAATGGATATGCTGCACGCCCTACTTAACCTATACCCTATGTCCTCCCACCCGGTGTGCCTTATGCCTGTCCCATGCATTCTTGGGTGTCCCCACAGTGTTCCACCCACACCTGCTGTAGAGTGCCTATACTGTTGGAGGGAGGCATCAACAAGGGCACATATGGCCACAGGACATGTGTGTGTATATATATCTATCTATACAGATATATATATGTGTGTGTATCATATGTACGTATATATAGCTATGTATCACATAGTTCTCACTCTCTCTCCCTCTCTCTCTCACTATATATATATGTACCGTGTGTTGTACTGCTTGCAGTGCTGCAAGGGCAGGTTGTCTGCTCTGTTTGTGCCTGCCAGCACACAGTTCTTGCTGTTTCCAGCCTGTGCTTCCATTCCAACCAACAAGGGATGCTGTGGGCATGCCTTGACCTGCAGTGTCCAGCCTGTACTTCCATTCCGACCAAAAGGTGGAGCTGTGTGCACCATGCAGTAGCACTGGGCAAACTGCATGGTAATGTATGCTAAACAGCACATAATGAGTCGCAAATGTGCCTGTTTGCCCACGGATTACCTAATTAGGTTTATTTGCATGGGAGCTTTGAATATAGCTCACGTTTGCCCCGGGCTTACCAGTTTGCACCAGGCTATTGTGTTAGCACTGTGCTATTGGGTTAGCACCGGGCAAACAGCACTTCAGCATGGCACAGTTCTGTAGTGTGTGGCTCACATTGTTGTTTACAGAAGATGTGAGACATCTCTGTGCAATCACACACAATGTTCTCCACCTGCATCACTGGCTTGCTACAGAGTCTAATGAGCTGCAGTTACAGTGTGCACTTCCCTGTTGCTATATTCAGTGCTGTCTTATTCCCAGGCAATTTCTGCCCTGCACTCCTGACCCTGTTTGCCCAGCTTCCTTTGCTTGCTATATTCAGCTTGTTTTGCATGGGCTATTCCTTTTGAATATAGCTAGCTTTCTGCTCCGGGCTATGTTTTCCCAACGGGCAGTGCTAATTTTTGAATATTTGGCCCATGGTACGCTATTTTTGCGGCTGCATGGGTGGAGCCATGCTAATGTATTGCTATGAAGTAGGAAAGAGAAGGGACTGTGCAACCATGTGACCAGATACCTAGATGGTCCTCATCCACATAGAGCTTGGGCTGGACATGAATGACATCTCTCTGCCTTCTGTCCATGTATCATACTGGTGTTTATTTGTCTTCTCCCTCCTCCATCCCTGGAGTACATTGCACTATTTCATTGCTGGACTGTGAGTTTCAGATATACACTTTGGCTATCACTTAATTTTAATGCATTTTTAGAACCCTTTAAATAATTGACCTGTTAAGGGAGCTTTATGCAGTAATTGCTCTGATTCCTACTGAGATACATATTTGTCATTTTGGGGGCATATAATACAAATAGCTTAGTGGATAGTGTTAACTGTACTGATTTTCACAATATATCTATTTTGTAAAACTGAGGGCTCTTTCATAAAGAAATTTGCTCTTGAAAGAGTGAAGCTGTGAAACAAAACATGCACATTACAGAACATGGAGGAAGACATAGCTCTGGGACATACAAGCCCCATGAGCCTTTGCAGCAGAAAGACTGCCAACAGATAGACTTGCTGCATGGATGGAGCCATGCTGAAGTATTGCAATGAAGTAGGAGAGAGAAGGGACTGTGGAAACATATGACTGCATATCTACTGTATAGTACATGGTCCTTATACACACTGAAGTTATGCTGGACATGAATCACATCTCTCCACCTTCCCGCTATGTATTATAGTGGTGTTTATTTGTCTGCTCTCTCCCCCACCCCTGCCTGGAGTATGTTGCACTATTTCATTGCTGGACTGTGAGTTTCAGTTACATACTTTGACTATCACTTCATTTTAAGACATTTTTAGGGCCCCTTTAAATAACTGTGCCTGTTAAGGGCGCTTTAGGCAGTAATTGTTCTGATTGCTACTGAAACACATATTTGTCATTTTGGGGACATGTGATATAAATAGCTTAGTGAATAGTGCTAAGTACACTGATTTTCACAATATAACTATTTTGTAAAAACAAGGGCTCTTTCATATAGAAAGTTGATTTCAAGAAAGTGAAGCTAACTTGAGCATTACAGAGCATGGAGGACGACATGGCTCTAGGGCAAACAAGACCCATGAACCTTTCAGCACAAAGACTGCCAACAGAGAGACTTGCTCCTGCTGCTAAACCCTAGATGTTGACTCTGCAAGTGGCTCTCAGAGATGCTAGTTTGTAGGTGCAATTTTTTTGGCAGGGAAAGTGATTTTTTATGTTGATTGCATGCATGCGCAAGAAACATATTGCAGCAGCTTGTTCCAGAAGCAGGTTGTGGAGGTGTGGCACTGTTGTGGCCAATGCCCCCACTGCCTTTTAAGACTTGGCTGCTATTCCTCATTGCCGTGGCACGTTGCTGCTGACACTAGTTCAGCCAGTGTGTCACAACCTAGAGAAGTTTCAGCCGCTGTAATCAGGGGCTGCCTCATCATTGCAGGGTGGTTCCTTTCATTCCCCCCATCCGGTTTGCCAACGGGGAACCCAGTCCCCATTGGTTTGTTACTGTGTGCCAAGGGGGTGCCCAACCCCCTTTTGGCATCATGTCTCCCCCTTCTTTCTTTGCCAACAGGGTACCCAATCCCTGTTGGCATGTTCCTCCCCATTTCTTATGTGCCGAGGGGGGTGCCCAATCCCCCTCGGCTCATGAGCCCCCCCAAGTATGTGCCGATGGGGGTGCTCAATTGCCATTGGCTCCAGTGCCCCCCACCCCAAAACATGGACGTGGCATGCTGGGAGCCCACCCCAGCATGCCAGAAGTACCTGTAAAAAGAAAAACCTCCCCGCAATGTCTGTTTTTTTTTACACCTTGAAAAGAAGAAAACGGTTCCTCGCTGTATGCAACTCCTCCCTCAACCCGCGCCCACTCACTGCATACCCCACCTCCCCACCCCCTCCTCACCCCATACTTACCTCTGGAGCCCAGCGCGACGATCTTCGGTGGACTGGGAACACGTATGCACTCTTCAAAGCCAACCGCGAACTGAGGAAATGCAGATAAGCTGTATAATGGCATAAATAGGGTTTTTTCAACTTTGGTGCATATCTCAGGCATTTTGAGGAATTTTGGTACCAAATTTTCAACATGGGGTTTTCAGGACCCCTCCTCAGGAATTCAGCCACTGTCATGGTGTTATTCAGCCCTGAAAGGGTGATTTCGAGGTCACTGCGCAGAATCACCTTTCGGGACCGATTAATGAAGTTACAGTGCAAGTGTTCATGAGGTGGGCTCTCAAAAAGCCTATGTTGCAAAATGGTGGAAAAAAATCCAAAAAATTACTGTTTTATGAGTGTGCATTGCGAAGTTGCTAAGCACGCTCATAACTTTGCGAACTTGCAATATTTTCATGCCAGATTTTCAACACTGGCATTTTTTCACACCTCCTTATGAACAGTACAGCTGTCTTTTTTCCCATCCTGGCCGAAATGTGTTTTCACAGTTCCGGTGCAGAATAACGCAGTTGCTGTGGGAAATCAGTGTTTGGGACAGATTAAGAAAATGACAGTGACACTGTCCATGAGCAGAGGTCCAAAAATACCTATGTTGAAAATTAAGTGATGATAGTCCATCAAATGACTGTGTTGCAAGTGTGCATTGCACAGTTCCCACGCACCCTTGTAACTTCGCAGATTTGTAATATTGTCACACCAGATTTTCAACACTGGCATTTTTTTCCCTCCTCCTTATAAACAGTACAGCTGTCATTTTTCACATCCTGGCCGAAATGTGTTTTCGCACTTCAGGCGCAGAATAGCGTGGTCGCTGTGGAAAATCAGTGTTCAGGACACATTAAGAAAACCACAGTGACACTGTTCACGAGCAGAGGTCCGAAAATACCTGTGGTGAAAATTTTGTGATGAAAGTCCATAAAATGACTGTGTTACGAGCATGCGTTGTGCAGTTTCCATGCACCCTTGTAACTTCGCAAATTAGTAATATTTTCATGCCAGATTTTCAACACTGGCATTTTTTCACACCTCCTGATGAACAGTACAGCTGTCATTTTTCACATCTTGGCCAAAATGTGTTTTTGCGCTTCAGGCACAAAATAGTGCAGTAGCTTTGGGAAATCAGTGTTTGGGAAAGATTAGGATAGAGTGAGTGAGAGAGGGGCAGTGACTGAGCTCAACTGACCTCTGTTGGGACTGCTGCAGATTTCTTTGTGGGCAGAAAAAGACTCCAATGCAGGCAGGAGCCCAGTACAAAAGGGCAGCCTGCAGCGCTGAGTGAAGCAGAACGAGTGAGTGAGGGAGGGGAAGTGAGCAAGCTCAATGGAGCTCTGTTGGAACTGCTGCGGATTTCTTCGTGGGCAGAAAAGGGCATTAATGCAGGCAGGGGCCCAGTACAAAAGGGAAGCTTGCAGCATCGGGAGAAACAGAATGAGTGAGTGAGAGAGGGGGAGTGAGCGTGCTCAAAAGAGCTCTATCGGAACTGCTGCAGATTTCTTTGTGGGCAGAAAAAGCACCAACGGAGGCAGGAGCCTAGTATAAAAGGACAGCATGCAGCACCAGGAGAAACAGAATGAGCGAGTGAGAGAGAGGAGGAGTAAGCAACCTCAACGGAGCTCTGTCCGGACAGCTGTGAACTTCTTTGTGGGGAGAAAAAGGCACCGATGCAGGCAGGAGCTCAGTACAAAAGGGCAGCCTGCAGCCCTGGGAGAAACAGAACGAGTGAGTGAGAGAGAGGGGGAGTGAGCTAGCTCAACTGAGCTTTGTCAGGACTGCTGCAGATTTCTTTCTGGGCAGAAAAAGGTGCCAATGCAGGCAGGAGCCCAGTACAAAAGGGCAGCCTACAGCATCGGGAGAAACCGAATGAGTGAGTGAGTGAGAGAGGAGGAGTGACCAACCTCAACAGAGCTGTGTCGAGACTGCTGGGGATTTCTTTGTTGGCAGAAAAAGGTGCCAATGCAAGCAGGAGCCCAGTACAAAAGGGCAGCCTGCAGTGTCGGGAGAAATAGAATGAGCAAGTGAGAGAGGGGGACTGAGCAAGCTCAATAGAGCTCTGCCGGGACTTTACAGTTGCCCACCCTGCTGCCCAGGCTCTCTGTGGTCCTATATTACAGCAGGGTCTCTGGAGTCAAGACAAAGCAATGATTGGATACTTTAGGATTGCTGTAATAATACATATTTATTTGTTTTGTTTATTTCTCTAACTGAGCTGAGTAATACTTGGAGTGCTATAGGATTTCTAACTGGGCTAAGTGAAACTATATGAGAGCTGAGAACCAAAAGTATGGTAGCTGAGGGGTGAAAAATGGACAAGGAGGCTTTAGGATTGTTACACTAATACAGTATCTAACGGATGAGATTTGAGACTGAATTACCCTGGTCGGCAAGGGGTCAGAAGGGGGACTAGTGTGGGGGGGGACAGGAATTTGACTAAATAGAGGCCCAACAGTTGCAGTAGTGTACAGAACCTGGGAGTAAGAGCCCATAACATAAGATGGGGGCCAAAATAGGGCAGATGCCACATGTCAATAGGGCGGGTATCTTTGGAAGGGTGGAGAGGTGTACAGGGTGTGCATGTGCCATGATCCTGGACTGGGCTTGGAGGATGTGGGGGTGTGTGGTCTGTAGATGACTGGCTAGTTTGAAGAAGGAACTATGAAGGCTAGGGAGGAGTGTAAGTGGCAGGGCAGATGAGTATGGTAGGCATCCTGAGGGGGGGGAATACGGGATGGCAAAGGGGATGGAAGAACAACTAGGGACTGAAACGGACCCCAGTATCAGAGCACTAGCAAAAAGAGAGGAGGGAGGGGTGCCGAGGTGAGGCGGGGGCCTCTTGATGGGGAGGAGCGAGGAATACCAGGAGAGAACCAGGGAGAGAGTAGATGGCTGGGGTAGGAAGGGACCAAGGGTGGCACATAGGGGAACACGTAGGAGGGGGAACCAATAGGGGCAAGAGATGTAAGACCGGTATCAACTACAAATAGATTCGAATCTCTGCTATGGGACAGAGAGGGGGACCAGGAACATACCAAAGTGGGGAGGATAAGCAGAGCATGAGAGGGATGGCAACAGGTAGGGGAAGAGATAGCGAGGACAAAAGGGTAGAAGGGAGCTAGTGAGGAAGAAGGGGGTGGTGAATGAAGGACAGAAGGCTACGGGAAGGTGGAAGGATGGGAGGGGCATCATTATCAGGGTAGAAGGGAATGTGGACTCTAAATCGACAACAGTGGAGATAGGAGAGGGGTTGGAAATCAGCAGGGAGGAGGGGAGGTCGAAATGGGAAGCCCGGTAGGAAGTAGTCAGGCTGGGAAGGGGTTTAAGGGGGATGGGAGGAATAAGGCAGAGAAAAAGGGTGAGGCAGAAGTAGGGGGTACAGATACAGAAGTCTCAGACAGTGCAGTTGGCGGGGGTAAGGGACAGGGAAGAATGAATACTGGGGTGGTGGAAGGGGCATTAGAAGGGAAAGGGGTAAGGGGCAGGGGGGTACTAGTCCTGGTGGATTCTATATGGAAATGGGTGAGATGGGACAGAAAGGGGGAAAGGGACAGCCATATTTGGGTTGAAGCTGTCCCCAGGTTTACTGCAGGAGCGGCAGGGCAGGCACTGCTCAAGCGTACACTGAGGGGGAAGAAGAAACCTCATTTACTGTTGCATGAGTACAAATGATTTGGCGGGGGATACTGTAGAAGTAGTGGGGGGGTTTGAGTACTTGGGCAGGCAGTGTGAGGTGGTGGGGAAGTCGGTGGCATTCTTGGAGGTACTGCCGGTACCATGTGCAAGCATGGAGAGGAAGGGTAGGCTTGAGGAGTTCGAGTAGCTGAGGGATTGGTGCCACATGAAACATTATGGGTTAGTGACTTACTGGGGTAGGGTCGGGGGGAACAGTGACTTGTACACGGGGGAGAGGGTACACTGGAGTAGGAAGAGGAGGGGCGTACTAAAGGCAGCATTGCTGCTGGACCACTGGCACTGAGGGTTGAGGTGTTGGATGCCACACCTCGTGCCATGCTGGTGACCTTGGTTCAGACACAAGCCTGGCCTGCCAGGGGTTGGCAAGAGAGGGATATGATTGAGCATCCGGAGGACTGCTCTCCTTTCCTGGGGCGGGATCCAGGGACCCACCATTCTGTAGCGGCCCCTGGTGACGACCACAGGCGTTACTATAGTGGTGTAGTAAAGGGTGGCAGAGTGTGGTGGAGGTTGGCATGCTGTGCCTAAGCGTCATTGCACGGCCACACTCTGAAAAAGGTAGAAAAGTGGAAAATGTGCTACGGTCAGGCAGCATGAACTTCAGACCCCTCCTGCCACCCTGAATGGCTCCTCCTCAACCAGATCCTGCTCTGGTGGGTCGACCTGGGAAGCTCCTCACTACCCCACTGCGGGGGTAATCTGTGGAGGTAAGCAGGTCGGTCTGATGTCGAGGGCAAGGCTAGGGGGGTCAGTCGGGATGACCAAGTCAACCGTAGCCCAGTGAGAAAATATGTTAAAAAAAAAAAAGGCAGGATTAGAAGGGGGTATCTCTGCTAAGATGGATTTAAACAAATGGTGGGAAGGGGGCAAAAGACTGAAGTTAGTAGAGAGGTTCGGACAGGGAAGCATGATGAGCTCACCGCCCTAGATATAGGTAAAGGCAGAGGTGTAGTAACCCTAGAAGGGGGTGGGCAGAGTTGTCTGAGTGTAATACAGAAAGCACCACCACCAGGTAAGAATAACAAGGAGAAAGGGCGTGGACTACTGGGAGCACGGACGCAGGCCAAGGAGGAGAAGAGTGAGGAGAACGAGGGGTATGGGTGGAAGGTGGTCTGACTACGTGGATAGAGAACTGGTTACAGGGGAGGGTGCAGAGGGCGGTGGAGATGGGGTAGCTCTCGGCACCCACAGCAGTGACAGTTGGGGTGCCACAGGGCTCAGTGCTTGGCCCAATGCTATTTGGGCTCTTTAGCTCCAATATAGCACACAGAGTGAGGAGCAGGGATAGTTTGTTCACACATTATACCAAATCAAAAGCAAATAATTATAGTACCAGAGCCCCCCCACACACACACATATACTGTACACTCCCCGAAAAGCTGCTTAAAAGCCTGCAATTCATTCAAATCAGTTCCATTTTCTTACTTACTTGGGGTTCAGTGCTAACAAGTGTAAAATCATGTACCTAGGGCATAGGAACCCCGATGCCGGGTATAGGATGGGGGGGCTACTGATACTCACTAGACATGAAAAGGTCCTTGAGGTTATTATATCAGAGGCCCTCAAGATGGCAGTACAGTGTGACAAGGCTATGGGCAGGACAAATTGGATTCTGAGGTGCATAAGGAGTGGCATCTCCAGTAGGAGGAGGAGGGATGTTGTGGTTTACTATTGTATCACTCCCTGGTATACCCCCAGCTAGAGTACTGTGTCCACTTTTAGAGTCCACACTTCAGAAAGGACATAAGGTGGAGGTTCCCAGAGGAGGGCAACTAAAATGGTTCAGAATTTTCAAAGGAATCCCTACAAGGACAGGCTGAAGAATCTCAACATGTACACTCTGGAAGAGAGGAAGGCGAGAGGTGACATCATCAAGACCTACAGAGTACCTCACAGGGGTAAAGAGGGTACAGTTGGGGAGTTTCCTTCAAATGAGGATGAGCACCCAAACCAAGGGACATACAATGAAGCTGGGGGGGGATATTCAGGATAGATGTGAATAAATATTTCTTTACCTAAAGGGTGGTAGAAGCCTTGAACAGACTGCCAGGAGAAGTGGTGGAAGCGAAAATGGTAGAGGGCATGAAGCATGCATGGGATAAACATGGGGTATATTAGAAAAAGGGGAAGGAGGGGGTCAACAGAGATCAATAGGGCTATGGAAGTGGAGCAGGTTCAAGTTCATTGCAGGAAAAATCCATTAAGGAAGCTCATTCACAAGGAGGTCCTGATGGACGCAGGCAGAATAAGACATGCAGTAACATATACAGGCAGGAGTTACGAGTAGGTAGATAACACTTGGGCAGACTGGGTGGGCTGAGCGGTCCTTTTCTGCTGACAAAGTCTATGTTTCTATGGCATCATGTGTTAATTCAGGTGCAGTGTTTATTCAAAGTTGGGCCTACCCTACATCCAGATGTAAGGTACAGTAAATTATTAAATTAGATGCAGCCCACTTACAGTACAATAAACAGAACCCCAGTGCTTTGAGAAGCCTTTACTCTTCATAAGGCTGCTTAAAGAGCTGGGGTTCTAGTTGCCGTGTCCACACCAGTATGCTGATCTTAAAATCGACGTCACATCTGAATGAGCACTTGATTCTTCTTCACTCAGTTTCTTCCCCATTTTGAAAACTGCTTGTCCTGAGTTAGTTTTGGGCTGGTAGCACCTCACCTGTGTTAGAAGATGACCAATAAGTGGCACTGAAAGACGTCAGACTTCACAGACTGTGAAGGCAGCTGCTCATGGACAGATATAAGGCAATTCTACTGGGGGGGTAAGAGGAAGTAAGCTGCTGATTAACTAGAATCTGCAGCTTATCCATCAGGTAGGGAAATGGGCAGACTAGGTGGGCCAAGCAGTTCTTATCTGCCTTCAAATTCTATATTTCTATGTTTCTCACCCACCATCTTGGCAAGAAGAAGGCTGCAGCTGTGGCCACTGATGACTGTTCAGGTGTGGGGAAGGGGGGACCAAAGGGAACAGACATAAGGAGATAAAATCATAATAAAAATTGTGAGACCTTCACCAGCTTTCCAAAATGCCTACCAGTAAAAGAACACGCTATGAAGTTTTTCAAATGGCAACACAAGCTGGTGAGCCCTCTTTCTGCCATCTGACACCAGGCATCAGCCAGCACAAAATTGCTTAAAGAAGGCAGTGTGGTCATGTGGTTCCTGAAATACTGGAGATTACAGATTTATAAGAACAAAAGAATATCACACAGAAGCTGGCACGAATGCCTACAGCTGCTGTCTCCTGCTTCTCAGCACTTATATTTATACCCTTCAGGTACTTGAATGTTTCTATCATATACCCTCTTTCCCTCCTCTCTTCCAGTGAGTACATATTGAGGTCCTTTAATTTCTCCTCATAAGTCTTGTGTTGCAAGCTCTGTACCATCTTATTCGCCCTTCTCTAGACCATCTCCAGCCTGTTAATATCCTTACGAAGGTGCGCCCTCCAGGCCTGCATACAGTACTCCATGTGAAGCCTGACCATGGTTTTATATAATGGCATCACTACCTCCCTCCTTATGCTGGTGATACCCCTTCCCATGCACCCCAGCATGGCACTGGTCCTCCCAGCTGCCTTACCACATTGACATATTCAGGTCATCCGAAATAAGAACCCCCAGGTCCCTTTCCTTCTTTGTGACTGTCAGCAACTCCTCCCCCCCCCCATCCTGTACCTTTCCTCAGGGTTTCTGTGCCCAGGTACATAATTTTGCACTTTTTTGAATTAAACTTCAGTTGCCAGTCCTCAGACCATTTCTCAACCTTCCCCAGGTCCCTCCTCATTTTCTCCACCCCCTCTGGGGTATCCACTGTGTTTCAGATCTTGATGTAATCTGCAAACAGGCAGACCTTTCCCTTCAGCCCTTCTGCAATGTCATTAATGAAGACATTGAACAGGACTGGCCCCACGACCAATCCCTGCAGCACCCCACTGGTCACCCCCTCTCGGACTGCACCCCATTTACCACCACTCTCTGCCTCCTGTCTCTTGCCCAGTTTCTAACCCACTTTATCACACTTTCCCTCATGCCCAGCCTACTCAGCAGGTTTATCAGCCTCCTATGTGGGACGGTGTTAAAGGCTTTGCTTACATCAAGGTAAGCATTGTCCACTGCCCCACCCTCATTTACTTCCTTTGTCACCCAGTCAAAGAGATCAACCTGATTTGTCTGACATGACCTCCACACTGTGAATCCATGTTGCCTATGGTCCTGGCCTCTGATACCTTCTAGATGCCCCACTATCCTTTCTTTAACCAATGTCTCCATGATCTTCCCCACTACTGAGGTGAGGCTGACCAGCCTATAGTTCCCCATCTCCTCCCTACTGCTGGATTTCTATAGAGGGACCACATGTGCCCTCCTCCAATTCTCTGGTACCACCCCTGTGTTGAATGACTCAGTGAACATGGCTGCCAGAGGTACTGCTATCTCCCTTCACAGTTCTTTTAATATCCTTGAGTGTATGCCATCTGGTCCTCTCGCTTTGTCCACCGTTAATTTACTCACCTTCTGCAGGTTTCTTCTGCCTGTGAATGGACTATTGTCCACCTCTTCATGCCTTTGCAACTGCTGTGGCCCTTGCCCCTCCCCCTCTTCTGTGACTACTGAACAGAAAGACATAGTGGATGTCTGGGGGAAGCACATGACAGTTCTTAGACATTGTACTTTCACTTCCACATACCTAAACAGCACATATAAGCAATCAACATTTGGCATTGACAAATGCTTGTTTCTAAAGCGTTTACTTCGGGTAAAATGCACACAGATGTTTGTTCTCAATGTCTCAACATGGACTTTCAGTATACACATAACACACTGTGCTGCTGACATGTCTCTAGTGATTTATTTATTTATTTATTTATTTTATTTATTTATTCTAGGATTACAAGTACCTTTGAGCCAAGGCTCTTTTACAAAAGTTCCACGTCAGAAATAACAAACAACAAGGAAGCAACAGTGAAATAACAGTAAATAATTAATGTACAACAGTGCTATTGAATGGGGTCAATTATAGGAAGAGCAAGGTGTAGAGGAGGACGAGAAGTGTAGGTAGTTAACAGAGGCAGCTATAGTAAAATGGTGAACACAGCTAGGATGCATGTGCCCACAAGGAATGGGTAGGGTCAGGCACCCAGGGGTGGCAGAGAAACAGGGATGAGAGGAGAGGGAGAGGATGAAGATGCAGCTGGAGGCATTTGTCGAAAAATAAATGGGAAGGAGTGATAGAAGAGAAAAGCAGGGGCAGGTGGGGGAAATAAGTGCTATAATGGGGCAAGGAGAGACTAATGAGGTGGTATGAAGACCTGAGATTTGAAGTGGTGCCTCAGGAGCTGGGGGAGGGGGACTGGGGGGCCTGGGGTTAAGCAGTATATAAGTTAGGATTAAAGCTGTGTAGGTCATCATCTAGGAGAGGCAGTCACAGGAGCTAGAGGCAATGAGATGAGCCCAGATCCTGGTTTTGAACATACCTAGTGTTGAGGCAGGGGAGATGGTGTGGTTGAGACCATTCATCCATAGACGAGCCCTGTAGGTGAAGGAGCGTTGGCCCTGCGTAGTTCAACAGTGAGGAACTTGTAGAATCTGGGTTGTTGAGCTCCTGGTGTTCTGTCAGTTGGTGTTTTGATGTAACAAGGCAGTAACATCAGGGGGTGTGAGGCCAAGGTTGATTTTTCCCACCATAGCACATGTGAGATACTTTATACGGTTGGAGAGTTGGAGCCATCCAGATTGTTCATAAAGGGCACAGGTGTGGGTGAGGTGGTGGGCACCAGTTGTGAATCGGCATGCTTTGTTAAGTGCAGTTGTTATACGTTGGAGGGTGGACATCATGGCAGAGCCATAGATAATGAGGCCATAATTAATAATTGACACCACAGAGCTCTGGACGGCAATTTTCAGGGCCTTTGAGATGAGGTGCTGCCTGTGCTTGTAGAGTAATCCAAGGCGTGTGCTGGTAGCTTTAGCCACGCTGTCAATGTTAGCCATATAGGAGAGACTGGGGTCAAGAAGAATCCCTAGGTATTTGAAAGAGTAAACTTGTTCAAGGACAGTCCCCTGCTTGGTGGAGATGGTAAGGGGGTGTTGCTTGTAATGGTTATGTGAACTGCAGAATAGCAATGACTTGGTTTTCTTGTGATTGAGGACTAGTTTATGATTGGAGAACCATGTTTCAATGGCACTGAATCCGAGTTGGAGGCTGTGTTGTAGTGGTGAAAGTTCCTTGTGCATAGAAAAGACAACAGCATCATCCGCATACAGGATGATTTGCTCCAAGTGGGATTGTGGTAGGGAGTTTAAAAAGAGGCTGAAAAGGAGAGGGCCCAACTCCGGAGTGGACAGGCAAGGTGTCCGAGATAGCATTGGTAATTTTTACTCTTTGAGAGCGGTTGTCAAGGTAGCTTCTGAACCAGTGGGCTGAGTCCGGTGCAAGGCCAGCAAGGAGTAGTTAGTCATACAGCAGCTGATAATGGACCATGTCAAATGCCTTTGAGACATTGATGAAGACAGCCCCAGTAAGAAGACCTTTATCAAGGGAAGTATGCATTGCACGGTAAATTCAAGCAGGGCAGTGGTGGTGCTATGCCCTTTTCTAAAACCGTGCCATTGTGTGCACAGAATATTATATTTGTCCAAATAATCAGTGAGCTGGTCAGCAACAATACGCTCTAGGGCTTCTATTAGTGGTGGCAATATGGAGATCAGGCGGTAGTTAGAGTGGCAGGTCTTATCCCCACTTTTGTGGACTGGGGTCACAGTGGCAGTCTTCCATATTTCAGGGAATGTACTGGTGGAGAGAGAGAGGTTAAGAATTTTAGTTAGGAGACTGAGGACCTCGTCAAGTGTAAGTGATAGCAGCTTACGGTCCAGGGTGTCACTGCTGATTCTGGGAGTGGAGCTGGCTGAGGCGATGTGGCAGCGGGCTTAATTCATCTTAATCTCCCTGAAGTAAAAATGAGGGTGGTTTGACAGAGGGCAGGGTGTGTTAGAGGGGATGTGACTGACTATGAAGAAATCACGTGGTAGAACAGTACTGCAGTCAGTAAAAGCCGTGTTAAAGGAATTTACAATGACCATGGGATCAAGGGTAGTGGATTCTTCAACAATTAACGTGGCCGGAGGGGACTTTGATTGTTTCCCAGTAATGTCCTTGATATTGTCCTAGAAAGCACGACCATTTCCCTGGGTGTTGGTGAGGACATCCTTATAATATGAGCTTTTCGTGAGACAAATGGATTGTGTGCAGACATTACGGGCATGTTTGTATTTTTGGATGTCAGATTGTTTGCCTGTGGCTTTAGCCACTGCCCACAGGTGGTCCCTAGATTTCAGCTGGGAAAGGAGCTTCGCAGTTATCCAAGGGTTACAGAGGGCTTTTGTTTTCATTTTTTTTAATGAGCGAAGAGGTCACAGACCTTATTGAAGGCAGTGATGAAGTAGCCGAGGGCTAGGATAACATACGTTGCCTTGTAGATGGGCAGCCAGTCTTGCAAGGATAGGTACTGTTTGAGATGGGTTAGTTGACCACATGGGAGGACTGTGCTGGTAATGATTATAGGGGGTGGCTTTAGAAATTTATTAGACCATTCACATATAACCGGGGAGTGGTCACTGAGAGAGTCTGGGAGAACGGAGGTACGAGAGATCCTGGTAGGGTGATTGGTGAGAACCCAATCCAGCAGGGCACTGGTTCCAGTTTTGTAATTTATCTGAGTTGGCGTGGTGACTAATTGTGAGAGACTGGCAGCTGCAAGGGCATCCTTATGAGTGTAGACATCAGATGTGAGCCAGTTTATATTGAAATCACCAAGCAGAATGTGTTCAAAGCCAGGAGGTTGGGAGCTGACGAAGTTAAGAACTTCTTTGATGCCAAGATCTTGATCTCGAGGTGGAATATATACAGAGATGATGGTGAGGGCTTTTTGATTGATTTGATTTCCAGTGCAGAACCTCAGGTTTAACACACATTGCAAGCTAAGGGAATCATCTGGTAGTTTTTTCACTTTACATGTGGTTAGTGAAGTATTCTAGTCTGGTGTGCTTCACAGTGTCATCTGGTTTGGTAGCTTGTGCTAATTTCAAAGTAATGCAAATTTTAGTTTCCAGTGTATTTTTTGGTCTTTTCATTTCTATGTGTGTGTGTTTATGTTTTCATATACTGTTTTTATGTAAATGTCCATTCTTTTTTTTGGGGGGGTGGACGACCAGTTTTCCTTTCCCTCAGCTTTTAGCCTCTCTGATAGCCACTTGCTCAGTCAACATCTGGAGTTTAGCAGCTTCCTCTCAGACAGTGTTTTATATAGCCATTAGAGAAAATATGTTACCTTTTGCTAACAAGTAAAACAGAGTCATAACAAGCATTTGTCAATGCCGAATGTTGCTTGCTTGTATGTGCTGTTTAAGTATTTGGAAGTGACAGTTTCATGCCTTCCTCCCAAGACATCCACTGTGTCTTTCCGTTCAGTATTCAGAGAAGAGTGGGAGGGGCAAGGGCTACAGCAGTACAGCAGTTGCCAAGGGGGTGAAGAGGTGGACAGTAGTCCATTCAAAGGCAAGAGAGTCCTGCAGGAGCTCACTAAATTGAAGGCGGACAAAGCGACGGAACCAGATGGCATACGCTCAAGGATATTAACAGAACTGCGAAGGGAGATAGCAGTACCTCTGGCAGCCATGTTCACTGAGTCATTCAACATGAGTGAACTGGAGGAGGGCACTGTGGTCCCTCTACACAAGTCCGGCAGCAGGGAGGAGGCAGGGAACAATAGGCGTTCAGCCTCACCTCAGTAGTGGGGAAGATCATGGAGACATTGCTTAAAGAAAGGATAGTGGGCATCTAGATGCCATCGAACCAGGACCATAGACAACATGGATTCACAGTGGGGACATCATGTCAGATAAATCTGGTTGATTTCTTTGACTGGGTGACAAGGAAGTGAATCAGGGTGGGGCAGTGGACAACGCTACCTTGATTTCAGCAAAGCCTTTGACACCATCCCATATAGGAGGCTGATAAACTAGCTGGGTAGGCTGGGCATGGGGATAGGGTGGTAAACTGGGTTAGAAACTGGCTAACAGACAGGAGGCAGAGAGTGGTGGTAAATGGTATGCAGTCTAGGGAGGGGGCGACCAGTGGGGTGCTGCAGGAATCGGTCCTGGGGCCAGGTCTGTTCAATGTCTTCATTAGTAATATTGCAGAAAGTCTGAAGGAATTTTTCACCAAATTTTCAACATAGCCATTTTAAGATCTCTGCTCATGAACAGTGTCACTGTGATTTTCTTACTCTGTCCCAAACATTGATTGCACACACTAGATAAGCCATTGTGCACTACATGCGGAAACACATTTTGGGTGACAAGTGAAAATGACAGCTGTACTGCTCATAAGGAGGTGTGGTAAAATGGCAATGTTGAAAATCTGGAGTATAAATATTAAAATTTGTGAACTTACCAGCGTGCGTAGGAACTGCATAGCCTTTGCCTTCCGTAAAACAGTCATTTTGGAATTTTTCGCAAATTTTCAACATAGCCATTTTAAGACCTCTGCTGATGAACAGTGTCACTGTGATTTTCTTAATCTGTCCCAAACATTGATTGCGCATACCGACTGCGCCATTGTGCGCTACATGCACGGAAGCACATTGTGGGTGATATGTGAAAAACGACAGCTGTACTGCTCATAAGGAGGTGTGGTAAAATGGCAATATTGAAAATCTGGAGTGCAAATATTAAAAATTCTCAAACTTACCAGCGTGCGTAGGAACTGCGCAACACACGCTCGTAAAACAGTCATTTTTAGGAATTTTTTCACCAAATTTTCAACATTACCATTTTAAGACCTCTGCTCATGAACAGTGTCACTGAGATTTTTGTAATATGTCCCATACATTGATTTCGCACACCAGCTGCGCCATTGTGCGCTACATGGGCGGAAACACATTTTGGGTGAGATGTGAAAAATGACAGCTCTACTGCTCATAAGGAGGTGTGGTAAAATGGCAATGTTGAAAATCTGGAGTGAAAATATTGAAAATTTACGAACTTACAAGCGTGCGTGAGAATTCGCGTGACCACGCCAGAAAACAGTCATTTTTAGATTTCACCAAATTTTCAACATAGACATTTTAAGACCTCTGCTCATGAAAAGTTCACTGTGATTTTCTTAATGTGTCCCATACATTGATTTCACACCCCGACTGCGCCATTGTGCGCTACATGGGCGGAAACACATTTTGGATGAGATGTGAAAAATGACAGCTGTACTGCTCAAAAGGAGGTGTGGTAAAATGGTAATGTTGAAAATCTGGAGTAAAAATATTGAAAATTCGCAAACTTATGAGCGTGTGTAGGAACTGCGCAATGCACACTTGTAAAACAGTCATTTTAGGAATAATTTCCGCAAATTTTCAACATAGTCTTTTGAGAGCCCACCTTATGAACACTGGCAGTGTCATTTAGTTAATCAGTCCCAAAGGTGATTTCACATAGCGATTGCAAAATCACCCTCGGACAAATTAACACCATGACAGTGCAAGAATCCATGAGGAGGGGTCCCAAAAACCCCATGTTGAAAATTTGGGCCCAAAATTCCCAAAAATGCCTGAGATATGCAATAAAGTTGAAAAAACCCTATCTATCCCATTATACAGCTTACCAGCATTTCCACAGTTCGCGGTCGGCTTTGAAGAGTGCAGACGTGTTCCCGGTCCACCGAAGATCGTCGCGCCGAGCTCAGGAGGTAAGAATGGGGTGAGGGGGGTGTGGGGAGGCAGGGTGTGCAGTGGGTGGGTGCGGGTTATGGGAGGGGGCAGGGAGAAGAACTGAGGGACAGTTTTTGTATTTACAGGTATTTTTATTTCCTAAGACAATGAAGACATTTGCCACGCTAGGGTGGGCTCCCAGCATGGCAGCTGGAAGGATGTTGGTGGGGGCATGCAACCGACGGGGGATTGGGCACCCGTCGGCCATAAACTTTGCCATGCTAGGGTGGGCTCCTAGCGTGGCACCTGGATGCTTTGGGGTGCAGTCGACGGGGATTGGGGCACCCTGGCCGGCTGTACAGTAGGGGGAGGGCGCATGAGGCACGCAGTGCATGTGTGTGTGTGTGTGTGTGTGTGTGTGTGTGTGTGGAGGGAGCTCTGCTCATTGAAGCGGAGCTCTCCCTTTCAACCGTATGCCACTGCATTTTCAACGCTGTCATAGACAGCTGCAGCAGTGATTGGGGAACTAGGGCCGTGCCTGCAAACACACTGACTGCATTGGAAGACAGGTGTCACACCTCCGAAAACTCAGATGATGGCACTATGTTTCTTGCACATGCGTGCAAGCAACAGAAAAATGCATCCTTTATTGAGCCAGCAAACCTCCCAATCTGATGTACTGAAAGTGATCCACTGATATGAGTCACAGTCGGGGATTGCAGTCTACACTTTAAGTTATCTTGCAGCCTAAAAAAAGTATCTGGATTGTCAGTCTCCCTGTTTAAAAAAAAAAAAAAAACACTCACACTTTATTTGCCCACTTACTCACAGAAACCTAAACATGCCTGTCTTGTTAATCTGTGCACTGATGTGGCTGAATTGCTGGTTGGCTGAATCCTGTCAGAACACAGCTGTACTCTTTTCTGGAGCTTCAAACTGAGAGCTGCGGACTGTAAACGGCTGATCCTCTGTCCCCAGCATTAACCCACAGGCCGCACTGGATGTATGTAAGGCAGCACAGCTGCAGTACTTTTAAGCTTGTGAAGCCTGAATCTGCTTACTGTAAGTTACTGACTTGGGCTTCAAGGTGCATTGGAGCTGTGTTTTTTTCAGTTTAGTTGCCCTGCTTTCACATCCAGTCTAAGTGTCTTACTGGCTCAATGCAGCAGCACCCAGTATAAACAAAGGCACAGGACACAGGTTTGCAAGTTAATTTGTTTTACAAAGTCAGGCAAAACCAAATAGAAACATAACCATTTGAAGTGTCCACCTACTTTTTATGTTATCTTGCGCATGCACAAGCAACATTTTGTGGTAGCTTGCTGGAGTAGCAGGTTGTGGAGGTGTGGTGGTGTTGTGGCCAGTGGTGCCACTGCTTTTTTGGACTGGTCTCTGTGGCACCAATGAATGAGCATGCTGTCTATGACAGCCCTTGTGAAGCATGCCACCAACATGAAAAAAGTTTGCCGCTGCAATCGGAGCCAAGCTCGTCATGCAGCGGCACCAATGACATGCCTCTACTACCTGCCTTGTCTAGGTAACATTTCAACAAACGTGGCTGCAGCTTCACTGTCCATCTCTCCTTTTCTTCTGGTGCAACTACATGGACAGGTATGGTCTAGCAGCTACCACTAGGAGTGGGAGTTGCACATGCCCGTTGCTTACAGGAACAGCGCCTAGAAGCAGAAAGCTTTTTTTGAGTCTGTGCATCATCACAGCATGAGGAGGGAAGAGTGGGCAGGAATGAGAATTGGTAGAGAGAGGTGGTTTGTAGGCAGTGGGTGGGGTTTTCCCAGACTGGAGGCAGGGAGTCCGCTGAGCTTGGAGTGGGAGTTGAGTTCGACTGCTGGGCATCTAGTAAGTTACAGTGGGAGGGGGCAATTGGGGAGGTGAGGGATTCTTTTGGATGGCAACTAGAGGGAAACTAACCTAAACAACCCACAGACTTACATCTCAATCCCTGCAGGCTGCAGTAACTAGTAGCTCATAAAAAAACACCACGGCAAGCAAAGTAAAAGTTAGGATGATTGGACGAGAGAGACCAGAGTCCCCGGAGGAGCCCAGAGTATACTTTTCAACTTGGAGGCAGCGCTGCTGCAAAGGAAGTCCCTGCTGGAGAGGTCTCACTGTCTCGGGACAAGTGCTGCCTTTTGTCTCCACCCTTACACCACACACTCCTCGAAAGAGCCTGAACCCGGTCAGTGTCTGAGCTGTGTGTGTTTGGGGAGGAGGGTTGCAGTACCGCACAAGCCCCCCTCTCTCTCAACTTTAAAGTAGCAGCAGCAGCCCTTTGTGTCCTGCCTCAGACCCCCGCTCGCTATCCCATCCCCTCTACTGCCCCTTCTCGCTTGCGTTCACTGCAACATATTTTCCACACCAACTACAGTCTCTACAGTCTTGGCTGCTGCCGAGCAACCCCACCAATGCCACCTACCTGTCCCCTCCATTTCTTTGGCACTGTGTCCGGTGAGCACAGCTGCTGATCGGTGCTCTCAAATCCAGTTACAAACTGTTGTCGTCCACGCCGTGATTTGTACTATATGTCTCGCACACAGTATCACCTTGTCCACATAACAGTGCCAGGACAGAACCAGCTGATCAAGAGAAACGTGTTGCAAGTGCAGTTCAGATACAATATGTACCATTTCTCCCTTTTTTGTTACAATTTTCTTGCTAGACATCATGTTTCTTTAAGTTCGGAGGTTTAGGCAAACACATACTGTGGTTTGCTGTTGTAGAGACTCAAACCTTTTTTGGTTTCAGCTTTAAACATGCTCCACATCTTTCGACATATGCAAACAATTTGTAATGCTGTTGTTTGGCTACTGCATTATATAGGCTTGCACTATCGCCCAGCTTTAGAATGGTGAGTTAGCAAGGACGGAAGAGGGGGCAACAGAGACTTTCTTCTGTTGTGCCCATGATTGAAGCCTTGGACTTTCCACATGGGCATTCCCCTAATGAGCTAAGAAATATCATAACCAACTAGAATTTTCTTTAAAAATGAACTTGTGGGGCCAGCCTGGTGGCACTGAGGGCTGAGGCGCTGGACGCCACACCTCGCGCTACACCAGCGACCTGGGTTCGGGCACGGACTCGGGTCATTGGGGGTTGGAGGGGGGAGGGAGGATCGAGCATCCCAATGGATGCTCTCCTCCCTCTGAGGTGAGAAACCAGGGGTGCTTCTAGCACCAGATGCCCCTGAAGCCAGTGGATGCACTGGCTTTCAGGGCACCGGCAGCTCTACAAGAGTCGGGGAGTGGGGACACTGTTTCGCGTGTGGCTGTTGGTGTGCATCAGCACATCGACAAGCCTGGATGTCAGTCCTAAGAGCAGGCATCTCAGGGGAATTGGAGAAAAACAGGGGAAAAATGAAACACCCCTGGCCCTACGAGCAGATGAAACTAGGGGATGGGATGCTGTGAGGATCGCCCTGGTGGACGGAGTAGGAGGAGGAGGTATGAGGCTTCCTCTGAAAGCCATGGGAGCCAGGCAAATTACAAAAAAAAAAAAAAATGAACTTGTACCTTATCGGGTCCTTAACTGACCTGTGCAGACACTTTTGCAACTGTTCTTTCACAAATTTTGTGAAACTGTCACAATTTGCGACACTGCTGTCCCCAGAAAATACCATTTTTTTGCCACCCCACTGCACCTAACTGGTTGGGGCTTTTGGGCTACAATTTGCAGGGTGGCAAACCCTAGCCCCACAGACGTGCCTTTTTGTGGTTTGTTAAAAAAATGTAAAATGATTCCAAAGTTACGGTGCTCCAAAATTGAGAACTTTCCCATAGGATAACATCGCGGTGCCTGTGGCGACTTTTGGTGCCCATATCTCAAAAATTATTTGAGATACAGATTTTTCACTCTGAAGGTTTCAAACTCATATTTACAACTGCAGTGGAATTTTTTTTCCTAGTTGCTATGCTTACTGAGATGTTCCCAAATTACTATTACAAGGCTTCCTTTTCAGTACTATAGGGCTGCTGTATGGCTCTGTACATTCCCACAAACACACATCACTTACCATTTACCACATACTTTATACTTTCTTAAAAAGAAGGTAAATTAATTGCAAAAAACTCTGTTAATGCATCAGTTAGGGTTGATAGCACATTGACAAAAATTTGGAAATTCGATGTTAGGGTTCCCACCACTACCAACCCTCCTCCACCATCTCACCCTCCATACACCAACAGACATCAAGGTGTGTCATGGGGTCATCAGGCCTAACTCACAATATGAGGCAGCTCAGTGGAAAGGGCAGCAGTGCGGTGAATGAGCAGCAGTGTAGTGCAACAGGCAACGTTGGAGTACAATAGATAGAGATGCAGTGCAAATGGGAGACAATATCATGCAATGGATGGGAATTTGTTCCTTGGGCAGGTATAAAGTGAATTATAAAATGGATAGTAAGAATGCTGAAACCTGACTGGCTGCAAGATACTTTCAGCCAGGCCATTATCTCAGCACAACAGCCTGGCTGAAAGTAGCTCCAGGCAAGCAGGACTGAGTACTCAGCTCCAGAGCCTTCCACTTTAGTCCTGGAGGGCTGATTTGCCCACATCAAGCATGGCTGTCCTGGCATCTACATTGGCTGTCCTGCAAAGCTCAAATCAGACTGATGCGGAAAACCTTAAACAATAGCTGATTCATGAGTCAGTAATCAGCTGTTGATAAGCAGTGGCTATTTCTCAAAGGACAAATTTGATAAATGAAGCTCACGTACTGTGGCCCTCTCCTCATGCTCACACTCCTTATTCTGCTGCTTACCCACTGGCTGTACTGCCAGCAGTTACTGCTGCTGTGGTTCTCACAAAATGTAATTGCCAATCTCCTGTCTCTACTGACTACCTTTACCACCATGCAACACATTAAAACTTCCCAGGGGTCCATCATTTTCTCTGTCTAGCTATCGGCTTTTGTAATGTCCAAGCTCCACCCCTCAACCAACATGGAAACTAGCTGAGTGTCTTTACTTGCTGGATAGATTCATCCAGTGCTGGTGCCACCTTTTATCCAAACACCAATTACTGCATCAGCTGTATGGAAATGTTTTGTTTTTGTTTTTATTACAATTTTTTTTTTTACAATTTTTTTTACTTACAAATCCTTTAAAATAACGATGTATTCATAACCCAATGTAATGGACTAATGGATCCATTTTATAATATCAATAAGGCACTCCAGGGGGTGCATTGTGGTAGGATAATAGCCCTTCTCTGGTGGTGGAAGCACTCTGCTTCACCTCGTGCTTCAGCTCACCAAAAGTGGGCTGCTATCCCACCAGAATGCACACCATGTCTTGACTTACTGGTTAATTGGTAATGGTGTACTACAAAAGATGATTTTGCACTCCAGTGAATGGGGGTGCAATACGATGTAAAGAAGTATTGTGCAATGGGGTACATTATAGTTTAATAGGAGCCAAGTTCATTGCAGCAAGAAGCTACACTATAACAGCAATGCTGTAAATTAAAACATTGCTGGAAAAGATGTTGCAAAGCTGGAAACTTGGGTGGGGCAAAGTTTTCCCTGACTATACCTAACCTCTCATGGCCAAGTTAAAAATAAACTATAAAAGATACACTCCCCCCACCCAATTCTCACACTTCCTACTGTTGTCTACTACAGTACCCTGATGTTTTAAAATATAACACCTGCTCCAAGAGACAACACTTCAGGAGTGAAGTGTAACTATGCATAGTTTTTGCCTGGTGAGTTGCCACTTCATGCTACACGACCTTGGAAAACTTTGTGAAGTATTACTCATAGTGAAGTTCCCCAGCTTCACACAGGTCCTCTAAAAAGCCAACAGGTACCTGTATAGTAAACAGCTGGTGGTGTTGTGTAATGGTAGGCAGTGTAGTGCAGTCAGTGGCACTGTGGTGTAATTGGTGGCAGTATCAGGCAATGAGTGATGTAGTGCCAATGGCAGTGGTGCAGTTCAATAGGCAGCAGCAATGGGCAGCAGCATGTTGCGGCAGACACCAATGTTGTGCAATAGGAATTCTGTGTAGTGGGTCAGTAGAGCAACAGTAGGCCATGTAATGCAATGCGTGACAATGCTGTGCAGCTGGCAGCAGAGTAGTACAATTGTTAAAGGTGTGATGCAATGGGAAGCAGCATAGTATAGCAGGCAGCAGTGGAATGCAGCAGGTGGTAGTGTAGCACATTGGAAGGCTGTATAGTAGAATGGGTTAATAGTGTATGATGGAATGCTGTTAGTGTTAAAAATCCATCACTTTTGAAATGTTATGCTGTAGTAGCTATGTCATCGCAGCTGTTATGTTGCACTAGCTGCATAGCTACTACAGCATAACAACATCGAACGCATGTGCATTATATGACCAGGAAGCGGCCGTGGTGGTGAAAACAACAGTGAAGCAAAGTGGAGAAAAAAACAAAGTAAGTCATCCAAATAGTCACGTTTCGTAGCAGTTGGCATCCTACACCATAAAAAACAATGGATACCAAGCTAATGGTAACTAGCTGAGTTAGTTTATCTCGAGGTTGCCCAAGGCGACCGAACCTCTCGAGCTATGCTATCAAGGTTCAAATGGTTGCCATGGCAACCTCTCGATGAACTAACCAGCTTGTTACCGATAGCTGGGTATCCATTATTCTCCATGTGTAGTGCTACAGTAAGCAAGAAAGTGCAGTGAAAGACAATGCAGTGTAGAGGGTGGCAGTGGAATGCTAGTTTAACAAGTTCAGTTTATGTTTTCCTAGAAGTCTGTTGCCCCTTACCCCTGACCTCCAGAATTCCTTTATGTCTATCCCATGCATTCTTAAATCCAGTGATTGTTTCAGCCACCACCACTTCCTCTGGCATGGTGTACCACTTGTCCACCACCCGTTCTGTGAAGAAATTCTTCCTCACATTTCCTCTGAATCGTCCTCCCTCCAACTTCATCCCATGCCCTCTAGTCCTGGAACATCTTTTTCACTTAAAAATAGTGTATTCCTGCACCCTGTTCCTCCCGATAAGATACTTAAGGGATACAAGGGATACAAGCAACTGTATTATAAATAAAAAGCATAAAAACACTAGATTTACACCAATTATGTTTTAACATTATTGTTTTCTAGTTCTTTGCTATTTTGTTTTACCTTTCCCTGCTGTTGGTTTACAAAACATTGTAGGCAATGCAGCAATTATTTCACTGAGTCTTTGAAAATGTACCTAACTGTCCCCTGCTAACCACACAATTGTTGTTTATGGCATCACAGTCTTTTATCATGGGGAGCACTTTGATGCCATAAGCAAAGGTACTGTGAGGTTTACAGGATACAGGCCAATGTTTTCAAATGTTTTCTATACAGACTTTTTAGATGGACTTCCAAGATGTGCTGTTAATTTATTTTATTTGAATTTTGTTAACTGAGAAAGACCACTGAGACAACTGCAGTACCTTTCTCTGGGTCAACCTGGGACAGCACAGTGCAAAAGAAAAATGCAGAGCAGTACAGCAATTCGATGTAGACAAAAAGCAATGGCATGAATTCAAGACATGATTGCATCAACAGAGCCAATAATAAAAAGCAGGAGTTTGCTAACATTATCCGATGACCTGTTACAAAACAGTATTAGAGTTCCTGTTTAATTATTGAACAATATATGACAAATAATAAGCTAAGAATATACACTATTAGGTTAGTATGCAAGGTAAGGTTGAGTGTTCCCATTAGAATCTAAGCATTTGGGAGGTATAAATGGAGACGGGGTGGGGGGGTATTGTGGGGCATGGAGAGAGGAAGAGGAGGAGGGAGGCAGGTATAGGGAGGCAGGGAGAGGGGAGAATGTAGGAGAATCAATGGAAGCAGGTACAAGGGCTGTTAATCATAGAAAGGAACATTGAAAATGAAAAAAGTATTCTCTAGTAAATTGTAACAGCTGAAACATCTCATTTATGAAAGCACATGCTAGGTGCATAGTTACTCTTTTAACTAGGTATCAAACAATGTAGTCCACTGGTTAGTGCAGAAGCATGACTTGAATCTCATTACAGCCATTGACTTTCTGTGGGCCCTTGAGCAAACCATTTTACCTCCTGTTGTTTCAGTCCTCTGAGCTGTAACATTGTAACACTGAGCAGGAGCCCACTACACACAAGCAAATGCTTCTTGTCGCAACCATCTAATACTACTGGAAAAAAACTGATTTCAGAGAAGCAGGGCTTTATCTTCTACATTGTTGTAAAAAAATGCAAATGGAGTTTACTGGATTCACTCTTTGACTCTGGTGAATATGAAGTGACACTAGAATAGTAAGCTCATGGTTGGGATCTGGGGTTGTTTTTAATATTCATTCTTAAATAATCAAGCAAATATACCATTAGCCTGTAGTAAGGGGCTCAATTAATTATTAATCCTAATGTGATTTCAGAATTCAGTCACAACCAGACTCTCAGGAACAGGTTGTAGCCAGGTCTCTGTCATGTCCATGGACTTGTATAACCAGGGTAAAAGTAATGTTTTAGCAATCTATTTCATCAAGTGATCAGTTGAGTAGAGCATGGTATCTTAGCATGTTTATTATCAAAATCTAAAGTTAAAAATGTTTCTTTTATGGAATTCTTTAAAGGTCGTCTGATATTTGACAACCTGAAGAAGTGTATTGCCTACACCCTGACCAAGAACATTGCTGAACTTTGCCCCTTCCTCATCTACATCATTGCCAGTATTCCACTGCCTATTGGCACTATCACCATCCTTTTCATTGACTTGGGCACTGACATTGTAAGTAATAAAATCTGTTAAACACAAAATAACCATGAGGGACAATGAGGAAAGAGAGAGGGAGTATAATAAGATGTGGAGTCCAATTTTCAAGTTTAACAGATAGAGGGGATGAAGGAGCTGGTGGGGAGCAGTGGCTTGTACTGAGCCCCACAGAATGGCCTATATTGGAAATCAGGCAGCAATCAATAAAATCAACTGAGAAAAAAGACAAAGAGTGGGGGAGGAAAAGAATAACGGGAAAATAACACTGATCTGTAAATATATATGATAGATAGACAGATAGATAGATAGACAGACAGACAGACAGACAGATAGATAGATAGAGACAGATGGATTGATTTATAATACAGAGAGACAGACAGACAGACAGCTAGAAATGACTCTGCCCAAACTTTCTTACTTTAATTTATTGAAAATTAGGATCAGCAAATCTCCAATAAGCAACTTTGTAACCTGATTATACTTCTTGTTTAAACAAGATTGTTTCAGAGAAGAGGCACAGTACAGTACTTTTGATTTCAGATGCAGAGCTCACAGGCAACACCACTAAATTACTTTAAACTCTTAAGTTTAATAAATCCGTAGTTTCAGTAATCATCGGAAAAAGCTAACGCTAGGTTGATTGAGGTGCATGTGTTTCTGGAATGTATGGATGCATGGAACTGTTCTGAATGTGGTGGGGAAGATTGTTTTGGAATGCAGTGGGGGATATGACATTGGAACGTTGAGGTTGTGTACAATTTTTCAATTTTTCAGGGATGATAGTTCAGAATGTGGCAATGTCACAATTTAAAAATATAGCACAGATAGAATTTCAATGTGTGGGGACACTCAGTTTCAGAATATGATAGAGATTCTGGAATTAGGAATGTGTCTGGATTTCAGAATTTTAAAATGTGCCAGGGATGCACAATTGGAAAGCAAAAGGGACATTCAGTTTTATAAATTATTTAGGTCACCATTTTAGAACACGGTGAAGATGAAGTATTTCAGAATGTGAGCATAAAAACATTAATAAATCTTATTTTTCCTTTCTTTCTTCTTTCTTTGGGGGTGTTTCACCAACTTTGGAAAGGATTTTCAGACAGCCATGTCCCAATGTGTAGTTTTTTTCGTTTTTTTTTTTGCAGTTGCAGATTGTGGCAGAAGTTTTGATGCTGGTACGCTAAAAGGGTTGTATAACAGCATCCAACCTTTGAGCCCAATTCTGAACAAGTGCAGCAATCATGATGACACATGTGTCCAGATGATAAGCTGCCATAAATCACAGGAAATGTCACAAAAACTCATATGTTTTTGAAAAAAAAAAGACACTCAAGTTTTGGAATGAACAAAAGAATACTAGCAGGAGCACAATGCATTCACATTCTACCACTTAAAGATCCTGCCTGTTACATTTAGTAGAACTTTATTAATACTGTCAATAAGTTATACAATCTAAACTGCAGTTAAAGATCATTAAAAATACAAAATATAGCATAGTTGTATAGGTAACATTTCATTAATAATTAAATGCTATTCATAATAAAAAAAATAACAGTTACCATTGGATTTTTCAGTGTGTATTTATTACTGCCACTTTTTTGACCTCTTAGACTAATTATGTGTATATAATTTTGGTCACTGTTCTCTAGTTTTGTCTACACATAGTCATGAATAAAGGGTTTAAAGGGTAACAGTCAGCACTCACAGACCCACACGCGTGTGGGCATAGTCCTAATTTGCACTTTGTATGCAAAAGCGTTTTTGAAATGTGCTGTTTACTTAAGCAATAAATCATGACAGGATGTGGGTTATGCTGGGATTTACCCATGCCTGGTGTGGTTCAGTCATGAGGCAGCAGGCCAAATGACCAAACCACACCAGAGGTGGGTATATCCTAGCATAACTCATGCCCTGGAGTGGTTTAGGTTCAAGAGAAAAAGAAAGCATTCAGAAAGTACAAGGAATCACAGAAGGAGCAGGACAGAGAACTGTATCAGTTAAAGCAAAAGGAAGCTGGGAAGGCAGTCAGAACAGCAAAGGCCGAAACCAAGGAAAAGATAACCAACTCAGTTAAGAAGGGTGATAAAACCTTTTATAGGTATATCAGGGAGCGAAGGAAGACCAAGGGAGGGATAGTGAGGAAGCAATTAAGGGAGGAGGGTGGGCAGAGGGTGACTGTGAAAGGCAGAGATACTAAACAAATGTTTTTGCTGAGTATTTACAAATGAAGAGGGGGAGGTACCTAAAACAAACAGTAGAAACACTCTGGATACAGAAGTTGATACCAGCCCATTTACAGAAGAAAGGGTTCTGAAAGAACTCTTAAAACTGAAGGTACAAAGCAATGGGGCCTGATGGGATTCATCCCAGAATTCTAAAAGAATTAAGGGTAGAACTAGTGACACCACTGACCACTCTCTTTAACAAATCATGGTAGGATGGGGTGGTACCCGAGGACTGGAGGAGGGCAGATGTGATTCCCCTTCACAAAAGTGGGAGCAAGGCAGAAGCAGGAAACTACAGACCTGTTAGTTTAACCTCAGTGATAGGGAAAATGATGGAATCACTTCTGAAGGAAAGAGTTGTCAGTATCTAGAGGCCAGGGGCACAGGACCCAAGGCAGCATGGATTCACAGTGGAAGGTCATGCCAGATGAATCTGATAGATTTCTTTGACTGGGTGACCAAAGTAGTAGATCAGGAGGGGCTGTGGACATGGCCTACCTAGACTTTAGCAAGGCATTTGACACAGTACCACACAAAGATTAATATACAAGTTAGCCAGCCTGGGAGTGGGTCCCAAGATGACAGCCTGGGTAAAGAATTGGCTGGAGAATAGGACACAGAGAGTAATAGTAAATGGAGTCCACTCTGAAGAAGGGGGTTACTAGTGGGGTGCCATGAGGTTCAGTATGGACGGTCCTCTTCAATGTCTTTATAAGCGACATTACAGAGGGACTGGAAGGAAAAGTATGTCTCTTTGCAGATGACACAAAGATCTGCAACAGAGTTGATGCACAAGGTGATGGAGAAAAGGATGAAAGGGACTTGGCAAGGTTAGAGGAATGGTCAAATGTATGGCAGCTTAGATTCAATGCTAAGAAGTGCAAGGTAATGCACCTGGGAAACAAAACCCAGGGAAGAGTACACAATGGGGGGTGAGATACTAACAACAACAAAATGGAAAGGACCTGGGGTAGTCATATCAGATAACCTAATGGTGGGCAAGCAATGTGAGAGGGCAGCAAGGAGGGCTGGGGGATACTGGTATGCATAGGAGAGGCATCACCAGTAGAAAACAAAGTTATTATCCTCTGTACAGACAGCTGGTGAGACCCCATCTGGAGTACTGCATGCAGTTCTGGAGACCCAATCTCCGCAAAGACATAGACAGGATGGAAGCTGTCAGAGGAGGGCAACTAAAATGGTGCAGGGTCTGCACGGAAGACTTATAAGAGAGACTTAGGAGCTTAATATGTATAACCTTGAGAAAGGAGGAGAGAGGGGACATGATACAAACTTTCAAGTACCTCAAGGAATCAACAAAGTCAAGAGGGTAGCATCTTTCAAAAAAGAGGTGTGCAAGAACAAGGGCAAATTTAAAGATGGGGAGGCTCAGAGGTAATGTAAGGAAGTATTTTTACAGAGAGGTTGTGGATGCATGGAACAGCCTTCCGGAGGAGGTTGAGAGTCAAAACAGTGGTGGAATTCAAGCATGCATGGGACAGTCATAAGGCAATTCTAGGGGATGGGGGTAGGAAGAAGTAGGCTGCTGGTTAACTGGGATCTGCAGCTTATCCATTAGGTAGGGAAATGGGCAGACTGGGTGGGCCAAGCAGTCCTTATCTGCCATCAAATTCTATGTTTCTATGTTTATACAATGTGTAAAATAAAGAAAAAACAAAAATTTTAGATGAAACATTTAAAAAAAAATTATTAATAAAATAAAAGAGATATGCTTCCACAGGGGAAAAAAATAGTCCAGGGCTGCTAGATAAAATGCAGAAGGCTGCCGTTGACATCCCTTTCACTTCAGTTGCACACAGATGCACAGAGATTAATGGCAAGCTTCTGTTTGCAGTTTCTGAGGGTTTTTTGTTGTATCTTTTTGTTACAGCAGCAGTAGTATTTATTATTTTAGGAACCTGTTATGCAGATACCATCATTGAGTGACTGGGAAATGGAGAGTCTGAGCTGCGCTTTATTTTTTTTAATGGAAATGGGAATGTGAGCTCCATTATATTCTGATAGAAATGGGAGAGAGAAAAAGGTAAAGACAGCATGACAAAAGCATTTTGTTTAATGGAAAAGCTTCTTGATAATGATCGGAGACAGAGAGACAGAGACTGAGAGAGAGGGACTGCCTGTGTCTTAAATCGGTTCCTAGTGCGAGTCAGATGCACATGCATATTATCTGATGGTGTGGTTTCAAAACACTGTGGCAGATTTATTCAGCTTGTAGCCAGTGTTTTTCCCTGTCCTCTGCCTTGATCCCTGGAACAGTGAAGGGGGCCTGAGGTCAGAGGGATTCGTACTGCAGCGGTCAGAAATCTGAACTGTGGCGCCCTGGTACAGTTGCCAGGGCTCCAGCCTGCACTGCTATGTCTACCCTACCTGTCATACCTCTTTCACAATTCTGTGTTATCAGGACATGGGGGATGAGGAATCCATTAAGGTAAGCCCTGATTTTGGAGGGGAGGCCTTACAACCACTTTGCTTTGTTTGGAGGTAGGGTTCAGGTTCTCCGTTGCAATTAGCTACAATTCAATATGGCATTTTCCCACTTGCATGTTTGGGGGGTTGGAGTTATTTTACAACCTATGGATTCCAGATGGTGCTGACTGGCACCTTTTGCATGGGTTATGCCAGTATTTACCACGCTAAAAGGTGCAAGTCAGCAAACCAGATTATTGAGTTTAAGAGTGCCATTGTATAATGCAGTATAGTGGACTGTATCAGACTGATTCTGCTGACTTGCAGCTGACATTTTCTGTAGCTACAAATCCCAGAATTCCCTTCAGCCAGTATCAGAAGAGGGCTGCAGCAGTGGAAGATTTAATAACCTGTAGTGCATATTAGAGCTTTTAAAAACTCCATTCAGATGTTTGCTAGACCCACTGTTCTCCAGAAGATAAGTGAAGTCCTCTGTGACTGCACTTATCCAGGGGTGAATAGTAGGACCAGCGAACCAAAGATCAGAGGTTATGAAAACTCTAACCTGCTCTGCAGGCTATGGAATCTCCCATTGCTGCAGCCCTGCTCCAGTGCTAGCTACAGGGAATTCTGGGATTTGTAGTTATTAAAAATGTTAGCTTGGAAGTCAGCAGGCTAGGTCTGACACAATTTACGATGCTGTTTTGAATAGTAAGAAAAAAACTATTTTTGTGCACCAAGTGCAAAATTGGGACCAGCCACACAATTGTGTGTAGGGCTCTTAGTGCTAACTGTTCCTCCTTAATAACATATTTTTGGATTTTTGAAGTTAGTAGAATGTACTGGACCTAAAACCCATTTTCAGACATAGCCCAGGCCAGTGAGACTCACAGAGGAAGACAGTCATACAAAACAAATAGTTATAGTAAATAATTATAAGGTACAGATTTGACAAGCATGCACAGAGGAAAAGACCCATTTAATGTTCTTTTAAACATTTTGTTTTAAAATTTAAATGAGCTGTGGCAGGTGTGAGTATACAAAAACTATTCTAAAATGTATGAGCCATGAAGGAAAAGGCCTTTAAGAGTCCACCCTGGTGGCAACTGGAATTACAGAAAAAAGTCCCTGATCAGGCTGGCCCAGTGGTGCAAACCATCCCTGGCATCCAGTGGTACCTCTGCAGCACAGGGACAGGCACAGCCCTCCTCACATCTCCTCAGCTGGCAGCCACATGTGAAGGCATGGAGTAGGCCTTGAATTCATAAAACAGGGCTGTCTTATAAATACGAGGCACACTTCCTGTCTAGACATATGGCATTGGCCAAGACGGTGTGAGGATGGCTATGCTGGTTGCCATAGGCACCGGTGGCACTGCATATACAGATAAGATGAGGGGTGTCCAGTACCATGGGGGGACTATTGAACACTGGCGATGGTTTGTTTTTTAAATCCCAGTCGATGGTTGAAGGGAGGTGGGACCACTAACACCAGGGATTCTTTGTCCCACTGAGAGGCTGGCAATCAGAGGCAGGGTGGACCACTAGCTCCAGAGATTATACATTTACACTTGGGGTTAGCAATCAGGGGTGGGGTGAGCACTAGCACCAGGGATTATACTTTTACACTTAGGGCTGAAGACTGGAGGGTGGGGGGACCACTAGCACCAGGGATTATATATTTACACTTAAGGCTGGTGATCAGAGAGTGTGGTGGGCCACTAGCACAAGGGATCATACTTTTACACTTGGGGCTGGCAATCAGAGGGTGAGGGGGACCACTAGCACCAGGAATTGGTTTTTCAAATAGGGACTGGTGAAGTGGGGATTCCACAGCCCACAGGGGTGAGTGTGCTACCTCAGCAGCCAACCAGCTAGTTGGCTGCATTACCTCCAGCAGTTGCTAAGGTTGTGCAGATTAAGAGGAGGTTTTCATCATCAGTATTTGTACAACACACAAGGAATGCACAACACCTTTTTGTGCTGTGCAGATCCTCTGAATATTGTCTTGCACTGATATTTCTGTCCCCCCATCCCACCATTTGCATAACCTCCCTTTTTGGTTTGCATGGGCAATACCCCTGTTTGCCCACACAACAGAACCTTTTGAGTACTGGGCTCAAGTGTAAAACACAGCTTGTGTGGGCAAACACTGGTTAGCGCTCATGCAAACCTTTGAATATCAGGGCCAGGGTTTTTCACTATTTATGGGACATTAGTTAGTTACAAACAAGAAAAGACTGGGGCCAGTATACATCCTGGCATACACCAGAGTTGATCTGAAAGGGAGCCACTATTTGACATTTTAGATCAATTTTGATCCTAGAGAAAGTGATGTCATAATATTTTCTTTATCTGGACCAAATGTTTTGAGTCCATTCTCAAAGATTATAGCTTATACCATGGGATTTCTCTACACATTTTGTAAATACTGTTATGTAGAGAAAAAAAAATATGTTGCGGGTGATACCTTTTATTGGACTAACAAAATTATTTCTGAGACTAGCTTTCTAGAGATAAAACACTTCTTCAGGTCAAAGTGAATACAGCTGAATAGCATGACAGATATAGAGGTTGCATGTGGATTCAAAACATAGACTAGCAGTTTACACATCAAAACATTATAGTCAATTTGCAGTCCTGACAAACAGGATTGTCATTGAAGTGTATCTGTTGAAGAGCTCAACTTGTAAGATCAAAGGACAGCTATATAAATGTCTGGTTCATCAATTAACATTTGTAAAAAATCAAGACAGGAAAAAAAATACCATTAGAAGATTGCTGTTAAAAGAGCCTGAGTGTACTGATATGATGTTTCAAGGAGGAACTCTGAAGCACTGTTTTAAGCATAATCACTGGTAATGTGCTAAAAAAACAACATCTTTATTAAGTCGTTTTTCTTTAGTGTCAACATTTTTTATCATTTTTAGTTCAAATACTGTTATCAAATTTATAAATGAGAAACTATTTTCTGATTCTTCATTGTTTTTCACTGGCATGCTAAATGATGTAACACAAAACAGTTACAGGTATCAATAATTAGAAATCCTGACCTAAATAATGCATGGTTTTCATTTAAGATCTTTTTATGCTTTCTAGAATTTTCTAGTATTATTAATAATAAATGGCCATAGCATTTGCTACAATGTCTAATAAACATATTGGACAATAAGATTTAGAATAATTCCTATACACTTTCATGAAAATTGGCATGCTCAGTAAAACATCATAGCTAAATACTCCCCCTCTCTGCACTATGATATATATATATATATATATAGAGAGAGAGAGAGAGAGAGAGATAGGGGATACATGATGGGCATGAGTGTGATATGGCAAATATTGTCACTCCTGCAGAGTGAGATATCCAAGCTCACGATGCAGGAGTGACAATATTGCCATAGCACACGATCTGCCCATCATGTATTCGATATATATAATAGGGCCAAGAGTTTCAGAAGTTTTGTTATGCTGTCTTGTGTTCTGTTTCTGTTAATGTGTTTGCTCATTCTGTGTGTGAGCTTTTCTGAATGGGCTGGCAGTGTTATAAACTCTGAGAGACTCATGAGTGTGTTTTGCAATGCTAAATGATTTAGTTTTAGATAGGAATGAGAAACATACTTTTTGTGAAGCTGTATTGTTTAGAAGTCTGGCTGCAGTGAAGTTAAACACATCACAGTAATTGTAATGAACTGAGAGGCAGAGTGTCAGAACAGCTGATACTGTTTTCAGTAGTAATTAAGTTAGCTGCAGGCAGAGTGCAGAGTGTTCTGTGAAATTGTGCTCTTTAGGATTCTGGCTGCAGTGAAGTTGAAATTGTCACAGTGATTGTAATGGGTGAGAATCAGAGTTTGAGGAACAAGTGAGAGTGTGTTTCAGTGGTAGTTGAGTTAGCTGCAGGCAGTAGTTTAGACTGTTCTGTGAAGCTGTGCTGTTTGGAATTCTGGCTGTATCAAGTTGAGAGCATCACAGTATTGAGCTGGAAGTTGGGGGGGGGTTCGTGTGTTTTGTAATGCTCACTGAGTTAGCTGTAGGCAGCAGTGAGACCTCTCAGGTAGTTCTGCATTTGTGTCTATGGTAACTGCGCAGGTGTTTCTTTCATGCTGAGGGGAAAGCTGCCTAGGGTGATGATATCAGTGACCTTTTGTGACCTGTGTGTGTAAATGTCTCATATCATCACACTAGAGCAGCGGGTAAAAATATCACACTGCAGTGGATGATACACTGTTTTATCTCACTCATTTACCACTCACCCCTATTGTATATATATATATATTATATATGTGTGTGTGTATATATATATATATATATATATATACACACACATATATATATTCACTGTTATTCCATCACTTCCTGGCACTTTTCTCTTTTTCAGTGTATTTATTAATGTTTGTTTCATCTTCCAGTTTTGTTACTCCCGGCCATTCCTCCTCTACCCAAATATATTCCCTTTTACCTCTTTTAATTTATTCTTATCATTAAAAAAAATATAAGGACTGCCCCAGACTTTTGCCTGATTAATTGATTCTATAGTTGTTTTCCTGTTTCCCAGTCCAATTGAAATTGCAAAGACAAAATTGTTCTGAGTATTCTGCATGCATATTAGTTTCTAGCTCTTCCCATATTTTGCTGTTATATTCCATTTTATTTGACTTATGTAACACTTTATATTCCTTTTTCAAAAGTTTGTACTCTTCCCAGTTTGTATTGTTCTCTGGATGTTTGTCCTGTCTCCATAATATATTTATCTGTTTGTTTCCCTTTCTGCATCTATATAATGCAATGTTTCAGGGTGGGGGGGCAAAGATTATTTCTATGATCCTTCAGAGTTTGCTTTCACAATTCTATCATTTTTACTCAGGCCTGAATGCTTTGTAGGCCATTTTATGTTGATTGTGCACATGCACAAGAAACATGTTGAGGCAGCTTGCTGCAGAAGCAGGCTGTGGAGGCATGGCACTGTTGTGGCCAATGCCCCCACTGCCTTTGGAGGCTTGGCCTGCGTTCCCCAATGGGGTGGCATGCTGCAGCTGACATTAGTTCAGACAGCATGCCACCACCTTGAAACATTTTAGCCGCTGCAATCAGGGGCCGCCTCATCATTGCAGCGTCATCTGCAGCAATGAGGGAGTGACCCTTCATTATAGGGCTTGCGGATGGGGCACCCAATCCCTGTCGGCTTCAGTCTCCCCTTCCCCTTGTCAATGGGAGAGCCCACTCCACATTAGCATAAGTCCCCCCCTTTCGTTCTGTGCCTAGGGGGGGCCCAATCCCCTTTGGCTCTTGTGTCCCCCCTTCCGTATGTGCTGATGGGGGTGCTCAATCCCCTGTCACCTACAGATCCCCTTCAAACACTCAGGTGGCATGCTGGGAGCCCACCCCAGCAATGCCAAATGCCCCTGAAAAAGAAAAACTGTCCCACGATGATTTTTTTTTTTAACCTGTGAAAAAAGAAAGTGGTCTCTCGTGGTCTCCCTGCCCTCTCAACAACCCGCACCCACCCTCTGCATGCTCTGTATCCCAACACCCCCCTCACCCCATACGTACCTCCGAAGCCTGGTGCGATGATCTTCCATAGACCGGGAACACATCTGCACTCTTCAAAGCCGACCGCAAACTGAGGAAATGCCGGTAAGCTGTATAATGACATAAATAGTTTTTTTTCAACTTTGGTGCATATCTCAGGCATTTATGGGAATTTTGGCACCAAATTTTCAACATGGGGTTATTGGGACATCTCCTCATGAATTCAGCCACTGTCATTATGTTATTCATCCCGAAAGGTGATTTCGCGGTCACTGCATGGAATCACCTTTTGGGACCGATTAATGAAATGACAGTGCCAGTGTTCATGAGGTGGGCTCTCAAGAAGCCTATGTTGTAAATTTTGTGGGAAAAAAATCCCAAAAATGGCTGTTTTATGAGCATGTGTTGCGCAGTTGCTACACACTCTTGTAACTTCGCAAATTTGCAATGTTTTCACTCCAGATTTTAAACATTGGCATTTCTCCACACCTCCTTATGAACAGTACAGCTGTCATTTTTCACATCCTGGCCAAAATGTGTTTTTGCACTTGCGGTGCAGAATAGCACAGCCGCTGTGGGAAATCAGTGTTCAGGACACATTAAGAAAATGACAGTGAGATGGTACATGAGCAGAGGTCCTAAAATGCCTATGTTGAAAATTTGGTGACAATAATCCATCAAATGACTGTTACAAGTGTGCGTTGTGCAGTTCCCACGCACCCTTGTAACTTTGCAAATTAGTAATATTTTTATACCAGATTTTCAACACTGGCATTTTTTCACACCTTCTTATGAACAGTACAGCTGTCATTTTTCACATCCTGGCCAAAATGTGCTTTTGCACTTCCGGCACAGAATAGTGCAGTTACTTTGGGAAATCAGTGTTTGGTACAGATTAGGATTGAGCGAATGAGAGCGGGAGAGTGACCGAGCTCAACTGAGCTCTGTCAGGACTGCAGCAGATTTCTTTGTGGGCAGAAAAAGGCACCAATGCAGGCAGGAGCCCAGTACAAAAGGGCAGCCTGCAGTGGTGGGAGAAACAGAATGAGCAAGTGAGAGAGGGGTAGTGAGCTACCTTAACGGAGCTCTATTGGGACAGCCGTGAACTTCTTTGTGGCAGAAAAAGGTGGCAACACAGGCAGGAGCCCAATACAAAAGGGCAGCCTGCAATGGTGGGAGAAACAGAATGAACGCGTGAGAGAGAGGGAATGAGTGAGCTCAATGGAGCTGTGTAGGGACTGCTGTGGATTTCTTTGTGGGCAGAAAAAGGTGCCAATGCAAGCAGGTACCCAGTACAAAAGGGCAGCCTACAACACCGGGAGAACCAGAATGAGCGAGTGAGAGAGGGAATGAGCGAGCTCAATGGAGCTGTGTTGGGACTGCTGTGGATTTCTTTGTGGGCAGAAAAAGGTGCCAAAGCAAGCAGGAGCCCAGTACAAAAGGGCAGCCTGCAACGCCAGGAGAACCAGAATGAGTGAGTGAGAGAGGGGGAGTGAGCGAGCTCAATGGAGCTCTGCCAGGATTTTAGAGTTGCCCACCCTCCCTTCCATGGTCCTTTGTGGTCCTATATTACAACAGGGTCTCTGGAGTGGAGACAAAGCAATGATTGGATACTTTTAGGATTGCTGTAATAATACATATTTATTTGTTCTGCTTATTTCTCTAACTGAGCTGAGTAATAAATTTGGTAAAAAAAAATCCCCAAAATGACTGTTTTACAGTGTGCATTGCACAGTTACTATGCACGCTCGTAACTTCTTGAATTTGCAATATTTTCACTCTAGATTTTCAACATTGGCATTTTCTCACACCTCCTTATGAACAATACAGCTGTCATTTTTCACATCCTGGCCGAAATGCGTTTTTGCACTTTTGGCACAGAATAGCGCAGTTGCTGTGGGAAATCAGTGTTCAGGACACATTAAGAAAACCACAGTGAAACTGTTCATGAGCAGAGGTGCTAAAATGCCTATATTAAAAATTTAGTGATGAAAGTCCATAAAATGACTGTGTTATGAGCGCGTGTTGTGCAGTTTTCACGCAATCTTGTAAGTTTGCAAGTTAGTAATATTTTCAGCCAGATTTTCAACACTGGCATTTTTTCACACCTCCTTATGAACAGTACAGCTGTCATTTTTCACATCCTGGCCGAAATGTGTTTTCATGCTTCCAGCACAGAATAGCACAGTCACTTTGGGAAACCAGTGTTTGGGACAGATTAGGATCGAGCGAGTGAGAGAGGTGGAGTGACCGAGCTCAACTGAGCTCTGTCAGGACTGCTACAGATTTCTTTTTGGGCAGAAAAAGGCACCAACGCAGGCAGGAGCCAAATACAAAAAGGCAGCCTCCAGCATTTGGAGAAACAGAAAGAGCGAGTGAGGGAAGGGGAGTGAGCGCTCAATGGAGCTCTGTTGGGAAGGCTGCAGATTTCTTTGTGGGCAGAAAAAGGCATCAATGCAGGCAGGGACCCAGTACAAAAGGGCAGCCTGCAGTGGTGGGGGAAACGGAATGAGCAAGTGAGAGAGGGGTAGTGAGGGAGCTTAACGGAGCTCTGTCGGGACTGCTGCAAATTTCTTTGTGGGCAGAAAAAGGTGCCAACACAGGCAGGAGCCCGGTACAAAAGGGCAGCCTGCAGTGTTGGGAGAAACAGAATGAGCGTGTGAGAGAGGGGGAGTGATCAAGCTCAACAGCGCTGTGTCGGGACTGCTGTGGATTTCTTTGTGGGCAGGAAAAGGCACCAATGCATGTAGGAGCCCAGTACAAAAGGGCAGCCTGCAGCGTTGGGAGAAATAGAACCAGCGAGTGACAGAGGGGGAGTAAGCGAGCTCAATGGAGCTCTGCTGGGACTTTACAGTTGCCCACCCTCCCACCAAGTGTCCTCTGTCATCCTGTATTACAGCAGGGTCTCTGGAGTGGAGACAAAGCAATGATTTTAGGATTGCTGTAATAATACAGATTTAGTTGTTCTGTTTCTTTCTCTAACTGAGCTAAGTACTGAGCTATACTGTTATGATTGCTGTAATAATACGTATTTATTTGTTCTGTTTATTTCTCTGAGTTGAGTATTACTAACTGGGCTAGGTGAAACTATATAAGAGCCGAGAACAAAAAGTATGGTAGCTGAGGGGTGAAAAACAGACAAGGAGGCTTTAGGATTGCTACAGTAATGCATTATCTAACAGATGAGATTTGAGACTGAATTTCCCAGGTCGGCAAGGGGTCAGTTGGGGGACTAATGTAGAGGGGGAGGAATTTGAGTAAATAGGGGCCTAACAATTGTAGTAGGGCACAGAACCTGGGACTAAGAGACTGTAACATAAGATGGGGGCCAAAATGGGGCAGGTGCCACATGTTAATAGGACGGGTATCTTTGGAAGTGTGGAAGGGTGTACAGAGTGTGGGTGTGCCATGATCCTGGACTGGGCTTGGAGGATGGGGGGGGTGTATGGTCTGTAGATGACTGGCTAGTTTGAGAGAGGAACTGTGGAGGTTAGGGAGGAGTGTAAGTGGCAGGGCAGATGAGTATGGTACGCATCCTGACAGGGGGAATAGGGGATGGCAAAGGGGGATGCAGGAAGAATAACTAAGGACTGAAACTGACACCAGTATCAGAGGCAGTAGCAGAAAAGAGAGAAGAAGGGAGGGGAAGGGGTGCCCAAGGTGATGGCGGGGGGGTCTCCTGATGGGGGAGTAAGAGACCATGGGGAGTACCAGGGGAGATAGCAGATGGCAGCATGTAGGGAGGGACCAGGGGTGTCATGGAGTGGAACAAGTAGGAGGGGGGAAGAGATGTAGGACAGGTATAGACTATGAATAGGTTTGAACGCCTGCTATGGGACAGAGAGGGGGAGCAGGAACATAATGAAGGGGGAGGACAAGTGGGGCATGAGGGGGATGGCAACAGGTAGGGGAAGAGACAGTGAGGACAAAATAGGTTTTAAGGGGCTAGTATGGAAGGATGGGGTGGTGACTGAAGGAGAAAAGGCTACAGGAAGGGGAAGGATGGGAGGGGCATCACTATCGGGTAGAAGGGAATGGGGGCTCTAAATCGACAACAGTGGGGATAGGAGAGGTTGGAAATCAGCAGGGAGTCAACATGAGAAGCCCAGTAGGAAGTAGTCAGGATGGGAAGGGGTTCAAGGAGGATGGGAGGAATAAGACAGAGAAAAGGGGTGAGGCAGAAGTAGAGGGTACAGATACAGAAGTCACAGAGGGTGCAGTTGGCGGGGGTTAGGGACAGGGAAGAACGAATACTGGGGTGGAGGAAGGGGCATTAGAAGGAAGGGGGTAAGGGGCAGGGGGGTACTCATCCTGGGAGATTCTAGGCTGAAATGGGTGAGATGGGGCAGAAAGGGGGAAGGCACAGCCATATTTGGGTTGAAGCTGTCCCCAGGTCGAATGCAGGAGGGGCAGGGCAGGCACTGCTCAAGCGTGACATGAGGGGGAGGAAGAAACCTCATTTACTGTTGCATGTGGGTACAAATGACTTGGCTGGGGACACTGTGGAAGTTGCGGGGGAGGTTTGAGTACTTGGGCAGGCAGTGTGAGGGGGTGGGGAAGTCAGTGGCATTCTTGGAGGTGCTGCCGGTACTATGTGCAAGCATGGAGAGGAAGGGTAGGCTTGAGGAGTTCAAGTGGCTGAGGGATGGTGCCACACAAAACATTAAGAGTTAGTGACTAGCTGGGGTAGGGCCTGGGGGGAATAGTGACTTGCAGGCGGGGGACAGGGTACACTGGAGCAGGAAGGGAAGGGGAGTATTAAAGGCAGTATTGCTGAAAGGCCACTGGCACTAAGAGTTGAGGCGCTGGATGCCACACTTCGCACCATGCTGGCAACCCGTGTTCAGATGCAAGCCTGGGCATCCAGTGGTTGGCAACAGAGGGATAGGATTGAGCATCCGGAGGACTGCTCTCCTATCCTGGGGCAGGATCCAGGGACCCACTGCTCTGTAGCGGCTCCTGGTGATGACCGCAGGCACTACTACAGTGGTGTAGTAAAGGGTGGCTGAGTGTGGCAGACACTGGCATGCTGTGCCTAAGCATCATTGCACGCCTGCACTTTGCAAAGGGGATAAAAGTGGAAATTGGCTACGGTCAGGCAGCATGAACTTCCAACCCCCCTGCCCGCCCCAAATGGAGCTTTCTCAACTGGATCCGGCTCTGGTGGGTCGACCTGGGAAGCTCCTCACCATCCCACCACGGGGGTAATCCGTGAAGGAGAGCACCTCGGCCTGATGTTGGGGGCAGGGCTACGGGGGTCGGCCATGATGACCAAGCCGACCTGTAGCCCAGTGAGAAAATATGTAAAAAAAAAAAGAAAAAAAGCCAGATTAGAGGGGTATATCTCTACTAAACTGGATTTAAACAAATGGGGGGGGGGGCAAAAGACTGAGGTTGGTAGAAAGGTCCAGACAGGGGAGCCTGATGAGGTCACAGCCCTAGATATAGGTAAAGGTGGAGGCATAGTAACCCTGGAAGGGGGCTGTCAGAGTGGTCTGAGTGAAATACAGAAGGCACCACCACCTGGTAAGAATAAGGAGGAGAAAGGGTGCAGACTACCAGGAGGAGGGACACAGGACAAGGAGGAGAAGAGGAGGAGAAGGAGGGGTACAGGTGGAAGGTGGTCTGACTAAATGGATAGAGAACTGGTTACAGGGGAGAGAGCAGAGGGTGGTAGTGTTGGGGTAGCTCTCGGCATCCAGAGCAGTGACAAGTGGGTGCCACAGGGCTCAATGCTTGGCACAATGCTATTTGGGATCTTTATCTCCAATATAGCATACAGACTGGGGAGCAGGGTTAGTCTGTTCACACATTATACCAAATCAAAAGCAAATAGCTATAGTAGCAGAGTCCCCCTCACTCACACACATACAAACTCCCCAAAAAGCTGCTTAAAAGCCTGCAATCCATTCAAATCAATTCCATTTTCTTACTTACTTGGGGTTCAATGCTAACAAGTATAAAATCATGTACCTAGGGCATAGGAACCCCGATGCTGGGTATAGGATGGGGAGACGTACTGATACTCATTAGACATGAAAGGGTTCTTGAGGTTCTCATATCAGAGGACCTCAAGATGGCAATACAGTGTGACAAGGCTATGGGCAGGGCAAATTGAATTCTGGGGTGCATAAGGAGTGGCCTCTCCAGTAGGAGGAGGAAGGATGTTGTGCTGCCATTGTATCACTCCCTGCTATACCCCCAGCTGAAGTACTGTGTCCAGTTTTAGAGTCCACACTTCAGAAAGGACATGAGGTGGAGGTTTTCCAGAGAAGGGCAACTAAAATGGTTCAGAATTTTCACAGGAATCCCTACGAGGAAAGGCTGAAGAATCTCAACATGTACACTGGAAGAGAGGACGGTGAGAGGTGACATGATCAAGACCTACAAAGTACCTCACAGGGGTAAAGGAGACACAGTTGGGGAGTTTTCTTCAAATGAGGATGAGCACACAAACCAAGGGAAATACAATGAAGTTGGGGGGGGGAGGCATTCAGGATAGATGTGAAGAAATATTTCTTTACTGAAAAGATGGTAGATGTCTTGAACAGACTGCCAGGAGAAGTGGTGGAAGCTAAAATGGTAGGGGGCAAGAAGCATGCATGGGATAAATATAGGGGTATATTAGAAAAAGGGGAAGGAGGGGGTCAATGGAGATCAATAGGGCTATGGAAGTGGGATAGGTTCAGGTTCATTGCAGGAAAAATCCATGAAGCAAGCTCATTCACAAGAAGGTCCTGATGGACGCAGGCAGAGTAAGACATGCAGTAACATATACAGGCAGGAGTTACAAGTAGGTAGAGAACACTTGGGCAGACTGGGTAGGCTAAGCAGTCCTTTTCTGCTGACAAATTCTATGTTTCTATGGCACCATGTGTTAATTCAGGTGCAGTGTTTATTTAAAGTTGGCCCTACCATACATCCAGATGTAAAGTACAGTAAATTATCGAATTAGATGCAGCCCACTTACCGTACTAAAAACAGAACCCCAGTGCTTTGAGAAGCCTTTACTCTTCACAAGGCTGCTTAAAGAGCTGGGGTTCTATTTGCAGTGTCCACACCAGTATGCTGATCTTAAAATGGATGCCTCATCTGAATGAGTACTTGATTCTTGCTCACTCCATTTCTTCCCCACTTTGAAACCTGCTTGTCATCAGTTAGTTTTGGTCTGACAGCACCTCACCTGTGTTGGAAGATGACCAATAAGCGGCACTGAAAGGCGTCAGACTTCACAGACTGTGAAGGCAGCTGCTCACAGACAGACATATTGCAATTCTTTTAGGGGGTAGGAGGAAGTAAGCTGTTTATTAAGTAGAATCTGCAGCTTATTCATCATTTAGGGAAATGGGCAGACTAGGTGGGCCAAGCAGTCCTTATCTGCCATCAAATTCTATGTTTCTATGTTTCTCAACCACCTTCTTGCCAAGAAGAAGGCTGCAGCTGTAGCCATTGATGACTGTTGGGGTGTGGGGATGGGGGGACCAAAGGGGACAGACAAAGGGAGGTAAAATCATAATAAAAATTGTGACCTTCACCACCTTTCCAAAATGTTTTCCAGTAAAAGAACACACTATGAAGTTTTTCAAATGGCAACACAATCTGGTGAGCCCTCTGTCTGCCATCTGACACCAGGTATCAACAAGCATAAAGTTGCCTAAAGAAGGCAGTGTGGTCATGTGGTTACTGAAATACTGGAGATTACAGATTTATAAGAACAAAATAATATCACACAGAAGCTGGCACATATGCCTATAGCAGCTGTCTCCTGCTTCTCAGTAGTTATAGTTGCACCCTTCAGGTACTTGAATGTTTCTATCATATCCCCTCTTTCCCTCCTCTCTCCCACTGAGTACATATTGAGGTCCCTTAATTTCTCCTCATAAGTCTTGTGTTGCAAGCTCTGCACCATCTCATTTGCCCTTCTCTGGACTATCTCCAGCCTGTTAATATCCTTACGAAGGTGCGACCTCCAGAACTGCACACAGTACTCCACGTGAAGCCTGACCATGGTTTTATATAATGGCATCACTACCTCTCTCCTTATGCTGGTGATACCCCTGCCTATGCACCCCAGCATGTCACTGGCCCTCCCAGCTGCCTTACCACTTTGACATATTCAGGTTATCTGAAATAAGAACCCCCAGGTCCCTTTCCTTCTTTGTGACTGTCAGCAACTCCCTCCCCCCATCCTGTACCTTTCCCCAGGATGTTTGTCTCCCAGGTGCATAATTTTGCACTTTTTTGAATTGAACTTCAGTTGCCAGTCCTCAGACCATTTCTCAAGCTTCCCCAGGTCCCTTGTCATTTTCTCTACCTCCTCTGGGGTATCCACTATGTTACACTTCTTGGTGTCATCTGCAAACAGGCAGACCTTTCCCTTCAGCCTTTGTGCAATGTCACTAATGGAGACATTGAACAGAACTGGCCCCAGGACCACTCCCCACAGCACCCCACTGGTCACCCCCTCTCCCCAGACTGTGCCCCATTTACCACCACTCTCTGCCTCCTGTCTCTTACCCAGCTTCTAACCCAGTTTACCACCCTTTTTTCCCATGCCCAGCCTACTCAGCTACTTTATCAGCCTCCTATGTGAGACGGTGTAAGCTTTGCTTACATCAAGGTAAGCATTGTCCACTGCCCCACTCTGATTAACTTCCTTTGTCACCCAGTCAATGAGATCAACCAGATTTGTCTGACATAACCTCCCCACTGTGATTCCATGTTGCCTACGGTCCAGGCCTCTGGTGGCTTCTAGATGGCCCACTATCCTTTCTTTAACCAATGTCTCCATGATGTTCCCCACTACTGAAGAGAGGCTGACCGGCCTATAGTTCCCTGCCTCCTCCCTACTGAAGGATTTGTATAGAGGCACCACATGTGCACTCCTCCAATTCTCTGGTACCACCCCTGTGTTGAATGACTCAGTCAACATGGCTGCCAGAGGTACTGCTATTTCCCTTCACAGTTCTTTTAATATCCTTGGGTGTATGCCATTTGTCCACCTTCAATTTACTCACCTTCTGCAGGATTCTTCTGCCTGTGAATGAACTATTGTCCACCTCTTCACACCTTTGGAACTGCTATACTGCTGTGCCCTTTGCCCCTCCTCCTCTTCTGCGAATACTGAACAGAAAGACATAGTGGATGTTTTTGGGAGGGGGCACATGACAGTTCTTAGCCATGGTACTTTCACTTCCAAATACCTAAACATCACATATAAGCAATCAACATTCAGCATTGACAAATGCTTGTTTTTTGCAGTTTCCCAGTTAGTAGCATTTTTGTTAGTTCCTCATGTTGTCCCACCCTCTTGCTTTTAATGAACTCTATATATTAAATATATCTCCTCCTCTGCAAATTTTGTCAGTGTTCTTTATCCACTGACATCCTTTCACTTTTACAGAATTTCAGGATTGTATAAACAGTATGGGACAATGGTCAGACAGTAAACAGGAATTAGTGGGTTGTGAGCTGCAGGAGGCACAGGGCAGTAGTGTTTCTAGGCTCACTTTGGTAGGCTGGGGGTTGCATTGTATGCAGGAGGCTAGGATTCATGATGGATGATGTGCAACTACTCAGGGCAGAAATCAACAAAATCTTAGGAATACAGCAGGTGGATTTTGATAGATATTGGAGGCTTAAAATGACCCTGCATTGTCAATCCCTCTGCAGAAAAGGAAAAAAGGTTAAGGGAGGCAGGCTGAGTACAATTTGAAGGAGAGGATTGTGAAAGAGGGGAGTGAATGTATCACGCAATCCATAGTGTTACAAGTACAAAATCATTACCAGGTCCTTGGCTCCAGAGGAGGATGGTATCCAGGGTAACCTAAGAGGTGAAGAGATAGGCAAGCTAAAGTCTGAGTTGGGTATGGATGCCAGATGGGATGAAAGTGTATCACAGGGCAGGGAAGTATCGAAACTAAAGGGGTATTATTGGAGGGTTCAGGCTCAGGAAATTCAGGGGGGGCAGGGAGTGAAGATGACAAGCAATGCAAAAATTATCAAGCATGCAAAAAACTGACAAAAATCAAAAGTGGGATGGGAGTAACATTTGTGTTGGAATGACATGGGGAATTGATGGAGGTGCGGGTCAAGAAGGGTAACATGGGGGTAAAGTGCAAATGCACAAATGCAGGGGATACTCTGAGGATGGCAGTAGTAGTCCAAAGACTGACCAAGGGTGTGGCACTAAATTAGTAGGGACAAACATGGACTGGGTAATCAGGGCAGCCAAGAGCTGAACCCTGGGTGATAGTAAAGAAGCAAGGGAACAACTGAACCATACAGTAATGGGGGGAGGATGGGATTAGGGAAAAGCACACCTTACATACTGTACACATGATGTTAAGGGTCAAGGAGGTGGCAGTGACAGGGAAGTTGGTGAAACTTTCCTCAGTAGCACAGGAGGATCATGTCAGGGATGAGGACAACTTAGCTAGGGGAGGTAACAGGAGAAAAAGAGCCAGAGACCAACAATAGAACATCTAAAGATGGGAAACAAAACTGAAGGGGGAGAAGTGCAGATTTTATCATTGGAAATGCCATTGTAAAAGGAATAGGGTGGCCACAGGATAAGCTGGGCCCACGTAAATGGAACATCTTGTGCCTCCTAGGAAGGATTACTGAATGGATCATTCTGATGGTACATTCACTCTTTCAAGAGGGTAGATAGTCAACCCCATGAAGTCATCCATCTAGGTACCAGTGACCTGGCAGGGTGTGAGCTAGAAGTTGTCCAGGACAGATTCAGGGTGCCTGAGCAGAACAAAGAAGTGAAGACAAAAAGGCAAAATTGGTATCATTCTCAGAAGTACTGTCAGTGACTAAAACTGTTAGGAAATTTAGGATGTCTAAATTCAGTAACTGATTTAGGGAATGGTGATAGGAGCAGAGCATTAGGTGCATAGGGAACTGAGGAGGAGTCTGGAAGAGAAATCCCTATACTTGCCAGACAGGCTATACCTCAGCAGGGGGTTGCCATGATGCTCATGGACAGGCTTGGAGAATATATCATACATAACTTAAATTTAAAATGAGCAGAGCCAAGATTACTATATGGCACAGAACCCAATATTTTCCAAAAGGAGGGGCTGGCAGGCTTCTCCCAGATTATGGGCATATTGGGTAAGGGTGTCTCTGGAGGTACAGATGTGGAGAGTGAGGGGCATGTGATGGCAGTATGGAAAAGAGAGGTAAGAAGGAGGGAAGGTGGTCAAAAAGAGAGCAAGGGCATTCAGCAGGAAGGGATGGGGAGTTCAGTGAGGCAGCAGAAAAGACAAGGAAACAACAGGAAGGGGGGAGGGGAAGACGGGACACTTAGATGGTGATGACTATCAATGTCAGGAGCTTAGGGAATAAGAAGGATGACCTGCAGGCCATGGTGATGGAGGAATGAGTGGATCTGATGACAGTAACTGTGACCTAGACAACCCCATACCATGATTGGGACCTCTCTATTCTGGGGTTCACCCTATACAGGAAGAACAGAGTAGGGGAATGCGGGGTACGCCTTACTTAAGGGAGGGTATCATGACCACAATAGAAGACATTAAAGTGTGGGCACATGGTAAATCTGGGTGATGAGTTAAACAGGGGAAGAGAGAAAAATAAGGATGAGGGTGGTGTATAGTCCACCAAATCAGAGTGAAACCACAGACCAGGATTTGGGAGTCAGATAAGGAAGGCTTCAGAAAAGAGAAGTGATTATCAACTGTAATTTATGTAATGCTGTGAAACTTAACCTGATTGTATCCTCCTGGGTTGTGACTGAAAGAAAGGCAGCGATTTGCTTAGTGCACCTACATGGTAACAAAAAATAGAAATAAATAAATAGTGGGAGAATGCAACCTGCCTGATATGGGTTGGAACATCACACATGCAAGCAGCAGCAGGAGTTAAACACTACTGGATGCATTCCAAGATTGGTTCTTTTTATGTTTGGTTGCACTTATGTGCAAGAAACATTATGCGGCAGCTTAGGAGAGAAGCCGGTTGTGGAGGTGCGGCACTGTGGCAGCCAACACTGGCACTGCATTTGTGGGCTTGGCACTGTTCACCCAATGCAGGCCCAGTGTCCTCATGATACTGGTTCTGCAGAAGTGCCACCAATTTGAAATGATTTGGTCACTGCAATGAGGGACCGCCTCGTCATTGCAGTGTCAGCCATTCCGCTGCAATGAGGGAGCGACCTGTCATTTCAGGGCAGTACCTTGCCTGGTGTAACATTTCCCTAAACATGGCGGTAGCTTATGCCGCCGCCTCAGAGCCCCATGAAAGCTGACTGATGTAGTAGTGGTAGTAGTAAAAACCTTTATTTTTATAGAGGAAAGTTGTTGACAAAATTACATCATTAGGACAATGTCCTGTTTGCAAGATGCTCCTGTTGTATAAAATTTTACAATTAGTACAAAAATGTAATATACAACAAAATAATAACCAGAGAATCAATTCACAAACATTACAAAAAAGTTAATATAGGAAAATCATATTTACACTACCGACAATTATTATTTGACAATATGGCATACATTACACATCTCAATTCTAGTTATATTTTAAATTACGAATATCTAACCATAACATTCATACCTAATACTTAGTTCCAACTTTAGGCTTGATGAAAATGATTTCACTTCTTTAAATTTTTTATTTACTACTGATTTTAACATATTCCATGTTCTATCTACAATCACTGGAAAATGCATATTACTATATGTGTTTTTTAATTTGGGAAAAGCAAAATTTCTTAAATTTATATTTCGCAAACTATGAACATGTTTTTTCATTTCCAATTTATCACTTAGATGCTCCGGCTGTTTTTGATTTAAGACTTTGTAAATTTGCATTGCCCATGCGATCTGCCTTTTGGCTTCCTGAGAGAGCCAACCTAGTTCCTCTAATAATTCACAATGATGCACTTTATAATCCTTTCTCATTATAAATCTAGCCATTCTAATATACATTGAATCAATTTTTTGTAGAAGACTTTTTGATGCCAGGCCATATACATGGTTACCATATTCAAGTAAAGGTAAAAGAAGTTGATTTATTACAGTTTCCTTTATTGTTTTATTCATACGAAAGCTGGTCCGTCTAAACACTCCCAACCTCTTATTTACCTTTAATATTGTATCTAATATGTTTTTGTCAAATTTTAAAGAATCGACAATCAATACCCCCAAATATCTATATTCCAATAATTGTTCGAGTACTTCATTTTGTAATGTTTTTATAGTTATTTTTCCTTGCTTTTATTCAACCTTTGATTAGTTTTACGGAAAACCATGTTTTTTTTTTTTTACTATTAACTATTAATCCTGACTCCGTTAACCATGTACATAGTCTGGTAAAGTCTGCCTGTAATTTATATTCCAATTCTCCAGGTGTACCACCATCTGCAATCAACAAAGTGTCATCTGCATACAGACTTATGCTTGAACATTTTATTATGTCTACGAAGTTATTTATATAGATCAGGAACAATGCTGACCCCAAAATGAAGCCTTGGGGGACTCCTCTCAATACAGATATTTTACTGGATAGCACCCCATTTATATTAACTTGCTGTTTTCTATCTTTAAAGTAAGATGTTAACCAGTTATATGTTTCCTTAGTTAAACCAATCTCTACAAGCCGTTCTCCCAGGAGCCTATGAGACACTGTGTCAAAAGCTTTTGATAAATCCACAAATACCGCACCCACCGACAAGTCATCTTCCATTTTGAAACTATGTTATCAATCATGATGGTGAGTGCAGTGCCCGTGGAAAAACCTTTACGGAACCCAGATTGATATTTTGTTAGCAAGGAATGCTTCTCCAGGAAATCAGTCAACTGCACCTGTACCAATCTCTCAAGGATTTTTGATATCCCTGATAATAGAGCTATTGGCCTATAATTTGTAGGTTGATATATATCCCCTGCACCCTTGTATATAGGTATAATTTTTTGCATTTTTCCAATCCTCTGGACAAATTCCCTCAGCCAAACTCCAATGGAATATTTTTGTCAAAATTGGGGCAACCACTTGTACAGCATCCTTAAGAAAATGTTTTTCTATAAGATCTAGCCCATAAGCTTTTTTTTATTTTAATTTTCTGATCTCAATTTTTACCTGTCTGCAAGTAATACCTTTAAATCTAAATTTAGGTGCCCAGTCCCCCTGTTGGCATGCCCCCGACCCAGTTCATTTGCCAATGGGGGAGCCCACTCCCCATCAGCATAATGTTCCCCTTCATTTGTTGTGTGCCGAGGGGGGTGTCCAATGTCCCTCGGCTCTTTCCCTCCCGACACTCCGTATGTGCAGATGGGGGTGCCCAATCCCAGTCAGCTACAGGCCCCCCCCAAAAAAAACTTTAGAGGCACACTGGGAGCCCACTCCAGCGTGCCAAAAGTCCCAGTAAATAAAAAAACCTTCCTGCGATGTTATAAACATTTTTTTAAACCTGTAAACTAGAAAATGGTCCCTTGTTGAGTCTGGTGGTGCCTTCCCCAACCTGCACCCACCCACTGCGCATCCCACCTATCCATACACACCCCCACTCCATACGTACCTCCAGAGTCCAGCAAGACAATCTTCAGTGGACCAGGAACTCGTCTGCACTCTTCAAAGCTGACACGGAACTGAAGAAATACCATTAAGCTGTATAATGACATAAATGTCTTTTTTTCAACTTATGTGGATTTCTCTGGCATTTTGGGACTTTTGGCACTAAATTTTCAACATGGGGTTATTGGGACCCCTCATCATGAATTCAGTCACTGTCATGGTGTTATTCGGTCCCGAAAGGTGATTTTGCAGTCACTGCGTGGAATCACCTTTTGGGACCTATTAATGAAAAGACAGTGCCACTGATCATGAGGTGGGCTCTCAAAAAGCCTATGTTGCAAATTTGGTGAAACAAATCCAAAAAATGACTGTTTTATGAGCGTGCATTGCGCAGTTTCCATGCACACTCGTAACTTCATGAATTTGTAAAAGATTTTCAACATTGGCATTTTTCCACACCTCCTTATGAAAAAGGACAGTGCAGCTGTCATTTTTAACATCCTGGCCAAAATGTGTTTTCTCACTTCGGCACACAATAGCACAGTCGCTGTGGGAAGTCAGTGTTTGGGACAGATTAAGAAAATCACTGTGATGCTGTTCATGAGCAGAAGTGCTAAAATACCAATGTTGAAATTTAGTGAAAAAAGTCCAAAAAATGACTGTGTTACGAGCACACGTTGCACAATTTCCACACAGCCTTGTAATTTCGTGCATTAGTAATATTTTCACTCCAGATTTTCAACATTGGCATTTTTTCACACCTCCTTATGAACAGTACAGCTGTCATTTATCATATCCTCTCCAAAATATGTGTTTACACATCTGGCGCAGAATAGCGCGGTTTCTGTGGGAAATCAGTGTTCAGGACAGATTAAGAAAATCATAGTGACAATGTTCATGAGCAGAGGTTGCAAAATGCCTATGTTGAAAATTTTGTGAAATAATTCCACTAAATGACTGTGTTACATGGATGCGTTGCACAGTTTCCACATACTCTTGGAAGTTCAAGCATTTTTAATATTTTCACTACAGATTTTCAACATTACCATCTCTTCACACTTCCCTATGAATGGTACAGCTACCATTCTTCACATCCTGCCCAATCTGTGTTTTTGTACATCTGGCACATAATGGCACGGTCGCTATGGAAACTCAAAGTTCAGGACACATTAACAAAATCACAGTGCCACTGTTCATGAGAAGAGGTCCCAAATGCTTTCTTGAGGTGGGGACCACAAAAAGGCCATGTTGAAAATTTGTTGTGCAAATACCAACCAACGCCAGGGGTGTTAGGATTTCTAACTATAACATCCCACCCTGTACAGACACACAGGCATCAGGGGTGTGCCTTTGGATTGCTGACTGTAATGCTCATGCCATTCCACTCCCATCCCCTTCAGCCAGTGACAGGCATCGAGGTGTGCCTTGGACTCTTCAGCCCCAGATTCACCCCATGCTCCTATACTGCACCCATTTCAGTGTATGTCCTTATGGAATGGGGTGACTGTAAAGTCGAACACCCCAAGGCACACCACAACACTTGTCAGTGTCTGCAGGATAGGGTGAGGTGAAATGGCATGAACGTCATGGGCAATGACCCAAACACATACCCCAATGCCTGTCTGTCTCTGCAGGGTAGAGGTTGGGTTGGTGTGAGGTTCAATACTTCAGTGTCATTTCTATTCTGCATCTGTCTAACTCCTGCATTTCCAATGCTAATACCAGCAAGCAAACATTCAGCATTGACAAATGCTTGTTTGAAACCAGTGGTGATAGACCCTACTAGGTATCGGACCATTTTGAACTTGGTGCTAATGAACTGGAGTGGAACCATGTCAGGGGCATCAGCATGTCTGAACACTTGGGAAGCAATGAACACTGGTCTGAATGATTTTGTCTTGATATGAGAAGAGAGGTACTGTACTGAAGTCAAAGACACCTGTTCTAGACTTCAAATGGTCCAATTTCATTAGAATGGAGATAAATCTGAGAGAACACATCACAAAACTCCAGGTGCCCATTAAGTGGAAGAAAAATGATCCATTGTTTGAAGTGGGGTCCATGTAGTCACTGAAACTTGTTAAAAGAAGAAGGGATAAAAGAACAAGCAGAAGAAACCACTGTGGTTTACAGGAGAGGTTGCCAGTGCCAAATGGAAGAAAAGGATTTCTTATAAAAAAATACAGGTTGATACAGTGGGAGGAGAGAGTTGACTATGTGGAGAAGCTAAAAACAGCTAGTGGAGCAGTAGGAAAGGCCAAGGCAGAGACACAGTTGAATATAGTGGAGGTGGGCATAGAAGGCGACAAGACTTTTTGTTTTCAATACATCTAAGAAATAAAATAATGAAGGAAGGTACTGTCAACCTAAACAAAGGTCTCAGTGGATGGAGAACAGCAGAAGGCAGGCAAAATAGTGAATGAATGTTTCTCACCATTTCTGTTCTCTTCAATATGTGCATCAATGACCTTTAAGATGACATCCAGGGCAAGTTGTGTATCTTCCCAGATGACACAAAGCTCTGTGGTAGGGTAGATAGCAACAGTGGGATCAGGGAGATACACAGAGATCTACAAAAGCTAGTGAGGGGATCAAAAGTTTGGCAGTTGAAATTGAATGCCAACAAATGCAAGATTACAAAACAAAGGAAAAAGAGCCCGGACAGAATATTGGATGGGAGTGTTAAACTGAGCACGACATAGGGAAAAGGGACCTGGGAGTCATCATTAGTGCCTTCCTCAAAAAGTCAGGTCAGTGTAACAAGGCCTGTAGTAGGGCTAATATGATACTTGGGTGTATAGGAAAGAGTATTATCAGGAAAAAGGAGCTACTACTACCTCTAAGTAGCTCACAGTCAGGCTGCATCTGGAACTCTATGTTCTACAGTCATCGCTGAAGGAGGGACAGGGACAGGAACAGGCTGGAGGCAGTGCAACTCAGGGTGACTAAAATGATTCAGAGTCAAGAGGGAAGATCTTACAAAGATCGACTTATAACACTGAATATGTATTTACTGGAGGTCGGTTGGGGGGGGCGGGTATGACAGACACCTTCAAGTTCCTGAAGAGAATAAACAAGATGAACTGCAGGGAATTGTTGAGCAGCAGTACAGAGTCAAGAACCTGAGGTCATGAGTGGAAACTGGTAGGGGGAAGTTTAAGAGGAATGTGAGGAAGCTCCATTTTACAGAAATGGCGTTGGAGCCATGGAACAGTCTACCAGTGGTGATGGTGGGTGTCAAGACTATAAATGATTTCAAGCATAACTAGGACAGCATGAAGGATTTGCAGTTGTTCAGGTCAGTAACAGTAGGGAGGGAGGGGAGCATTGGTGTAGACAGGGAGGTGCAAAACCATGTATGGGTAACATTTCCTGGGGCAGATAGAGAACTCTGGGCAGACGTTATGGACTTTTTGTCTTTTTTTGCTTTTATTGCCTATGTTTCTATGTTTCTATTCACAAAGTAACAAGATGGACCAATTTCCCAGGTAAAGATCTGCTTTGGGGAGGAATGTGAGAGGAGATGATCATGGAGCACAGGATTCTCAAGAAAATCAAGACCCTTAAGTTGAGAAAATATCCGTAGCCAGAAGGCATGCACCCCACGGTGTTAAGAACTAGTGGCAGCTCTTGCAGCTCCCCTGACTGATCTGTTAAACAGCTCACTATCTGCAGGCATAGTGCCATGAGAGTGAATGACCACTGATGTAGTACCCCTGCGCATGAGTGGGGCAATGGACAAACAAGGAAACTACAGACCAGTCAGTTTGACATTGATAGTGAGCAAGCTGATGGAAATCATTGTCAAGGAAAGGTTCATCAAATTCCTTGAGGCAAATAGGCTTCAGGATAACAGGCTGCACAGGTTTCTGAGTGGGAATTCATGCCAAATAGACTTGATCAATTTCTTTAACTGAGTTGCAAAGGTGGGGGCCAGGGCCAGACAGTGGGCATACTCTACCTGAACTTCAGCAAGGCTTTTAATTTGGTTCCCCACAACAGACTGAGGAAGAAATTTGGGTGATGTGGGGGGCAGTGAGCAAGTTGGCTAGATGGGTGGAAGACTGGCTTGGGGAAAACCCTAAGGGTAGCGGTAGGTAGGGAGCACTCAGAGATGAGAGAGGTCACCAGGTGGGTGGCACTGAGGTCAGTGCTCTGTCCAGTGCTGTTCAATGTGACCATAACTGACATTGGGGACAGCATAAAGAGCAAAATCTGTAACTTTGAGGACAACCCCAAGCTCTATCTTTCCTTTTGTAGCCTATTGTAGTAAGTTAAATAGCAGTACTTGTAAATTCCATCTACTTTCTCCTACATTTTCAAAGAATCCATTAAGAAATAAATGTTCTTCCCATTGTTTAAAGAGGTAACATTAAAAAACTTAATTGCTCAATTATAATGAAGTCTGGCTTTAAAGTTTACGGACATAGGCTTGTTTTTTCTCACCCCATTATTTTTTTAGTGTTTGTGATTTTAGTTTTGTTTTTCTTTTTATTCCATTTTGTCTGATGTTTCCTTTTTACAATAATTTCTTTGGCTGTTTTCTTTCCCTTTGTTCTTCAGTTTTTCCTTATTACTATTATTGTTCAGCATTTGAAATAACATCTTTGCCTTGCCATCTACTATCTCTGCTATTTGCTTTGCAGTCTCATCAATGGACCTTTTTATTTGTTTCCTTTCATTCTGAATTTATCTTAACTTCTGCCTGACTCTAATATATTTACATATTTTTTTTAATGTACTTTCCAAATAAGACAAAATACTGCCTAAAGCTGTTAGTGCAGCATTGCATTTTTTCAAATCTTTGATGACAGGCTCTCTTTTTGTTTTAAGAAGACAATTAAGCAAGGTGATCATTTCCACTGACGGACAGAACTGAACCATGTGTACCACGTAAATTTTACAAATACATATTCAAAGTGAAAATAAAATGTATGTAATGTTACTTTTGTGACATACTGTAGAAGCACACACACACAAATACATTTTATTTACTTATTTAGTTTTTATTGACAAGGAAAGGAAGGCTATGAAATTTTTCTTGTTTTCAACTTTATCCCAAGGGGATAGCTCCAATAACTGGAAAGAAATATTATTTAATGATGGTAAGCTGCATCAAATAAAACTAATAGGCATGTCATAAGAAGATTAAAAGAGATTAATGCATGTTAATAGATTTTTGGTTGGGTCCCATCTATAAGATCCAGCTTTGGTCCCGATGCAGTACTGTAGAAAATATTGTGTATAGATATACTAGAAAGAGTTAAGAAAAGAATAAACTAACATTGCATATGGTATGGATGATTTAAAGAGCAAGTGATTATTAGGAATACATAGCTTAAAGAATGCAGGTTTCGGGCATTTAGATGACTCTGTAGTCATTTTGTTTGCTTTCATTTGTTTCTTTAATTACCTTTTCATCATTTTATTTGTATTTTGCCTCCTACAATAAAAATAAATCAATGGAATTCTTGCATTATAACATCAAAAAGGGTTTTCTGGCAAGGCTGGCAGTGGCTTCAATGGGAAACAGTAAATAGGAAACTGCAAACCTGTTTCAGTTTTTTATAGAGAAATAAAAGTTTCTACCATGTAAATATTATGGGGCTGATTCTAGAAGCACCCCTACACATGTTACAAGTTGTGACATATGAGGGATGCAGCTGTGCCAAGGACCCTGCAACCAATTCTGTAGGGGGCAGGGTCCCTGCGGCTAAGTCCTGTGACTTGCAACAATCCAACAGGCATGCCAAACAAAGGGCATACCTGAAGGGTTTGTCACAAGCTGCAACCCTGGATGTGAAGGGTGCAAGTGCCCCCATGCCCCAATTCCCCAATAATAATAACATAAAAGCCCCGAAGGACATGGCCACAACCTCCAATCCCCCAATAACATACAAATGCCCTGCAGGACTTGCACATGCCCCCCCATCCCCCAACAGCATACAAATGTACCCATAGGGCTTGCACATGCTCTCCATCTCCCTCTAATATGAGAAACCCCATGGTGGCTTGTTCATGCCCCCCCTGTCCTCATAGTATAGTAAAACCATGCAGATCACTCAGCCTCTGAGAGTCCAGTGGCCCCTCCTGCTCCCCCACCCAGCAGTGCCCTGACCACCCTGCTCCCCTGACCCATTCCAAGCCAGTGACTGGCACAGCCCACCTCTCACCACCATGGCCAGCCACCAACTGAGCTCATCAATGAGTACATACTGTACATAGTATGAGTGCAGTGAACTAAGCATGTGCTATGTACAGTATGCACTCATTGATGAGCGCAATGAACTGAGCATGTGTTATGTGCAGTATGCACTCATTTATGAGCTCAGTGAACTGAGTGTATGCTATGTACAGTATGCACTCACTGATGAGGTCAGGGAACTGAGCCTGTGCTATGTACAGTATGCACTCACTGATGAGCTCAGGGAACTGAACCTGTGCTATATACAGTATGCGCTCACTAATGAGCTCAGGGAACTGAGCCTGTGCTATGTACAGTATGCGCTCACTAATGAGTTCAGGGAACTGAGCCTGTGCTATGTACAGTATGTGCTCACTAATGAGCTCAGGGAACTGAGCCTGTGCTATGTACAGTATGCGCTCACTGATGAGCTCAGTGAACTGAGCCTGTGCTATGTACAGTATGCACTCATTGATGACCTCAGTCAGTGGCTGGCCATGGTGGTGAGAGGTGGGCTGTGTTAGTCACCAGCTTGAAACAGGTCAGGGGGAGTGGGGTGTTTGTGCTCTGCCAGGTTGGGGGAAGGGAGGCCACTAGACTACTAGAGATACAGCAAGCTGTGTGTTTTTACTATTCTATTGGGGATTGGGGATAGGATGGCATGAGCAAGCCCTATAGTGCTTTCTACATATTATTGGGGGATTGGGGGGGCATGTGCAAGCCCTGCTGGGTATTTCTATGTTATTGGAAGATTGAGGGGTATGAGCAAGCCCTGCGAGGATGTTTACATATTATTGGGGTATTGGGGGCATGTGCAAGCCCTGCAGGGAAATGTTATATTATTGGGGTATTGGGGGCATGTGCAAGCCTGCAGGGAATTGTTATTTTATTAGTATTGGGGGTGATGCAAGCCCTGCGGGGAATTGTTATATTATTGGGGTATTGGGGGCATGTGCAAGCCCTGCAGGGAATTGTTATATTATTGGGGTATTGGGGGCATGTGCAAGCCCTGCAGGGAATTGTTATTTTATTGGGGTATTGGGGGCATGTGCAAGCCCTGCAGGGAATTGTTATTTTATTGGGCTATTGGGGTATGTGCAAGCCCTGCAGGAATTGTTATTTTATTGGGGTTGGGGCATGTGCTTCCTGTAGGGAATTGTTATTTTATTGGGGTATTGGGGTATGTGCAAGCCCTGCAGGAAATTGTTATTTTATTGGGGTATTGGGGGCATGTGCAAGCCCTGCAGGGAATTGTTATTTTATTGGGGTATTGGGGGCATGTGTAAGCCCTCCAGGGAATTGTTATATTATTGGGGTATTGGGGGCATGTGCAAGCCCTGCAGGGAATTGTTATATTATTGGGGTATTGGGGGCATGTGCAAGCCCTGCAGGGAATTGTTATTTTATTGGGGTATTGGGGGCATGTGCAAGCCCTGCAGGGAATTATTTTATTGGGGTATTGGGGGCATGTGCAAGCCCTGCAGGGAATTGTTATTTTATTGGGGTATTGGGGGCATGTGCAAGCCCTGCAGGGAATCGTTATTTTATTGGGAGATTGGGGGCATGTGCAAGCCCTGCAGGGAATCGTTATTTTATTGGGGGATTGGGGCATGAGCAAGCTGTGCAGGACCATTCAGACATCTTGGGGGGATGGGGGCACTACGTGTACTGGGGAGGGCTGGGTGGCACACTGGTGCAACTGCCGGTGACTATAAAATACACTTACACCAGCGAATAGCTGGTGTATCTGAACTTTGGTGGATGTCCTCTGGGGGTTGTTCCAGAACAGCAAAATTGGGGACTTTGCAGCTGCCCTTGCAGGATACGGTGCAACTGCTGCCATTAACCCCCATGGGCCATGTTGCAGTGGGTTCATGGCATAACTGGTGGCATAAGTCCACTTTGGTGCAAGCAACCTGCAATACATTGCATGCTGCTTTGCAGAATATTGAATGTCGCAACTCCTGGTGTAAATTGCTACTTCCACCATTTTCTTTGGCGCAAGTCAATTTATGCCAGGCATAACCCTTTGAGAATTGGGCACTATATATTTAATTAAAAATGTGTGATTTGTGTTAACCTGTGAGTATTTGTTAAAATTTAATAGTTAAAATGTTCTTCATAACTAGAATTTTCTTAAGAAGAAGAAAAGAGAAGCTAATTACTGTTTTAAAAATTGTAATATCATATAAATGGTCTACAATAATTCAAACAGTGTTGATGAAAAACACATATATTTCTTTTGAAAAAGATAGAAAAATATAATTAGTTTCTTACTGAAATATATTGGAATCATGGGTAGTTGGCAGTTTCTGACGTCACAATGCCAGAATTCTACATTTTGATTTTTTTACTAGTGGTGTGAAAAACAAAGGTGAAAATCTACTTGTTTCACCGTACTAAGAAATATTGTATTATAAAAGTTGTAAGTAATTACCAGCATTTCCAAATACAAAAATTAAAATAGTCAGTTGTTTATTTATTAGAAGTAAACACCTCCGGCCTGATATTCAGAAGTTTGCATGGGTGCTAACTGGTGTGCCTGTGCAAACTGGGCTTTGTGCTGGAGCCAAATATTCAAAGGGTGCTGTTGTGCCAGTAAACGGGAAGTGCCTGAGCAAACCAAACAAAGGATATGCAAATAGTGGGCAGGGACAGGAATATTGGCACAATCCAATATTCAGTGGATATGCACTGTGCAAGAGGGTTTGCATGGTCCATTTGTGCCATGCAAATACCACCAATGAAAGCCTCCTCTTATTCTGTGCAACCCTAGCAGCTACCGGAGATAATGCATCCCACCAGCCAGTTGGTCACTGGGGGAACATCCCTCCTGATCCCCAACCACAACATTAAAATTGGAGTTCCTGGTGGCAGTGATGCCCCCATCAATTCCCAACCCCTTTTTTATAAATGAAATCTCCAATGCTAGTGGTCCCCTCCCTCCCTCCTCCTTCCTATCCCAGCTCCATAATAACAAGAGAAAATCCCTGGCATCAGTGGTCCCCTTCCTCTAATACCAGCCCCATATTTATAAATGAAATCCATGGTGGCAGTGCACCCCTCCCTCCCTCTGAACCCAGCTCCATTATAACCATGAGAAACTCCCTGGTGGCAGTGGTCCCTTCTTCCCTCCAATCCAAGCCCTGTATTTATAAATGAAATCTCTGGTTCTATTGGTCCCCTCCTCCCTCTGATCCCAGCCCAGACATAAAATGCTTTATCCTGATGGTAGTCATTCCCCTATATCACTAGCCCAGATGTAAAGCATGCCCTCTATTGTGTCCCTCACTGCAGTACCGGGACCCCCCCACTGACCTGATTGGTATCCATGGTGCCGTGGGTGCATACATCAACTGGCACAGTCTTCCTCATACCTCCTCAGACAGCTGCTGTATGTCCAGGTAGGGAACACACATCTTATTTATAGGATGGGACACATTATAAATAAGAGGTGTGCTCCCTGCCTGGACATATGGCAGCCAGCTGAGGAGGTGTGAGGAGGGCTGCGCTGGTCACCATATGCACCTGCAGCACTGTGGATACTGTTCAGGTCAGTGGGAGGTTCCCAGTGCCATGGTGGGGGGGGTTGTTTTTATTTCCATGTTGGTGATCGGGGGAAGAACCACTACCACCAGTGAAAAAGCATTTTGTATCAGGGCTGGGATCAGAGGGAGAGAGGGTACCACTAGCACCAGGGCTTTTATTTATAAATACAGGGCTGGGATCAGAGGGAAGGAGGTGATCATTGCCACCAGGGATTTTCTCTAGTTATTGTGGGGCTAGTAACAGATGAAGGGAGGGGGTCATTAACACCAGGGATTTTCTCTTGTTATTAAGGGGCTGTGATTGGAAGGAGGGAGGGGGACCACTAGCACCAGGGATTTAGTTTACAAATACAGGGCTGGGATAAGAGAGAGGGAGGGAGGGGACCACTGCTACCAGGGTTAGCTATGGCTATCCTGGCCTGGGGGGTGGTGCCATGTGATCTACCTCTGCTACTCATGCAAATGGGCCCATAATGGGCATGCAAATTGGCCATTAGCACCTTGCATGCCCAATAGGCTAATTTGAATGGGTACCTTTGAATATTGCAGATAGCGCTCCAGTACTATCAACTCTTGGGGCCAATTTCAGAAGCCATATTGGGGCTGTGCTCCCTGACTTAGCACTGCCCCAACTGGCCCTATATTCAGGTATCCCAGGCAACTGCAAAGCACAATGCAAACATCTGTGCTACCTTAGTACATTTCTGAATATTGGTCTGCTGCTCTTTAAAGCAGCAGAACAATGAAAAATGCATTTCCCAAAAGCTAGTTTCAGCTGCAATTAATACAAATAGTAGCACATATGACCATTCTGCTTTTCTATGTACCTCCTATCTTAGACAACATGAATTTTTCTTAGTAATTATTTTCCTGATCCCAATTCTTGCCTTCTCTATAACGTTATTTCTATGCCAAATGTGGTGATCATCTTTTTTCTTAAGAAATAACTAAATTAACACTTTCAGACGATACCCAGATTTTAGTGGAACTAAAAGATGTTACCACCCAGTAACAGTGGAAAATGCCTGACATCTTTTATAATAAACTAGGTAGGGTCAAATATTTTGCCCAATCTTGTTGCATTCCTGCTTTAAACTATGAAGACAAACTATGTGACCTGTGGGTTAAAAACATCATGACCCACGTTAAACAGCCTAGCCTAAACTTGGAAGTACCACTGTGCAGTAATTTCAAATACACATGGAACAGAAACCCATGGACTTTCAAAAAATCCCTCCTATTTCCAGGGAATTACATTGATAGTGAAATTCCAACATTGTGAATGTTTTTCTCAGGTTAGTAATCCACAGTTTATATAAATTGCAGTTTCATTTTCCGTAATCTGCAGAAAATGGTTCTGCAAATTACATGATCAGATGGAAATTGTTCTACAATGTACATTGAAATGCTTTTTGGAATTCCATGAACCTTAAAAAGAAATTCCCAACAACATTTCACCGTGGGAATACCACGTTCCGCACAGCTCTATGTGGAAGTCAAATATGTGGGAGGCTGCCTGATTTATTTTATACTAGCCCAACAGCAAATCTGAATCCCAGTTTACAGGACCTCACGTGATAAATCCCATAATATTGTGTGTTTTGCAGGACACGAATAGATAATAAGTGACCAGTAGTATCCCATTCAATAGAAAATAACATTCACTTGTTCAGTTGGTGTTTATGTACAGTAAAGTCTGAATCAGATGCTATATAAACAGTCAGCCAGTAACTAAGTAACAGCCACTTTCAGACATACTGGCACCAGTGCACTCTCTTTAAAAGCCCATTACAGTGCAGCCATTCTGTTTTCTTCCTCTGGAAGGAGGGGGTGCTGGGAAGATATGTTCTTTGAGCAGTCCCTTTTTGCTGATATCTTCATTAGAAAATACATGATGTCAGCTTGACTTAAAATCAGTCTAGATAATGGCAGTATATACAGATCTTAGCAGAAAATGCAAACACTTTAGCCATTTAATGAATCTTGTGTCCCACCCCACCAGGCAAAATATCACACCTTGGGCCAGATATTGAAAGGGTAGCGCCAGGCGCACATCCGTTGCGCTGGATTAGCACCAGATTTGCCCCTGACAGCAGTATTCAAAAGGACATTTAGCGTCGGCACTAGGTGTTAGCACCGACGCTAAATCATAATGTATACAGGGGAGGGACTGAGGGGAGGGGACCTGACTGCCTGCGCAATAGCATATTGAAAAGTATAGCGCCGCGCTACAGGCATTAGTGCAACCTGTAGCGTGGCGCTAACTACCACCAAAAAAAGGCTGGCAGTAATGCGGAGGTGCCCCCCCCATGAAGCACATCCCCCCTTGACCACAACATATGATGTATCCCTGGTAGTCTAGTGGCCTCCCCCCCCAAGCACCGCTCCCGACCCATCGTGAAATGCAATAACTCATTTTCCCTGGTAGTCTAGTGGTCCCCCCCAAGCACCGCTCCCGACCCGTCGTACAATACAAAATGTAATATTCCCTGGTAGTCTAGTGCCCCAAGCACCGCTCGACCCATCCTACAATAGAAACGTAATATTCCTCGGTAGTCTCAGTGGCCCTCAAGCACCACTCCCTACCCATCTACAATACAAAATGGATATTTCGGTAGTTGATGCCCACACCGCCTCCCTGACTCGTTGTAATGCAACCATATTTTCTCGGTAGTCTGCGTTTCAGCTATCCCCAGTGACACCCGCCCATTCCTGATGGATACATTGCTCAGCCTCCTCTCACCACCATGGCTGCTGCCAACTGAGTGTAGGAAGCCTTCCTACCCCAGTCGGCGGCCGGCATGGCAGTGAGAGGAGGGCTGAGCCAGTCGCCGGCTCCATTCTGGGGATCTATATGGATGAGCTGGTTGTCACTGGGGCGGGGGGGCCACTAGACTACCAGGGAATATTACGGTATTGCATTTTATGACAGGTCGGGAGCGGTGCTTGGGGGTGGGGGGGCACTAGACTACCAGGGAAAATTAGTGTTTGTATTTTAGGATGGGTTGGGAGCGGTGCTTGGGGGGGGGAACCTAGACTACCAGGGAGTGGTAACAACACAGGTGGAAACAGGGACCAGACGGCTGTGAAGGGCTGCCTGGCCCAGCCTGTCTGCCCAGGTCACTATATGTTGGATGGCTGCGCAGCACAGCCCAGTGATCCTACAGCTGACAACCCACCCCCATCCCCAGCAGGTTTGCCTTATGCCTGCCCCATGCATACATGTGTTCCAACCACACCTGCTGTGGGCTGCCTCTGTTGGTGTGGAGTGGGGGCATCATCCAGGGCATGTGTGGCCACTGGTAGTATGTGTGTATATAGCTATATATATATATATTTATAAAATGGGTGAGACAATCGTCGTCATCTAGAGCAACAGCACTGGACAAACACCATCACATGACCATGCGTATATCAGAGCGCGACCGCACACCTGTACTTTTACCCCCCTCCAAAACAATTTTGACATTTTATAAGATAGATAAACCACTCTGAGGTGTGCGGTCATGCTCTGATATACGCGACTCCTTTAAGTGGTGACGACTCGCCTTATGCCTTCGCATGCATAACGGCACACCAAGGCGCATGATATCAGAGCGCGACCGCACACCTCTGAGTGGTATATCTATTACATATATATATATATATGTATATGCATGTGTCATTGTATTAATCTATAGTTATAGATCACTACGGATCTATATATCTCATTATGTACTGCTTGCAGTGCTACATAGCTATGTTGTATGCACTGCTGGTACCTGCCAGTGCACAGTTCCTGCTGCTGTCAGCTTGTACTTCCATTCCAACCAACAGGGGATGCTGTGGGCATGCCTTGGCCTGCAGCATCCAGCCTGTACTTCCATTCCGACCAATAAAGGGGAGCTTTGTGCTCATGCAGTAGCACCGGCAAACTGTAGGTAATGTATGCTAAGCAGCACCTAATGAGATGCAAATATACCTGTTTGCCCATGGATTACCTAAGTAGGCTCATTTGCATGGGAACTTTGAATATAGCTCCAGTTTGCACCGGGCTAATGTGTTAACACTGTGCAATCAGGTTAGCCCCTGGCAAGCCTCACTTCAGCATAGCACAGTTTTGCAGTGTGTGGCTTATATTGTTGTTTGCAGTCATACCTCTCAACTGTCCCTGATTTTCAGGGACGTCCCTGATTTTACCTCAAAATCTTACTCTGTCCCTACTAAACATTGTGTTTCTGTGGCCAAACAGTTGGGGGCATACCTCTCAAGTGTCCCTCATTACGAGGGACATCCCTTATTTTGCCCCTTAAAATTGCTCTGTCCCTCATCCATCCCTCATGGAAAAGGTGCTGCCCACAGAGAGAATGTGCTGTATATTCAGATTTTAAAGCAGAAACTCCAAATATTCTGAAATACTAAATCCAAAATAAATCTTGTACAAGTAAACACTATGGTTTTCACAGTGTTCTGAACTTGTATCTCCATGTTTGAGGATGTGTCCCTCATTCTGAGTGTCTCTGTCCCTCATTGTTCCTCATTTTGAGTGTCCAAAAATGTCCATGTCCCTCATTTCAGTGACAAAAGGTTGAGAGGTATGAGTGGGGGTTGTAAGCATAAAATACTGTCAAACATTAATGTTACTGATGTGTTCTTCCTTAGTAAATGCATTCTACACTACACCACTTATCCTACCAGCTTCCTGAGTGGATATCACCAATATTTAAGATGTGTCCCTGATGTTTTTAAGCCTTGTCCCTGATTGATGAGGCAGGGGATCGAGAGGTGTATTAGCAGCAGCTGTGAAATTTCTCTGTGCAATCACACACAATGTTCTCCACCTGCAACACTGGCTTGCTACAGAGTCTGATGAGCTGCAGTTGCAGTTTGCACTTCCCTGTTGTTAAATTTAGTGCTGTCTTATTTCCGGGCTGTTTTTGCCCTGCACTCCCAGACCAGTTTGCCCGGCTTCCTTAGACTGCTATATTCAGCAGGATTAGCACTGGGCTATTTCGTTTTGAATATAGCTTGTTTTGTGCTCCGGGCTAAGTTTGCCTGCCGGGCAGTGCTAATTTAGCCCTGGGGCAAAGTTTTGAATATCTGGCCCTTGTCCTTTAATTCACTTGTATGGCTGTGCAAAATTTATCTTTTGCAAGCAAAAGTCTGGTGAAATTCTGATGTTGTTTCCATGAAATTTTGTGAAATTTCCATGAATATTTTGTGATGATTTGCTAAAGATGTGATTTCAGTTATTTCCAGATAATTTTTAAAGTATTTGTCCAAATAGCTGCACATTTGGATCTACGACTTTACCAAGATCTATACAGAAGTATCCCGAGTTTTACATCTCTGTCTCTAAATGGGACTGAATTATAAGCCTCCCAATGTTCACAAATATTATGATCAAGGCCACTGATTTATGATGATTAAAACAATGACATTCTGTTTTCAAGACTTCAGATTTCGGAATTGCACCGGTGATTGTTATTCTGTTTTCCAGATTTTACCCGGATTCTGCTATCATTCTTTTAGTACGTGCATAAATAATCAGAATTAGAGAAGGCTTAATATACAGAGCATTAAATAAAGAAAATGGAAACTAGTACAGGAAAGAATTATAAGAAAAATACAAGTTTTGTAAACTTACCGATCTGATATAAAATGCCAGATTCCATGATATCTTTGTTTTTACTGGTCTTCAGGCAGCCCTAATTCCAGAATTGTACCGGGTTTTCTGGTAAAAACTCAAAAACAGTGGCCTTGATTATGATTACATTTTGCAGTTATTTAAACTGCAGATTTTTTAACTCCTACAACTTTAAAACCTGAGAACTGAATATCACCAATATTTTACAGGTTGATTGACAAAAATAGTAGGATTTGAGGCTACCACCATTGCCTAGCAGTAGAACATTGTGCTGTTATGCTGATGACCCAGGATTGAAAAGCGAGCCCACAAAGTCATGTCGGGAGGCAGACATGGCCGAGACAGTTGCTGCTCAGTAGTGCATCTCAGTTGTGGAGGGTTGGCAGCAGGTTCCACCAACACAGTGGCCCTTGCAGCTAGGCCAGGAGATTGCTCCTGCCCCAAGGAAGCTGTGGGTTTGCAAAGCTGACAGAGGCTCTACTCCCACCAGGGGATGTGGGGGGGGGGAACATATTTGGGAGATAACCCTGGCACAATATATCAGTTGGGGGTGAGGATATAGCATGCACCAAGCAGGAAAGGGATCTTGGGGTTGTCATCTCTGATGACCTCAAGGTAGGGAAACAGTGTGACAAGGCATCAGGTAAAGCAAATAGGATGCTGGGATGTATAGGCAGGGGCATCACCAGCAGGAAAAGGGAGGTCATAATTCCGCTATACAAGACACTAGTGAGGCCCCACCTGGAGTACAGTGTACAGTTCTGGAGACCATACCTAGGTAAGGACATAGACAGGGTAGAGAAGGTTCAGAGGAGGGCAACAAAGATGGTGCATGGATTGCATCACAAGTCCTATGAAGACAGGTTGAAAGAACTGAACATGTACTCCCTGGAGGAGAGGAGGGAGAGAGGGGATATGATAGAGACATACAAGTATCTTACAGGGAGAAACAGAGTGCAGGAAAACACTATTTTTAAGCGAAAAATATGTTCCAGAACTAGAGGGCATGGGATGAAGTTGGAGGAAGGACGATTCAGAGGAAACATGAGAAAGAATTTCTTCACAGAACGGTGGTGGACAAGTGGAACACCCTGCCAGAGGAAGTGGTGGGGGCTGAAACAATCACGGGATTTAAGAATGCATGGGATAGACATAAAGGAATTCTAGAGGTCAGGGGTAAGGGGAAACAGACTTCTAGGAAAACAGACTGAACTTACAAGCTCAAATGGGCAGACTGGGTGGGCCATAGGCCCTTATCTGCCGACACTGTCTATGTATCTATGTATGTATCTATGATAGCTTGGTTCAGCCTGATCAGGATATATCCCAGTGAACAGGATATATCCTGAGAGATAAGTTGCTAGCCAGGAGAAAAACAAGTAAGGGAAAAAAAAGGCTATGTGTCAACTCTCTAATCTCTCACTCAGTGGCTGGCCAAATTATAAGCAGCAAAAGACTTCAAAATCTTATTAATAATTGAAGTTGAATTTTCATGAACATTTGTGAAATTGTGGAATGTTTTGACTCTTTTGCTGAAGCCATGTCCATACATTTTGCCCTGTCATACACTTCAGTTGCTATTGTAGAGGAAAGTAAAGGCTGAGTAAAGTGCCAGTCATGTAACATTCATAGGAGGATCCACAGTAAAATTATAGTGGTGCCAAGTGTCAGGTCACTAATCAAATCAAATCATATCAAATCTTTATTTATCCAGGTGATCATCATTGAGCAAGCTCATTTACAAGATGGACCTGCTGTTGTCCAAGACAGTTGTACATACATAGATTGAGAGTACAAAGTACAACATGTGCAAAGAGTTACAAACAAATTTACAGAAAAGTGGTAGGTGGATGATGTACATTTCAAGTGTTCTTGTAGGAACATACATGTATCACTCAACTTTGCTGTGGTATATACAGACTCCATGTATGCAGAAGTTGAGGTGGTATGTTTAGTCATTTTTAGTCAAGCCTCCATCAGAGGGTACAATTCTTTGCATTTCAGCGCTCAGTGACCGTTTACCATACTTGGGTGAGGGTCCTGGGCTGCATAGGGGCCCCTAATGAGGTCTGTATGTTCTGCTTAAACAGTGAGAGGAGAGTAATATGGGAGAAGTGGTGCCTTGGGTGCCGAGGGCCACTATGGCAGCTGTCTAGTGGACTTGATTAAAATAGGGAGAGGAGGAACTAGGTTTGTGGCTGGATATGGTAAGGATACAGAGTGAACCGTCAGCAGGACAGCTAGGAACTATGGAAACACTTACAGATTTTGGCGAATGTTTTGTCATAAATGATCCTAAACAGGGCAAAACTGACAGGAGAGCTGAGTCTCAAGGATCAGTGTACCCTGTTCCAGAGCATAGACAAAGCATGGCTTATGGCAGACCTGCCAAAGTGGGTACTGATCCTGGGGATTTTCAGAGAAATTAGCGAGTGGCTTCTTAGTGCATAGCTACTGATTGGGCTCAGGGGGAGGCAGGCAACAATGTAATCTGGGAGTTTGTTGGTAAGGGCTCGGAATGTCCAGAGTGCTGCATTTCTACACCACCTATATTGAAGGGAAGGCCACCCTACAGCTGCATATAAAGAGCAGTGTTGTGTGGAGGATGGGAGACCAGTTATAAATCTTAGAGCTCTGTGATACAGGACATCCAGTTTTACAAGGTGTGAGACGGAGCACTGGCCATAGATAATGTCGGTGTAGTCGATTAATGAGAGGAAACTTGATTGAACAAGCTGTATTTTGTGTCTGCAGTCAGAAGATGTTTAATTCTGAAGAAGAGGCCAAGCTGCTGCCTAAGCTTTTTCATCAATTCTTCTGTGTGCTCCGGAAAGGAGAGTTTGTTGTCCAGCCATATACCCAGATATTTGAATTTAGGCACAAACTCAAGATCTTCACCTAGAAGGATCGTTATGGGAGGAAGGGTACCAGCAGCAGCAGAGTAGGCCCTAGTGCTAGATGGGGTAAAGAGCATGGCGTTAGTTTTTTTTGCATTTAGTAGCAGCTTTTTGCTGAGAAGCTGATGCTGTACCATATTGAATTCAGTTTGTAGATCTGTGCATGCGGCTCCAGTGGAGTCACGGCTTAGATAGAGCACTGTATCATCAGCAAACAAGTGGATATTGGCTTCTGTAATGCCTAGGTCCAAGTTGTTAATGTAGATGGCGAACAGTAGAGGGCCCAGTATGGAACCCTGTGGGACTCCTATTTTTATTGGTTTGAGAGGAGAGAGCTCACCTTCGGCCTTAATTTGTTGCTGCCTATCAGAGAGATAATCCTGGTACCAGTCCAGTGAGGTTGAGTCCATACCTATGGTTTTTAAGGTGGAGAGATGTAGTCTGTGGTCGACAGTATTGAAGGCCTTGCTGAGGTCTAAAAACACAGCACAAACAAATTTGTTGTTGTCAAGGTCCCATTGCCAGTCATTAGTGAGTTTGGCCAGTGCCATAACAGTGCTATGGTTTGCTCTAAAGCCAGACTGCATGGGGTTAAGCAATGTAGAGTTATTTAGAAATTATCTCAGCTGTAAATCCACGACTTTTTCCAGCATTTTTGAGAGTATAGGTAGAAGAGAGATTGGCTTATAATTGTTCAGGTCGCATGGGTCCCCTGCTTTAAATAGGGGGATAAAATGAGCAGTTTTCCATTCCGGGGATGAGCCCTGGGCTAGGGACAGGTTGAATAAGTGTGATATAGGAGGGCTAGTATGTGAAATGCTATTTTCAGAAAGTATGGGTTGAAGGAGTCGCTCCTGCACTTTTTTCTTGGTATCTAGCCGTAGCATGAGGTCTTCAACTTTATGGTGGTTGGGGAAAAGGAGAAGATCGTATCTTTGTTACTTTGGTCTGGAGGCTGGGCAGTGAGCTGTGGACGGAGACTACTTACTGGTGCATTATCGAATGCCATGCTTGCAGTGGCGAAGTGGTTGTTGAAGACTTGAAGAATTTCAGATTTATCATTGATAGTGACATTGTCGATGGTGATTTTGGAGGGTAGTGCACTATCTGGGGAGTGTCCAGACAGTTCCTTTATGGTGGACAAGAATTTGGTTGGGCTGTTAGATGCAGATAGTAATTCATTTTCATAATAATTGGCCTTGGCCTTTCTGACCATTTTCGTGCAGGCATTTCTAGCTGTCCTAAAGAGACACCAGTCTGCATCAGCCTGCGATTTCTGGGCCTTTTTCCATAGCTGGTCTCTTTTGAGTAAAGCATTCTTCAGATCCAGTGAAAACCAATGGCAGGTTCTGGTTTTTATTCGTGCTTTAACTAGAGGAGCATGGTTGTTTAGGGCACTGGCTATGATTTCATGGAGAACATTATAGCCATCACCCACTGATTTAGCCAGGTAGAAAGTCTGCCAGAGCAAGGAGTTTTTAAGTTCTTGTATGTAGGCCAGAGGGTCAAAGTTCTGTCTGGATCTTTTAGTAGAAAACTTTGATGTAGATAGTGGGTTTGAGATGGTTCTTATGCCAGCTATGAGACAGTGGTCACTAACATCTGCTGGAAGGATACCGGCATGGGAAAAGTAGTGTGGTTTGTTGACAAGAAGGATGTCCAGAAGTGTCCTTTTCATTGGATGTTTCTTGTTGATGCGCGTTAGTTCTGTAATCATTTGGGTGAACCCGTGAGAGTAGCAGAATTGTTTTAGGGGTAGCAATCTGTTTGATATCCAGTCATAGTTAAGGTCACCTAATATAATTGTTTCCTGAGGTGTCATGTCCATTTATGAAGACAGATGAGCCAGGAGCTGTGGTCCTGCTGCTGGGGGGTCTATAGCAACCTATTATGCAGAGTGCCACAGACTGGGATGGTTCGACCCTGAGAGACAGGCATTCAAAGCCCCCGCAATGGAAGTAGCATCTAATATATATACTGTAAATTTGTTTTTAACATAAATGGCTACTCCCCCTCCCCCCCCCCAGTCTTTCTATCTGCTCTGAAGAGGAGGTAGTTGGGGATATTAACCTCACTGTCTGGTGGTGATGCCCGAAGCCAGGATGCCGAGATCACAAGTATGTCTGGGGCAGTGTGCATAATCCAGGCCTGGACATCCAACTTCTTTAGAAGGCTGCACTAATGTTAGTGATGAACCATGAAGAATAGTCATGGACATTCTTGTGTAATAGTCTGTCTTCCTGCAATATGCCAACTATCCACTATAGCTCACTGATTTAATGATATGTGGAAGTGCATGCACATGCAGTATTGTTCATGGTGCCACTTGCTTACTTACTAACAACCCAATAGATAACAATGTACATTTTTATTATTTGTAAACAGTGACACCAAGTGGCACTAAGCCTTGCAACCACTTGTGACTCAGGCCATTATTGGGCATCACTGTCATAGGGGTGTTGGAGGGCTTTGATGCTAGTGCATGTAAGAAGATTCAGTGGTGCTAAGTGCTTTGTGACAGTTAAATTCCATAAATGGAATTCTATTGGCATTGCCTATTATGCATCCATGCATTGTTGAGCAAATTTTGCCAGTTAGTATTTTGTAAAGTATCCACAATAAATGTTAACCCACTAAACCACATTTACCCAACCTAATTAGATTCCAGAACATATTTACTTTGGTATGCATACCAAATCTTCTTAAACAATATTATGACCCCACTTGAATTATTCTTAAATGCAGCATTAAGTCCTATCCCCCAACATTTCATATAAAGTTGAATCTGGTCTGACATCAACTGCATTTCTTGCAGTAAAGCACAATTTGTACCCAACTTGTCTAAATGATTGAACACTTTTTTGGCTTTAATTCAGTCCTGAATCTCCTTCACATTTGAACTAGTACATTTTAATGGGTGGGTCATAATTAATTTGTAATTGATATAGTAGCCTAGATATAAGTTTTTATATAGATTATTTTTTTATTTATTTAACAAACTGGAAAGACCTTTGAGCCAAGGACTCTTTTACAGAGGTTCCATGTCAAGTTTCCCTCAAAGAAGTTTTTTCCTTTATCTTTTTCACAATTCCAGTGGCAGGCTGTTACATGACTCAGATCAGTTAAGTCCAGTGAGATTAAAAAACACAAATAACCTAAACTTAAAAAATGAAAATCATCCCCTCCCCTGGATCTTTCCAAGGATGTACATATGATAAGATGTATTATAACCATTATTCATAATATGACATACAAAATAGTAAGTAACTATAAATATAAGGTCATAACATCCACGTAGTCTCAGAAAATATCCACCTTGAGAGATCCCCCCACCCGCATCCCCCCTCATTCTGTCCATCCTGTAGATTGTGGTTTGATCCGGTCAAGCACTTGCTGAATCTCTCACTTATAGTGTAACTCTATGTAACAATTTAAATATGGTAAATATGTACAGAGAAAGGAGAAAGGAGAAAGAGGAAAAAATCCTACTCTCCAATTTCCCCTTTCTCTTCTCTCCCCACCCCACCAGGATGTGTTGTTCTCTACAGGTCATCTTTATGTTTCCATTATCCAGCTATGATGATACATCCTGTTTTAATCCCTGTACTTTATTCTTTTTTATTATTTCTTTCTTCTCTCTGACATTTCACTTTTTATGCCACTATATATATATATATATATATATATATATATATATATATATATACACATATATATTCCTTTTCCTTTCTTCTACCCTTGCTAGGATTTATAGTGCATTTCTAATAAATCTAAGAAATGGGGAGGGAGAGTGGAAGATAGCAGGAGTAATGAGTAGCAGTTGAATTCATCAGTCTCCTTGTGTATAAGGAACAAATATAGTTCCTTACAAGTAAAGAAAACAATGCGAGTGCACCTCTCTGATCACTCCTGACTAATATCTTGGGACTATAGCTATTCACTGAATAAATTATAGTACAGTTTCGTCCCAACACAAGTCATTACCCAGAGAAGTTCAAGGGGTACATTTTTCAAACAATGAGAAGATCATAAAGTTGCAAAATTAAATGCCCCCATTGTCTTTCTTGCTGTTTTTAACTTCCATTCTTCTCCCTGACCATCTGTTTCTGCCACATAAATCCTCTTTTACAGATTTTCATTGCACAAATTGCTAGCATGTGTTTCACTTGTAATGGGAGGATTAGCAATGGAGGGGGTTGAGTTGCTCGTGTTCAGCAAGAATGCTTCTGCCTGCTTTGAGTCAGAAAAAAATCCTCACTTGACCATGCATAAAGAGGTGTGGACAAGCTGGGGGGCAATAATGAAAATCTTATATTCTTTTTATTAAGAAATTCCTTGGCTTTATCAAATGCTCAGCGTGTTTGAATAGTGCCAGTAGAAAAATCGGGTAAGCTAAAAATGTAATATTGTTATAAATCAAACCTCTGTTAACCTTCCATATCACATGGTAGACTCACAGTCCTGATATTTGTGGGGATTAATGTATACTGCATTGGGTTTGTACCTAGCTTCATGGCTAGAGTCTTGTTTTCTGGGGTCTCCCCTGTCCCCTCCCCCCTTGGGCTCGACCGAGTAATATTTTCTGTTCCAGATATTTTTATTTTAAAGCAATAGTCAGAAGTTTTTCAAAATAGGGAAGGGGTCTCCCTGTCCTTCAACACCGTCTGGGACACCAATAAGTTTCACGTTGTCTCTCCTTGATTGTCCTTCTAAGTCACTAATTATTTGTATCCATTCAAGGATCAAGTTACTTTGTTCTGTTTGTTTATCCACAATTGGGGCCAATTTGTCTTCTAAGGAGCTAATCTGATGCTCTGATTTGGTAGCTCTAATAGTGAGGGATTCCATTTTATTAGTACGGTCCAAGAAAACTTGTGTTAACTCTGATACGCCTGTGATTATAGTAGAAAAAATGTTTTTAATTTCTTGGCGTATTTCTTCCTAAAACTGTTTAAACACTTCAGCTGTGATATTATCAGCAGCACTATTCTGGCTATCTTGGCCCAGACTGACTTGCATATTAGCTTGCATTTCTTTCAGAGAGCTGCCATGAGAAGAGTCAGATTTAGGCACTACATCAGTAGTTTTATCAGAAATGGATTGCCCCATATTAACAGATTGCTCTGCCCCATTTTGACTTTTATTTATTTATTTATTTAAGAGTTTTACCAGGAAGGCATACTGAGTGGTGCAACGCTCGATTCCAGATGCGTCCTGCGGGAGGGGGATTTAGGATAGACAGTATACAGAGCAACATACATTACAAGCCTCAACATAAATGCAAGGTTGAGAGAATCACATTATACACCTGCCTCTTGGCAGGGGAAGATACATTGTGCAGCTAGAGCACACACTGAGGCTTAAGTGCACCAGAAATCACATTAACATGTCGTAACTAATATACACACAAGCATATACAGTGAGCTTCAGTAAGGTTACCATCAGCATTAGTTTGAACAGGATCACTGACCTCCTTTATTTCTGTAAGGTGAGCTGAGTCTGCCATGTGTGAATTTATAGAGGTGTTGTTGTCTTTTTCTTCTGCAGTCATGTAATTTTAGTCCTTTAGATCATGTTCTACTAGAGCTTCCAGCATATTGGAGCAAGAATCCAGAGCCAAGTTTTCCCATGTTACCAGTGAGTCTGGGAGGGGGGACAGTGGCTTGCCAGAGAAAATATTACACAAAAGCAGAAATGAATTTAGTTTCTGTTGCTGCAGATGAGTTCTTATACCCATCGGTTCAGAAGTGCTACACGCTGGGATCAAAGGTGCAGCATAGCAGTAGAAGAGAGTTTCTTGTTCTTCCGTTGTTCCCAGTTAGAGTCTGGCTGGACATGTTTCCACAGATTTTGCTGGGTCATAATCACACACCCACATTAAAAAGAGAATTGGCGGGGAGAAAATCAGTAAGTTTCAGTCAAAACTTAAGGTCTAGATTTCATAGCAAAAGTGCATTTTTCCATTACAAGAGCACACTCCAGCAGGAAACAGTAGCATGGCCAAGTGGTCACTCAGCCATTTTGGATCTATCTCCACAGTGCCTCCTTCTCCCGCCCGCCATGCATACCAAATCTTCAGTGTGTATCTGCAATAGCAGTAGAGCTATCAATATCCAAATATTTTGAACATTTTCATACAAATAAAAAAAACATAAACTGTGAAATTCTGAAATCCTATAATTTACATGTTATGCAACCAACAACCCCTTTATTTAACAGTTACAAAACTCTTTCAAGAAAGTATGCATATACATTTTCAATTATCTAGCTCCAAAGGTGGCTACATTTTAAGCCTAGAAATTGTTTATGAAATGTTCATATAAATAACAAAATGCCAGGGTGTGAGCCCCTATAACTTCTTCATCCCTCATCCAAATGTCATGCAACTTGACATTGTCTTAGTAGAATAGCTGGTCCATATGCATACCAAACTGCAGATCTCTGTCTATAAGGTGAACTAAGTCATGACTAATTAAAGAATTTTGGAAAAGTTCATAAAATGTTAAATTAATTCAGTGAAATCGAAATTCGCTAATTTCACCCAGCCCTATTCAGTTGTCAAATCTTGATCTAATGTTAAATGAAAGAGACCTATAGTAGCTGAAAAGTGTTTGATGATTTTTAAGTAACTGCATTCTGTTTCAGATACCAAGTATCTCACTGGCTTATGAAAAGGCAGAGAATGACATAATGAACAGAAAACCACGAAACAAGTTAAAAGACAGACTCGTGAACCAGCAACTTGCTTTGTACTCATATCTGCAGATAGGTAAGTAGAGATGCCATTAGTAGAGATCAGGTTTGAGGAATTTTAGTTCTCTAGGGTTTTATCCATAGTAATATGAGTTCTTTTGATGGCTGAGGGTCTCGTTAAGACACAGACTAGCATATACATGATATATGCATTGCTGGCTCATGTAACCTTTCTCTCCAGAGCTGTTCTACTCACCGGGCAACCTTTACATCATTCAGCCACCTCGTCTACAGGCAAGCAGCTCCATTCATGTCTGGGTGCTGCCAGAGATGTATGGTTCTAAGAAACTAGGCTTCCAATCAGAAGCCCAAATCAGAGGGAGTGTTGGTCCATTCCTCCAGGATTATAGGGTATGGCAGTCTGAGGCTGCCTTATCACTTTTCAAGGCACAAACTACTTTTCTCTTCAATCCAGAAATTATTGGGTCAACCCGTAGCATGGAATTAGCACTACCACTTGCCATGCCAATGATTCAGTTTTGGTATCAAATGTGAGTCATCATGGATCAGTCATGAGGGAGAGGACTGAGCATCTGGAGGAGTACTCTTCTCTCCCAGGAAGGTGGTCACCCCTCCCATAGAGTGCCTAACACCCAGTGGAGGTTGAGTTTCAGGACATACAGGAGGTCCAGGAAGGGCAGCAGGACATCGATAAGATGCAGCATGTCATTACATGATGCACCTGAAGGTGAGATAAAAGAGAAAGCAGTAATCCCAGCCACAGGATAAAGGCACCATTCCACAGGCCTGGCACCACTGACTGGGCAGCTGCACCAAATCCTACCTCAGGATGCAGGGGATAGCCCTTCCCTGACCCCACCATGAGTGGCAAGCTATCAAAAAACAAGGGGTAAAGCCCAGAAAAGGTGGGTGACTTGGGTTGGGGTGGTTAGTCAGGAGATGGGGAGTACTGGTAAGTAACTAAATTTCCCATTTACAGAATGTATACCCCAACATGCACTGTGAGTTTTAGTACTGTCACTCATAATGCATGATAAGTAAAATTCTACACTGTTATATTGTAAATTGATTAGGTAGGTTCCTGGACATGACTTTGGAAGTCACCACCAGCACCTGTCACTACACTTAAGAATGGGAGAGGAGAAGAGAGGAGTAGTGACTATCCTGTACCAAGTACTTGTTGAAGGTGAGGGGGATGGCACCCAGCACTGCAACATACTGATAGCCAAGATTTTACTGAAATGTGGGTGCTGGGTGGCCAGGCAGTGCTGACAGTCTGGGTTTAGCAGACAATACTTTGTCCACAATGGCAGCTATGCTAGGGCACTAATTTACCTCAGCTGGTAGAAGCTGGAACTGACTGGGGAAAAGAACTCTGGGGAGGCATTTTCTGAGCCAGTAGCTGACAAGAACAGCCATGAATGAAACATTATGGGTGGGTGAGGGTAGTATGGATCGAGACCCACAGCTGAAACCCAATATATAGTCAATACTGACTATGAAACAGAACGTGGAGGTTGTGTATACTGCTTTTGTTATTATAGTATTGGTGGTAGTTAACTTGAGATCAGCATGTCATAGCTTGCCACATTAAAACTCCTGGGCAACTAGACCTAGATAAACTTCTACTGTTTTTTGAGGACGTGCTTGCACAGTCCAGGTTCTTGAATGATGTTCTCTGCTTGAGTGGTTACATACAGATAATGCCATATTTACCTATAGTTTGAGTCACATTTACATTCACTGAGTCATGTTTATCTGTACTTAAAAACATGTTTACCTAAGCTTTGAGCCATCATATTTACCTACACAGAACCATATTTACTGACATTCTGAGTCATATTTATTTGTCTTTTGAGCCATCTTTATCAAAACCTATAGCCATCTTTACCTACTGTATTCTTAGATCCTGGTTCACCTGTGCTCAGAACCCTTTTAACTATGATTAGAACCCTCTTTTCCATGTTTAGGGCCCTCTTTACAAATGCTTAGAACACTCTTTTCCTGTGCTTAGAGTCCTGTTTATCTATGTGTACAACTGTCTTTACCTGTGCTTACAACCCTTTTTCCTATGCTTGGAACATTTTTTTTTCCTAGGCATAGAGCCCACTTTACCTATGCTTAGAGATCTCTTTACCTAGTCTTAGAGATCTCTTTTCCTATGTTTACAGACATTTTTACCTAAGTTTAGAGCTCTCTTTACCAGTGCTTAATGCCCTCTTTACCTATGTTTAAAGCTCTTTTATTGCAGGCTTAGAATCCTCTTTACCTGTGCTTGGAACCCTATATTCCTATGCTTAGAACTCTGTATTCTAATGCCTAGTGACCATTTTACAAATGCTTAGAACTGTGTAATCCAACACCTAGAGCCCTCATTACCTGTGCTTAGAACCCTTTTTTCCTGTGCTCAGAGATCTGTTTACCAACAGTATGCTTAGAACACTCTTTTCCTTCTAGAGTCCACTATACCTACACTTAAAGCCCTCTTTTCCTATGCTTAAAGCCCTCCTTACCTATGCTTATAATCCTGTTTACCTATGTGTACAATCCTCTTTGCCGATGTTTAGAAGTGTCTTTATCTATGCTAGAGCCTTGTTTACCTATGTTTGGAACCCACATTTCCTATGCTTAGAACCCTTTTTACTTATGCTTAGAGATCTATTTTCTTATGCTTAGAGCCCTCTGCACTTATAAATGCATTGAACCCTTTTTAATCATCTGTAGAGCCCTCTTTACCTCTGTTTGAATCTCTTTTCCTATGCTTAGAACCTTCTTTTCATGGGCTTAAAGCCCTCATTACCTATGTTTAGAACCCTCTTTATCTATGCTTAGAGATCTCTTATTCTATATTTAGAACCCTCTTTATCTATGCTTAGGGCTCTCTTATTCTATATTTAGAACCCTCTTTACCTGTGCTTAGAACCATCTTTACCTATGCTTAGAGATCTCTTTACCTGTGCTCAGAGTCTTCTTTTCCTATGCTTAGAGCCCTCTTAACATAGTATAAGACCTTTTAATGATGGTTAGACCCTTTTTACTATGCTTAGGACACTCTTTTCCTGTGCTTAGAGCTTTCATTACCTTTGCTTAGAACACTCTGTGCCTGTGCTTAGAGATCTCTCCCCAATGTCTACAGTATGCATAGTACCCTCTTTATCTATTGTTAGAGCTGTGTTAACTAAGCTTAGAGCTCTCTTTACCTATGTGTAGAACCCTATTTTCATTTGCTTAGATAGCTCTGTACCTATGTATAGTACCCTCTTTTCCTGGCTTAGAGCCCTCTTTACCTAGTCCCAGAGCTATGTTTTTGCTATGCTTTGTGCTCTCTTTTCCTATGCTTAGAGTCTTTTTTGTATGCATACAGCCCTATTTCCTATCCCTAGATCCCTTTTCCTATGCTTAGAACCCTTTTTTCTATGTTTAGAATTCTCTTTGCATATGCTTAGAACCCTCTTTACCTGTACTTAAGACCCTCTTTACCTATGCTTAGAACCCCCTTTTCCTTTGTTTAGATCCCTCTATACTGATGAATACAACACTCTTTTTCTATACTTAAAGCCCTCTTTCTGAGTATTAGAACCATATGTTTCCAATTCTTTGTGCCCTCTTTACCTCTGCTTAGACTCTTTCTTCTTATGCTCAGAACCCTCTTCACATCTGCTTAGAACCCTTTGTCCTATGCTTTGAGCCCTCTTTGCTTATGCTTAGAACCATACAGTATTTAGAAATGGTTGGTGGCATGTTATTCACTGCAGAGAGCAGGGCAAGCTATGTACTGTAAAATGGCAGTATGCTCCTCTGGTTCCTTTATTTTCCCAAATTTACTGAAGTGGCTGTCATGAGTCATAACAAAGGCTGTGCACTAGAATATCTGACATCTCAGATACACACTTTCCAAATGTATCTAATTGACTTAGCCAAAATAAAGGATTTGGTTAGTTCACTGCCTACTTTGAATCTATATATAATTTGCACCATCCAAACTACCCAATAATGAAGTGATAATAACTTGAAAAAAAGAACCATCATGAAATGTTAAATCATTTATTTATTTATTTATTTGAATTTTGTTGACTGCATAGGACCCCTGAGACAGAACTGTCCCTTTTTCAGGGGTGACCCAGGGAATATAAGCAAAAATAAAACAGCAGGATTCCCCGTTAGTGTATTATTTCTAAACATGCACTTTCTGTAGCACAATAAATTGATTTTCAACATTTTTTTGAGTTACTGTGCCTTTTATAGTATACATGTTCATAAACATCATAGGTGTAATAGGGCTTTTCCAAGCCAAGAGAGTTAGTGTCCATATGGAATCTTGCCCTTTACTCAAAGGGATAAACTAAGGATCTATATTCTGCAAAATACGTGTGTGCATTTTGCATAATTTCCTATGAAATCAGTATAAAATGTTTTCATTTGTATTTTCTGACTTATATTGCTCTTGTTATGACATCATAGCTCTTCCTCTTGCCAAGACAACAGACTGTGATGTTTCAAACATAATAGGACCACTGGGGTCAACCAGCCATTTTAAGAACAGGAAGTGGAAGAGGTACTTGTTTAATTAAATTATTGAAAAGACTGATCATGGGATGAATCCACAACCATGAATACATTAAAGTTAAATTACTGTATAACTATTAAGATTTAAAAGGGGGGATCTCAACCAAATTTCAAACATCAATAAATTCAGAGTTAGGATAAGCCTATCCCAAATAAGCCTCAGACAATTTATTTATTTATTGAGTCTTAGATTACAACACATTTGAGCAATACAACTCTTTTACAAAGGTTCCGCATCAGTAGTACAAAAACAAAACAAGATAAACAATAGATAAATAAATAGCAGATATCAAGAATATCCTAAAAAAAAATATATACATCAAAAGTGATCAAAATAGCACTGAATGTTGCTCAATATAACAGTACAGTGGGCTAGAAGAGAGGGCAGCCTGGGAGGCCTTGTCAAAATCTAGGAGAAAATGTAATGGGGTGTAAGGTGGGGGATGGAAGAAACAAGAGGGAGAAGGAGATGAGTTGCACAGAAGGTGGGGAGGGAGGGAAGGAGTGGAGTTGCAAAGGAGGTAATGGGGATAAAGAGATGAGAGGATGGGGAGATGGAAGGAGGGAAATGGAGTGAGTGCAGAGAGAAGGGGGAGTGCTGGTAAAGAGAGGGGGAGGAAGACAAATTAAAAGTATAAGGGGAAGAGGTGGTGTTTAGTCAGGAGAGGGGGCAGCCTAGCAGGCCTTATTAAAAACCCGAGAGAGAGAGAGAGTGAGAGTGTAATATGGGTGAAAGAGAGGTGAGAGAGAGAAACATAAGGAGAAGGAGGGGAAGAAGTTGCAAAAGAGGTGGCATGAGATAATAGAATGGTTGGAGGGTGGAAGAGGAAAGGTGAGGAGGAGCAAGGGAAGAACCTGAAGATGTGTGAGCAGAGAAGAGGCAGGGGTGAGGGGTGGAGGGGAAAAGGCTTGAGGGTAGGAGGGTAGGACTGCGGCCTATCCTGTAGGTAGGGAAATGGGCAGACTAGATGGGCCAAGCGGACCTTATCTGCCATCAAAGTCTATGTTTCTATGAAATGAAGTGCCAAGAGTTAAAAGTGCCGAAAGGTATAAATTCAATGATAACATAAACAGAAGGCTGCTAAGGGTGGTAGTCACATATACTGTTTGCTAATAGATTCTGTGAGAGTTTTTGTTTGAAAGGGCTGAGTTTTGATTCAGCAGAGATGTCCCTAACCAGGGATTTGAGCCATAGGGGGACTCTGTAAGCAAAAGACCTCTGACCTAGGGTGGTGCAGCATCTGGGAACAGTAAAGACCTGAGTTGCCAAGCTGTGAGTATGTTGGGTACTGTGACAAGGGCTAAGGAGCTGTTGGACCCTGGGGGTAATACACCAAGGTGTGCCTTCTTGGCAAGTAAGCAGGTTTGATATCAGATCTGGCTGAATAATTGAAGCCACCCAGTCTGAGCATATAGGTCACATGTGTGTATGAGGCTGGCAGCCCCAGTAAGGAGTCTGCTTGCTTTGTTAAAAGCAACAATAATCCTGTGAAGGAATATAGCAGAGGCAAAGCCATAAACAACCAGCTCATAGTCGATGATGGTGATGACAGAGCTGAAAATTGCTATTCTTAGTGCCTCGGGAGTGACGCTATGCTTGTGCCTGTGGAGAAGGCCAACACTTACGTTGACAGCTTGAGCTACATTATCAATATGTTGCAAGTAGGTCAGTGAGCTATCAACAGTGACCCCTAGATATTTGAAGGAATGGATCTGTTCAAGTGGGGTGCCAAAGCAGTTTGTGATGAACAAGGGTTTGGACTTGTGCTTCTTATCGGCATTGTTGAAAAGCATCACATTGATCTTTTTATAGCTTAGCACTAGTTTTTGAGTGCTGAACCACTTTTCCACTTCTGAGAAACTGTGTTGAAGGTTATTCTGGAGGCTCTTAGGGTCAGGGTTACTAGAGCAGATCACAGCATCATCCGCGTAAAGCAGAATCTGTTCATGACAGGCTCGTGGGAGGTTATTCAAGTAGATACTAAAGAGAAGGGGCCCCAGTACAGATCCCTGAGGCACTTCAGAATGGACTGGCTTCCTTTTGTAGAGGACATTGGTTATCTTGACCTGCTGTGAATGGTCTTCTAAGTAACTTTTGAAACAGCTGACAGCATTATTCAACACCCCTGCAAGCAATATTTGCCCAAGTAACAGTGAGTGGTTCACAGTATCAAAGGCCTTTGTCTGGTTGATAAAGGCAGCCCCTACCAGATGGCCTTGGTTGTGTGCATTATATATGAAACCAGTGAATTCAAACAGTGCAGTGGTAGTACTATGACCATTACGAAAGCGATGCTGCTGGGGGCATTGGATATTGTATTTGTCCACGTATTCCACAAGCTGATCTGCAATTATACGCTCTAGTGCTTTTGACAGAGGAGGTAGAATGGAGATTGGCCTGTAGTTTGTGTGCTGTGCCCTATCTCCACCTTTGTGCACTGGGGTTAGGCTAGGGCCTCATTTCATTTTGGGGAGAATTGCCCAAGCCTTAGATAAAGATTCAGAATCTTGAACAATGAGAACAAGGAGATCTCTAAGTAACACATACTTTTTTTTTGTCAACTTTATTTATCACCTTTCTTCGATGGTGTGGATTCATGGCTACAGCTCTGCTGCCCACCTGAAGCCTCTGACTCATGCACTAACCAATTCAGGCCGTCTCCCTCCAACCTCACCAAGCCACATGACCCCCCCTTGCTCTGAACTCCCGGGGTTGGGTTGCTATCTCCTCTCAGTGATCTATCTAGAATTTAGTGGAGTGACTGAGGAGGAGGAGGGAGATCATGATCACAGTTCAGTAGAGCCCGGCACTGGGCATGGGGCTGGCCACCAATCCCATCATCGCCTACTGCTGAGGTAGGGTTTTTTCTGCTGTGGTTCCCCCCCTTGATATTCAGCATGCAATGGCTCCTGTGCAACTATACCTCTGTGCCTCTTGCTGCTGGTGCCTGCCATTGTCCCACCCCTTTCTACGTCCTGATGCCTGTGCTGCCCCCAGTCTCCACCAGAGGCTGCCACTGCACCTGGAGTCCCCATCAACCCACACCAGGAGAGACCAGTTCTCCCAATGTTCAGTCCTCTCCCTCCCCTACTGATCCCTGATGGCCCAGGTCTGTTCTCAAACCCAGGTTGCCAGCGTGGCACCAGGTGTGGCATCCAGCACCTCAACCCTCAGTGCCATTGGGCCAGCTATGTAACACAGATTAACAGTTACAAATGGTTGCATTGCCTGATTTCAGTGCCCATCCAAAAAAGCTGGTTTGAGTGAAGAGCTACTGATGATGTCAACCCCAAAACTCCCAGCCTAGCCGTCCATATGAGTGAAATTATAGGGTTTATTTCTCCCAAGTTACATAAATCTGTAGTTACAGTAAACATTTAAAAAAGGAAAACTAAAACTAGGTGGGTGTATTGCATGTGATTCCAGAATATGCAGATGCAAGGAACTTTAAAAGTGGTTTGGGAGTTGGTTTCGGAATACACTAGCAAATATAGGCCCAGATATTCAAACTGAGCTCAAAACTGGCGCAACAGCAGGAGCAAGCACAAACCAGTTGCGCAAATGTGCAACAGGTGCAATATTCAAACATGGAGCAGAGCAAATTGCGCAAGCAACCAACGTCTGAATATCACACATACTGCGCCATCGCGCAACCAGGAAGGAGAAGCTGAGCCAAAATGTTGCGCTATGGTGCAACCAGGGAAGCTCAGCTGAGCAGTCCAGAGCTGCCATAGCACAAGCACAGCCCCCCCAGAGCAATGGAACTGCACATCCAGGGAGGCAGGCTGGGGCCCACCACCAGCCATGCCACACATGGGCACAGGAACACACTGCAGAACCCACACCACACCTGCACACCCCAAGAACAGCATCACTGGGGTGGGACAGATGATCTACCTGCCCATGGGGACAAGCCAACAAAGCATAGCAGAGCCATGACACCCCAGCACAACCACTGGCAGGCTGAGAGTGCCACACACAGGGGGTTGACAACCACAGTGCACATCAGCCCCCATATGCACAGCACACCCTGCACTGTGACCCCAAGACACCACCCATGTGCAGTGACTGGCACTGCAGGAAACCATGCAGTCCCCCCAGTACTCATCAGCCCCATGCAACACAGAAGCCTACAAGCCAGACACACCCTGTGCACCCAGCAGTGGGTGGCAGCAGACGGCAAGACCAACAGAAAGTCAATGCCATGCTGGTGATACCTCCCATGCACACACACACACACACACGCACGCACACACACCCAGGACCAGACTACCCCAGATGGCATGTACACACCTGCAACTGAGCACCCATAGCCAGCTGCAAATCAGAGACCAACACAGTATTCATATATCAAAATAGAAATGTATATTGAACATTAAATAACAACAACAATAGAAACTATTTACAAGGGGACGGGTACAAGGAAGGGTGTACAAGGGGAGGATTAAAAACTTAGAGAGGAAGGCAGGTGGTAGGGATGGGAGAAGTGGGAAGGGAAGAAAATCAGTGTTCTGCCGGACGCCCGTCCTCCACCTGCTGTCTGCCAGTTCCATGCCACCTCCTCCGCAGGCCATGGTGGTGTATGGACCTCAGGATGGCCTAGTCATCACTGACCATCTGTCTGATGGCCCGGACATCCCTGGACATGTGCTGGAGTACCTCGAGACCTAGGAAAATGGGAACACAGTCAATGGCTGTGACTGACCACAACCCTGAACACCACCCAACCTGCAAGCCATATAGCCCAATGTCCCGCACCTGTGATGGCATGCACCCACCCACAGTGAACATGCACATGGCCATCACAAACAGGCGGCACCAGCTATGTGCACCACGGCCCACACACACTGCCCACATCAATCACAGTACAAACTAGGCTGGCAAGTGATGTGGGCAACGTAGTGATAAGCAGCTACACAGCCATGTGCCCAGTGCATGCCTGGACCACCAGTGACACATACACAGACGTGCTGTGATACTGCACTGTGATGCATGTCACCCATGTCGTGCTCTGCATACATGGATACATAGACAGTGTCAGTAGATAGGGCCTATGGGCCACCCAGTCTGGCCATTTGACCTTGTAAGTTCACTCTGTTTTCCTATAAGTCTGTTTCACCTACCCTGACCTCCAGAATTCCTGTATGGCTATCCCATGCATTCTTAAATCCCGTGACCAAGTCAGCCCCCACCACCTCCTCTGGCAGGTGTTCCACTTGTCCACCATCCGTTCTGTGAAGAAATTCTTTCTCATGTTTCCTCTGAATCGTCCCCCCTCCAACTTCATCCCATGCCCTCTAGTCCTGGAACATCTTTTACGCTGAAAATAGTGTTGTCCTGCACTCTGTTCCCCCTGTAAGATACTTGTATGTCCCCATCATATCCCCCTCCTCCCTCCTCCAGGAGTACATGTTCAGTTCCTTCAACCTGTCTTCATAGGACTTGTGATGCAATCCATGCACCATCCGTGTTGCCCTCCTCTGAACTCCTCTCTACCAGTCCATGTCCATACGTAGGTATGGTCTCCTGAACTGTACACTGTACTCCAGTGTGGGCCTCACTAGTGTCTTGTATAGTGGAATTATGACCTCCCTTTGGTTGTGTTGTATGGCTGGTGGTCTTGCCCCCAGCATGCAATAGCATCCATGAAGTAATGATACTCACACCTCCAGCAGCTGGGTCTGCTGCTGCTGCTGATACTGCTGCTGCTGCTGCTGCGGTTGGGGCACAACACCCCGCACTGGGGCTCTGGCACGGCCCACCTCACGCCGCCCGCGCCCCCAAAATCTGGCCTGTGGGAGACATATGTTGAGACAAACATCAGTGTGACTCAAAAGCAGAGTGCCCCTGCCCCAGTGAGAGTGCCTGCCCACACAGCCATAACCATCCATCGCACAGCTGCACACACTGACACAGCCAACCGTGTCCGAGCCGGCACCTATGCACAGCCACCCAAGCACACACACACCCCTACAGAGAATATAGGTGCATAGATGGTACACTCACCTGGCCTCGGCACCACGCCCTGCCTGGCATGCGAATGGAGCCGTGTCAAGAGTTCCGGCTCCCTCCGGCGGAGGTCACCATACCGGTGCCAGCACTGCTCAGCAGACCGGCCCCAGCCAGTGACCTCCACCAGGTCAGTGGCCACTTGCTGCCACACGTGGGTCCTAGGCATGGTGAGGGGGGCCTCACCATACAGTGCCTCACAGTGGGGCTCCACCAGGTTGGCCACTTCAAGCTGGCTCCAGGATACCGCCTCCTCCAGCCATGGCACCAACTTTACAGCAGGCAATATGGAGCCCTGCTGCTACCGGTGACCCATCGCGGAGTTGTTCGCAATAGACCACCACAGGCTCCAATCACGTTGTTCGAACAGCCGTCACGTAGCAGCGGCGCTGTCACCAGACAGCGCAATAGGGACGTACACATGGCATCCCGAACAGCGCCAGAGGGCAGAGGGCATACACAAGGTCCCGGCAATGATGCAAGGCTACGCACAGCACCATAGGATGTATAGGCATCCTGCGCGACTGCAGCTGAGCACCAGTGCCACAGTGGACTGCTCGGCGCGGTGAGTGCCACAGGCCATATAGTGCCCAGTGCTGTAGCCGCCACTGGCACAATGGTGGCCATGGCTCGAATCACCCATCGCGCTCAGCAGGTCTGCTAGCATGATAGACGTACGCGTAAACTGTCTGGGCATGCGCAACGCAGTGTAGCACGCAGCCACAAACCCGCGCCATTGGCTCAGCCGGATCTTCCATATTGCGCAAAGCGCAACACGATATTCAGCCGACATACGCGAAATCATTCGATCAGCCATCTAAAGGCGCAGTGGCGATTAGCATGTCATTAAAGTAGCACCACACCTCATTTGCATGTGTTATGCTATAAAATGCGACAGTGGGTTGTGCTGGCCAGATTTGGTTACTGCAGGTGAGAGGTGAGTTACATGCTGTGTGATGCTCAGGACAATGCTCATGGGCAGGGTGCCGGAGGATGATAAAGGCTGAGGGGCTGAGCATGAAAGGGCACTTAGAAAGGGACAAAGGGCACCCTTTCTATCAGTATCTGCCATGCGGAGAGGAAACGGCGGGGGCTTCCGCACCTCCCCGGGCCGGCAGCTATGCTCATGGGGAAATGCTGTCGACTGCACAGTGACAGGTGTCCACTTCCACCCATACAGATCACCATGACTGACCAGAGCCAAGCTGAGGGTGTGGACGGCGGGCGTAGGAGGAAGCCGAACTTCACCGTGGCAGAGACAGAGGCCCTCTTCCAGGCCTACCTGGAGGATGAGCCACTATTGAGTGGACGGAGGGTCACCCCTCAGGAGCGTGCAGCTGCATGGGAGGGGGTTTCTCAGGCTGTCAACCTGCATGGAAGCCACCAGCGCTCCATGCAGGAATGCAGGAAGATGATGGGGACCGACCGCAGGAGGCTGAAGGAGAAGGTGGCAGCCTTCAGGGCGGCACGTGCTGGTACTGGTGGGGGCCCACCAGTGGTGTTGCAGCTGACCCCTACAGAGGAGACACTGGTCACGGCCATGCAGCCGAGTGCCATTGCGGGCGTACCAGGCGGAGGATTCCAGACGGTGAAGCCCATCACTGCACGGTATGACATGGTGTTATTAGGGGGCTGCTGTTCACATGCACTCACATGTACTCTCTTCTGTTACAGGATCCTGTCTGGCCTGCAGGAGACGGTGGTGGTGGTAGGTCCAGACAGTGAGGCAGACCTGCTGGACGTGGAGGAGGGACCATCCACCTCCACCACCAGCCTGCAGGCACTGCAGCAGCATGCACGTTGGCCTACAACTCCGTGTCAGTGATACGGGTGCAGGGGTGCACAGCCTGTGTCACAGCAGTCTGGCATGCAGGTATGCCAGCATGCTGTGCCTATGGCAGTGGCACGCACCTGCACCATTGATGATAGCAGGCCTGCAATGGGCAGTGATAGGTGTGTGTCCCATGACGGACACATGGCAGGCCAGCACGTGCCCCTGGGCCTTCCTGGTTCACACCTGTACCAGCATGCTGGCACAGTCCCAGGCTGTGCCTGTCAGCACCAGTGGGGCAGCACGTGGCTGTGCAGGTGTCTGGCACTGTTGTCAGCATGGAGGTGGAACAGGTGGACCTGGGGCTCCGCAGTTGGAGGCAGCAGCAGCAGTCACACACCAGGTCTGGGGGTACAGTGTCAATCAGTGGCACATGTCCACCGCTCATTGATCCGCCCATACCTGGTCCTGGCGAACAGCGCCCACCCTCAAGGGGTGCTGTGCACCAGGACCATCCACACCCTAGGGGTCATGAGGCCATTGGGGCAGAGTACCCATTGGACGCACACACCTGCCTGCTGCAGGACTCGGTACAGCTGCAGGGGTGGGTTGCAAGGTCCGTGGAGGCACCGTCTGTGTCCGGGGAGGCAGGTGAGTGTGCTCGACCGAGCCGAGCTGGTCCTTGCGCGGATGGATGTGACCGCTGCCATTGACAGGCTGACCCAGGCAGTGGTCTCTGTGGACACATTGGCCACACTGTCAGGTGCCCCTGTACCACACCCCACAGTGCGCTCCACTCCCCATTCCCGGGCGTCACACACCAGGCCTGCTTCCACGCTGGGTTCTGCTGCTGTGGCATCCCAGCACCCTGGTGCAAGTTTGTTTGGCAGGATGCAGACCCGTGCAGGCAAGGTCGCGTTCGTGCAGTGGGACCCCTGTGGTGCACCAGCCACCCGATGTGGCCCCTGCTCAGCCTGCCAGTGCTGCTGGGACACAGGGGCCGCCCACCATCCGTGGTGGCTGTGGAACAGTGCTACCTGACTGAGCTGTCTCCAGTGCAGGCCCTGTCTGGTGCTGCCCTGTGTGCAATGTGTGTCATGGTGGGCAGTGCACTGCTGCGTTCTCTGCTCACCACGCTGACACCGGACCACCTGCACACTTCCCAACTGCTGTCCACAGGTGCATGTGCATGATGATGCCTGCATTGCACTGTACACCAAGGTGCACGGTGCCCAGGTCCTGACACATGTAAGTGGACAGTCCAGGTGGTGGGGTGGTTGGTGGTGCTGTGTGTCGGCATGTCATTTCGCAGTGCTGTGCTGCTGCCCATGTACACTGCCTGGTGGTGTGTGTGTCCATATGAGTGCTCACCCTCTCTGATGGTGTGTTAGTATGCCTGGAACCGTCAACTCCCTGACCTTCATGCACGGTGTGTTCCCCGTGTGCCTGTGGTTTGCGCATGGACAGTGTTGCCTGCACATGTCCCTTGACTTACCTGTGTTGGGCATAGTGCTCTTCTGCAATGGTGTCCCGTGCAGCTGGGCCTGCCGGTCAGTCAGGGGTCCCTCCATCCTAGGGGGCTGCTCATCACCCACATCACCGGCGCCACTGGCGTCCCCATCGCTGTCCCCCTCTTGGACCTGTACGACTATCCCATGGTCTTTGGCCATGTTGTGCAGGATGCAACAGGCCAGGAATATCCCACAAGCCTTTTGGGGGCTGTACTGTAGGGCTCCACCGGAGGTGTCCAGGCATCGGAAGCGTGCCTTGAGCATCCCAAACACCCACTCTATGATGTTACGTGTTGCGGCATGTGCCTCATTGAAACATAGCTGCGCTGGGGTCCTGGGGTGCCAGTACGGTGTGAGCAGCCAGGGATGGAGTGGGTATCCGCAGTCACCTGTGTGGAGATAGTGGAGATCAGTGTTATGTCAGGTCCATATTGCCCATATCCTTGTGTGCCACTACCATGGCACCTGTGTCATTCCCACCCTTGCACAGAGTTTGCATTCCATACATGTGTACTCACCCACTAGATGACCCGTGGGGATGTTCCCACTCTCGAATCGATGGCACAGTGCAGACTGGTGCCATATGAAGGCATCATGTGCTCTGCCAGGGTGTGTGGGACAGACATTGATAATGCGCCCAGTGGCATCACACGCCACCTGGCAGTTGACACTGGAAAAGCCCTTTTGGTTCTGATAAGCCTGGCCGTCGGGGCCAGGTGGCGTGCGAATGGCCACATGGGTGCAGTCTACGGCCCCTAGCACGCCAGGCATACATGCTACCCTGTGGAACTCCTGCATGTTTGTTGTACGCCTGCCGCTGGTGCTGGGGAAATGGATGTACTCTGCAGCATGAGGCAGCAGTGCGCTGAGGAATTGGGTGAGGATGCGTGATGTGGCCGACTGTGTAATGCCTGTGGTGTCCCCTGTCAGCCTCTGGAAGGTGCCCGTGGCGAGCAGGCACATGCAGGCTGTCACCTCGGTCTCCACGGACAGAGCATGACTCCATCGTGAGGGTGCCTGCATCACATCACTGCACAGCTCGCAGAGCTGTCTCAGTATTGCCCTGTTCAGGTGGTACCGGCCCACAATCTCGATGTCTGTGTACAGCTCGAAGCTGATGCGGGCACGATACCGCCTGTCGGGGGCATACCGCCAACGGGCCCCTCCGCGGCCACGTCCCCCTGCAGCATGGTGTCTCACCCCCCTCATTACAGCTTCCATGTGGAAGCTGACACTGTCCATCTCCCTGGCTTCTGCCCCCCCGGATGCTGTTCCTGTGTTACCCCCGCTGCCCCCACTGCTGCTTCCACTGCACCGGGCACCCCCCACTGGCCTCTCTGTCCTCCTGGACCCACTGTCCCTCTCTGCCCTTCCAGCTCCTCTCTCTCTCTCTCTCTCTCTCTCTCTCTGTCTCTCTCCCAGTTTGCAGCCTGCTTAGGGTTCTTGCGCTGCTTCCTTGAGCCTTTTTATTTTGGCTCAAATCCGTACCGCGAACTTCCGGTTGAGCTACCTTGCGCATTGCGCAAAGTGTTTGGATATCGTGATTGCGCACTTTATGCATGGACCCTCGCCTTCGCTGCGCATGCCTTCATTTCCCATTGCGCTGTTGCTCAGCATGTTTTCGGTGGCGCAATTGGCCCCTTCTGAATATCGCAGAATGGCGCATTTTTGGAGTTGCGCACGGCGCAACCCTTTTGAATATCTGGGCCATACTGTAACAATGAATTGCTAAGGTTATGTGCAGTTTCTAAATAATGCAAGGTTGAAATTTTAGGATGCCACTCAATTACAATTTTGGAATTCAGTAATCTCAGAAAGCATCCAAGATGCACAGTTTTGGAATTTTTAAAGGACACTGTTTTCAGAATCTGCTGGTGCCACAAATGTTTGGGGTATGGCAGAGATCCACCATGCTATAATGTGGGGGGACAGCTTGTTGCACAATAAGGTAAAGATGCATGATTTCATAATGTGTTTGGGATGCAGTTTTGGGAGATGGTGGTGATGATCAGTTCTGCAAGTTGGTGGTGATGTTCAATTTAAGATTCTGGAAGCAACATGCAGTTTCACAATGTGGCCTGGACCCTACCGGATCATAATCTCATGGACAAAATCACACACATGAATGGCTTTACAGTGACAGGGGAAGTACAGCAATATGAAAGTATCGCTACCCACTAGTACTTACCAGAAAGCAGGAAGTAGATGTGGCTTCTGCCGGTTGGGTGCTTGGTTGAGCCACTCCTATGGTGGAGTGGCTAAAGCACCCAACCCTGCAGTGGATGGGGGTGAGGGGAAACATGGTTTGATTCCCTGCTGGGGAGTATTTTTCTTTTCATATTTTTTTCTTGTCTGTGACCACACCCGCTTGGAGTTGATTATAATAGTTCCAGGGGTGTGGGGGTTATGGGGGCAAAGCCCCCTGCAAAACAAAAGAAAAACTTTCCTGTGTTGCTGCATGCTGTTTATAGGTGTGCAGTTCTGATGTGCATGGTTTCATCCATGGCATTATGACTGTGCGCCAGCATGGACATGGAACTTCAGAATGTGGTGGGGAGGCACAGTTTTGGATTGTAGTAGTGATGAACATTTTTGGAATGTGACAGGCATGCACATTTTGGAATGTGGTGACACACTTTTAGAATGTGCTGGGTAGGTACATTTTTGGAATGTTGGGTTGCACAAATTTGGAATGTGGCTGGGATGCACAGCTTCAGAATGTGGTGGAGATGTGCATCTTCAGAATGTGAGGAGACACACAGTTTTGGAATATGGCCATGACTAACAATTTCTGAATGTGGTAGAGTTGCATTTTGGAATGTGACTTGGACATGCAATTTTTGAATGTTTCAGACATAAATATTTCTGAGACAATTTCAGAATGTGGCAGTGACAAACAATTTCAGAAAGATCTAGTGATGCAGAACTTCAGAATGTGGTGAGGTGCACAGATTTGGAATAGGGCAGGAACCTACAATTTTTTATTGTGCACGGGATATCGTTTTGGAATGTGGTGGGGACATAGAGCACAGTAATGTAGCAGGGGTCCACAAGTTTGGAATGTGTTGAGTGGAAACAATTTTGGAATACAGAAGGAAAAAGCAATTTATTAAGAATAAAATTGAGTGTCCTCTAAAATTCCAACAGTGCACACCTCCACTGCATTCCAGGATTGTGCATAATGTCACATTGTTTAATTGCCCATCTCTGCTACATTCTGAGTCTGCCTGCCTCCACCACATTCTGAGACTGTCTGCCCCCCAAATTCCTAAATGCATGTTTCTACCACATTCCAAACTTGTGCATCTATGCCACATTCTGTGATTGAGCATCCTTGCTTCCTTCTGAGATTGCATGTTCCTGACACATAACAAAATTGTGCATCCCAGCAACATTTCAACATTGCATATTCTTCATACCAAAATTATTTGTCCCTGTCACATTCTGAGATTTCATGTCTTCACCATATTCTGAGACTTCGTTTCTGTTGTTCTTAAATTATATGTCTCCCTCCATTCTGAGTTTGCATGACCTCAACATATTCTGATAGTCTGAGATTGTTTTTCAGACACATTCCAAGATTGCACCTCCCTGTCACATTTTGAGATTGTGTGCCCTCTTCACAATCTGAGATTATGTATCACTCATTCAAACATTATGCCCACCACATTCTAAACTTATTAAATTGCATGTGCTTCATTCTAAAATTGTGCCCCTGTTGCATTGTAAAATTTTGATTCTGCCACATTCTGAAATCTAATTACTGTAGTATTCTCAAATTCCACACAGCCTTGAAGTTCCATCACCATGTCTACAGCTGCATTCCAAAACCCTCTCTCTGCCACACTCTGAAGTACAGTACTGTGTATTTTAACATTCTGAAAATAGATGCACTGCACCCATCAGAGTGGCATACCCCCCAATGATTACTACAGCTACAATTTCATAAATGAGTAAAAAACAAGTCCTGCAAGGTTGCTGGCAGGAAGAACTAGGCTGTGTGTTCTGGATCTGACATACAGCATCAGTAGCATTTTACTGAAATTGTGTTTTTGAACAAAAGAGCTTGTAACTTTTTAATAAAGAGATTTGCAGATCTCATTGTATGTAGGAGGCTTACTGGTGATATGCCAGTTCAATTTTTGTAATGTAGAACTTTGTGTCAGAGCCCCTTTTCATGTTGATGCACTTGCTCAGCCAACATCTTGCGGTAGTGGAGATTTGGAGGCAAGGTAACTGCGTCCCTCATTTCTCAATCAGCCTGCTTGCTGGCGCCACACCACCCAGGAAAGGTCCACTGCAATGTGAACAAAGCTCATCACATGCAGCGGACCTTCCTATATGTTTCACCAGCTACAAACATGGCAGCACAGTGGTCGTTAAACTGCTGATGTCAGGGGTGACCAATTCCTCGGTCGGCTTACCCTGCCCCTCGTGTATGTGCCGATGGGGGGAGCCCACTCCACATTGGCATAATGTGTTCCCCCTCTTTTTTGCTTGCCAAGGGGGTGACCAATCCCACTAAGCTCATGTGCCTCCCTGTTTTCATTGTTTGCTGATGGGGGTGTCCAATCTCTGTCAGCATCCATCACCCTCCCTTTCCTACTTTAATTGCTGACAGGGGAGTGCACTTCCCGTTGGCATGATGTCCCCCCTTCTTTCTCCGCTGAGGGGTGCCTAGTCCCCTCAGCTAGTGTCCCCACTCCCTATGTGCTGACGAGAGTGCCCAATACCCCGTCTGCTACTGTATCCCCCCAAAAAAACACCTGTAAAAAAAGAAAACCATCCACGATGTGTTGTTTTAACACCTGTAAACAGAAAACTGTCCCTTGTAATCTCCCTACCCCCTCCCACCACCAGCACCCAGCCACTGTGCACCCTGCCTTCCCCCCCACCTCATACTTACCTCAGGAGCTCGGCGCGATGATCTCCGGTGGACTGGGAACATGTCTGCACTCTTCAAAGCCGACCATGAACTGAGGAAATGCCAGTAAGCTGTATAATGGAATAAATAGGTTTTTTCAACTTTGATGCATATCTCGGGCATTTTTTGGAATTTTTGCACCACAGTTTCAACATGAGGTTTTTGGGACCCCTCCTCATGAATTCTGGCTCTGTTATGACGTTAATCGGCCCTGAAAGGTGATTTTGCACTCACTGCGTGTAATCACCTTTCAGGACTGATTAATGCAAAGACAGTGGCAGTGTTCTTGAGGTGGGCTCTCAAAAAGCCTATGTTGCAAATTTGGTGGAAAAAATCCAAAAAATGGTTGTTTTATGAGCATGTGTTGTACACTTGCTATGCACACTTGTAACTTCACAAATTTGCAATATTTTCATGCCAGATTTTCAACATTGTCATTTTTCTACACCTCCTTGTGAACAGTACAGCTGTCATTTTTCACATCCTGGCCGAAATGTGTTTCCGCTCTTCCGGTGCACAATAGCGCAGTCACTGTGGGAAATCAGTGTTCGAGGCAGATTACAAAAATGACAGTGACACTGTTCATAAGCAGAGGTTCTAAAATGCCTATGTTGACAATTTGGTGACGATACTCCATAAAATGACTGTTACGAGTGTGCGTTGCGCAGTTGCTACGCACGCTCGTAACTTTGTAAATTCACAATATTTTCATGCCAGATTTTCAACATTGTCATTTTTCTGCACCTCCTTGTGACCAGTCCAGCTGTCATTTTTCACATCCTGGCCAAAATGTGTTTCTGCACTTCTGGCGCACAATGGCGTGGTTGCTGTGGGAAATCAGTGTTCAGGGCAGATTACAAAAATGACAGTGACACGGTTCATGAGCAGAAGTCTAAAATACCTATGTTAAAATTTGGTGATGATACTCTATAAATGACTGGCGTTATTAGTGTGCGCGCAGGTGCCTGTGTACGCACGCCATAACGTTGTGCATTTGTAATATTTTCACTCTGGATTTTCACCATTGGCATTTTTCCACACCTCTTGATGAACAGTACAGCTGTCATGTTACAAATCCTGCCAAAATGTGTTTTCGCACGTCCGGCGCAGAATAGCGTGGTCGCTGTGCGAAATCACTTTCTGGGACAGTTTGAGGAAATGACAGTGACACTGTACATGAGCAGAGGTACTAAAATGCTTATGCTGAAAATTTGATGCCGAAAGTCCATAAAATGACTATTACAAGCGTGCGTTGCGCATTTCCCATGCACCCTTGTAACTGCAAATTTGCAATATTTACATGTCACAATTTCAACACTGCCATTTTTTTACACCTCCTTATGAACAGTACAGCTGTCATTTTTCACATCCTGCCCAAAACGTGTTTCCACACTGCACTACCAAAGCCAATGCCAGTGCGACAACATTCAGCATTGACAAATGCTTGTCAAACATTATATTATACTTTAGACACTCTCTGAACCAAAACATTTGGGGGTTCTAGAAATTGATTGTATATACACATAGATACACCAGCCAGAGGCTAACATTTATGTTTGAGTAAAACAAATACTGCTGTCCTAGAAAAAATGCAATAAGAATTAATAGGTTGCCAGGTTGATTGAGAGTCCAAATTAGTCTGAGCAAGCCTGACTTGGCATTGTTACCAATAAGACAGGAGTAGGGCAGTATGATTTTAAGGTACTATAGGCTCGTTCACGTGGCCAACTGTGAGCCATTGTCAGTGTCTGGCAGCGGCTAGATTGGTGCTCTTGGCTACGTGTGAGCGTTCCTGTTCAGACACTTTTCTGTTGTGTGGTGTTGCCTCCATATTCCCTCTTTCCCTTGGTTTGCAGAGTGGTGTAGGTGGTTTCCTGTGCCATCTGAACAGCCAAACCACCTGCACCACCAAACATTCCGCAAAAAGCCTACAGTGACTGAAACAACAGTCAAATCACCGGAAAGAAAAAGGGCAGCAGCAAAACCTATGCCATGTGTAATCGGCTCTGGAACATATATTAAAATTATTTTTAATGATTATGAAAGGAGCCGCTGGGGCAAGGTGCAGTGTGAACGAGCCTTATGTGTCTGCCTCTGAGCCATTGTAGATCTCATTGTAATCCCCTGTAACAAAGGCTTGATTATTATGCCTGCTGGCTATGAACATCACTTCTAATGTTCCCCAAATGAGAAAAGGTGCAACAGCATTAATAATCTTCATTTGGAGTGCTCTAATATCAAAGCCCACCCCCATATTGAGCAGTGCTTTTCTGATCCCAAGGAAATTCAGTTTCAATGTGCCTTAGTTGAAGGTCTCTTTATCCCATTCACAACTCCTACCTGTGTCCTCTATCCCTACCCCTTCCCCAGAAGTCCCTCATGAAATAAAATAACATGATCAGTATGGAGGGAGGAGAAGCATGTCAAAGAGGATTGCCAGCTTGTAACATGGGCTGAAGAATTTCTTCAATGTGTGGGTGTGAGTGAGTGAGTGGACTAGACCTCAATAAATAAGGACATATTTTCAGGTAGACCCCTCCTCCATCAAAATAAATTGAATTCATTAACTGTACTTTAATTTCTTTTGTTTTGGCGCTAGCTAAATCATAACGTATAAAACTGTTAGGCCAGAGTCAAAGCTGGCTTATTGTTACCTTACATATACCTCATTTGGAATATCATCATAAATAATGTAATCAATAAGACAACACAGGGTGTGGGGTGTTAGGTGAACCCTGCCACACATCAGGAGGAGAAGGGGTTTTACAGCCCTTAACATTATGCACCCCCCCCCACATTCCACATCTTGGAGTCAATGTTTTCACTATAAAACAATTCTTACTCTTTCAAATTGGCACTACATGGTGTTCGTGAAGCAGTGTTTGAGTGAGCCCTATGAGTACTGTTTTTTGTCTTATAGAGGTTCTGTTTTTGCATGTGGTACACTGTGGAGGAAGTAGTATTTCAAGTAGTAGACAGAACGGTATGGTTTATCACAAGTGTGATCCTAATGAACTTTTCCATTTGCTGTAGCAAGTTTGCAGCCTTTTTTACTGCACTTTGTATGCAGCAATTGCTTCTATCACTATGGATGGCAGGATGTGTATTGCTAGGCTCCTGTGCTGTTTTTCACGTGGAACAAGAGGAGCTTAATCTGCAGTTAATAGCTGGAGATTGTGTGAGTTCGTGAGGTAGAAATGAATTTTTCCTTGGCACTTAGATACATACAGTATGTACATACTGTACATAGACATTGATGGCAGAAAAGGGCATATTGGCCAACCCATTATGCCCACCCTGCTAACTACTCTGCACTGGCCCTAATGGTCAGCTCTCCCTTTTCTTTCTGCTTCTCCCTTTTCTAATCACCTTCATACGCATGTCCCATCCTTGCTTGAAACTGTTCATTGAGTTGGCCTGTACCACTGCCTTTAGCAGTTTGTTTCACTTTCCCACCACTTGTTCTGTGAAAAAGTGCTTACAGAGGTCCTTTTTGCATCACCCTTTCATCCTTACTGTATATTTGAACTAAGGGAGCAAAGTTCCTTGGTGTCCTCTGTATTACAATGTGATGGCATTTGTATGTCTCCATTATGTTGCTCCCTCCTTTCTCAAGAGTGTACATTTTTGAGTTATGCAGCCTCTCAGATGTCTTGCTCCTTTGTCCAAGGATCATCTTGCTTGCCCTGCACTGTACTGATTCCACCTTGTTTCTCAGGTGTGGACTCTATACCTTGTGCAGTATTGCAGGTCTGGTCACATCACTGACCTGTACAATGGGAGGATCACCTCCAGACGTCTACTGCTTATCCCCCTCTCTGTGTAACCCAGGATCCTTTATGCCTCACTGACAGCTCTATTGCAATGTGCTGGTGTTTTTAGACCCTCTGATGTCATGACCCTTGGGTCCTTTTCCTCCATGGTGCTTTCCAGCATCACTCCCCCCATTTCATATTACATGCTTAGATTCATCTTCCCCATGTGCATCACTTTACATTTTTTATTGTTTTTGTAGAAGCCCAACTGCTCTTTGACCAGTTCTCCAACCTGGCCATGTCCTCACTGAGTTCTTTTATCCCTTCATCCTTGTCCACTCTTGCACAGATCTTTGTGTCATCTGCGATGAGGTAGATCTTGCCTTTGATGCCTTCCCCTTTGTCACAAATGAATACATTGAGAAGGACTAGGCCACTATGATCCCTGAATTGCTCCACTTGTTTCTTCCCTTGACGCTGGAAATTCCCCATCAACTACAATCCTTTCAGGTCTTCCCCTCAACCAGTTCTTCACCCAAGTTTCCCAATTTTTCCCACACTTCTATGTCTCTTTTCTTTTTGACAAGCCTTCAGTGGAGTACTGAGTTAAAGGCTTTGCTGAAATCCAAGTAAACCACATCTACTGCCTGTCCCCTATTTGCTACCCTGGTCACCGAGCTGAAGAACTCCAACAGATATTTCTGGCAAGACCTTCCCCTCATGAACTCATGTTGTCTGCAGTCCTACAGCCCATTTCCTTCCAATATATTAACCAGTTCCTCCCTTAGTAATTACTTTATTATTTTCCCCACAATAGCTATCTGTCTGACTGGATTATAGTTCCCCTACTCATCCTTCCTTCTGTTGTTATATAGAGGGGCCACACCCACTGTCCTCCAGTCCCTAGGGGCTATTTCTATGGTCAGTGAGTGGTTTAAGATGTCTAAAAGTGGCCCTGCTGCCATGCCTGCTTCCTCCTACAGCATCCTAAGATATAATTTAGATATAAGATATAACTGCCACTATCCGACGCTCTGTCCCACTAGTTCATACTCAGACCACTGGGAAATCCTCTCTTGCTATTCCTAGAGCTAGGACCTCACACGGCCAAAGAGCCTTCAGCTTTAGGGCCCCCTCCTGGTTCAATACACTGCCCCCCTCCATCTCCAAAGCCCCAACTATATCGAGCTTCAAAACATCCTTACGGAACCACCTATTTAACACCCGGAGCTGTAATTGCCACTAGTCTAGGCCACACTCAATATTTATGACAAAGCTTCCTAATAAGCTGCCAAGTGTTAACCTAACTCTGTTATTGTTGCATCACTCCTGCCTGTACCAACTTGTTGTATTTCTGTACTTATTGCTGTCTTAATTTACTATTGTACTGTGTTTTTTGTCTTACTGCGACAAGGTACCTTTGTAAATGAGCCTATGGCTCAAAGGTTTTCCAAACTGCGGTCAAAATAAAATAAAATAAATAAATAATTTATCAGGTCTCATAAATGCACTTTCTTTCAACTGTGTAAGCTTTTCCAACACTAGAGATTGGCAACATTAGCAAATTCCGAACTCACAGAATTGTTTTGTGAAATTCCATGACATTTCATGAAATTTGTTGGAATTGTCCAATATTTTTTAATTGGCCATCACTCAGTCCATGTTGTAGCTATATATCTGCAAATTGGCATGCATATTGTCTGGAAGGGGACCTAAATGTATACAAGTTTTATAACATTTGGATGAACTTATAGGGTTTCAAAGTCTGGCAATTTAATGTTCATGTGAACATTTCTGAACATATTTCTATACTTACAACTTAGCCACCACTGGAGGTAGATCATTGAAAAATTAGATGTGCATTTTTTTGCAAGAGTCATGGAAACTGCTAAACAGGGAAGTAATGGTTATGTAAACCAGGCTATGTCCTGCCTCCAAGCACAACTTCACGGGTTCGATTCAAAGTTAAGTTGTCAGCATGGCAGCATGATACTCTGATGCTGGGCCCTTGGGGTGCCTTACAGCCTAATGTTTAGGGTCGGTGAACCTGACAATATTAGGAGATATTCTGTTCTGTAGCTTTAAACTTATAGGGCTTAAAATTAAACAGTTTGCATAAATGTAAAATATCATTTTAAAATTTCTGAAAGTATGAAGGCTTATAACTTCGTCGCCTTTAACTATAGAGATCTGAAACTTGCCACACATATGTGAAGACATTGGTATAGTCACCATATCAAATGTGATACAATTTGCACAAACACATTTAGTTTATGTAGTTAACTTTTTGTTAAAATTGGAAATTTTCAAATATCCAAAGGTTTGGAGGCTTATTGCTCAGTCACCTTGAAAGATGGAGATCTGAAACTTGCCACACATCTCTATAGACACTGACAAAGTGCTCACTCCAGAGCCAGTGCAATTTTGACAAACAGCTTCTAAGTTAGATGGACATAACCAAAATCACAATGTTGGCAAAATTTCATGAAATGCCACAAAAGTGAAATCAGCATTTCACTAGAATTTCACTGGTGGAAGATAAATGTTGCCCATCTCTATCCAGCACCCTTTTCTCCATTATTATGACCATGTCACTTGAGTCCTTGCTTTCCCTTATTCCTCTCTTAACCCCAGTTTCTGGCAGTGCTTCTTCCTTTTCTCTAGTAAAAATGGAACCAAAATATTTTTTCACTTTGCCTACTTTCCCTTCGTTCCCCTCCTTCCTTTCTTCTTCACTTTTTAGTATCACAATATCCCTTGGACCTTACATGTCTCCCACATTTACCTTAAGAAGGTCTTTTCTTCTTGCTTCATTTACCAGCCGGAGTTCTGTCTCCACCATGGTCTCCCTCGCCTTCTTGTTGGCTACCTTTATTATGTCCAGGTACTTCTCTCTGTCCTCCTCTCATTGACTTCTTTTGCATTTTAAGAATCCTCTCCTTTTGACTTTTACCACCATCTTTGCACTAACTGTGAACCATATAAATGGTTGGATTAAGAGGTGATGTATAAGAGAGGGCTACACATATCTTCAGCATTGGTAAAGATTTGAAACTGCCTACTTATTATATGCAGCTGATGGACTTCATCTAAATAAATTAGGAACCAGAGTCTTGGCAGACAGGATAAAGGGAGTTGTAAACTGTTATTTAAACTAATTAAAGGAGGGGGTTGGGGGATATGAAATACAAACAGAAGCAAATTAACTATTCCAAAGCTGTGAACTGGAAATCCTTATTGGTCAATGCTAGGAGCTTAAGAAATAAAAGATACACATTGGAGTTTGTTTTTAATTCTGAAGATGTAGCTATCTGTGCTGTCACTGAAATCTGGTGGTGCAGTGTCAACTGGGGCCAAGAAATGACTGGATATCAGTTGTTTTGAAAGGAGAGGATTGATAGGTGGGGGGGGTTACCCTGTATATTAGGGATGATATTGAGGCAATCAGAATACTAAACACGGTTGACCAAGAAATTGAACAGATATGGGTACAACTTATTCCACCTAGGGAAGAAAAAATAATAGTGGACATCTGCTACAGGGCACCATCCCTTACAAGAGAGAAAACAACTGAATTCATCAACTGTATTAAGGAACTAGATCCTGCCAAAAGATTTCTAATTATGGGAGATTTTAATGTTTTGGGAATAAATGGGGTAACGGGGGCTACTGTAAACCACAGCTGAGATAGAATTTCTTGACTCCTTGGATAGCCTTAATGTGGAGAATTATGTTTTAGGAAATACCAGGGACAATCATTGTCTTGATCTGGTTCTGGTTCTAAGTAATATTGGGGAATTAGTTACTGATTGCTTGATAAGGGATCCATTACTAGGGAGTGACTATAATATGGGTGGAGTTCCAAATTAAAGTTATCAAAGAAATTCAAAAAGGGCACACGTGTCAAGCAGTGCAAAAAGGCCAACTACCAAATTATCAAAGCATTGATAGCAAAATGGGATTGGGCCACAGAGTTTAAAGATATAAATGTAGAACAAAGATAGAATATTTTTAAGAACTTTGTACATACTTATTTCTTTATTTGAATTTAGGATTACAAGTACCGTTGAGCTGAGGCTCTTTTACAAAGGTTCCACGTCAGGAGGGATACAATGTAACACAGAAAAATAAGTACAGGATTTGTAATAAACATTGGGTTACAGAAAACATAAAGGCTTAACAAATTTTGTCAATGCAAACATACAGATTAGGACAGTACTAGGTAGGATACAGTCGGGGGTAGCAGCCAGAGGCCTTGTCAGTGGCGCATTGGAAGTGCAGAGGAGAGTGGGGAGGGGAGATTGGGGGGGAGAAACTAAGTGCTGAAGTAAGGGGCAGAGGAAGCTGAGGAAGATAGGGGGACAGGATGGCTGTTCATGGGAAACAGTCACAGGTGCTGGAGGCTGAGAGGGATAGATGCAGCCTGGATTTAAAGGGGCCAAGCTTGGGAGGGGAGGAGATGTCACCACTGAGACTATTCATCCAGAGTGGGGCCCTGTAGGCAAAAGCTGTTTGCCCCTGAGAGGAACGGCAGTGAGGGATCAGAAGGAGTTGAGAGTCAGTGCCCCTAGTATGGCATGAGTTACAAGCAGGAGAAGAGAGCTTGGATGCCAGGAGGAGAAAAGCCCAGGGTTGTCTTCTTGACCATTAAGCAGGTTTGGTATTGTATGTGGTTAGAGAGTTGTAACTAGCCAGTTTGGGCATAGAGGTCATACGTATGGGTGAGATGGTGGGCACCAGAGATGAGACAACAGGCTTTGTTGAGGGCCATAGCAATGCGTCAGAGTGCTGTGGCAGTGGCAGAGCTGTAGATGATAAGGCCATAGTCAATCAGTGAGACCACAAAGCTCTGAACTGCAACCCTTAAGGCTTCAGGAGTAAGGCATTGCCTGTGCCTGTAGAGAAGTCCGATATGATTATTAGCAGCTTTAACAACGTTGTCAATGTGCAGACCATAGGATAGGTGACTGTCGATTGTGACTACAAGATATTTAAAGGAGTGTACCTGTTCGAGGGCAGCACCATTGCAGTTTAAGATGGTCAAGGGATGGTGTCTGTACTTGTTGTGCATGCTGCAGAAGAGCATTGACTTTGTTTTTTTATAGCTGAGGATTAGCTTGTGTTTGGTGAACCAGTTTTTGACTGAAGAGAAGCCAAGCTGTAGTTTGCATTGTAGGGGATGGAGTTCCTTGTGGGTGGAGTGGATTACGGCATCATCGGCTTAGAGTAGTATTTGCTCAGGACAGGCCTGAGGGAGGCTATTCAGAAAGAGACTGAAAAGAAAAGGACCTAGAATGTATCCCTGAGGGACTCCAGAGTGAACCAGCCTAGCATCAGAGTGGACGTCACCAATTTTGACTCTTTGGGATTAGTTTTCAAGGTAACTTTTAAACCATGTCGTCGCCCGGGTGAGAGCCCAGCATTTAGCAGCTGGTCAATCAGAAGGCGATGATGTACAGTGTCGAAGGCCTTAGTTAAGTCAGTGTAGACAGAGCCAGTTAGTAGGCCATTATCCAGGGAACTGTGGATTGCTCCGGTGTACTCCAGTAGGGCTGAGGTGGTGCTGTGGCCCTTTCTGAACCTGTGCTGTTGAGGGCACAAGATATTATATTTATCCAGGTAATATGTGAGTTGGTCAGATACAATCCTTTCAATTGCCTTTGAGAGTGGGGTGGGGGGAAATGGAGATGGAACAGTAGTTCATGTGGAGGGCCCGTCTCCACTTTTGTGGATAGAGGTAACAGTTGCGGTTTTTCATCTATCTGGGAACTGACTGAGGCTGAGGGAGAGGTTGAAGATTTTAGTTGGAATGGGTAGAACTTCTTTGAGAGTGAGGGACAGCAGTTTTAGGTCAAGTGAGGCCCCACTTATTCGGGTCTTGGCAATTGCTTTTTTAATGTATGTGTGTACATGATGCATCTTGACTGCCTTGAAGTAGAGGGGTGGGTATTTAGAGGGAGGGGGTGGGCTGGTAGCATGTGCAGTGGTGCCATCATTGTTGAAAAAGTCTGGGGAGAGAACACCGCTGAAGTCTGTAAAGGCTGCGTTGAAGGTATTGCTGTAGATAAGGGGTTCAGGATAGTTGCCCCATCAATATTCAGCATCATGGGGGAGGTTTTATGCTGTTTCCCGGTAACTTCTTTTATATTGTTCCAGAAAGATTCGCTATGTCCCCAGGTATTTGTGAGAGCTTCATTATAATAGTGGCTTTTCATTTGTCGAATTGATTTTGTGCAGGCATTTCGGGCATGTTTGTAGTTCTGGATGTCAACTTGTGTACCTGAGGCCCGAGCCTTCATCCAGAGGTAGTCCCTGGCTTTTAGTTGAGCAAGGAGTTCAGCAGAAAGCCAGGGGTTGCATAGACCTTTGACTTTACATTTTTTGAAGGGGGCATAGGAGTCACAGGTGGAATTAAAGATGCTAATGAAAAGTTCCAGGGCTGAGTTGACATCAGTAGCATTGTAAATAGGAGACCAATCTTGTTGTCTTAGGCAGGTTTTTAGGTGTTTCAGCTGCCCTTTGGGGAGGAATCTACTGGAGATGAGTAAGGGTGGAGGCATGCTGAATTTGTTAGACTATTTGCAGATGACTGGGGAATGGTCACTTATTGCATCATGAAGGATGGAGATGTGAGTCGGATGGCTAGTTAGTACCCAATCTAGGAGGGTACTAGTACCAGTTTTATAGTGTGCCAAGTGGGGGAGTCAGCTAGCTGAGAAAGTTTGACGGCAGAGATCGCATCATTGATTCTCCCTATATCTGTTGCCAGCCAGTTAATGTTGAAGTTGCCCAACAGGATTGTCTCAGAGGCAGGGGGGAGGGTTCGTGCAAGGCCTAGGACAGCACTAACACCTATGCCTTGTTCTCTAGGGAGGATGTACACTGCTGCAACTGTCAGAGCTTTGTTATGTGCCCCTTGAATGATTTTGACAGGTAGAATCTGTGCAGATGTATTTGAGACTGTGGATTCAATGTAATGACCAAGGAGAGGCTCTTTCAGGTAAATTGCACATCCCCCACCTCTTTTTGTCTTTCTATCAAGTTGAAAGATGCTATAGTCTGGGAGGGCAATAGATATGTCGAGGATTTTTGGAGAGAGCCAGGTTTTAATGATAGTGAGTATATCAGGATTATGGAGGTTGGCAAATACTTGCAGCACATCAAGTTTAGGGAGAAGACTGCAGATGTTGATTGTTGCAAGGGTGAGAGACCCTGTCTGCTTTACTTGGATGGTTGCAAGGGTGATCGCAGAGCCAGGATTGGGGTGAATATTACCAGATAGCAGGAGCAGGAGGAGCAGTAGTTTCAGGGTGCACAAATATATTTGAGTGGAAGAGAGTTTATTTGACCGCTTTGAACATGAGCTTAGGCTGAGGTGTTGTTGTTGGCTCCAGTGGGATGAAGTGTGTGCCAGGAAAGGAATGGCAATCAATTGGGTCAGACTCCCCTAGTCAAGCTTATAGAAGTGTATCCCAAAAATGTCCAGGAAGGGTGTGGTGGGGAGCAAGGAGCAATGGCTAAAGTGCCTGGGTGGGTGTAGAGTGGGTCGACTAGGGGGCTAAGGGAAAGAGAGGGGTTACAGGCTCTGAGCAAATAGCAGAGAGGTAACAGAGATGCAAGGATAAGTAGAGAAAAGGGAAGGAAGGAAGGATAGCGCCATTGTGCCCTGGGAAAATCAGAGATCAGGAGGAAGGAGAGACAGGCATGAGGGAAAAGCTAGGTAGAAAGTGGGTAGCACAGGAGTGTAAGTGCACTGGGGAGGAGAGAGAGTGTGGGCTGTAGGAAGAGGAGGTCCTAAGGAAGGGAACCAATAGGAAACAGAAAGGAGGTCCCGGAAATAAGGGTGGGAGGAGCTAAGGCTTATTTAATGAACGGAGGAGGTGGGGGGGGCAGGCGCAAATTTTCGGCACTTTGCTAAGCAGCAATCTTATGCACAGGAAGGCAGAAGGAGCGTGGCCAATCAGTGGCTGAGAGAGGCTCTGAAGACCAATCAGCAGTCGGCAGCAGCGAGCGGCGGCCAATGGGGGCCACTCAGTACTTACCGGTCAGGCCATGGAGCTTACCCGGCTGAGGAGAGGATGGAGGCAGCCTGTGGAGGTTGTGTGGGTGGCTGGCTGAACGAGCTGTGGCAGCACTGCTTCAAGCCCAATCAGGGCTGTAATCTGTGGGGAGGGAACCAGACAAGAGATTAGTTCAGGGGAAAACAAAGGAGTGAAGCAGGGCTAAATTGGTGGGCGTGAAAAGCAGAGAAGAGAAAGGAAAGGAAAGGAAAGGAAAGGAAAGGAAAGGAAAGGGGGGGGCATGAACCAGGACCAAGATGGAGGATTGCTTGTTCTGGCTCCACACTGGAGTGCAGGGAGAAAAGCGTGGTTTAAGGGGACAAAGAGGAGCATGAAAGTAAAGCACAGCTAAGTAGATCAGGCAGAGTTTGAGAGGATTTATGGGGAGGACAGATCGATAGTGGTAGCTCTAAGATGGAGGTGATCAGAGTCAGAGGGGGCAGACTAGGCAAATTACAGCATGTACAAAAAAACACTTGCAACAGAACAGTTTTGGGTACAAAAATGATAGCAGTATAATCAGGCTACAGTTAGTTAAGTAAGCTGAATTTTGATCAAATAATACATACCAACTAAAGCCAAGTATTATAAAAAGGGGAGGGTCCACAATGGTTTAACTACAAAATAATGAAATTATTAAGAGCATAGAATAGAGCCTTTAAGAAGACAACAAAAGAAGGCACAGACACATAAAAAAGAATGGTATAAGACCAAACTCTGTGTATTAAAAAAGAAAACAAAATCCATGGAAAGGAAATTAGCTGTTAAAGTGCAGGATAACAGAAAGGCCTTTTATAATTATACAGGCAGGCTAAGGAAGAGCAACAACAATATTGGACCAGTTAACAAAGGTGATGGTGAGATTAATGACTGTCCAGCGATGGCAGAGGTCTTTAGCTCCTATTTTGTAAGTGTTTATCAGCAAGACGATGGAAACATTAAGCAGAATGTAGAGGACATTGTTTGTACACTTAAAATTACTATGCAAATGATAAAAGAGAAACTACATGGTTTGAACCCTACAAAATCTCAGGGATCTGATGATTTGCATCCCAGGCTCCTAAGGGAATTAGCAGATGAACTTTGTGCACCCTTATGGTCAATAATTAAAAAATTCCTAGATGAAGGAAGAGTCCCTGAGGACTGGACCCTGGCTAATATTGCACCAATTCATAAAAAGAGTTCCAAATCATATTGTAGTAATTATCGACCCATCAGTATCACCTCTGTGGTAAGTAAGACTGCAGAAACATTTGTCGAGAAGGAAATAAAGAAACACCTACAGAAAATGGGGGAGACTGATATACATCAGCATGGATTCAAAAGAGGAAGATCATGCCTAATAAATCTCCTGTACTTTTTTGAGCCAGTTAATTCGGCCCTAGAAAATAATATCTCAATAGATGTATTCTATGTGGACTTCTTTTTTTTCACAATTAATCTTTTTATTGGTTTAAAAGAAGGTTTACAGTGGTTACAGTAAGTAAATTGAAAAAGAAAGGAAAAAACATTCTGATTCATACAGAAACGTGTAAATTACCATTTCTTAAGTAAAGTTTACATTTAAAATACAAGCAGAGAAAGAAAACATCTAACTTTACAGGCATGGATGCAAGGAGTTCAGTGAGAAAATGAATTGCTTTGTACAGCAATGTAAATATAGGCTATACTAATTTTTCTATGCCAATCCAGGATTCTATGTGGACTTTGAAAAAGCCTTCGGCAGCATCTCTCAGGCTGAACTGATAAATTGCATAAGGGAACTTGGATTAAATGGGGGGGTTGTGTGATGAATAATAGCATGGTTGATGAAAAGAAAATAGAGGGTATCTATTAAAGGGCATTATTCCATCTAGTCTAATATAACTAGCTGAGACCCTCAGGGCTCTGTGCTTGATCCTACTCCTTTTAACATCTTAATAGCTTCCATCACCTCTAGTAATAAAACCTGGTTAACTAAATTTACAGACTGTATTAAAGTGGGGGCACTTGTGACATGTAATTCAGATGCAATTGCATTCCAGCAGCATATTGACTTGATTATTAAAGAAGCAAGTAAAAAGAAACTAAGGTTAAATATGGATAAATGTAAAATTATGCGTTTGGGGAAAAAACAATAAAAGATACGATTACTACACCTTAGGAAACAAACTTAGTGAGATCATACTAGAAAAAGATCTGGGTATCTTAGTTAATGATCTAAACTTCTGAGAACATTGTACTCATGTTGCCAAGAAAGAGTATGGTATCTTGATGTCAATTAAAGAAACATCACAAGTAGATCTAGAGAGATTGTAATTCCTATGTATATGGCTTTAATCAGACCTCATTTGGAATATTGTTGCCAGTTTTCATCACTATATTTAAGGTCAGATGTGAAGAAATTGGAGGGAGTCCAGCACAGAGCAACAAAGTTAGTGACTGACATGAGTACAATGTTTTATGAGGAGAGATTGAGGGATTTGGTGATGTACTCCTTATGTCATAGAAGGCTAAGGGGTGATATGTGCCTGGTGTCACAAACCCACTCAGCAGGTCAGGCCCTCTACTCCCAAAGTGGCAAACTCCGATCGCAGTCTTGTGAACAGTTTAACAGAACAAGGTAACCCTCTTGTCTGTTTTGTGAGTTTGGATCAACCTTTGGTCTCCATTGTTGGAGGGATTCAAACTGTGAACCTCTTGTTAGAGTACCCAATGCACAGGCTCAGATATTTCTGTCTTCGGGGGGCCAGATATCTTTGCTTATGGGCACCTAACGAGGTATACAGAGATGTACCCTTAAAACCTTTAATAAAGACCTCAGATTTAAAACGCTTCTCTTTCCAGTTTGGTATCACCATTCAAGCTTATGCCTAGTGTCTGCTATAACCATATATACTTTTCTTACAAATGAAAAGAAATTCAAAGACAGACCAAGTATGCTCTAAAAAGAGTTTTACTAAGATAGATAAAAATATGTAAAACACAAAATACAGAACTATTATATCACAAGGCATACAAATCTTTTAAAAGAACAAGGTTTAAACAGTGCAAATTCCTACAACAATATTTAGATTTATCACTCTTTCTAAATACCTGTTTAAAAGTGCTCACCAATGTTTCTTTGTCAGAGTCTAGATAAAAGTGTCTCTGTGAAGTCAAACAGAATAATGTTTAAAATATTGTTTTCCCTCCTACTTGCATGAAGTCACCTAGCTCCTCCCTGTCAGAATATATATATAAAAAAAAATATATAAAAAACAGGATGTCTTTTCCAAGTATTAAATTCTGCAACCTCAACATGACTCATGTCCTCCAAATGACATTTCTTTGATCTCATGATAAGCTTCCCCCTTCCAGGACATGAAAGCATCTTTATGATTTCGCACCAGTTTACTAAACCTGGTTTCCTCTCCTAACGTCATGAAATGGATATGCTCAACTCTGGCCTCTTCCAGCCTCTAATTAACTTTAGATAAAACAGGATATCCTTGATCAAGGTCCGTTCTACTCTGTCATTAGCTTCAGGCATGCCATGTAACACCTGGTATCTAAAATCTGTGTGTGCGTGTGTGTGTGTGTGATCTCACATGCTGTTTCAGCATTTTCACATGGCTTTCATCTTTTCAGCTGAAACCTGGGGGGGGGGTGAATGACAGATTTTCAGCATCTCTCATGACAGACAGTCCATAGCCCATTTTGATATTACAAAAAATGATACTACAGCACTCAGAACTGGCTGTCCACGTCACACCTGGTGTATAAGGCATTTGAGGATCAGGATGTGTGGGAATGTTTAGGCTTAAAATCAAGACCAGATAGTATCCAGGTTAGAGGTCATCACAAGATGCTAAGGGAATCACACTATAGGAAAAATAAAAGTAGGAAGTGGTTCTCACAGAGGATGATGAGTACATGGAACTCCCTTCCAACATCAATAATATTTAGTGGGACAACAGAACATTTTAAAGGGCCCTGGATTCACAATTTTCAATAACTTATTTCTCAATGGAGTTGTAGTCAGTGCAGGTCAATAATGGCTAATGCTATGGACCTGATCCCAATCTTATGAATCTTATGTTATGAACATTGGACCCCTGGCCCTTTTTCCCTTTGATACCTTTGGAATGGAGCTTTCTGTAGCTTCTGTCATTGCTTAGTAAAATTCTTCCAATGTTTCCTCTTGCCCATCTAATTTGTACTTGCTCTATACTCCTTGTGCATTTTGCAGCTATTCCCTTAACTTGCAAAAATCAGATTTTTTTTAATCCCATACCTTTACTGTGTTTTCCTTGTTGACGGTCCCTATCTGGACTTCCAGAACCACTGTTCTGGGGTCACTGGAACTGAGTAGTTCCAGGACTGTTGCGTTTTTGAGCCTCTTACTGTTGCTGTGCATCAGATCTAGCAGAGACCCTTCCCATGTTGGGCCCTGCACTGGTGGTATAGTGTGAGTATGTGTTGAAGGTAGATAGCAACAGAACGAGTGGGTGTGAGCAGATTTGGAGTGGCGACAAAACAGGCTGCTAGTTTATACATTGCAAATTATAAACAGCGCTCACAGATATGACTGGCAAAGGGACAAAGCTGGCATTTATTTTGGATGATAGTGCTAATGATTGATAAAGCTATGACATTAGAATGCAGTCAGCCAATCTGAAATAAGGATTTTGCTAACCAAATTATCTAATCACAGTATCCTTTTGTTCTCACAGGTATCATTCAATCTGTTGGAGCATTTCTGTGTTATTTCACTGTACTTGCTGAACAGGGTTACCTTCCTGGCAGGCTGCTTGGTATTCGTGTCTCCTGGGAAAATATCAATGAGCAAGAGTTGCAGGATAGCTATGGACAGGAATGGGTAGGTAATCTGCAATCATGGCAGTGTCATGTTCTATTCTTGCACGCTGTCTGGGTAATGTAATTGATTCCTATTTTGTTTCTTCCCCAAGTTTTATCTTTTCTCTTCTTGGCTCACCATGACAAGTGGGCTTGCCACTGCTGCAGCCTTACCATGACTCTGAGGATGGACAAGTGACTGTCATCTCAGCTAATGTCACACTTTCATTGGCCAGTGAGGGGGTGAATACCAGGTGGCAAAATCCCCTTCCTCTGCAGAAACTGAGCTCCTTCAGTTTGTGACATACTCAGCCACCACTCAGCCACATTGTGTGGTTTCAGGGCCACACATGAGCCTTTTTCCAAAGGTAGCCATATGGTACACTGCTATGGCTGCACCACTAGGTTTGCCTATCTTTAATTCTTTAATGAAGAGTCTGTAATCACCTGTAAAATACTCAAAAAGCCAACACAAATGGTTATTCAGCAGTGGCTGCTGGTCTCTCTGCAGGATAGTGCCAAGCAACCCACCCAGTATGCTGAGCACAGTTTAATTGAGTTTTTTATTAATTTACTTTGAACAGACATTTTATCAGCGCCGATACTTGGAATGGACCTGCTACACTGCCTTCTTCATCAGTATTGTTATTGAACAGCTTGCTGACCTGATTATTCGCAAGACCAGAAGGAATTCACTTTTTGCTCAGGGACTCTTCAGGTTTGTATCTACCACTTCTATTTGGTGGGGTGTGAGGGAGATTAAAAGGGTCACTCAGATGGCCTAGCCATTAAGATTCTCATGTTCTTCTTGAGGAAGCAGAAGTTCAGTTCCAAGGTATTAGACTCAGTCAATAGTGGCAGGAGGTGGAGCAGCTCCCTCTCTGTGGGTCTGTTGCCATTGACTGCAGAATGGATTCACCCTGATGACCTAGAGGGAGCCATTCCACGCCAAAAGCTTACAACTTTTTCTATCACCACCAGTAATGGCATTTGAGGGTGTCAGTTGATAAGATGGTGTGGAAGCACCAACATCAGGCTCTGCTCCATCATCAAGTCTGCACATCATGGCATCAGAAAGGTGCCAATGACAACAGCCTCCAATCAACTGTATTGCTTCAGTCCAGGAGCCCTCCCCTTTCTGGTCTTTTAACCAGTAACTTCTGACCTGCTGTACTGAGGTCTGGCCTATGATGGCCTTGATATGTTGCTCTTGGGATGGCATTCAGCACAGCAGGAATGAGCAATGAGCCAAGGCTCACTGTATGTCCCTGCAAAACTTACTGCAGCCCAGGTAGAGTAGGTCCCTACTCTGGCAAGATTCATCCAGTTCAGCAGGTAAGGTCACAATGATGTGTGAGGGTTAAGAACTAAGAACATAAAAATGCGATGGCAGATGGGGATTGCTTTATCCATCTCATCTGCCCATTTGTTTGACTACTCCCCCTAGAGTATACACCTTTGTTTCAGAATCCCACAGTGCCTAACCCAAGATAGCTTGAATTCCCTAACCATCTTTGCCTCCACCATCTCCTGCAACAGTCTTTTTCAAGGCTCCACGACTCTCTCGGTGAAGAAGAACTTCCTGACATTGCTATGGAATTTACCTTCCACTAAGCATCTGCTCTGCCTTCTGGTTTATACCTCTTTATTTTCATGGAAGAGGCTCTGACACTATACCGAGCTGATCCCCTTGAGGTAATTAAAGGTTTCTATCATGTCTCCCCTGTCTGTTCTCTGTTCCATGGTGTACAAGTTTAAGTGTCTAAGTCTAGTCTCATAGGGTTCTTGATGGAGATCTCAGACCATCCTCATAGCTCTTCTTTGCACAGACTCCCAGTTTTTATGCTTTTTAAGGTGCAGTCTCCTGAACTGGACACAATGCTCCAGGTGAGGCCTAACCAGTGGCCTGTACAAAGGGATTATCATCTCTAGCTTTCTGCTTGTAATGCCCCTGCCTATGCATCTGAGGAGGATGCTGGCTTTTTGTGATGCCTTCTCACATTGCCTTCCCATCTTCAGGTCATTTGAAACCATGATTCTAAGGTCACATTAAAGTTCTGTAACTGCTAATGTTTCACCCCCAAGGAGTATTTTGCCCCAGGATTTCTTTTCCCCAGGTGCATGACCTTGCATTTTTTGGCAGTGAATTTCAACTGCCCGGTTTTGTACCATTCTTCCAGTTTCTTTAGGTCTGACTCCATCTTTCTGGCCCCTTCTTGTGTGTCCATCCTGTTGCAGACTTTAGTGTCATCTGCAAACAGGCATACCTTAACCTCCAATCCATCTGTAATGTCGATGATGAATATGTTGAAGAGCATTGGGAAGAGGGTTGCTGAAGAAAGTAGAGAAATATTTTGCAAAGACAATGAGACTTTGCACATAAATTTACAGTGTTACTATGGTGGACCTACCATACTGATCACCTTCCATTCATTATGATCTAAATTATTGCCAACCACAGAATTGTCATCAGGCTAGCCAGTAGGCCCAGTAGCTCATCTTATTGAGCACTAGGCCAGTATAACAAGCTGTAATTAACAGCTGTGGGTGCTGCTGGGGGAATTCTAACAAAGATACTGAGAGCTTATGGTACCATCCATGAGCCAGGCAATATTTTGTTAATGATATCTGTATGGCAAGAAGGGGATGGAGGCCAGGGGATGACATGGGTTGGGGAAGGGTTACCACAGGTATAGCCCTTTCCACCTATGGAGGGCTATGTGTTTTTTTTCTTTTGTTATTTTTTTTTGTTCCTATGCTGAATAATCAAAACTATGAAACAACTGCCTGGCATCTGATCCTGAGTACTGAATACTCTCTCATTCATGCTATTAAGGAATTAACATGTATTACTCATGGACCTCTTCCTCCACCCCACTCCCAAGTTAACTTTGGCTCTCCACAATCTTTTCTTGATGGGGGCAAACTTTCCGGCATCCTGCTGGCCCTGCTGAATACCATCTTTCCTAACCCACCCTATTCCTTAGCCCAAACTTCACGAATCCTCTATGGGCAGAAAACTAATGCTGGGCATCAATGTGCTCCCCAACCTACAATGCATAACAGCAGGAAATATTGTAACATGTCGGTGCTTAGTGTGGCCTTGCTCTCCCCAGCCTTAATACATACCCCACTTCCAAAATCCACTTTTCCTAAGTCCCTTATGGGCAAAACATCTTTGATGCTGTGATACTGTGCTCCTTGCCATGACCAATGATCCTTGATGGAAGAAGCAGTGGCACATTTCCTGCCTGCTCAGCTGGTACCTCATCTTACCAGTGTGCCCCCCTGTAGCAGTCTTAGTGTTGATTAGATGATTTCAGGTGAATGATAGGGGTAGGGGTTTCATCTGCTTAGCATCATTTAATGACACTAGGCAAACTGCCATAGAGAATCTCAAAGGAGCTCATTGATGTACATCATTGACATTTGGGGGGGCAGAGTTGGCAACTGTATTAGAACTGGTCACCTGGGAGGGTCATAGAGTTTTCTTTATTTCTTTTAGCAATTGTTGGCTAAAAAACAAATATGAACTAATAGAAATGGACACCCTGCCATTGATGCTTTGTGTAGTCTTCACAGCAAAGGCTGAAAATGTTGTATAGATTCCTCCTTATTGAAGTGTAAATTCAAGTACAAACAATATCAGTGAAGTTCACCCTTCCCAAAAGGGCAACTTCATAAAGACAGTACTTTGTTGGTAAAGTCTGATATGTGATATGTAACATTGATCTGCCAAAAAAGTTTAAAATAAAATAAATCTCTCTTCTCCAATGTTGTATAACCCCAACTACCACCCACCTACCCATCTTAGTCCCAGTACTGAAAAAAGTTAAGGTTATTTTCCAATTCCCCCAAAGTCACATAGCACTCTGTCGCTCACTTGTTTTGTTTCTCCTGGTGGTGCTGCAGGCTGCCCTTTTGTACTGGGCTCCTGCCTGCAGTGGCACCATTTTCTGCCCACAAAGAAATCCACAGCTGTCCCGACAGAGCTCCGTTGAGGTCGCTCACTCCCCTGTCTCACTCGCTCATTCTGTTTCTCCTAGTGCTGCAGGCTGCCCTTTTGTACTGGGCTCCTGCCTCTGTTGGCACCTTTTTCTGCCCCCAAAGAAATCCACAGCTGTCCTGACAGAGCTCTGTTGAGCTCACTCACTCCTCTTCTCTCACTCGCTCGTTCTGTTTCTGCCAGCGCTGCAGACTGCCCTTTTGTACTGGGTTCCTGCTTGCGTTGCCACCTTTTTCTGCCCACAAAGAAATCTGCAGCAGTCATGATAGCATTCTATTGAGCTCGCTCACTCCCAATCTCTCACTCGCTTGTTCTGTTTCTCCTGCCACTGCAGGCTGCCCTTTTGGACTGGGCCCTTGTGTGCATTGTTGCCTTTTTCTGTCCACAAAGAAATCCACAACAGTCCCAACAGAGCTCCGTTTTGCTCATTCACTCCCCCTCCCTCACTCACTCGTTCTGTGTCTCCTGGCACTGCAGGCTGCCCTTTTGTACTGGGCTCCTGCCTGCATTGGCACCTTTTTCTGCCCACAAAGAAATCCGCAGCTGTCCCAACAGAGCTCCGTTGAGGTCACTCACTTCCGCTGTCTCACTCACTCATTCTCATTCTGTTTCTCCTGGTGCTGCAGGCTGCCCTTTTGTACTGGACTCCTGCCTCTGTTGGCACCTTTTTCTGCCCACAAAGAAATCTGCAGCAGTCCCAATAGAGCTCCATTGACCTTGTTCACTCCCCCTCTCTCACTCACTCATTCTGTTTCACCCAGCACTGCAGGCTGCCCTTTTGTACTGGGCTCCTGCTGGCATTGGCACCTTTGTCTGCTCACAAAGAAATCTGTAGCAGTCCTGATACAGCTCCGTTGAGCTCACTCACTCTCACTCACTCATTCTGTTTCTCCCACCGCTGCAGGCTGCCCTTTTGTCCTGGACTCCTGCCTGCATTGCAGCCCTTTTCTGCCCCCAAAGAAATCCACAGCAGTCATGATAGAGCTCTGTTGAGCTTGATCACACCCCCCCCACTCGCTTGTTCTGTTTCTCCACTGCTGCAGGCTGCCCTTTTGTACTGGGCCCCTGCATGAATTGCTGCCTTTTTCTGCCCACAAAGAAATCTGCAGCAGTCCCAACAGAGCTCCACTGAGCTCACTCACTCCTCCCCTCACTCTCTCGTTCTGTGTCTCCCAGCGCTGCAGGCTGCCCATTTATACTGGGCTCCTGCCTGTGGTGGCACCTTTTCCTGTCCACAAAAAATCTGCAGCAGTCCCGACAGAGCTCAGTTGAGCTCGGTCACTCCCCCTCTCTCACTCGATCTATTCTAATCTGTCACAGACACTGATTTCTGACAGCGACTGCGGTATTCTGAACCAGAAGCATGAAAACACATTTCAGCCAAGATGTGAAAAATTACAGCTGTACTGTTCATAAGGAGGTGTGAAAAAATGCCAGTGTTGAAAATCTGGTGTGAAAATAATAATAATTTGCGAAGTTACAAGAGTGCGTGGAAACTGCACAACGCACGCACGTAACACACTCATTTTATGAACTTTCGTCACCAAATTTTCAACATAGGTATTTTAGGACCTCTGCTAATGAACAGTGTCTCTGTCATTTTCATAATGTGTCCTGAACATGGATTTCCCACAGCAAACACGCTATTCTGTGCCAGAACTGTGAAAACACATTTTGGCCAGGATGTAAAAAATGATAGCTGTACTGTTCATAAGGAGGTGCAGAACAATGACAATGCTGAAAATCTGGAGTGAAAATATTAAAAATTTGTGAAGTTACAAGCGTGCATGGCAACTGCACAATGCACGCTCATAAAACAGTAATTTCTTGGATTATTTCCACCAGATTTGCAACATAGACTTTTTGAAAGCCCACCTCATGAACACTGGCACTGTTGTTTTGGTAATTGGTCCCAAAAGGTGATTCTGCGAAATGACCACAAAATCACCTTCGGGACCGATTAATACCATGATAAGAGCTCTGAATTCATGAGAGGGGTCCAAAACCCCATGTTGAAAGTTTGCGCCAAAATTCCAAAAAATGCGAGATATGCATCAAAGTTGAAAAACCCCTATTTGTGCCATTATACAGCTTACCGGCATTTCTTCAGTTCTCAGTCAGCTTTGAAGAGTGCAGACATGTTCCCGTCCACTGAAAATCATCGCGCCAGAGTCTGCAGGTAAGTATGGGATGAGGGGGGTGTGGGGAGGCAGGGTGCGCAGAGGGTGGATGCGGGTTGTGAGAGGGGGCAGGGAGACTGTGAGGGACTGTTTTCTTTTTGTACAGGTTAAAAATAAAAAACATTGTGGGACAGTTTTTTCTTTACAGGGGCATGTGGCACACTGGGGTGGGCTCAGCATGCCAATGGAGTGTTTTTGGGGGCAGCTGTAGCTGAATGTGGGATTGGTAACCCCATCAGCACAAAGGGGAGGCTAAGAGCCAGGGATTGGGCACCCTCAGCACAAATCTAGTGGTTTTTGTGGGGACATTATGCTGATGGGGAGGGGCTCCCATTGGCAACTCAAACTGGGAGGGGACATAAGCCGATGGGGAATGGGCTCCCCCGGCAACTTAAACTCAGACAGGACTGAAGCCGATGGGGATTGGGGCCCCCGTCGGTAAATAAAAACTGTTCTGGGGGCACATGCTGCTAAGGGGGATTGGGCACCCCCATGGCAGTGGGGGTTAATTAATATTGTTTGTGAACATAGCAGAAAGCTGCTGCCATGCTCACAAACAATATTACACTTGGCAACATTCCGCCCAGCAATGGTGGGTCGCTCCTTCATTGCAGCGGAATGCTGATGCTGCAATGACGAGGCAGCCCCTGATTGCAATGGCTGAAATGTTTCAAGGTGGTGGCACACTGGCTGAACTAGTGTCAGCAGCAGCGTGCCACGGCATTAGGGAAAGCAGGCCAAGCCTTTAAAGGCTGTGGTGGCATTGGCCAAAACAGTGCCATGCCTTCACAACCTGCTTCTGGCATGCTGCCGCAATATGTTTCTTGCACATGCGTGCAATCATCATAAAAAGAGGAGGCTTTGAGGTCAGCAGTGTTTATATAGTTGAAATTAATTGTCTGTGTGTACCTTTGAGTTTCCAATCATTATTGTATTACCTTTAGAATAAACCAATCAAAATAATCAGTTTCAAAACATTATTTTATAATAGGGAAAAGAAATGAAAAGAACATGATCTCCTGTAAGAAAACATATTAATGAAACAATACATTTTGGTATTTTGTTAAAACACTGTAGACTTCCCAAAAAGTATTCTTAGAAATACTGTATATCCTTGTCTTGCATCCTTAAAAGTTACCTGTAGACTGAAATGTTATCACTGGCAAACTCTTTTTTTTGGTATTCTTGCAGAAATAAAATTCTCCTGCTGGGTTTAGCCTCACAGATCATTGTTGCTGCTTTCCTGTCCTATTGCCCTGGTATGGATGAGGGTCTGCACTTTGTACCACTTAGGTAAGTTCCATCTCCTTGAACTTTCTTATTATTGAAGCATCAGGTAAACAACTCTTAAACATCTGAAGGAAATGCCACAATAGCAATTTTTCATTCAAAGATACACTCAAAGCATAGATTCACAGCATTTGGTTGTGAGTTCTTATTTGGTAAGTACTTACTTCTGGAATGAAATTCATTTGGGAATTACACAACATACTGTAGGTCAACTATCAAAGGATTGTAATGAAAGTCAAATAAAGGCACACAATCAATTTCAAAAAACAAATGTGTTCAACTGTAATGGTTTGTCAGAACATGATAAAACAAATTTGTTGTAATGCTAAATCACTGTTCACCCCAATGGTAAAGATATATGGAGTCGGGGAAAACTTTCCTTCCCCTGAAGATCTTAACGTTTCCCAACTTTGTGAAACATTTCATGTAGTTCTGTGCTGAAGTGTTAAACTTTGCTGACAAAACCATGGGAAGTGACATTTCTCGTAGTTTTCAGGTGGGCAAACTGACACTTTGCCCACACAATGCTAAGCAAAGGGTTTCTTTTAAACTTTGTTTTTTTTTTAAGCAAAACCCACCCTACACACTCAATTTACTAGTACCCCCTCACCAATCAGAGAATTATATAGTTCTTTCCTCACTTCACCACCATCAGTTGTAAAAAAACAAAACAAAAAAAAACTCATCTTTCCCTCCTGAAGAAGTTTGCTGCTGCCATACACAGTTTGGAATTAGCTGCTCACTTATGTTGTAATCATACAAACATGTCAAGTATTTATGCAAACATTTCCACCCACTGCAACCAACTGCCCCCTTGCTCCCCCTTAAAGTATATTCCTAATTCAGACCACTACTACCCTCTCCACCAAGCCCTCTCATAAAAATGTTTATATACCTGTAAAGAAAGAAACTGTTCTGCATTTCAGATATGTGCTCTCTGTTCTGTGATAAGTATTGAAATGAATATATGACATATCTGCATATAGTAAAACCTAATGGACTGAGGCTTCAGCCCATCAGGTTTTTCTATAGGCAAAAATTGTTTGTTGCTTTTTACAAAATGATGGACAAAATGGGTGATTTGATACATTTTATTGAACAACAAGATATTCACAGAATGTTTTAAGCTTATGAACATTATCATAAAAATTGCACTTATACAAATAAATCACTTTAAGTACATAGTGAAGAATTGGTAAAAAAAAAGCTTTACACATTGGTGTGACAATTCTGTTGATACATAAGGGAAGTAATTGGATATAAGACAGAGACAGAAAATAGAGATAAGAAAACAGTGTTTGAAAACTTAGTTGGGTGTAAATCTATTCCCCCAGGATGGAATGTGATGTGGCAGCAGAAGGCCTCTAAATTGTCAATTCCTAATTGCCTTCATGAAAATAGACAGCAGAGTGTGTGTGTGTGTGTTCTTAGCACTGAGAGGCAGCACTTTGGTGTGTATGAGTCTAAAAAGTATGAAGAAACCAACCACCATTTATTAATCATATATCCATGCTAATGTATAAAGGCATATTAAAAATATGTATAACAAATATAAGACATGTCCGCGTGCTGTACCTGAGACAAGAAAAAGGCACTTGTAGTTTAAATGGTGTAATCAGTCATGAAACTAAGGTCAATATGCATTCCATCATTACATGTATTAGAAAGAAATAGGTCTTAGCTCATACACCCACCTTTCTTGTGTATTTCTTAAATGTACTTTGAGAACCAGGACAGTGAGGTCAGAGACTGAGTGATCAGATTGGAAGAAATGTTGTCCCATTGATTTGACAGTATTTTTCCAGTTTAATGTTATGCCTGTGCAATTTTATTTGGGTTTGAAGGAGTTGTCTGGTTCTCCCAAACAAGCTGCATGTACAGTACAAGTCACATTAAACTGTTCCTCCAACTCACTGGTTTAGCATTTTTCAGTGAGTTACTTAATGTGTGCCCCACTAACAGCAATGAATTACTAAAAGTGTCTTAATGGTTTGTCTGTAGCTGCTCTTCAGTTTCAGCTTGCTTTGCAGCGCTCTAGAAACTTTTATCAATGCAGTGCAACACATTAAGCAACCCATAAAAAGCGCTAAACCACTGAATTGGAACCCAATTTCACAACTGTACAGTGCAGCACACCTTGATTGACATGTTATGCTACCCAATCCTATGCATCAACTCTCACCCAATAGTGATCCTGCATTAGGATCAAAAACCTTGCTCCCACTGCCATGTTCTTTTCCCCACTTGCTGCCCTTACAACTGCTTCAAATTAGCAGAAATTTAGTTTTGTAGCATTTAAAAAAATGTAATCAGCAGCCCATCTCCTTTTGAGAAACCCACTCTGTCTGCTCTGCAAAATGACTCCAAACATAACACACAATGACCTCAGTGAAGCGAGAGCTGAACAGCTCCCTATATATTGCAACACAGTACCCTTCTGTTTTTACATGCTGCTTTGCAGTAGTATTTTATTAAAATGATAAAGTGACATACAGTACAGTGCAGAACAAGAAATACATCAGGGAAATTATACATCTTCCCTAAGGGAAGCAGGGAAGGCAGTAAGGCAGGCAAAGGCCCAAACTGAGGAAACACTAGCACAAACAGTAGAAGAAGGTGACAAGACTTTCTATAGATACATTAGTGAAAGAAGAAAGTCCAGAGGGGGTATTGCTAAGGTCAAAAGAGATAAGGGGGCGTGTGAGGAGTAGGACCATGTAAAAGCATCTATCCTAAATAGATTCTTCTGCTCAGTATTTACTGAAGAGAAGGTCAGGTAGGGCCCACAGCTCAGCACCATGGACACGGAGGGGAGAGAGGTGAGCACTAGTCCCTTCACAAAAGAAAGGGTCCTACAAGAGCTCAAGAAGCTCAGGGTGGACAAGGCAATGGGACCTGATGGCATACATCCCAGGGTACTTAAGGAGCTAAGGGTGGAACTAGCAGAGTCATTACCAGAACTGCTTAGTGAGTCTCTGAGCACAGGAGAGGTCCCAGAAGACTGGAGAAGGGCTCATGTCATCCTGCTCCACAAGAGTGGTAGCAGGGAGGAGGCAGGGAACTACAGACCAGTCAGTCTTACCTCAGTAGTGGGCAAGATTATGGAGGCACTCCTTAAGGAAAGGATAGTGCAACACCTGGAATCCATAGGAGCACAAGATCAAGACAGCATGGGTTTACAAAAGGAAGGTCCTGTCAAACTAATCTCTTAGATTTCTTTGACTGGGTAACCAGAGTGGTGGACCAAGGGGGAGCAGTTGATGATGCCTACCTTGACTTCAGCAAAGCTTTTGATACTGTTCCACATAGAAGATTGATTAATAAGCTGGGTAGGCTCAGGGTGGCTCAGAAGTTGGTCAACTGGGTGGCAAACTGGTTGATGGGCAGAAAACAGAGAGTGGTGGTAAATGGTATACAGTCAGAAGAGATGCAGGTCACAAGTGGAGTACCTCAGGGATCAGTCCTGGGGCCAGTCCTTTTCAAAATCTTCATCAGTGACATTGCAGATGGACTGGAGGGTAAGGTTTGTCTGTTTGCAGATGACACCAAGATCTGCAACAGAGTAGATGATCCAGATGGGGTGGGCAGAATGAGAAGAGATCTGGATAAACTAGCAAAATGGTCGGAAGAGTGGCAACTGGGGTTTAATGCAAAGAAGTGCAAGATCATGCACATAGGGAAGAGAAACCCTGAAGCCACCTATAAGCTGGGAAGATAGTTGCTGGCAGTCACAAGGGAAGAAATCGACTCTGTCATCATCATCACCGATGACCTGTAATCATCCAAGCAGACCTTTAAAACAATAGGTAAGGCAAGGGGCATGTTAGGGTGTATTAGTAGGGGTATCAAAAGTCGGAAGAGGGAGGTAAAAATCCCTCTTTACAAGACACTGGTTAGACCCCATCTGGAGTACTGCGTGCAGTACTGGAGGTCATACCTTCACAAGGACATTAACCACATTGAGGCAGTCCAGAGAAGGGCAACAAAAATGGTGCAGGGACTGCATCAGAAAACATGTGAGGACAGATTAATGGAGCTCAATATGTATACCCTAGAGCAAAGGAGGGAGAGAGGTGATATGATAGAAACAGTCAAACACCTTAAGAGCATTAACAAGATGAAACATGCTTCAATATAAGAAAAATCTCGGGACAAGAGGACACAGCATGAGATGAGAGGGAGGCCAACTAAGGAGTAATGTGAGGAAGTTCTTTTTCACAGTAAGGGTGGTGGATGCATGGAACGGCCTTCCTCAGGAAGTGGTGGATATGAATACAGTGCAGGGCTTCAAGCAGGCATGGGATAGGCATAAGGGAGCAATACAGATGAGTGTGAACATATAGGCCATTGACAGAGTAAAGGCCGATGGCACATTTAGAAAGTAGAAAAAGAAATGGGCAGACTGGATGGGCCTTGCGGTCCATATCTGCCGTCAGCTTCTAAGTTTCTATGTTTCTATCTTAAATTCAAATTTTTACACTTAGATGTGTCTTCTCCTGTGGGACAGAACATACCACAAATCACTTCACCAGGTAAATTATTGCAGAAAGTTGCCCTGGAATGCTGCTCTGTACTTTACAGCACTGCCATTCGGCTCAGAGAACCAGTACAATGGACACTACTTTATTGGCGTTCTGCACTATTGAAATGATCAAAAGCATAACTTATGTGTACTGGTAAAAATGATACACACTTTAAGTTATAATTTTGATCATTTTAATACAATACTACTGCAAATCAGCATGTAAAAACAGAAGGGTACTGTACTGACACTGCAATAATGGAGGAAAATGCAATAAATGGGAGGAGACTAACAGCTCTAAAGGATTCCTGTGACAAAACCACTGCACTAAAAATACATTGCATCAACATTGTAAAGGCGCTGAGGGAAATTTAGAGAACAGTTGAAAGTGAGTTGCATCTGAGTTGATGGGTGATTGGAAAGCAGTTTTCAGTTGCAGAAGTCAGAGTTTGTAGTGCATTGTCTTTACAAAAAACAAGCATTTGTCAATGCTGAATGTTGGCTTGCTGGCATTGGCATTGGTTGTGCAGGAGTTAGAGAGATGCATACTAGGAATGGCAGTGAAGTATTGAATTGCCGCCAACCCCACCCTCACCCTGCAGAGACTGACAGGCACTGGGGTGTGCCTTTGGGTTGTCAGCCTTAATCCTCACACCATTTCACCTCACAGTACCCTGAAGACACTGACAAGTATTGTGGTGTGCCTTGGGGTCTTTGGGCCTTATGCTCACCCCATTCCATAAGGAAATACGCTGAGATGGGTGCAGAATACGAGAATAGGAGAATGGAGTGAACTTTGGGGCCAAAGAGTCCAAGGCACACCTCGATGCCTGTCACTGGCTGCAGGGTGGGGGTAGGGGTGGAATGGCGTGAGTATTGCAGCCAACAATCCCAAGTCACACCCCTAACACCTGTTAGTCTCTACAGGGTGGGACTTTACTGTTGGAAACCCTAATGCCCTAGGCGTTTGTTTGTATTTTCACTCCAAAATAAAAAAAAAATTTGCCACAGAAATATTTCATTTATTTATTAAAGCATTTCACCAGGGGAAAAAAACATATTGAGCACAAAATTGCTTGTTTCCAGATGTGTACTGGTGGGGAAGGGAGAGGGATAAGCTTAAACACATTCTAAAAAGATATATAGAATTGCACAGGTATAAATACAAAGCAATAAATGAATACAGAGGTGGAACACAAAATGCAGAATGCAATATATTTTTACATTTTTCTACCTCTCCACCAATTTAAAAAATATTCCAGCTTACCTCCGAAGAGTACAATGACATCGAAGAAACCAAAATGGACTTTACAGCTACTAAAGATCCAATATCCCCATTACAGTCTGAGGCAGATGATGAATCTTCACTAGAGCTGGAAGCTAAGCAGCCATGCCATAGCTCTTCCATGATGTCTCTGTCTCCTCAAGAATCTTAACAATTTAGCACCTGTTTTAAAAATTTAACTGTGAGGGTGGCAGATGCTGAGGTCAGCATATCATCTCTGGAGGACAGACAGCATCTGAGTGACCCAGAGACTGTAACTATAAAATGCTCCATCAAAAAATTAGAAGAGAAGGGCAACAACCTCAAAGGTCATTGTAGAAGGAATAACCTGGTCCTTCTCGGCCTGCTAGATGGGGAAGAAGGCCCCAAATATAGTGGACTTCATTCAAAAACTGTGTACCAAGCTTGTGAGGCCAAGTGCGAATGGTCCAAATTACATCACTGAAAAGGCTCATCACACCCTCAGAGCAAAGCCTACTCCTGGTGAGCCCCTGACACCTATAATATTTAAAATGTTAAATTACTTAGACTGGGACCACGTTCTTCAGGAGGTGAGGATGCTGGCATCTCTTCAGTGGACTGGGACGAAACTTAGATTGGTGCCAGATCTGACCCTTAAAGTTCAGCAAGCAGGGGCAGCATACAGACCTCTGCAGTCCAAACACTGGGCATCCAGGCTTGAAGTGTTGTCCACCAAAGTTGGCATCCAGTGCTTTGAAACAGCAGAATAAGCAGCAAGGGAGCTCCAGAAGGTTTTTCCAGATCTGTTTAAGAAGATGGGCTGAAAGGACATCACCCTTCTCGAGTATAAAAAATCTTTAATAAGGACCTACTTAATATCTTTCTCTCTATAGTTTAGCAGGACACTGTGTAGCTAAGTTGAAAAATGTGTTTGCTCTGAGTACAGAAAACTGGCTCTGTTTAATGTTATTTACATTTATTCAGTATTATATTTATTTTCTCCTTATTTCATATCAGACTTAATTATAGACTGGTGAACTGACATTTGGGACGTGGGATTACACCACCGCTTGATAACTTTTTTTTTTTTAGAACATATATAAAGAGTTATTCTTTTTTATCTGGTGGTCATTTATTTATAATTGTTGGTTCCTAAAAGTAGAGAAATGCATTAATTCTTTCTCGGCTTTTCTTTCTTGGGCTCCATTCACCGGCCACTTCAAGTAGCGTTGTGGTGTTATCTGCTGGGCTCTTACTATCATTTAATGAGATGGTTATTCTTCAGTTTTGTACAGAGACCTCACCAACTTATTTTGCATATAAGATTCTAGTATTTTCTGTGTCAAGGGCAATTGTTTCAATAGTTGAAATTATGGTTACTGTCAGAGGTATGTTTTAATAAGAGTTGGGTGGAACCTCTGAAGCATGAAACACACCCCAGGTGGGGTTTCCTATTATAAAAAAAAAACACTTTAAAAAGGCGATGCACACAGTACTTTAAGGAACACGAAGAAGAGGGTGGATACCCTCGAAGAGCTGGGGAGCCATTGTATGTGTGTCTGTTAAATTAAAATAAATAGCTTTTGTGTTCCTTAAAGTACTGTGTGCATCACCTTTTTTAAGTGTTTTTTTCATCTATTTGCCAGTGTTAAGGCTGATCCATAGTTTCTGTACCCATCCAGTGCGTGTGTTTTGTGTTGTTTAAGGGGTTTCCTATTAGTTTTGTCTGTTGCGTTAGACACTGAGAGGAGCCTTATTTGCCAAGGTAGCAATCCTTTTGTCTTCTTTGGTATGCCGATGCAGATCCCTTTGATTGCTGTCACATCATATTTTTTGAGCAGACACTGTTTCAAGTACAACTAGTTAGGGGGCTAATTTATTACTTACTAATCTGGAAGTTAATATTTTAGCCCCATACAGACTAAATTGAGCAGGTAGTATTGTTTTATTATTTTGTGCTCCTCTTCATGATGTTCTCTTGTCTTGCCAGTTTTACTTGACAACATACAAAGTTAAAAATATATGTTGCAGGAATTATATAATGTTGGTGGCATTAGGGCTAAGAGGTATGAGTTTGGAGGTTCCAGGTGGGTAAATATTTGCTTGTTTAATGTTAATATGTTTTTGGCATGGGATCTGGTGGGAACAGGGGTGGGGGAGGGACAGAGTAGAGATGGTACTTTTCATTTTTGGGCATTCTTTAAGAGGGGTTGGAGGGCAGCTCCCTCAGCCCGATTGATGGACCAAATGGTTGGGAGCAGGCAGACGGCCCTGGTAGTTTCTTGTTTAGGAAGGTCAGTGGCGGGGAGCCAGATGGAGGATTTTAGGGGCATTAGGGGAGGCTGGTGTCAGCCCTATCATGTTCTTTCTCTGGGGTTTTATTCCCTTAGCTCCTGGCCTTCCTACCTCCATAGCACTCAGCAAATTGCACCAGCAACACCAACCTGTGTGTCACACAGCTTCATGGCAGCCCCGTGCTTCCAACCTGGAGGAGTCACTCACTTAAAGTGTAGGATGCTCATCCCCAGGGATCGATGGATAATGCTTCTGCATCGACATCCAGAACCCACCAGACCAGGGAAATCAGAGTCACCTTTTGAAAATGGCTCTCCTAAGTGGTGGAGCACTGCACCACCAGTCAGAACCACTATGCTGGGATTCAGCTGCACTTTTAACATTGCAAAAAATAAATAAAAATAACAAGAGATAGTGTGGTCTAGTGGCACTGGCTTGGGGACTGGGAGAACACAAGTTCAAGTCCCACTAGACCTTAATACTCACTGTGTGACCTTGGGCAAGTCACTTAACCTCCCACTGCTCCAGTCCACCTAGGTGCAGAAATGGGTAGAAGCAAGACTCCACTGGAAACATGTCACATCTCTGCTGTGCAAACCTGGGTTACTAAACTGTACAAAAATAAACTGTAGTTGACTCCTGTGCATTGGTTCCTTTATCAATCAACAGCAGGGTGTGTGTAACTTGTCAGTAAGAAGGCTAGATTTCCAGATCCAGTTCTATAATGCTGTTCCATAAACAGTCATCACAAGCTGTAAACTTCCATACATTTCTACCGACTACAGTGGCAAACTTTGATTTATAGTCCATGCAAGCTGCAAGCTCTTATAAAAAGCCTGCCCTGGAAGTCATTCTTTGAAAGACAGCTTAAACTGACCTTGACAACATAAGCACATGTTGCAAAATTAGAATTAAAATACAGAATCCCGCCCTTCCCATTTAGGTGGGGATGGCACACACCAAACCCCTGCACATGCAAGGGTATAAGTTCCTCCACATCAAATGATGGAATGCACCACAGGAACAGGAACAAAGGCTGAGCTAAGGAACATGAATACACACCACCCCTGAGTGGTACCTTAGTGAGAGATGGGTGGTTTAGTTATGTGGTCCTAGTTCTAATGTTGTGCCGGCTGTACAGTATCATATTACCCAATATCATGTGAATGTATATATTTTTGTCAATGCGATTTGTAAATGGATAACCTATGAAAATGCAATTAAATTTATATTAACAAAAACAAAACAAAAAATTAAATTACAGCATTAAAACACCTACAGTTTAATCAACCTCGTAGTATACCATTCTAGTCCTATAAAACACCTCAAGATTTTTGAGTGACTCCTGAAACAACATTTCCACAACATTTGAATTACATTATCTTGTAGTAATTTTTCAGTGTAAAACGATCACATATTCCATTGTCCATGTAGCTCACTATATGCATTTTCAATAAAGCAGATATGTTGAAATGTAAGGAGGTGTCATGACTAATAGTTGAGGTATATTAACTGGACAAAGGTTCAACTGATTGCTGTACAAACCCCAAAAAGAGGACTACAGGATAATCCAAACATGGAAAACATAACAGTGAATGTTGCTACCATCACCACGATACCTTTGAGATCTGACAGCAAGGGAGTTAACACATGAGAATCTCTCAGTATAGAAAAAGTGGTTATTTTTGTAACATAAATAAAAAATCACTCTGGGGACTGATGAGATAGCAGTTTCGAAAAAATGCCTGAAAGGTATTGGGAGAAGAAACATGCACACCACTCTGAATACCACTGTAAAGTACCTGACAGCACTGAATTTTTGAAATACATGTGAGGGCAGAGACACCTATGTAAGAGCAGTCATGCGCAAGAATTTTCGGGCAAGTGGGGGCATGAGATAAACAGGAAATCTACGATACTGTTCAAATATTGGAATGCAGGGCTATACAGGTGTAACCCCCCTGCAAATGGGGGTTCCCAAAAGACTTCCAGGAGCTTGCTTGAATGCTCCAAGCCTGAATGGTGTTTGGCGTTTAAGCCATTTATCAGTGAGTGTTTTTAGAACCTCTGGTACTGTCTCTTTAAGAGCTGTCTGCTTGCAGACATAATTAGTTTGTATGGGGGACTGTGTGTTTCTTTGATTAGTACCACTCAAGCTGCTGCCAATTCACTCCATTTTTGCAGTCACTAGGAGTGCAAAGGGAACCTATCTGAAAGATGTAACTGTTTGCCAGAAACCATTAGAGTGATAATGAAATTACAGTTTGTCTAACCTGCTTTCTTTGCAGTCAGAACAGTGTCTGCCTAGTTCCCCATTCTGGTTTTGAACTGCTGAACTGGACCAATCAGTGTGGGGTAAGCTAGCTCTAAAATGGTGCCTTGGACGAATCAGAACTTGGACTCATAATCTGAGCCAGCCACAAGAGGATTGTATGGGCAGTGACTCTGGGAGATGTAGTTTAGACTTCAGTGCCTTTTGGACCAACAGCAGCAGTCTATTGTGAGTGACAGCCAATCCAGTCAAGAACTGGGAGGAACTCAAAGGAAGTGCCCGTTTTGTCGGTTGGAGTTTCAGTTGAGCTTTGGCAGTGAAGAAGGAAGGAGCCTGTGCTTTTCAGTGTGCAGTTTTAGTCAAAAACGGTGTAAGGCCCAGAGTTCCGGTCTGCAGCTTGTGTAACTGCTTGTTAGGACTGAATCCATCCTGTGAAAAGAATCAAAGGATCTCTGAAGAGTAGAAACCAGGCTCACCCTGTAGAAGACTGGAGAAATTATTGAAATGCACTCGGTCTGTCAGGAACTGAATCTGCTGTGTGTTCTCCCGGGTATTGTGCAGTAATTGCGATCGGGATAGAGAAGCAGCCTGCCTGGTATAGTACTTTCTTTTTTACCATATAAATGTGTGAAGAGTCTCTTGGAGCTCAAGAGTAGCCCTGCTGATATTGAAGGACCCTATCTTATTTGGAGGTCGTGAGTACTAATTCAGGGTCGCTCCCTGTTGAATTGCCACATTAAATCCAAATGGAATTACTGTACTGCTGACTGTTTAATTTTCCTTTTCTCTGTGTGAAAGGGCCCTACCAGCTGCCACAGTTTGGACTAGCCACTAGGGCTTGGGTACCCAGGGACAGTAACTGATAGGGATAGGCCTGTGCACAGAGCCATAAGTAGATGATTAGAGTGATAAGCTAATTAACCTGATTTCCCCTGTCCTTGTTATATCCCCTAAATAAATCAGAGCTGCTTGTTTCAGCAAAGTTATACTGCCTGAGGTATTTGTCTATGTTAAAGTATTGTACTGTGATTGTTGCACTGTATCTTATTTTACAGGAGGTCCCAGTGCCTGAACCAGCCCTGGGGGTAAGTGTATACTGTGAAGGTAATTTGATATATTGTGTGGGCCACTAGTGGGAAGAAAGGGGGGTTGCAGTGTCCCAGAGGGCTGTGACCAAGTAAGTTTAACTATTGCAAACCCTGACCTCTGGGTGGAGGCACCCACCATTGGATCCAGGCCCCTCAACCTGTTAGTGGAAAATCAGGCAGGGGTAGTATCCCCTGGGATAGCGCCATCTAGGGGTTACACAAGGAAAATGCGCTTTGCAAAACAAAACACATATGAAGAAGTGGGCAAATAGTGTAGATTTCCACACCTAATCAGTTATCAATACTGAAATAGGAAACTATGGAGACTATGCTGTAAAGTGAAGACCTGATACACATTGTTGCAGATTACAAGTATACCTTTTTGGTCTCCTCAGAAGCAGTCAAATGCGGGTGGCTCACAGATATAATGTTATTGTCAACTAAAAAGATATAGCATGTGAGGAGGCAAAAGGGATTACTATAAAAGAAGGTAACACCAACTTTGTTTTGTTTCAATGGAACGAAACCTGTAATTCAAGATATGTTTTTCACTAGCCATTTTTCTCATGCTGCAATCTAATTATACATTTCATTCCACTGAAACAAAACAAAACAAGTGGTCCTGACACAAGTTGCTGCCGGGACAGGAGATCCGGTTTTCTTATTGTCCTGCTCCTGTGTTTAATTTCCCCTCATAACTGCGTATATGTCGAACAGAACCTCGCCGGCTGGGATTTTCAAAATAATGTTTTAAAGACTGCACTGGTTCATTGCTTTATCTCTTAGGATGGGGAGTGACCCAACCAAAAAAGAGCTTTTGAATAGCCCAGCTCCCACATCAAACAGGATTTAAAATATGTGCAATACTGTTGGGGCCCCCTGCAGCAACTGTGTATCTTCTAAGGTACACAAACAACAATACTGTGTTTTCTGACAAAAAGCCTGCCACAGGCGCCAGCCTGTGAAACTGCCTCCAGTGATTTGGGGCAGGGGACATAAAATGGGGAATGGAACCTGCCACCTGTGGCACTGACGCAGCCAGGACAGGGTGCCAGTACCCAGAGAAGGGGACTGATGGTGGGCCCGGGGCTTCCCTGTCCATGGTCAAGCGCAAAAAATGTGGCAGGGCGAGACCTCCTGACACCTCTCAGGGCGAGACCAGCCTGAGTCAGAAATTAACCTCAGTCTGAACTGCTCAACTGCCTGACACCAACAGTTTTTTGCATCGGGAGTCCATGTGTGCAAAGCCTTGAGATGTGGACATCACACACTCCCGATACAATACAAGCAGTGTTGCTGTAACCATCTAAGGCAACTCCATAGAAATCTGACAAGAGAATTGAATTTATAAGGAAACCGGCAGCCTCTCTCGTTCTTCCGTGGCCCCTTGAGTTATGCATAATGGTAGTTGGTAACTAATCTGAAGGGGAAACAGCTCGTCAATAAAGAAAGTCAGATAACTGTTCAATTTTTAAATCATAATTTCGCTTTTTTTTATTTACTCCAAGGTGTCTAGTGAGTCAGTCTCCTCCGTGCCCTCTTGCTTGAACGAAATAAACAGCAAATGTAACTACTGCAGCATGATGTAACAACATAGATTATTGCTCATCACAAAAAATATTCAGAGATGAGTATGACACAAACCTGCTTTGTTTCACTTTTTCCCTGGCCGCTGACAGGCAAATTACAAAGCATAATAAAGTAAGCATGGTTGCATTATCTACTCAGCAACAGAGGAAAACAGCTTAAAATTATTTCAGTTACTTTTTGTTGCGTCCCCATCCCCTCAAGTTCAAAGTCTTACTTCAGGCTCGGTTGTACCAGCAGCCTCCCTGAGCACGCATTTGTCTTAGTTGCCCACCCCCTTCCCAGTAGCCCCATACACTGAATCAGGACAGAGAAGTAAGAAGGAATCTGCACATAAGGAGTCAGTTCTAGAGTCCCCCCCCAAACAGTCACCGAGAATGACAACACACTATTTCCATTTGCTGGCCAGAGAAGCCACAAGTATTCTTGCTGTCCTTCCCAAGGAAAACATTCCAGCTGCATGATGGTAAACATTTTGGAGGGAGCAACAGTCGCAGCACATTTTCAGGCAACATGGGGTGGGGGGGGTTAGGAGTCCATTCTGACATAACTTATAAACTGTTTCAAATACATCCACAGTAGGTATGGGAGTAAATAAAAAAAGAGAAGTTATGATTCAAAAATTGAACAGTTATCCGACTTTCTTTATTGAAGAGCTGCTTCCCCTTCAGACTAGTCACCAACTACCAGTATGTGTAACGCGAGGGGCCGCGGAAGAATGAGAGAGATTGCCGGTTGCCTTCCGAATTCAATTCTCTTGTCCGACTTCTGCGGAGTTAACTTACACAGTTATAGCAGTACTGCTTGTATCAGGAGTGGGTTCCTTCTGCACCTCATTATTGTTTTGGTAAGTTTCAGTTTTGTGCAGCGGCTCTTTTCTTACAAGTTTTGTTCACTTTGCATAATACGTGTGTCAGTGTTACATACTGGCTAACTGGTGAAGGAGGGACGCACCTACTAAAGCGTGCCCTGCATTCACCAACACTGACACACCTCTGAAATGTGCTACTAGCACAAGATGTTGCTTGCGCATGCATGCAAGCCAACATAAAAATACTACACCAGTGAGTTGGAGGAACAGTTTAATGTGCTGACTCACTTCCTCCAAGCATGGCAAGCCATCACCACAGACAAGTGAGTCTTGGAGGTAGTGAGCCAAGGCCTGTTCCTAACTTTCAAAGTGCTTCCCAGACTGAGAAGCAGACTTTTCAGCCCAGTAACCCCATCAGAAAGAATTCTGTTTTAGTCAGAAGTTGCCAACTTACTGCTTATCAAAGTAGCGAAACCTGTCCCCCTGTCCTAGAGGGGCAAGGGTTTCTACTCCAGATATTTCCTCACCCAAAAGAAAAATGGGGATTGGCAACCCATTCTGGATTTCATACTTCTGAACAAACACTTAACAAGGCCAAAGTTCAGTATGGTTACCTTGGCCACGATCATTTCAACCTTCCAGCACGGGGACTGGCTGGCATCCCTGGATGTCAAAGATGCCTACTTCCCCATCTCAATCAGACATAGCCCCAGAATGTGTCTGAGGTTCATACTACCTTCAGGCCACCACCAGTTCACAGCCATGCCCTTTGGCCTGACCTCAGCCCCAAGGGCATTCATCAAGTGCTTATCTGTAGTGGTAGCACATTTAAGGGGGCAAAAGATCACAGTGTTCCCATTCCTAGATGACTCTCTAGACGTAGGACAGCCCCCACCCCAACACACCAGAAACTCTCTGGTTCTTGCTCAGAGCACCTTGGAATCTCTTGGATTCCAGGTAAATGCCCAGAAATCTGGAAGACTGTTATCCTGGTAGCCATCACCTGAGCTAGGCAAGTGAGTGCATTGCAGGCCCTGTGCACAGATGTGAATTACATCTCCTTCTGCAGGGATAAGGTGGTGCTTAAGACTAATAGGAAATTCCTTCCCAAGGTGGTCTCGGATTTTCATCTGAACCAGTACATTGCACTGCCAATCTTTTTCACTGCCAACTCAAGCTCAGGGGAGCAGAAGTTTCATGCCCTGGATGTCAAGAGGGCACTCAGTCTCTACCTTGATCATACCAAGGTTTCTAGGCCAGAGTACAGCTAGTTGTTCCTAACCTATGGAGAGATAGGTAAAGGTAAACTGGTTTCCAAGAGAACTATTGCATGCTGGATACTGGCTTCTTTTGTTATAGCAAAGCTGGCAAGCAGTCTCCCCTGGGTCTCAGGGCACAGTCTTCTCATGGCACAGCTGCATCAGTGGCTGCAGTGAGGGACATCCCCTAGCTAGACATTTGCAAAGCAGCCACATGGAAATCTCTTAACACTTTCAATAAACACTATTGCTTGCACATACATTCCAGAAGTGATGCCAGGTTAGGCATTGCAGTCCTCCAGAAATTTTTCCCCTAAGTAGGTTCTGTGCCCAACCTCCAAATGTACTGCTTGGTAGTCTGGAATAGTTTAAGCATACTGAGGGATTCCTGGGGTTTGAAGACAACAATTGCTTACTATAGTAATCTTGTTTCTTTGAGGGAATCCCTCAGTATGCTTAAAGCACCCACTCTGCCTCCCTTCCAGAACCAGAGGAGGGTTTGTGCATCCCTGATGGTATCTACCTGTCTGGTCTGTTTTACCTGTTGCTTGTTACAGTTTGGACCAGTCTGTGCAATTTTTGTCCCTTCTTACAGGGACTGATGTTTACATTTTGTTCGAGAATAGATTTATTTGGGTACGCTGGTTAGAGGATCTTCACCCTGTTAGGCTTCACATTGAATCGGAGCATTTCTCATAACACAGCAGTTACTAGGGGCAGCAATTTGAAAAGTGGCACAAATGAATGAGGGTGCCATCATTTACACATGTTCCATATTCTTGGGGGCAGTTCAACACAGGATGTTAACTGCAATAGTATAAGCATATTGAGGGATGTCCTGAAAGAAACAAGATTACTATGGTAAGTAATTGTTCTTCAGGACTAGTAACTGCTTGTTATTTGTTTGAAATTTTGGTAACTGGGTAAGACCATTGAGACAATTACATTCCCCTTTTCAGGGTCAACCCGGGAAGATAACAACACACGTGCAAAACAATTACAGCAATATTCAGGAAGAGACTAATTACAGAGGAAGTATACTATGTACAAAATATTAGGTCACAGTGAAAAAGGACAGTATACAAAAATATACTATGCATAACTATGTACAGGTGGAGACAACATCAGCAGCCAAAGCAAGCATGAACAAATGCATACCTCATTGGATAAAAGAGGAGAGTTCATTACTCGTTAGGACATATACAATGCAGAACTATGTTCAAGTGAGGACACCATCAGCAAACACTGCAATCAAACTGGTATGTAGGAAGGGAGGGTGAGATAAATAATAGGTAGGTAGATAACAGGTGTAAGGAGTATAGGCAGAGCAAAGGACAATGAGAGGAACACAGAGGACTCAAGAGCAAAGGGAGGGTTAATGGTTAAACAAGGCTCTAGGAGGTGTCCAGCCAGCAGGCTAAGGAGTGAAACAGGCACTGCCTACAGTCTCATGGGTGAATAGTCACCGACAGAAGCAAGTGCATTTTTCTGAGAAGGCAAGAAAGTTGAGTAGACTGGACTGGAACAAAGGAAGTGAGGAGCAGGACAGGGATTGAGGGGGGCAGGGAGTTCCAGTCAGCTACTGCCACAAAGGAGAATGACTTATGTGTAACAGCTAACAGCAGATTGGGTCTTAGAAGAAGAGAGAGGGAGGCTGATCTGAGGGCTTGAGGAGCTATTCTCTGGCATATAATCTCACTAAGGCAGGGGGTGAATTTGCGGACAAGTTTGTGCATGAAGCTCAAGGAGCAGAACCTCAGTTTCAATTCATACGGCAACCCCAAGGGCAAACCTACCCACTCTATGGTATGCCTGCATAAGGAGAGACACAGTAGATGTATTGTGGAGAGCAGTTGGTGAACCCCATATGTAAGGATAGGAAAAAGCAAAGAGGAAGCAATCTTGAGGTAAGAGGTAGAGGTGAGAAAAGGGCAGATGCGATAGAGACAACCCAGCTTCTGATTAAGAGTCTTGATTAGGATGGCGACATGGAAGTGAGGGATAGAGAGAAGTCCAGGGTAATACACTGATATTTGAAGGATTCAGCTGCTTCCAGAATATCACCATTAAGAGAGGAAATGCAGAGATGGGTTAGAGAGTGGAAGGATGGAGGAAGGTGCAAGGATGGAGGAAGGTGTGGGAAGAGCACACTTTTGGTCTTTTTTTATATTGAGGACAAGCTGATTGCACAAGAATCAACCCTCAAGGTCTGCAAAGTCACTTGTGAGTCCCCTGTTTATCCAAGCAACATCAGGGGAAGAGCAATAGATGATAGCATCATCTACATAGAGATGCACAGTAGCCCCACTGCAATTGTTGGCAGTTAATTGATGACAAATGAGAACAATAATGGACCCAATATGGAGCCTTGTGGTACCTCATGTGTTATAGGTTTAAGATCCGAGATGGAGCCAGCCCCCTTGACCCTTTGAGAATGGGACGAGAGATAGCTATGAACCCAGTGGGGGACACTGGAGTCAAGGCCAATATCTCGTAGCTGCTGGAGCAGAAGACCGTGACTCATCAGGTTGAACACTTTCGTAAGGTCAACAAAGATGGCCCCTCTGGCAGAACACTGGTCCATGGCATGGTAAATGTCTGATGTTACCTTTAGGAGGGCTGTGAGGGTGCTGTGGTTCTTTCTGAATCCATGCTTGAAAGATGAAAGCAGATTATGTTGGTCGATATAATCCCCGAGATGATTTTAAATGATTCACTCCTGTATTTTGGCCAAGGGGCAAAGGATGGAGATTGGCCTAAAATGTTCAACAACAGAGCTGGAACCACCCTTGTGCACTGGTACTACAATGGCTACCTTTCATATGTCAGGGATGGTACAAGTCATGAACAGGGAGAGCAAGGGTTGGTGCTCCTAACTTGAGGAATTTTGGCTCAAGGGAGTCATGACCTGGGGAGCTCTTGGCCTTCAAGTTTGAAAGAAGCCTTAGGACCTCATTATGAATGGCCAGTTTCAAGTGAAAAGGTGGTCTAGTCCCAACTTCCACTGCAGGGGAAAGGACAGAGGGACCCACAGGAGAATTATGGAATTGCAAGGTATACCTGTGTAGGTCTGTAAAAAAGTCATTAATGCCAGCGGTAATAGTTGGGGGGGGTCAGTGAGGGTGACGCCCTCAGCAAAGATGGAATTTGGGAGTTTAGCAACCCTCCTTTTCACCAAAGCATTGATCTGACTCCAGAACTCCTTTGGTTTACAGAGGTGCTCTGCTTGAAAAGATTTGAAATGGTGGCATTTGGCTTTATGAAGGGAGTTTTTGCATTTGTAATGCAGCTGCCTGTAGATCTGCCAGTCTTGGGGCAGACCACTTTTCTTGTAGGATTGCTATGCTTGGTCTCTGGAGGACATTAGAGTCCGTAGATCCTTACTGAGCCAAGTGGTCATGATACCTTTTGTTCTGCCTTTTTTTTAGTGGGTCATGGCTATCAACAATCCATGAAAAGGTAGACATAAAAAATCCAGAACTTGATTGATATCTGGGAGAGTCTTAATAGGACTTCAGTCAATATTGTTGATGGAGGAAATAAAATCGTCAACATCCAGCCTGGATATATCATGGGCAAGGGTGATTTTAGGGGGGAAGGTTTGGGCAATTATTCCTCCATACGCAGAAGGTGGGAGAGTGATCACTAATGCAGTCCACAAGCACTCCCACTGCTCTGACTTTGAGAGGGCAATAAGTTATCACCCAGTACAGCAAAGTATGTTGTCCAGTCTTGTTGTTAAGATGTGTAGGGTCCTGAATGTGTTGTGTTAGGTTTATATCAGCTAATGCAGATTGCACTTTGCCAACAGCAAGTCTGAGCCAATCATTATTGAAGTCCCCACATAGTACTAGGTCATGTCCAGGGAGATTAGCTAGAGAGGTAAGGAATGGAAGAAGGCCAGTATTAGCTTTTTTTCAGGGGAGGATAAACACATCCAGTAATTAACTTCTTAACTGTGCCAAAATTCAAGGAAAGGAATAAGGATTCATCTTCAGGGGAACCAGTGCCTAACTCAGGCAGTTCATTGGCATCCAGGTCAGACTGGGTGTAAATAAGAACCCCTCCAGCTCTTCTTCCTAACCTGTCTTTCCTAAAACAGTTGAAGCCAGATAATGCCACCCCATGCTGTTTAATGGCTGGCTTAGGCCATGACTCAGTGATACATATAATGTTGGGGGACATCTGAATCACCCAGACCTCCAATTCAGCCATTTGTGGACGAAGGTTTCAGATACTCATATGGGCTATCTTTAGGCATTTTGGAGGGTGCAGGGTAACCGTAGAGTGATTCAGGTGTCCTATGGGAGGAGGCTGAGAAGCCGAGGCATAGTTATGATCCCAGGTAGTATTAGAGGGCCCAGGGTCGATCTCAATATCACCAACTCCGTGCCAATAGGAGGAAGATAAGTATACTGATAGTTAAACAGACACTGGATAGCCCTCTAAGGGCACTAGGAGCAGCTGGTACATGTAATTGTTTTCAAAGCTAAAGCCCCATAAGTGCAGCTCCATGTCTGGCACACATGGTACACGTAATAGCACGACTGAGCATTCAGGTAAGAAGAGGCATGGTGAGGGAGGGTAACTGTCCCTAGGGGAAGGCCATAGTGAAATAGTGATAAACTGGTCAGTCACCCAAAGGGCGGAGAGGCAGGTCAGTAAGACCAGCCAGCAAATGTATCCCATGTTAGCAGGACTGAGGTCACGAGCCCCACAAGCAGCAGGAAGGGCTGGTGGAGTTTCAACTCTCAGGAATCAGGGAAGAGTGGGTGAAGTCTAAAGCTCCAGAATAACAAGGGCAGACAGGAGACACTATAGTAGTGCCTGAGATACAGCAACATAAGGAAGAGATTACAGTCCAAGACAGAACCAGGTTCTAGCAACCAATGGAGTGAGTTAAGGGGAGTTGGGGGGGGCTAATCTGTATTTAATTAAGGCCAGGGAGGTGGTGGGTGCAATGGCTGAAAAATTTCTAGGAAGCAGCTTGCACTCACAGTCTACGGCTTCAGCTAACCAAAAGCACCCGAAGCTGTAGTATCGAGTGATGGCCCAATCACATTCAAAGCAACAAAAGCATGGACCAATGGAGCACAAGCAGGGCCAGGCAGCAGCCAATCGGAGGCCAAGGAACACTCCTGGTCAAGCCAGCAATCTTACTGTGAGTCAGAAGGCTTTGGGGCAGTTAGGGGAGGTGGTGCAGCTGGCAGGCAGTTCAAGCTTTGGCTGCTATGGAGGCAGAGCACCCATCAGGACTGACCTGGAAGAGGGAGAGCAGAGACAGGGATTAGCAAGATAAAGGGTTAGAACAAAAGCACATGGAAGGGATAAATCAGTGAGCATTGGGAAGGATACAAAGACAAAGGAGAGAAACAGGCATCATCAAAGAGGGGTGGGGGCCATCAGCCAGACAGCAGCTAACATAGGCACCCCAGGAGCAGGACAGTTAGCCTGAAAAAATATAGCAAACAACTGCTGGTGGCGAGTGGGGGGAAGGGTGGTAGAGAAAAGAGGGTTGAGTAGAGCAGGCAATTAAGTAGTAAGATTAGTAGAGAAATTCAGAGCAAAGGCAAGGGTATTTAGCTTCAAGAGCATCAGCCCCAAGTGAATAGCAGCAGGAAAGAAAAAAGAAATTTATAGTAATACACAGAAATTTCACAGAGTAGTTCTCCCAAGTTAAACAATGCAACTTCACCCAACATCCTTTCCAATTAAACAGTGTCCATTGATGCAATTTGATCTTACACCAGAGATCAAAATACACTGCCCTCCCAAATACCCTTAGTGAGGAGAAATAGCAGTCAGAGCACAGTCCTTAGCTGAAAAATTCCTAGGAAGCAGCTTGAGCTCACAGACTACGGCTTCAGCTAACCAAAAGCACCTGAAGCTGTAGTATCGAGGGGCGCCCCAATCAAATCCAAAGCCACAAAAGCATGGACCAATGGAACACAAGCAGGGCCAGGCAACAGCCAATAGGAGGCCAAGGAACACTCCTGGTCAAGCCAGCAATCTTACCATGAATCAGAAGGCTTCAGGGTGGTCAGACAAGGCAGTGCAGCTGGCAGGCAGTTCAAGCCTCAGCTGCTATGAAGGCGGAGCACCCCTGAGGACAGACCACAAGTCAGAAGGCTTCAAGATGATTAGGGGAGGCAGAGAGGCCAGCAGGCAATTCAAGCCTCGGCTGCTATGGAGGCGTAGCACCTGTCAGGGTGAACCACGAGTCTGAAGGCTTCACGGTGGTTAGGGGAGGTGGCACGGCTGGCAAGGCAGTTCAAGGCTTGGTTGCTACAGAGGCAGAGCACCCATCAGGGCAGACCATGAGTCAGAAGGCTTCAGGGCAGTTAGAGGAGATGGCATGGCCAGCAGGCAGTTCAAGCCTTGGCTGCTACGGAGGCAGAGTGCCCATCAGGGCAGACCTAGAAGGAATATGTAATTTCTTTTTTAGTAAATTGCCATATTTCTTATCTTTCAATAGTGCAACACATAATTTCCATTTACTTGTTTTTATGGTGTTACGAATTCTTAATAGCACTGCGGCATGATCTGAACTAGAAATATTCTCATATCCTCTATTGAATATCAGCAGTGGCATATATTTAGATTCCAAGCAGTAATCAGTCTTTGAGTAGGTCTAATGTGGACCTCAGAAGAATGAGTATCTGGAGCCCGATTCTCAAAGCTCCTAGGGCAGTGCAATGGACTTGCATCCCGATGATTGGTGCAAAGTGCCCTTTGCACCAAACGGTGCCCCAGGAGTGATTAACAAAGGCATCCTGCACCAAACAGGGATTGAGCTGCCCTTGTATTGTAAATTGGGCTGCAGCATGGTGCCAGGAGCTTGCTGCAGACATAGGCTGCCAAATCCACTGAATCGGGATTCACAAAACACTCCAAGTGGGAACATTTCTATGTACCGTTAGACCAGCCAGGGTTGGTCTAAGGGTACTTAGAAATTTCCCCACTGGGAGAGGTGCCCTAATTGCAGCAATGTGCCGTGGTCCACCCTTCCCAGCCCTCATCCCCCACTATAATTCAAAAAGATCCCTGGGATTCTTGATCCCTGATTACCCTCATACAACTAATGATTAAAATAAACCCCCTCCATGGTCATCCAGTGTACCCTCTCCCTGATCACCAATGTCCCCAAGATGTTTATTGTTTATTGAAAATCTAGGATTACAAATACCTTTGAGCCAAGGCTCTTTCACAAAGGTTCCACGTCAAGAGAAATACAAACATTTTAGGCTAAGCTACATTCATCTATACATAGGCAAACAAAAACATTTTTTTTTTTAAAACAGAGATTAAATAACAACACTTATTGGTTCAGATGTTGCATCATAGAAATAAAGTAATGAGACACTTGGGTTCAGATAAGTTCAGAGATCTGTAAGTACCTAACTTGTCTAATGGCGAAAAAAACTATCTTGGGTATTTCTCCACCTAGTATCCAAGTCCTCCTGAGTCCAATCATTAATCTACGTAACACCAGAGGGTCAGAACAACAACTCCTCCAAGAGAGAGAGGGTTGGGGAGGGGGGGCAGCAGCTGAAGAGAAGCTAGAGCAGATTCACAGCATTGTCAAAGAGCAGAGGAAAGGGGAGGTGGGCCACAGGGGAAGATGGAAGTTAGGAGAGGCAGTCACAGCAACTGGAGGTAGCGAGATGAAGATGTAGTCTTGATTTGAAAATGCCCAGTGAAGAGGAGGAAGTGATATGAGTGCTATGGGCACTCATCCAGGTGGGGACACAGTGTGCAAAGGATCTTTCACCCAGTGATGTGCTGCATCGAGGAACTTGGAGGAGTTGTTGTTCTGACCCTCTGGTGTTACATAGATTAGTGATTGGACTCAGGAGGACTTGGACACTAGGTGGGGAAATACCCAAGATAGTTTTTTTCGCCATTAGACAAGTTAGGTACTTTATACAATTTGCGAGTTAAAGCCATCCTGATTTGGTGTAGAGTTCACATACATGTGTGAGTCGGTGGCTCCAGTGACCAGTCAGCAGGCCTTATTTAGTGAGGTCATTATGCGCCTAAGGGCAGTGGTGGTGGCAGAGCCATAGACTATGAGGCCATAATCTACAACGGAGACAACAGAGCTCTGGATGGCCATCATTAATGCTGCTTGGGTGAGGTGTTGCTTGTTACTGTAGAGAATTCCATTGTGTGCGTTTACAACTCTGGTGACGTTATCGATGTGGGTCCCATATGACAGACCATGGTCAAGAGTGATTCCTAGGTACTTAAAATACGACACTTGTTCAAGGGTATGACCAGCACTTGTTTTGATAACAAGGGGGTATCGCCTGTGTTTGTTTTGCCAGCTGCAGAAGAGCATTGATTTAGTCTTTTTGTGGTTTAGAACCAGTTGATGAGAAGAGAACCAGTTTTCAACTGATGAGAATGCGACTTGAAGGTTATGGGCTAATGGTTCTGGGTCTTTATGTGGGGCGAAAAGCACAGCATCATCAGCATAGAGGATAATTTGTTCTGGGCAGGATTGTGGGAGAGAGTTTAGGAAAAGACTGAAAAGTAGGGGACCCAGTATTGAGCCCTGGGGGACGTCAGAAAGGTCTGGCTTGGAGTCAGAGAGATTACCTGAGATTTTTACTCTTTGTGAGTGCTGGTGAAGGTAACTATTGAACCATGCTGTAGTGTCTGGGGAGAGACCGGTATTCAGCAGCTGTCTGGAGAGTAGGCCGTGGTGGACAGCGTCGAATGCTTTGGTTAAGTCGATGAATATGGCTCCAGTTAGATGGCCTTTGTCCATAGACTTGTGGAGGGCTCCAGTGAACTCCAGGAGGGCTGTAGAGGTGCTGTGCCCTTGCCTGAAATCATGTTGCTGAGGACATAGGATGTTGTATTTATCCAGGTAGACTGAAAGCTGGTCGGCTACAATGCGCTCAAGGGCTTTGGAAAAGGGGGGCAGTATAGAGGTTGGTCGGTAGTTGACTTGTCACCACTTTTGAAAACTTGTGTGACAATACCTGGTTTCCATTTGCTTGGGAATTGTTTGAGGTTGAGTGAGAGGCTGAAAATTCTGGTAAGCGGGTGCAGCACTTCCTTAAGTGTGAGGGATAGCAGTTTCAGGTCCAGTGAGTCTCCACTGGCTCTGGTCTTGGAGATAGCCCTTTTTATGTATTTGTGGACTTCACCTGTTTTGACTTTTTTAAAGTGGAATGGTGGATGGCTTGAGGGGGTAGGGAGGGAAGTTGATTTAGGGGGGGTCAGTTTCCGAGAAGAAGTCTGGGGGGAGGACACTACTGAGGTCCGTGAAGGCTGCATTAAAGGTGTTTGCTATGGTCAGCGGGTCAAGAGTGGAAGTACCATCGATAGTCAGTAGAGCAGGAGAGGATTTTGATGGTTTCCCTGAAATCTCCTTTATATTATCCCAAAAGGATCTCCTGTTTCCCCAGGTGTTGGTGAGGGCTTCTTTGTAGTAGGTGCTCTTAGCCATTTGTATTAGCTTTGTGCAATTGTTGCGAGATTGTTTATAGGCTTGAATATCTGGTTGGGCGCCTGTGGCCCTGGCGATTGCCCAGAGGTGATCCCTTGCCTTTAACTGTGTCAGTAACTCAGTATTAAGCCAGGGACTGGATAGTGCCTTGACTTTGCACTTTTTTACTAGGGCATGTGAATCACGGGCAGCATTGAACGTGGTGAAGAAATGATCAGAAGCTAACTCTACATCCTGCGCAAGGTATATAGGAGACCAATCTCATCACCTAAGGCATGATTTTAGGTGTGACAGTTTGCCACGGGGTAGGACCCTACTGGAGATAGTTAAGGGTGGAGACTTGCAAAACTTATTAGACCAGTTGCAGATGACAGGAGAGTGGTCACTGAGTGAGTCAGAGAGGACAGTGAAGTTGTTGATGTGGGTTGGGTGACTGGTAAGGACCCAGTCCAAGAGAGTGCTGGTACCTGACTTGTTGTTCTTCCTAGTTGGAGAGTCAGCCATCTGCCTGAGGTTAGCTGAGGAAATAGCATCCTTGTAGGTTCCGATGTCAGGCACAAGCCAGTTGATGTTGAAATCACCAGGAAGAAGGACCTTGGATTCAGAAGGTTGGGAACTAACAAAGTCCAATACAGCTCAGATACCAGTCCCTTGGTTTTTAGGTGGGATGTAGACAGGGACCACAGTGAGTGCTTTATTTTGTACACCAAGGAGTAGTCTGACGGGCAGGAATTGAACAGAAGAGTCGGGGGGTAGTGGTGACAGGGTGCGCAGTGATATTGTCTTTGATGTAGAGTGCCCATCCCTCCCCCGGACATCCTATCCAGTCTGTGGATATTATAGCCTTGTAGAGAGATAGCATGGTCAGGGGTTTTGGGAATTAGCCAGGTTTCAACAACAGATATGCAGTTCAACAAAAGTTTGAAGGGCAGTGAGCTTAGGTAGTAGGCTGCAGATGTTGAGAGTGGAGATGGTGAGACCCCGTACTGATTTCCTGGTACTGGCTGGGTTGGGGGTGATCGGGCCAGGGTTCGGGTGAACACTCCCAGACATCAATAGAAGAAGGAGCAGGAGTTTAAGAGCTGTCCGCTGATGGTTGTAGTAAGCTGGGTTATGCCTCCTTGATTTGCCTGACTGGATCCAGCACAGGTGCCGTAGGTCCCAGTGTGGTGCAATAGATAGTAGCAGGGTCTGGTCTGCCCACATTCCAGATTTGTGTTTGTCAGCGGTAGGCCAGCCCTTGGTGGGGGGGAGCCCAGAGGGAGGGCTAGGTGAGTGGGCCAGAGTGCCATATGGAAGGTAGGGGATGATTAGGTAGTAGGTAGAGTGAGGAGGGGGTGGCAGGCACCAGGGAGATAGCTGAGCGGTAGAAGAAAAAAGAGGGAGAACAGAAGCAGGAGCAGGTGATTTTGGAAAGGCATGGTCGGGGGAGTGAATAAGGGGTGGGTGTGGAGGCTGGAATGGAGGTGACAGATAAGTGAGTGAATAGCGAAAAGGGACTGGTGGGGGTGGGACTGGTAGGCATTGCAGTCAGTTGTGCACTAGGCAGGGACGTATTGTCTAATGGAACCCAAGAGTGTGGGTGGAGCAAGAGGGTGGAAGAAGAGGATAGGAGCTGAGATAGTCAGGGGAGGGACAGAAAGCGAGTGGGCAGAGCAAGGGTCTATTTAATTAAGGTAGGGGGTTGGGGGCAGGCATAACATTTTGGCAGTCTGCAGTGATATTGAATGGGCACAGAGCCCAGATAGCAGCAACAGTGGGTTGTCCAATGAGGAGGTAGTGGCCTTAGCTGGAGACCAACCGGGTGGAAGAGCAGAGAGCAGTTGGCCAAAAGCAGCTGATCACTGCTTCCCCGGCCCAGGCTCTTTCCTTACCCAGCTTACAGAACAGGACCCAAAGAATCTGGCTTGTAGGAGCGCTGAGGTGGCGTGCAGTGGAGGCTTGAGGAGCCTCAGCCGTGCCTTGGGGGGACATGACTGGCCCGTACAGGGTTAGGAGAAATCTGGAAGGGGAAACAGAAACAGGCAGGGATTAGTTAAGCAGTAGGAGAACAAAGGATAGTGACACAGGGCCTAAATTGTAGGGCGGGGAGTGCCGGAGATGGTTTTTTCAGCTTTTGAAAGGAAAATCGGTTCGGGGGGGGCATGGCAGCCAGGACAGGAGGAATCAGTTCTCTGAATTCTGGCACCAACAGGTTGGGGTGGAAGACTGAGGAGGTAATGCAGGCAGGAAGCAGGGGAAACTAGAAAGCAATAAAAAAGAGAAATAAGTAGGTAAGGAGCGAGAACATGAGCGAGCAGGAGGGGAGACAAAAATCCAAAAAAACACTTTACAGTTCAGTTTGAGACCATCCAATAATATACATTAACCAAACAGGACTATCGGAAGAATGGCTTTTCACTTTAGCAAAATTACACCATTATACTGAGGCTAACATTGTAGGATCTAGGGAAAAAAAAAAGGCAGTAATGCAGAGGACAGACAGCAGGCATAAAAATTTCAGCAGTCTGCAGTGCTATTGAATGGGCACATAGCCTAGATAGCAGCAACAGTGGGTTGTCCAATGAGGAGGTAATGGCCTTAGCTGGAGACCATTTGGGTGGAGGAGCAGAGAGCAGTCGGCCAATAGCAGCCGATCACCACTTCCCTGGCCCAGGCTCTTTCCTTACCCGGCTTCCTGGAGCGCTGAGGCGGAGTGCAGTGTAGGCTTTGGGTGCAGCAGTCGCTCCTCGGGAGACCCAATGGCCCATACAGGGCCTGAAGAATACGGCTTGCAGGAGTGCTGAGGCGGCATGCAGTGGAGGCTTGAGGAGCCTCAGCCGCGCCTCGGGGGAACACGGCTGGCCCATACAGGGCTCAGAGAAATCTGGCTTCCTGGAATGCTGAGGCAGCGTGCAGTGTAGATTTTGGGAGCAGCAGTCACTCCTCGGGGGACCCGGTGGCCTGCAGGGCCTGAAGAACCAGGCTTGCATGAGCGCTGAGGGGCATGGTGGAGGCTTGAGAAGCCCAGCCGCACTGGGGACACGGCTGGCCCATACACAGAAAAAAAATCAGATGTGTTAATGTATTAAAATGTTTTGTGGTTTAAAGCATCCCACCCAGGTGCCAATACCCTGTTATGCCATATTATGAAATCATTGGTGGCACAGTGCCCCCTCAGCAGTGACCCACTTAGTCCCATCCCCAAACTGAAGTATTACTGGTACAGGCCGGCCACTTCTATCTCCGCAGCTAGCCTCGAGTGAACTCTAAATAACTGTGTACTATATACAGTACACGCTCTTTCAGAGCTCAAGTCAGTGGATGGCTGTGTTGGTAAGTGGTGGTCTGTGCCAGTTACTGGCTTGGTTTGGGGATGGGGAAGCGGGGTGGTGGGACATTGCTTGTTGGGGAGTGGGGGTGTCAAGAGGCCTCTATACCACCATTGTTTTCACTGTACAACATAACAGGTGATCAGGGCTTGAGATGAGATGCTAGATAACAAGGGACTTTTATTACACTAATACATCTTGGGGACATTGGGGATCAGGAAGGGGGTACACTAGACCAGATCCAGGAGTGTAACCTCCAACTAAGTTTTTCAAAACTGAAGATAAGCAGTTTCTTAAAGAAATCCACACATGTATTCACTCAATAAGTAACCAAGACATTGCAGTAAATACCAGATGATTAGACATACCAGGATCAAATCATTGTGTGTCTAGGTGCCCCGGTGCTTTGCCAAGTAAGGCTTCATCAGAGGGGTGGCTACCTGGTTAAGGACTCACCCTTATATATCCCACATATTTAGTGGCATCATTATTACATCATAATTCAAAGTAAAAAACGTATGCACTAATGAAACTTAAACCAGAAAAATGATAAACATTTTGACCTATACTTTTTCGTTCTATTTTAAATTGCTCCTTATCTACTGACTTGTAAGATACCCTCCTTTCCACAATTTGAGTCTTTTTTAGTACTTTTTTTCACATTTGAAATAATAAAAGGAGCGCTCCTTTTAATATGGCTCAGACCAGTTTTTCATCACTATTCCCCGATGTTTTAGAACACCTGCTGTTCTATAAGGCCGGGGAGCACTGCCTACTGCACGCTAGTTCATTCTAGTCACAACAGAAGTGATTTTAGACAACTAATGTACAAAAACAGCCGAGAACACTGATGAAAACCTACTCCTTTTATTATTTCAGATGTGAAAAAAAGTACTAAAGTGGACTCAAATTGTGGAAAGAAGGGTATTCGTAGATAAGAGGCAATCTAAAACACAATAAAAAAGTATAGGTAAAAATATTCACTATTTTCTTGCATTTTCTGACTCGGTTCTTGGCGGCTTAAGTCTACTTTTAGTTCAGGTTTAGAAATCTGGCCGCTAGGTCCACATCAATGCTGCTCAGAGTGTTGGCTTGAGACTTTGGTTCAGATAAAGATGGTTTTGTGGAACTGCTAGGACTCTCTTGGTCATGCCTTCTTCATCTTCACTTGTATCTTGGTAATTCTTTTTAGTTAGCAATGCAGGCTTTTTTGTAGGATTTTGTGTAGGGTGGGGATGTTCAGAGGGTGCAACTGTAGAGGATAAATGGCTGTATCTCCCTGATTTGGCATTGATAAGATTGGTTGTAGCTTTAGGATCTGTGGAGTATCTCACCCTACCTTCATAAAAAAGGTAACTTTGCTGAATGAAGTAAGTCAAACCTAGAGATGTGCAAAATCCGAAAATTTCATTATGCAAAATATTTTGTGAAATGTGCACGTTTCGCAAGTGCAAAATGCAAAACTCCACTGGAGAAATCTTGAATTTTGCCCACGAAATGTGGAATTTCACCCATGGGTGGTGGAATTTCACCACAGATGGGCAAAATTCCACCATTCTTGGGCAAAATTCTGCTGCTTGAGGGCAAAATCCTGCATTTTGTGGGCTCAATTTGCGATTTTGCTAGCGGAATGTAACTTTTCGCACTCATGAAATTCATCGGCGAAATCCACAAATTTCACATTTTTCATCTGGTGAAATTTGTGATTTCAGCGGCATTTTGCCGGCAATATTTTATTTTGCTGCATCTCTAGTCACATCTAATTCCCTTAGCTTGAAGCAATCCTTTAACTTCTGCAAATGCTTTTTTTTTTTTAACTTTCTGCTTATCTGCCTGCCTTGCCCCTTACCATCCACTCCTTCAGACCAGTCAACCCCCAGGCCACCAACACAGAGTCTGCCCCTAGAGTGCCAGGCTTCTCCCTTGTACTTCCTTGATGTGAGGATAACCCCCTTGGTGGGGTGAGGAGGGACCTCGTTCCTCATCCTTTCACAGGAGAGCCTGCACAATGGGGTCTGCCCATGGATCAGTGGTTGGAAGGCATGGATCGGTCATCATCTAGGACCGATGAGAGGTTTTTCCATTTTTCTGTGGTCCCCTTCCCTTCCTGAGGACGCTGGCTTGGGTGGGTAATGTTCTGACACACGTTGCTACCAAGTGCCTTACAGCATCCTCCCCTCTCTACCTCCATCACCATGGGTGCTGCCAAAGCCCTGAAAGTCGGTGCACCCACTGACCCTCAGGGATGTCAGGTGCATGAAGCACCCCTTGAAACCCACCCCAAAGGAGGAGAGAATCCATTAGGATGCTCAATCCTCCTTCCCTCCTGCCAACCCGAGTTTATTCCCAAACCTGGGTCGCTGGTGTGGTGTGAGGTGTGGTGTCCAGTGCTGCAACCCTCAGCACCACCGGGTTGACTCTGCAAATGCTTTTTGCTTATCCATAGTATATTTCAAGAAGTCCAGAGAGACTTGAATTCTTATCCCTTGTGCAGACAGCCTCCATCCATCTTTGCCTTCTCAAAATCCTCTATTGTGGAAGTTATGATATATATATATATATATATATATATATATATATAACACACACACACACACACACACACACACACACACACACACACATATATCTGGGCATATGCTTTGCAAAGGTCAGAGTCCTGTTATATGCCACTCAAGGTGCCCTGTCAAGAGGGATTCTATTATCTGGATATGTGCTGCCCATGGTCTCTGTAATTAACTTTTCCAAAATGGTGTGGGGTCTCATGATTAGTCTAGCACCTCAGGGATTCTTCATAGTTTCAGTTGCCCTCACCTTGACTTGTCATCTTGATCCTTGCCTTTTTGGGTAAGGTAGTCAAGTTGTTTCATGTGCTTGGCCACTGTATCAGAAATGGGAGCCAGGGAGTCTTCCACTACACTCACCCTCTCCTTAAGCTCACTGGTCCTTAAGGTTTGCCCCTCCAGCTTCTGTTTAATCCCTGTCACTGCTACAGCCAATGAATTCAGAGATTTTTGTATCTTTTTAAAGTTCAGGAGCATGTCTTGTTTATGCTCATGTTTGTTAGCCTCAGTTATATCTGTCATATTTGTCATGTTAAACATGGATGGGAATTATTCTCAACATTGTTTTCTAAGTTGCTGTTTGCAACTTCTGCTTGTTTGGTAATAACTTTCTTTTCACTAGGCAACTGGGCATTTTATTCTGGGTGTGATGCATCTACTTTACCCCAATCTTTAGCTCTACCCAGATCATTAGCATTATTTGCAACTTTAATGGTGGTTGAAGAGTAGACATTGTGGAAGATTTACCTTGTTCACCCCCATTTGCTAGAACCACAGAAGATTCCCTGTTAGCAGCCTTGATCTTATTAACTGGTTGAGTTGCATTTGAGAGCACTGTACTCATTGTGTCTAGTTCTGACTCAGTTTGTGTGTTTGAAGCTTTGTGAGCAGACTTATTGGGCCTAGGGGTCCTTATCTTCCATCCGATTCTATGTTTCTATGAAGCTGGTGCTCTCAGCATGTCCAGTAGTGGGTCTGACAGACTTTGCACAGTTGCAGCTGCAGCTGTGGAGGCAGATGCAGATGCTGTCAGTGTGTTCAGCAGCGGTTCGAGTGTGGTTGTCTTTGGGGAGTCCAGTAGGGGGAAAGTAGTGGCAGAGCAAGCTTCATTTGTACCAAATTAAGTGTTGCCTCATTTGCAGTCAACACTTGAACTATTCCCTTATTGTGTCTCTACATTCACATTTTTGAGTTTCCAGATTGAAGGGCTTCTGACAGATCTTTTGCACTCTTGACATACTTTGTTGTGGGCAGTGAATTTCTCTCTACACAGACAGGTATGGTGAAGAAATCATTTCAGTCACCATTTCTAATGCTCTGATAAACTCAGGTAGTTTTAACTCCTGGTTGTCACAAAGAAACATCAAGTTCCAATATTGAGTTTCTTTCAGATCACAGCAGTTCTATGATACTTCTCCACAGCCCTCCTGGGCAGCCATCTTTGCTCCTTTCCCAGAAACTCAAAGATTTCTTAAAATCATATGAAATATGAGTCCTGTCGATGTAAACAGTACATTTTTAAGGAAACCTGAAAAGTCACTTTAAAGGGAGCATAAACCCTGCTGTTTATAAATTTTAATATCATTGAGAATTCAGTTATGTGTGAAGTATGTTTACTAATCACAGTTTATTGTTTTGTGTTTTTGTTTTGTAATGGTCTAGTATTTCTTAGTTAGGATTCCCTTTTAATGTAGCCAATTTCTACCAAATACTCATTTTTCATTAGGTAGCAGTCCCACAACTGAGTGACATCAATGGAGCAGAAGCCCTGTATGGAAACCTTCATTTTGGCTTCAGTTTATCTGACGTACCAGTTTCTAATTAAAAAAAAAAGAATATCCAGCAGGAAAAAGGGTGCATTAAAAGGGACCTTAACTAAGGAAAAAATAGCAATATTTGAAAACAAACTCATAAACCAGTGCACTAGGATTACTAAATAACCGCCACACATATCCAAATTCATAATTATATTTAAAATGTAAAAAAAAAGGTTTATGATCCATTTAAGCTCAGTGCTAAGTCAAGTCAATTCCAACAGCTGAGATCAAAACTAATCCTTCTTGTTTATAACCCTTCTCTTCAAATAAAAACAGATACTTAATTCAAAATATTAACTGGTCCTGCAAGGCCTCATGATCTCCTCCAAGGTATTAATACTACCATGTGGCTTCTCGAAGAGTAATTAAGAACCACTGTTTAGGCTCAGTCTTTTAGAATATAAACATCATATAATTGGAGAAAATTTCTCACAAATTTCTTTAAGATAATATTGATGAAATACATTGAAATGACATAGGTTTATCCTTTTATTAGCATGACTAAAAAGGGCCAGGTTAAATTAATGTTAACCCTGGTCACTTTGAGTCAAACTTCTATTATTTATACAAACCATAGCACATGCAAGAATAGCACCTGGATGATTCATGGATATATTGTTCCATTAAAACACAGAGCAATGTATTTTTTCAGCATTAAACTTGCTATTGAAAAATGTCATAACATAGCATAGAGGCAAGATATACTAAAAATACAGATCTTCCAATTAGTTTAGAACAGTTCTGTAAGAAGGGAATATAGAAATTATATAGCATATCTTGTTTGTTTGTTCAATATATGAAGCATTTAGAATAAAATATCTGGTCAATTGATTATATTTTATAAAATAATCATTTCCTAATTGCATGGATGTACTACTGAATCCATTTAATGTAGCAAATGCAAATAACACAATTGGGATATTTCCAGGCTGTACTAAGACATAGGAAAATATTTAATAAGTTGTTAATGAATTGGTATGCCTCAAATTAAAACTTTGATGTGTTTTTATGCTCATTGTGACAGCTGTACAATTTTACTTTTTATTCTATATTCTTCATATGTAACATTGGTATGACATTGAAAAGACTATGGTCGATCAATAAACATTGAAAGTGAAACTGTGATGATTCATGGATAAATATAAATGTATACTTTACACTAGGAAAGATAAATAAAAGGCAATTTTAAAAGATATTGTTTGCCAGGAAAGAAAAACACACACACACACACACACACACAAAAAAAACTAAGTTACTCACCACATCGTTAAGTCACACAGAATACTTTTCTGTTAACAAACAGGCAAGGCAAGGCAATTTTATTTCTACAACACGCTATTCCAGGGGCTCTTCACAGTAAAATGGAGAATAAATACAATAATTAGATATCACAATATACAATAGAACAGTAGGTGGAAGGATGAACTGAAATCCCATGCATCTCAAATGGTGCTTCCTTCTAATTGACTTACAGTACCATTCCATTCACTGTGTCTTTTTAAGGAGATGTACCATCTGCAAAGCAGATAATCCCTCCCAACACCCATATTCCTTGTTGATTCTGTTCATCAGACTGCAAGGTCTCATGGGACCATTGCTTTCTTTTGGTCAGTGATGAGTCCTTTAAAGTAAGCAAGTTAAAACATGTTCAACAATTATGAGATATATACTTGAAGGGGGCATCAGAAGTAAAACAAAATAAAATACCAAAAGACTCATTCTGATGAGATGGAGATCCACTGAGATTCAGACTTTTCATGAGCTTCTTCTGGCAGTAGCTCAAGGGGCTATCTTTGAAAGAATCTCTAGCTTTGCTGGGGGCTCAACATCTCAGTTTGAGAAATGCTTGCAGCCCTACCTTGAGTCAAAGTATTGTCATGACATTCAACCTAGGGCAGCTTCATAAGACTCCCCCTCTGTTTCTGGACAGGGTCCCCCACCCAGCCACTAGACTCAAGATCCTCTCTTTGAATTGGTTCTAGATAACTGACTGAGCCCCCCCCCCTTTAGATCGGATTGCCTTTTTGTATATAGTTGATATTAGAACATGCATCAATTTTAAGATGCACTATACCCTGTCTTACTCTAGGATTGTTTTCTTTAGGCCCATAATGCATCGACAGGTAGTGGCACAGAACAGTACACTAGTTTTCCTCTCCAAGAGTGGTTATAAGGACCCAACTTGATCCTTCCATTTACTGTTCTGAGATATAAAGGAGTTGATACTCAGCACTTGGCTTGCTTTTAATTACTAAGATCTACTGTATCATGACTTCCAGTTTTTATTCTGAAGTCTGGTCATGCTAAATGTTGCGGTATGATCTCAGATCCTTTATGTACTGCTGTGTTTATGTGTGTGCATCTCCTTTTTAAACTAGAAAATCTTTAACAACAAGAACAACAACAAAAAAAACTGTTTTGTCCAGTCATTTGTAGAGTTGTGCGAAACTGGAAAATTTTGCCTAGCAAAATGTTTTGTGTAATTTCCGCATTACGTGAAATTTTTCACCTGGGTGAAACGTAATTTTGCCCAGATGGTGATTTTGCATAATGCAAAATTTCACCAAATTTCCCAATCTCGCCAATATTTTTCAATTTCACCTGCGAATTTGCAATGCATTGTGGGTAAATAGCTGAAATATCATGTGCAGGCTATTTCCTGCACAGTATATTGTCTGTTGAGTCAGAGAGCAGTTCAGTATAGTGCATCCCAGCCAATAAACCCTTCAAAACCTCTGTTATTTTTGAGAGACAATTGCTCCCAAAATGTTAATTTTGTTCCTAGTGCTACTAGTGAACATTTTTTTTTTGTTTTGATATCTTTGGATAATACTTAGTTAAACATAAGTAGTGTTTTCAGTTTTCTCTCTGTCTGTGTTTGTGAGGGAGTTGAGTGGGGGATTGTCGACTGTGGTGTGTGTGTGTGTGCGTGTATGAAAGCAGAGCTATTTGAGATTTCTCACAGGCTGTGAATTTCTGTTATTTCTTTTAAGTCTTATTATTTTTGTTGGTGTGCTACTTATTTGTAATATTCTTCTTACATATTGACCCTTTTTTGGGTAACTTTGTGTGAACAGTTACTCATTCTGAGTAGTTCTGTTCCTGTTTCCCTTTGTTTAATCACTGTTCTGCTTTATTTTTGTATTGGACGTATTCGTGGACGTTGAGCACTTGTCCATATCCAGGTACACTGCATTGTTGAATTGCTCATAGAAATTGACAGTGTAATCTAGTCTCTGCATTGCTGTGTTCCTGTTTTTCTGTTTAATTTGCTTGCCATGTTAACCCTTTCCTCCCTATTACACCACTGGTGTTTACTACCTGATCTGTACTATATAAAAAACAACATTGTTTTCAAGAGAGTGGTGGTCCCTACAAGATTGTTGGAGTCAACTTTGTTTGTTCATTTCAAATATTGTTGTCCCTTCCATCTATCTATAAGCCAAAATAGTATTTACTAAGTGCTAACACATTGCAGTACTTACCTTCTTCAGACACCACTTATCCAGACCGTAGATCGTATTGTGACTGTGAGGTGTTGTGAGTGGTTGGTCTACAATTTAGTTGGCATGAACCTACCTGTACCCACCTGGTTATTATCAAGTTGTATAATAACCATTCCATTTAAAACTGACTTTTTATTAAGAACTACTTAAGTATTTTTTTCAGTGTGACTGCACATCCTTGTTGTAGTGGTGTTCTCTGTCAGTTTGGTATTTAAAGTCTCTTACTTCTGTTCTCCTTTTACCCAGTGTTACTTAATTCATGTTTTTGTAATTGAAAAAATAAAATAATGTTTTAACACTCAAATTGGCTACAGTAGTGGTTTAGATAGTTGTATAGACTACAGTGCTGCTACCTGTTCTGATTTCTGTTTTCCCTTTGCAGATAATATTGCAGGTGTTAAATTACACTTATTCAACAGTGGCAGAAACTTCAGTTTGAGGTCCAGGAGAAGGGGGGGGACACCATATAACAGCATGACTAGCACCAGATTTCTGTCTCAATTTACTGTAAAAAATTTTGGGAAACATTTCTGGATTCCTGGGGTATGTTTGGCAGTGGCAGCACCAAGATTGGGCCTGAAAACTGTTGTAAACAGTGTAGAAAACAGCAGATTTCAGCCCTGGTGGTGGATGTGAACCTTCTAACAGCATGACTGACACCAGATTTCTGTCTCAATTTAATGTAACTTTTTTTTATGAAACATTTCTAAACTTCTAGGGCATGTTTGGCACTGGCAGTAACAAAATCAGGCCTGAAATCCTTGGTTAACAGTGGGCCAAACAACATGGTTTGGTCTGGCTGGATGGCAGGTAACATTTAACATCATGGCCAGGACCTGATTTCTGTCTCAATTTAATGTAACATATTTTGGGAAGCATTTCTGGAATTCTGGGGCATGTTCAGCAGTGGCAGCACCAGATGTGTCGCATCTTTGTAATGTTGCACACAACAATAAGTGATGCAACATCACATAGTACTGTGAAATAATTTTTTTAATAGGCACAATACTTGACCTTTGTGGATAGGAGGAGGATATATGTTAAAGAGCAGGTGATGCCTTTAACACAACTTTCACAAAACATAACATTGATCAACAATTCAGTTGCATTCCACATATATGGAATTTGCAAAGGAAAGGCTGGTACCTGTTGAAGGCTGTCAGCCATCAGGGCCCTGTGCACAGAGTCTGTATTTTTTTAATTCAAGTACCTAGTGTGAGTTGCTTCAACTCAAAGTAGGAAGTTCTCACCACAACACATATCCATAAAGTGCTCTTTATTCCAGTGTGGAAAATAAACAACGTAAAAAAAAATGCTCCCATATAACTAAGATAAAAATGCCAGCTCCCTCAAGGCACCGTACTTCATGATACATCAAAGGTTATGTCACACCTCATGCTTTTTACACATACTTGCTTTCTCACACACAAAGCATGCATGTGAAAAATGCATGCATCAGTTGTGACATAACTGGTAACATATAAGGAATGATGGTGCCTCGGGGGAAGTGGGCATTTTTATCTTAGTTATATGGAAACACGTCTTACATTGTTTCCTTGCCACACTTGAGACTCGAATAAAGAATGAGCACTTTATGTATATGTGCTGTGGTGAGTACTTTTAACTTTGAGTTGAAGCAACTCACATGAAATATTGGAATTCAAAAAAAATATGCACTCTGTGCACAAGACCCAGACAGTTATGAGCCTTCAGCAGGAGCCAGCCTTTCATTTGCAAACCCCATATATATGGAATGCAACTGCATTACACATCATTATATTGTTAAAAGTAATCTTGTAGGTGTGTAACCAGCTCTAAGAGGTAACACACACCACAAATAATAAGGGAATAAGGTATTTATTAAGGATGGGAGTACACGGACATGGTACAGAATAAGCATAACAAATGACAGGCAGGATTAGGAGGACAAGGGTAATGCAACAATAAGCAGGGAGAAGTAATAGAGAGAGAACAAGAAAAGGGACTGAATTTTATAGGGAGCATAAGACAGTAACACACATAACAGCAATGACCAAACAAATTATTTTACATGCAAAATAAAGAAACAAGAGAACTTAAACCCATCTTCTTGAAGTTGGAACAGGTTGATGCTTTATAACAACTGAGAGCTGCATGGAAGATATTATATTGGACTAGGAATCTGCAACAAATCTAACTCTTGCTTAAATCTGTGGGAGGTGTACCTTACTTTAAAATCTTACATTGGTGTCGCTTTATGTTTAATTATTTTAGTTTTTAAATCAAGAAGGTGGTTTGCAAAACTGATTATCTTGTGAGTAACTTCAGAAGGATTTAAATACTGCATATTTGGTTTCCCCTTTTGGGTAATTGGACTGTCTACTAGTATTCTGTGACAGTTTTTATTAAACTATTTTTAAATAATTTACTGGTGGCTGATTAGTTGTCACAGCAAAGGCTGCAGTTTGTGTATTTAAATCCAGACAAAGCCTCAGGTGGGGGAAATTATCTTCCCCTGATTGCATTCAGAGCCCACAACACCTGGTTGTACTGGGTCAGGGAGGCTTGGGCTGAACTGCTTGATTTTTCTCTGTTTTTTCCTTTGCTGGGTATTTTCTCTGTTAGCTCATTGTGCAGGTTGTCTTACTGAAAGGAAGGTCAACACTCATCATAGTGGTGGGTCAGAGCTTGTAGCTGATTATGTCTGGAGGGCACGGCTTAAGCCCAACCCCCCTGCCCCTCACCCCCCCTTGGTGTCACTTCCTTTATACCAGGGGTTCTGACATAATTTCCTCTAGGGGCATACAACTGTCATATCCTTCCCAGCACAACACACTGCATTGACAGTGAAAGTGCACACACTATTTAAAAAACAAACAAAAAAAATTACACAGGGTAATCTGGAAAGAAGACAGACATGTGGGGAGTAGTGCAATGCACTGGCTGTGGGGCAGCAGTCTTCCGGGAGACTTTCTGGTGGCTGAGATGTTGCCCTATTTGTAGGCAACGCTCTGAGGGAGGAGATTGCCCTTCTCCAGGCCAAACTGGATAGGAGTACTGGAACCTCCTTCATGTAGGGAACACCAGGGCCACCACCTCTGCCTCAGAGGTTGCCAAGAAGGAGTAGCAGTTGGACCACAGTAAGCTCAGGGAGGGTGAGGGTGGTGGAACAGCGGCACATCCCTTCAGACGTACCACTCCACAATCCATACACCATTCTAGTGGAGTATAGTTCCCCTATGGAGGCACACATGGTGGAGACTGAGGGGGTTGCTGGCAACTGTCACAAGGGAGGCCCACAGGAAAGCAGTACAGGACACCACAGGGAAAGGAAGCAGCTCCTGGTGGGGGGCTCAGTTATCAGGGGGATAGAACTGGGGAGGCAAGGGAAAGTGAAGTGAGTGAGGGAAGCCCTCAGCTCCCTTAAGATGGAGAAAGCACCGGGGCTGGATAAATTACATCCCAGAGTGCTGAAGGAACTTGCGGATGTCCTGGCGAAACCGCTGGCAGAGCATTTCACCATCTCTCTGAGGACAGGGTGGGTGCCCCAGGACTGGAAGGTGGCACATATAGTGCCTATCCACAAGGGGGGATCAAGGGAGGTGGCAGGGAACTACAGGCCTGTCAGCCTGACATCAGTGGTGGGCAAGGTGATGGAGGGCATTGTCAAGGAGAGGCTAGTGAGGGACCTGGATATGTCAGGGTGCCTGGACGATAGACAGCATGGATTCATCCCAGGGAAATCGTGTCAGACAAACCTGGTGGAGTTCTATGACTGAGTGACGAGTGCCTTGGACCTGGGTAGACCAGTGGACGTCCTCTTTCTAGACTTCAGCAAGGTATTTGACTCTGTTCCTCACATGGGCCTGTTGGATAAGCTGGGAGAAATAAGGGTGAGGAACCAGATGATCAGATGGATTGGCAATTGGCTCCAGGACTGGACCCAGAGGGTCGTAGTTGGTGGGATAGTCTCATCCCTAAGGAGGGTCATTAGTGGGGTCCCACAGGGATCAGTCCTTGGGCCCCTTCTGTTCAACACCTACTTCTTGACATAAGGACAGGAATCAGGAGTGAGATGAGTCTCTTTGAGGATGACTCAAACTGGGGGGGTGGTGGATGGGGAGGAGGAGGGTGGCCCTACAGAGGGACCTGGAGGCTCTGGAAAATGGTCTAGAAAGTGGAAGCTGAGGTTCAATGCAGGGAAATGCAAGGTACTCCACCTGGGGGCCAGAAACCCGGGCCAAGTGTACACCCTGGGGGGGGGATGCTACTAGTCTCGATGGCTGAGAGGGACCTGGGGGTGGTAGTGGATGTCAAGATGAACAACTCTGTGACTTGTAGGAGGGCAGCAGCCAAGGCCAACAGGATGCTGGGATGCATCGCTAGGGGGATCACCTCCAGAAGGAGGGAAGTGATACTCCCTCTGTATAACTGCTTGGTGAGGCTGCACCTTGAGTACTGCATGCAGTTTTGGAGGCCACACTTAAAGAGGGACATTAACCTCCTGGAGAGGGTCCAGAGGAGGGCAACCAAAATGATTTGGGGCTTGGGGGACAGGACCTATGAGGAGAGGCTCGAAGAGCTAAATATGTTCACATTGGAAGAGAGAAGGGACCGGGGACATGATAGAGGTCTTCAGGTACATGAAGAGGGTAAATAGGGGAGGAACAGTCAGGGTGCTTTGAAGGAAGGAGGAGGGGGCCACTAGAGGGCATGGGTGGAAGCTGGAGGGGAAGATTCAGGGAGAAAGGAGGAGGTGCTACTTCACTGAGAGGGTGGTGGAGCCTTTGAATGCGCTGCCTAGGGACTGGTGGAGGCAGAGACAGTGGAGGGGTTCAAGAGGGGTGGGACAGGTACAGGGGAAGGGTTCTGGAAGCAAAATCCAATGCAGCAAGAATATCCGGAACTGGGAAGGGAGAAGCCAGAGAAGGCGAGGAGGGCAGCAAGGTCAGCAACCAGGGTGGGGGCTGACCAAACGAGCAGACATGAAAGACCATTATGCCTATTCTGCTGGCATTTTAGTATGTTAGTATGAAGTAAGGTGGCCTGTCTGATGCCATGTCTTGGAGGGACAGGAAGTGGATTCTGAGGATCACGACAGCAGCTGCATGGGAGATGGTACTGGATGTCATTGTCCACCTAAGGACAAATGACTTGGCTGAGCATGGAATTACAGCAGTGCAGGAGGAGTTTGTGGAGTTTGAGAAGGGCCTTAGACAAGTAGCTCATACAATATCCTTCTTGGAGGTGCTGCCTGTCTATGGCATTGGTGAGATGAGGGTACTCTGCACCATGTAGTTCGATGAATGGTTGAAAAACCAGTGTAGAGCACAGGGTTTTGGATTCATTGGGGACTGGGGTTCCAGCTGGAGGAATACCCAGCTATACTGGCATGATGGTTTGCATCTGTCCTGGAAGGGAACCAGTCTCCTGAGTGATCAGGTTAAATGCTTCATTGGCAAGCTTTTAAACACTGATAAGCAGTAAGGAATTCCCAGCCTCCCCCTACAAAACAGAGTACTAAATGAGGTAAAGACCAAAGTATAAAGGTCAGTATGGAGCAGGACTGGGGTAAATGGAGAAAACAAAATCAGTAAGGCAGGGATGGGGCTAAAAGATGTAAAGCCATTAAAAAATGGAGAGTAATGAGTACCAGTGCCATAGTCTGGGTAACAAGCTTCCTGAACTAGTGTCCTTGATGGAAGAGGGACATCTGGATATTGTGGCAGTCACAGAAACACATGGTACACACAGAACCATGACTGGGAGTAAACAAACCAGGGTACACTATCTACAGGAGGGACAGGGAGGGTAAAAGAGGAAGAGGAGGAGGAGGAGTAGCTCTCTACATAAAGGAAGGAATCAAAGCAACAGAACAAAAGGGTAAATAAGGAGGAGAGGAAGCATTGTGGGTCAACTTGGAGACAGGCAATGGCACCACAATCCGCACAGTGGTTGTACATAGACCCCCCATCTCAGGGGGAGGAAATGCACAAGGAAATGATAGAAGATATCCTTAAAATGGCAGAAAAAGGGGAGATATTGTTGATGGGGGATCTGAATATGCCAGATGTTAACTGGAATACATTTGCTGCAGCCACATCAAAGAACAGGGTCATTCTAGATGCCCTGCAGGGGGCATGCCTTAGACAACTAGTACTAGAACCCACTCGGGAGGGAGCAGTCTTAGACCTAGTACTCTCAAATGGAGATGGCGAGAGGATCACAGATTTAGAAGTGGGTAGCCATCTGGGAACTAATGACCATCGAACAGTATGGTTCATGATAAACACAGCAGTAGAGTCAAGCCATACAAAGGCAAAGGTCCTGGACTTTTAGGAGGGCTGACTTTGCCAAAATGGGTGAGTGCCTAAAGAATGCACTAGCAAATGGGCAGAAAGGAGGGGTGGAAAAACAATGGGGAATAATCAAAAGTGCCATCACTGAAACAACAAGCCTTTGTGTGAAGCAAACAAACAAAACCAAACAATCTAAGAAACCACTATGGTTCCCAAAAGAGGTGGCAGGGAAGGTTATGGAGAAAAAGGTAGCATTCAGGAAGTACAAGGAATCACAGAAGGAGCAGGACAGAGAACTGTATCAGTAAAAGCAGAAGGAAGTGGAGAAGGCAATCAGAATAGCAAAGGCCCAAACTGAGGAAAAGATAGCCAACTCAGTTAAGAAGGGGGATGAAACCTTTTATAGGAACATCAGGGAGCGAAGGAAGACCAAGGGAGGGGTAGTGAAGCTTAATAAAGGGGAGGGGGGTGGGCAGAGGGTGACTGTGAAAAGGCAGAGATACTAAACAAATATTTTTGTTCAGTATTAACAGATGAAGAGGGGTCGGTACCTAAACCAAACAATAGAAACACTCTGGATGGGGGGGTTGATACCAGCCCATTCACAGAAGAAAGAGTTCTGAAAGAACTCTTAAAACTGAAGGTGGGCAAAGCAATGAGGCCTGTTGGGATTCATCCCCGAATTCTAAAAGAACTAAGGGTAGAGCTAGTGACACCACTGACTACCCTCTTTAACAAATCATGGGAGGATGGGGTGGTACCTAAGGACTGGAGGGTAGATGTTATTCCACTTCACAAAATTGGGAGCAGAGCAGAGGCAGGAAACTACAGACCTGTTAGTTTGACCTCAGTGATAGGGAAAATGATGGAATCATTTCTGAAGGAAAGAATTATTGAGTTCCTAGAGGCCAGAGGGGCACAGGACCCAAGACAGCATGGATTCACAGTGGGAAGGTCATGTCAGACAAATCTAATAGGTTTCTTTGACTGGGTGACCAAAGTAGTAGATCAGGAGGGGCTGTGGATATGGCCTACCTAGACTTTAGCAAAGCATTTGACAGTCCTACACAAACGATTAATATTCAAGTTAGCCAGCCTTGGAGTGGGTTCCAAGATGGTAGCCTGGGTAGAAAATTGGCTGGAGAACAGGACACAGAGAATAATAGTAAATGGAGTCCACTCTGAAGTAAGGGGGATTACTAGTGGGGTACTACAGGGTTCAGTACTAGGACTGGTCCCCTTCAATGTCTTTATGTGACATTGCAGAGGGACTGGAAGGAAACGTATGTCTCTTTGCAGACAATACAAAAATCTACAACAGGGTTGATACACAAAGTGGGGTGGAAAGGATGAGAAGGAACTTGGCAAGGCTGGAGAAATGGTCAAATCTTTGGCAGGTTCGATTCAATGCTAAGCATTGCAAAGTAATGCACCTAAGAAACAAAAACTAAAGGGAAGAGTACACAATGGGGGGTGAGATACTGACAACAACAAAAATGGAAAGGGACCTGGGGGTAGTCATATCAGATGACCTAAAGGTGGGCAAGCAATGTGAGAGGGCAGTAAGGAGGGCTTGAGGGATACTGGGATGTATAGGTAGAGGCATCACCAGTAGAAAACAGGAAGTTGTTATCCCTCTGTACATACAGCTGGTGAGATCCCATCTGGAGTACTGCATGCAGTTCTGCAGACCTAGTCTTCACAAGGACATAGACAGGATGAAGACAGTCCAGAGGAGGGCAACTAAAATGGTGCAGGGTCTGCACCAGAAGACATATGAAGAGATACTTAAGGAGCTTAATATGTATACCCTCACTAGGAGTTATACTAGGAGGTATAGACATACAAAAGGCCAAGGCCCATATGAGTATGTCTCCAGCAAGCTGGTATTTCCCATGTTTTTTATAGCAATAATGTATCAGGTTTATGTTTAAAATTAACATGATCAGCATTTTTTAATAGGGAACTAGGGAGTGAATTCCACAAGGGAATTATCCTTTGTGTATTGTAAGATCTAATTTTTACGTTCGCTTGCGGGCATGCGCAAGGAACATTTTGGGAGAGTAGCACACTTGGAGGTGTGCCTCTCCTATCCAATGCACTGCTCCCTTGAGCAGGCATGGTGGTCCTGCACCAATGGGTGCAGGAGCTTAGTATGACAGCGGTGTTCCTCTGCTTCAAAGGAAAACACCGCTGCCATACTGAGCGCCACCGCCGTCCCATCCATCATGCGCCTCGCCAGCATCACGCTGCCCCAAAGCTTGCCATGCTGGGAGCCCACCCCAGCATGGCAAAAGTTGTTTTTGCTGACGGGGTGCCCAATCCCCGTCAGCTCCACGGCCCCAAGCCATCCTGCTGCCATGCTGGGAGCCCACCCCAGTGTGGCAAACTGTTTGTTTGTTTTGCCGACAGGGGTGCCCAACTTCGTCGGCCTCGGCCCCCCCACGTAGTTTGCCTACAGGGGTGCCCAATCCTCCGTGGCTTCGCCCCCACATCTTCTTCTGCCATGCTGGGAGCCCACCCTAGCGTGGCAAATGTCCCTCGTCATCTTTTTTCCTGTAAAACAAAACGGTCCCCTCTGTCTCCCAACCCCCTTCCCACAACCCGCACCCACCCACTCGCACCCAGCCTCCCCACACCCCTCACCCCATAGCTTACTCCGGACTCTGGCGCGACGATCTCGTGGACCGGGAACACATCTGCACTCTTCAAAGCTGACCGCAAACTGAGGAAATGCCGTAAGCTATATAATGGGCTAGCATGGGGGTTCAACTTATTGAGCTGTCTCAGTTTTTTTTGAATTTTTGCATCAATTAACATAAGTTTTTAGACTTTTCTCATGAGATCACTGTCATGGTGTTATTCAGGTTCGAAGGTGATTTCACAGGCACTGTGTGAAATCACCCTCAGCCTCAATAACGCCATGACAGTGACATCATTCATGAGAAGGGGTCCCAAAACCCCATGTTGAGAATTTGGTGCAAAAATTCCAAAATGACTGTTTTACGTAGGCGTGTTACGTGCGTTCTACCAGGCTCGTGAGTGCACAATGCGTAGTCGGTGTGCGAAATCAATGTATGGAACACATTAAGAAAATCACAGTGACACTGTTCATGAGCAGAGGTCTTAAAATGGCTATGTTGAAAATTTGGTGAAAAAATTCCTAAAAATGACTGTTTTACGAGCGTGCATTGCGCAGTTCCTACGCACGCTCATACGTTTGTGAATTTTCAATATTTGCACTCCAGATTTTCAACATTGCCATTTTACCACACCTCCTCATGAGCAGTACAGCTGTCATTTTTCACATCCTGCCCAAAATGTGTTTCTGCCCATGTAGCGCACAATGGCGCAGTCTGTGTGTGAACTCAATGTATGGGACACATTAAGAAAATCACAGTGACACTGATCATGAGCAGAGGTCTTAAAATGGCTGTGCTGAAAATTTGGTGAAAAAATTCCTAAAAATGACTGTTTTATGAGTCTGCGCTGCGCAGTTCCTACGCACGCTCGTAAGTTTGCAAATTTTCAATATTTTCACTCCAGATTTTCAACATTGCCATTTTACCACACCTCCTTATGAGCACTGCAGCTGTCATTTTTCACATCTTGCCCAAAATGTGTTTCCACCCATGTAGCGCACAATGGCACAGTCGGTGTGTGAACTCAGTGTATGGGACACATTAAGAAAATCACAGTGTCACTGTTCATGAGCAAAGATCTTAAATTGCAATGTTGAAAATTTATGAAAAATTCCACAAATAACTGTTTTATAAGTGTGCTATTGTGTAGTTCCTACGACCATAAGTTTGCGAATTTCCAATATTTTCACTCCAGATTTTCAACATTGCCATTTTACCACACCTCCTTATGAGCAGTACAGCTGTCATTTTTCACATCCTGCCCAAAACGTCTTTCCCCCATGTAGTGCACAATGGCGCAGTCGGTGTGCGAAATCAATGTATGGGACACAGTAAGAAAATCTCAGTGACACTGTTCATTAGCACAGGTTTTAAAATGGCAATGTTGAAAATTTGGTGAAAAAATTCCTAAAAATGACTGTTTTACGAGCGTGCATTGCACAGTTCCCACGCATGCTCGTAGGTTTGCGAATTTTCAATATTTCCACTCCAGATTTTCAACATTGACATTTTACCACACTTCCTTATGAGCAGTACAGCTGTCATTTTTCACATCCTGCCCAAAACGTGCTTCCACCTATGTAGCGCACAATGGGGGTAACAAGAAGATCATGCTGACAATTTATTGTGCAAATACCAGCAATCGCACAGGGCATTAGGGTAAAGCACCATACATGCCAAACACCACTGCAAATACCTGCAAGCGAACGTTCGGCATTGACAAATGCTTGTATTTGTTTTAGGATATGTAAGGGTCAGCTGGTATTTGTGACTTCTTAAGTTACAGTTATACTTATTGTAAGACATATCCAATTGTGTGAGTAACGCATCATTATGAAGCTTGTGCATGAATAAAGCATCCCCTCTTTTTCTTCTTTGTTCCAGAGAATACATATCCTGCACTTCCTGTCTTTTATCATAACTTTTGCTGGAAATATCAACTACTAATTTAGTTATTCTCCATTGTACCCCTTCTATTTTATTTCTATATCATCTGAGATAGGGGCTCCATAGAGGGGAACAATAGTCCAGATGTGGCCTCACATAAGCCCTATACAGTGGCATAATACATCTTCTATCTCTGGAAGTAAAGCTCCTCTTTATACAGCCTATTAGCCTATTAGTTTTATTTATGATGTTGTTGTAATGGACTTGAAAATTTAGGTCAGAGTCTATTATTATGTCTAGATCTTTTTGCTGTGTTACAGATCTTATTGCTTTGCCCTTTAATTCATATTGATAATGCAGGTTTTTTGTTCCAAAATGCATAATGATGCATTTGTCAATACTAAAGGACATTTGATTGTTATCTGCCCATATTTCAATTTTTTTAAATCACTGGCAAGCATGTGACAATCTATTAGAGTTTCAACCTGTGCTGTTATTTTGGTGTCATCAGCAAATTTTATAGCAAAACTATTTAGGTTGGATGTCATATCTGATATAAATATATCAAAAAGAATTGGTCCCAGGACCAATCCCTGAGGGACTCCGCTAGTCACAGATCATATTCTGGATGTTTATCCCCTTATACTTATGCATTGGGCACGGTCATTTAACCATTCTTCCACCAAATTTATAATTTGAGTTTTAATTCCTTAAAATCTCATTTTCTCTATTAAATGTCCATGCTGTACTTTATCAAATGCCTTACAGAGATCGAGGAATACTACATCCAGAGATTTATTATTTTCCAAATTTTTACTTATATACTCATAAAAGGCCATATTACCTGATAAACAGGACCTATTTTTTCTGAAACCATGTTGTGATTTATCCACTAGTCATTTATTTTGTAAATCACTTTCGAGCCTAGTTTTGAGTATTGATTCGAAGATTTTACCCACTATACTGGTTAGACTAATAGGTCTGTAATTTTGTATGTGTGATTGATTACCCTTTCTAAAGATTGGTGTCACAGTAGCTGTTTTCCAATCATTTGGAACATCACCAGTATTTATTGACATATTGAAAAGTTTGTATAACGGATCAATAAGCCACTCTTTGATTTCTTTCAATAACCTTGTATGTAATTTGTCTGGTCTGGGTGATTTATTTATGTTTAATTTATTTAAATTAGTCATAATCTCCTCTTTAGTTATTTCACTTACTGGGTCCCTTTTACTTATGTTATTTGTTGATTGTTTTACAGTTTTTGATTTAGCATTAAAGACTGAGGAAAAGTATTTGTTAAATTCTTCTGTACTATCCTGAAGTGTAATTTCATTGTTGTCAATAATTAGTGGCCCAACAGTTCTTGAATTAGGTTTTTTATTATTTATATGAGAATAAAATCTTTTTCCACCATCTTTAATATAAGCTAGATTTGTTTCAAACCTTATTTTTTCATTTTTTATTTTAGTTTTACATTTTTTAAAGATGTCTTATATTTCCATATATTATACTCACTTCTTTCTCTTTTCATGGCTTTGAAGTATCTTTGTTTTTGTTTAATTAGTTTAAAAATAGTTGGAGTTATCTGTGATGGAATTTTACCTTTTTTATTATACACAGTCCAGTTTGGAATATATTTGTTTTCCAACTCAAGGATTTTATTTTTGATTTTTATCCATAAGTCAGTACATGACAATGATTTATTGTCCCATTTCCAGCTAGCTAGATCATGTTTTAAATTAATAAAATTTGCTCTATTATAGTTTTTAACAATTGTTTTACCTACTACAGATGTTATATGAGTAGAACTGTTAAAAATGATTGTCATAGGACCACTGTGTAGTAATAGTGGTTTGGCCATTATATTTTTTATTTTATCTGGAACATCTGTTAATACTAAATCAAGTATATTATTATTTTGAGAAGTTTTATGAATTAATTGATGTAAACCATTTGTTAAGCATGTATCTAGAAATAAGTTCTCCATATTGTTACTACCTATGTTAACTTTCCAATTTATCCCTGGAAAATTGAAATCTCCCATCAATATCATTTTATTGTAATTTGATTTATCATTTATACTCTTTATGATTTCCTGATTTATTTTTTTGGTTTGAATCTGGTGGCCTGTAACATAGACCAATGAGAAGTTTGGGTAGTTTATCCCCCAATATTTCAGCCCATGTGATTTCACATGCAGTACTATCCATCAAGTCAATAATTTGTTTTGATTTTATTTTCTCTTTTATAAAAAAGGCCACTCCTCCTCCTTTTTTATCTTTTCTGTTTTTATAATATGTTTTATAACCTGGTATACTATTGTACCATTCTGAGTTATCATTCCACCATGTTTCAGTTATTGCTGCTATATCTATCCTTTCTTTGTTTAGAATAATTTGGAATTTAGCCATTTTTGCATCATATAAACTCCTTGCATTTGTTAATAAGAAGTTTAATCCTGATTTCCTTATACATGTGCTTTCTATATTTTTTTTGGTTTTAGAATTTTTCAGATTTGGTTTATCAATTTTGTCATTATTATACAAATGTTCCCTACGCCCCCTTTTTGTTAGTTTTTTGTATTTTGTAATAATCACATTATGGAGTATGCACCCCAATAATCTTGAGCCATGTTTGTTTAAGTGTAGTCCATCATATCCATACAATTCATTTCTATTCTCAATTTTCTCCCATGTTCTTATACAAGGAATATTATTCACCAGGCACCACCTGCGTAGCCAGTTGTTAAAGGATTTAATATTTCTAGTCCTGTGGTAACTTGCCCTCGGTACTGGTAGAACTTCGGAAATCATGGGAATTGCATTTAGATCTTGTATGCATTTAATAGCATTTTCCATGTCCCTAATGATTTCTTCTACCTTCTGTTTCCCAAAGTTATTAGTTCCGACATGTAAAACCACAGTTTTAGGTCCACACACATTTTCTAACATATCTGGGATTAAGTTGGTAATGTCTTTTATTGATGACCCGCTATAGCAGCAACTGGTGATGTTTTCTTTGTTCCCCCTTGTTGTATATCTATCTGTAAACCTCATTATGGAATATCCCAGTATAAATATTTGCTCTGGTAACTCATGACCCTGGTTTGATTCCATTTGAGGTTCTAATAATGGAGATCTTTCTGGTGTAACTGTGATTTCTGTATCTGATGTTGGGATGCTGTTAGAGACCACTTCAGTGGGATTTAATACTGTCAGCATTTGGGGTAGGGGGGCAAATCTATGTTAGTCATATTAACTGGTAACTCATGACCCTGGTTTGTTTCCATTTGAGGTTGTAATAGCGGAGGGCTTTCTGGGGTAACTATGATTTCAGTATCTGATATTGGGGTGCTGTTAGAGACCACTTCAGTGGGATTTAGTACTGTCAGCAGTTGGAGCTGGGGGGGCAAATCCATGTTTGTCATATTAACTGATTCATGGTTTATTAAATCAGCAGATGGTATAATGTCCCCCTCAATTGTTGAAGTCAGTGGGTCAAAGCTATTTAACAGTGGTAATCTAAAGGCTTCTGCTTTCCTACCTTTCTTTTTTTTGACTGTCTTTTGTTTTGAATATCATACCAGTCATTATCTGGTTGTCCTGTATATCCATATTCCTTGGTCTTTTTTAGATAGTGTATCATTAGAGTGCATATTAGAGGGTGTAATGTGCTGAACTGTTTGAGAACTGGGCTCTGTGTTAATGGGGACTGAAACAGTTCCCTGTTTTATATTAGCTATTTCTATCTCACTGGTTATTGTTTGGTTATGTTTTTCATTTACCATTTTAGTTATTAATTTCTGTTGACTAATTTCTAAGGCTTTTAGTCTAGTGCCAAATAATGAAAGTTCTAAACTCATTTCTTTGTTCTGTTTACATTTTAAACATATGACTGGTGTATCAATTATTGGTATATCAGAAAATAGGTACACGTCACATTCACTGCATACTTTATCTCTGAATGTTATAGTTTGATCCATTATCTACACTACTGTTTAATAATACAATCTTGTATATCTACTCACAGGATTGATCAGAAGGTGTGCTAATTCTAGCCGTTTAATATGTTGGTTTTTTGGTCCCCTTTTTGTTGTCTCAATTCGCTCAACACGCTTAACACACGTAACATGCGCCGACCCTTGAGGAAAGGATGGGGGGGGGACATGATAGAAACTTTCAAATATATCAAGGGAATCAATAAAGTCCAAGAGGGTAGCATCTTTCAGAAAGAGGAGTGCAAGAACAAGGGGGCCCAATTTGAAGATAGAGGGGGGATGGCTCAGAAGTAATGTGAGGAAGTATTTTTTCATGGAGAGGGTTGTGGATGCATGAAATGGCCCTCCTGAGGAGGCTGTGGAGTCAAAAACTGTGGGGGAGTTCAAGAATGCACAGGACTGACATAAGGCAATTCTAGGGGGTGGGGCTAGGAGAAAGTAGGCTGTTGGTTAACTAGGATCAGCAGCTTATCCATTAGGTAGGGAAATGAGCAGACTGGGTGGGCCAAGTGGTCCTTTTCTGCCATCAAATTCTATGCTTCTATGTTTCTAAAGATGTGGTTAAAGAGGACAGAACATTTTTGTTGTTGTTTTTATTTTTTTAAGGGAAACATGCAAACAGCAGAATAGAGGATAGAAAAATGAAAACAAACAAAGATGAATTAATGTGTGCTGCCACATTAACTGCCAGTGGGGCTGCTATGCATTTCAGACAGGTGCCCATGATTTTGTCAACATCACCCTGGAATTTAGCAATCTCCCCCTGGGCATCATTAAATTCCTGTCTGAAATCATTTAATTCTTGTCAGAGATGGTGTACTTCTGACAGGACAGCTGATAAGTCTGCATGTGTCACTGCTGGCAGGGCAGGGCTGCCTGTGCTGCTGCTGGCTCTGGATGGGGGCGCCCTGGCAGGGTCTTGATGCTACTGCAGACTGCTGTTGTCCGGTCTGGTGAGCACAGCGAGGACACTTAACAGGTCCAGCCATGACTCCTTCCTGCTCATCCCTTTCAGTGCTCACACCTGCACTGCTCCCCACAGCCACAGTTGATACTGCTACCACCTTCTGCAGTTTGAGGTGTCATTGAAGCGGGTGGTGGTGCACCATGTGGCTCCACTGGCCACTTGTCCCAAAGTGAGAACCAGACTTTCTGTGACACACTTCCTGCCAACATAGATTGCAGGTGACCACTGGGTCACCTGGCAAACTTGTATAAAAAAATAATCCCAGACAGGAGAACCTCGGAGATGACAGGGCCATGGGGGAGGGAGGCAGATGATGCCCCAGGCACAGACGACTCCTCCTGCTGCTAGAGAGGGGGCATGGTCTCTAGCTGCCGGGTCAGAGGAACAGTATCCTGGTGCTAGGGAGGGGGCACTGTCTCCTGCTGTTGTTATGATTGAGGGGCCATGGTCGCCTCCTGCTGCTGGGGATGGGGTACATTTTTTTGCTGCTCAGTGCTGGTGCTAGGGCCAACAGCCTCCTGCCACTGTGGCATTTCATTTTTAATGGACATTTGAAACGCGTGTACAGGTGCCCCACTGCCTCTACCCTTTTCCATTACGCCAACCAATAAGAAACAGAGACAGAGACTCTGAGAGAGTGAGCCGGGTGGGGTGATCACACACACACACACACACACACACAGTAAAATATGAAATAGGACAAAGACAAACAAGAAAAAGTTAGAAAACAATACTGCAAATTAAAGGGTACCTAAACAAGCAGTTTTTTTAAAACTGCAAACTCCAAAATCTGGCTTCTTTGCAAGGTAAAGTGAAGGCTGCTGTTTACATTTATAAAATGGGCAAAGGAGTTCAAGCAATCTGTTGGTTGTTAACCGTGCATTAGATGTGTCTAATGCACAGCTAAAACTAGAACCCCCATTTAGAATACACAGGCCCATTTTATAAGCCAATAAGCCGCTCCAGGGATGTGCATTAGACAGTTCTAATGCACGGTTAGGAGACTGGACGCACTTGGCCTGTGACCTCGTGCCTCACTATGTCCCCCTAGCTGTGCATTAGAACTGTCTAATGCACACCCCATTGTGTCTTATTGCTTACTTATGCTAAAACTGCATTTATGTAAATAACATAAATGCAGTTTCATAGCCTTTGAAAAATGTAAACATCAGCCTTTCACTTTCAAAAAACAGCTTTGCTTTCTCCCTAAGATGTCTGCCAAGTGTGTTAAGTGATGAGTCATGATGACATCATCGGATCCAGAGACAGAGACCCACATATATTTCTTTAGTGCTAACTAGTTCTTCTTTACCTTTTTGTTTTGAATTGTTGTACCAGAATAATAAACATCATGTATTAACCTGTGGATTATTTTGATCAGTACACATGTTAGGCTATGATTTTGTTAATTTTGTTTACTTTAACTTGTAGAAAATGCTTTGCAATCCAGCTGATTTTTTCTTTGGCAAACTGCATTACAGAACAACACTTCAAATACCCGATGATCTAGTGGTTATTTGATGCACTGAATTTAGTTTTTTGTTAACCAGAAGAGACACACTAAGCTGAAAGCTTGTTTACAGGTGTGGCTTGGGAGCACAAGGAAGTTTAGTGACTTGCTTAGGGTCACACAGCAAAGTACCAGTCTGGTTCAGTTCCAAAGCTCATATTCTCTTGTTAATCCACAAATAAGGCTTTCTTTTTCCATGTGAACCCCCTGTACCTAGCCTGCCTTCTGTTGAACACCCCACCATCCACACCCTGTCCCTAGTATTGCCTGGGGCTGCATATGTGCTTACAGTGTCATGAAGAGAATTATCACACCTCAGATTGTAATCTTGTACCTCAGAGAGTTGTGTACACCTATACCGATACACATCATCGGCTGGCACTGTTAAAAAATGCCTCCCAAATCACTCTCCAGTCCACATTCTCAATGCTTGACTTCTGCTCCTACTGTAAACATTGAGTGGACCACCACCCTTCCGCACAGTGAAGGTAGCATGTACAGTTCCCCTGCTGTGTTTTTTTTTCCCGCCTCATTAACCAACAACTAGGTCTTCCTGGAGGGGCAAGCCATAAGCATCATAACCCACCAGAAAAACTGCTGTTCATGCCCTCATAAGGGCTGCACTTACAATGGATAACACTATTATTAGCTGGAGAAGCATACTAATACCTTGAGCGAATCCACTCAACTTCCAGTGTCAGTCTACTTCTTTACCTGTGATCTGCAGAACCCTGCAGGACAGTTCCCAGCAATTCTTCTCCAGTACTTTTCCGTGCTCTACTCCACAATGTGAGTTGGCTGGCTACCACTCTTCCAAATCTTGAATGAGCTATACTCAACTCCCTCAATACTGTCCTAACAAACATCAACACCCCCCCACCAGAGGATAATCTCCTTACACTGAATTCAAGTAACAGTTTAGGTGCAGCCCTGCCATTCAGAGTATTTGTCGTCACTGGCTACTCTCATCCGCAGTCAGGAAGTGATCACGATGCTGGCAGTCCCATATTTCAGATCTTACCGTGATCTGCTCAACATCCTCTTTTATGTCTTCAACTAACCTGTATATATAGCTGTACCCTTCTGGAATGGCTTCTTCAGTCCCTCTCTGGCATTCATTCTTCTCAACCTGCTACCCACACCAAAAGCTGGTGAGTTCACTACCCTTCTGCATCATGAATATGGTTAGTACAGTCTCCCGAGTTATTTTTACATATTATTAATAATAAACATGATCTTCTGGTAAGCCAGGCTGATGGCAGCATGGCACACATGGAAAATAGGCTTTTCTACCCATATAAGATCTAAGTCACCTATGATTAGGCACTACTAAGTGACGTGCATAATGATGTGCACACCCATCATTTAATAGTGCCCAATCAATGCCTAGATCTTTTAAGGATAGGAAAGCCCATCATTCCCCTTGTTCCCTGCTGCTATCAGCCTGACTTATTGAAAATATATGTTTATATTTGATATGTCAAAACAAAATGGGGACTGTACTACTTGCATTCATGATGCAAAAGGGTGATGAGCTCACCAGTTTTCGGTGTGAGGAGGAATAGTGAAGAATGAATACCAGAGGGGGACTGAGAAGGCCACTCTTGTACAGTTCCCCTGCTGTATTCAGGGAAGGGGGAAGACAGAAGGAGAGAAATACTAGCAGATTACTGTGAGAAATAAGATGTGGGGCTGCCAGCACCTTGATCACTACCTGACCCCGTTGTCCTGGCCAACATTCCCCTTCCCATAAAACCAGTTCATGCAATTGTACAAGGCTCTGTGTGGATATTAATGTATGAAATGGGTGCCACTACCTGTTCAGTCACTTCACTACCAGCCTAGTATTGCTTGTAAAGCACTTTGGGATACAGTGTTTATGAAAACCACTATATAAATGCTGATTCTTCTTCTTATTATTATTATTTCCCATGGAAAAAAAAGACAAGACAGGTATATATTTGAGTCGAGAAAGTATGAACTCTTACATTGGACTGCACAAGAACTTTATTACAAAAAAGTGGTGGCTCTCGGGGGTGGTGAAGGGTGTAGCTGCCCCCCCCCACACACACACACACATATAGTAATGTACTTGCTTGCTGCTGCCGCTGCTGCATTTCACTTTGTTGAAGAAGTCTGATTTATTGATTGTACAAATGTTTACATTCAAGCTATGGATTACATTTGTAGGTTATGTCAAAAATGTACTAGAAAAGAATAAGAGCAAAAAATATAAAGGTTTAATAAAAATGTTTGAAAGTGCATATTAAGCAAACACACCACCCCAGCACCCCGATTGTAGCATCCTGGATCCACCATAACCACTAGACCACCAGGTTATTCAAGATTTGTACTGCACTATGATTTGCCACAGAGGAAGTCGGTTGGAATAAAACACAATTTCAGCTTGTTAAAGTAAACAAAATGAACAGAACCATAGCTTAGCATGTGCATTATACAAAAGAATGCACATGGCTTTGACCATTTGGGTGAAACAATTCTATATAATGGGGAAAAAGAACTAGTTAGCACTACAGAGAGCCATATATCTCTCTGACTTTGGCTGTAATGATGTCATCACATAACATAACACATTTGGTGGCCATTTTAGGAAGCAAGTAAGAGTTTTTTTAAATTGGAAGGCTGATTTTACAATTTTCAAATGCTCTGGAACTGCATTTAAGTAAATTATATAAATGCAGTTTTATCATTAATACAGCAGCCTTTCCTTTCGTCATGTACGGAGTCAGATTTTTGAATAGTTTGTTGTCAAAATGATGTTTAGGTATCCTTTAAGTACTTTATATATAAAAGTGTACTCTGCAGTCACAGTGAGTCTAGATGTTGCCTGCTTCCTAGAGATAAGTAGCACAGAAAATGAACAACCCACTTCCTGCCTCTTTAGACTCAACCATATGACCACCAGCACAGAAAAAAGCCCAGTTTTGCTTAATTGCACCTTATAGAAGTGCAAGGTGAAATTTTGCCAAAAGGCCATAATTGCGCAAAATGTTTCACAGGGCAAAATTGGCAATTTTGCCATAATTTCACCTTCAAAATAATATTATGTAGCATCTCTAGTCATTTGCTCTGAATTTCCCCATTTTTTTGTTCCTGGTATGTGTGACAACCCTATACTTTAGGGTTATGATTGTACACCCTGCTGTATGTGCAGAAAGTCCCTTTTGTACACACAGCCACATGCACATGGAGTTATTCACCATCCTCACCCATCGACATTAATGCCAACTAAATCCCAGCATGGTATAGCTTTGTGAGCTACATAATTAAAGGGGAAGGAAAGATTGCAGCGTCCCTCATATTCTGAATGGCTGTGTTAAGATATTTCACATGTGGTATTAGATTTTCTTGTTTGTGTCAGCAGCCCTGAGATATTAAGTATTGTATCTGCAAGTGAAGGCAACAGTCCATTCATGTGAATCTCCAGAAAGAAAAGCCTCTGAGGGGAAATCTGTGTGATGTTTCCTTCCTGCTTCACAGGAAAAGACCACAGCACTAGTAATGTAACATTATAGACTGAGATATAATAAAATGGCAAAGTCAAAAAAAATATTTTAATGTAGGAGATTTCATCACAATAAAGAAACAGGTGCAATGAGAGGTGTATAAAATGTTAATAATCAATGGTTTACTCTTTTTCCCATAGGGAAACCATGGCGTAATTTGTCGTTATAAAGGAGCTTTTATAACAGCAAACACGCACACGGTCTCCCTGACTTTGCGCATGTGCCTGCCACAGTTTTCAGTACTTCTGACCGCCCAGGCCGACCGCTGTCTACCTGCCTTCAGGTTCTCACCGAAACAAACTGCCGGTCAGTGCAACTCGGCAGTAAGTTTATTTCTTCATAACAAATGGCTTTTCAGGGAAAGGGGATGTTTAAAAATGACACTTCAAGCAGCCGGAAATGAAACTGCACATAGCATGGCCACACTGGGACAGCACACATAGAAACCCTATTTTATATAATTGCTGTGGCAAAAATAGAAACCCAGCAATTATATAAAATAAAATATGAGGTGGCATGTGTAAAACTCAATTTTACACACGCCCTCATTGTGGGATGCCTTTCACAAACCCCTGGGGCTTCGCCCTCGGGGTTTATGAAGCATCCCACAACTTGGGTGTGTGTAAAATCTCGTTACACACTCCACCCCATACTTTATTCTATATACTACAAACAATTTTCTGCCAGTCTGATTAAGGCTAATGCAACCCATTTCTGAGGGGCATGTTTAGAGATGAGCCGGTACTTTATATTTTTAAGGGAAATGCAATAGAACTAATGCATAAGTTTGTCTTACTACTGGTTGTTTAATGTTGTATATTGTTTGAATTGTCAGTGTTAGTTATTCCCCTGTGTCAGCTCATAACTGAAAAAGGCAGTTTCTGCTTAGTGTACTTACCAGGTTAACAAAAATAAGTAAATAAATTAATTCAAAAAAATAATTAATTAATATACCTTTTTTCAAGATACCGGTTTCCCTACCTTGAGGAAAGTGGAGCAGGGTGAAATTACAAAAATCCATTCTGCACACTTTCAAAAGATTCTACCAATTTTATCATTTCACGTAATTTTCTGAAATAGAACAGCATGTTTAAAATTGTCAGTTTAGATTGAAGTTGTGCATTTTTTTAAATTCACATTTTTAAAGATGTAGTTTGAAAAAGTGGCACTGTTGACTGAAATTGTGTATTTTTCAGAACTCATATTTGTAAAAACACTAGATGACAAAATGGTCCCCAAAGTCATTCTTGCATGATAGACTGGGGTATTACTACCAATATTCTATCAAGATTCCAAAGGGGGTTTTATGAATAGCACATTTACATTTTGGCAATAATGATTAAGTCTTAGATCCATATCTGGAAATAATGACCCATTGGAAAGCTGAAGTGCCTGGTGAACAGCCGAGGGTGCATGCTATTCCTACAGGTTATTTACCAGATAAGGCGAAGTTGAGGTTCTAACTGTTATTATTGGGCCCTATTCACAAAGGTGCAGAGTGGGTATGCATCACATAACTCCAGTGTGTAGCCAAGCCTGCACCCATCTGCATCCACTGCAGCCCATGCACAGCATTCATAAAACAAATATGCCCCCCATGCACCTGATACCTCAGCTGATCGTGGAGCTCCACACGGGGGTGGGCTGGGGGGCAGTGTGGTGGTGTGTGCCAGTACTCCACATGATTCATGAAAATGCAGAGTGCCATGTGTTGGGGGGACAGCATCTATGCCATGTTGGGGCAGCCATAAACATGGGGTGGCCAGTTATGCACCCCCCAGGGTTGCAGCTTGTGGGCTGCGGTGGTGATGGCAGGGTCCATTGCACCCCCTGCTATGGATGCCCTGGCATGTGGGGCACTCTGGGAGCTCTGTGGGCAACCCCCACCACTGCATTCAGCGCACTGTGTGCCAGCAGCCAACAAGGTGTCCCATGGGCGCAAGTGATCCACTGTGGGACCTGGGTCAGGCAGCTGATTGGCTGCCTGCCCAGATCCACCACTCTGCACCCGACCACCCCCATGAACCTTCATGCTGAGGGGGCAGGGCCATGTACTGGAGCAGCACGGTGGCCAATGCTTATGAATATGGCAGCTCTCCTGAGGATGCATGACTGCGCAGGTGAGATGCACTCCTTTGACATGTATTTTATGCCCCTTAGTGAATAGGGCCCATTAGCCTCCCAGTAAAGAAAATGTTTCCCTTTTGGCATTAAAAGCTGCAGTTAAACTTTAAAGACATATGTTTCCCTGCCAGCAGAGTTCTTTTGACTCCAGATGACAAAGACAGTGAGAATGTGTTTCCATGAAAGCAGGGTTCTGTTATATGTTTATATGAACTGTTACTCTGTCTATTATCATTATAAAAGTGCATGCTGAAGATTTTTGGGTGAGATGACTGTTAAGCTAAGATGAGCAGTTCTGGCACACCAAGGACTTGAGAAGAAACTAGATCCCTTCACAGTGAAATAATGACATGTAGGCAAAATGTTTTTCTTCATGCTGAACATTCCATGAGGTTTAGAATAATAAATAGCTGCCTTTCAGAGAGTCTTACTTACACAATAGCTTATATCTTACAATTGTCTTTTAAACAGGGTTCAGTATTGGTTCGTAGCCACCCCCTATGCAATCTTAATTTGGGTGTATGATGAAATCCGTAAACTGTTTGTCCGTCGTCATCCTGGAAGTAAGTACTGCATATACTTTTCTAATAAACCAAACTAATTTTTATTGTTTGTTTATGAAGGTAGGTGGATCATTAAAATGGGACCTTAAGTTTCTATCACACCATCTGTACCATTTAGCTACTCAGAAGTATGGTATCATTATTTTGCATTACCACACAGGAACATCAGGTTTGGGACCACCTTTAGGATTTCTTAATAACAGAGGAGGAGTTGCATTGTAGTAGCAACAACAATAACAATTAAAAGCCTGCACCTGCACCTACAGGGAAGAATGCAGTAACGTTATTAACAAGCATTTGTCAATGCTGAATGTTTGCTTGCTGGCATTGGCATTGGCAGTGTAGGAGTTAGAGAGCTACATAATAGGAATGGAAGTGAAGTATTGAACTGAAGCCAACCCCGCCACCACCCTGCAGAGACTGACAGGCATTGGGGTGTGCCTTTGGGTCATCAGGCATAACGGCCATGCCATTTCACCACACCCTACCCTGCAGACACCGACAAGTGTCACGTTGTGCCTTGGGGTCTTTGGCCCTTATGCTCACCCCATTCCATCAGGAAATAAGGTGAGATGGGTGCTGTATAGGAGAATGGGGTGAACTTTGGGGCCAAAGAGTCCAAGGCACACCTCGATGCCTCTCACTGGCTGCAGGGCGTGGAATGGTATAAGCATTACAGGCAAGAATCCCAAGTCATACCCCTGATGCCTGTCAATCTCTACAGGGTGGGGCGTTATGGTCAGAAACCCTAACGTCTCAGGCGTTCATTGGCATTTTCACTCCAAATTTTCAACATGGGTTTTTTGTGACCCCCACCTTATGAACAGTGGCAATATCAGTTTGTTAGCCAAAAGCTGATTTTGCACAGTGGCTAAGCCATTTGGCACCACAGGTGCAAAAATACATTTCGAACAGGATGTGAAAAATGACAGCTGTACTGTTCATGGGGAGGTGGAAAAAATGGCAATGTTGAAAATCTGCAGTGAAAATATTAAAAAAACTGGTGGTCACTAGCGTGTGTAGAAACTGTGCACCGCACACCCATAATGCAATTAGTTTGGGGATTTTTTACAACAGATTGTCAACACAGGCATTTTGGAACCTCCGCTCATGAACAGTGTCACTGCGATTTTCTTAATCTGTTCCAAACAGTGAATTTTCCCACAGCAACCACGCATTTCTGCGCTGGCAGTGTAAAAACACATTTCGGCTATGGAGTGAAAAATAACAGTTATACTGTTCATAAGGAAGTGTAGAAAAATGCCAGTGGGGGAAATCTGGACTGAAAATATTAGAAATCCATGACCTTACGAGGGTGCATGTAAACTGCGCAATGGTTGCTCGTAACACAGTCATTTTACAGACTTTTTTCACCAAATTTTTAACATGGCCATTGTAACACCTCTGCTCATGAGCACTGTCACTGTGATTTTCTTAATCTGTCCCGAACATTGATTTCGCATACCGACTGCGCCATTGTGCGCTACATGCGCTGAAACACGTTTTGGGCAAGATGTGAAAAATGACAACTATAATGCTCATAAGGAGGTCTGGTAAAATGGCAATGTTGAAAATCTGGAGTGAAAATAGTGAAAATACACAAACGTACGAGCATTCGTAGGAACAGTGTAACGCATGCTCATAAAAGTCATTTTGGGGACTTTTTTCATCAAATTTTTAACATAGCCATTTTAACACTTCTGCTCATGAACAGTGTCACTGTGATTTTCTTAATCTGTCCAGAACATTGATTTCGCACACCAACTGCACCATTGTGCACTACATGCGTGGAAACACATTTTGGGTGAAATGTGAAAAATGACAGCTGTACTGCTCATAAGGAGGTGTGGTAAAATGGCAATGTTGAAAATCTGGAGTGAAAATATTGAAAATTTGTGCACTTAAGGGCGTGCATAGGAACAGTGCAACACATGCTCGTAAAACAGTCATTTTGGGGAATTTTTTTAACAAATTTTCAACATAGGGTTTTTGGGGGCCTACCTCATGAACTATTACACTGTCATTTTGTAAATCAGTCCTGAAAGGTGGTTCAATGCAGTGACTGCGAAATCACCTTTCCGGGCTGATTAACAAAATGACAGTGACAGAATTCATGAAGTGGGGTCCCAAAAATCCCATGTTGAAAATTTGGTGAAAAAAATGCCCCAAAATGCCTGAGATATGCATCAAAGTTGGAAAAAAAAACTATTTATTACATTATACAGCTTACCAGCATTTCCTCAGTTCACGGTTGGCTTTGAAGAGTGCAGACGTGTTCCCGGTCCACCGAAGATCATCGTACCAGACTCCAGAGGTAAGTATGGGGTGAGGGGGGGTGTGGGGAGGTGGGGTGCACAGAGGGTGGGTGCAGATGGGGGGAGCCGGGGTCAGGACAGTCAGCGAGGGAAGGTTTTCTCTTGCAGGTTTCTTTTTTTTTTCTTGGATGACGCAGGACTTTTGCCAAACTGGGGTGGGCTCCCAGCATGGCAGCTGGAAGGCTGTTTGGGGTTGGAGGCCAGTGGAGCTGATAGGGATTGGGCACCCCCATCGGCCATACAGTTTGTGGGGGGAGTGCATTAGCACATGTGCATGTGGGGGAAGCGCATCCGGGTGCGGCTATTTTCTTTCAAGTTGGTGGCAAGGTTCCAGACTAGTGTCACTGGCTGTGTCACCCATTAGTGGTGGACATCTCACAAGCCCCAAAATGCCGTGCCGGTATTGGCCACAACAGTGCCGCACCTCCAGAACCTGCTTCGGCACCAAGCTGCCGCAATATGTTTCTTGCACTGCATGCAAGCAAACATAAAAAGTGATTAGTTTTGCTGAAGTGTGCAAAAAGCCATACTGATTGTAACCTCAAGTTACTGACCTGATTGCATTTCACATTCTGTAATGCTTTACCAAGGTTTACACTTCTCTATATGCCATGATTAAATAGTATGTTTTTAAGTGATTACTGCTTTATTCAATAAACAGGGGCAATCCACAATAAATCCCCAGTGCATTTTTAGTTGAAAATGATAAGATTTCTATCATGATGCATCATAAATGATCATTAGAAATTATGTTTGAGGATCACATTCAGTCTTTTAAAAAAACATTATTGTGATCTTAACTATTAATGATTAACCATAATTATACAATGGCAAAAAAATTTCCTGGACTCTGATTGGTCAGTGTGGGGCTGGACCCATGATGATATCCCAGCATAAGATCACGGCTCTAGTCTCAGCACTATGAGTCTCCTGACTGATTACTTGGATATGTTTGTATTTCTCTTTTGCATGATTGTTTGCATCTATTTATTTATTTATTTGTTCTAGGATTACAAATACCTTTGAGCCAAGGCTCTTTTACAAAGGTTCCACGTCATTGGTACAATTGAGACAATCATAAGCAAAGATAACAGTTTATAAAATAAAAAAAAAAAAAAACACAGTCTTGTAGATGAAAAAAGAACAATAAGGTGAAACTTTGCAGAAGGGAAAGGGAAAGGAGGAGGGTGAAATCAGGGAGACTAAGTGGATGGGAGAGAAGGGGAGGTAGGTTGGGGGGGACAGAGAGAGGAGAGGTGGAAGGCGGATATGAATAGAGGTAGTGCAGCCGGGTGGCATTTGTCATGGGCCAGCAGGGGAGGTGAAGATAGGAAGAGGGGTGCTGGCAAAGTGCAGGAGTAGATGTGGGTCCAAAAGGGCATCTTCAGCTATGGAACCAAAATATATATTTAGCCACAACAGTCACAGAGGTTGGAGGCAGTCAGTGTTAGGCAGAGACGAGTCTTAAAAGTGCTGAGTGATAGTGAAGATGAGATGTTGCTGGGAAGACCGTTGTACCAACTAGTGGCCCGGTAAGCAAAAAATCTTTCGCCTTGTGTTGTGCAGCAATGCAGGACTTGCAGAAGCTGAGGTTTCGATCCCCTGGTATGTCGGGTGTGGATTCTCGGTTGTATGAGGGCACAGACTCCGGTGGGGGCAAGGCCCAGCAAGATTTTCTTAGTAGTAATACAAGTTTGGTGTTTTATTCGATTGGCAAGATTCAACCATCCAGTTTGAGAATAGAGGTCACAGGTGTGAGTTAGGCGTTGGGAGCCAGTGACAAGTTGACAGGCCTTGTTGAGGGCGGTGGATACACGTTTGAGTGCAGTGGCTGTAGCAGCACCATAAATGATAATGCCATAATCAATGATGGATATGATGGAGCTCTGGAAAGCGACAGTGAGTGCTTCAGGTGTCAGGTGTTTCCTATGATAGAATAGCAGGCATAGCTGGGAGTTAGCGACTTTGGCGACATGGTCAGTGTGGGCAGTGTAGGAGAGGTGAGGGTCAAGGGTGATCCCGAGGTATTTAAAGTTTTTGACCTGTTCCAGTGTGGCACCTTGTCTGGTGATAACGGAGAGTTGGAAGTGCTTATGTTTATTATGGGAGCTGCTGAAGATCATGGCCTTTGTTTTTTTTTGATTAAGGATGAGTTTGTGCTTTGTGAGCCAATTCTCAACCGAGGAGAATCCGAGTTGGAGATTTTCTTGCAATTTCTTTGGGTCCTGGTGTGTGGCAAGAATTACTGCATCATCGGCATACAGGGTAATATGTTCAGTGCAGGAGTCCGGTAGGGTGTTAAGGAACAGGCTGAAGAGTAGGGGGCCCAGTATTGAACCCTGGGGGACTCCAGAGAGGACAGATCTGGAATCAGAGTGCACATCTCCAATTTTTACATGCTGGGTGCTGTTTTCAAAATAGCTTTTGAACCAAGAGATTGAATCATTGGAGAGACCAGCATTTTTTAGTTGGCTCAGCAGGAGGGAGTGGTGGACAGTATCAAGGCTTTGGTCAGGTCAATGAAAATAGCACCACATTAGTTGTCCATTGTCAAGGGAGCTGTGAATGGAGCTGGTGAATTCGAGTAAGGCAGAGGATGTACTATGACCTTTTCTAAAGCCATATTGCTGTTTACAGAGAATATTATAATTGTCCAGATGCTTGGTAAGTTGGCCCGCTACTATACGTTCCAGTGCCTTTGATAGGGGAGGCAGAATGGAGATAGAGTGGAAGTTCACATGGTCAGCCTTATCACCACTTTTGTGAATTGAGGTAACTGTGGCCATTTTCCATTTGTCTGGGAATTGGCTAGAGGAAAGAGAGAGATTAAAGATCTTGTGAGGGGCCCAAGTACCTTGCTGCTATATTAGGCCAGTAGCTTGAGGTCAAGTGTGTCATTGCTTGTTCTAGATTTGCTGATGGCTTTGGCAATGTAGTTTCAGACTTGATGTTTCTTTAGTGCTTTAAAGTAGAAAGGTGGGTGACAGGCATGGGTGGAGGAGTTGGGGGATTGGGAGTTGACACGTCTTGGAAGAAGTCGGAGGGGAGAACACTGCTAAGGTCAGTGAAAGCGATGTTAAAAGTGTTCACAATAGTTTTAGAGTCGAGTGTAGTGTGCCCATTTATGTTGAGTATGTTCGGCGAAGATTTTGACTGCTTTCCAGTGACATCTTTAATGTTTTTCCAGAAATCTCTCCCATTTCCCCAGGAGTTAGTGTGGGCATTTTTATAGTAGTCAGATTTCTGTTGCTGAATGGATTTGTTGCAGTTGTTCCGTGCTCGTTTATAATTCTGGATGTTGAATTGCTTACTGAGTTTCTAGCCAGTTCCCAGAGGTGGTCCCTGGATTTAAGTTTTTTTAGGAGGTCTCTTGACAGCCAAGGGTTACTGAGCGATTTAACTTTACACTTTTTGAGGGGGGCAAATTTATTACTGGCTTCATTGAAAATGTGAATAAATTGCTCCAGTGCAGTGTTAGTATCTGTTGCCTTGAAGATGGGGGTCCAGTCCTGCAAACTGAGGTGTGATTTGAGGTGGGGTAGCTGACCACGGGGTAGGACTCTGCTGGTGATGATTTTTGGAGGGGGCTTATAGAATTTGTTTGACCAGGTACAGCTGATGGGAGAGTGGTCACTGAGTGAGTCAGGGAGGACTGAGGTTTTCGTGATCCGAGAGGGGTGGTTGGTTAGGATCCAGTCGAATAGGGTGCAGGTCCCATTTCTGTAGTTCTTTCTGGTTGTATAGTCAACCATTTGAGTCAGGTTAGCTGATATAATGGAGTCCATAAATGACCCACATTCAGCTGAGAGCCAATTAATGTTAAAGTACCAAGAAGGATGATTTCGGAGTCCGATGGGTGGGATTTGACAAAGTCAACGACAGCAGTTAGACCCTTTTCTGTAGGAGGTATGTAAACAGTGACAACTGTGAGGGCCTTATTGTGGGCGCCTAATAGGAGTCTGATGGGAAGAATCTGAGCAGGTGTTACTGGAAGATTGGAATCAATGGAATCTTCTCTGAAGAAACAAAAATATTTTTCCACACTAAGAAAAACATCCTTAAAATAATTTTTTTAATTCTGTATAACAACAAGCAATTGTATAATAGGAATAATGCCCTCCAGGGTGTGTGTCATGCTGGGATAACGTCACTTCTGGGGTGATTGGTCGCACTCAGCCTGCGGCCTCATGCCCAATCACCCCAGGCATGATGTTATCCCAGCACAACACACACCCTGTCGGGCATTATTCCTTTAATGGTTAATGGCAAGCAATCACAAACCATTGAGTTATGGAAATGGTGATTATGATTAATAATAATCTCACATGATCATGATTTTTCATGACTGCCAATGATAATGATCACTGCAATAAATTACAAATAAATGTCAATTTACTGTTCTTGTTATTCTTTTGAAATTTATCTTGTTTTCTGTTTAGACATTTTTTTTTTGGAGTTAACAGTTAAGAATATTTTATCCAAACACACAGCTTTCCATGACACTCACTTTTACACCTCACTTCTTACACATGTTGAGGCTCATACTAGTTTATAGGCAGTACCTTCATAAAGTGGCTCCTTTTCTGGTTATGATGAGTTCCTACAAGTACATGGTTTGCACTCAAAACCTTTCCTTACAGTCTGCTAACTAATATTGTCATATCAATATAATTGTCAGTTTAAAAACTGACATTGTTTTGTTCCATAAACTGTTTCTTTAAATATGCAAATAAGTCATGCAAATATATATACTATTTCAAAGTTAGCAAGGATTAAACATTGACTTCGTATGATTTATATTATAACTCATTTTGTTTTACAGATACTTGACACATTTGTAATTTTATACTACTAAAATACCTTTGCTTAGCTTTACTAATTTGACTTACTATCTTACATGGGTGGACTGATATATTCGTCATTGATGATCACTTGATCATTTACGGACCATCAGAAAACATCATGCTGATTTAAGCTAGCAAAAATAATCAATACTCATCAGTTGGTGATGTGAAAGTTACACATTTGACTTGGATTGTATAAATTAGTCTTAGTCTTGGGACTCAAGTTCATGATTGGATGTCTTTTCAATCAGTTGTTACAATCACTGATCATGCCAACCTGGCAAACCAGCTCCTCTATCTGGGGTTCTTCTGCTCATCAGGTCTTCAGCTGGTCCTTCCTTCAGCTTGGAGTCCTTGCAAGACAAAAAAGAGAGAAATAAACGACAACATTTTGGGCCTCAAGCAGAGGCAACTTTCCAATCCAGCACCGAGATTGCTTTCAGTAGTACTTGAGGTCCAGTTTAGGCATTTGAGTTCCTGGCGTTACTTCCTTGGACACTATCCTGGAATAGGTCCAGTCATTCACATCCATGAAGACCACTACCTCCTATGTAAATGCTCTGGCTGAGCTGTAATCTCTTCATGATACTCTTTTCAAAGACCCTAATGTGCTTATCAACAAGATGGTCCAGGTTTCCTTTCATTAGCCTTGTCACTGCCTCCTTCAACACCACTCCTCTCAATTTTTTCCCCAGCAGGTCTCAGACTCAGGTAGGGAGGTATGGGAAGTCAATCCCTCAGATGTCTTTGGCATCTATTTTAACATTTGATTCCATTTGCACAATTTGGGGAACCCTACATTTCTTTAGCCTGGGGTAAATAAAAAGCCTCACCATCTAGTGAGTGTGGATGTGGTGGGAAGGTGAGGGCAAGTCTTAAGACAGCATGTGGACTTGAGCCCTAGAGTTCTCAGAACTGCATTGAAAAGCACAACTATGTATTTGTTCCATTTGGATAGCTGACTCGTCCTCTTTTTCTAGATGATCTTTGATAGGTGGATCTTGCTGTGAAATTCCCCCAAGTACCTCTCCAGTGTATGGTGCTTCAAATAGTTCTGGGGCAGTGCTGACCTTTATCTTTGGCTTCACACTGGATGCTGAACGACAGCCTTGTCCCCTGGGTCCACAATTGTCTTGAGCATCTCCTTCTTACTGCTCTGAAACCCCTATCATCATCATCAGGGGTGAGTGGGTTGGTAGTAGGAAGCCAGGAGTGTACAGCGCACAGCATTGTCCTCTTGTGTGGAGCCCCACCAGGCCATGGATTTGAAGGCCCTCTCCAGCAAGTATTCCACCTTCCTACTATTTGTTACCTTTCTACTATTTGCCTACTCTCTTAGCAATGGGTTTCTGGGGAGTCACTGTGGGTTCCCAGGCCTCTGCCATGGACGTGATGTCACTGGGGGCTTGTTCTTTTTCCTGGACCTAAGTTATCTGTGGCTCCCCATTATTGTACCTCGGGTACTGGTAACATAGTAACACAGTAACTGACGGCAGTTAAGGACTACAAGGCCCATCCACTCTGCCTGCTTTCCCTACCTACATCTGCGGCCACTCACCCTACTTGGTCAGTGGTTTTAGTCTCTCCTTCCCACCTCTAGGATTCTCTTATGCCTTTCCCATGTATGGTTGAATCCCCCTGCTGTGGTAGCTCCCACCACCTCCTGGGGCAGTACATTCCATGCATGCAATACCCATTCTGTGAAGAAAAACTTCCTCACATTCCCCTTTAGCCTGCCCCCCCAGTCTCTATTGTGTCCCCTTGTACTTCTATATCTCCTGGTCTGAATGATGTTGCCCACTTTTACTTTGTTCCTACCATTTAGATACTTGAAAGTTTCTATCATATCCCCCCGTCCTCACCTCTCTTCCAGTGTATACATATTGAGGTCTTCCTATCTCTCTTCATATGTCTTCTTGTGCAAGCCCTGCACCATCTTTGTGTCCCCTCTCTGAACAGCCTCCACCCTGTCTATGTCTTTACGAAGATGCAGCCTCCAGAACTGCACACCATACTTCAGATGAGGTCTCACCAGTGTTTTGTATAGTGACATCACAACCTCCCTTTTCCTGCTTGTGATACCCTTCCTATGAACTCCAACATACCACTGGACCTCCCCACTGACTTGGTGCACAAGTTGGCCACTTTTAGGTCATCTGAGATGATAATCCCTACATCTCTTTCTTCGCTGGTAACCATCAGTAACTCCCCCCCCCATCCAGTAGCTCTCCACAGGGTTTCTATGCCCCAGGTGCATGACCTTGTATTTCTTTGCATTAAACTTTAATTGTCAAACCCTGGACCATTCCTCCAGTTTTCCCAGGTCTTGCCTCATTTTCTTGACCCCCCCCCCGGAGTGTCCACCCAGATGCAGATCTTGGTGTCATCTGCCAAAAGACAGACCTTCCCCTCCAGTCCCTCAGCAACATCTCATATGAAGACATAAATAGGACTGGCCCTAGGATTGATCCCTGAGGCACCCCAATGGTCACCTCCCTTTCCTTGGATAGAATTCCATTAACCAACACCCTCTGCATTCTGCCCCTCAATCAGTTTCTAAATCAGTTTTCCACACTGTGGCCCACTTCAAGGCTACCCAATCTGTTAACCAGTCTTCTGTGTGGAACAGTGTCAAAGGCTTTACTAATGTTGAGATAGGAAATATCTACCACCTCCCCAATCCACCTTCTTCATCACCCTGTCAAAAAAGTCTGTCAGATTCATTTGACAAAACCTTCCTGCTGTGAACCCATGATGCCTCAGAACCTGTGCTCTGTTGGATTCTATGTACTCCACAATTCTCTCCTTAAGCAATGCCTCCATTATCTTGCCCAATACCGAGATGAAGCTGACTGGCCTTTAGTTTCCTGTTTCCTCCCTGCTTCCATTCTTCTGGAGAGGAATCATGCTCGCACTCCTCCAGTCATCTGGAACCACTCCTGTATTGAGTGACTCACTATACAGGGCTGCCAGTGGTGCTGCTAGCACCATCCATAGCTCCTTTAGTATCCTAGGGTATATACCATTTGGTCCCATTGCTTTGTCCACCTTCAGTTTTGTGAGTACCTTCAGGACTCTGTCTTCTATAAATGGACTGGTACCTACCTCCATCCCCTCTGTGATTCTTATGCCTAGATGTGGATGGTACACCACTCCCTCCTGAGTGAATACTGAACAGAAGTATTTATTATGAACTGATGCTTTGTTGAGGTCCCCCTCCATTGCCACTCCTTTCTTCCCTCTGAGTCTTACAAATCCACCCCTGACCTTTCTTTTTCCAATAATCTATAGAAGGTCTTGTCACCTGTCCTAATCGACTGTGCTGGTCTTACCTCCGTTTACGCCTTTGCGCTCCTCACCACCTTTCCAGCTTCCCTCTGTATATTTAGGTACTCTACCTGATCGTCATCCTTTTGTGACCCCTTGTATTTTTTGAAAGCCATCTTCTTATCCCTTACTTTCTGTGCTACCTCCCTTGAGAACCATAGTGGCTTGTTCCTTCTCTTGCCTTTTGTTTTCAGTGTAATACACTGATTTGTTACCTCCACTATGGCTTCTTTAAGGTTTTCCCACTGCTCCTCTATCCCCCAAGCCCCTTCCTCACCAGGACTTCTTTGATACCTATCCCCATCCCAATAAAGTCTGCCCTCCTGAAGTCCATGACTCTCACCTTAGTGTGGCAGGACTGTAACACTGTACTAACATTAAATTCCATAGTGCAGTGGTTGCTGGACCCAAGGTAATCATCCACCCAGACCTCTGTGATTATGTCCCAACTGGTTAGAACAAGGTCTAAAATTGCCATGTCCCTGGTAGACTCCCTCATGAACTGCATGAGGCCTGCCCCCTGAAGGGATTCTATGATGTCTTGGATCCTGGCTGTGGCAGCTGCAAGGATGGTCAATCAACATCCGGCATATTAAAATCTCCCACCAACAGTACCTCCCCTTTGGCTACTATCCCATGTATTTCTTACACCAATGCCCTATCTATCTCCTCCCCCTGTGCTGCAGGCCTGTAGATCACTCCTATGCAAATAGCCATGTTGCTACCTGGCTCAAGTGTGACCCACAGTGCCTCTACCTCCCCCTGCCTCCCCTGCACTGCCATTGCTTTTATACCATCCCTGACATAAAGTGCTACTCCCCTTCTTTCCCTCTCTATCCCTCCTGAATAGAGTGTACCATGGCACCTTTACTTCCCAGTCATGGTTTTCAGTGTACCATGTCTCAGTAATTCCTACTATGTCCAGGTTTGCCTCCACCAGCAAGTACATCGGGTCTGGGATTTTATTTCCCAGGCTGCAAGCATTAGTACACCTGGTTTTCCATGTTTTGCTGTCAGTCTCCCTTGTATTTTTGCTTTTGTCTTCCTGTCCCCTCTTTCCAACCCTTGTTTTTGTCTTTTCTGCTTCCCCTCACCTCTGTCGTACCTCTTATTCAGAGTTCAGGTATAACTGTCTCCAGTTTTTCCTCCTGATCCTTCCTGCTGTCTTCTCTGTTCTGTTGGGGTGGGCTGCTTAAATCTCCCTGCTTCTGACTGCCCCACCTGCTAGTTTAAACTCTTGCTAAGGAAGCATTAAAACTGCTCATTGAGGACTGCCTTCCCCTCCCTGGACGTATGAAGGCCATCACCCATGTACAGGCTCTTATCAGTTCCTCTGCTGCTCAGCCCCACAAAAGAAAAACAATCAACTCCTCAATTGCTCAAACTGTGTGGAGAGAGAGAGAGAGAGAGAGAGAGAAGGAAACAAAAGCCAAACTCCATCAGAGATCTGCCCCTGCAAGATAACCAAAGATAGCTGCCATCTGTGTTCCCTGCTCCTCTGCTGCAAGCACTCACTTACCAGCTGCTGTAAGAAAAAATATATATATAGATATATATATATATATATATGTGTGTATATGTATATATATATATATATATATGTGTGTGTGTGTGTGTGTGTGTGTGTGTGTATGTATGTATGTATATATATATATATATATATACAGTATATATATGTAAAATCTCTAATGGCCAGCTGCCAATATCATCACTTGGTAGTCAGTCCCCGTTGTTCATTTGCGGTGTCCTTGCCTCTGGTGCTCCTACCCTGTAGGAACAATCAGTTTAGTTTGTTAAAGGAGATCCCTGTCCACTCCTCTGGTGTCCCATTGAAAAAGAATAAAAGAAAAATCTGTTTTAGTTGTTGTGGCTGTGGAGGGATAGTGGGATAACAGATGGACCAGACACAGAACTTCAGATTCAACACACAATCTCTGTGTAATATTTATTTAAAACACATAGGATAATATTAAGCAATGACATATCCCTTCTTCAATACATCAGTTTGCAGCAACAGAATATGCATGTCCTTTCTCTCCACTTGGTCTGCACATACTAACCAACTGATCTAGTTCTTCAGTGAAAATTATTTTATCCCTGTGTTGGTCTTGTGTGTTTGGGTGATGGGGAGCTCAAAAAAAGAAAACCCCAAAACAAGATAAAGACAAAGAACCTCAGTGCTGAAGCAGTGAAGCAAAGGTTACCCCATAAGACATTGACAATAAAGCCAAGTTTCAAAGAAACACAACATCACATATTTCACCATAATGCAAAGCATCATGAGATGTATATGCAAATCACCATTAAATCTTTGACTGGTTCAGATTAAAGCAGGAATGTATGGTGCCAAAGGGCCTCTCAAACAACATGTAATTTATGTGCATTTTAAAAAACACAATGGGAGTTTTCTGATATCTCTAACCTGGTAACTTAATTTTTATAATACAGTCCCCTAGTAACTTTTTACCTTTATCAAAAACATCTAGTGAAATGGTATTTTCAACATTTACAGGCTTCAGACACATAAGGCATATACATCAAGGTATTTTATGACATTGTGCTATTGCATACTAAATCCAACAATGAGGAACACAGCCTGTTGTTTTACATCAGATCAGAGGTCACCCCATTAGCCTCCATATATGAGGACCTGAGAGGTTAAAGGAACAGTTAAGAGGACACTATAGCATAGTCAAGAAGGGGGAAGGGGCACCCATAGGTGGCCAATCTTATGGACTTGAACTTGTAAAAGATAGATTAGGCTAAGAAATAGAAGAACTATTGCAACAGATTTAAGAAAAGGTCGGTCCTCAAGAGTGGCAGGATCTCCCTGTCACAACAGCCCCCCAAGGAATTACTCACCCTCCCTGCTTCACTTCCTCTGCCTTTGGACTGACCCTCTTAAGGGAATCAGTCCTGCTGCTACCTGGAAAAGAAAAGAGCAGTTGTTAAATTTATCTGGACAGTGTCAGAACTCCACCACACCACCTGACACTTGCCATCTAGATAGCCTCTGCTGGTACATTTGCTGCCTTCACTGGATAGTCTGGCAGTCTGTGGCCCTCCTGTGGGAGCATCTGGGGACTCCAGGATCAGGGCAGCCATCTCTTGGGCCTGTCTGCTGGTGTGGATGGGTTTCAATGGTGTACATAGGAGCTCAGTCACCCTCCTCCCTTCATGGTCCACACAAGTACTCCTCTCTACCTGTTGAGCAGAAACAGCCACAGGCCTCAAAATATGACAGAGATTCCATGGACCCCTCCCCAAGCCTCTGGTGGAATGCTGCATTCTTAACTTTTGAACCCTTTCTTATACCAGGAGACATAAACTTTTTTTTTCATTTGCCAGCTAATTTTACAGTATATGTTTCCCTCTTTTCAACTGATACCTCTCTCTCACAGCATTGCTCTGCAAGAAGCACAAAGCTGCAACCAAGGCTGCATTTGAGGCACATAGTATAGTTTGGGCTGCCTCCCAGGCAGGGCTTTAACCTCTACACCAAAGAGCTGACCATAACTGCTCTGTCAGCTTAGTGGGGCAGTAGAAAGGCTGATACCCTGATAAACAAGAGACCATGGGTTCAAATCAAGGCAAGATGGACTCTTTGTTTTTGTTCAGCATGGCAAATTTCAACAGAGTGCTGATCCACGGTGACATGGAGCTACAACAGTAACTTTAGAAGAAAATGGAGTTGGTTGTGAAAAAGAATAAGTGAGCCAGTAAAGGGATTCCTACTAGGCAGGCCTGCCTCTGAATCAACATTGGTTGCAATTTTTGTGCCTCTTTCCATAGCTCTCCACATTTTCCAGCTTATGTTGCTGACTATTGCATTGTCTGTTCATCCGCCTGGCCCTATACAGACCTGATTTGCTTCTGGGATTAATCTGTTAGCTCTCTTGATGGATATTTCTCCACTGCTTTGCCTGTCTGCATTGCCTCCAGCACAGTTCTCTTGCTAACCTCATTGGACAAAATGTGCCTTCCACAGGTGATTAATTTTCCATCAAGTGTCAGATGATGTCACCCTCGCTCCGAAACATGGACAAAGTCTGCTATTCTATTTCAAAGCTATAATAGCCCTGGAGGTCCTCAAACTACTTCACTCGATGTCTGAGAGTACATGTGCTGTGTTGGACCACATTGAGCCTCGCCTCCTTAAGCTTGCGGCCTATTATATTGCCTCGCCATTGGCTAAAATATCCACCCTGTTCCTCTCTGGCAGCACTGTCCCTGACATATGGAAAATTGCTTGGATAATCCCGTCTTTTAAAAAGGGTGAGAAAAAGGACTTAACTACAGACCCATTGCCATTCTCTTGGCCTTGTCTAAACTTCTTGAAAAGGTTGTTGCCACACAAACTCTTGACTATCTCTCTAACTTTTTACTACTCTCCAGTGCTCAACATGGGTTCAGGAAGAACCATAGAATGTCTACGGCCCTGTTGAAACTTACCTCTGACATTCTATCAAATACGGACACAGGGCACCTTACAGGAGGTGTTTTTATTAATCTGACTAAGGCCTTTAACCTTGTTGACCATCCTTTACTTCTATTTGACCTCACAAACCTGAGTTTCTCTACTCCGGTTGTAACATGGTTTAATAGCTATCTATCAAACAGGTATCAGATGGTGAAATGTAACTCGGCTATATCAGACCCTGCAGCTATAAGTGTTGGTGTACCGCAAGTATCCATCCTGGGACCGCTCCTATTCTCGCTGTTTATTAATGGTATCCTTAGTGCCCTTAGAAACTGCTCATCTCTCCTGTATGCGGATGACCTGGTCATCTATACCAGTGCAAACAAAGTTGATGACCTTAACACCACCCTCTCCCACAATTTCAAGAACATCCAAAACTGGCTTAATGACCATAAACTGGTCCTAAACGCAAAAAAGACAATGTCTATGTTTGGCTCAGTCCCTAAACTCAGGACTGGTCTCTCATCACTGTTGGTCCTCGACCTGGGCGGATCTCAATTACAGTCTGTCTCATCTTTCAACTATCTAGGGGTTCTGCTAGATAAATCCCTGGATTTCAACCTGCATATTCAAACTACCTGCAAGGCAGTAAATAACAAATTGGGAGCTGCATACAAGGCTAGCTACATGTTAACACCATCTGCTAAACTGGTCATTGCAAGGGCAATTCTGTTGCTGACCCTCAATTACTGTGCCTCCCTCCTTGGTTCTGCCCATAAAACCTCCCTACTGAAGTGGGACATCACTTACAATAATTTATGCCGCTATGCCTCCTCTTCCTCTCGACTTAGGCATCATTGCCTACTTTATGGTGACTTAGGCTGGCTCTCCCCAATGGCCTCTAGGCATTACTACCTTGGCTCTCTTGTTGACTCTATCATCAGGCTACAAATTCAAACTACACTGGTGGAGATGTTCCTTCCTTTCACCTCCCCTCATGAACTGAGATCAGTTGATAAATCCCTACTCAAAGTCCCCAGATGCCTTACAACAAAAGGTACAGGTGCCTTTGGACACGTGGCTCCTAAGTTCTGGATCACTCTTCCCCTTGAAGTCAGACAGTCAGGGATCCACCTTCACTTCAAAACCATGCTCCATTGCTATCTTATGCAGGCTGATTGTTGCATCTGTTTTGATCCTCCTTCATGTCAGGCCCCCTATCTACTGTTCCTGTGTCACTACCCCAAGCACTTATCCACAACCCCACTAATCTTCGGGGTTGGGCAGACTGCATGTCACCTTGTCTTGGCTACTTACTGTACCCTCACTTATATTCTAACATCTACTGTCTGATTACCACCTTGATCCCCTGTTTACTGCTCTATTCTATGTTTGCACCTTTCCTGTAACCTATCCGCTATCTATACTTGTTAAATCTCTATGTTGTTTTGCTTTCATCACAGGGTGTTACTCCTACTCTGTACCTATTAATTATGCTACTGCCCCCTATGTTACTGTGCTCAAATCTCCATACATGCTATGCATAAGAACTTGTCTTCCCCAAGATGTAACGTTTGTCTCTCATTGCTCGAAATGTTCTGATGTGTTTTACTGTCCAGGGTCATGCCTGAAAATAGTCACTCTGTTGGCTAGCACACTTACCCAGTAAACGAAAACAAAATAAAATAAACTTGCCACAGCTGCTCCATATTTTTTTTAAATTTGGTGACCAGGAAGAGAAAACTGAGCAAAAGATTGTTCCAACGTCTGACCCAGGGACAGGGGGTACAAATACAACATAGGAATAATAAAAAAAATTCAGATACAGTATAATACAGAATAAATATAAAATATACAGTATATTACAGAATAAATTCTTCATTACAGTAGAATACAGTAAGCAAATACATTTTCATTATAGGATTACATAACAGAGTATTGTACAAGAGATTCAATAGGCAGGGTGAGACAACAAGAGCAAAACAAAAACATGTGATCACTTAATAGTCCAGGAACTGAAAGACAGTCAAGGAGGACAGTAGTGTGGTTATGGATTATGGCAGTGAACAGCTGCAAGATGTAGCAGGGGATGGCCTGAGGAGGTGTTTAAGTGCAGAAAAGGAGAAGTTGAGGTGGGTATAAGGGTAGAGAGTATTCCAGAGGGAGGGAAGCCTGTAAGAGAATGCTAGTATCCCAGTTGAGGTGCGTGCTCAGGGGAGGGCAAAAGAGCAGAGGCAATTTGTGCAAGAATTGTAGGGGGAGGGGGTAGCAGGATATAGGGGAGAGAGAAGAGACAGAAAGGGAGAGTTCCAAACCAATATTTGGAGATGAAAGTAGAGCAGTGAGACAGCTGTCTCTGTGACAGGGATTGGAGGGATAGGGAGGACTAGAGGTCACAGTGGTGTGTTGAGGGGAATTTGAGGTGAAATGACAGAAGGCACTGAAAAGGATATCAGGTTTGGCAAATGAAGTGGCAGGAGCTGTGCTGAAGGCAACGTCAGCATAGTAGAATGTTGGGAGTATCCATTTGACCAGCAGGTCACATCTGACTGGGATGGAATGACTATCCTTAAGGCAGTAAATGGTTATCCCTCTGTACAGACAGTTGGTTATACCCCATCTGGAGTACTGTGTGCAGTTTTGGAGACCTCATCTATGCAAGGACATAGACAGGATGGAAGCAGTCCAGAGGAGGGCAACTAAAATGGTGCAGGGTCTGCAGCAGAAACCATATGAAGAGAGACTGAGAGAGCTTAATATGTATACTCTTGATGAAAGGAGGGACGGGGGTGACATGATAGAAACTTTCAAGTACCTCAAGGGAATCAGCAAAGTCCAGGAGGGTAGCATCTTTCAGAAAAGAGATGTGTAAGAACAAGGGGGCACAATTTAAAGATAGAGGGGGGACGGCTCAGGGGTAATGTGAGGAAATTTTTTTCACGGAGAGAGTGGTGGATACATGGAACCGCCTTCCTGAGGAGGTCGTTGGGTCTAAAACAGTGGGGGAATTCAAACATGCATGGGACAGACATAAGGCAATTATAGTGGGGGGTTGCAGGAAGTAGGCTGTTGGTTAACTAGAATCTGCAGCTTATCCAGTAGGTAGGGAAATGGGCAGACTGGGTGGGCCAAGTGGTCCCTATCTGCCATCACAATCTGTTTCTATGTTTCAGTAGAGCAAACCCAATTTGGGATGTAATTTGGAGTGAAGGGCCTTAAAATGGGAGGAGAAGTCTAGTGAGGGATCAAGCCACACTCCTAGGTATTTGTAGGCTAGGACATTATCGAGAGGAGTGCTGGCTGGGGTAGAGAAGGCAGGGATGGCATGGAGCCTGGAAAGTTTCTGTTTGGAGCCGAACATCATGGCTACATTCCTTTTGGTATTCATCTTTAGGCAGTTGTCATATACCTTTCTCAGTGGCATTCTGCACTCCAGCCAAGAACTAGTCCTGTTACTGCTGGCTCCAGCTCACCAGATACTGCAGCTGAGATGTTTGTGTCCTCCCGACTGGAATTCATTCAGCAATGTGGTATTCAATAGAGTAGAGATTAAAGGTGGAATGGATTTTATTCTAAAGGCTACTACCCCTGCCTATACGGTTATGCACAGATTAAGGGGCTTGCATTCACTAAAAAGGTGTCTCCACCCAGAAAAATGGTACTGGGATAGCTTGTCTGTCTGGTACAGCTCTCTGGGGAGCTATAACCACCCACCAACCCTTCTAGTGGCCTAGTATCTAACACAGTAGTAAATTCACAATCAGTAGGGAACAGTAATAATATGCTCACACCTTTCACACTTACCAACAGGGCTGGACTTACAACAACTTCCCTGGAGACCCCCTGGAAAATAAGGTCAGCAATAAAGCAGTATGATCTTACTACTGTGACTCAACTAATAATATGCACACTAGCTAGGTTAAGTGTAAAACAAGACTATCAGATTTATTTGGGTGGCAGTGAACAAGGAAGGGGCATGAATCTAGGCAAATGATTAGCTATGTGAATTAGTTCAGTGTTTGCATGCATTCTTAGTCCCTTCCTGACAGTCACACAACACTGAGAACCCAGGATGGTAAATCTGGATAGCCAGAGGCATTGCAGCTGATGTTGGGGCTCTTGATGGAAGGTTAATATGTAAAACACCCAGATTATTTGTAATCCAAGCCAGTTAGCTCTGTCTTTTGTAAACCCAAGAAACTAAGACAATTAGATTTTTATTTATTTAGTTGTTTAACCAGGAGTAGCACACTAAGCTGAAAGCTTTTTTACAAGAGCAACCTGGGAGCACAGGGAAGTTAAGAGACTTGCTCAGGGTCACACAGTATGCAAGTGGAAGCTGTGGGATTCAAACCTAGGTCTGGTCTGCTGGATGTCATCAGATTTACAGATCAGAGCCTTAAACCACTGCGCTATACTGCCTCCCAGATGGTACCACAATTATATGAGCTTTTGTTGCAGGGAGCTAGCCTGATTGTACTCACCCTACTGAGAATTTGCTGCAGGGCAGGCGATATGGAGACCTTGTGATGATGATGGAAAAAAGCTTTGGGAAACGGGGCTGACACAACACACCTACTCTTCACGGCCTTTCCTCCGGGTGGTCACAACCCGCATGTTGTTGCGGTGCGGGGGCTGGATCTCTGAGCTGGTTTCTTGCTGTGACAGTCTCTGGTGATAGAGTAGTGGCCTAGGCTGAAGTGGCAGGGCCCAGGCAAGATAAGCCATTTGGCAAAGTTCATGATCTTCTGGTGGTGAAGCCTTCAGATGGTGTAACAGGTTTCTTCATGGGAGAGCAGATCTCGACCCACAAAACACACTCAGCACATTTACAGTAATAACTACGTCAAGAAACAGTTTGGATTTAGCCTGATTGCAATTCAGCAGCTTTACTGAGCAAATCTCCAGATCCGAGTATATTTTGCACACAAGCTGGACCGATCGCTTCAGGAGCAAGTCTTCGGTCCAAATTGCAAGTTGCACTAACACTTCTTTCTGCCACAGTTCTAGGCTGGAATCAGACAGGTCCAACTTCTGCTAAAGGCAGTTCTCAACCAAGGGAAAAGTGGCAGAAGGTAAATTAGGCCTCTTCCTACCGATTCCCCTACGCTCCTTCTGGAGCCACTGATCGAAGGCTCGAGCTGTTCACATTTGAACTTCTGACACTAACTGATCCACTGTCTCTTGGCACACAGGGCATTTCCCTTGTTAATCCAAAGGTTCGGTTGGCTGGGGGAGCTGTCAGTTACAGTAAGGGCTGACTCTCCAGGTCTATTTAGGCACCAACAGTAAAACTACAAAAACTAGTTTTCCTTTCCACAAGACCCCTGGGGCAGGATCCATTTTAGGTCCCTGGAGTCTAATTGGTCCAATTACTGGAAGTCCTGTATCTAACATGGTGACTCCCATCCAAATGGATGATCTGCAAGCAAAGCAGGTTATACAAACTGCTTTATTTCTAATACAATAAAGCACATAAGCAGTAAATAAGCACAGTTCCTACACAGACTCCATCTGTGCAAGTGGTGACTGCAGATTGGAGCAAGACAGAGCACTGTCTGGCCAGTCACAAGCCCTAAATGACTCAGACCCAGCACAGACCAATTTCTAAACATAGATTAGCAATTCTTTAAAGGGACAGGCACAGAGGCTCAATAGGGCACTCTCATACAAATAGACAGAACTACTTAGGACAGGACACCAGCCTGGCAGTGGGCATTAAGGAGCCAAAGAAAACATTAAGTAAAACCCCAAATTGGAAGGAGAGGTTACAATAAAAAAAGGGAGTTGGCTGTGAAAATTAGTAAGTTGAACAGCAAAGTGATCCCTAGAGTGCAGGCCTGCCTCTGAATCACATTGGTTTCAATTTTGTGACTCTTTCCGCTGTTCTCCACAGTTTCCAATTTATGTTGTTGACAGTTGCAGCATCTTTTTCAGCCAACTGGCCCACTACAGACTTCTGGCTTGCTTCAGGAATCAATCTGTTATCTCTGTTAATGGATACCTCTCCACTGTTCTGCCTTTCTACATTGCCTCCAGCATAGTGCTGTGCAGAATGCAGAATCCCACCAGTGAAACTAGTGTGAAAATTAGTGTGGAATGACCATTCTGCCAGTGGAATTTCTGCTGGATTTTCACTTATTCTTCTGCAGAATTCCACCTGCTGTGATTTGCAGAAAAATATTCTGCAGAACAGCATTTTTCTTCCATGGAAAATCTTTCGGCTACTATTTCCATTGAAAATATTGAGGTCTGCAAAGAACAGCATTTTTTTCCATGGAAAATCATTCCACAGCCATTTCTGCAGAAAATATTGAGATCCATGGAATAAAATTCTGCTGAAATATTGTGGAAAATCTCATTTGGCATTTTTCTACTGTGTAATTCTGCCAGTCCATTTGCACAGTAATTTGGAAGAATTTTGAAAATTCAACGAAACTTTGTTCCACCAAAATTTTATAATTCCACACAGCACTACTCCAGTGCAGTTCTCTAGCTAACCTGTTTGAACAAAATATGTCATCCACAGGTGATAATTCTTCTCTCAAGAGACTAACTTGCCACAACTGTGTCAGATACATTTTTCAATGGCTATCCTGCACTTCAGGCACAAAATTGGTCCCACAACTGTTGGCTCCAGCTCACCATATTCCCCAGCTGAGATGTTTGTGCCATCCCAGCAGGCACCACATTGTCTGTGGGTGCTTTCTGCTGCTGTCTATAGAGCAGGAACAACTCTCACTGTCCCTACTCCACCTTAATGGATGGTAAATGATATGGGACATGCAACTAATTCTGTCTATTTAGTTCAAACGTATAACCCAGAAATACATACTGAGTTATTAACAGCTCACTTCCTGTGTCCTGGGGGCAAGGGGAGGAAGAAAATGCAATAAGATAACAGAATAATAAATTCATTAACAGAAATGCATAAATATGTAAATGGCAAACAAAACATGCTAAAATAGGAGTAAGGTACTATACATACAGAGGTGCATACTAAAATCCAATGCAGTATAAAATATCACATGGTGCATAAGGTACAGGTAGATAAAAATTGTGATTAGACAGTGAGAGAGAAACAGACCAACTGGGGATTAACATTGGGGGGACCTGAGTAAAATCAGGACTAGAGCAAGCCGTGGGAGGGGAAGGGTACACAGCTAAGGTCAGATGTCAAAGAGAGTGGAAGGATGAATATATAAAGTTAGGAAGAATTGACTTAAGGGAGAAGGCAGAAGAGGCAGAGGGGATAGATGGGGGACAGAGGGCCAAACTTTAGGGAAATGGTAAATGCATTATGAACAATACAAAACCAAAAATGTTGTGTTAGGCACATCATACAGGAGCTCTAGCTATATATATTATTTTTCTTTCTTACATGCAAATGGAGAAAAATATGTGCCAGTAACAAAGTATCCCATTCATTATTGTATAGTGCGTGGTCATGAACTAGTTACAATTTATTGTTTATTTTAAAAACTAGCCCCCCAAGCAGCTGCTTATACCCTTCCAGTGCCCAGAGTTGTACCTGTTGAAAATGTATTTGCAACTGAGGAAATTTGCAACACTGGGTGACGGGATCCTAACACAGTAAGTGCTTCCATTTAAATGAGTGTCCTTCAAATGGAAGTGCTTAACTGAAAGGGAAATGGGAAACTGTTTTACCAGGGAAGGCACACTAAGCCAGAGTTTGTTTCCAGGTGTGACCAGGGAGCACAAGGAGGTTCAGTGACTCGCTCAGGGTATCACAGTATGCAAGTGGGGGCTGGTGGGATCCAAACACAGATCTTCAGGTTTGCAGCTCAGTGCCCTTACCCACTGCACTATACTGCCTCCTCAGTGTGAGGCTTATCCCCCAGTGGCAATAGTTTATCTTGATTGCAAACCAGGTACAATTCTGGGCAGGGAGTGGGAACTAAGTAGCTGGCTGAGGAGTGGGTTTAGTTTTTTTTTTAATTTTGTTCATAGTAAAGAACACATTGGCAATTTTAAATGTAGAAACATGAGTGTTACATGGAGAGTGAGATGGCATAGTTGGTGCATGGTTTCTTCTTCCTCTGTGGCATGGTACTATGGTACAATGAGAAGTACAACAGTTCTTGGGACTGCATGGATATCCATGCACAAGAACACTCAGTGATATTTATTTATTTGCTTTTGGTAACCGGGTGAGTGCGATAGGCATAGCAATGCCTATTTTCAGGCACCACCCAGGAGAGAGACAGTTTAACATACAAAATGAGCATTCATGTGACAGAGCACATGAGATTGGTGAAAACGGTGAGGATGTAAGCAGCAACATTCATCTAAATAGTTAATTCAAAGAGTAAGCTACATTGGAATATTAGAGATAATGTTACAGTAAGAGGCAAAAACAGGAAAACACTTAAGTAAAATACACAACTAAAGTTAAAACCGTAAGTGAAACAGGCATTTGCAAGTAAAGGTTTACACACAGCAAAGTACAGTAAGTGCCAAAACTGAGGATGAGATGAGAGAGGGAGAGGAAGAGACAGTGAAGGGGGAGGGGAGAAAAAGGTGGGGATGAGAGAAACAGAACATGAGAGGTAGGTAATTAGAGAGGTGGAGAAGTGGCGTACAAGAGGAAGGTAGTTTAATGAAAGAGAGGGAGGGGAGATGAACTAGTCTAAGGTGGATTAAAGCAGGTACATTGGCTGATTGTTTGCAGATGTTTCCGTGGTGTGTTTTAAAGCTAGCATGGGTAGGTGCTCCATGAATATTTGGAGGTAACGAGTTCCAGTATTTTGGGGCCATATGTGCAAAAGCACGTGTACCCATATTAGTTTTACATCTGGGAATGTGGAAGGGGGCTAGCTCAGCAGAATGGAGCCCATAGGAGAGAGGGTGAGAGTGGAGCAGACAGGCAAGTGATGATGGGATGCCAGTGCAGACAGTGTTATCTATAAGTGACCCAAGGGACTGGAGCCAATGGGCAGAGGAGCAAGGCCAGTTTAGGTCAGAATAAAGTTGGCAATGGTGTGTGAAATGAGGGGATGCAGAAGCATCTATTGTTATAGGTGGTGTCTCACTTGTAGAGGGAGGATTTAGAGGCAGATAGATACGTGACTGATCCGTAAGCCAGGCGGGAAGCAGAAAGCCTTGAGCCACAGCTAGTCTAGCCGAAGGGATAAGGGCATAGCTAGTGCAGTAGGCACCACCTAATTTTGCATTAACAGATTTACAGATGTTAGTTATGTGTAAATCAAAATTAAGGGATTCATCCAGAGTGATGCCCAGATATTTGAAGGATTTCGTGCTAATCAGTGTGGAGCCAGCAGCACAGGTGATTTTTAGGGCATCTGGGTTTATTTTAAGTTTGACGAGCGATCCAAAGAGCATAGAGTGAGTCTTGCTAATGTTAAGATTGAGTTTGTTCTCTGTTAGCCAAGACTGAATAGCAGAGAAGTCAGAGGCAAGAGGATGGTTGAGGTCAAGTGTGTTCCTAGCACTGTGATAAATCACTAGGTTGTCTGCATGAAGCAGGGTTGAGCAGGTTGAAGAAAGCAACGGGATGTCATTTATGAAAATGGAGAAGAGCAAGGGGCCAAGTATGGAGCCCTGGGGCACTCCAACATGGATAGATGAGGGATCAGATATGGCTGAATTGAAAACAACGGCCTGCTTCCTACCGGACAGGTAGCTGTTAAACCAGGCCACTACATCAGTAGAGAAACCTAGGAAGTGAAGTTTTGAAAGAAGGAGGGAATGGTTTACCAGGTCAAAAGCTTTCATTAAGTCAATTAAAATAGCACCTGTCAGGAGGCCAGAGTCCATAGCAGAAAATATATCGTTAGTGAGTTTGAGGAGGGTGGTAGATGTACTGTGTCCCTTGAGGAAATTGTGCTGGGATCTAGACAAAAGGTTGTACTTCTGCAGGTAGTCTAGGGTTTGGGTTGATACAAGTTTTTCCAGGATTTTGCTAAGGAGGGAGAGGATTGCTATAGGATGGTAGTTCGTGATTAATTCGGGATCACCCTTTTTAGGAATGGGTGTGACCTTGGCTATTTTCCAGATGCTGGGGACTGAGCCGTGACGTAGAGATAGAATGAAGATTTTGGTTAGGAGAGAGGCTATAAGCAGGGCGGCGATTTTTAGAAGCCTGGGTTCCAGCCCATCAGACCCTGAACTGGTATGGTCTGGAGCTGATAGGAGTAGTATCAGAACTTCAGTTTTTGTAATACTCTGGAACCTGAATGGGGGATGTGTGAATTGAGGTTTATCATTGCCGTTGGGTGAAAAGGTGTGAGCATTAGGGAATGAGGCCTGGTAGCTGGTGAGGTCCGAAAAATGGTGGTTAAAAGAGTTTGCTATAGTAGCTGGATTATTGCAGTGTATGCCGTTAATCAGCATGTCATTTGTATGTGCTGTTTGATTAGCTCCAAGGAGGGTTTTTATGGTAGCCCAGAATTTTTTTGAGTCCCCCGCTGCTTTAGTTAGCAGATTTTTACAGAAGGAGCTTTTAGCTAATCGAATTTGCCTTTTGCATATATTTCTCTGGGCTCGGTAATGATTATAATCGGCCAGGAGCCCAGTGACTTTGAAGCGACGCCATGTTTTATCCCTGCCCTAATCCGTGCAAGTAGGTCTTTTGAGAGCCATTTCATCTGTGACCCATGGATCCGACGAATGACACAGGGAGGGTGTCTTGGAGCACATGAAAGTAGGCAAGGAAATGGTCTAACACCAGTTGTGCATTATTAGAGGTGTGAATGGGAGACCAGTCAATCAATGTGAGATCACGTAAGAAATTTTCTTGGTTAAAGTTAGCCAGGTTTCGGAAGGTAATAAGTTTAGGAGGTGGAGAAGGTTTACTAGTAGCACGCCAGGTGCAGTAGATATACTATAAGGCATTTCAGACACAGCTGATCTTAAAGGTAAATAATACTTAAAAAGATAAACTGCAATTAAGAAATTTGCAATTATAAACACTGTGTTCAAATAATGGAAACAGAGCACATGAAAATCTGCAAAACTAGGGTGGAAGGTCCCCACCCCAATGCTGGGTACCTACAGTACCTGTAGAGAAAAAGAATTGCGGCCATTGCAAATTTAGTACAACTGTAAGTACATGTGGACATTGTTGGCATTTATAACATGGCTAACACCAAGGCATGTGCCTGACTGGGACAAAGACAGCAGCTGACCATGGATCTCAATTAATCCATGGTTGCTGCTACAGTACCCATAGCAGCCACTGTTGTTTGTGGCTGTCATTGTTAGCCATCTTATATGTACTGCCCCTGCCAGGTCATCCCCATGTGTGGCTGTGAAATTGCCCTTCCTTAATGTTTGCAACAGAACATTGCAATTATTGTCCCATTTACCACACACCCACCCCAAGGACCTCCGAGACCCAAGGGTGTCTGGTTTCCCACCCACCCACTGCACGGACTTCTGAAAACTGAGCAGTCACTATCCACAGCATTGTATTTATTTCTGCATTCCCACCCACCGCCCATGGACCTCTGACCGGTTAGTGCATGTGCGAGCGTGTAGGGGTCAGGTTGCAATGGGGTGCTCAACACAACAGTCTGTGATATGTAGAGTGAGCAAGAGGGACAGAGACTGAGCAGCGACCCTAAGTAGCAGCTGCCACCTTTACAATCTCTCGTTCTCTCTACACTGTCATTTGCAGGATCACAGCTGTAAATAGCGCCACTGTCAGCATAGTAAAAATTATTACATAGTAGACCACAAGAAATATAGTAGTGTTAATACAACAGCTTGTATCCCATGACTCCTGATGCAGTAACATACTTATTGAGCTATTGTTGAAATCTGCACATTTGTAGTTGCTGCTTCGTATTTCCAAATTATGCGCCCCTCCCCCCCAGTGAATGATCCTGGCTTGTCTGGCCTTGCTGTTGGTGTTCATGATTGCAGGGGAGCCACCTCCACGCACTGTGAAGGAGAGCAGTTGATTACAGCTCCCACTCACAGGCCAGGTCATGCCCGAGTATGCCGAAACTCCCCTCCTCACAACAGTGTGCTGGTGTACTTGCTTATGCTGCAGCTTGTAGAGAGTGGTGCAGTCTTCACCACATGATTTGTTTTGGCATGACAGCGAGTGTTCAGGGACACAGTTATCGGGAGCATCTGCTAACAGAGAGAGAGCAAGCAACAGAGACATGGAACACAATGGAGCAGCATGGCAGAAAGCCATAACAGATAATCCCCAGCACAGAGCAGCGTCACCCTCACAGGTACTGGAGTACACAACAGACGTCACTGTAGATGTCCCTCTGTCGAAACATGGCAAGTGCGAGCCATGAAAAAGAAGAGGCAGTTCAGTGATCCTGGTTCTTGTTCAGGGTTCTCACTTGCCATGTTACAATGGTAACTATCCAACAGGCCATTACAAGCTGGTTCCCAGCCCAGCTTCAGGCAAAAGATTTTAAATCTGTGATACCAGAGAAATACGCTGGATGATGTGTCACATGGGGAACTAGAGGATTTTAGGTCTGATTGGCCTTGCTGTTGTCCCCAACTGCAGGGGAGCCACCTCTGTGCATTGTGAAGGAGCACAGTTGTTTATGGCTCCCACTCACAGGTCAGGTTGTGCCCAAATATTTTAAACCTCCCCCCCTCAAAACAGTGTGCCGGTGTACCTGCTCACACTACAGCTTGTACAGAGTGATGCAATCTTCACCGCACACTTTGCTTGGGCACTGCAGCAAGAGATCGGGGACATGGCTATTGGGAGCATCTACTAAGAGAAGGAGAGTGATGAAGGAGACAAAGAACACAGCAGAGCAGAAAGCCATGACTGATAATCCCCAGCATGGAGCAGTGTCACCATTACAGGAGCCAGGGCTCACAGCAAACACCACTGTAGATGTCCCTCTGTCTTGTAACAAGAACAAGAAGCAGCAGTTCAGTGATCCCGGTTCTTGTTCAGAGCTCCCTCTTGCTGTGTTACAAGTGCATTAACCAACTCCAGAGCATGGTTCTACTGGAAAATTAATCCACATCTGGATGGTTGTAGGACCCCCGCAGGCGTGTATTACTGCTCTAGTAGAACCATGCTGTGTCGTGGGTTAATGCTTACATGTACAAGACGCTCAAGACTTCCAATGACCTTTCTCATCAGTGGGGATGCTACTGTGAGTTGTCTAAACTAGTTTTTAAAGGCACCTGATCAACTGTTTTTTGCATTATATTATTCCTATTACAAAAAACAGTTTATTTTTGCTCATATTCTCTCAAATGCATTCATGTTACTGGTTGTTACATCTGCATCCTTTTCAGTAGAACTGAAATGAAAGTTAATGGTGTAGTTATACCCAGCCTATTTTTGTTTGAAACCCTTGATCTACTCATGTTACATACTTACTAAACATAGGAAACAGCTCTAAACAGTGCAACCACTAAAGATGCAAGAGTCTCCTCTCCTCCCATTGAATCTTGAATGTCTAGACCATGCTGGGATTGTTCCCACATCCAAGAAAGATACAGTGGGATTTAATAAAGGACAGTAAACAAGCAGGTATTCGTGTGGTGATGCCAATATGTTGGAAGTCATTTTTTTACTTTTAAAAAGAAAAAAGGAAATCAAAACCAAACTGCCTACTACAATACCAAATCCTGCTAAATGTGAGCAATCATAACATGTTTTTTAAACTAGGGACAATCTGAGGCTTAAGGAGGTTGAGAGGGTCACTTTAACATGCAGGGATTAGATTCTCAAAAGCAATCCAGGAGTTCTGCAAACTACCAGACCCATACTCATAGGTGCCAGAAACTATGGGCAAGGGGCGGCAGCAGTTCTCCAGCTTTTGTCCATGAGCATTCCAAGTACCCATTTAATGCATGTAATGTCAGAAAGGAAGCAGTCATGGTCTCTTGTGTTATTACTGTCGCACCCTTACTTTTCCCGATGTTCAAGCACCCATGCCCATACCATTTGACTCTGTAAGTTCCAGAGCCATTGGCATAGTTCTTCCAAAGAATCTTCTGGACTGGTGCATGAGGGAGATACCATTTGAGTCCAGGGAAGATGTGAACATTCTGGAAAAGAAGAGAATGTTCCTTTAACTGGAGGTTAGGTGTTACTGAGTCTGAATGTGGAGTCTCTGACAGAGTGAACATCTGAAGAAACTGACTGCAGGTTGTCTGGAGGAAATTCTGATTTGGGCAGTATGGTTGATTAAAATGCAGCCACATTGCTTGGAAAACTGAGATCATCTGGGAGGGTGATATTCATCCTGTAGGTGATCAATGTGAACTTTACAAGCTTCCCATCTAGCACGTGCTTCAGTTGGTCAAGAACATGAGAAGGCTTTTGTACAATGCAGAAGGGTCTAGCCCATGGACAAAGCAACTTTCTGGTTGCTCCTGAAACTGACAGGAACATATAAGAATACTATGTTCCCCATAGCAAAAAATAGTTCACATAGCTGTGCCACTGGCATTTTCTGAATGGCCAATTTTCTCTGTCTTACTCTAGTTACTCTTGTATTGCATTGTTGGTAAAAACTCATACTATGAGTCAGTTTTGACAAGCATTTTGCAACACTTGTGGACAATAGTGAAGAGATACTGCAGTTGGTGTCTCTGTTACAATGCAAGTACAGATGGGGACTGCAACAACTGACAACTGTGCTGAAAAAAGCATTTACTACTGTTGCAGTCTTGATATAATTAAGAGTACTAACTTAACTGGCAGTCACTCCTGTTCTTTGCAACTCTACTGTTACCACCTCTGCCTGCCACAACCCTCCCCCCTTCCCCATATATGCTCCTGCCTCTCTCCCTAGCCCTGGTCCACCACCTTCCTCTCTTACCCTCCTTCAACTCCCTTCCTCTCTCCCTTTTCTAATTTGCTCACCACACCCACTGTTACACTTGTTCCCTGATCCTTGCTTCCTTACCAACTCTCCTTCTACCTCCCTCCCAGTTACCCCTCTATACCCACTCTCTCTTCCACTTTCCTACACTACCTGGCACAACTGGCAGAAACTCAGTTTTTCCTCTCCACCTTTCCCTTTGACAGTGCCCTTCTGGGAGCTTTAATTCATGTAAATATTGTTTGTTGTGACTCATCATTCTTAAATGTATGCTTGATTGTGTTGTTCTGTTATTTATATTACCTGTAGCTATTATACCATGTATACCCTGTACTGAATTTTGTATTCAAACTGCTTGCCTGCTAATCTCACATAAACTGTATTTCTATTCTTTGTATACTGACGTGGAACCTTTGTAAAAGAGCCATTGGTTCAAAAGTATTTATCCAAAAATCTAATAAATAAATACAAATAAAATAAGATATTTGGTAAGGTAGTAGTCCAAAAAAAGAATTTACTTGGGTATCGAGTCAGAGCAGATTGGCAATAGTGCAAGCAGGAAAACAAAATGATATATAAGTGTTCCGGATGTTTAAAGGGACAACAGGTAAAGAGGATGCCCCATGCTTGTACTCCACAATGTAGTACATCAATGAGCTCCTTTGGGATTCTCTATGACAGTCTTCCTTCACTAGGCAGATTATGGCCCTTTCTTCAATGACTAATGATCAGCGCATACTGTCAGCCAGTTGGTACTGTGGCAGGAGAGGTCAATGGCTGAACGCTGTAATAAAGATATACCTCAAATTAGAGGGCTTATCTCTGTGAACCAAAGGGCCCCCTTGTCTGACATATCTAGATCAACTCCTATGCTCCCTATATGGAGGTACTGGTGGAGGACCCAGGCCATTGATGGGATGGAGGGGGATCTGGGAATGTCCCTGGTTTGATACTGAGAGGCATCCCCTTGACCTCCTCTGTTCAGTTCAAGGATCTGCATGTGGTCTTCAATGATGGTCTGACACTTGAGACTCAGGTGTCGGCCATCGGCCAAAGTGGTTTCTATCATCTGAGGAACATTGCTCAGATCCAGGACCTGATACCAACTGAGGACCTTGCCACTCTAGTGCATGTCTTCATCATGTCCAGGTTGGACAACTACAATGCTCTGTACCTGGGACTATCTGGAGGCAACTTCCACTGGCTTCAGCTGGTGCAGAATGCTGTAGCTAGATTGCTGACTGGTGCTTCAAGATCTGATTATATTATGCCTATCCTTCATGAGGTGCACTGGCTGCCAGTAAGGTGGAGGATTGCCTTCAAGGACAGATTACTGACTTATAAAGCCCTGCACAGCCAGGGACCAGACTACCTGCAAGACCTCCTGGTTCCTCACTGCCCAGGCCACGCTCTTCGTTCCTCTGAGGGTTGCTTCCTGGTGGTTCCCAGGGCTAGGTTGTGGCATTCTGGGGATCTTGCTGTCTCTGTTGCCTCATGAGCGCAGTGGAATTCACTGCTAAGACATCTAAGGGAGGCACCCTTCTTGGAAACCGTTAAAAAAGGGCTGAAAACATTTTTATTTAATCAAGCTTATGACCTACAAAGTGTATAAGTGTGGATGGTCATGTAATGTACTGACTGTTGCTTTAAGTTATAGATAGATAGAGCTGTTGTTTTATATTTTATATTCTGCATTGTGTTAATGGAAATTCTGTGTTGTTTTAAATGTTTAAGTGCTCCAATCCTCTGGGAAAGGGCCATATAAATAAAGTATCTGTCTGTCTGCCTGTCTATCTACCTAGCTATTGCATGCGTCATGGATCAGAGACAGAGATTTGATAGCCACTGTTATTTTTGGCCATGAGGACTGTGGCAGTGACAAGCTAAGGAGGTTGTATCTGTTAAAGAAATTAGTAAGAGGATGAAGGGAAAATCCAACTGAGGAGCTGGGATTTACAGCACCTTTATTGCCCACTACCCATCATAGATCAAGTGCCCAGTGGCACAGTTGGTGCAAATGTTTCTGTGCCTATAAAGGGCCAAGTGAGGTGGGTTGGTTATGGAAGTGTCTTGTCAAGACTGCAAAGCAAAATGGCATAGTCAGAAACTGCACTGTCATAGCAGCATGTGTGGTTTCAGAGTTTGTTTTATCTAATCTAGTGCACTTTTGTACTGACCGCACAGCATGCTTTTTACCCACTCCGTTTTGTGGTCTTGACCTAAAATGAGTAGGGAGAAGTGTAGGTTGTAAAAATAAACAGTGTTGGTAGGGGAAGAGCTGACAGAATGCCGAATATTGGATTTTAATATTTTTGTTGATCGGGGGGGGGCATGTGCTGACTTAGGGGAGTTATTTTTGAGGCTAGGCCTGATCATCTAGAGAATGAGAAAGGGGTATTCTATTTTTTTACCTCTTTTGTTTAAATTCCTGAATATAAATATCCCCCAAGTAGTATGCTCACCAATTATTTGTGATATTTGGAAAAAAACATTCAAAAGTCACACAGCCCTCCTGTTCTCTCCTGCTCCTATATGTCTCTACTCTTCGTATATCTCTCTGAAATGCATCCAAAGTTACTTTCTTACCCCCACTTGCACCTGCTGCTAGCCACCCCAAAATCTGCCTCTGTGTATCCAGTGCTTTGCAAACCATTTGCATTCGTACAGTATTTTATCTCATTCATGTACTACAATTATGCATTTATTTACCAGTTGTAATTATTTTTGGCCTTTAGTAAATCATTTGCTTTCATACCCTGTCTTTCATGCACTGTCTACTACACTCTCGTTTCCCTTGTATTTACTGCTACTTTTGTATCATTGTACTCAGTGCAATTTTGCTCTTGTTCTCGCTACTGTACCCCTCCCCTGGAGCCACCTAGAAACTAGCCTTTTCTCAGAGCTCCTTTCCCCATCACTGATTTTCAAACTAATACATCCTTACCCATTACCAGCTTTCACTGAGCCGATATATACATGAGATGGATAAATATTGCTTTTATTTTAAATGGAATGTATATTTTACAGAGAATACATTTTGTTTGTTAATATTGCATGCAACGAAATATAGCCCATACCAAAATCAAATATACCATATGCCTGTGTTTAACCACTTTGGGACTGCGTGACTATTATTGTTTTAATTTGTCAAGCATTATGAGATTTCACACAAGTGAAAGAAGATTACTGAGGAGATTAAATCTGTTGACATCAAGTGTTGGTTTCCAATTCAAATACTTGAAATAGTTTCTTTATTAAGTGCCATAGTCAGTCTGGTAATACCATACACATTCAGTAAGTGTATTAGAGAAAATGATATTACAAAGCCCTGTGGCTGAACCCTACAATACCAACTTTGAGAAGAGACTAGTGGGAAAATGTCTTTCGCATTTAAACTGCTTAATCTTCATGGCCTATTTCAAACAAACTCAGAGGGCAGTCTCAGTCCACCAGAAGTTTTTGGTATTTATTTAAATATGTATTCATTTACTGTAAAATAAAATAGCACCAAAGATTCCTGAAAAAACCCTGGGAAAACTTGTGAGATGCAAATGCATCTAGATTCTACACATGGAAATTGCAGCAGTAGCTGATACTTGACAATATATATATACTGTATGGCACATGGGAAGTGACAATATACTGTATAAAGTTAAATCATAAAATAAAATTTATAAGAAGTGCACCTGTCAGTGAAATGTGTAAAAATCAGAGCATTTGTTAGTTCACTTTTTTTTCACAAGAACAGTATACTGACCCTTGTCACTGAGGAAAGTGTTTTCTTCAAACCTGAGCCACTTAATAGATTAGCTATTTATAAGAGGACCCCCTCCTTCAAGGGTATGTATAATGTTTATCAGAGTATTGCAGGTGGCTGCTGAAATCTAAAGCAAGGTGGAGCATGCCTAGCCAGGAATGACTATTTATATAAGTCTAACAGACTGGGGTGACAAACATTGACTGGCTACCTAGATTTCAAATACAGCAGCCTAGTTGTCTTTCTTCAGGATGTAAAATTAATTTATTTCAGTTGGCGTTTCTATTATTAGGGTAGCAGTTTCATCAGTGAGAGGTCAGTCAGTATTTCTCCATGTTAGCATAAGTGATGCATGTTTGGGAGATTTGATATTGGGATGGGATGTTGGATCTAGGGATATGGGGCAGACTGCAGCAATGTGGATAAAGTACAGTGCACGGCAAACAAGATGATCCATGGTCCAGGAAGCAAGATGTATGAGAAAAGACTGCAGGACTTAAACATTTACACTCTTGAAAAAAGAGGAAAGGAGGTGATGTGACCAACACATACAAGTACCTGCAATAAGTAGGGTGGGAGTCAAGGAACTTTTCTGTTTGAGTTCAAATACAGGCTCAAGAGGGAACTTACTTGAATCCCGTGGGAGGATGATTCAAAATCAACATCTATAAGCACTAGTTCACTGAAAGAGTGGTAGACTAGTGAATAAGTTGTTGAAGAAAGTGGTTCAGGCCAAAGGAGGCAGCAGCATCAAGAAGGGATGGAACAAGCAAATGGGATTAGTTAAGGGGGGGCAGTAACTAAGGGGAGCAATGGCCACTAGTGTAATTATCTGCTTGTTCATTTGTTTATTTTTGTTACCCAGGTAACTCCAATAAGTACAAGTACCCATTTTCAGGACAACCTGAGTGCAAAGCACAACACTGTACATATACAAATACAATTTACATAACAATAAATTCAGAGGGCTTATGCAGCTGGGGTAGTGTTATGCTTGTGCAACTGTGGTAACTGTTTGGCCATTCGCACTCTCTATTCCATGGGGTATTGTCAACCTGTAGGGTACCAAAGGCAAGAAACCATTGAAGAGGGTTCCACTCCTAGAGGTGCTGCAGGAAAGATTCCCTTGGATAAAGGTACCTTAGGACGGAGCTCCCAAAGAGAGAGGCATGCCACAGAGGAGGAGGAGGAGGAGGAGGAGGGGAGGATGGTGGGACAAAGAAAAAATGCTTCAGAAGGAGGCTGGAAAGAACTCAGGAAGGGGGGTGTGTGGCTGGTTACTCCTCCATTGAACTACAGGCATAGCCTTTCAATAGTACAAGTAGTACAAGTAGTACATTGTCAAGTTAAAACTATAAGCATTAATTGTTCCTTAAAACATGTGTATTTACATGTGTCCAGCAAAGTGTAGTGCAGTGTAGTGTAGTGCAGCATAATGCAGTCTAGTGTAGTGTAATGTGATGTAGTGTAGTGTAGTGTAGTGTAATGTACTGTAGTGTAATGTAGTATAGTGTACTTTAGTGTAGTATAGTGTAGTGCAGTGTAGTGCTGTGCAATGTGGAGCAGTGTGCTGTGTTGTGTGATGTGCGGTGTTGTGTGGTGTTGTGTAATGCAGTGTACTGTAACACGATGCAGTGCAGTATACTACTGTGTGGTGCAGTGTAGTCTCGTTAGGTAGGGTGGGCAGATTGAATTGGTTGATGGGCCTTTATCTGCCATCATTGTCTATGTATGTATCTATGTATTTTGTAGGAGTGTGCGAATACTTTTTCCTGAATATTTGGTATTTGGCAGCCACATATTAAGAACAAGGTTTTTATTTTTCAGGTACTCAGGTGCATACTAAGCAAGCATTTTTTTCAACGTTGAATGTTGGCTTGCTGTCATTGGCATTGGTAGTGCAGGAGTTAGAGAGATACATAATAGGAATGGTAGTGAAGTATTGAACTGACGCCAACCCCACCACCACCACCCTACAGAGATTGACAGACATTGGGGATGTGTCTTTGGGTTGTTGGCCATAACACTGATGCCATTTCATCTCACCCTACCCTGCAGACATCGACAGGTGTCATGGTGTGCCTTGGAGTCTTCTGGCCTTGCTCACCCAATTCCATAAAAAAATACATTGAGATGGGTGCAGTATAGAAAAATGGAGTGAACTTTGGGGCCCAAAACTCCAAGGCACACCTTGATGTCTGTCACTTGCTGCAGGGTAGAAGTGGAATGGTGTGAGCATTACAGCCGACAATCCTAAATCGCACCTCTGATGCCTGTCAGTCTCTACAGGGTGGGGCATTATGGTTGGAAACCCTAATGCCCTGGGCATTTGTTGGTATTTTCACTCCAAATTTTCAACATGGGATTTTTGTGATCCCAGCTCATGAACAGTGGCACTATCAGTTTGTTACCCAAAAGGTGATTTTGTACAGCGACTGCACCATTTGGCGCCACAGGTGTGAAAACACATTTTGGGCAGGTGTGAAAAATGACAGCTGTAATGATCATGAGGTGGTGTGAAAATATGGCAATGTTGAAAATTTGGAGTGAAAATATGAAAAATTGGCAAAGTTATAAGCGTATATAGAAACTACGCAATGCACACCTGCAACGAAATCCATTTTGGGAATTTTTTTACCCAATCTTCTACATGGGCATTTGTGGACCTCGCCTCATGAACAGTGGCACTGTGATTTTGTTAATCTGTCCCAAAAGTTGATTTTCCACAGCGACTGCGCCATTCTTCACCACAGGTGTAAAAATACATTTTGGGCAGGATGTGAAAAAAGACAGCTGTACTGTTCATAAGGAGGTGTGAAGAAAATGGCAATGTTGAACATCTGGAGTGAAAATATAAAAAATTTACGAAGTTACAAGAGTGTGTAGAAACTGCACAATGCACTCTTGTAGCGCAGTCATTGCTTGGAATTTTTTTCACCAAATTTGCAACATGGGCTTTTTGGGACATCCCCTCATGAACAGTGGCACTGTTGTTTCATTAATCAGTCCCAAAAGGTGATTATGTGCAGCAACCACGTAATCACCTTTTGGAACTGAGTAACAAAATGACAGTGACATGTTCATGAGGTGGGGTCCCAAGAACCCCATGTTGAAAATTTGGGGTCAAAATTTCAAACAATGGCTGAGATAGCAACCTAAGTTGAAACCCCCATTGACTCCCATTATAAAGCTTACCGTTATTTCTTCAGTTTGCGGTTGGCCTGTGAAGAGCGTAGACGTGTCCCGTGCCACACAAGATCACTGACCTGACCTCCAGAAGTAAGAATAGGGTGAGTGGGGTGCGAGGGTGCACAGAGGGAGGGTGTGGGCTGGGGAGGGGACTGGGGGAGACCATGAGGGACCATTTTCTTTAACAGGTTAAAAATAAAATAAAAAGACTACAGGGAATGTTTTTTCTATTTTATAGGGGAGAACAATAAAAAAAAACATTTAGGCACACTGGGGTGGGTTCCCAATGTTCACAATGGAGGGGGGGTGGTGAATGCCATTGCTGATACAGGGATTGGGCACCCCATTGCAGGCAAAGAACATAGATGGGTTGGGGGGTTACATCCAACACCAGGCATGGGCATCCTGGTGTTGGAAACAATTATTTAGGCACACTGGGGTGGGCTCTCAGTGTGCCACATTAATGGGGAAGGATACATGCCAACATGGGGATTGGGCACCCCGATGTTGGCTTTGGAGGACTGTGTGGTGGGCAGCAGGAACCACCATGTTTTGACACACTGGGGTGGGCTTCCAGTGTGCCACATAATGGGGGCTGGGATATGCCGACACAGGGACTGGGCACCCCATGTCGGCTTTCTGGGGAGTGTGTGTCAGGCAGCAGGAGTTGTCATTGTGGAAAGTTGCACCATGGCTATTTTACTTATTGAAATGTTTCACCAGGAAAGGCACACTGAAACTCTACTGATAATGCTGGCCACGTGCATTACTGTGCATTGTAATGCACACGGCCAGAGTCTTGTCATCTGCTGCTGCAATGAGGACACTGCACCTCATTAGAGTGACAGATTTCTTTCAAGGTTTTGGCTCTCTTTGAAACTGATGTCATCACCAGCATGCTCACTGATTGGCAGCTGAGGGATGTACCCACTGAAGTGTCCCCTGCTTTGGCCACAACACTGACACACCTCTGAAATGTACTACTACCTCAAGATGTTGCTTGTGCACACACAAGCCAACATAAAAGAAAGAGAAACAACCCCAACCCAAATCCTGTTAAATACAAATCCCATCTCCCCACCCTCTGTTAGAATCCCAATCCTGCCCTCCTCCCCCAGCAACCACAGTTAGATAAATAAATATGTATATTTGAAAACAAAATCCCACAACAGGCAACAGGTAAAACCTCTTCCATGGTCAACCAACATCTTTTTGTGTAGATTATCACTCGTTTGCACATTAAAAAATATGTCTATGTTCCCCTCACACCTCACCCTGGCAGCTCTCTACTTCCACCCTCCTCCCTCCATCACCCAGTTGTCATTAGAATGGGACTGGCACAGCCTGCTCTCCTTTACAGCCGTCCACTTCCTCATGAATGAACATGCTTTCATGCATGCTTGCTTTGTATAAACAAAATCAGCTGATTGTGTGATATTATGCACCTGCCAGTTGCCTTTTCTGCTGTGAATTGGGTATTGGGTGGGGAGGGTTCTGCAGGGTGGGGTGGGGAACATATCACTTAAAGCACAAGCAAACTCTAATTTAAAATAAATATGACGGCCAGCAGTGGAGGTGAGCAGGTTTCGCCAGTCGTCCATCATGGAATTTTTTTGAATATACACATATTTATAAACAAATGTATCTAATTGTAGGTGCTGGGGGTGGGATTTGGCTTCTGTTAGAGGGTTGGGAGATGAAAGGTTGTATGTAACAGGAGTTAGGCTGGCAGGAGGGTGGGGGGCTGTTTCTTTTTTTTTCTTTTTCTTTTTCTGAATAGTATTTCCTAAATACAAATACTCCCCTATTCAGGAAGGGATCCAAAATATTCAGAACCCCTACCATTAATGATATTCAGGAAATTATATTAATTCCCTGCACACCCCAGAATTGTTTGTGTTTCGGTTATTAGTGGTGATCTGTGAATCCTGAATGAAAGCAATATATCTGGCTGTTCTTTATTTGGATACAAAATTTAAGAAAGAACAAATATGCAAGCACTGTATTTGGTAGTTCAAGGTTATTGTGAATGTTAACCTTTTCCAATAGAGCAGTTCAAATATATTATAAAAGATTTCATCACATTTTCCTTTTTCACACTTGTAGGATGGTGGGACAAGAATATGTACTACTGAAGCTGATTGCTGTCAACTTTTATGACTCTTGTGAGTTACAAGCTGCTATCAACTGTGTCCTTGATTTAGACAATCAATTTTGAAGATCTCATCGCTGTGATGGAATTGAAAAAATGAATCACTTATGCTTTTGTAACAAAATAGCTTCCCTGAAGAATTTAAAGGCACATTATAAAGTAAAAAAAAGTGTGAATACATTTTTAATAATTCTGTGACCATTGTTGTAAATCTTATGAAAGCAATTATTTCATATGCAAGAAAATATAATTTAATACTGTTTAAGTGTAGAAAAAAGTGACTTACATTATGGCTATGTTCATGAAAATCTTGTACCAATGGAATGGAAATGTTAAGGGTGTGATATAAAGTAAGGGACAAAATAAAAAATAATATTTGAAATGCTGTTTTAATGCTTTGTATATGTAGAGATACATATAATAAAATTGCGGTCCACAGCTGTCTGGAATTTTTGTTGTTGTTGTCCAACCCAATTTTCCTGCTGTTTTATTGGTCCTAAATTGTGACATGGAAAGTCTTTAGGTTTTAGTTGTATGTTTTCTGTCAATTTTGCCATTTTTCTGTTTAAATAAAATATGCTTTCAACAATCCAGATGCTGTCCAGTAGTTCTTTTACCCTACCTATGTTATTTAACCCATTGTTTTTATAGTTTGACGCACCTCCAAAATGTGTTCTGAATGTACTAGTTGGTGTCCTTAGCTAGTATATTCAGAACATGGCCAATTAATTACTTTTTGACATGCACATCCCTTTTTTTTTAATGTTCCTGTGTGTTACCAGTGCTGCCCTTGTTATATTGCCGGGTAGTACATCTTGCCTGCTCTTTATCGTTTGAGTCAGGTCATCTTTTGCAGCCCTTCCAACCAGTGGTGTCCCTGCTCCTCTTAGGTACATTTAGAACACCCCCATCCTCCCAATTGGTTGCCCAATTGTTTTGGGATTCCAGTTTTCCCCTGTAACATAGGCAGCCAGTGGGAGGTGTAAAATCTGCTGCACATAAGTGCTTGCCCCCTTTCTTGCTGTTTTTTGTACAGCAGAAAGTGTTGGTGTCCACCATTGTGCATTCAGAACGAGGAAGAGCCCAAGTCATGCAAAGTGCACTCAGAGCTCCAAAAGGTAAGGTTCTGACCAAGTTTGCCAGTTTTATGGACAGGGGATCATTGTGTAGCTTATTTTGACTCCAGCAGTGTGAGTTATTTATTGTTTACTTCCCACCAATGTTTGTATCTGTGGCTGGAGGGTGATTTAGTACTTATGCTCGGCCTTTCTGCTACCAAAATGATTGTTTAAATCCACGGTTCATTGTATACAATTTTTAAAACCACCCACTGTATGGTCTCCACATGGCTGGTTGCTGAGCAGACCATACAATCTGTGGTTGTCGGGGGATGGGGGCAAAGTATTGTTTGGGCTGGTCCAAAAATGCTGCTTCTGTTGCATTTCACATTGTCAATGGGTAATAATAGTTTTTATTAATTTTTGTAATGTACATTGTATTTTTTTTTAAAATCCATGCTTTGCTGTGCTGATGCTTAACATAGAAACATAAACTTTCATGGCAGATAAGGATCGTCTAACCCACCCAGTCTGCCCATTTCCCTACCTATTGGTTAAGCTGCAGATCCTAGTTAACAAACAGCCTACTTCCTCCTGCACCTCACCAGAATTGCTTTATGTCTGTCCCATGCATTCTTGAATTCTTCCACTGTTTTTGACCCCACAACCTCCTCAGAAAGGCTGTTCCGTGCATCCATTACCCTCTTTGTGAAAAAATACTTTCTCACATTGCCCCTGAGCCTTCCCCCTCTATCTTCAAATTGTGCTCCCTTGTTCTTGCACATCTGTTTTTCTGAAATATACTACCCTCTTGGACATTGTTGATTCCTTTGAGGTACTTAAAGGTCTCTATCATGTCCCCCCTCTCCCTCCTTTCCTCTAGGGTATACATGTTAAGCTCCTTTAGTCTCTCCTCGTATAGCTTATGGTGCAGACTCTGCACCATTTTAGTTGCCCTCCTCTTAACTGCCTCCATCCTGTCTATGTCCTTGTGGAGATGGGGTCTCCAGAACTGCACGCAGTACTCCAGATGGGGTCTCACCAACTGTCTGTACAGAGGGATAACTACCTCCTGTTTTCAACTGGTGATGTCCCTTCCTATACATCCCGGAATCCCCCCAGCGTAATCATGCCTGACAGAACTTTGTGTAACCACCCACTGCATGGTCTCCACATGGCTGGATGCTGAGCAGGCCATTGTTTGCTGCTCAACCTTCTGTCATTTTGACACCTTGCAGTCTGTGGTCATTTGGGGGACAGGGAATGTGCAAAGTATTGCCTGTCTGCTACTAAATGTTTTTCTGTGAAATGGTTTGCCTGCTGTGTCCATTTCTGTGGTATGGGGCCCTGATGTCCATCTGCTTTTGTGTAACCACCTACCACATGGCTGGGTGCTGAGCAGGCCTTTGTTTGCTTCTCGACCCTCAGCCATTTTCAGACCTTGTAGTTGTGGGAATGGGGGGTGCCCGGGTACTTTGGGGCTCAGAGTAAGGATAAGCATTGTTTTTAAAATATGCATTGTTATTAAAACGCTAGATGGGGGGGTGGCTCAGAGGTAATGTAAGGAAGTATTTTTTCACAGAGAGGGTTGTGGATGCATGGAATGGCCTTCCAGAGGAGGTTGCAGAGTCAAAAACAGTGGTTGAATTCAAGCATGCATGGGACAGTCATAAGGCAATTCTAGGGGGTTGGGGTAGGAAGAAGTAGGCTGCTGGTTAACTAGGATCTGCAGCTTATCCATTAGGTAGGGAAATGGGCAGACTGGGTGGGCCAAGCGGTCCTTCTCTGCCATCAAATTCTATGTTTCTATGTTTCTCAATGTTTTGCTGAAATGTGCTTCCTTATGTGTCCTGCATAGTCTTAACGTGACTGCATGCTGAATACAGTCCTCTTTTGTTAGGCACTCAGCGTGCAGCCATTTTAAAGGAAGTTTCTGATATTAGGGATTGGACTTCATAGCCCAATACCTTATATCGGCCTGAGCTCACCCCTGCAAAAAGTATCATTTTAAAGTTAGTAATTTTAGCATAGAAAGGGATTGTAACTGGCACCGAACCCTCAGTCAGCCGATCCCTTCCAGCTTCCTGGTGCACCCGCTATACCCCAACTCCACCCCTGTGCTCTTTGAAACTGTGATGTGTGGCCACGGAGAGTGCGAGGGCCAGCCCCATAAAAGTCTATGAGGGCTATTTTTAAAGCCGGCTGTTGGTAATTTTTAACAGTCTTTGAGGAAAATTAAAGCAGTCGCTCAACTACTAGGGATCCTACTAGTTAAGTGACGGCTTTAATTTTCCTCTAGGACTGTTAAAAATGACTAAAACATGGCTTTAAAAATAGTCTCCATAGACTTGTATGGGGCTCGCCCACACATTCTCCCTGGCCACAAGTCACAGTTTCAGACAGCATAGGGGTGGAGTTGGGGCAGAGCGGAGGCACCAGGAAGCTGGAAGGGATCGACTGGCCGAGTGTTTGGTGCCAGTTACGATCCCTTCCCATGCTAAAACTATGAACTTTAAATTTAGATTTTTGGCAGGGGTGAGCTCATGCTGCTATAAGCCTTTGGGATATGAAGCCCAGTACCTTATACCAACTAGTCAGAAATTCACTTTAAGACCATGTGTGATGGTGGTGGTGGGATACCAATGATAGCTATACTGAAATTTAGCTGCTGTTGCAGTGCACCATTCTCCTTACATTCATCACACTGTGTTGTGTAGCAACTGATGGGTGATCTTCTTCCACTAGCTGTGATATAATTGTCCACCTTCTGCATTCCATTGTTTTATGTGCTGTGAAGTAACTGATGAGCGATCTCTTTGTTTCTTTCTTGTTCCCACTGTGAACTAATTGCCCACTTTCTGTTCTGTCATTTCATCTGCTGTGAAGCAACCGATGGGCAATCTCTTTATTTCTTCCTTTCCCCTGTTATGAAGAAATTGTCCACTCTATGTTCTACTGTTTCATCTGCTATGAAGCAACTGATGGATGATCTCTTTGTTTCATCCTTTCCTCTGCTATGAAGTAATTTTCCACATTCTGTTCTGTTGCTTTATCTGCTGTAAAGTAAGTCATGGACAATTTCTTTGTTTCTTCCTTTCCTCCACTGTGAAATAAATTAATACAACCACACCAGCAGTAGTGGAAGTAAATTTCAGTGATCCAGCTCCAGTCAGGGACACCCAATCAGACGCTGCCAACCAAAAGGCAACTCAAAGGACTCAAGCAGGACTGCCTAAGTCACCTGCATGGTTTGCATCAACAATAAAGTGATAAGTGATAATATCAAGTTTACCTGCAAAGCACACAGCAATGTCAAGAAGAGGACTAAACATGAAATGATGTCACAATTTGGAGGCAGACATTATGGATGTCATAAATGAAAATGTGAAGAATAGACAAGAGGAATGGGAGCAGACCAGAGCAGTTTTGGTGCTGAAAAATTACAAGCTACTATGTACGTAAGCACAACCTTTGGAATTAGCTGGACAACAGTCATGAATGCATCTCGTAGTGAACGGAAGATGCAGAAAGCAAACACAATTCTGTACTGCCTCAGGAAATTAAAGTAAAAAGCTTTTTTGAACAGTCAGCAACCCCCCTTCCATAGAAGAAGGCATTCTTAAAAAGAAGCCAATGTTCAAATTGTTTCAATCAAAACTCCTTCATTTACTACATGCAGAATTTCTAAAGCAACACCCAGAGTATCAAATTAGTGCCATCAAGTTCAACAGTCTGTGCCCCAAGCACATAAAACTTGCCAGACCACAGAAACCTGACAAGTGCCCATGCAAGTACTGTGAAAATGCCACATTAAAACTGTGATCATTAAACCACATAGCAGATTTTTACAAACTGCCGGAGTGCAAAGTCACCAATATTTACAAAACTGGAGCTGACAATGTTTGCAAATGAAGGTTCCATGTTTTTCAGAAAAGACTATCTGGAGAAGGTGCTTGGGGCTTGTATAGTGAAGGCAATTGTAAAACATGCAGAGGATCTATTGAATCAACATGGGTTAGAAACATTGAGATAGTACCAGTGGGAAACCATCACAGTGAAGAAGACAAATGATGGCATTAACACAAAAACATCCCACAAAGTGTTGGTCAGCAAGAAGACCACATTACAACAACTTATTGGAAGGCCTACAGTTTCTCGGTCACCATCTACATGTGGCATTGTGGCAAATAATGCAACTCGCATTACTCAAGACAAATCTACCACAAGGCTGGGTCGTCATGGTGCTGGACATTGCCGAAAACTATGCCTGCAAGTACCAGGATGAGATCCAGTCTTGCCACTGGCATCAAGAGTGGGCTACAGTGCACCAGATAGTTGGATATTACAGGTGCTCACATTGTAATGACCTTATCATGTAATACCTAGTATTCATCTCAGATGACCTCACACATTACCACCATGCTGCTTGACATTTTGTTAAGATGGCTAGTGAACACATCATGAACACTCACCACATAAACGTTATGAAGAAGGTGCATTTCACAGATGTCTGTGCCACTCAATACAAATCAAAATGGTCCTTCTATGAAATTTCAAAGGCTTCATCAGAGTGTGGATTCCCTGTTGAATGTGCCAATTTTTGGATCACAACATGGTACACACCCGTCTGATGGGGAGAGTGGTATGGTGAAATAGTCAGCAACCAGGGCCATGAAATCACAAATCACTTCATTTCAACAGCAGAAGAGCTGTTCATGTAATGACATGATAATCTGATGAGAGAGCCTCCAAATGATGGGTGTGGGCATTCCAAGATAAATCTTTTCTGGGTGCCTGACAAATCCATAAGAAGGCCAAAATGAGTGGATGTTACAGCTTTTCCTGGGACAAGACATGTCCAGTGTGTAAGATCGGTGGAAGATGGTGTGGTTGCCACCAGAGCACTGTCTTGTATCTGCCACAAGTGCCAAAATGATAATGACCAATGTGCAAACATGGAGCATGTGGATCAATGGACTTCAAAGAGGCTCAAACTGAAACACTGCAGCACCAGTACTTCTCAGACAACTCAAATGCTTGAACTCAGGAATGACACTGTCCAGCAATGCCAGTGACATACTCCTCTACAACTTGGTGCGTGCAGTATTGGAGGCCACACCTTCACAAGGACATTAACCAAATTGAGGCAGTCCAGAGAAGGGCAACCAAAATGGTGCAGGGACTGCATCAGAAGACATATGAGGACAGATTAATGGAGCTCAATATGTATACCCTTAAGCAAAGGAGGGAGAGAGGTGATATGATCGAGACATTTAAACACCTTAAGGGCATAAACAAGGTGAAAGAGTCTAACATGTTTAAATATAAGAAAAATAGCAGGACAAGAGGACACAGCATGAGATTAGAGGGAGGCCGATTAAGGGGGAATGTGAGGAAATTCTTTTTCACAGAAAGGGTGGTAGATGCATGGAATGGCTTACCACAAGAAGTGGTGGCTATGAATACAGTGCAGGGCTTCAAACAGGCATGGGATAGGCATAAGGGAGCAATACAAATGACTATGAATAGATAGGTCACTGACAGAGCAAAGGCCGATGGCACATTTATAAGATAGAAAAAGAAATGGGCAGACTGGATGGGCCTTGCGGTCCTTATCTGCCGTCAACTTCTATGTTTCTATGTTTCTAAAAAAGAGTGCCCATGAGCGCAGCACTGCAGATATGGACACTCCTGCTGTTTTCAGCACTCCAGTGACTGACCCCTCCTCTGCTCTTGCCACTCTACTAACAGACCCCTTCTGCTGTAACTAGCACTTCATCAGCCAACCTGATTGCTGCTTCAGATACTGAAGCAATGGACAATTCTACTCATGAAACTTCAGCAATGGCCTTCTCCACTGCTTCTGTCCCTAGTGTGCTTGCTGACTGTCTATCTGCTAAAAAAAATTAAACCTAGACATGATACAGCTGGAAAAATTCTATGCAGTCTACTATTCCAAACAGTTTTTTATCAGGCAAGTACTTGCATTTAATGAACTACAATGTACTTTCACTGTCAAATTCCAGGACCAGCATGCAAATCGGTGTCTCACATGGCCACAACAGCAGGACACTGATATGGTGAGACAGCAGAGACTTTTCCATGGACCTCCACATCTGTCAGGCAATGGAAGCTTTGCAATTGAACAGGATGAACTGCAAACTATCGCCACAAAATATGAAAAGCTCAAGAATCACTGAAATTGACAGCATTTAAAGTGTTGGGCAATATGATCATTTGCTATGCACAATCTTTTCTATGATGTTTTTATTTTTATTGATTTTTTTTCTTATTTCAGTGCACTTCAGTACACAAATATGTAATTCTTGACAACATGGATCACAACTGGTAAACTTTTATGAACCTACATTGTTGTTTTCTGGTCTTTGCCACATTGACAATGTACGTTTGGTGTCTGCTATACATTCAAAACACAAGGTTGGTGTCCGCTATACATTCAGAACACAAGGTTGGTGTCCGCTGGTACATTCAGAACACAAGGTTGGTGTCCACTGGTACATTCAGAACACTGAAACTTATTTTTCTTGGTCATTTAAAAGTCAGTTATCTTGTAACACAGTGCATTTTTCACTGTAGGGTCATGGAATGTTAAAATGCTAGAAAAAAATGATCTACTCTGCATTTGAAAGTTAACCCCTCATGTCACAATTTGGTACAACATTTTCATGAACATACCCTTATATATTATAAAATGGGCAGGGAAAATGGAGAATCCGGATTGGCTATTTGCTGTGCATGGACAGGGTACAGTTCATGTTTAAAAACAAGTGCTATCCGACAGGGCAAATAACAAACTGGGTAATTTGTTATTCTTTGGTAACTTGATAAGGTCCACTGGGCACAGGTCTGTTTACAGAGTGATCTGGGAGTACAGGGAGGATGCGTGACTTGCTTAGGGTCACACAATATGCAAATGGATTTTTTTTTTCAATTCTCTTTCTTACTCCTCTGAACCGGAACTCTCTCGGGTTGCCCCCACTGGCCTACCACTCTACCGTCCGCTGTCCCTCCTGTCATCTTCAAGTTAGCTATGACCTCCCCAGGGCTGTGGGGCCCTAACACCCCTGGAGAGATTGTGGAGGCAGTGACGGGAGACTGGCATTGGACGTGTGGCGGGGGCACTGGAGGAAGCTGTCACCTATCTGGCCAGGGAGGATTTTTTTACCCTTTATGCCCCTTAGTCCCCTCCCTCTCTCCCTCCCATGTGTGGTGCACATTCCCGACTTTGGCGCACGGCAACCCTGCCAGCGTCAGGCCACACTGATGTACATGCTGCTCAGGGCTCTTCAATGCCCCCGATCTCCACCGAGGGTCACTGGAGCTCCAAGCCACCCTTCACCCTCCCCCTGAGACAGGAGAGCAGCCCAGCAGGTGCTCCATCCCATCCCTCCCCTGCCGACCCCCAGCACCCAAGCTCGCTCCTGAACCTGGGTCACTGGTGTGGTGCGAGGTGTGGCATCCAGCGCCTCAACCCTCACCACCACCGGGCCGGCCCCTGCAAATGGTGGTTGAGAGAACCAAACCCAAGTCTGCTGGATTGCCAAGCTTGTTAACAGTTCACTGTTCTAGGCTATAGGCATCCACAGATAGAATGTTCATGTTTATGGCTGCAGTGTGCGTAGCTCTGAAGACATATTGCAAGCACAGCAAATAAGAGGGGGCTTACTGAATACCGGACAGACTTTTTAATAGTGGAGGTGGATGGCCACCACTGCATGTTCACCACATTATTTTGTCCACATTTTCTGGTGGAACATGGCACTGTCTGCTGTGTTCAAGATGACCACCTGAATTCACTGTGCATGCATAACAACTCGCACATGTGCAATGAACTCTGCTGGTACAGTCCACCATGTCCAAGATGGCCACTGGAACCCAGTGCGCATGCGCGAGTCATTGCATGTGCAGGTAACTACATCAGCCATCTTGAACAAGGCCAACTATGCTGTCATGCTGCTGGAGTTCAGTGCTAGTTCATGCACAGTGAATGCCGGAGGCCATCTTGATTTCAACGGACATTGCCATGTTCCATGAGCAATCTCAGCTGCAACTGCACCAGTTCTGGCCAAAACTTGTTTAAACAGCAGCCATTTTTGTTACCCAAAGCTGTCAAATTCCAGTCACTTGCCCCTTTAGTCTTGACTGCCAAACATTTTGAAATACCACTGACAAAGGAGGCAGAGGAAATATTCCTTTTTAATTTTTTTTTATTTAGTTGTTTAATCAGGAGTAGCACACTAAGCTGAAAACTTTTTTTTACAGGGGTGACCTGGGAGCACAGGGAAGTTAAGTGACTTGCTCAGGATCACACAGTATGCAAGTGGAAGCTCTGGGATTCAAACCCAGGTCTGGGCTGCTGGATGTTACCAGATTTGCAGCTCAGAGCCTTAAACCACTGCGCTATACTTCTTCTCAATGGAGGTGATTATAATAAAGTACATGAGGTGTGGGGGAAACAGCCCCCCACAAGCTGCCCGGATGTGCCCCGGGAGTAGGGCGGCACAATCACAGGGGACAGTGTTTGCCATCAGCATTGTGCTACTGCATAGATGCCTCTTGTGGGTCTCCTGTTTATTGCATACATATTTATTGTATAGTAGGTTAGATTTCCCCTTCTGTATGATCTGATTATTTCTCTAAGTTGCCTTTCCTTTATTTTACTACCATAATTTTCCAGGTCGCACCTGAAAATAGGCATGTAATTGTTGAGTATGTTTACCTGGTTAACTAAGTAACTAACTATCTAGTGGCATGTATGAAGAGAAGAAAGATCTAGATTACATAGAATGTGATGGCAGATAAAGGCCACTGGGCCTACCCAGTTTGCCCATATTGTTTAGTTTTTGTGTAAAACAACATAATAGTATCAGTAGAACTCAGAAGAACCCCCCACCCCAATTTCTGGGCATGTCTTTTTTTCATTTCTTTAGACATTTTCATGGAAACAACATCTATTTTTGCCAGATATTATCTATCCCTACTGCTTATATGTGCCATAAAGTCATACTCCTCTCCTTGTTATGTGCCAATCTGTTTCTGTGGAAATAATCCTGATGATAAAGCAAAGAATTATAACTGTAGAGAAGTGCATAAAGCAGGGGTGCTCACAGTTATCTGATTCTATTTTGTTTACATTCTACTAGATTATTGAAATGTCTGATTTGGAGTTTGATGCCATTCTAATGTCAATAAAAAGACATCAGATTTATTATGAGACTCAGAATCAGATTTGACTGTTTCTTATGTAATCATGGATTCTGGGTACTCATCCACCCCACTCACAGTCAAAAAGTACACCTAATCTCAGACTGGTATTGAAAAAAGACCCCAACCCCAAATTGAGTAGCCATTCTATGCCCCCATGACTTACTATTACTCCCATTTCAGTGGCTTTTAGTCATCAAATGTGGGTGAGAACAGGTTTGGTCAGGTCTGTAGGTCGGTGCGTGCTGTACCATTGAATTTAGATAAGGTCAGGTCGGGTCAGATCAGGTTGGTGGGTTGTTGTGCTGTGCCTTTGAATTTGAGTGAAGTCAGATTGGGCCAAGTCAGGTAGGGGGCAGGTACACTGTAATATCAAATTTGGGTGATGTCAGGTCAGGTGGGGGGGTTGGTGCAAAGTATGAAATCAGGTTGGGTCAAGTTGCATTGGTGGGTGGGTGTGCTGTATCATTGACTTTGGGTGAGATCAGGTTGGCTCAGGTCAGGTGGGTGGGTGAGTGCACTGTACAATCAAATTTGGATGGGGTTGTGTCAGGTCAGGTAGGTGGGTTGATGCCCTGTGCTCACTGCTAGGCTGGCTCTTGGTATAGCTCCTGATGAGCATCAGTCTCCTCCATCTCTTTTCCTGAAGGTGTCCCCTCCAGTCTAACCACAACAGCAGGATGCCACTGACTGCCTGTCACCAACCAATGGCCACCATTTCTAGTGCCCCCTGCCTAAAATGACTGCTGTCTCTGTTGCCACTGCTTATTGCCCACTAACCCTTATAATCCAACTGACTCAAAAGAACTCAAAATCTGAAGCAGAAACCAGAAGTCTCAAGATGCTTTCTTGAGGGAGATGAGAGGGTGGCTGACTGTCATCAACACTGGCCAATGCTGTAGCAGGATGCTGTAAGTAAGCATCTCCCAAGGTGATAATCAAGGGTTTATCATAGTATCATTGTAATGTATCAGCAGAAAAGGATCATCCTGGTCCATCTAGTCTGCCCATCACCCAAATTCAATGACCACCTGTCACTGAGATGGGAGTCATAGTAAATCATGGGGGTGGGGTAGAGGGATATGGGTGTTTGAGTTGAGGGTGGGGTTATCTTTTTAAGACAGGCCAAGGGCAAAGCATATTTACATTCTGGGTGGGAGGATTTCTAATCAGTAGTTAGAAGTAGACTCAGAATGGGATTCAGATTCTGAAACTGGCTGCTTTTCAGAAGATTTTTTTTGCCTTCAATTTGAAAATCCTAATTCTGACACAAAGCTCCAAATCTGAGGTTTTAGATTCTGTGAGTCAGATTCTGAGCAACCCCAAGCATACAGGGCTGGCAGTATAGCCTTAAGGTTAGAGTAATGTGCTGCAAATGAGCTTGGTACATCTAGCAGATGTGAGTCTGATTCCCACAATCTCCACGTGCATACTGTGCCACTCTGAGCAAGTCACTTTACCTCCCCAGTGCTCCTGGGTTGCCTTTGAAAACAGGCGCATGTGCCAAGTGGGCCTTATCCAGTTACCAAAGAATAAAACAAAGTAGGAAGAGGTGGAGACTAAGGGAAAATACTATATTTTCATGTAAAAATATTTACATAGTAATGAAGGTGAGAAGGGATTCTATGTCCATCATGCCCCATTTCTGCTTCATAAGAATGTATAGTATAAATAAATATGCTGTGCAAACACTAATTTGAAGGATGTAGTGGCCTGAGATTCATTTTATTTTGGCATGTAAATGCAGCAGCAGCAGCAGCAGCAGCACTGAAGTCTGCTGTGCTGGTGATCTGGGTTTTAGATCCAGCATAGGACGTTGGGGGTTGATAGGAAAGAAGAGTGTCAAACATCCCAAAGGACTGTCGCCACCTCCAGCGAATGGAGAGCAGTAGACCCAAATGCTATACCACCACCTTACTGACCACAACTCATGGTGAACACAGAGTTGCTAATTGGAGGGATGATACTGATTTACTCCAGAATGTAGGCACACATCATGTGCATGTGTGTTCCATGAAGTTTTTGACATCAGTGTTCTGGGGTTTGGGGAGAGAAACTGAGGTAGAAAAGCTTGTATCCAGCACTCTTGGGGACTGCATACCACTATCCATCACCTTCCCACATGTTAGAGGGACCTAAGGGGGAGCCCACCCTCCACCCCAAAGAAATCCACTATAAAGTGTGAGTGCCTAATGGACCCCCTAGAAGGTAGGAAAGCAATAGAGAAGGACTGGATGGGGCTGGGAGGTTGACAAGCTGGGGAGGATAGTAGGCAGTAGCAGTGATAAGGGATAAAAGAAAATATAAGCAAATAAAAATAATTTTGTTTGGGAAATGGAAATTCATTATTTTACAAATATGGGGTGGGAAGGGACTTCCAGGTGGTAGGTTCTTTAGCAAGTTGTTTTTGAAATTCTTTGACACCGAGTCCTGCCTACTGTTACTGTTTTTGTGGGAACCTGTAAAATATTTTTAAAGATCAGGGCCCAAAACACAATTGCAGTTTATGGTGGTAGGTTATTTCTGTGAACACTCAGCCTCAAGTTGGGGTTTGTGGCCCCATTAAGCTCAGCTCAATGGTGGTTACAAGGTTTCTCTACATTGTCACAAGAAATGTTTGCAGTCTTATGAGGACAGAGTATGACCACCATATAGGCATAAGGCATGTGTGGTGGGGTGGTATTCATTAATCTAATGAAGGCCTTTGACATCGTTAACCACCCGCAACTTCTTACTCAACTGTCAACCATTGGCCTCTCCAAACATGCAGTGAGCTGGTTTGCTAGTTACCTTGAGGACAAGGTCCAACATGTCAGGATTGCTGGAGTCACCTCAGATGAAAAAACAGTCCTCTCAGGTGTCCCCCAGGGGTCAATACTGAGACCACTACTCTTTTGTCTCTTTCTTAATGGTCTCCCTAGCGTCTGCCAATGGAGGATATTACTTTATGAGGATGCTGCAGTACTATTTTCAAGGAACCAAGATACTAGCTTTCTAGAGAGTCACCTTCAAAGCGACTTCAGGTGTGTTGAAGATTGGTTTTGCTCCCATGAACTTGTTCTGAACTTTAGCAAAACTAAGGTCATGACATTCTACAACCCACGGAACAAGTACAAAGCTCTGCTCCTCAACATCAAAAACCATGCAGGGGCCTCACTTGAGCATGTTCTGAGTTTAAATACCTTGGCATCACGCTGGACAGCTCACTTTCGTACTCACATCATATAGGTAATGTAGCAAAAGCTGCCAATATATGGATTGGCCTGCTCCACAAGCACAAGCATTGCCTGACCCCCGAAGCCCTTAGGCTGGCTATTTATACCTGTGTCACCTCCATTATTGACTACGGTCTTGCCATTTATGGCTCTGCCTCCCCTACTGCTCTCCAGAGGATATATGTGACACTCAACAAAGCCTGTAGGCTCCTAACGGGTGCCTCCTGCCTAACTCACACTTGTGACCTATACACCCTGGCTGGTGGGCTGCCACTCCTGAGCAGAATTCAGTACCAGACCTGTCTACTCACCAAAAATATTCTCCTTGGGAACATGCCACCTGGAGTTGCAAAACTCCTTACCGCCCAACCTACATGGAGAGCTCTTCAACAGATGTTCCAGGTCCCCAGATGCCTGACCACTATGGGGCAGAGATCTTTCTCACATAGGCTCCTCTGTGGTACAATACCTTTAACAAAGAAGCACTTACAGCTGTGAGTCTTGGTCCCTTTAAAAGGGAACTTTGACGCTCCATTGCCCCCACCACGCAATGAGACTGCCTCTCCTAAACAATGGTCTTCACCTCCTACAGGAGACAATGGTGTTCTGTATTCCTGCCTCCTTGTCCCTGTTTAGTCACCCCCCTGCACTCCTCCCTTTACACACCCCTACCCTCTCAGCTGACACTAGTCCTGAGCCACCATCACAAATCTCATGCCACCCACCTCTACCATCTTGACAATGGTCTTTCCCTGCTCACTCCTCTCTGCCTCTCTCCATTCCATATGCAATTCACCTTAAAAACTTACTCATGCTGGCTTTTGCTGAATCTCTCTGCAAATCACTGTATATACCATGCTTAGTCAACCTTGATTGTAATACATGTATCTATTGTTTCCTTTGTATTGATGTTACCCTACATCCTTTGATGTGAAACCTTTGTAAATGAGCAGTTCCTGCTCAAAGGTACTTGTAATGCTAGAGTTTACTAATTAAATAAAAATAAAATATAGATGGCAACATTTCTCCTGCATTCAATCAATATAAAGGGTTTGGCAAGCTCAACCCCTGCATTTATAATGCATCTTAGTAAAATTTGTGGGGAGGCACCTGGTGAGCTCCCCATTGAACACCTGTGAGCCTCTTATTGGCCAGAGCTCACTATAAAAGCAATAAAGCCAGGAGAGTGGTTTTCCCACAAGAAAGTATAGAGAAAGCAGGGGGACCTCAGCTCTGTAAGGGAAGTTAAAATGTGATGCTTTTTTTCCTGACCAATGTAGGTTGTCACTTTGGGAAGTGGTCAGGCTTAATCATAGACCCCTCCAAAATGCATGACACATAAGAACATTGGAGTTACTTAATACCAGGCTTTGAAGCAGCAAAAAAAGGGGGAGGGGAGCTCTGTTACCTTAACTATATCACTATTCAGATGACCAACAAAACCATGAACCATTGGTTGGTGGCCACAATGCCTTCAATTGCAGCCTGCCAGGAACCTCTGTGCCTGTAGAACACCTATGGGAAGGTTTTATGGGGGTTCAGAATGCTGTGACATGACTAGGAGAGCCAAGGGGGATTTCTTGTGGAGGACACTACTGAAGTGCTCCCAGGCACCAAAATAGGGCTAGTAATGGGATGCCATTGGACACCAGTGAGTGACAGTGGGCTGGAAGTAGGGCTTCACTTAATTTCCAGGTTGATACCAATCAGGACAGACAAATTAAAAGACCCACTGGCCCAGCAGGATTTCATACAGTAAAAGAAATGAGGTGGGTGGAGATTTCTGAATGGGATGCACATTAGTAACTGTACTGCAGCATGGTGTACTGCCATACAACTTGAGCTATGTCATGCCGTGACTTATTTGCAGTCACCCATGTTAGTGGGTGTGGAAACCCATTTTGTATCTGCTAACATCTGATACAACAATTTGCTTAGAACCAGTGTTGAATGTGGTCTCCTCTACACATGACTCATCATCACCACCGGGTTCTTTGTGTATAGCACAAAAGTGTGGCACTGCAACAGATCGACTGCATGTCCCCTTCAGGCACCACAACCATTTGTAAACAATGCAGAAGACTGGCCATGACCCTGATGGGCATCTTCTTTAAAAGGCAACGCAACGTTTATTTTTCGAGGCACCCAATCCCGGAGGCTCTAGGTGCCGTACAAATAAATACAAACTATTCAAAGAAACTACAATGTATGCATAAATAAAACACTACTAAATAAGCCAGATAGTGTAAAACAGTTAAAAATAACAGTAGTTGTTAAAAAGGCTATCCCAGAAATAAATACTAATAGACAGTGTCTGGGAAGGCTTGACTAAACAGGAGGGTCTTGAGGTGGGCCTTGAACAGTTCAACTGAAGGGACATCCCTTACAGATGGTGGAAGCAAATTCCACAGGACAGTGCCAGTGACACTAAAAGCTGTGATGTAGATGGCTTTCCCAATGACCCATCCAACTGCGCTCAAAAGCACAGGAGTCCTCTTCAATCACTATATTACACTAACTTTGTTTCCATTGATAACTAGTTTCTTCAACGTTTTGCTCAATGAGCTTAATCATGAGATGAGTGCTTTATTTTTAAATGAACACTTTTTTAAACCAAGGGTGTTTGTTTAAATACAGTACTTGTAAATAATTTTACTAATATGCACAACCAGAGTATCAAGGTGTAACTGTAAGGATTTATTTGGGCTTATTTTAATTTTGTTTGGCACTGCCCAGGTATGCATTATCACTAGGGGTGGGCAAAGCAGTTGGAATTTTGCAAATTCTGCAGAATTTGTGCAGGACAAATTCCCTTAATTTGTGGTGTTTTACCTGGCAAAGTTCACATTTGTTTGGCAAATTGACCAAACTTGGCATGTGAAGTGGCAACTTCACTGAACAAAATGGCCACTTCATGGTAAACACAATTTGGGCTAAGTCAAAGTTCTTAAGGTCCATGGAAATTTTGTGAAGCTTCACAAAATCACTTTCATGGAATTCATGGCCACATTGCTGGAAAAGTTTAGATCTGCAGCACCTCTATCACTTCAAGAAAACTCATGGCTACTGTATGCCTCTATGGATGGCTGACAGCTTCTGCGCACTTCCTATACTTGTACTGTAGACTGTGAAACCACCACCATTTCCAACTGTGTCTGGGGCCCCATGTGTGCTAACCTAATTTAGCCATGCTGCAAGTTTGAGGCCATGTACAAGAACATAAGAAGCAGAGATAGAAGAATGGTAATTAGCACATTAAGGCTTTTCCTCACTTTTCAGTATGTAGAAACATTTGATGCTTTCTATGTTAATATAGATACAGTATATCTGTCCAAATTTGCCTTGAAGGAATACATACGAACATACACACAAAGTCGCCAGCAGAAACAGGCCATAATGGTCTGTCAAGTCTGCTCAAGTGTGCAGCTCACAGTAAATTATACTGGAGCTCCCCCCCCACCCGGCGCATTCTACTCCCACCGTTTCTACCCCCACCCCCTCCTACCACCAGTTGTGACTCTCCCTTTACCTTGTCCCACCCTCTCTTAAAACTATCCACCATTCTCAATCTGGTAGTTAGTTTCACTTTAACACTACCCTTTCAGTGAAAAAATTACTCCTCATTTTCTTGTTGAATCCCCCCCCCAATTTCAGACTATGCCCCTGGTGGCCCTTTCCCCTTGCAGATTAAATAAGCCCTCTGTTCCAACCTTGTTAATACCTTTTAGCGACGTCAAGGTTTCTATCATATTTCCCCTCTCCATTCTGTTCTCCAGGGAATACATATTGAGTTCCCATAGTCTCTCCTCACAGTATATTTCCCCCAGGCCCTGGATCATCTTGGTCACCATAATCTGTATCCCTACCACTAGTCAGATGCCTTCTTTCAAATAAGAGGACCGGTACTGCACTAAGTACTTCAAGTGTGGTTTCACCAATGACTTGTACAAGGGTAGAATGGTTTCCACTTTCCTGGAGGTGATTCCCCTGGTGACGCATCCCAGCATTTTGTTCGCCTTGGCTGTCCCCTTACGGCACTGTGCTGAGTGTTTAAGTGTAACCTATCTGGTGCAAACAGGGTCTTGTTCTTCCACATCCTACCTCCCACCAGCCTGTAAGCCATTTACTCACCCCCCCCAACTCTCCATTGAATTCCTTGATTCTCTGTTTCCTAGCTGTATTCACTGTAGGTACTGGTAGTACTTTAGAGAAGGATATTGATCTTCCCACTCACTGCAGAGCCTTCCAACCTCTCTAAACCTTTCCTGTACATCCCCTACATCACACCTGGTAAGGTCATTTGTCCCCAGAGCACCATAATGTGAGGTTTCCAACACTCCTTCCCCCACACTCATCGGTATATGAGGCCCTGTCCTCCCCAACATCAAGCCTGGCATACTCTCCACCCATGTGAGACTATTTGTTGCACACTTACTCCACCATCTTCAGGGGTTTGGCAGTTGAAATTCAGTGCAAAGAAGTGCAAGATAATGCATATGGGGCACAAAAACTCTGGCACAATATATCAGTTGTGGGGGTGAGGATATAGCATGCACCAAGCAGGAAAGGGATCTTGGGGTTATCATCTCTGATGACCTCAAGGTAGGGAAACAGTGTGACAAGGCATCAGGTAAAGCAAATAGGATGCTGGGATGTATAGGCAGGGCATCACCAGCAGGAAAGGAGGTCATAATTCCGCTATACAAGACACTAGTGAGGCCCCACCTGGAGTACAGTGTACAGTTCTGGAGACCATACCTACATAAGGACATAGGGTAGAGAAGCTTCAGAGGAGGGCAACAAAGATGGTGCATGGATTGCATCACAAGTCCTATGAAGACAGGTTGAAGGAACTGAACATGTACTCCCTGGAGGAGAGGAGGGAGAGAGGGGATATGATAGAGACATACAAGTATCTTACAGGGAGGAACAGGGTGCAGGAAAACACTATTTTTAAGCGAAAAAGATGTTCCAGGACTAGAGGGCATGGGATGAAGTTGGAGGAGGACGATTCAGAGGAAACATGAGAAGGAATTTCTTCACAGAACGGGTGGTGGACAAGTGGAACACCCTGCCAGAGGAAGTGGTGGGGGCTGAAACAATCATGGGATTTAAGAATGCATGGGATAGTCATAAAGGAATTCTGGAGGTCAGGGGTATGGGGCAACAGACTTCTAGGAAAACAAACTGAACTTACAAGCTCAAATGGGCAGACTGGGTGGGCCATAGGCCCTTATCTGCCGACACTGTCTATGTATCTATGTATCTCATCCCTTTCAGTATTGAATCTCCCAGGATAATGACCCTCTCTCCCTTTGCATGCCTGCCTTTCCCAGTTAGCCCTTCCTTCTGTTCATGCTCGTAATCCCCCTCAACTCCCATATGCCGAGCTTCCTCTGTCCCTCTGCATGTCCCTTTCATTGCCATTGCCTTTTGCCCCCTCCAGCCAGACCTTTAATCACTTCTCCTGTACTGTCCTTCTCCACCCATGCCTCCCCTTTCCTTCCCCGTTGCCTCACCCCCTCTCCCCCTTTCCCCCTTGCCACTGACTATGGTCTCTTCACATTCCTGAACTTTTGGCCCCCCCGATCCCCTATATTGGTCAATACTGAAAACCTGTTTGAGGAAGCACTCCCCTTATTTGGACTAACATCTGTTCTTCCACGCTTGAAGCTACTCTTCCCCTTCTTACCCCTAGTCTTCACCACTCGCAACCTCCATCACATCTCCCTTTGATCCTCATGGTGGGTGTGTCCCTGGACCTGTAGATATCCTCCCAGGATCTGTCCCATGACCACCTGTCTTACTATCCACGGTAGCCCACTCTTGACTTCACTCCATACTTGACCTCCCTCCTAGCTCCTCCCCCTCTACCCAGCTCAAATCGCAACTGCCAGTTCTCCAACCTGAGATGTCCCAGTTGCCAATACACTGGACAGCCCCCTGCCCTTCACATAGTTACTGTAAAGATGGCTGCCCCACACCTATTGCAACTGACTACCCTCCCCACCTCCGTATCCTTCAGCTTCCACCCCCCTCCACCTCCATGCCTCCCTGCTGTTCTGCTGCCTTTTCCAGCTCCTGTGGTCCCACATCACCTTTTTGCTGAGCTTTGCTAAATTAAGTCTTACACCTAGGCCTACCCTAGATAGGATGTTTCAACTTCCTTGTGAGGTTAATGCTCCAATCCTATGTGCTAGCTGGACAACTCAATCCCTTTTTCACTTACCTTGCCAAGTCCACTGTCCCATTATGCTCAGTGTGGCCTGTGGCCTGCAGTCTACTCTAGGGACATCCTCCAGATGCCACATAGTCAGATGCCACACTCCTGCATCTTGGTACTCAAGCATTGAGGTCACTCACACAAGGGGTTGTTTGGCCCCCCTGGGTAATATATAGGCTGCAGCTGCCTTATTGGCTGCTCTGTGCCACATGTCCCAGGCATCCATCCACTTGTAGTCTCTCCCTCACTTGGCGTCATCTCTCTCCCTCTCCTCCCAGTCCCTCAAAGTCCATGAATTACTGCATCCCCCCCCACACAAAGTGAACTGAGCTGAAGTAAAAGAAAAGAAAAAACACAGCAAACCTCCCCAAACAGGTCTGGTCCTCGTTCCATTCAATTCCAGCTGCTGCAAATGCTTGTCTTGGTATTAGGAAGGAGACTCTTCATTTAGATCCTCCCTTCTGATGTTAATTCTCATGTTGACTGCTTTACATCATTAGTCAACTTACATGCTTGTTTTCTGCTAGTTTCTTGAATCTATGAACCCCCTTTTTTTATAAGCAACCAGAGGGTATCCTATGGAATCAGTAAGGCAGTTGTGCAGGCTGTGGTTGAGCAAACACGTAATTGTGCTGGCAGCCTAGCCCCTGTGTGTTTGTCTACCTGGGAGCTTAACATCCACAATAGTCAAAGGTCAATTATAAATCCCAATTCTACTCTGTATAATTTGTAGATCCAGCTGTGTAATCAAGGGAAACTGTGTATAAGCTGCTGTCCTGATTGGGATTGTAAGACCTCATTGGAAATGAGCTTTGATCTATTGAGTTATTCCCTTTCATTGATTATGAATAAAAATACACTACTACTACAACTACTGCTATTGCTACAACTACTGCTGCTTCAACTACTACTACTAGTGCTACTACTATTACTACTACTACTACAACTACTACTGCTACTACAGTGACTATTACAACTACTACTACTGCTACAACTACTACTACTAGTGCTACTACTGTTACTATTACTACTACTACTATTATTACTACTACAACTACTACTGCTACTTGTAGAGCAGAAAGCAGCTAACTAAAAGAAGCTACATTTTCTTATTAATTTTACACTTATATGTCAGCAGGATTCAGGGTCTGTTGAGATTAAGCAGACAGATACTTTATTAGAAGTAGAAGGGGTCTTATTTAGGGTTAAAAAAGAAAGAAAAGAAAGAAAGTCAGAGTGTGTTCTGCGCTGTGAAGGGTACTGCATCAACTTACTTTGCTAAACCAGTAGGAGGAGAGAAAGCTTAATTGGGGGTGTGGCTTAGACACTATAAAAACAGGTGACTCAAATTACAACTTCCTGTTGCTAGCCCTGCTTGTAGAGCAGAAAGCAGCTTACTAAAAGAAGCTACATTTTCTTATTAATTTAACACTTATATCTCAGCAGGAGTCAGGGTCTGTTGAGATTAAGCAGACAGATACTTTATTGGAAGTAGAAGGGGTCTTATTTAGGGTTAAGAAAAGAAAGAAAGTCAGTGTGTGTTCTGTGCTATGAAGGGTACTGTATCAACTTACTTTGCTAAACCAGTAGGGGGAGCGAGCGCTTAATTGGGGCTGTGGCTTAGACACTATAAAAGCAGGTGACTCAAATTACAACTTCCTGTTGCTAGCCTTTTTTCTTACTAATTGCCCTCCATCCCACCTCTCCACCCACCCAATCTAAGCCAGTTCTACTTTTATAGCCACTGGATTTGACTGTCAACAGGAACTTCCTGTTTGGCAGTAGGAAGGGAAGGATCATAGAGAAACATTAGTTTTGTCAACCCTGTGTGGTACCATTTGCTTGTAACTGACTCTTCAGTGAATAGCAGAGCATTGTGGGAACCTGGAGGACTAGCAATAGGCTAGTATACCTCCTACCCCAAAACAACATCTCTCTGTTAAAAGCACTGTTGCCTGGTGGTTCTCTTTCCCTATTAAAGGCTTGTAAACCTTCAATTCACAGAATCTTGCTGAATTTAAGTAAATATTTTTATTTTTACTGTGCCCCGAAACAGAAGTGAACGAATGCTTGCTTCATTTTTTTCAGCTTAAAACCTGCCCCTCTAGTAAGCGAGGCATTTAATAGTGGCATTGCTACTGATATAGCAAACCTCTGGTGAGAGGCGGAGCAGTGCAATGCACCAATATACTTTGATATACCATTAATATATTTGTTTTAACTGTTGCTGTATTGTGTGGTACCATTTGTTTGTAACTGACTCTTCAGTGAATAGCAGAGCATTGTGGGAACCTGGAGGACTAGCAATAGGCTAGTATACCTCCTACCCAAAAACAACATCTCTCTGTTAAAAGCACTGTTGCCTGGTGGTTCTCTTGCCCTTTTAAGAGCTTCTAAACCTTCAACTCACCGAATCTTGCTGAATTTAAGTAAATATTGTTATTTTTACTTTGCACCAAAACCGGAAGTGAACAGACGCTTACTTCTGTTTTTTCAGCTTTAAACTTGCCCCTCTAGCAAGCAGGGTGAGCATCCGCTGGGCCACGCGCAGAGACACACGCATTTGCGTGTGTCCACTGGGCATGCTGAAACTGCTGGCATTAGACAAACTTGGATAAGATAATTTTAGCATATCCTCTGCTTAGTAAATATACACCTTTAATAATGGAAAAAGAACTTAGTAAGTGTATGCAATGTTTGATGTATAGTGAGGGAAAGTATGGGAGCGAGTATGTATGTGCTAGCTGCCATCTGATTACTGCTCTTGAAGCAGAGATAGCTTTTTCTGCTTAATATTAAACCAGTTTCTACTGATATTAGGGAATTGGAAAGTTACAGTGATCTTATGGATAAACAATTTCATTCTAATGAACAATTTCCTTCACATTTAGGTAGCATTTCTATGCCTCCTGATGAGGAGATAATTGTAACGACTAGTACTGGTATACCTGTTGCCTCTGCCCCCTCTTATAAGGTGGATGATTATCCACCCTCTTCTTATGATAATGATGACTGAACCATTGTCACAAAGCCTATTAAAAATAGGAGGGGTGGTCAAATATACAATAGTTCCCCTATTGGAACTCGTAATAGGTTTGAGCAATTGACTGTATCAAATAATGAAGTACTACATGATTTATCCTGTGTGCATCACCCTCTGTTGATAATAATGGTTTAAAAATACTTTTCAATTAGGAGTTAATGCCCATGAATACTTGTCCTATTAAGTCTCAAGCTACCAAATCAATACCTATTAAGTTAATCACTCCAGGTGGTAGTCAATCACCTGTTTCTGATTCTTGTACCCTACTGTCTGAAAACAAGTGGTAATCCTGAGATTCAATCATTAAGCGCATTAACATGGTAGTATGCAATAGTGACGAGAGCAACCACACTTGTTCTAGCTTCCGTGAGCCAGGGTATCTGACATTACCTCCATGATGCCTAAAATATTACAAAATGCGGGGGGAATCCACTGGTTTTGATACACGCTGGTGTTAATGATATAAACAACACCCCATTTAATCAATTACAACAGGACTATGTTGCATTATGTAACCTGTTACTTGATAGGGGATGCTGTGCATGTATATCTGAAATTCTACCTGTCCCAAGAGCAACATCTACCATGAGGCAGAAAATCAAAGCCCTAAATGAAAGGCTGAGAAAGTGGTGTTTTAAGCAGGATATATCCTGTATTACCCACTGGGAATAATTTTCAGATTATTCTTCCTTGTTTTGCTGTGACAGTTTATATCTCAGTCGTAGGGGTAGTACACTTATCGGGAAAAGTATCACTAAGATCATAAATCATTGTTTAAACTAAAAACAACGGGAGAAAATGGGTCTATTCCCAAGTCTCTGAATACTTACCAAAATATTATTACAACTAAATGTAAATTCCTAGCTTTGAATGCAAGATCTTTAAACCAACTCAAATTAGCAGAACTCAAAGCCAAATGTAAAACTTTAAATATAGGTGTGATGGGAGTAACTGAAACTTGGTGGGATGTTTCCTCAATTTGGTCCAGAGAAATTGCAGATTATAAGTTATGTCATAAAAACATATTAGATAAGCAAGGTGGTGGAGTTTGTATGTACTTACGAAATCATATTCCTTCTTTTGAAGTGTGTTCTCCCTTTCCTTTGGAAAGTATATGGGTTAAAATCTTATTGAAGGAGCAGTCCTATATAACTACTGGTAACATCTATCGACCTCCATCTGCAAATTCAGATTACACAACCGATATGTTTAAAGAAATTACACATTTTTCAGAATCTCAAGATACTGTAATATTTGATGACTTTAACCTCCCTCATATTAACTGGGACTCATTCTCAGGACAGTCCAATGCTGAGAAAGGACTAATAGATGTGGTAGTTAGTACTGGATTACAACAACTTGTTACTGAACCACTCAAGGTGCTAATATTTTGGATCTATTATTTAGTAACATAGAGCAACAAATTAGCAATTAACAAATTAGGGATCCACTGGGACCAGTGATCATTCATCTATTCTTTTTGAAATTCAACAGTTTAACACTACACAAAGGAAGTTATACTGTATAAAAAATTATAATAAAGCAAATTTTTCTAAAATCAATAAATACTTACAAAACATAAACTGGGAATCTAATCTTCTTAATTGTACAACACAACAAGCTTGGGACTTTTTTAAAAACATTGTACATTATTTGGAAAATATCTTCATTCCATCTAAGAGTAATTTAATAATAATGGGAAAAGTTCCCCCTTGGTTCAACAAGACTATTAAAAATCAGATTAAAATAAAAATTAAACTTTTTAGGAAACTTAATAATAGTTCTTTTCCATTTCAAACTACTCTATTACATAAATACAGACTATCTGTGAAAAACATAAAAAATTCAATTCAATTGGCAAAAAATAAGCTAGAATTTAAACTAGCTCACACAAAAGACTGTTACAAATCTCTTTTCTCCTATATAAATAGTAAAAATGGTGTATCAAGGACCATTGGTCCCATTATAACCAATGGCTCTTCTCTATCTGATATAGAAACCTCAGATCTCTTTAATAAGTACTTTTGTTCTGTCTTCTCTCAAAAATCACCTATTAGTATATTTAAAGTTCACCACGTACATTATCATAGGTTCTATCCAACTGACATTATACAGGCTATCAAAAAACTAAAAGAAAATACTTGTCCGGGCCCACACGGTATTCATCCATGGTTTCTGATTGAAACCTCTATAAATATTTCTGTACCTTTGTCAATTATCTTCAACAAATCCTTACAAGAAAGCATTGTACCAAATGATTGTCATTCAGCAATAGTTACTCCCATATTTAAAAACGGCAATAGAGGTTCTGTGCAAAATTATTGTCCAATTAGCCTGACCTCAGTGGCTGGTAAATTAATGAAACGAGTAATGAAGTCTCTAATAGATCAAGATTGTAAAAGATTAGGAATTCATGATTCAACTCAGCATGGGTTTACTCCCAAGTATTCCTGCACCACCAAACTGATATCTTTTTACAATAATATAAGTAGTCTACTAGACGTGGGTATCCCAACTGATGTAATTCTTTTGGACTTTAGTAGAGCTTTTGATAAAGTCTCACATGAAAAACTCATTACTAAAATACACAATCTAGGTTTGTCACCTGATATTGTCAACTGGACTTTAAACTGGTTGACAAATCATTCTCAGAGAGTCAGAATAAATGATATCTTGTCTGATTTGGGTAGTGTGACAAGTGGTGTACCACGGGGGGTCTTGGGACCAACATTGTTTAATCTCTTTATCAGTTATTTACAAACAGGGCCAAATAACTTCATGGTTAAATTTGTAGATGATATTAAATTGGGGGGCAAGGTTAATAATCAAGAAAATATTTCTGCATTAAAGAAGGATTTGGAAAAATTAACACTTTTGCAAATGAAAATCATATGCAGTTTAATCAAGACAAATGTTTAGTAGTGCATTTCAGTGTAAATAATCCAAAAACGATATATTATATAAACGGACTACCACTTCACTCATCAAATTGTGAAAAAGATTTAGGGATATATGTTAATAATAAACTTACATCAAATGATCACTGTGTTAGAACTGCTTGTTTGACCAACAGACTTTTGAGGCAAATAAAATGCACTTTTGTTAATCGCACTGAACAATGCTTATTCCATTGTATAGGGCATACATTAGACCATTTCTACACTATGGCTCCCCTTCCCGGAATCCAAACCAAAAAAAAGACATAGCAATTCTTGAACAGGTTCAAAGGAGAGTAACTAGAATGATGCCGAGATTAACAAACTTGGATTATCAGAACAGATTAAAAGCTACTGGTCTCTTCTCTCTTCAAACTAGAAGATTAAGAGGTGATATGCTTATGGTTTTTAATTTAATAAATGCACCAGATCTAATTGAAAAATGTGGTCTAACATTCTCCAAAAGGAGACATGTTCTGAGACTGCATAATACACAGCTTGAAGTAAAAACTTATAAACCAGCAAAAGGGGAAACTTTTTTCCAATAAGAGCATCCCTTGTATGGAACACCTTGCCACTAGAATTGGTAGAGGCAACTAGTGCCACTGTCTTTAAAAACAAATTAGATGCTTGGTTGAGGGATAATAGATAAATAATGTCCCACATAGTGTGGGGAACAGTCTCGATGGGCTCTGGTCTTCTTCTGTTCTTTCATAGCAAGTAATACCAAGTAATACTACTACTGCTACTACTGCTACTACAGTTACTACTACATCTACTACTATTACAACTACTACTGCTATTACTACTACTATTACTACTACTGCTACTACTGCTACTACTACTACTACTATTACTACTACTACTACTGCTACTACTACTATTACTGCTACTACTACTACAGCTACAACTGCTACAGCTACTGCTACTACTACTATTACTACTACTGCTACTACTACTATTATTACTGCTACTACTACTGCTACTACTACTATTACTACTACTATAGCTACTACTGCTACTGCTACTGCTACTACTGCTACTGCTTCTACTACTGCTACTACTACTACCACTGTTACTACTACTACTACTGCTACTATTACTGCTACTACTGCTACTACTACTACTGCTCACTCCTGCTCAGAGTTACATCAATATTAGATTAAAGAGGACAGGAAATTATTTCTAATCACCGCTGTTTATAATGTTCCTGATTTCAGAAATTATATCTGTAAGCCTAAATGATTCATATGTAAGAGTACCTCAATAAAATAAAAAGCAATGTAATAAACTGTACTTTGCATTGTTTTGCTTTTACAGGTAGCATTCTGTTACAGCTCTGTTCATAGAACCTATGGTCTGGAGTTACAGGGCTCCAGCTGGTAACATCGCCTGCATAATGAAGTGGGACACAACAATGCAGGCATAACATCGTGGTTGGAAAGACTGCCTGGCCACAACATCATGGTGCAGAATACTGTAGGCCACCACTCTGGCTTGCATTGCCAGAGTCCCACAGTGCCAGCAGGATATGTAAGGACAACAGGGCACCCTGGCAATGAAGCACGGGTCAGGCATGATGAAAGGCCCACAATGACCGATGGATGAATCCTGGTGCCTGCTCTGCCACTGCAAATGCAGCAGCTGCTGTTCCGGAAAGCATCAGCCAGTGTGTGAAATCTCTAAGCATTGTTCTCATCATGATATACACAATATCAATGTTTAGTGTAGTGCACAATGTCTTACATCCAATGGGTCTTCTAGTATCCTGGATCCTCATTGTCTCCTGATACAGATGTCTTCATCCCCTGCTGAAGGGGCAGGCACTGGAATACGGCCATCAGTTATTGTGTGCCTTTCATTGTGCCTGCCCTGTACTTCATTGCCAGGGTGCCCTGTTGTCTGTACATGTCCTGCTGGCACTGTGAGACTCTGACAACACAAGCCGGAGTGGTGGCCATGGTATTCTGCACTGCGATGTTGTGGCCTAGTGGTCTTTCCGACTGCGATGTTATGCCTGCGTTGTTGTGTCCCACTTTATTATGTGGGCAATGTTATCAGCCAGAATGAGTTTTAGCTATGTCAAGGTTTGTACACAGAACTGTAGCATGGTTATGGAAGGACAGTGGCTCATGCTTAGCATTCTCTACACAAAGCATGACACAGCAAAAACTCCAAATCACTGGCTTCATGAAGAGAACTGTGCAGAATGTTTTCCATAAAAAGAAAACAATTGAAATCACAGTTTTGCACAATTCAGGTACTTTTCATCAGGGACAAACTGTGGATTTACTCTAGTTCAGTTTCAGAAAGGCTTTTGACTTGATGCCTCACATAAGATTGCTAAAGAAGCTAGAAGATTTGGGTATAGTGCAGGGCAAAGTTAGATGGCTGAGAAATGGATTGGAAGGGGGACAGCAGAGGGCTGTAGTTAACAGTCAAATCATATGAGCGGGAAGTCACTTGTGGGGTACAACAAGGATTCATCCTGGCTCCAGTCCTATTCAGCATGTTCATTAGCAACATGGAAAATGCAATCCTGAGCAAGATTTGTCTCTTGCAGGTGACACTAAACTCTGTGGCACTGAAGAAAGCAAAGGGTTAGGGAGATGCAAAGAGACTTGTAAAGTCTAGCAAGGTGGTCAGAGGTTTTGCAATTGAAATTTAATGCCAAAACTTGCAAGATGATGCACACCGGGAACAAGAACCTGAGGACAGAGTACTGGATGGGGGTGGAGGGTAACGCTGTGCATGACCTCTGAGGAAAAAGACCTAGGAGCCATCATCAGTGAGTAACTAAAACAAACAAACCAGTGAAACAAGGCCTGGAGTAAGGCAAGCAGGATGCCGGGGTGTATAGGAAGGGGCCCTGACAGCAGAAGGAAGGAGGCATTACTACCTCTCCATTGATCACTAGGGACGTCCCACCTGGAATACTTTGCACAGTTCTGGAGTCCTCACCTAAGAAAAGGACATACTAGAGACAGTGTAATGTAGAGTAACCAAAATGATTCAGGGCCAGCAGGGCAGATGTTATGAGGATCGTCTCAAGGCAGTGAACATGCACTTGCTGGAGGCCTGATAAGAGAGAAGCGATATAACAGAGACCTTCAAATTCATAAAAGGGATGAACAAGGTAAACTGTGAGACACTATTTAGCATAAGTAACGTATCAAGAACAAGGGGTATGAGTAGAAATTGATGGGGAGACATTCAGGAGGGACGTTAGAAAGTTTTATTTTACAGAAAGGGTGGTCAAGCAGTGCAACATTCTGCTAGCAAATATGGTGAGCACCAAAACTATCAAAGGTTTTAATGGATCCTGGCCTGGTAGCACTGAGGGTTGAGGCACTGGATGCCACACCTCACGCTATGCCAGTGACCCAGATTCGAGAATGAGCCTGGGCTGTTGGGAGTCAGTGGGGGGAGGCTAAGAGTTGGATTTTAGAGGCCATCAGGGAGCTTTTCACTCTCAGGCAGGGATCCAGCCACTCCTGCTGAAGGGCTGCCCTCAGATGGAAGCCTGATGGTAGTGCAGTCAGGGAGTGACTTGAGTTGGGAAGGTGCTGCAGATTGCTGCACGTGTGTCCCTCCACATGCATGTGGGCAACCGCAGCAAGGGCGGAGAGAAAAAATAGAAAAAACTCAGAGTTGGTAGGCTCCTTGATGGCACCCACAGCACCTGATCCAGGCCCCCCGGAGTCTAGATGTTGGTCTCTGTGGGGGGGGAGTTGACACCTTCGCCCACAGCCCTGCCACGGGGGGTCCAACCCATGGGGGATTGCCGGGTGAGACAGGTCAGAGGATGGGGTCCTGAGACTGAGCCCCTCAGGGCAAGGGCCGGAGCTGCCTACCAGAGCTGATATGTGCCTCCCCCATTGTCAAGGAGGAGGGTAGCAGCGGGGAAGAGAGCCAAAGAGCTGGCTAAAAAAAAGGTTTGAAGGAACAGAGTGAAGACCCTAGTGGTTGGTCATGGCAATAATGGTAGGGTGGGAAGCATGATGGTGAATAGTCTGAGTTAAAACCCTGTATAGACAATATGTCCTGGGTTTCTTAAGGTTTTATAGGTAGTCTGGATGGACCAATGGTCTTTTTCTGCCATCATTGTCTATGTTTCATTTTGGTATGGATCAGGAGTTGATCACCTCTGCCATCTTTGTCAACCTGGCCAAAGCCTTCAGCATTTTTGCCCCAACCCATTCTTCCTGGACCAGCTAAAAGCTGCAGGACTCTCCTGCTCTTCTGTTAAGTGGTGTAGCTCATACCTTGATGGTAAGACCCAAGCTGTCCATAATTGATGATGCCATCTCCTCTAATTATCCTGTCTGCTCTAAGACCCCCCCAAGTATCCATCCTTGGTCCTGTCCTATTCTCCATCTTCTAAACGACCTCCCCCTCACCAGCCCCTCTGCATCCATTAACATGTACATAGATTACCTGGTTCTCTACCCCTCTCATTCCTCTGTCACTGACTTAACAACCTTACAACTGCTGGATTTGAACAACATCCATTGCTGGCTTCAGGCCAATCAATTGTCCCTCAATGCCCCCCCCCCAAAAAATGGTCTCCATGACCTTTATCACTAGTCCAAAGCATGCTAAGCTCTCCCCTCCCCATCCTCTCAAACCCATGATTGTGGTGTGATTGAAGATGTTGGATTGTCATCTTGTCTTATCTACTCACATGGATACCATCCACCAGAAGCTCCATTCAAACATAAGGCACATTACAAGAATAAAGCAAGTATCCTGCTTCCTGCCCATAGAAATATTATTATGAAGATTGTTCTACATGTTCTACATTCTATGTTGCACTTCCCACAAGTCCACTTTTGCCAAACTAGATCACCTCTTTCACGCCTTCTTCCACTTTGCTCTGATACGCCTCCCCAGAACCCACCACTGTTTCTTGTATTCCTCCCTTTCATTGCCATCTCTTGATGCCAGGCACCTCACTCAATTGTGCTGGCTTAGTTTCCAAATTCTGTCTGTGCTTCTCCCTCACCTTCCCTCCCTCCCTCATATCCTTCCCTTCCCCTTCCCTCCTTCACCTCCTATTCCTTTTGCAGCTCTGACACCAGCTGTCTCACCCTCCCTCATAACAAATCTTCTGCTGGTCAAACTGTTTTCTCCTTCTACTGCCTCAGACTTTGGAGCACCCTCCACATTGCTGTTCACAATGTTCCCTTTTCCCAATCTCTAAAATCCCTCCTCCATGATTTCACTACTCACTCCTGCAATTGTCACTGATCCTGGGCTAGTCCCACTCCTCCTGCTTCCATATTACTGTCATCCCTAATGCCCTAATTTATCAATCCACTATCCCCCTTGGACTTGTGCCCACTGTACTTGCAATCTCCTTTCCCTCCCTCATTTTACTTCCAGTTACACTTTGCTAGGATCTTATACTAGGAGATAGAATGGGAGAAGGCATTACTGCCCATTTTAACGTTCCCCACATAGCGGGCTCAATATTATCAGTTTAAGCATATTAGTTGATCTATTTCTCTTTTAAATAAATCCATGTTACCATTTAGAACAACATACTCTGGAAGGGCATTCCATATTCTCACTGTTCTACAGATAAAGGAATAATATCTTGCGTTTGTCTTTACAGTGTCTAATTTCTTTTGAAATGTATGTGCTCTTAGACCTTCCAGTTTCTCCCTTAACTGTATACCAAATTCATTCTTTAATTCTGGATCTTTCATAATTTTAAACAACTGTAGGAGGTCCCCTCTCTTCTTTCTATTTTATAAACTAACAGACCCAACTTCTTCAACCTATCTTCATAACTATAATTTTTTGTGGACCATATCATTTTTGTAAAGGTATTTTGTATTTTTTCTATCCTATTTATTTCACCTCTAGTATATGACGACTCCACAAGAATGAACCATAATCGATGTGGGGTCTTACAAATGTCCTATACAAAGGAAGTAAACATTCTCTTGATCCATTTCTAAAATTCCTCTTGCTGTTTCTATTCATATAATTAGTCTTCCTAACTACCTCTGATCTCTGTGGTCTGAAGGTCATACCATCATCTATTATTATCCCACAGTCATTTTTCTTTTCTGTTGTTTTGTCTTTTTGGCTGTTCAAATAATATATATGCCTGGAATTTTTTCCCCCATATGCAGTACTCTGTATTTCTCTATGCTGAATGGCATTTTATTCTCTGTGGCCCACATTTCCAATTTTTTCAGATCATCTTCAAGATTCTGAATACTCTCCATAGTGCTTACTTGCCCTCCCAATTTTATATCGTCTGCAAACCTAACCAGAATGTTCTTTATGTTACATTGTATGTCCCGCAGATATATTGAAAATAGCATGGGGCCCAGCACTGACCCTTGTGGCACCCCACTTGTCACATCAGATAAACCAGAATATGTACCCCTAATCCTAACTGTATGCTTTCTCTCCTCTAGCCAACTCTGTACCCATTTTATCAGTCTACTGCCCATTCCTAGTAGTTCCATTTTGACAATAAGCTGACTGTGAGGTACCTTATCGAATGCTTTCTGGAAATCCAGGAGAAAAACATCTACTGGATTAATTTCATGCAACTTTCTATTGATTTGTTCATAAAAAATAAGTTGTTTTTTCTGACATGATCTATTTTTCTTAAATCCACATAGTCTTGCATCATTCACATCTAATTCCTTAAGATTGTATTCCAACTTATCTTTTAGAAATGTTTCTGCAATGTTACACACTATTGCAGTTAGGCTGACTGGTCTATAGCTAGTCACAGATGTTTCGACACTTTTCTGTTTATACGGTGGAGTCACAATAGCATTTTTTCAATCCTCAGGTACCTCTCCTGTAGAAAAAGATTGGTTGAACAAGTGTGCCGGGGGGCTGCTATATATTCCCTTACTTCTCTCAGTAACCTAGGGTATAACAAATCCGGCCCTGCTGATTTATGAGGTTTCAACTCACTCAACAATTTTTCTAAGTAATATACACTAATAACTAAGTCCAAATTCCTGCTGTAGTTTTGTTTGATTTTTGTATTTTTTTGCTCTTTCTTATTATATACTGGATAGAAATACTGATTTAATTTTTCCACCATTTCTGCTGTTTCAACAACCTCCTCACCTCCTATATTTAGGGACCTTATCTGTGTAACCCTCCCCAACCCTGTCCTTTTTCCAAAACAACGACAGGTGGCATGCTGTTAGCATTTGGCAGCAATACCTGGTGGGGAGCTGAATATCTATGGGTTCGGGGAAGGATGAGGCTACTTGGCACAAGAGGCCTAGGTTTGACTACTCTGCACAGGGGCACCCAAGTAAATCCAACTACAGGAAGCAATAACTGTAATGTCCAGAACCAGAATTGGGATTTTTCAGTGTGGCTTTATTTATGAACTCACTGAACATAAACAAAGCTCTGTATGGTCCCCCACAGGGCTATGTAACTGTAATGCAGATTAGAGGTTAAACACAGTGGTCCATTTGAGGAATGAACACTTTACAACAGTTGTCTGGCTTTGGACCCACCAGGCACTCAGCCCGGACTTTGCATGCACATTGGATACACAGCCCGACTGGCCCAGCTCCCCTGCCGGCCACTCTACTGACGGTCCACTTGGCGAATGAACCCAAACTCTACTTGGAAAGACATCCCATCCTACAAGGAGTAATGTTCCCATCCTGTGGCTCCCCACACCACTTGAAGTCTGTGACTCCTAGAGAGATTTTCATGTTGCGACCCACGTCTGGGTACCCACCCCATCACGGGCCAAGCGCATGAGGTGAGTAGCAAAAAACAGAAGAAATCCATAGAGGTGGACCTGGTTACTAAAGATGGGGATCGATCCACCTCCAGCTCCCACAGCCCATACCCGGCCACTTCTCTGAACACACAGAAACTTCAGGACTGTAAAAATGTAGATTGCATGGTGGATGAACTGATGCACTCCCTCTACTGTGAACTCTAAATCCATTTAAACTTTAAACTGACTGCTCCATTTGTTCATTCTAGTGTATATAGTCCTCCCAAACAGCAGTCCCCAATAAAACCATTTGAAACTTGAAACTGAATTCACTGCTCCATTTGTTCATCCTAGTGTATATAGTCCTCCCAAACAGCAGTCCCCAATAACATTTCCTGACTGAAAAACAGTTGTTTGCCCTTTAAACTGGAGCCAAACACTCACCCAATCGTTGCAGGGCCCCACAGGCGAAGTCCTTTAACCTTTTCTGTATACCCAAACAGACAAAGTAATTTCAGGCAGTTTCTTTCCTTAGTGGGAAAAGGGGATTGCCCCTGGAACCCACAGAGACCTTTTCCTACCCCCCTCCCGGAGGGAGGGGGCACTGAGACTGAGGGGACGGTCTCCACCACTTGAAGAATGGTGAAACACAGAAAAACTTCCTTCTGTGTGGAGGCAAAACTCAAACTACAGTCTGATGCTTCCTTCTTGCTCAAGGACAAATGGAAGACTGGCTTTTCAAATTCCCAAGGTTCTAGAACTACTCTGAGCTGAAGATTCCAAATGTGGCTCATGCAGCTGTAACAATTCTATAATGATGTCATCTCTCCAGTCTCAGCTGTGACTGAGGACAGAGTGAGACAGTGTGAAACCCATTTAACTGGAGTTTCACAAGCTGCCTTCCCTGCCTACCACTAGGTCTTACTGGGATTCTAGTAACCCCAGGTAACAAAGGGGTTACACTCGCCCTTGACCAGGAAAATGACTGTCCCCAGTCATTATGCACCCAGCCTTAGGCCATCCCACCCTATGTGCTACCTGCAGAGGGGGGTGATCAGGCCCCCTCCTACCGTGTGTGAGCACAGGTAGGCAACACTAAGGGCCTAGAGGCCTATAGCTGACATTTCAGCCTCTACTCTATCCACTTACTATGGACACCTAGTGGCTCTGGTAGAACCTTCCAGAGCATAGCCCTGATAGATCAGCACTGCAATCCCTACAGCCGTTCAGGACCACAGCCTGTCTATCCCCCTTAACCCTCTAGGGAAAACCTATCTGCCTCTACATAACATCCCAAATAAAAACAAAACCCGGGGACCTCCCTGACCTTTGGCAGCCTGCAACTACAACATTAGAAACACAAACAGTACTTTAATTTCTAAACATAAGCACTGAAATGAGGAACTCCAATGAGCCCCTCCTCCTCTTCTTGTCTTCTCTTCTTTCTTCCAGGAACACCTGTAGAAAAGACAAAAAAACAACAAAACAAAACACCTATTCTGCATTTACGATCTACCTAAATAACGATGACTACAACAACAACCACAACCCTTACCATACAGGATAAACAAAACACTAAACAATCCCAAAAGAAAAAATATATTTTTTTAGAAAAGTAAAAAGACAGTATATACATTAAGTACAGAAATGACATTGATAACAATACACTTTTTGGAGGGATGGAATGCCCTAAATGTCCCACTAGTGACTACAAGGCCCGAAGGCCAGTCCATTAAAGAGTCTCTCCTGGGCCGGAGCCCCGTGAACATAGTCTTTTAAGGCCATAATCCTGAAGGGGAGAGTCTTTGCGGACAGTTCACACACTGTTTGAAGTCTGTAGTGTAAGGTGTGTATTGCAATGTCATAAAGACAGAATAAAAAGAGATTTTAACTCACCAGCCTCTTGAAGTATTCGAACGTCACCAACCTGGTCCCTGCTGAAGTCTCTCCCTGGCGGCATGTCTTCTGATACAGCTGGGTGGACTTCTTCCGGGAACCCACAGGAGTGCACATCTGGAAACAGCTGGGCTGATGTCATATCTGGAGATGGAACCTTAGAACAAGAACAAAAAGAGAAACAGCTGGTCCGGCGTCATCCGATTACCAGGCGATGAACAGGAAACAGCTGGGCTGGTGTCCTCTCTGGATCTGAAGTCATCTGGTGGTACCAGTAGGTGGTTGGTGATTGCAGACAGTTTACTGTAGACTGAAGAATGTCTGGCCCCGAATTTTTGTTTATTCATTTTGTCAGTTCAATAAAGGTACTTCACGGTTCAGATGTGGCAGTATTGACTATCACTGCTCGGCTCTCCATTTTGTAGGCACGGGCTTAATTTCCCGGGCTTAATTTCCGGGAGGTCCTTGCATTGAGGCCAATAGTAGAGGTGGTCAGGGGCTTGAATTATTACTCCATCTAGACACACATAATTCACACAGTGGGAGACTTCGAGTCCCTCTCCATCCACTATTCTCACTCCGTCCATAAACAGTGTCCTGCCTCTCTTCCACTATATATACTTTTCATGGAACAGTCTATTCTTTACATGCTGATTAGTCCCAGGATGCACATGTTTCATTGCTTCATCCCAGATCCAGGATTTCCTGCAGTTCTCAATCTCCTCCCAGACTCTCCGAGGAAAGGTAGGAAAGGTCATAACAAAGATTTCATTGGCCTTTCTACGAACCAGTCTCTCCTCTTTACTTGCTTTGGTCAATCTGAGACCGCTGGCCTGGCTTGGGGGTGGCCAGTCCTGGTTCTGCCAGCTTCGCATCCTCAATGAAATTAAAAACGGATCCCTGACTTCTTTTTCTTCTGGTGAAGCCAGGGCAGTGGCATCACCACCTTCTTGAACACATTCCTCTGAGGCAAGATCTTGAGGCTGTGTACCCATTCCTATCTCACAAGGCCACTTAGGTTCCTCCTCATCTTCCTCTTCACTGAGGATCTGAGCCCAAGAGTGAGCAGTAGTTCTCACCCCCGAGACTATCCATTCATCACTAGGAGCGGAGGTCGATAGCTCCCATTCAATGGCCTCCCGCATCTCATCTTCACCTTCGAGACTTGGGCTAGGCACCCCCACCCAGGGGTCTATTGATGCTTTATCTGAACTTGCTTTCTGAGATCCAGCATCTAAAACTTCAACTTCAGATTCAGTCTCTAATTCTGCACTCTCTAACTTTGTGCCACACTCCCCCGGGGGACCTTCCTCCACAGGCTCCGCCTGATGCTGTGTGCTGCCAACTGCAGATTCTTGAAGTTGTGTCCATGTGGGAGCCAAACAAATTTGAGGTGCTTTATACAAGCCATATTTTTGTAGACATCCAGCACAGTGAGGAATCATGAAGACATCCCTTCCAGCAATCAAGCACATCTGGCATACATGCACTGGATAATTAGGAATTGCCACATCGGGAGGGAGTTGCCCTCTATAGCACCAATTTTCAATATCTCTCAATCTATTTACTGATGCTGTTACTGCAACCCGGGCATGATCCGGGTAACAAGCTGGTCCTGAGGCCATAACTGCAGAAAACAAACAAAAGTTCACTGTAACTGAAAGTCCACTTTAAATGAACACACTCTGTAGCTTTAAAATGGCTCCTCTGCTGTTGTGTTTACTTTACACCCACCCTGTAATGGCGGCAGCACTCCTGTGCATCAACATTCAGACTCTGGGTCAAGCCACTCTCTTTCGATTTACATCAGCTACTATTAATTTTATTTCAAACTGCACAACTTGCTCTTTTTCTTGCTGTTCTCACATTACAGGATTTTCCTTGGACTTTTCACATGCTGGCAACATTTATTTAATCACAGTCCTTTTAAAACTTCAGGTTTCAGCACAGGATTGCCTGCTTCTACTAGCGTTGCATTTATGTTACAACCCACAGTCTCTCTCTGGCTGCAAACTTTAAACTGAGGCTACTTTCATTGCTATGCTCACATTTAATGGCCTTGCAGACTTGCACTTGCTAGCAGGATATCACACAATCGCTACTTGCAAAGCGACTATACAGCTGCACTCACATTTTATATGGCATTACTGAAAATCACTGATTTGAGCAGTTTCAAATCATTTACTCACTGTTATGGTAGCAGATTGCTGCGATGGAGGAAAATGGCCTGCAGACAGATTTTTTTTTTGAAGGCCTCAGATTTCAAATGGGCGGGCAGTCTCCGCGATCGTAGTATTACTCACACAGTTCACTGATCCCACGACCGATAAGCGGGTTGAGCCCGATTTTGAACTAGAAAAGTCACTTTTCACTGTTTACAGCGCTTTGAACACTTCGTGAATGCTCCTCCACTACCAGTACATGCACTACTCTCTGTCTCCCTCTCGAATGCTGAAGCAGACACATAAGAGCTGGCTGAGGGGCGGGACTAATGGCAAACTGACCAACCACACGACGCCATGCAAATGAGCCTCTTCTTCCTCACGAGGGCTCCTTTCCTCATGGTGATCGTTCAGCAGGCAAATTCAAACTGAAAAGATGCACTTTTTTTTTTCAACTGACTCCACGGCGGGAGCCCATTTCAACCATGTAACATTGCCATTAACTCTGCAGTCTCTAGCATTGCACAGAAAGCATTTCCAACATCCAGGGCATAATTTCTCTGTTGCTACTCCTAGTTTTCCACACTTTCCTTCACAGAAACTCATTTTAAAAGCATTTCAAATGTCCAGGGCATAATTTCTCTGTTGCTACCCCTAGTTTTCCACACTTTTCTTCACAGAACTTTATTTTAAAACTGACAAACGCTGTAAACTATGTTGATGCAGGACAAGGACACACACTTTGGTTTTACAGCTCATTGGTAAACAGTTGGCATTTTTAAACAGCAGCACAAGATTCACAGCACATAGCACACACTAGGGAAATTGCTTCAACTTTTTTTGGGCTACTGACTGCCAGATAGCCTAAACGCTAGCCTACTTGCCCAAGCCCCTTCCTTCCTAAACAAATCCAAAGTGGTGCCTCCATTTTTGTAACCCTCCCCACCCCTGTCCTTTTACCAAAGCAACGACAGGTGGCATGCTGTTGGCATTTGGCAGCAATACCTGGTGGGGAGCTGTATATCTACGGGTTCGGGGAAGGATGAGGCTACTAGGCACAAGAGGCCTAGGTTTGACTACTCTGCACAGGGGCACCCAAGTAAATCCAACTACAGGAAGCAATAACTGTAATGTCCAGAACCAGAATTGGTATTTTTCAGTGTGGCTTTATTTGTGAACTCACTGAACATAAACAAAGCTCTGTATGGTCCCCCACAGGGCTACATAACTATAATGCAGATTAGAGGTTAAACACAGTGGTCCATTTGAGGAATGAACACTTTACAACAGTTGTCTGGCTTTGGACCCACCAGGCACTCAGCCCGGACTTTGCATACACGTTGGATACACAGCCCAACTCCCCTGCCGGCCACTCTACTGACGGTCCACTTGGCGAATGAACCCAAACTCTACTTGGAAAGACATCTCCTCAAACAAGGAAGCTCCCAAACTGTGGCTCCCCACACCACTTGAAGTCTGTGACTCCTAGAGAGATTTTCAAGTTGCGATTCACGTCTGGGTACCCACCCCATCACTGGCCAAGTGCATGAGGCGAGTAGCAAAAAACAGAAGAAATCCATAGAGGTGGACCTGGTCACTAAAGATGGGGATCTATCCACCTCCAGCTCCCACAGCCCATACCCGGCCATTTCTCTAAACACACAGAAACTTCAGGACTGTAAAAATGTAGATTGCATGGTGGATGAACTGATGCACCCCCTCTACTGTGAACTCTAAATCCATTTAAACTTTAAACTGACTGCTCCATTTGTTCGTTCTAGTGTATATAGTCCTTCCAAACAGCAGTCCCTAATAAAACCATTTGAAACTTGAAACTGAATTCACTGCTCTATTTGTTCATCCTAGTGTATATAGTCCTCCCAAGCAGCAGTCCCCAATAACATTTCCTGACTGAAAAACAGTTGTTTGCCCCTTAAACTGGAGCCAAACACTCACCCAATCATTGCAGGGCCCCACATGTGAAGTCCTTTAACGTTTTCTGTATACTCAAACAGACAAAGTAATTTCAGGCAGCTTCTTTCCTTGGTGGGAAAAGGGGATTGCCCCTGGAACCCACAGAAACCTTTTCCTACCCCCCTCCCAGAGGGAGGGGGCACTGAGACCAAGGGGACAGTCTTCACCACTTGAAGAATGGTGAAACACAGAAAAACTTCCTTCTGTTTGGAGGCAAAACTCAAACTACAGTCTGATGCTTCCTTCTTGCTCAAGGACAAACAGAAGAAAAAATTACTCACCTTAGTAATGTTGTTTCTTCTAAGGGAGTCTTGCTATATTATAGACATTAGCAGTTTGTTCCAGCTCTAGAACTGCCCCAGAGTGAAATGGTTAAAACCATTCCAGAATAGAATTTTGGCATGAGAGCAGCTCTATCTGTGTCATTTCAAACTTGAACTGTCAGATCTTTATGAGCCAAACTCACTAAGGTCTGTGTGGAAGCTGTAACTACACTAGCCAAATGGCTACCTAAATAATAACAACCATTGATGGTCCCAACACCCAAGACTCAAGTCAGGGACCAGAAATACTAACACCATTCTAATAATATGAAAATGGAACATAAGTATAATAAAACACACACACATACATACACACCCCCAAAGTCCCAAAGGGACAAAATGCTAACAGGACATAAGTAGTGCCCACACTAAGTTGCCCGACCCCACCAAGTAGAGGTTCTGAGAGGGGCTGGTTGGGAGATCTATAATATAGCAAGACTCCATTAGAAGAAACAACATTACTAAGGTGAGTAATTTTTCTTCAAACAACATGAAGTCTTGCTATATTATGACATTAGCAGAATACACAGCAGTACCTCCATGGAGGAGGGGAGAACCTACTTAGGAATAGGCTCTGAAGAACAGCTGTGCCAAACTGAGCATCTCTCCTGGCCTGGACATCCAGGGAGTAATGCTTGGTAAAAGTGTGTACCGCTTTTCAAGTAGCAGCCTGGCAAATCTCTAATAAAGGGATATCTCTGGCAGCAGCTAGAGACGCAGCTGTACCCCTGGTAGAATGAGCCCTCAAGCCAGGGGTGGGCTCTGCCCACTTTCTGATAACAAAATTGGATACAAGAGACAATCCACCTGGCTATTGATCTCTTAGTGGCAGGTTTGCCTTACCCAACTTCACCATAGGTAAGGAAAAGTTGGAGGGATTCGAACCTGTGACCTTTGGTACACTCTATATAATAACTAAAAGCTCTCTTAACATCCAGACTGTGCAACCTCCTCTCACCCGAAGAGGAGTGATCAGTGAAAAATACTGGAAGGGAGATAGATTGATTAAGATGGAAATCTGAAACCACCTTAGGCAAAATCTCCTATTAGTCCTAAGGACTATCTTATCCCTGTGGAAAGAAATAAAGTCAGTCTCCACTGACAAGGCTTGCAATTCACTTATGTCTGGCAGAAGTGATAGCCACTAGAAAAACAGTTTTCCAAGTTAGGTACTTAAGCTCTGCAGAAGACAGAGGTTCAAAAGGGTTGCATTAACTGGGCAATGCAAACATTAGGTCCCAAGTAGGCCGGTTCCCGAAAGGGAGGATTAGTATGGAGTAATCCCTTAAAAACTTGGAAACACAGGATGAGAGGAAAGAGGGGATGACTTTCCTGCTGACAGAAAAGCAGACACAGCTGCCAAATGAACTCTCAGGGTAGCTGGTCTGAGACCCAAGGAATTAAGATGTCACCATGTAATCTAACAAAATGGGCAATTCAGCAGATTCTGGAAATATTTTCCCAGCACACCAAATGGAAAACCTTTTCCATTTAGAACTATAAGTAGCCCTAGTGGAAGGCTTTCTGGAAGCATTTAGGATCTCAAGAACACCCTGAGAGAGGTGTAAATCAGCAAACTTAACTCCTCAAGAGCCAGGCCTTGAGGTTGAGGGATTTGAGGTCCGATACCAAATCCTTCCCTGGGCACAAGTCAACAGATTGTGATTCCTGGGAGGCACAGGGAAGATGGACTGTCAGAGACAGAAGGAGTGGGTACCAGGGCTGTCTGGCCCAATCCGGGGCAATCAGAATCACCCTGCACGGCTGACATCTGATTTTGACTAGTACTTTGAATAGGAGAGGAGAGGGGGGGAAGCATAGAGGAACTTCCCCTCCCAATCCAGAAGAAGGGCATCCAGGGGAACTGAGCCCAGCACTGGAGGTCTGCAACTGAACAGAGGAAGTTTGTGATTGTCTGGGGCTGCAAAAAGATCTATCTGAGGGATGCCCCACCTGGCAAAAACTATCCCCAGCACTTGAGGATCCAGGGACCATTCGTGATGGCCCTGGGAAATCCTGCTGATGGCATCTGTTAGGACATTGTCCTTCCCTGGAAGATGAACTGCTATGAGGGAAGTGTTCAGGGAATAGGCCAGAGACCACAACTTCATTGCCTTGGTGCACAAGGCCAAGACCAAAGTGCCCCCTGTTTGTTGATGTACCACATTGTTGTGGTGTTGTCTGTTCTGACTTGTATCACCTTGTCGTGACAGATGCAGAAAAGCTTGAAGAGCTAAAAAGACAGCTCTGAGTTCCAGAAAATTGATGTGGAGCAGATTCCTGGGGACCAAACTCCTGAGTGGGAAAGGTCGCCCATGTGGGCTCCCCCAACCCAGAAGGGAAGCATCTGTAGTGAGAGTCAAGTCGTGAGAAGGGGAAATGAAGGGGACCCCACTCTTAAATTGCTCTGATCCTGCCACCACTGGAGAGCTAGGATCAAGGTTAGAGTCACTGGGACCAACTTGGAAAGGGGGTCTCTTCTCTGAGACCAAAAGGTTCTCAAGTGAAACTGAATGTCTCTCATCTGAAATCTGGCTCCCTGCACAACAGCTGTGGATGCAGCCATGTGCCCCAGGAGCTGCAGAAAGTGTCTTGCTGGTCGAGAGACCTGCAGAGAGAAGGAAGAGGCCAGAGCCACTAAATTCATTACCCTTTCTGGGGGAAGAAAGGCTCTGGCTAGCTTTGTGTCCAATTCTGCCCCATAAAGGTGAGTACCTGGACTGGTTCCAGAACCGACTTTGGTAGGTTTAGCAGAAAACCTAGGGAGGTGAGAAGCTGCTGGGTGACCTGCAGGTGAGATTTTACCTGTTCTGGGGACTGGACTACAATGAGCCAGTCATCTAGATAGGGAAAAACATCAATCCTCTGCCTCCTTAAGTGGGCCACTGCCACTGCTAGACACTTTGTGAATACCCTTGGAGCAGAGGTAAGGCCGAAGGGCATTGCTCTGAACTGGTAATGCTTGTTCAGATATCTGAGATCTAAAATGGGCCGCCATTCTCCTGTCTTTTTTGGGGTAAGGAAGTATCTGGAATACAGACCCCTGCCCTGATACAGGGGAGGAACCCTTTCTACTGCTCTGAGAGCTAACAGGGATGAGACCTCTGTTTCCAGAGCGAGGGTCTCTGAAGCACTTGCAGGTAGAAAAAGTCTGCTTCTCAACTTGGGAAACTTTTTAAGCTGAGAACCAGACCCTGGCTTACTACTTCCAGAACCCACTTGTCTGAGGTTAAAGAAGCCCAATTCTGACTGGTAAGCCAGCCTGCCCCCTACTGGTACAGGAGAATTGGCCCTGGGCACCCCATCAGGGTGCCTGTTTCGCAGGAGGTTTATGCTGGGAGGTGGGAGCAGGTCTGCCCACCCCTCGTCTGCCCCTGCCTCTGAAGAAGCCCCTCTGAGCATAGGCAGAGGAGGCCTGAGTCTGGTAGAAAGGCCTGTGAAAAGGCCTACCCCTACCCCTGGGGGCATGCCTTTGAGGAGTGGCTTGATGCTCCTTAGCCTGGGCACTCTTGTAAGTAGTCCCTATTCATCCATCTTCTTCATGTAATTCTCTGTCTGCTCTCCAAACAGAGAATTTCCCACCACAGGAAAATCCATAGCCTTAGTCTGGGTATCCTGTGACAAACTAGTACACCTAAGCCAGGCCAACTCCTACTAAAAGCTACAGATGTGGCCATGACCCTAGAGGAAACATCATTAACATCCACAGCAGCATGAAACTGAACCTTAGAGGCTTCAATGCCATCAGCAGCCACCTGTTCTAGTTCACTAGCCAGCTGGCCATGGGCCTGCTTGGCCAATTGCATAACAGTATCCCATCTAGATTTCTGATACCTAGCTACATAAGCCATATAATTTGCTTGCCTGAGTCCCAGAGAGGCTGCCATATACTGTTTTTTTGCCATGGCATCAATCTTCCTGGAATCCTTGTCAGGAGGATGTGAAGCCAAGGGAATATTAGCTTTATCACAGACAGCAGCCTGAACTACCCCAACATGACTGCATTGCTGAGAAAGGAATTCTGTATCAGGGCCTGACAATGTATACCTTCCGTCCATCTTTTTATCTACAGGAGGCACAGAATTAGGAGCTTTTAAAATTTTAATTGTTTGTTTCCTGAAAGACTTATGTAAAGGAATAGACAATCTCCTAGACTCTGGAATATCCATCATTTCTACAAAATCAGGCACCTCTTGCTCATCCACAGCCTCTTCTAAGGGAAGCTGGAGGGTTTCAGCAACTTTTTTATAAAACATAAAATGAGATGGGGACTCAGACAGCATGGGGGAGATTCTAAAGGTCTGTCTGGGGAGAGGTCTGGTTCAATGGGCACACCTAGACCTTCCCAGCCACATTCATACTGTTCATAATCCTCCTCCTCCCCCTCTTCTGGTTCATAAAATTCCTCAATATCATAATCCTGAACCACTGGGACCGACGAACCGACCTTTTACCAGATAGTGGTGGTTTGGACGGACCCTGAGACAGTGACTGGACAATTTGTATGGCTTTTGCTATCTCTGCAGCAGTTGGAGAAGGAATTTTGGACTCCAGACCTGCTGATTTTCTTGTTTTCTTTACTGGAATTGGTTCCTCAGAACCAGCTTTTCTTTTGCCCGAGGAAGTCTGGCCCTGGTCAGAGGGCACTCCCTCTGGTTCGGCTGGCACCGAACCGGGCTGGCCATCCAGGTCAGCGGACTTTTTGGCCTCTCATTCCCTGAGCCTGCCCAATCTTTTTTCCAGGGTGGCTGCAGGGAATTCTTACATACCTGGCAGTCTGACTGGAGGTGGTCAAACCCCAGACAATAAACACATGTGGTGTGTGGGTCAGCCTTGGCAAAGACTTCCCCACAAACATCACAGTGTTGAAACCCAGTGGGCCCGGTTTTTCTTTTGGGTTTCTCAGACATAATGCCAGCCTAACCAAAAACTTGCCCTTTTAAAGGCAGTGCCAGGCAAGACACCCTTATCGGTTCCTAACCGTGTCACGGGTGTTGGAAAAAAACGTAATAAATCCGTTTTTTTTAGAACCGATAAGAACTGGGAACCACACTCTAAAATAGTAACTTTTAGTTTTAAATGAGTTTTAAACCCACTGATCGGTTCAAAACTGAACCGGTAACTTACAAGTTCCACACAGACAAAACCTTCATTTACTTACTGTTACCACAGATAGAGCTTGAACCGAACGGTTTTGCAGTTAAAATAAAACTATTCTCGGTTAAATCCAACCGAGAAAACACTTTTTAAACAGACAAATGAACCGAGCAGAAGGAGAAATCTCCGGAGCGACTGTTCACTGAGGCGGAGTAAAGAATCTGACAGTTCAAGTTTGAAATGACACAGATAGAGCTGCTCTTGTGCCAAAATTCTATTTTGGAATGGTTTTAACCATTTCACTCCGGGGCAGTTCTAGAGCTGGAACAAACTGCTAATATCTATAATATAGCAAGATTTCATGTTGTTTGAAGACTGGCTTTTCAAATTCCCAAGGTTCTAGAACTACTCTGAGCTGAAGATTCCAAATGTGGCTCATGCAGCTGTAACAATTCTATAATGATGTCATCTCTCCAGTCTCAGCTGTGATTGAGGACAGAGTGAGACAGTGTGAAACCCATTTAACTGGAGTTTCACAAGCTGCCTTCCCTGCCTACCACTAGGTCTTACTGGGATTCTAGTAACCCTGGGTAACAAAGGGGTTACATCTGTGTTGTAGATTTACTATTTTTATTGTTATCTATATAGGAATAAAAATCATTTCCATTGTCTTTTCTATAGACTCAATTTGTTTCTAACCTCTTTCTTTCTGCCCTTATTGTTGATTTTAATTTCTTCAATACCTTCCTATATTCTGTATTAGCCTCAAGATTCTTTTTTTTTTATTTTATTGTAAGCTCTTTTTTTTCTTTACACAACTTTATAATTTTATTTGTACACCACATTAGTTATTTTCTTCTTTTCATATACAACCTCTTATTGGGGATATAGTTATCTTCCAGGTCATGAAATTTTCATTTAAACATGTCCCACATCTCTCCTTCATTCTTTCCTCTAAACATTCCTTTCCGGTTCCAATCTGCAAGCTTCCTTTTAATTTTGTCAAAGTGTGCCTTGTTGTAATGTCTTATAGTAGTAGTTCCTTTTTCACACACAAACTTTGTTTTTAAATAGAATTGTACAATACTGTGATCGCTGTTACTTAAGCTATAATACTACTCAATTTAGTTAATGTGTTTTCTTTATTTGTTATTGCCCAATACAGTATGTTTTCCCCTCTTATGGGCTTATGTACCATCTGAGTTAACCCCATCTCTTCCATCATCTCTACATATCTATTATGTGTTGCATCCTTTGCCGTTTTTGTTACCCAATTTATATCAGGTAAATTAAAATCCCCTATAATTACCACTTCTTCCTGCTTTGCTATTTATCTAATTTCAGCATCTATCAGTTTGTCTTGAGCTTTGCTCATATTTGGTAATCGATAGAACAATCTAAGCAATAATTATTTTTGAGTTTGTGAAATTTGTAGTGTTAACCATATGGGTTCAAGCTAATTGCTTTGATCATATTTTTTATATATTGTACTTTTTATTCCTTGCTTTATATATACTGCAATACTGCCTCCATTTTTGTTTTCTCTTTCTTTTGAAAACAGATCGTACCCCTATTTCTCCCTATTCCATAGTATTTCCTGCTCCCACCTGGTCTTGGTAATGTACCATATGTCAATACTCTTTAAATTTAACCTTATCTCTAATTCTGATTTTTTGTGTCGTATTCAAACTCCTTGCATTGAAGGCCCATAATTTTAATCCATTATATAGTTGTGTACTACTTAGTCTTTGCTTCATTACTACTTTATTTGTAAGATTCCCTTTCAAGTTACTTTTCTCTTCTTCTGTTTTCCGCCTCCCCAGATTTCTTAGTTAAAATGTGTATCTATTACTCTGTTAATTGTCATCCCCAACTTTATACTACCTTTTTTGCTCAAATGCAAGCCATCACTACAGAAGAATCCTGGATCATTTATAAACTGCTCCTAATGATAAATACATCCCACCCCTCCTGTAATGTCCAACGCCTCAAACAGTTGTTTAGATCCTTTATTTTATTTTGATTTTTCTTATTTTCTTTTGGTACTGAAAGTATTTCAGAAAAATAAATACTACACCCTAATATCCTAGTTTCCTCTTTTATACTTCTATATTCCTGTTTAATGTCGCGTATGTTTTGATTTTTTTATATTATTTACACCAAGATGTAAAATTAATACATTATTCCCAGTTCTACCTTCTATTATATTGGGCAACATTCCCTGTTAAATCCCTGACCTTGGCCCCTGAGAAGTAACTGGTTGTTATTTGTTCTTTGTTCCCTCTCAATGTATACCTGTCTTTATATTTTGGTATTGAGTCACCCAGAACATAAGTATAGCTTTCACCATTTATTTGCTGTGTTGTTGTACTTTTATTTCCTATTTCCATATCCTCCACCCTACTGTTCTGCATTCTCTCATTTTGTGACTCTAATGGCATATTCCCCATTTGATTTACCATATTACTCTGTAGTGGGATGCTCATCTCTGTATTCTCCCCACTATACGATATATTACTTTCAGAAACTTCTTTTGGTTCCCTACCCACACATTTAAACATTCTCTCCTGTTGGGCTTATATCTCTGGTCCCATGCTATCCACATGATTTTCCGTAGTATGCTGTGGATTTCCACTAGATTCCATATTATCCCTAATACAGACATCCTCTGCTACAGCCATACCATCAGTAACTGGATTAGCATCAACATCCAGATCTATCAGCTGCTCATATCTATTTGTAGTATCCAAAATAAATCTCATAGCCCTTCTACCTTTCTTGTATTTTCTTGTTTCTAATTGCCAATCTTCCCCTTCTGAATTTCAATCCCTTTTTTTACTCCTTTGAGCATCAGATCTTATGTTTGCGTCTCCATTTTTCCTTTCTATGACCTCTTCATTATCTGCCTGAATAATATCTTTCTGTTGTATGGAAATCAGTCTCATTTCTAGGGCTAAATTTATTTGTCTTAATTCTTTTATAAGTATGCATTCGTTGCAAGTGTATATCAATCCTTCATTTGCTACTTCAGTGGAGATTTTTTTACAAATAATACATCTTAAACCCAACTCACCCCCTCTAATTTTATCATATTTGTGTCCATGTTCTTCTGTTGATTTTTTTTATTTTTTTATTTTTATTTTTTTACTCCTCCCTAAGAAAGGTTGTATCTTTCTCTTGTAGATATCTATACAGGACTGTGAATCTTTTCCTGTATTATATGTAAACTTCCCCTTTTTATGTTGCTTGCATGCATGTACAAGAGACATAGTGCCATCATCCAAGTTTTTGTAGGTGTGGCACCCATCTTCCAATGCAGTCAGTGTGTTTGCAGGTGCGGCCCCAGTTCCCCAATCACTGCTGCAGCTGTCTATGACAGCAGTTGAAAATGCAGTGGTCGTACAGTTGAAAGGGAGAGGTCCTCTTTAGTGAGCAGAGCTCCCCCTCCACACACACACACACACACACCAAATGCACGCACGCACACATACTGCATGCTCATGCGCCTTCCCCCTCCCCACACTGTATGGCTGATGGGGGTGCCCAATCCCCCATCAGCTCCAGCCCCCCTAACAGCCTTCCAGCTGCCATGCTGGGAGCCCACCCCAGTGTGGCAAAATGATGTTATGGCCGATGGGGGTGCCCAATCCCCCATCAGCTCCAGCCCCCCTAACAGCCTTCCAGCTGCCATGCTGGGAGCCCACCCCAGTGTGGCAAACATCCCTCATAGTCTTATTGAAAAAAACCTGTAAATAACAAAAACTGTCCTTCAGCGCTTCTCCCTGGCCCCCTTCCACAACCCTCACCCACCCACTGCGTACCCTGCCTCCCCACACCCCCCTCATCCCATACTTACCTCCGGACCTTAGCACGATGATCTTCGGTGGACCAGGAACACGTCTGCACTCTTCAAAGCCTACCGTGAACTGAGGAAATACCGGTAAGCTGTATAATGGGATAGATAGGGTTTTTTCAACTTTGCTGCATATCTCAGGCATTTTTTGGAATTTTGATACCAAATTTTCAACATGGGGTTTTTGGGACCCCTCCTCATGAAATCTGTCACTGTCATAGCGTTAATTGGGCCTGAAGGGTGATTTCGAGGTCACTGTGCAAAATCACCTTTTGGGACCAATTAACAAAAAGACAGTGCCAGTGTTCATAGGGTGGGCTCTCAAAAAGCCTATGTTGCAAATTTGGTGAAAAAATTTCTAAAAATGACTGTTTTATGAGTGTGCGTTGTGCAGTTCCTACTCACGCTCGTAAGTTCAGGAATTTTTAATATTTGCACTCTGGATTTTCAACATTACCATTTTACCACACCTCCTTATAAGCAGTACAGCTGTCATTTTTCACATCTCACTCAAAATGTGTTTCCGTGCATGTAGCGCACAATGACGCAGTCGGTTTGCGAAATCAATGTATGGGACACATTAAGAAAATCACAGTGACACTGTTCATGAGCAGAGGTCTTAAAATGGCTATGTTGAAAATTCGGTGAAAAAATTCCTAAAAGTGACTGTTTTACGAGCGTGCATTGTGCAGTTCCTACACAAGCTCGTAAGTTCGAAAATTTTTAATATTATCACTCCAAATTTTCAACATTGCCATTTTACCACACTTACTTATGAGCAGTACAGCTGTCATTTTTCATATGTCACCCAAAATGTGTTTCCATGCATGTAGCACACAATGGCGCAGTCAGTGTGTGCAATCAATGTTTGGAACAGATTAAGAAAATCACAGTGACAGTGTTCATGAGCAGAGGTCTTAAAATGGCTATGTTGAAAATTTGGTGAAAAAATTCCAAAAAATGACTGTTTTAGGAGCATTTGTGGCGCTGATCCTACTCACACTCGTAAGTTCATGAATTTTCAATATTTTATATTTTCACTCCAGATTTTCAACACTGCCATTTTACCACACCTCCTTATGAGCAGTACAGCTGTCAATTTTCACATCTCAACCAAGACATGTTTCCAACCATGTAGCGCACAATGGCGCAGTCGGTGTGTGAAATCAATGTATGGGACACATTAAGAAAATCACAGTGACACTGTTCATGAGCAGAGGTCTTGAAATGCCTATTTTGAAAATTTGGTGAAAAATTTCCCTTCAGACATTCTGCAATGTTACGAATGAAGACATTGAACAGGACTGGCCCCAGGACCGATCCCTGCAGCACCCAACTGGTCACCCCCTCTCCCTAGACTGCACCACATTTACCACCACTTTCTGCCTCCTGTCTGTTAGCCAGTTTCTAACCCAGTTTACCACCCTTTTCCCCCATGCCAGCCAGTTTATCAGCCTCCTATGTGGGATGATGTCAAAGGCTTTGCTGAAATCAAGGTAAGCATTGTCCACTGCCTCACCCTGATTCACTTCCTTTGTCACCCAGTCAAACAAATCAACCAGATTTTTCTGACATGATGTCCCCACTGTAAATCCATGTTGTCTATGGTCCTGGGCTCTGATGGCTTCTAGATGCCCCACTATCCTTTCTTTAAGCAATGTCTCCATGATCTTCCCCACTAATGAGGTGAGGCTGAATGGCCTATTGTCCCCCGCCTCCTCCCTGATGCCGGACTTCTGTAGAGGGACCACATGTGCCCTCCTCCAATTCACTCATGTTGAATGACTCAGTGAACATGGCTGCCAGAGGTACTGCTATCTCCCTTCGCAGTTCTCTTAATATCCTCGGGCGTATGCCATCTGGTTCCATCTCTTTGTCCACCTTCAATTTAGTGAGCTCCTGCAGGACTCTTTTGCCTTTGAATGGACTATTGTCCACCTCTTCACCCCCTTGGCAACTGCTGTACTGTTGTGGCCCTTGCCCCTCCCACTCTTCTGTGAATACTAAACGGAAAGACACAGTGGATGTCTTGGGAGAAAAGCATGGAACTATCACTTCCAAATACCTAAACAGCACATACAAGCAAGCAACATTCGGCATTGACAAATGCTTGTTAACTTAGTTATAATCCTTGGTACTTCACACTTTACTGCCTTCTGACTATCTCCCTTTGTCCTGAGCCTCTCTGTCATATACCTATTTCTTGTGCTGCTCGATCACTTTCAACCCTCTTCTTTTCTTCCAAGACTCCCCTTTATTCTAGAATACCTGGTCAGTGCTCATATCTGCTATTTTCTTTGTTTTCTTTCCTCTACTGCATCCTTGTCCTCTCCATCCTCACCAGACACGCCAGACACACACCAGAATATGCGTGTATAGGTGCGCGGTACCGCTCAATCTTGCCCCGCTCGCTAGACCCCCCTGCCTTTATTTGTAGCTTCGACCCAGAAGTACTATAAGGTCGCAGTCTGCATTCAGCTTGCTAAACTGTTACTACTGATAACACTATGTTTTGCTCTACTTCAACACTCTGCTTCCTCTTTTAATTATCTACATGTACTTTTTTATTAATGTTACATTATAATCATTATTGATGTAACTTATTATTGCACCTTTCTCATCCCTTTCTCCCCAGGACACATCTGAAAAGGGGCTGTTTAGCTCAGCATGTTTTCCTGGTGAAACTCTTGAAATCAATCAACCAATAACTAAATACAAGGGCTTGCATTTTAGACAAATTTGACTTCTGCAGCCTATGCGGAATACAGGAATGACACTTCTGACCTGTGTTTGGCAGCTTGGACACATAACCCCATCACACGGTTCTCTGCTTTGGCTGTCTATTTGAGAAATAATTGATTTCCATGCTTTTTTACTGCTCTTTAAAGTGATTTATGTAAGTTCCCTAAAAGCCTCTTTTACATAGTATGCCATTGCCAGCCGTGCTGCAGACATGGAAGCTACAATTTGCTATTCACAATGCTCCCTCTTCCCTATCTTTAAAATCCCTGCTCTATGACTTCACTACTCATTCCTGCAGTTGTCACTGATCCTAGGCTAGTCCCATTCCTCCTCCCTTCATATTAATCCCTTTCCCTGATGTTCTGATATTTCAGTCCACTATCCCACTTGGACTTGTCCCGATTATACTTGCAATCTCCTTTCCCTCCCTCATTTTGTGTCCAGTTGCACTTTGCTGAACTGTCACTACTGCTAACACTATGTTTTGCACTACATGAACACTGTGCTTTCTCTTTTGTCTATTATGTACTTTTTATTAATGCTACATTGTAATTATAACTTTATTGATGTAACTTATTACTGCACCCTTCTCATCCCCTTCTCCCCAGGACACATATGGAAATGAGCTATTTGGCTTAACTTGAAATCAATCAATCAATCAATCAATACAGTACAATGGTTTGCATTTTAGGCAAATTCAACTTATTCAGCCTGTGCAGAGTACAGGAACAATGCTTCTGACCTGTGTTTGGAGGTTGGGACACATAACCCCATCACACTGTTCTCTGCTTTGGCTGCCTATTTGACAGACAATAGATTACCATTCTCTTTTAATGATATTTCAGGTCATGAATGGACTTGGTCCCCAATATTTCCACAGTTTCCTGATCCTCAGCTCCCCAGCAGAATCACATGGTACCAACACAGGGTTTTTTGGGGGGGTCCCCCGGTTATACCTCAACTCTGAATGAGATCATGCTTCTGCTATGCCACCCAATCCTTACAAAATATATTGGATTTGTTTTGAGATTTATTACATACTCAATCTCTCTGACTCCCCTTCTGTCAACCATTAAGTGGAAAGTAATGCTTAATCTTCTTAACCAGACATGCCCCTGCTTTATGTGCAGTAGTTATCTATTTATTTAGGTACAGTATGCATTATGATCCATGGATTAGTACTGCAGCACATTCTATTTGCACTTTATTGTCATATTCTGTTTGCACATTGCATAATTATTACTCACTGTTTATTTGAGGCATTTATATGTCTTCTTCCACTGTGATCCAGTATTTGCCAGGTGCTCTGAACCCTGGAACATTGTAAGCTAAAAAAGGCCTTTCTGCTTTAATAGAACAGCTACTAGTGTTTGTTCTTTAATATAAATGCCTGAGTTTGAAGCATGGACTGTACATTACAACCTGGATGTACTATGTATTATTGAATCTTGGTTAACCCCCCCATACTACCCCTCGAAATCACATTAATTGGGTACACCACTTATAGGAAGGACCGCCTCTCCAAAAATGAGGGGGTGAACTTATTTACACCAAAACGATGTCACTACTGACATACTTCCACTCATCTCAGACATACCAGAACATGGACACATCATAATCTCAATCACCCTTGGTCAAGCCATGCAGTTAATGGTTGTGTGTGTCTACCTGTCCCTGAACCTTGTTTCCTGAGCCTGTTCGGAAATCTTAAGAAACCTAGACAAATTACCCCACGGTGACCTAATTCTAACCAGGGATTTTAATTTAAACTGGCTCAGTCCCAAAAGGACAAATTACCTCTCCTTTTTAACAAACATAAATCCTGAACAATTAATTCACCACCCCACCAGACTCAACATGAAAACAGGTAACCACAGCCTACTAGACTGGGTGTTAACTAATAACAGCAAGCACCTTAAAATCACAGGAGTATTCTTGGATGCTCTTAGTGATCACTCCCCAATCTACTGTGTCTGGAGGAATCACATCCTGAAACCCCCACCTAAACTCTGTAAAACTCGTGACCTCATGAGGTTTAATGCTGACCCCTTTCTTGAATGCCTTAATTTCAATAGACTGGATACCCATCAATCACCTTCCAAATGTCAACCAAGCATTAGAATTCTTCATAAACTCCTTCTCATCCATTTTAGACTCTCTAGCCCCCATTAGGTCATGGAGAGTTAAGGGAATCAACTCCCCCTGGCTTTCTCATGATCTCAAGGTACTGATGCGCTCATGTGACAAAGCCTGGAAGGAGTTCAAATGAACAGGACAGGTGTCTGACTGGCAATCCTATTGACAGTTGTGCAATGCCTGCAAAACCCAGGTCTCTAAGGCCAAAAGGACCTACTGTACCTCTGCTCCCTACAGGAAAAAAATCTTGCTGACCCAAAAAGCTTCTGGACTCAAATAAACTCCCCCCTTTAAGGTAAGGACAGAATCTTCCCCAAGTCCATGGTTTTGAAGGGTGTCACACTAGCCCTGCTGACATAGCTACTGAAATCAATCACTTTTTCACTGACCTAGAAAAATACAAAAAGGACTTGCCTTCCTTCCCGACTGACTCACCATCTCCTGAACCCAAAGGTACCCTCCCCGCCTTCCACCTAAAACTGGCCACAAGGCTAGAGGTCCTCAAACTACTTAAGGGTCTCAACCCAGACAGTGGCTCTGGTTTTGATGCCTTCCATCAGAAGTTCCATAGAAGGTATGCAGTCATGACATCGACATTTCGACAGCGGAGTCCCCTACAGCAACAACAGTGCCTTGTCACTGTAGGGAAGCCACTGGAACCTGGCACTGTCTGTCAGGGGTCCTGCACCCCCCCAATGAGCTCCAACTCAGAGTTGAGAATCCTAAGTGGGGAAGTGTGATGGGCTTTGGGGGTGAAGCCCCTCCAAAAGAAATGCTAGTGTTGTGTGGAAACTGGCAGTTGACTGCAAAGTGCAGTCGACCTGCTAGTTTTGCTGTCGGGTCTGTTTACAAATATTTTGTCAACGACCCATCTTGGATCCCTTAGAATAGGGGCACCTGCCATTGCCTATTCAGTAATGCTCTTAATAAATAAATCTTTCCTTACTTAAACAATCAGTTCAGTTCAGTTAGATTTTATTGGGAAGTACATACAAAAATAAATTATTACATACACCAATTGTTAAAAAGCATTATACACCACTCTTATATGACTTTTAAATACAATCACATATTGCACTAAACAGATCTACTATATATTATCTACTATTCCTCAGAAATTTCCTCCTAAACAATACATTTTCCTAAAATGTACACATTGGCCCAGATATTCAAAAGAGTTGAGCCATGTGCAATAGGGTTGTGCCTGCGCAAGTCTGAAATTGCACCATTCTGGACTCAAATAAACTCCCCCCTTAAAGGTAAGGACAGAATCTTCCCCAAGTCCATGGTTTTGAAGGGTGTCACACTAGTGACAGGTATGCAGTCATGACATCGACATTTCGACAGCGGAGTCCCCTACAGCAACAACAGTGCCTTGTCACTGTAGGGAAGCCACTGGAACCTGGCACTGTCTGTCAGGGGTCCTGCACCCCCCCAATGAGCTCCAACTCAGTGGTGAGTCAGTCGGGAAGGAAGGCAAGTCCTTTTTGTATTTTTTCTAGGTCAGTGAAAAAGTGATTGATTTCAGAAAACAGTAGTAACACTCTGGATACAGAAGTTGATACCAGCCCATTTACAGAAGAAAGGGTTCTGAAAGAACTCTTAAAACTGAAGGTGGACAAAGCAATGGGGCCTGATGGGATTCATCCCAGAATTCTAAAAGAACTAAGGGTAGAACTAGTGACACCACTGACTACCCTCTTTAACAAATCATGGGAGGATGGGGTGGTACCCGAGGACTGGAGGAGGGCAGATGTGATTCCCCTTCACAAAAGTGGGAGCAAGGCAGAAGCAGGAAACTATAGACCTGTTAGTTTAACCTCAGTGATAGGGAAAATGATGGAATCACTTCTAAAGGAAAGAATTGTCACGTATCTAGAGGCCAGAAGGGCACAGGACCCTAGGCAGCATGGATTCACAGTGGGAAGGTCATGCCAGATGAATCTGATAGATTTCTTTGACTGGGTGACCAAAGTAGTAGATCAGGGAGGGGCTGTGGACATGGCCTACCTAGACTTTAGCAAGGCATTTGACACAGTCCCATGCAAAAGATTAATATATAAGTTAGCCAGCCTGGGAGTGGGTCCCAAGATGACAGCCTGGGTAAAGAATTGGCTGGAGAATAGGACACAGAGAGTAATAGTAAATGGAGTCCACTCAGAAGAAAGGAGGGTTACTAGTGGGGTACCGCAGGGTTCAGTATTAGGACCAGTCCTCTTCAATGTCTTTATAAGCGACATTGCAGAAGGACTGGAAGGAAAAGTATGTCTCTTTGCAGATGACACTAAGATCTGCAACAGAGTTGATGCACAGGGTGGGGTGAAAAGGATGAGAAGGGACTTGGCAAGGTTAGAGGAATGGTCAAATGTATGGCAGCTTAGATTCAATGCTAAGAAGTGCAAGGTAATGCACCTGGGAAACAAAAACCCAGGGGAAGAGTACACAATGGGGGGTGAGATACTAACAACAACAAAAATGGAAAGGGACCTGGGGGTAGTCATATCAGATGACCTAAAGGTGGGCAAGCAATGTGAGAGGGCAGCAAGGAGGGCTGGGGGGATACTGGGATGCATAGGGAGAGGCATCACCAGTAGAAAACAGGAAGTTATTATCCCTCTGTACAGACAGCTGGTGAGACCCCATCTGGAGTACTGTGTGCAGTTCTGGAGACCCAATCTCCAAAGACATAGACAGGATGGAAGCTGTCCAGAGGAGGGCAACTAAAATGGTGCAGGGTCTGCACCGGAGGACATATGAAAGAGAGACTTAAGGAGCTTAATATGTATAGCCTCGAGGAAAAGGAGGGAGGGGACATGATTAAAACTTTCAAGTACCTCAAGGGAATCAACAAAGTCCAAGAGGGTAGCATCTTTCAAAAAGAGGTGTGCAAGAACAAGAGGGCACAATTTAGAAGATAGAGGGGCGGCTCAGAGGTAACTTAAAGAAGTATTTTTCACAGAGAGAGTTGTGGATGCATGGAATGGCCTTCGGAGAGTTGTGGAGTCAAAATCAGTGGTGGAATTCAAGCATGCATGGGATAGTCATAAGAGCAATTCTGGGGGTGGGGGTAGGAAGAAGTAGGCTGCTGGTTAACTAGGATCTGCAGCTTATCCAGTAGGTAGGGAAATGGGCAGACTGGGTGGGCCAAGCGGTCCTTATCTGCCGTCAAATTCTATGTTTCTATGTTTCTATGTCTATTCTGCGATATTCAGCAGGAGGCAGTTCCGCCCCCGAAATCATGCTGAGCAACAGTGCAATGATAATGAAGGCATTCGCAACTGAAGGGGAGGAACCATGCATAAATGGCGCAGTACGATATTCAACAACTTACGCCATGCACAATAGGGGAGCAAGCAGAAGTTGCGCCATAGCGGAAATGAGCCAAAATATAAAGGAGCAAGGGAGAGGCGCAAGAACGCTACAGGGAAGGCACATGAGGCAGAACTCTAGCCACACAGACAAGGCAGAAGGGACACACAGGGCAGGCCAGGGAAAGGGCACCCTGAACACAGAGGCACAGGGAAGGTGTGGGGAGCCACAGCCAGTGCAGAAGGGGAAGTGCACACAGCACAGAGGCCACCACAGGCAGGTGTTCCCGGTGCAGGGGAAGTAGCAGGGAGGACAGCGGGGGGAATACAGTAACAGTTGCCAGGGGGGTGAACACAAGCCAGGGACATGGCCAGTGCCACCTTCCAGATGGAGGCTGTTATGAGGGGGATGAGAAGGCAGGTGGCAGGGGGGCATGGCCGTGGAAGGGCCCGTTGGTGGTATGCCCCAACAGGCAGTACCGAGCCCGCACCAGCTTCGAGCTGTACTGTGATACTGAGATTGTGGTCTGGTACTACCTGAATAGGGCAATTCTGAGGTGGCTCTGTGAGCTGTGCAGTGATGTGATGCAGGCACCCACACGACGGAGTCATGCCCTGTCAGTGGAGACTAAAGTAACAGCTTGCATGTGCTTGCTCACCATGGGTACCTTCTGGAGACCAACTGGGGACACCACAGGCATAACCCAGTCGGCCACGTCATGCCACCTCACCCAGTTCCTCAGCACACTGCTGCCACATGCTGCGGAGTACATCCATTTCCCCAGCACACCAGCGGAGCACACAGCAAATGTACAGGAGTTCCACAGGGTAGCACATATGCCTGCTGTGCTAGGGGCAATAGACTGCACCCATGTGGCCATACACACACCACCTGGCCCTGCAAGGGCCACATACATCAATCGCAAGGGCTATGCCAGCATCAACTGCCAGGTGGTGTGCGATCCCAGGGGGCACATAATCAATGTCTGTGCCACGCACCCTGGGGGAGCACATGATGCCTTCATCTGGCACCAGTCGGCACTGTGCCACAGATTCGAGAGTAGGGACATCCCCATTGGCCACCTAGTGGGTGAGTATGTCAACCACATGGACAATCATAGGGCCTGGGAGGGCATGGCCAGAGGTGACATGGGTAGTGGCCTACATGGCCCAGGGCAGGGCGATGCTGATCACCAAACTAACCTCCACCCTCTACACACAGGTGACAGTGGAAACCCATTCTGTCCATGGCTGCTCATACCCTACCGGCGGCCCGCAACCCCATCGCAGCAATGCTACAATGAGGCACATGCCACCACACGTAATGTCATTGAGCAGGTGTTCGGGATGCTGAAGGCATGTTTCCATTGTCTGGACACCTCTGGCGGTGCCCTATAGTACAGCCCCTCAAAGGCCTGCGGTCTATTCCTGGCCTGTTGAATCCTGCACAACATGGCCAACAAATGTGGGATAGCCGTACAGGTCGAAGAGGGGGACAGCGATGGGGACGATGAGGATGCCGGTGACAATGGTGATGGGCAGCCCCCCTTGGGCGACGGGACCCCCGACTGATCCGGCTGGCACAGCTGCACCGGAACACTATCACGGAGGAGCACTTCAGCCAACCCAGGTAAGTCATGGGGCCATGTGCAGCCAACAGTGGCCAAGGCACAACCCACAAACACACATGTACACACACCAGGGGTGCATGCCATCCAGGGAAGTGGCAGGGCACAGAAGCACACACACAACCAGGGATGGGTGAGGACTAACATGCCACACAGATGGACACACACACACACGCACACACACACAACACACAAAACATGCACAGAGGGCAGGAGGCACACAGACCCAGAATGCCAACCCTAGCCATACACATGTCCACAGGTCACCACGCCCACTGCCTGTCCATGTGCGTGTGTCAGATGTTGAGCACCATTGCACATTGGTGTACAGTGCAATGCAGGCATCATCATGCACATGCAACTGTGGACAGCCGCCGGGAGGGTGTACAGGTGGACTGTGTGTCTGCATGCAGGGCCAGATACCCACCCGTGCACTGCCCACTGAAAGACACAATGCACACAGGGCAGCACCAGACAGTAGCCATGCTGGGAGACAGGTCAGTCACGCAACACAGTGCCCCGGCTGCCACGGATGCATGGGTGGCCCCGCTGAGATCCTCCAGCACTGACAGACTGACCACTGGCCTCATGGGGTTGCACTGATGGTCCCCCAAGGGTTCCACTGCGTGAACGCAACCATGCTTGTGCAGGGGTCTGCAGCACACCAAACATGCTTGCGCCAGGAGTGCTCGGGATGTCCACAGCTGAACCCGGTGTCGACAGGGAGGGAGTCGCATGATGCCAGGAATGGGGGGTGGACAGTGCACTGCGTGGTGTCCACGATGCATGGGCACCTAACTGTGTGCCCACTGTGGCCATGACAGCAGTGAATGCTTGTGCATGCCTGTCAATGGCAGCGGTCACATCCTCCCACAAATGGTCCATCCCTGCCAGAATTAGAGCGGTGTCCCTGCTGCGACGCCCCTCTGTCTGCTCCAGAGCCACACTCAGTGCATCCACGGATGTCGCAAGCCGCATCTGCTGCTGGACTGATGCTTGCAGTAGGTGGGTGTGCTCGTCCAAGAGGTCATCTGCCTCCTCGGCATCCTATCCCTCAGGGTGTGCACGGCCCTGATACTCAGCACCCTTTGAGGGTGGGCGCTGCACACCAGGACTAGGTCTGGGCATGTCCACAGGCAGTGCACAGATGCCGCCACTAAACCCTGTATCCCCAAGCCCTTTGGCCATCTGCTGATGCTGCCCCTCCAGCTGCCACTCTCCAGGGCTCAGTGGTGCTGCTGCAGTGGCCGCAACAGTCCCACTGTCCTGAACAAACACCTGTGCTGCCCCCCTGGTGCTGACAGGCACAGGCTGGGACTGTGCTGACACGCAGGCCTCTATGGCAGCACCATCCACAGCCATGGCCGTGATGTGTCCTGCTGTGTGGCCATCCTGTGGCACACATGTGTCACTGCCCATGACGTTAGCGACATCATCATCATCGGTGACGGACTCTGCACCAGCCCCAGTCACAGCATGCTGGCATCCGTGGACACTGGCCCTCTGGGACACAGGCAGGGCTTCCTCTGCACCTGTTACAATGACATCAGTGTGGACAGCTATGCGGCCCCACTGTCGCACTGATCCACGTATGCCTGTGGAGGTGGATGGGCCCTCCTCCATCTCCAGCTGACTGTCCTCAGCGGACAGGCCCACAACCGCTGACCCATGCAGATGCTCAGGATCTGTAAGGGAAAGCAAAGTCACATTACTGCATGTGACCTACCCTGCCCCCCACATAGACAGACCATGACTTACCATGCAGTAATGGGCCACCACCCGTCTGGAAGCCACCACCCGGAACACCCTCAATGGCACTACACTGCATGCTTCCAGCAAGCCACTCCTTCTGTGCGGTCAGCTGTACCACCTCTGGCTGTCCCCCACTTGTTGCAGCTCATGCTGCCCTGATGGCAGCCACCTTCTCCTGTATCCTCCTCCTGTCCGTGCCCATCTTTTTCTTACACTCCTGCATGGAGCGCTGGTGGCTGCCATGCAGGTTCACAGCATGTGTCACCTCCTCCCATGCAGCAGCACGGGCTTGAGGTGTTCCCTGCTGTCCACTGAGAAGCGGCTCCTGATCTAGATAGGTGTCAAACAGGGCTTCGGTCTCGGTCTTGGTAAAGTTAGGCCTCCTCCTCCTCCCACCACTGTGTTCCTCCTCTCCCACAACTTGCTCGGTCATTTTTTAGCCTGTAAGAATGGCAGTTGTTACTTGTGACTGTGCAGTCCCATGCATGTCATTAAATCCACAATCCACACTCCCAAACAGCATGCAACTAACCAATAGACTACAGTAACCGACTATGGCCAATGCAGCCCAATGTCGCACTTTTATAGCGCAACCCATGCAAATGAGGCGAGGCGCAACTTTAAGTGGATGCAAATTGCAGTGCTGCACCATTGAATGGCTGATTAGATGATTTGCATATGATGGCTGACTATCGCGCTTTTGCGCTTTGCGCAATTGTGTTGAACGTGCTGAGCCAATGGCGCAGTTCTGTGACATGAGTAGTACACACCTCACTGCGCATGCCCAGGTTGCTGACACAAGTGTCTGCCGTGCTGCTGATGTGCTGTGCACGGTAGGCAATGCAGGGCATGGCCACCATTGTGCCAGTGGCGCTATAGCGATGGTCACTACATGGCGCTGTGGCACTGGGCCATCATAGGTGCACTGGGCCAACTGCACAGTAGGCCGCTAATGGCAGTAGCACACAGGCAGCCAATTGCGCTACACGCATTGGGTTCCAATGTCACTGTGCGTGTCCATGCGCTAGAGACCCTTGACCCTGTGCCTGACCTTTTCCCCTAGGCACCATGCGTCAGGCATGGGTGCACCTCTATCACGCTGTTCAGTGACAGCACGATAGGGAATGGCATTGCTGTACTGCACAGCATCTGCATGTGGGGAGCCGTGCAGCAGAGCGCCATTTTGCCAAATCAAGCAGAGAGCATGGCACGTAGGAGGGCAGCTCAGTGGTCGGCAATAGAGCTGGCCAACCTAATGGCCATTGAGGAGCCACACCATGGGCCACTGTTCGAGGTGGCGCCCCTGGACAGGTCCAGGACCCAGGTGTGGGAGGAGGTGGCCACTGAGCTTGAGGAGGCCACAGGATGGGGGAGGAGCACTGAGCAGTGCCACCACAGGTATGGGGACCTGCAGCAGAGGGAGCCAGAGCTGCTACCATGCCTGCGGGCACGTGCCAGGAGGGGCATGGTGCCACGGCTAGGTAGGTGTTACGTCAACACACTTTTATCTTGCATATGGGTAACACTGTTGTATGTGGCCAGTACATGGGGAGGGACCATCTGGGGTTGGCTGTGGTGGTGTTATCAGGGTGTGGGGTGGGTGGGTCTGGCTGGGTGGGAGGCACACACCTGGGGCAGAGGACTTTGCTATGGGATTGTACTGATGTTCCTCTCTCCATGTTTGCACCACAGGCCCGGAGAAATGCCGCCGTGCCCATGATCTTCGGCAGTGGGAGGAGCAGAGGGAAGCCAGGTGGGGTGAAGGCCCTCACCGCCCACTGGACTGGCCCAATGAAGGTGAGTGCCATACCTCCATGATTGCTATTGCATGCTGTGTAACAGGGTGGGCAGTGGGGCATGGCCACCATCCATCGACACCACTGCCATGCACGCAACTTGTTACAGTCAACACTGTCCAGTGGCAATGCATGTCTGGGAGTGCGTCGATGGTGGTCCATGCATGCACCAGGTACATGGTTGTGCCACTGCTTTGCACCACATAGCCATGTCACTAAATAGCCATGGTGGTGCTGTGCATAACTTGGTCGGTGTGTGTGTGTGCAGTGTTCTACATGGCTGTATGCGCCTGGGTGGGCAGGTCATGTGGACGTGATCACTGTGGGTGGTCACACACCATCACAGAGGTATGTCCCATGGCCGTATGCCATGCACAGTGGGTGGGCTGTATGGGGTTGTGCATTCACACCTATTGACTGTGCTCCCTTGTCCTAGGTACACACCATCTCCAGGAGATAAGGGATGCACTGCGTGAGATACTCCAGGTGGCAAGGGTGTCGCTGGACATCCTCTGCAGGATTGACTACACCGGGGTCCTGCAGAGGCACAGAGCACAACAGAGTCAGAGTGGGGAGTGGCGCCCCTCTAGGGGTCCTCATTCCCTGTAATCCCCTACCCCCTGGACCCACCCTCACACCCTCCTTTCCCATCCCATCCATTGTTCACTCCTGCCCCTACCCACCCCACCTTGTTTGTGGCCCCCCCACCTTGTATATATTTTGTAAATAGTCTTGTAAATAGTTGACTTTTATATGTTTGTTCAATACAGTTATTTTGATATGAATACTGTGGTGGTCTCTGATTTGCAGTGGGCTATAGGTGCTCAGCTGCAGTGGTGTGCATGGCGTCAGGGGTGGTGCAGTCATGGGTATGTGTGTGTGTCTGTGTGGAGGTGACTATGGTGTGGGGGTAGCTATCAGTCAGTATCTGTGGTGTGTGTGTTGTGCCCTGTGCACTGGATGACTGTGTGCAGTGGTCCATGGTGCATGCTCTGTGTTCATGGTGCCCCTATCGGCCCGTCCATGGCCTGTGCAGCTGACACACATACATGTCTGTGACCTGCACCATTCACTGGCACGTCAGTGGTGGCAGTCCCTGCACGGCAGCCACTGTACCCGTCACAATGCTGGGTTGCCTCTTGTCACTGGTGAGGTGCATGTCTGCCTTGGGTGACACTGTGGCCTCCACAGTTGTTGTCCCACCTCCATGCTGTGCCTTGTGTTTGTTGCAGGGGATGTGCACCACTGTCTGTGACTTGTGGTCCGGGCAAATGATAGTGGTGTACGGGTCCACAGTGCCTGCGCAGGATGGCTGGCACTCCAGTGCCATGGAGGACTGTGGGTTGTGTGTACACAATTTACAAGGGTCCACACTGGGGGCTTGGTTGCCCCACCACTGTGTCCCTGTGTTGGTGTGCCCTTGAGTGTGGGTGGGTGTCTGTCCATGCACTGTGTGGCATCAGATGTGGTGCATGCTTCCATGCACCACTGTGGGTGTCTGTGCTGGCTGTTGTGGCCTGTTGTGGGTTGGAGTGTGTCATTGGAATACTGTGCAGGGTGCTGTACCACTGGTGGTGGTGTCCGGGGCAAGCCCTGTCCCGTGTGGGGTACCTCATGTGCCGACACATGGTTAGTCTCTCAGCAGTACCTCGGGGGGACTGTGCATGGTGGCACTGTGTCTGCCGTTGTTGCATTGCTGTGTGCTGCCACCCACTGATGGGTGCTCATGGTGGGGCTGGCGTGCATGGTTCTGTGGTGCACAGGGTTGCAGTGTCACAGTGGGGGTGGTGGCATGCATGGGGTTTCCTGCAGTGGTGGTCGCTGCTCCTGGGGGGGTGTCTGGGGGTCACAGTGCAGGGTTTGCTCATCATTGGGGGGATGGTGTGGCACGGGGTGGTCAGCCCTCCTTGTGTGCCAGTCACAGCTTGCTGGGGGGTGTGATGGGGCTCTATGGCCTGGCTGTGGGTTGTTTGCTTTTCTCCATGGGCCGGTGGTTATTCCAGCCCTCCCCCAGTTGTGTAGTGCATGTGGTGTGGGGTGACGATGTCTGTTCTGCTGTGTGTTCCTGTGCCCATCTGTGGCATGGGTGGTGGACCCCTACCTCCCTGGTTATGCAGTTGCATTGCTCTGCTGCTGGGGGGAGTCCCTGGTTGCGCTATGGTGCCTCTGGACTGCTCAGCTGCACATCCCTTGTTGCGCTATGGCGCATCAGATCTGCTCAACTTCCCCTCCCTCATTGCACTATGGCGCAGGTGGTGTGATATTCAGTCGTTGACTGTAGGTGCAGTTTGGCCTGCTCCGTTTTTAAATATCTCGTCTCTTGCGCATGGGCGTAATGGACTTGCATTTGCTACTGCTATTGCGCACTTTTTGGGCGCAGTTTGAATATCTGGGCCATTATCTTAAAGTATAGTTTGCTGGAGCCAACATTTTTGCGTCACTTATAAGACTAGTTTCAGAAATTGCATTTTCTTTAGCCATATCTGTAAATCTATTGAAAAAAGGCTATATCAATGTTTCCCTTTCTTCCACCATCATGGAACATTCCCATATTAGATGAAGGGCAGTCAATTTAATATTTACATCACATGTACAGGATTTTTCAACTAGTTGCACATTATTTGTTCTCCATACATTCCCAAACTGTTCAAATCTTAATTTGGTCAGTGCCTTTCTATGAATACACTTTTCACAAAATTTAAGATATTTTTCCATCCCAAACCTAAGCTTTGTATGCTTCAGAATCTTATATCTAGCAGAATCTCTATTGTTGCCCAAGTCTCCCTGGATAGCATTATCTGCAATTCTTTGTATAGCCATTTTAGAAAATATTATAAAGTCCAGAGATTTTTGTTTTTCAAATTCTATTTTTTTCACCTCCACACCCAGGCATCCTTCCAGGGTGTCCTCTCGAAGGCAGCCTCTACTCCCAGCCTGAACCCTGCATTCCTCAGAGGGACTCCCCTGACCACCCAGGCAGACCTAGCCCCCTGGACCACTCACCAGGGTGGGCTCATTCTCCAACGGCAACCTTTTCTGGGATTAGGGAAGCCTTACCTGGATGGCGGGTCAGCTGTGGAGTCCCCCGAGCACAGAGCCAGGGCTGGGATGTGGGCTACGTCCCTGGAACCCCCATCATCTCTACAGATGTGGTAGGGTTTTTTTCTGCTTGTTAGTCCCCGAGGAGCTTGGACATGCAATGGTGGCTGGGCACAGCATGCTGCCACCTGCCAAGCTCCTCTCCACTGTACATGCCACTGCAGCTTGCGCTGCACCTGACTATCAGCAGGTGCCACTGCAGACTGGTGCAACCCTGGAACCCTCCCCAGGGATGGGAGAGCTTTTGTGCAATTGGACTCAGTAGTTTGGGACTAATACTGCTATTTCTACAGTATTCTGTCTGTGCTTAATTGTTTTCCTGCAGTAAATGCCTTATTGTACCTGTTTCTATGCACATGTTTGCTAATGGCAGGGCCCCTACTTTTCTGCGGCACAGTGGGACCAAGTTCTGCGGCAAGACTACCATTTGCCACAGAACTTCTACGGCAGTGATCTGTAATTTCTGAGGAAGTTTTGCGGCACTAACAAACTACCACATCACAGTGACAGCTTGTCATCCTGACTTCACTTTTATGGCAGTTTTTATAGCAATCAGGATGGTGGAAAGCACAGTAACACTAGTTCAAAAAATAACACAAAAATAATTGTATGCCTAAAAAAGCAAAACAAATGTCTCTCCCTTAAGGTCCTAGCCTGTTGCATAAATGACATATGCAGAGGGGATCTTATGTGATAAATAAGGTATTTCTATATGCATGCTCTCTATCCCACTAATGAGGTTTCCACTGTCTATCACTTATATATTTGTATGTGCTTTCTACACCACTCATGAGGTTCCCACGGTGTATCACTTATATATTTATATGCAATCTGTAACATACATACTAGTGCGTGCGTATGTGTGTGTGTGTGTGTGTGCGTGTGTGTGGTGAGAGAAACAGAGATACTGTATGTGTGTGTGTGTGTGTGTGTGTGTGTATATATTTTTTTTTTAATTTCCATGAACTTGCATCCTCATTATACAGGTCCCATTAGAAATGGAATAGAGGAGTTATTGCAAAACTCATTTTTGATGTCAGCCTGCTTTCCCTGACAAACTGCATAACACCATCAAGCCATGACATGCATGTGAACCGATTGTGAGATAGAGCTCTCTGGCCCATCACAATGTGCCCACCATGTGACAGAACACTGCACCATACCTTCCCAGGCTCTGAGCAGTGATGTGTTCTATCAATCCTTGTGCTGCCCAGCCAGCTCCCAGAGCTAATCTCTGAACCTGAGTTACCAGCATGGAAACACAGTATTCTACCCTCTGGCCCAACAGCTATCCCAGCACACAACATTTCTCCATAACTTTTATGTGATTCTATCAGCCAATGACAATATGTAGTCAATAACCCTGGCAAAAATGCGTACAGTGCAATTATTTATTTAACAGGTCTGTTCTTTCAACAGGTCTACACATTATTATATTCTGGGTATAATTACCTTATTTTTCTTAAAAATTACAGTTAAATTCATTTTACCAGTTATTCATTTCAGATGGCATCTCTATACCTTAAAGTCACAAATAGGTTTGTACAAAGTGAGGTATGGCCTTAACAAGTCTGTGAAATTGATAAGGTTTTGTTTAAGTTGGCCCTAGTGCAATAATGTAAGACTGAAAATTGTATTAGGCTGTAGTGCAGGTTGAGCAAATATCACCATGCCTGATGTGCAGTGTCACCATCTCTGGCAGTGGGAGCTGTGGTAGATAAGTGACAGTTCATTTCTGTTGCAGATTGCAGCCATTTCACTAGCTAATGTATGATGTTATAGCAATGATAACATCACATTCTGAGCATATATGGGGTTTAGGATATAAAAAGAGGGGAAGGGAACCAGATTCTATGGAAAAACAGAAATATTAATAAAAAATCAACAAGAAGAGTGAATTCTGTGGCACTGCAGAAGTTCTGCAGGAGATTGCAAGTTCTGCACAAAATTCTGAGGCTGCAGAATTCTAGGGGCCTTGGCTAATGGTGCTGCATGAGCTGCATTAATATTTCTCTTTGCAGAAACGTCTTCATCCAACAGACAGTTTCACACGTGTTTACATGTTCTTTCCAGGAATTTCTTCTTCAGCTTGACAGTTGCATATGTTGTTTTCATGTTCTGCAAGTTTATTGTAATTTTTCATGTCATGACTCTGGGTCATCAAGTGCTCCCCCTTCCATCTCTTCCCTTCTCCTTTCTCTGCACTGTGGCACTTGTCACCCTGACCAAGGTTCAGGTTGCTATGGTGTTCCCTCTTCCAGTGGTACTACTCTGACTGGTCACCACTGTAGTCCAGACCCCCCTCCCCCCCACAGTGGAGCACTTTTATGTTCAAACTGTGCCTTGAAATGCTTGAATTTTGTAACTATTTTCATGTTATAATGTTATTGTTTGTTCAAGTGGTAGTCACTTTCATGACCCCGGATTTGATGCAAAGTACATATTTAAGCATGGGGCTTCATGTTAACTGCTGCACTGCCCCTTTAAGAGCACTTAGAACATGCCAGTTGCCAATTGTTGCAATGCCTGGTAGTGCCATGTAATTCCAGGGACAGTCTGGGAAACCCATCATTCTGAGGCAGAACCTCATGGTGTGCTGAGATCTCCTGTGTCTGAGAATAAATACTGTTTTTTACATTTATTTTGTGTGTTCATCTCAGTCATTCACATTTTCCAGCAAGGTGTCCACCAGAGCAGTAAGAGATGGGCATGGCAGACCTGAAGAGAAGATAAGGGTAATTGTGGCAGACCAACACCAAAACACTACACTACGTTTTGCATTTGATCAAATGTTGGAATTTGACATAGATAAACAGACGGAACTGTAGTTTGTATCTATATTTTTTTTCCCTAGAGGAACATTTTAAATAGGACTCTTAAAAGGAAAAGACAGAGGAATTTGATAGGTTGAATGTGTTAAGTGAAGGAAATAATATGTATTTAACTTTATATACTGGTTATATATAAGCACAGTTTTTGTTTAAAATTGAAATGTATCTATTATACTGCTAAGAAGATTCCTGCAACACAGAACAACTCATTTAAATATACACAAAAAGATTAGATATTATTTTAAAAGAGTGAAATAATATATGAATACCAATGAATGAGTGAAGTTTAGAAATTAAAGGGACACTGCCATATTAAGGCTAGTACAGAAAGTCCATGGTTACTCCCAAATAATTGTGAACTGTTTTTTGTTAATATAAATATTAGACAAACTCATTATGTGTATGCTTGATTAGAGGTGGATGTGAGTCAGAGTATGAATGACAAATGTTTCTAAATACTATATTTATGCACCCTTTCTAGAGCCTGATGAAGTAGTGGGGTCATTAGGAAACATTGAGCTAATTTTTCTTGAGTGGGTCATTTGGTAGCTCCCATGTAGAGCGCTGATTATTGAGCGCTGCACTTTTGAGTGACTCAATAATAATGCTCTACAAGAGAGTGAGTGGTGCAATACCTCGCTATATCATGTATAGCGAACATCCAGTAACTTGCCCTGTGGTCCGCACCCCCCTCAGAGTTGGTTATTTAAGTTTGGGAGGTGTGGGGGGCTTGTCCCCTGCAAGGTGGGTGTGGGGGGTACAGCCCCCCACATGAAAACAAGATTTCTGTGTGGTCAATTAAGTATTGTAGCGACAGTTGCTATTTACAATGGTCAGTACAATATCTGTTGCCCTTTTGACTATGGGATCAAGTTTGCTCGCACTATGTGATAGGTGGTCTTTCTGACTCGCCTTTATCACAAGAAACAGGTCATTTTGTATGTGTTTCAGCTACTAATTAATGTTTATGGAGTCAGATCCCTCCTGGTAGTTTGATTTATATTTCATGTACCAAGAAGGCCACACTGCCTATGTGTGTGTGTGTGTGTGTGTCTGTGTGTGTGTGTGTGTGTGTGCACCTCCTTGTGATACCCAGGGCCAGGTTGATGACCTCTGGATACTGGGCATTTGAGGTGGCAGGCCAAGTACTGTTGAAGTCACTCCAGATGGCTCAGCAGTAGGCCCCCTCAGTGGAGGCCTTTAAGAAGGGCCTCAACCAATTCTATTCAGGCAAGCTTATGGGGACTAGCTCCCATCTGTAGCTCTCTTTTACTGAAATGTGATATTTCTTTTCTTATTTTATGATGTCTAGGTGATAATATGCTGCTTAATTATTTTATGATATTAGTTGCTTGTCTGTCTAATTTTGTCTGATCTACCTTATTTGCAAAATTGTAATGGCACCATGAGCCATAGGGGAAGGTTGCCAGCTACAAACAAAAACTACTACTGCCATCATCATACACCCTTCCTTTTGGTTGAACTGCAGTCCATCTGTGGAGTGCATTTATCTGATTTGCACTGCAGGCCAGCAAATTACTTTACCTGTCCAGCACTAGCATCATGGTCCTGCAGTGCCCCTTGAACACTTCTGATGCAGTGGTGTCCAGCATCCAGTTTCAGAATGGCTATATATATATATCCAGATACTTCTGTCACAGTGGCCTCAGTCACAGCTAGTTGTAATGCTTGACATCACTTGGAGCCACTGTTTTCAAATGCTAAAACATACATTGCTGCCTGCAAGCTTGTTAAAGTGTCAGCAGATGGCATCATACAGAAACAATGCTGTGCATGTGTGTGCCTTCATAAGCCGTTAAGTTTGCAATCTCAAAGAAGACAGGTGAGTGCAAAGTGTTTACCTTAACTATTCTTAATGGTTCAGCAATCTTGATACATGGGGGTACCTGATGTTTGAGCATAAGTGCACTTTCACTATTCACTTCCTACGAATGCTACCTTATCACTCTACACAGGATTTTCCTTCCTCCTCATTGCAGCTCAAGGGTCTGACTCATTAAAATGTATGGATATGGCTTCCACAAAATTATAACAAAATTCTACTATTTTCACAAACTCAGATGAAATTTGGCTTTAATTACTGATATTATTTTGCCATTTGTGGCTTTTTGTAAAGGTTTTATGTCATAATGGTGATCAACGAAAGGTGACCATCATTATGACGAGGGTACATCCCCAGCTCATAGGAAAACGGTGCCGGGGACTTCGATTTTTAATGTTAATGAGTGGGGGCTGCACCCCCGTACCTCCCTACTAAAAGATTCTTAACTCCAGTGGGGTGTATGTCATGAGGGTGTAAATTCTGGGGCAAAAAGAAATTTCAGTCTGGGCACATTAAAATGTAGGCGCACCCAGACCCAAACCTGGAACCCTCACAGCTTTAGGCTGCCACCCACTCATCACACAATGGGGTCAGCTTGACATGCCCATGCCAACCATGCCAGGCCAACCTTCCCTCCCATCATGCTTGCTCCCCTCTCACATGTATACATACAGCAGCATCCTGTCGCTATATGCAGAAGCCTCCCTCATCCTGTCACCTTCCTCACACCCTCGCCCTGCCTTTCCTGCACTGAAGGTGGGTCGCCATTTTGGTAGGTGCTCACTTGCAGATAGCCCTCCTCACAGGATACCATTTTTAAAGTGCCATCCTTTAAGCAAGAGATTAGAAAGATAACACATTTTTAGGGTCTATAAACCTACCAAAAGTGGTGATATTGAGTTCTGTAGTTTTTTTTATATTTTATTTATTGTAACATAACATTTACAGTCATAACACACAAACAATATAACTACATATTACATATGTCTTATATTATAGGGGCACAGTACTGCCCCTATAGTTAGGGTTGAGCAGGGGTTTCTATGTTAAACTTCATATGTTGCACTTTAATAACTTTGCAACCATTCAACAGAGTTTCACAAAAGTTTGTTTGCATAGTCTCCTGTGGTAGATCTCTTCATACAGAAAGTTTCATTATGGTCGGATGTGCAGATTCTGAGATGCGGATAGTGAAAAAAACAAAGAATTGATGTTTTTTATTGTTTTTTTCCTCATCGCCTTCTGCAAAGATGGATTGGAATTTTGTTCTGCAATTTTCTGGGTAGAAAGGACTTTCCCCACAGATGTGCCTTTCACTGGTTTGATGAAAAAGTGTTGATCCATTCCAATGTATTCAATTTTAAAATTTGGAGTTCTGAGTATGCTCAGTACAGTCTTTTAGATAGAGGTCTGAAATGAAAAAAGAATCAGTTTTCATTTGCTGCCTTCTTGTTTTTAATTTTTTTTTTTATTTCAAAACCCACAAAAATGACATCCTACAGAGAGAACAAAACATGCATCTTACATATCTGGACTCCATTAAGTGGATTCTGCTGTTAACCTTTGGGAAAGTGACCCCCAATTTTTTTTTTTATTATTATTAAATCCTTTTACGTGACTTGCTTTAGCTTTTGCCTTATGGGCTTTTTCGTTGAAAGGAAAAAGGATCCTGTCAAACAAAACAAGGATTTTGCAGGCTGTCCCCTAATTACATGAACTTTCCCTGCAGTCTAGTGGCCCCTCCCTCTGATCGCTGTCCCTGTTATTTTTTAATTTTGCCTTGGTGTCAGATAGCATACCCTACCCTCCGATTGCCATCCCCTCTATCTTTTATGTTTTTTCCTGGTGCCTAGTGCTCCCTCCCATTTGCTGTCCCCATCATTGTTTGATTTCACCCTGGTGTCTATTGCCCACCTCTGATCACCGTTTCTGTATTTTTTAATTTAACCCTGGTGTCAACTGGCACCATCCCCCACTGTGTGATCACCATCCCCATAAATATGGGATAATCCCTAGCATTTAGTGGTCCACCCCTGTGATTGTTGTCCCTGTAATTATAGGATTTTTCTCCTGGTGTCTAGTGGCACACCCACTCTTCAGTTCCCATTCCTGTAATTAAATACCATGTCCCTGATGTCTAGTGGCACCCCCTGTAAAGATCATATTTGTCCCGGGTGATTAGTGCCACCCCCACCCTAAAATCACCATACCCCTTAAAATGTATGGTATCCCTGGTGTCTAATGGAATCCCCCAACCCTTTGATCACTGTTCCTCCTAAAATGTGTGGTATACCTGGTGTCAAGTTCTGGTGGTAGTTCAGATGGATGCTAAAGATCCCATGGCACTCCTCGAAAAGGGGGGAAGTTTCCCTGGTGTCTTGGCCAAATTTTCCCTATTCATTAAAAATACCACCAACAGCTAAATCTGGTTCAAGGTCAGTTGGCATTCAACTGTATCCCCCTCCCCCGGGTCATGCCTAAAAATAGGCAGACTTTGTCTAGTGCACTTACCAGGTCAACAAAGACTAAATAAATAAATAAAAATAGTGGCATCCCCCATCCTCCAATGTCCATCCAGGACTGAAAGAAGAAAACAGTCCCTTGAAGTCTTTTTTTTACCTGTAAAAAGAAAATGGTTCATCGGCAATGTGACCCCACCACCCCAACCTCCCACTGAGCACCCATCATCCCATACCCCCTCAGACCCTCTCACTCACCTGAACAGGTCCCAGGATGAAGGTCCACTCTCTCTCCGGTTGAAGACACGTCTTGCTGTTGGATCCAGAGACTGCTATATGAGACAATAAGGTAAGTGCAATTCAATGTATTTCAATGGAGTTTTTATCTTTGGTGTATAACTTTGCCATTTTTGCATATTTTGACTCCGAATTTCCAACATGGTATTTTTGAGACCCCACTTCATAAACAATGTCAGTGGAATTACACAAATCTGGCAGAAAAAGCGATTTTGTGGTCACCACTTGGTAAAATCATCTTTTGGGCAGGATTTAAAAATGTTCGCCACCTTGGATATGAGGTGGGGTCATAAGAAAGGCATTTACAAATTTGGGGTCAAAATATGGTTAAATGGTGAAGTTATGCACATCCATTGAAATTAAGCTACACTCGCTTGTAACATTCATAATTTTCAATATTTTCACCCCATATTTTCAGCATAGCCATTTCTTTACATCAACTCATGAACATGATAGCTGTCATTTTTCAAATCTTCACCAAAATGTGTTTCCGCACCTCTGGCGTGGAATGACATTGCAGTGGTGAGTAGTATGTTTTGGTGGGGATTTGAAAAATTTCCATACCTGGCTTATGAGGTGGGGTAATAAGAAGGCTATGCTGAAAATTTGGCTGCTGTTGTGCTAAAATTGAAGCACAGGGCCTGGAGGGACTACATTCACCCTTGTCCTGTACTTTGGTTCCACACCTGTTTCCAGTTAACTGTTGAACAGGGCTGTCAGTGGTGCTGCCAGCATCTCCCTGAATTCTCTTAATACTCAGGGATGTATCCCATCTGGCCCCATTGCTTTGTCCACTTTGAGGTTAGTGAGTTCCTTAAATGAACTGGTGTCCACCTCCCTCCCAGTGGTGCTTCCATCATCTAACTTTTGTCCCTCCCTTTCCCCTTCTTCTGTGAATACTGAATGAAAATACTTATTCAGGATTTCTGCTTTTTCTTGGTTGCCCTTTGCATGCTTCCCACCTTCCCTTTTTAGTTTCACAATCCCACCCTTAGTCTTTTTTCATTCACTAATGTACCTGGAAAGGTTCTTGTCCCCTTTTGTTATTGCCTGGGTTATTTTTTCTTTTGTTTGCACCTTTGCGCTCCTGACTGCTTTGCTCACCTTCCTCTACTTTTCTAGATACAGTTCCCTGTCATCTTCACTCTGTGTTTCCTTTACCTCCTGAATGCCACCCTTTTTGCATTTACTTTCTCGGCCACTTCATTTGAGATCCATAGTGTTTTTTTCTTTCTCTTTGTTTTGCTTACTTGCCTAATACAATGGCTTGTTGCCTCTGCTATGGCTCCCTTAAGATTCTCCCATTGTTCCTCCCCCCCTTTTCTCCTTCCCTGGCAGTGATTTCCTAAATATTCCACCATCTTTGCAAAGTCAGCCCGTCAGAAATCCAGGACCCTTGTTTTTGTGTGGTATGGCTCGTCTGCTGTTCTCACATTGAACCACACTGTACTATGATTATTTGATCCCAGATGGCTCCCCACCTTTACAACTGTAATTCTGTCCCTATTGGTGAGTACCAGATCCAAAGTCGCTCCCTCTCAGGTGGGCTCCATCACTAGTTGTCTTGGGCACACCCCCTGCAGGACTTCCAGGATGTCTCAGTTCCTTGCTGAGGCTGTAGCCTGGTTGCTCCAATCCACATCCAGCAGCACCTCCCCTTTAGTTGTCATTCTGTGGCTGACTTCTACAACTGCCATGTCCATCTCTTCCCCTTGTGTAGGAGGTCTGTAGATCACACCAGTGTGAATGGCAGTGTAATTTCCCATCTCCAGGGTGATCCACAGTGTCTCCACTATTCCCTGTATCTCAGTTGCCTTATTCTTTCCCTAATGTAGACAGGCACTCCCCTCCCTTTTACCCACCCTGTCTCTCCTGAATAGAGTGTAACCTAGCATTGTCATATCCCAGTTATGGTTCCCTGTGAACCATGTCCCGGTTACAGCTACAATGTCCAGGTCCACCCTCAGTCATCAGGGCCACTAGGTCTAGAATTTTGTTTCCCAGACTGTGGGCATAAAAACAAAATGTATGTTGGAACTGAATGCTAGAATGGTTGATAGTAGACTTCACAGATCCTGAGCAAGCGCACCAGCAGACAACTTGTCAGAATAGGCAGACTTGTTCACTTATTGCCATATTTAAAAAGCAAATTAGAATTACTTTGATCCTATTGCATAATGGAACTATTCTGCTGCTGATATGGAATAAAACTGTCTCTCTCTCCTGAAGTTTAAAAGCTTTATTGTTACAGGAGTTTTTGTATTCTGATTGTCTAACCAATCATTTGTTTTTTTATGCAACTGTATTATCCTACATACATGGGAGGTCCATTAATCTGCCAAGAGTTGGATGCAGTATCTATGAATGCAGTTATTATCAAACTAATTTAAACATTTTTATATTGAATTTCAAAAGCATTATTTTTCCCTATCCTTCTCTGGATAAACATGGTTTGTTCCTGGATAGAATATTAAGCACAAGCCCCCAACCCCCACTCTCCCTATCTCTCACTCTCTTGAGAAGTTAAAAGCCAGTTATTTGTCTTCTTCTTTTGCCTTGAATGACTGATAGAAATCACGTCATTTAAAATATTTAGGCATTTAAATTATAAGTACTGAACATTAGATGAGCTAAATTTGAGGCTAAGAAAACATGTTCATGTTGTCACTGCTACTGTTCTGCTCCACCCCAGAGAAAACTATTTAGAGTTTCAGTTTCTACATTTTTATCTCTTGAGCACTCTGGCACTCATCATCTGGTTCCATGTCCTTAATTCACTGTTCATACTGGTTTTAACCAGCCCTAAAATGCCTTGAAGTTCTTCACTCTGCAGCTTCTGCTCTGATTTGTATGTATTATACTATATTATACATGGTACAGTATGTGCCAATTTCCTGCAAGTCATACAAAATAAAAACACCTGCAATTTTGTTCTGATATCAAAAAAAATAATATTTATCAATCTGCACATGCCCAGTTGTTTGTTTAAAGATGTGTTCATCTGTACCTGCCCAGTTCTTAAATAGTGCTCAGTCTGCACATGCCCTGTACCTGCCATGCAGCCCATTCATCCTTCATTGCATGACTATAGTTGGAAGTAAAGGCCCTAGTGGTCACACAGTCCTTTTTCACCTCCCTTTTCCTGATGTTCTTATCAGTTCCATGTGTCTGTCCCACACCATTTGAATCATGCAGTGGATGTACTGTATTTGGACTTCAGCAAGGCTTTTGATTCAGTGCCACATGGGAGGGTGGGGGGAAGTTGAAATACATGGGGGCAGGGACTAAGATGGTGAACTGGATCAATAACTGGTTGCAGGGCAGGCAGCATAGGGTGGTGGGGGCAGAGAACTCTCATCCCTAAGGGCTGTGACAAGTGGGATTCCACAGGGTTCAGTACTGGGACCGGTGCTGTTTGGGATATTAATAGCAGACATCTCACATGGCATCAGGATTGGTCTGTTCACTGATGATACCAAGATAGGAGCATGGCGGATGACACAGTAAGGTGGAAGGCTGTAAGATGACCTGACTAAGCTGCAGGAGTGGTCCAGAATGTGGCAGTTGGAGCTCAATGCTAAAAAATGCAAAGTACTGCACTTCGGAGCAAGGAACTCAGCAAAGAGCTACCATTTCAGAGGAGTTCAGATAGGTACCACCGAGGAGGAAAATAATCTAGGGGTGGTTATAAAGGGGAATATGAACCACTCAGTGCAGTGCATGAATATGGCAGTGAAAGCCAACAGGATGCTGGGGTGTACTGCAAAAGGAATTTCCTCCCGGAGCAGGGAGGTGATCCTGCCTCTGTACAGGTCACTGGTCAGGCCACACCTGGAGTACTGCATGCAGTACTGGAGCCCATATCTGAATAAAAATGTCAGATTACTGGAAGGAGTACAGCACAGAGTGACAAAAATGATCCAAGGATTGGAGGACAAACCCTATGAGAAAAGGCTGAGAGAGTTAAATGTGTACTCCCTGAAGGAGAGGAGGAACTGGGGGGATACTATTGAGACCATTAAGTACATGAAGGGGATAAACAAGACAGGTACTGAAGGGGTATTTATTTTAAGGAGTGGGAGGGACACGAGAAGGCATGGTCTCAGATTGGAGGGGGGAAGATAAAGGAGAGATTTGAGGAGGCACTTTTTCATGGAGAGGGTTGTGGCCAAATGGAACTCTGCCTGAGGAGGTGGTATCCTGTAAGACGGGTAGTTTTAAAAGTGGATGGGACAGTGTGAGGGGAGTAACTGGAAGGGGGAAGGGGCAGCTGCAAGGTGAGGGTGCTAGCTGCACATTCGAGCAGACTTGATAGACCATGTGGCCTGTTTCTTCTGGCAGTTTCATATGTTCGTATTTATTTATTTATTTATTTATTTATTTTCTTTATTTACTTACTTCAAAAGCTATACCAGAAAAGGCATGCTGAGATGGATTTGTTCATTTCCAGATGCATCATGGAGGAATGGGAAATAAAGAGAGTACAGCAATGACTTACAACAGTACAGCAATGACTTGCAACAGTACAGCAATGACTTACAACAGTGCAGCAATGACTTGCAACAGTACAGCAATGACTTGCAACAGTACAGCAATGACTTACAACAGTACAACAATGACTTACAACAGTACAGCAATGACTTGCAACAGTACAGCAATGACTTACAACAGTCAGTTACACAAATTAACAAGAAAATGAACAAGATGAGCTAAGCAGAGCATCTGAAGAGCAACAAATAATAAAAGTGGAAACTGAAACACAACTGCAGCATGAACAAGGCATTGAAGTACAGATGGCAGCAGTTTGAAGGGTGAATGATGCACTGCTGGTGAAGCTTCGCTCAGTAGACTACAGAGGTATACAAGGATGATGGGATTGGGAAGGCCTGCACCAATACTGTGAGTTGTTTATCTTGTGAAATAACCTGAGGCAGCACCAAAACAGATTTCTACAAATAAAAGGGTACTTGATATGGGAGAGAGGGCATTTACTAAGCTGTATGAAAGTGCTGGGCATTTGTTTCAGAATCTCTTATTGTTTTAAGGAATCACAGTACTTATCTGATTGATGAGTAAAGTAATGTTCTGGGGTGGGTTTTAGTGAGGCTCATTTAAGGGATAGTTAAATCTATGTATTATATAAAATAGATTATAGGCAAAACTGAAAACTTGGGCATAATGTCCTCTCTTGGTTTGAATGACTTACACAAACCACTTATGATTCTCTATCATGGGTTATTGTGTTACCAGCAACTCTATATGAAAATGTGCCTGTTATATCTCACAGTTGGCTATATTTTATCCTACTGTATGTATCAAATCTATGATCCCTCTAACTGCCAGCATTAAAGGAGATCAGCATTGAAATCGTGTCATTTTTAAATACTGGTTCAAACTGTGATTTTTCCAGCTATATAGACCCTTTAGGGTGTGCCTATCGAACAGCGAAACTCGGATGGCGAAATCCCTCATAGCGAGAATCTCGACAGGTTTCGAGATTGTCACTGTGAGGGGCCTGAGGGTGAAATTTCACCCTTTCACCATCATTCACCCCCCTACGCCCCTTCAAATCAACTCTAACTCAGAGTTAGTTATTTTAAGAAGGGGGGGCGGGGGCGCAGCCCCCAGCATGGGAGGTTCGGGGGCACAGCCCCCTGAGAGAAACACACCAATATCGGACAGGCAAAATTTCGCCTGTCAACACTGGGAATCTCACCATGCTGAACTTCGACAACAGTGTTGTTGATTCAGCATAGGTAAACCACTTCTTAGTCATCCTAGTGGATGATTCTGATTTACAACCTGCTGGTATGAACCATGTCAGAATTATATGATTTAGTTTATGCCCCTGGTTTGCTCTTCTGTTTTGGCACATCCATGTTCTGTTATAGAACTCTGTAGCTGAGCAGGACATACACGACATCATACAGTTCTAAAATGGTACTTAACACCAGAGTGTAAATCACAAGTAACCACTGAGGTTATTACTATTGTTCCATCTATATGGGCCTTTGTTCCATCTATATGAGCCTAGTACTACTAGGACCATATAGATGGAACAATAACAGAATTTGAACCAGTACCTAAAAATGACTAATAGATTAAGCACAGTTCTGCTATAATACCTTAATTCAGTCATTCTAATCAAGTGAATAATTTATGCTGGCCATTGCAGCTCTCATGTCAAGAAACAGATTGAACAGTGATATTGTTTTAACATTTATTTAAGAATTGTGCTATGATTGTGTACGTTGATTATAAAATACAACAGTGGTTTCCTTTTAGACTACTGTTTATATTGCTGCAGCTTTATATGAAAGAAAACGCATAGTAAATCCAGCTGGATTTCTGCTTGTATTCATCAGTCCTCCCTCGACCTTCAAATGGTTAATTTAAAAAAAGCTGCAATTTGAGAATCTGATTGTGTGTTCAGAGTACAGCCATCAATGAGTTTGTTTGACCTTCTCTGCTCTTCTGAAACATTATACTTGGATAAGACTCAAAGATAAAAAAAGACAAGTGCCTCATAAATTATTTTAAAACAATTTTATGTCAGTGTGTACAGTTTTTAGGCATAACTACAGATCAGGTTGAGTGACCCACCCCTTTGGCAGTTCCTACCATTTAGGTTGGAATGCATTGCATTGCTAGCAATCAGTGGTATCCTATCCAGTTCAGAGACTTGTATGCACCAGTCTAACCTGCCTTTAGAGAGCTGAGCAAGAACACCAGATAGACAAGTCAGCATACATCGACTGACTTTAATAAAAGGGTCATTATTAGTATCTATATCTTTATTAAGATCTAAAACTAATTTCACTACAAATCAGGCTTTGGTTAAGGTTGATTGGTTTAGCAAGATGGGTAATATTATATTGTCTTGCACAGTTGTAGAAGGAAATACACAGATACACCCCAGTGCACTGTGTGTGTGTGTGTGTGTGTGTGTGTGTGTGTGTGTGTGTGTGTGTGTATACTGTATATCTATATATATTTATATATATATATATAGAGAGAGATAGATCTCTGTCTCTCTCTCTCTCTCTTTATATATATATATAGATACACACATATGTCTGCATACATCTACTGTAAGAAAGTCCTATTAAAATTAAAAGGGATCTTCTGTGATCTAGGTACACTGGGAATTATATTTCAAACAGTAAATGCTGGCACCAAGGAGACTCAGGGGTGCAGCAGTCAAAAACAATTTGGTAGTGCAAGAAAGTCTGTGCGCTCACCATGCCATGTACCTGATACTGTGAACAGAGCAAGTCTTCCTCCACCTGTAAAGTTCTTGTAGACTTAATTTATTTAAAACACAGTTAACTGAGGTCATGACCACATAAAAACAGACAAGGAGACGTTACCCCCTACACCAGCTCTTGGTATGCATACTGCATGTTTTTTCAAGGAACTGACCCAGCTAATGGCAAGACCTCTTAAAAAGCAAATGTAAGGAGGCAATGTTAATAAACAGCATGCCTTATAAAATCTCAGAAATATATTTAAAAGGGCAATATTTCAAAATGGCATTGTAAATTAATAGAATCCCCATAAGCTAAGGCAGCACGAGACAAATCATACATAAATGTCAACAGCTCAGGGAATCAAAAATATACAGTATTTCAGGATCATGGATATTATATAACAAATAAGATATGAGACTAATAACATGTACAATGAAACAAGTCAGTGTAAATGAACAAAAAAAATAAAAAGGTCAGAATAAACAAATGTAAACAGCAGCATGTGCAGTAGTATCATATGAACAATATTCTTCAGTAGAACACATATTTCATAGAATCCAGTGCATACTGGTAATTCATAGGAATGGACAAATTTTGATGTCTCTGTTCAGTCCTGGCCATTCTCTGGCCCTCGTAATAAAAATCCAATATCCATCTCATCCTAGAACTTGAACTAACTTATGTTATTAAAATCACCCACACACTCCCAACTCCCTCAGTTGCCTATGAACTGCTGTAGCATATTTCTGATTATTATCTCTAAATGCCCGCAGGTGTTCCCCCACTCTAGTCCCAAAAAGTATGATTGTCTTTCCAATATGAAAGCAGACACATTGATATAGCACTGCGTAAATAACACCATTCATGTTACAAGTCACTAGTGGTCCTGTCCAAACATTCTGACCAGTTTTGGGTTAAGGAACTCTCTAACTTGAAGAATTACTTTACAGGAATTGCATCTGCCACTTGGTGCAGATCTAGTCAGTGCTTCAGCCAAATGACTGTATGGATTTCTGCTGGGATGGGCACTGTGGACCAAATGGTCCTTCCCATTATGTCCCTTTTGTACACAGCTTTAAGTATTTTGACCCCATTTAGACCAGGGTGAACTGAAAGACTCTCCCAATTCTGCCACAGTACATTGCAAACCTAATTAACATTGGCATGAAGGTCATCACAAATTTGATGCTATTTTGATATACTGAATTTTTTGTCATTCTCAATGTATTCTCTCCGTATAATAAATCTTCCTTGTTCTAGATAGATAGATAACTTTATTTATAAAGCACCCCTTCCCAGAGGCTCAGAGCACTGTACAATTTCTTAAAAAACAAAATCATCAAAAATATTTCCGCAATCACACTACAGAGTATATACAACTAAGATCATAATGTATCTATCAGCCACATAAACCTGATTAAACAAAAATATCTTTAGCCCTTTCTTAAAGGTTTCCACCTAGGGTGCCTCCCTGAAATAGTCTGGCAACAAATTTCATAGGGCTGGTTTGGCAATGGAGAAGGCATGGTCTCCCAAGTGCCGCAACCTAGCCCTGGGAACCACCAGGAGGCATCCCTCAGAGGAATGGAGAAAGAGAGCCTGGCAGTGATGAACCAGAAGGTCTTGCAGCCTGCAGGTAGTCTGGTCCCCGGCCGTGCAGGGCTTTATAGGTCAGTAGTCTGACCTTGAAGGCAATTTTCCACCTTATCAGCAACCAGTGCAGTCTGCGGAGAACCAGCATATGATCAAATCTTGATGCACCTGTTAACAGTCTGGTCACCACCTACTGCTCCAGCTGCAGACAGTGGAGATTGCCTTCAGATAGCGCTAGGTACAGAGCATTGCAGTAGTCCAGCCTAGATGTGACAAAGGCATGTATTAGGGTGATAAGGTCATCAGTCGGTATCAGGGCCTGGATCCAGGGAAAGTTCCTACGATGGTAAAAGCCACTTTGGATGATGGCCAACACCTGAGCATCAAGTGTCAGACCATCTTCAAGGATCCCTAACCCGAATAGAGTGGGTCAAGGGAACACCTCCCAGTCTCAAACCAGGATCATTCCTCAACCCTCCTCGATCCTGTCGATGGACAGGGCACATAGATACATAAATACTGTCAGCAGCCATTTGAGCTCATAAGATCACTAAGTTTTTCTAGAAGTCTGTTGCCCCTTACCCCTGACCTCCAGGATTCTCTTATGTCTATCCTATGGATTATTAAATCCCTCAATTGTTTCAGCCCCCACCACTTCCTCAGGCAGGGTGTTCAACTTATCCACCACCCTTTCTGTGAGGAAATTCTTGCTCACATTTCCTCTGAATTTCACTCCCTCTAACTTCATCCCATGCTCCCTAGTCCTGGAACATCTTTTTCACTGAAAAATAGTGTTTTCCTGCACCCTGGTCCTCCCCGAAAGGTACTTGTATGTTTCTATCATACTCCCTCTCTCACTTCTCTCCCCCCAGGGAGTACATGTTCAAGTCCTTCATCCTGCCCTCATAGGACTTTTGATACAATCCCTGTACCATCTTTGTTGCTCACCTCTGAACGTTCTCCATCCCGTCTATATCCTTATGTAGGTAAGGTCTCCAGAACTGGCCACTGTACTCCAGGTGGGGCCTCAACAGTGTCCTGTATAGTGGAATTATGACCTCTTTTTTCCTGCTGGTAATGCTCCTGCCTATGCATCCCAGCATCCTATTTGCTTTACCTGCTGCCTTGTTGCACTGTTTCCCTACCTTGACATCATCAGAGATGATAACCCTAAGGTCCTGTTTCTGCTTGGTGCATGCTATAGCCTCACCCCACAGCTGATACGTTGTTCTAGGGTTTTTGTGCCCCCATGTGCATTATTTTGCACTTTTTTGCATTAAATTTTCAACTGCCAAACCCCTGACCATTCTTCAAGCTTCTGCAGGTCCCTCCTCTACACCCTCTGACATATCTACTCTGTTACAGAGCTTTGTGTTGTCAGCAAGCAGGAAAATTCTGCTTTCTAGGTCCTACGCAATGTTACCAATGAAGATGTTGAATAGGACTGGTCCCAGCAGTGAACACTATGGCACCCCACTGGTCAATCTTCCCTCTGTGGAGTGACAGTCATTTACTACCACCCTCTGTGTCCTGCCATTCAGCCAATTACCCACCGACCACACTACTGTCCTGCCCACTCCCGTATTCCCTAGTTTGTTTAACAGCCTTCTATGTAGCACAGTGTCAAAGGCCTTGCTGAAGTCCAGATAGGACATGTCCACTGCCCTCTCCGATCCACCTCTCTTGTCACCCAGTCAAAAAATTCAATGAGGGTGGTCTGGCATGACCTCCCCCCAGTGAAAGCATGCTGCCTTGGGTCCTGTAGTCCATTGGCAACCAGATGTTCCACCAATCTCTCCTTCAGTACAGCTTCCAAGATTTTCCCCACTACCGAGGTCAGGCTGACTGGTCTGTAGTTCCCTCCTTCCTCTTTGTTCCTACATTTTTATAAGGGGACTACATCTACTGTCCTCCAGTCTTTGGGTACCTCCCCTGTTTCCAGTGATTGGCTAAACAGGATTGCCAGAGGTTCATCCACCACCTCTCTTAGTTCCTTTAGGACCCTGGGGTGCACCCCATCTGGCCCCATTGCTTTATTGACTCTTATTCCTTTCAATTCCTTTAGGATCCTTTCCGGTGTAAAGAGACTTATGTCCATTTATGTGCCCTTCCCACCTCTTGTACTCCCTTCACGCTCATTACCCTCCTCCTCCTCAGTAAAGACTGAGCAGAAATACCTGTTCAGTATGTCAGCTTTACTGTTGTCATCCTCCACGCTGCCCCCGTCCTCCCCCTTCAGTCTCACTATCCCTCCCTTTGCCTTTCTTTTTTCACTTGTGTACCTGTAAAAGGTTTTGTTCCCTCTAATCACTGATTTTGTGGTGCACTCTTCTGTCTCAGCTTTGGCTTCCCATGCTGATCTCCTTGCCTCCCTTTGTCTCTCCTGGTACTTCTCCCTATCCTCTTCTACCTGTGTCTTTTTGTATTGCATGAATATGATTATTTTTGTCTTTCACTGTCTCTGCTGCCTCCTTGGAAAACCAAAGTGGCCTCCTCTTCCTTTTCCCCTTGCTAATCTGCTTAATGCATAATTGTGTTGCTCTTGTAATCCCTGTTTTAAATATTGTCCACTGTTCCTCCACCCCTGATTCCCTCCCCATTTCTATTAGTGCCTCTTTCAAGCATGTCCCCATAATCCCAAAATCTGCCCTGATAAAATCCAGGATATGTGTTTTTGAGCAGTTTGGTTATGCTCCTTCTGTGATTTAAAAATCACAGTGATTGGTGGTCACTGTTTCCCAGGTACTTCTCACTGTTACCCCATCATACTGTCCCCATTTGTGAGCATGATTTTCAGTATTGCCTTCTGCCAAGTTGATTCCATGATCCGTTGCTTAAGGAAATCACCCTGCAGGGAGTCCAGGATAAATTTTCTCCTAGTTGATGCTGCTGCTGGGAGCCTCCAGTCCACATCTGGAATATTGAAGTCTTGAACCAGCACCACCTCCCCCTTGTCTGCGATCCTTTCAATGGCTAGCATTTACTCCCTAACTGTCTTCCTCCTGGGTTGGTGGTCTGTAGACCACCCCTGTATGAATGGCTGACCCCATTTTCCTTTCCTGCTTAACCCACATTACCCCCCATTTTGTTCCTCCTGGATCTCTGTGGCCTTCATGCCATCTTTCACATAAAGTGTCACTCCTCCTCCCTTTCTGCTTGCCTTGTCTCTTCTGAATATGCTATAGCTGGGTATGGCCATCTCCCAGTTATGGTTATCATTACACCAGGTCTCTGTGATGGCCACAAGGTCCAGGTCCAACTGCACCATAGCAGCCTCCAGATCCTCCTTCTCATTGCTAAGGTTCCTGGCATTGGCACACATGGTTTTCCATGATGTGACCTCCTTGGTCTGTTTTGCTGTTCTACGCCAGTCCCCTCCATGGTTGTCCTTTATCCCTGGTTTCCCTGCTGTCTGCCATTCTGTTGTATTTTTTCCTTTTTCTGCCTATCTACCCCATGGGTGCATATCTCCATCTTTTGCAGACTGCTTTGTAGTGATATCTCCCCCTTCTGTATTCTGGTTCCACTGCTAGCTATAGGGGTGGGCAATTAGGTAGCCTCCTTGCTGACCTACCCCCCTTGGCTAGTTTAAATGCTTGTCCATGTAGCACTTAAACTTTTCATTGAGTGCTTGGATTCCCCTCCAGGATGGATGTAGGCCATCAGGCTTGAACAAGACTCCATCCCTCCAGGTGGGTCCCCAGTCACCAATTAATCCAAACCTTTCCTCACAGCACCAGTTTTTCAACCATGTTTTACAGTCCCTGGTGCATGCACCCCTATGCTCTCCCATTCCTCTCACAGGTAGTACTTCTTTGAAAGTGATGCATGTAGCTACTTGCTTGAGACCCCTCCTCAATTTTCTAAACTCTTCCTGAACTTCCTTAGGCTCCCCATTTGCTAGGTCATTAGTTCCTAGGTGGATAATGACATCCAGCTCTCCCAACCCTTTTGCCTTCCCGGTGATCCCCAGGATCTTCCTTCCATCCCTCCATGCAGTGGCACCTGGTAGGCACCACACCTCCCTGTCCCCCCTTGCATTTTCCTAGCTCGATCCCCCGTATGATAGAGTCTCCCACCAGGATTCACTTTCTCCTCCTCTGGGGTCCACTGCTCCCCCCACTGAGGTCACTTCCTCAATTGACCTCCACATCCTTCCCTTCCACTTCTAAGGGTGCCTCTGTTTGGTTGTCCCCATTTGCCAGTGTGGCACATGAGTTCTGGAGTAGAATAGGATTTATGATGTGCCTCTGCCTGACTGTCCTAATCCTCCCCAAGCCCATTGTTGTTCAAGTGCTCCTCATATTTGGCATCCTTTGAGGCAGCAGCATTGGACTGAGTGGTCTCTGGATGGGGGACAAGGTACTCCTGACCTAGTTTACCTCTGCTCTGAGTCTGGCTACCTTGTCCCATAGTCTAGACAGATGTCTGCAGATAGGGCAGCACCTCAGCATCCTGAATGTCTGCCTGAATACAGCTGCCTTGCATCTACTGCATTGTACCACTCCCCACATTATTCTTCACTTATACAGCTATTACACTAGTATAATTACACTATTACACTAGTTGTCTGTTAGCTATTACACTAGTTGTCTGTTTCTGAATCCCTTCTTCTAGTTCTCCCTAAACATGTAGCTCTCCATCAAAGTCCCTGTGTTTGTTTTTTTGGAAGTATTTTTACTTGATGTCAGGTTTTTGTTTTTGTAATTTATGCTACGGTAGTCCTCTAGTTGACTGCACTTCTACATTACTGCAACTTGTGCCAAGGGTGGGCTTACTCCCCCTTATGCCACTTCTACTCCATAGCCCCTGCTATTCCCTGTGCTTGGCTCCTGTCAATCAGATTTAACATGGCATTTAATTAACAGTGGGGGGCGGGTGTGGAAGGGTGGGCAAAAATTTGCAGCAAGTAAAAACAACAAGGAAATGACAGCCCCACTTAAATCACACCAAAGTAGGTTTCAGAGTTTCAACATCAAGGAAATAACAGCCCTACTTAAATCACACCAAAATAGGTTTCATATTTTCAACAGAAAGTAAAAACAACAAGGAAATAACAGCCCCACTTAAATCACACCTAAATAGATTCAAAATTTTCAGCAGCAAGGAAATTTGCAGCAAGTAAAAACAGCAAGGAAATAACAGCCCCACTTAAATCACACCAAAATAGGATTCAAATGTTCAACAGCAAGGAAAAACAGCAAGGAAATAACAACACTTAAATCACACTGAAATAGTTTCAATTTTCAACAGTAAGTAAAAACAACAAGGAAATAACAGCCCCACTTAAATCACACCAAAATAAGTTTCACATTTTCAACAGCAAGTAAAAACAGCCAAGAAATAACTAAAGTACACAAAGACAAGTTTGAAATGAGAAGAAATACATTTCTAATTCAAAGAAATAACAGCCTCACTTAAATCATACCAAAATAGGTTTCACATTTTCAACAGCCCCAAAACAATTCCCAGTTAGCCTCTTATAAGAAGTCAAAAAAATCAACCGGCTACTGAAAGAAATCAACAATAAGCAGTAAAAGAAGCAATAAAAGCAGCGATGAGCAGTTACTGCACTGAAAAGAATCTCATTATTTCCCCTTCATGCCTCTTATGAGATCCACCACCAATACCTCTGTCTTGTCTGGGTTGAGTCATAACCAGTTTTGAGTCATCCAGCTGTGGATCTCAGTCAGACAGGTGTTAAACACAGAGTCCGCCATCTGGTTCTGTGAATCAGCATAACATCTAGCAGAAATGAAGCTGTTGGAGGCAGTATAACGCAGTGGTTTAAGGCTCTGAGCTGCAAATCTGGAGACCTGGGTTTGAATCCCACAGCCCCCACTTGCATACTGTGTGACCCTGAGAAAGTCACTTAACTTCCCTGTGCTCCCAGGTCACACCTGTAAACAAGCTTTCAGCTTAGTGTGTCACTCCTGGTTAAACAATTGAAAAAAAAAGAAAAGAAATAATGGTATCTGAGCTATATCCTTTCTACTTAAATCTCTTATCAAAGCCAACACATGGTTCATCATATTTATTATTAGTGCTACAATTATGACTGGCTCTCAAGTATTGCCCCTGAGGAATGTTGTTTATCATGTGCCTCAGATGGCAACTTGAGGCCAATATACAGTATTACAATCAGTACACCTCGTATAGAGGGAGCTCTTTAGACACCATTAATACTTTTAGTGATACTAAAGCATAAAAATTCTACATTTGCCCTATTGCTTTTCATACTGAATCACAGGTACTCAGTGCTATAATGGATAAAATAAACTCCAGAAATTCACACAAACATTCCAGACTCACCCCGCATATGCATTAAGTATAATGTCATCAGTGAAATGCCTACACAAAACCAAATTCTGATAAAAATGATTTGCATTTTGGTCATAAATAAAATCCATCGTCCACTTGCATCCAAAAAATTTTGCAAAGTTGAGGGCAAATGTTGCTCCCATAGCTGTTCCTAATACTAGCAAATAATTTGTTTTTTAAAGACAAAACAATTACATTTCAAAACAAATTCAGAAAGCATTAGAAGAAATTCAGTACAAGGTTTTTCAGTCCTTTGTTCCAAGAAAAAACTAAGAACCTCAAGCCCACATTGGTGGGGTATCTTTGAATACAGAGCCTCAATGACCATAGTTATTAAGAGGTAATCTTGTTCTACTTCAGTGCCATCCAAAATTCTAAGAACATAGATACATAGATACATAGACAGTGTCGGCAGATAAGGGCCTATGGCCCACCTAGTCTGCCCATTTGAGCTTGTAAGTTCAGTTTGTTTTCCTAGAAGTCTATTTCCCCTTACCCCTGACCTCTAGAATTCCTTTATGTCTATCCCATGCATTCTTAAATCCCGTGATTGTTTCAGCCCCCACCACTTCCTCTGGCACGGTGTTCCACTTGTCCACCACCGTTCTGTGAAGAAATTCTTTCTCATGTTTCCTCTGAATCGTCCTCCCTCCAACTTCATCCCATGCCCTCTAGTCCTGAAACATCTTTTTGCTTAAAATAGTGTTTTCCTGCACCCTGTTCCTCCTGTAAGATACTTGTATGTCTCTATCATATCCCTCTCTCCCTCCTCTCCTCCGGGAGTACATGTTCAGTTCCTTCAACCTGTCTTCATAGGACTTGTGATGCAACCCATGCACCATCTTTGTTGCCCTCCTCTGAACCTTCTCTACCCTGTCTATGTCCTTACGTAGGTATGGTCTCCAGAACTGTACACTGTACTCCAGGTGGGGCCCTCACTAGTGTCTTGTATAGCGGAATTATGACCTCCCTTTTCCTGCTGGTGATGCCCCTGCCTATACATCCCAGCATCCTATTTGCTTTACCTGATGCCTTGTCACACTGTTTCCCTACCTTGAGGTCATCAGAGATGACAATCCCAAGATCCCTTTCCTGCTTGGTGCATGCTATATCCTCACCCCCCAACTGATATATTGTGCCAGGGTTTTTGTGCCCCATATGCATTATCTTGCACTTCTTTGCATTGAATTTCAACTGCCAAACCCCTTGACCATTCTTCAAGTTTCTGCAGGTCCTTCTCATTCTGTCTACACCCTCTGGTGTGTCTACTCTATTACAGAGCTTTGTGTCATCAGCGAACAGTGAAATTCTGCCTTCTATATCCTGTGCAATGTCACTGATGAAGATGTTGAATAGGACCGGTCCCAGCACTGATCCCTGTGGTACCCACTGGTCACTCTTCCCTCTGTGGATGACAGCCATTTACCACCACCCTCTGTGTCCTGCCACCCAGCCAGTTACCTACCCACCACACTGCTGTCCTGCCCACCCATATTCCCCAGTTTGTGTAATAGTCTTCTATGTGGCACAGTGTCAAGGCCTTGCTGAAGTCCAGATAGGCCATGTCCTGCCCTCCCTGATCCACCTCCCTAGTCACCCAGTCAAAAATTCAACGAGGTTGGTCTGACATGACCTCCCCTGGTAAAACCATGTGCCTTGGGTCCTGTAGTCCATTGACAACAGATGTTCCACCAATCTCTCCTTCAGTAGTGCATCCATGATCTTTCCCATTACCGAGGTGAGGCTGACTGGTCTGTAGTTCCTGCTTCCTCTTTGTTCCCACTTTTGTATGGGGGACTACATCTGCTGTCCTCCAGTCTTTGGTGCCTCCCCTGTTTCCAGTGATTGGCTGAACAGGATAGCCAGAGGTTCAGCCACCACCTCTCTTAGTTCTTTAAGGACCTGGGTGCACCTATCTGGCCCCATTGCTTTATCAGCTCTTATTACTTCCAGTTCCTTCAGGACCCTTTCTCGTGTAAAGGGACTTGTGTCCATTCTGCACCATTCTCACCCCTGTACTCCTTCAGACCCATTACCCCTCTTCCTTAGTAAAGACTGAGCAGAAATACCTGTTCAATATGTCAGCTTTACTGTTGTCATCCTCCACACGGCTCCCATCCTCCCCTTCAGTCTCACTATCCCTCCCTTTGTCCTTCTTTTTTCCTTATGTACCTGTAAAGGTTTTGTCCCTTTAACCACTGATTTTGCAATGTGTTCTTCTGTCTGAGCTTTGGCTTCCCTTACTGACTTTCCTGCCTCCTTTGTTTCTCCTGGTACTTCTCCCTATCCCTTTCTGCCTGTGTCTTTTGTATTGCCTGAATGCAATCTTTTTGGCTTTCACTTTCTTTGCTACCTCTTTGGAAAACCATAATGGTCTCCTCTTTCTTTTCCTCTTGCTAACCTGCTTAATGCATAATTCTGTTGTTCTTATAATCCCCATTTTAAATACTGCCCACTGTTCCTCAATCCCTGATTCCTGTCCCATTCCCTTAATGCCTCTTCAAGCATCTCCCCATTTTCCCAAAGTCTGCCCCCTAAAATCCAGGATCGTGTTTTGTGTGGTTTGGTTCTGCTCTTTCTGTGATTTCAAACCACAATGACTGGTGGTCACTGTTACCCAGGTGCTCCCCACTGTTACCCCCATCACACTGTCCCTGTTTGTGAGCACAAGGTCCAGTATTGCCTTCTGCTGAGTTGGTTCCATGACCAGTTGCTTGAGGAAGGCACCCTGAAAGGAGTCAGGATAAATCTGCTCCTAGTTGATGCTGCTGCTGGGATGCTCCAGTCCACGTCTGGTATATTGAAGTCTCCAACCAGTACTACCTCACCTTGTCTGCCATCCTTTGGATGGCTAGCATCAGCTCCCTATCTGTTTCTTCCTCCTGGGCTGGTGGTCTATAGACCACACCTGTGCGGATGGCTGGCCCCATTTTCCTTTCCAGCTTAACCCACAGTATCTCTCCCCCATTTTGTTCCTCCTGGATCTGTGTGGCCCTTCTGTCATTTTTCACATACAGTGCCACTCCTCCTCCCTTACTGCCTGCTCTGTCTCTTCTGAATATTTTTCACATACAGTGCCACTCCTCCTCCCTTCCTGCCTGCTCTGTCTCTTCTGAATATATCAGTTGTATTTTTTTAAGTAAGAACATAATCCACCAAGAACAAAGGGCTTGAGGAAAGAATTTATATACTTAGAAAGTGGTCTCATGACAGAACCTATACCACTAATAATAGGCTGGCCAGTTTTTTTTAAATGATTTGTGTTTTTTGGGTAAGGTGTATAGTAAAGTACTGATTTTCTGGGATGATCTACCATCAAAAAATCTTTTAACAGATTTAGAACCCACATTCATTCTATGTATGTACTGTATGCATGTCTATGTTTTATTCTGATGTGGAGCCTTTGGAAATGAGTCTATGACTCAAAGGGTTATAATTCCGATTTCCTAAATAAATAAATAAATAAAATTATGTCCTCCTCAAAAGCCACACTAATTACTTCATCAAACCAATTTTAAACTCAGTAATAGGATAACAGTCTAATTTGACATAACATTTCTTATTGTTTAACTGCCTAGTAACCTCCTTTTCATAATCTGATGTGTTGAGAATGGGTACATGACAATTCGTTCCTAACAATTTTGCTCCTGATAATTCACTCCCGCATCAACTCACTCCTGCTAAAATCCGCTCCCATCAATTTACTCCCATCCCATCCCTGATACTGTTACTGTTACATTTAACAAGTGGGCTTTAAAACATATCCTAACAGGGAAACTAATCTGAAGCACTATTATTACAAACTTGAATATGCAAAAGGGATTTAAGGGCTATCTCTAGCACAGTCTGGCAGACTTGTTCTAATATGCAACAGCAAAGCTGTTTGACAGTTCAAAAAACCCTGGCCCTGTTCAAGAACTGAGGAAGTCTCCCCCACCCCACACTGTACAGCAGTGTCCTTACCCAGGGACTCAGGTAGGAATTAAGCTTGCCACTGGCACTTCTTCATCACCCCCCCGTGAAGTGGCTGATCTCAGGGAATGGAGCATTTGTCCCATTATGCAGCTCTCTCGGGTAACTCCACAGTCTCTGAAACCACTCCCTCATGTTCTGCGGTCTCCTGTGCCTTTTTTGCCAATAACCTCCCTAACGTACTTCACCTCACCTTTGTTGTCCCTTGCACCACCCCCAATTACTAATGAATTGCAGTCTTAAGCATGGCAATGATTTTTCTTCATTTATTTTAATTTATTTTTATGTCACCTGGTCACCCAGAACAACACTCATCTGGTGGCAACTGCCAAGCCACTTACCTCACTTCACAGAGTGACCTGACTCAGTCCTTCCCTCCTAATGTACTGCACCTCACCTCCATTGTCCCTTGCCCCTCCCCCAATTAAGAACATGTGAGAGATATCATATATTTGGTGATACAGTATGCAGTACAATAACAAATTGCAATAGAAAATGGCTTTTATGGATTTTGGTTTTATGCTGTTTTGAAGTTCTGTGTGCTGTGGAGATCTAGGGAGCTCATTGGGATGGGAGTGAAGTGATGGAGGAGATTTGAGGAGGAGCGATTTGATGCAGGAGTGAACTGTTGGGAGTGAAATGTGGGGTAGCGAATTGAGGGGAGAGAATTGTTGTGCTCCCATTGAAAACAACCACACTACTCTTCCTTATCTGTGGATTTAGATACATAGAATGTGATGGCAGATAATGGCCGCTGAATCCACCCATTCTAACCATTTATCTTTTTTTTACCACCTTCATTTTTGTTTCTGACCTTACTTGATACATGGTGCAATCTCTTCTCCCCACAACCTTACCCCAACGATTCTCTTGTGCCTGTCCATGTTTGATGGTGATAGCATGATTGTTCTCCAAATCAGTAAGTGCTTGTCTTTCTTTTACTGTGATGTTACAGAATGACAAAGATCAGATACACACTGCAGTCTCTCAAGGTCCATTTTGCATTTGTTTTCTAAAAGTTGCAATTGCCTGGGGAGGACAGAATGTAGAACATGGATTTAAAAGGCTCCAGTTGTATTTCAACAGTCTGTATTTCCATGGGATGATTTAAATCCTGTTGTCTGTTGAAAAATGAGTGTATTACCAAATGTGTTATGACCTGTGGTGTTTCTGTGGCTGTGTGTATATCAGCCAAACTACAATAATGATGAAAGAAAGAATTCAGGAGCACTTCAGGGCCATTAGAAAATCAGACCTCTCTTACTCAGTAGCCAGACATCTTAAAGAGGTTGTAGATAAAGAATCACACAAAATCCATTATATGGATACAGATCATGTCCCCTTTAGACAGGGAAAGAGGCAATAGGGATTACTCTTCGACAAAAAAGAATCCAGATGGATTTTCAATCTCAAATCATTGAAACCTAGTGGTTTCAATTATCAAATGGAAGGGGAACCAGTTTTAAGTTGCGTACTCACTATAAAATTCTGCCTTGTAAATTAAATTAAATTCATTTGTGAGGCAGTGAGAACAAAGTGAAGTTGAATTCATTTTGCTTAGTGCGCATGTCTATATGTTAGTAGTTTAAAGCATTCAATAAATAATTAAAAAAATAATAAATCATTTTGCAAATAAATTTATAATAAGAACAAAATACCCATGTTGCAACCATAAAATTAGCGGATCCAGATTAAATACAGTTCCACAACATAGAAATCTTAGGATATGTAAAAATCTTAGACTATAAGAATTGGATCTTAGAAAATATAGTAATAAAGATTATTGCTTTTAAAGGACTCCTTTTAACATAGAAACGTAGAATTTGATGGCAGAAAAGGACCACTTGGCCCACCTAGCCTGCCCATTTCCCTACCTAACAGATGAGCTGCAGATCCTAGTTATCCAAGAACCTACTTCCTCCTACCCCCCCGTTAGAATTGCCTTATGTCTGCCCCATGCATTCTTGAATTTCTCCACTGTTTTTGACTTTATGACCTCCTCAGGAAGGCTGTTCCATGCATCTACAACCCTCTCTGGGAAGAAATACTTCCTCACATTACCTCTGAGCCGTCCGCCCTCTATCTGCAAATTGTGCCCCCTTGTTCTTGCATGCCTCTTTTTCTGAAAGGTGCTACCCTTTTGGACTTTGTTGATTCCCTTGAGGTATTTGAAAGTTTCTATCATGTCCCCCCTCTCCCTCCTTTCCTCAAGGCCCTACAGCTTTAGCTCATTTAGTCTTTCTTCATATGTCTTCTGGTGCAGACCCTGCAACATTTTGGTTGCCCTCCTCCAGACAGCCTCCACCCTGTCTATGTCTTTGCGGAGATGGGGTCTGCAGAACTGTACACAGTACAGGATAGGGAAGTGTACCAGGAAAGGCAAAGGGAAGCAAGGAAAGCAGTGAGGAGTGGAAAGGTACAAACTGAAGAAACAATAGCAAAAGGGATAATTAAAGGGAATCAGACCTTTTCTAGGTATATAAGTGAGAAGAGGAAGCCAAGGGGAGGGATTGTTAGATTAAAAAAGGTGTGTGTGGTGGGGATGTGTAGAGGAAGCTCAAGAAAAAGCAGATATCCTGAACAGATATTTCTGTTCAGCCTTCATGGTGGAAGAGAAAGGGGATGGACCACATAAAAGCATCATGGACTCTAGTGGGAGGAAAGTAGACACAAATCCATTTTCAGAGGACAGAATACTGAAAGGACTCGAAAATCTGAAAGTGGGAAAAGCATTTGGGCCAAACAGGGTACACTCAAGGGTGCTAAGGGAACTCAGGGTGGTACTGGCTACACCTCTGACAGCTCTTTTTCAAAAACTCCCTGGAAACAGGAGTGGTTATAGAGGACTGGAGGAGGGCAGATGTAGTCCTCCTTCATAAATGCGGAACCAAGGAGAATGCTGGAAACTACAGTATAGGCTGGTCCATTAGACATCAGTGGTAGGAAAGCTAATACAGTTACTATTTAAGGAAAGTACTGTGGAGTATCTTGAACCCAGCAGGTTACAAGACCCAAGGCAGCATGGATTCATGGGTGAGGGTTGGTAATATCAAATGAACCTGACAGATTTCTTCGACTGAGTGACCAGGTAAATAGATTAGAGTGGGGCAGAGGACATGGCCTACTTAGACTTCAGTAAGGCCTTCAACACCATACCACATAGAAGGCTCATTAGGAAACTGGGCAGTTTAGGGGTGGGTCCTAAAGTGATATTTTTTTTAGTTATTTAACCAGGAGTAGCACACTAAGCTAAAAGCTTTTTTACAGGTGCGACCTGAGAGCACAGGGAAGTTAAGTGACTTGCTCAGGGTCACACAGTATGCAAGTGGAAGCTGTGGGATTCAAACACAGGTTTGTTCTGCTGGATGTCACCAGAGTTGCAGCTCAGAGCCTTAAACCACTGCGATATACTGCCTCTACAGATTGGGTATGACATTGGCTGATGGATAGATGGCAGAGGGTGGTGGTAAACATAATTCATTGGAAGAAGGGAGGGTGACCAGCAGGGTACCCGAGGGCTCAGAAACTGGGCCTACTTCTTTTTAATGTCTTTATGTGTGACATTGTAGAACAGCTGGAATGGAAGGCATCCCTCTTTGCAGATGACACCAAAATCTGAATAGGGTGGACATCCTAGAGGGGGCAGAGTGAATGGGCATGTACCTGATGAAACTCAAGGAGTGATCAAGGTTATAGCATCTGGGTTTCAATGTAAAAAAAGTGCAAAATCATGCACCTAGGGCACTGAAATCCAGAGGCAGCGTGTAATATGGGGAAGTATTGATAGTCACTTAACAGGAAAGAGACCTGGGGGTAATCATATCTGATGACCTCAAGGTGGCAAGAAAGCATGACAAGGCAGTAGGAATGGCTATTTGGATGCTGTAGTGCAAAAGGATGGGTATCCCCAGAAGAAGGGAGGTGGTGTTGCCACTGTATACATAGTTGGAGAGATGCCACCTGCAGTACCGTGTCCAGTTCTGGAGACCACATTTCAAGAAGGACATAGAAAGAGTGGAGGCTTTCCAAAGCAGGGCAACTACAATAGTGTAGGAACTGCATCAGAAGCCTTTTGAAGAGAGGATAAGTGATCTCAATCTGAACACGTTGGAAAAGAAGAAAGAGAGGGGGAAGAGAAGAAGGCAGAAGGAGGAAGGGAAGGCAGTCAGAATAGCAAAGGCCCAAACTGAGGAAAAGATAGCCAACTTGGTTAAGAAGGAGTATAAAACCTTTTATAGGTACAATAGGGATTGTAGAAAGACAAAGGGAGGGATAATGAGGCTGAATAGAATGGACGGTGGATGGGCAGAGAGAGACAAAGAAAAAGCAGGGATACTGAAGGCATACTTCTGCTCAGTATTCACAAAACAGGAGGAGGAGGAGGTACCTAATCCAATTAACAAAAGCACTCTTGATTAGGTTGGTTGATCCCAGTCCTTTCACAAAAGAAAGAGAGGTATCACCAGCAGAAAACAAGAAGTTATTATTGCCCTGTACAGACAGTTGGTAAGCCCCCCTCTGGAGTACTGCGTCCAGTTCTGGAGACCCCATCTCTGCAAGGACATAGACAGGCAGTTCAGAGGAGGGCAACTAACATGGTGCAGGGTCTGCAAGAGAAGCCATATGAGGAGAGACTAAAGGAGCTTAATATGTATACCCTTGAGGAAAGGAGGGAGAGGGGGGACATGATAGAAACATTTAAGTACCTCAGTGGAATCAACAAAGTCCAAGAGGGTAGTATCCTTCAGAAAAAGAGATGCACAAGAACAAGGGGACACAATCTGAAGATAGAGGGGGGACGGCTCAGGGGCAATGTGAGGAAGCATTTTTTCACAGAGAGGGTGGTAGACACATGGAACAGCCTTCCTAAGGAGGTTGTGGGGTCTAAAACTGTGATAGAATTCAAGAATGCATGGGTCAGACTTAAGGCAATTTTTGTAGGGGGTAGGAAGGAATAGGCGGTTGGTTAAATAAGATCTGCAGCTTATCTTCTAGGTAGGGAAATGGGCAGACTAGGTGGGCCAAGTGGTCCTTATCTGCTGTCAAAGTCTATGTTCCTATATTTCTATGTTTCTGAGAGAACTCCTAAAACTGAAGGTGGACAAAGCAATGGGGCCTGATGGGATTCACCCCAGAATCCTAAAAGAATTAAGGGAAGAACTAGTGACACCACTGACTATTCTTTTTAACAAATCATGGGAGGATGGTGTGGTACTTGAGGACTGGAGGAGAGCAGATGTGTTTCCCCTACACAAAAGTGGGAGCAAGACAGAGGCAGGAAACTACAGACCTGTCAGTTTGATCTCTGTTGTTGGGAAAGTGATGGAATCATTTCTGAAGGAAAGAATTGTTGAATACCTAGAAGCCAGTGGGGCACAGGACCCAAGGCAGCATGGGTTCACAGCGGGAAGGTCATGTCAGATGAATCTAATCAATTTATTTGACTGGGTGACCAAAGTAGTAGACCAGGGAGGGGCTGTGGACATGACCTTCATAGACTTTATCAAGGCATTTGACACAGCCCTACACAAAAGATTAATAAACAAATTAGCCAGCCTGGGATTGGGTCCCAGGGTGGTAGCCTGGGTAAAACATTGGCTGGACAACAGGACACAGAAGGTAATAGTAAACAGAGTCCACTCTGAAGAAATGGGGGATACTAGTGGGATACTTCAGGGTTCAGTGCTGGGTCCAGTCCTTTTTAATATCTATAAGTGACATTGCAGAGGGACTGGAAGGAAAAGTATGCCTCTTTGCAGATGACACAAAGATCTGCAACAGGGTTGATACACAAGGAGGCATGGAAAGGATGAGAAGAGACTTGGCAAGGTTGGAGGAATGGTCAGAGTATGGCAGCTTGGATTCAATGCAAAGAAGTGCAAAATAATACACCTGGGAAACAAAAACCCATGTGAAGAGTACACAGTGGGGGGGGGGAGTAAAAACCAAAATGGAAAGGGAGCTGGGGGTAATCATCAGATGACCTTAAGGTTGCCATACAGTGTGAGAAGGCAGTATGGAGGGCTGGGAGGATACTGGGATATATATATGGAGAGGCTTCAGCAGCAGAAAACAGGAAGTTGTTATCCCTGTGTACAGACAGTTGGTGAGACCCCATCTATAGTACTGCGTCCAGTTCTGGAGACCCCATCTCCGCAAGGACATAGGCAGGATGGAGGCAGTCCAGAGGAGGGCAACTAAAATGGTGCATGGTCTGCAAGAGAAGACATATGAGGAGAGACTAAAGGAGCTTAATATGTATACCTTTGAGGAAAGGAGGGAGAGGGGGGACATGACAGAAACTTTTAAGTACCTCAGTGGACTCTATAAAGTCCAAGAGGGTAGCATCTTTCAGAAAAAGAGGTGTGCAAGAACAAGGGGACACAATTTGAAAATCGAGAGGGGACGGCTCGGGGTAATATGAGGAACTATTTTTTCACAGAAAGGGTGGTGGATGCATGGAATAACCTTTCTGAGGAGGTTACGGGGTCTAAAACTGTGGGGGAGTTTAAGAATGCATGGGACAGACAAAAGGCAATTCTTGTGGTGGATGGGAAGAAATAGGCTGTTGATTAACTAGGATCTGCAGCTTATCCAGTAGGTAGGAAAATGGGCAGACTAGGTGGGCCAAGTGGTCCTTATCTGCATCAAAGTTTATGTTTCTATGTTGCTCCAGAGGTGGTCTTACCAACTGTCTGTACAGAGGGCTAACAACATTCTGTTTTTTACTGGTGATGCCTCTCCCTATGCATCCGAGTATCCCCCAGCCCTCCTTACTGCTTTCTCACATTGCTGGCCCACCTTTAGGCTGTCTGATATGACTACCCCCAGGTCCATTTCCATTTTTGTTGTTGTCAGTATCTCACCCCCCACTGTGTACTCTTCCCCTTGGGTTTTTATTTCCCAGGTGCATTACTTTGCACTTCTTTGCATTGAATCTAAGCTGCCATACATTTGACTATTCCTCCAACCTTGCCAAGTCCCTTTTCATCCTTTCCACCCCACCTTGCATATCAACCCTGTTGCAGATCTTTGTGTCATCTGCAAAGAGACATACCTTCCCCTCCAGTCCCTCCGCAATGTCACTTATAAAGACATTAAAAAGGACCGGCCCCAGTACTGAACCCTGCAGTACCCCACTAGTAACCCCCCTTTCTTTACTGTGGACTCCATTTACTATTACACACTGTGTCCTGTTGTCTAGCCAGTGTTTTTTTTTTTAAATACTTTCTGTTTATCTCCTCCTGTCTACCCTCGGTGCCCCCTCCTTCTGGTGGCTCATCACCATCTCCGCCCACTAATCCGGATCTGCCCCTAGAGTGCCTCACCTCTTACATCTTCCTGCACAGCTGGGTCTGTCCGGAATTGGTGGTCTTGGATGGCCCAGAGCGGTCATCATCTAGGACTACCGAGGGGTATTTTCCTGTTTTTCTCTGGTTTCCTATGTCCCAGTCCCCTGAGATGCCGGAGCAAGGATGCAAGCATCCAGAGAAGAGACATGCTGATGCACATCCCTCTCAAGTGCCTACAGACATCCCCCCTCCCCAACTCTGTTAGACAGAGCTGCCAACCCCTCGAGAACCTGTGTTTCCACTGGCATTCTCTCAGGGTGTTGGGTGCATACTGCAACCCTGGTATCCCACCCCAGAGGGAGGAGAGCATCCTTTGGGATGCTCAATCCTTTCTCCCCCTGCTGACCCCCACCGACCCATGGTTGTTCCCGAACCCGGGTAGCTGGCGTAGTGTGAGGTGTGGCTTCCAGTGCCTCAACCCTCAGTGCCACCAGTCCGGCTCACCCAGCCAGTGTTTTACCTAGGCTACCACACTGGGACCCACTCCCAGGCTGGCTAATTTGTTTATTAATCTTTTGTGTGGGACTGTGACAAATGCCTTGCTAAAGACTAGGTAGGCCATGTCCACAGTCCCTCCCTGGTCTACTACTTTGGTCACCAAGTCAAAGAAATCAATTAGTTTTGTTTGACATGACCATCCTGCTGTGAATTCCTGCTGCCTTGGGTCCTGTGCCCCACTGGCCTCTAGGTACTCAACCATGTTTTCCTTCAGAAGTGATTCTATCATTTTCCCTACCACTGAGGTCAACCTGACAGGTCTGTAGTTTTCTGCCTTTGTCTTGCTCCCACTTTTGTGAAGGGGAATCACATCCGCCCTTCTCCAGTCCTCAGGTACCACACCATCCTCCCGTGATTTATTAAAAAGGGTAGTCAGTGGTTTTACTAGTTCTTCCCTTAGTTCTTTTAGAATTATGGCGTGAATCCCATCAGGCCCCACTGCTTCATCCACCTTCAGTTTTAAGAGTTCTTTCAGAACTCTTTCTTCTGTGAAAGGATTAATATCAACCCCCCTATCCAGAGTGCTTCTATTGGCTGGACTAGGTCTCTACCCCTGCTTTTCCATTGTGAATACTGAGCAGAAATATTCGTTCAGTATCCCTGCTTTTTCACTGTTGCTCTCTGCCCAGCCACCTTCCTCTTTATTCAGCCTCAGTATCCCTGCCTTCATCTTTCTTTGCTCCCTGATGTACCTATAAAAGGTTTTATCCCTCTTCTTAACCGAGTTGGCTATCTTTTCCTCAGTTTGGGCCTTTGCTATTCTGATTATCTTCCCCACTTCCTTCTGCTTTAACTGGTACAGTTCTCTTTCCTGCTCCTTCTGTGTTTCCTTATACTTCCTGAATGCTATCTTTTTCTCCCTTACATTCCCCGCCACTCCTTTTGAGAATCTTAGTGTTTTTTTCTTTCATTTTGATTTGTTTATTTGCTTCACACAAAGGCTTGTTGCCAGAGGTCACGTGATGGCAGCCTGAGCAGAAGCAGCTTCTTCCTTGAGCTCCGTCTCCCGTCTACTATCTTTTCGATCTTTATTAAAGTTTTTGTTTTAAGGTCGCTTTGCCGAGTACGTTCTGGTTGGGGGAAGGCATCGAGAATCTTCCAACTCAGGTTTGGATGGAAGCCTACGTGAAAAGCCCCTCCGCGGCACTCTCCCCCCCGCATACTCCTGAAAAAGACAAGGCCGCGAAGAGGCCTAGACAGCAAGCTACTAGCGCACAAAAGATGCCCGCAACAGCGGCCGCTTTATCCTAAGAGAGGTTTTTAGAAATCATGCAGCCGTTACAGTCAGCGGTTGACACAATAGCGGAAGATCTACAAGTGATCAAAAGCTCAGTGGCTTCGCTCTCTATTAAAGTGGGAGATTCAGAAGCTAGGATATCGTCCTTGGAAAAAAAGCAGGAAAGGAAAAAATGAATTTCGTCCGCAGGATTAAGAAGCTTGAAGATAAGCTGGAGGACCTGGAGGGACGTAGTAGATGAAATAATCTCGTTAATGTGGGTCTGCCGGAAAAAGAAGAAGGAAATGCTCCTATTACTTTTGTACCAAAGCTGTGTACCAAAATTGCGGGGCCATCCCCAACCGGTGGAGACTACATAATAGAGATGGCGCACCGAGCGTTACGTCCGATGCCAGCAAGCAGACAACCACCCCGACCAATCCTCCTGAAATTCTTAAACTTTCAAGATAAGCATCATGTGCTAGCCAGAGGGAAAGAGCTTAAAGAAGTCTTGTGGGAAGATCGAAAAATCAGGATTACCCAAGATCTACCGCATTCGGTACGGCTGAGGAGACAAGAGTTACATCCGGTTGTTTCTAAACTGCTGGCAGCCGGTAAAGTCTTTCGGGTAAAATACCCAGCAATTCTGATGGTCAAGCTAGATGATAGCTGGCACTCCTTTGATTCCCCGGTTCAAGCGCTGGACGAGTTAAAAAGTCTTCTTCCCAATCTATTTAAATGAAAGGAGGACATGAACCTTGAATCTCAGATTTTGGTATATCTGGCGTATGATTTCTTGATAACTTGTGTTACTGGGATAAATGAGCGAGCCGCAGGAACACCACTGAAATACTGGTAATTCCGTTTTTTGTTATGGTGACTGGAACCGTTTATCAGTTATATTCTTAATGGCTGCTAGAGGGAGATACTTTGAAATCGGGTAATGTTGCAGAGATAATAGCGCATCGAAGCTGAGAGGCATGCCCGTTTGGTTTTCTGCTGATTACGGGTTATGGACAATGGAAATCAACAAGTTAGGACGTTTAAATGGACTGGCTGCAGTCTGAGTTTCGTTTACCATCAGAGACGTGGATGAAGTAGAGGTCTGGAATCTTAGACCGATCGTGAAGTTTCTGAATCCTTACTGATCTGCTACCTTGTACTCTGCTTGTCAGAGGTTCAGGAGGTGTTGAAGGGACTTTGGACTGAATGCCTCCTCTTTAAAAGTCTAATCTCTCTTTTTTTTTTTTCCTCCTCTCTCTGCTGCAGTCTAGATAAACTTGATGCTGAAGTAAAGTCTTGTTTGGTTTTCATGGTTCACAATGGTGATCACGGACAGGGGCAATAGAGAAAAGGCAATTGTGGGGGGATTATTGATGTTGACATTTGATCCCTTTGTCACTCCTGGTCTTGGTTTAACTAGGGCAAGTCTATTGTGGGATAAGGTTTGGGTACGATGGGGTAGCGACCTACAAATCAGTGTAGATACAAATGGCTTTTGGGCGGGGGGGTGCCTTGGGGAATGAATAGCAATGCCAGGTTGCATTTGTTTTTAACATCATGTGGCACGTAGAGGGTTGGAGTGCAGTTATTTGGAACTGGGGATCGCTCATTAAGGGGGGTGTTGAAAGGTGTAGGGTAAGTATTGGGGAGCTGGGTAGGGGGAGGAGCTGGGGATTAGGGGATAGGACCACACATTTTTCATTTTATGCATTCAGAAAGGCCCTAGGGGTCACCGCAGCTTTTCCAGGGAGTTCACAGGTGGATGTTATAGTCGAGGCACGTGGTTGGCAAGCGCAAGCTGAAGTCGCAGACCTTCAATTTACTGTGGTTTACAGGGTGATGAGTAATCAATATCAGTTTATAAGCTGGAATGTTAAAGGGGCCAAAGATAGAGTCAAGAGGTAAATAATTTTAAAACATCTAGTACAATTGAGAGCAAGAATTGCATTCCTGCAGGAAACACATTTGAAGAGGGAGGACATTACCCTTTTTAGGAAGCTATGGGTAGGACAAGCCTTTGGAGCAGGCAGAGCAACTAATAAAGGAGGTGTGGCGATTTTGTTAGCTAAGGGAGTCCCTTTCAAGTTAATTCAAGAAATCTGGGACCCAGAGGGCCGTTATGTTCTGATTCATGGATTGTTAGAGTCCCAGCCGATTTTGTTGGGATCGATATATGGACCTAACATTGAGTCGCCTTCTTTTTTCATTAACCTGTTAAAATTAGTGGTGACTAACCCGCTAAAGTTAACAGTATTGGGTGGGGATTGGAACCTAGTGCTCCAGGCAGAGCTTGATAGATCAGATTCTAGGAAATGGGGTCTTTCTCCAGCCCAGCGTGCCTTGAAAGAGTTGCTTAGTGGGGCAGCTCTTCTGGATGTGTGGAGAATCCTTAACCCTGTAGAGAGACAATACACCTTTTATTCTTCAGTTCATGGTACTTATTCTAGAATTGATTATTTGCTGTTAAGTGCTGCTGCAATAACAGGGGTCGCTCTGGTGGAGATAACAGCTAGGGTTCTATCCGACCATGCTCCTGTCATTATGAGTTACTGTTTAGACGCAGGTTGCAAACGGTCCCCATTGTGGCGTATGAACACTCAGTTATTGCGAGACCAAGCTTCCCAGGAACGCATTGGATACTTTTTGACTTCCTTTATGGTGAACAATCAGGGTTCGGTCACTAAAGTAGATCTGGTCTGGGTGGCACTGAAATGTTCATTGAGGGGTGAATTTATAAGAATGGCGGCAAAAAGAGCCCGCTGCCAAAAGACTCAAAGTGATTCTCTCCTGGCCTCTATCACAAATCTTGAACGTACTCTATCTAAGAATACCTTGGCAGATACTTGGGCTAGATTACACCAGCTGCGAGCTCAGTATACGGGACTCGATGCCCAGAGAGCAGAATTGACCCTACGTAGAACCAAATTTAGATATTTAGAGTCAGGGGAGAGGCCGGGGAAGCTTCTCGCCCTACGTATTCGACAGTTAGAGTCCTCTCAATTTATTGCAGGAATCAGAGAAGGTCAAGAGGGTCCAGTGTGCACTGACTCGGAAGGGATTGCAAGAACGTTTGGTAAATATTATCAGGAACTCTATGCTGTAGATAAGGCTTTGGCCCCTAGTAAGGCAGAGATCGAACGTTATCTCGATTCGGTGAGCTTGCCCATGATTACTCCTGTAGAGGCAGCTTTCTTGGGTGAGCCAATTTCCTTATTGGAAATTCAGCAGACTATCCGCCTGCTACCTGTTGATAAGTCCCCGGGGCCGGACGGATTTCCCAATAATTTATACAAGATATATCTACCGATATTAAGTCCAATTTTAAGGGATGTATTTAATTATTGGTATGATAACGGCATATCAGACATCAGTTTTCAAGAAGCTGTGGTATCACTAATCTTGAAGCCTGAGAAAGACCCACTTAAATGTAGTAGTTACCATCCTATTTCCCTTTTAAATTCGGATATTAAAATACTGGCGAAGCTCTTAGCTCTCAGACTTTCAAGAGTAATGGGCAAACTCATAGGCTCTGAACGGGTAGGATTTATGGCTAGAAGATCATCTGGGGACCATATGAGGAAACTATTGCATCTTATTTCATCTGCCAGAGATGCCAATATACCTATGGTTTTAGTGTCCCTAGAAGCGGAAAAGGCGTTCGATAGGGTATCCTGGGAATTCCTTTTTGCCACCCTAGCCCGATTCGGTGTGCCTGAGGAGTTTCTGAGATGGATAAAACTTCTTTATGCGGCTCCAGCAGCTAAAGTCAAGTGTAACGGAGTGCTATCTCCCACTTTTCAGCTGTTTAGGGGAACAAGACAAGGGTGCCCGTTGTCTCCTTTACTTTTTAATTTATACTTAGAGCCATTATGCCACAGATTACTAAGTAACTCCAGTATTAGAGGGATTCCGGTGGGAACCTCGAGATATGCCTTGTCAGCCTATGCAGATGACATTTTATTTCATGTTGAAGAACCTAGCATATCGATCCCAGCTATACTGGATGAGGTTGAGGAATTCGCAAAGGTATCATATTGTAAATTAAACCGAAACAAATCCAAGATTTTCCCCTTAAATAATAGAGTGAATAGGGCTGTTTTGGCTCCTTATGGGCTTTCCTGGGAAGCTAAGTCATTGGAATACCTGGGTATTAAAGTTTCTAGAGACATGGATACCATGATCAAAGATAATATCGGTGTTGTAATTAAAACGATTACTGGAGATATGGAGAGATGGGGCCTACTCCCCTTCTCATTGTGGGGGAGATTAAGCGTGGTAAAAATGAATATTTTGCCAAGAATCTTATATCCAATTGGGATGTTAGGGGGATATTTACCTAGAACGTGGTTCTCCAAACTCCAGAGTTTAATGAATAGGTTTCTGTGGAGGGGGAAGAGTATTCGTAGGTCATATCTCAAATTGACTGTTTCTAAGTCCAAAGGAGGACTAGCCACCCCCTCTTTTTTTCTATATTATATAGCATTTCATATGAGCAAACTGGCTTTTTGGTATAAAGACGTGAGCCCTCGGACTACACCCTATATGGCTCAATATAGAAGTATTTGGCGAGTAGAGTTAAATGCTCTTTAGGGGCCCTGATATATACCTCCCCGAGTCATATGCCTATGGCCGTGAGGAATAACCCTATGGGATGGTCTCTAAAGGCCTCCCTGCAGATTCAAAAATATCTGGGAATAAGATGATGTCAATCGGTGGACCAACCCATTGTAGGTAACCCGCAAGTTAAGATTGGAGGGACACCGATATCTTCTTCCTTCTGGCCCCAACTAAATGGCTATAAGGTTTCAGATATTTGGGTTGATGGGAGGCCGCTTCTTTTTGCCCATTTCTGGAGCGTCTCTGGGATGTCTGAGAAAAATACCTTCAGGTATGCCCAGGTGAGTAAAGCCCTTAGCACCTTAAATGCCCTCTTTCCGCTGAAAGACTGGTCAGGTCTGAAAGCGGCCGTATTGTTACAGGTTGCCTCCTAGGCTCATCCGGTTTCCAGGTGTTACAAAGCTCTACAAGCATTAGACTCCAGATTACCAACCGGGGTATGCTATTATTGGGTTAACGAACTGAGTATACTAGAAGATCCGGTTCTATGGGGAAGTCTATGGCAGGCAATATATAGATTTGTTAAACAGGATAGATTGCGGTTAATTCAGTTTAATATCATGCATAATATCTACCTGACGCCAATGAAACTGTTCAGAATAGGGAGGCTGGCCACCCCACTTTGAGGCAAGTGTAAAAAGGTTATGGGTTCTCTCTTTCATATGTTATAGGCGTGCCAAAAAGTGCAAAAATTCTGGCAATCAATCAGAGAATCACTGGATCCCATCCTAGGATTGGATGCTTTGTTTACTCCAGAGGTATGTTTGCTAGGTTATCTCTCCAGAGATACCCCTAGTGTTAGGAAAGCATATATATTACTCATCTCAGCGGTGGCTAAGCTGGTTATTGTCAGGCACTGGCTAGATGACATCCCCCCCCACCAAGTTGGAATGGTACAGGGAGATCATGCTCGCCCTGCAGCTGGAAAGACATATTGCCTCTATGCAGAATAGACTAGCATCATACTTAGAAATGTGGGGGAACCTTGAGGCCCTTATGGCGCTATGGAAACCTGGATAATGTGGAAGATTCCTGAGCACTATGTTTATGATTGAGTAAGTGTGGTCTGAGGGGGGGAATTGACACCTGATTTTGTTATACTATGGTAACTCTGTTTGTCTCATTGTGGTGTTCTGGAACTTAATAAAGTGTATTAAATAATAAAAAAAAGGCTTGTTGCCTCTTTGATGGCAGTTTTGATGTTTTCCCATTGTTGCTTCACCCCAGCTTCTTGCCTGTTTGCTAGTGCTTTTCTGAGGCACTCTCCCAATTTGACAAAATCAGCCCTCCTGAAGTCCAGTACCTTCACTTTTGTGTGGCTTGACTCTACAGCTAAGTTTATGATGAACCACACTGTTTGGTGGTCGCTTGTTCCCAGATGGCTACCCACTTCAAGATCAGAGATCCTCTCTCCTTCCCCATTTGAGAGTACCAGGTCTGAGATTGCTCCCTTCTGAGTGGGTTCCAAAAGTAGCTGTCTAAGGCATGTCCCCTGTAGGGCATCAAGAACGGCCCTGCTCTTGGATGTGGCTGCTGCAAAGGTGCTCCAGTTAACATCTGGCATATTCAAGTCCCCCATCAGCAATATCTCACCTTTCTCTGCCATCCCAAGGATGCCTTCTATCATTTCTTTGTCAATTTACTCCCCTTGAGATGAGGGTCTGTATACAACCCTTGTGCAGATTGTGGAGCCATTTCCAGTCTCCAGGGTGACCCACAGTGCCTCCTCTCCTCCCTGTTTACCCTTTAGTTCTGTTGCTTTGATACCTTCCTTTACATATAGAGCTACTCCATCTCCTCTTCTTCCCTCCCTATCCCTCCTGTAGATTGTGTACCCTGTTATGTTGACATCCCAGTAATGGTTCTCTGTGTACCATGTTTCTGTGACTGCCACAATATCCAGGCATCCCTCTTCCATCAAGGCCACCATTTCGGGTAGCTTTTTACCTAGACTACAGGCATTGGTACTCATTACCCTCCATTTTTTTCTGGATTAATTTCTTTCTGCCCCATCTCTGTCCTTACTGCCTTTGTCTTTTTCTCCACTTACCCCTGCCTTTATCTCTATAGACTGCTCTGTCTTGGTGTTTATCTCACTAACTACCCTGAATTTTGGGGGGCTAGGATTTCCCTTCTCCTTTTCAGTGCCTCCCCCCTTGGTTAGTTTAAATGCTTGCCAATGAAGGATTTAAACCTATCACCTAGGATCCTGGTTCCCCTCCAGGATAGATGCAGACCATCGCACTTGTATAGGCCTGCATCTCTCCAGGTGGAGCCCCAGTCCCCAATGAAGTCAAATCCCTGAGCTCTGCACCAGTTTTTCAACTGTCATTGAATCCCATGGTGTGGAGTACCCTAGCATCATCCATGCCATAGACAGGTAGCACTTCCGAGCAAGTTACCATATGTGCTACTTGTCTAAGGCCCCTCTCCAACTCCACAAACTCCTGTTGCACTGCTCTGATCCCATTCTCAGCCAGGTCATTCGTCTCTAAGTGGATAATGACATTCAGCTCACTCCCCCTTGCAGCTGCTTCCACAATCCTGAGGATTTGTTTCCTGTCCCTCTAAGCCATGGTGCCTGGCAGGCACCTTACCTCCATTTCCCTTCCCTCCCCCAATTGTACCCCCTAACAATTGAGTCCCCCACCAGGAGTTGTTTTCTTCTCCTGTGGGGTCCTGTGCCACCCTCCTGTGGGTCTCCATTGTGGAGGTTCCCAGCATCCTTCTTGGTCTCCACTGCAGGTGCCTCCTTAGATGAACCATGCTCTGCCAGAGTGGTGAATGAATTGTGGAGAAGCACAACTGGAGGGATGCACCTCTGTTCCACCACCCTCACCCTCCCTGAGCCCACCATGGTCCAGCCACTCTTCTTTCTTGGCAACCTGTGAGGTAGTGGCAGTTGCCTGGGTGGTCCCTGGTTGGGGGAGCAGGTTTTCTGAATCATTGCCGGGTCAGGATGGAGACAAGCAGCCTCCTCCCTCAGACCAGAGAGGTGCCTGCAAATAGGGCAGCAACGCAGTTTCCAGAATGTCTCCAGGAAGACTGCTGCTCCACAGCCAGTACATTGCACCACTCCCCACATGTCGATGTTCCTTTCTGTTACAAATGCTTTTCTTTTGTTGTTTTTTTGTTCTTGTTTTAGTGTGTGTGCAAGCTTGTGAGTGTCTCCACCCCTTATTCAGTGTGCTGTGCCTTTAAGGATGTGAACAGGTGTATGTTGTTAGCAGTTTTGGGGAAGTGACGTCAGAATCCCTGCTATAAAGGAAGTTATGAGCTTGGGTGGGTGGGATGTGGGGAAGGGTGGGAGGGAGTAAACCTATGTCATCCAGAAACAATCAACTACAACTCTGACCCTTCAACCCGGGGAGTGCCTTCCTTCCTTTTAGACACCTATTTCTCAGAGGTTAAGTACCAGGTCTAGTCACGAATGACTGCAAATATCTCCCAGCTACAGCTCCTCCCTGGCAAATTAAAATTAAAACTAAGACAAGTCAACCCCAAAAACAGAATCAATACTAGCTATTTACACAGGTCCAAAAAGTAATAATTCAGTTCAGTGTAGTCTAGAAAATAACCTCCTTGATTTAAGGAATCTCTGGCTGCTTTCTCTCTCTCTCTCTCTCTCTCCCTTTCTGTGTCTCAGCACAGTAATGCACCTTGGCACTAATAACATAACCTCTCCCCCCCAATTTTTTCACCAGAAGTAATTTAATTTTTCTTTTCATATTTTGAATAAATTACTATCCCAATATATTATTATGGTGAATAAAGAAATATAAACATAATTAAATGCAGGGGTATTTTAAATGTTTATAACATTCATGTTGACATATATGAATAATTCTGCACATGGCCACTGTCATCGTAAAAAGAATGGACCCCTTCTTTGGGAATGGAAATTATCTGATAGTTAATGAAGTTGAGGGGTCAATTGGTGTAATAGTGGTGGCAGTGACTGTGCTCAATATTATCCATGGCAACTATTAGGAATACCTAAATGGAATATGGGTATATGTTTAATGTGTTTAATGAATTGATCACTGAATTTTATGCACCTGTATGAAATTGTATTTAAAGAAATTCACTCCAGCACATGTTTTAAAGACCCAACCAGCATGCCTGCACTTGCTTGTGAGAAATCCAGGTTCCACTCCTAAGGCCATTGCACCATTTCCCTTTGCTCAAGTCAGTGTGTGAAGGAGTGTCCGCTAAACCATCTCTTGGATCCATCTAGAAGACCTGGAAAAAAACACAAAGGAGAAAATTAAAGATATGTGGTCCCAAGCATAGTAACCCCTTGGGCCACTCACTACCCAGGACACACATCTGGCTGCCAGGCAGTCTTAATGGCCCCTCGTAGGCCCTGAGGCATTGGATCCCCAATGTGCAATTTCCTGTTGCTTACCTGCTATCCCAAAACAAGGAATGTCTGCTGATTCTCTGTTCCATGCTTCACCAGAGGGCTCTGAAAGGTACAAATGCAATTTATGGGAGTTAATCCCTTTTGTCATGCAGGGAAACTGTGACACTGCACTTGATCTGCTAGGTTCCCTGCATGACAAAAAGGATTAACTCCCATAAATTGCATTGTTCCTTGCAGTAACTCTTCTGTGGAATTCTGCAGAGTTGGGCTTGATCCTGGTGAGCTTCACTGTAGTGTCACAAATCACCACTTGTGTCAAGCTCTTGTGACACAAGTCCCATACATCATTCTAGGACCTTTTAAAATTGAGCCCTTTGTGTTTTGCATATCCTCCAGCCTTTTGCTCAGCACTGTAGCAGGAGTAGAGCCCTGTTTAACTGACACATGACTGGATCTATGAAGGATAGTGGGAGGGCCTGACAGTACAGACAGGCCCCCAATGCTTAGTTGGATGATGTAGTGCATGCTGTACTGGAGTTGCTAACCTTCTCACTTTCCCCACAGGGACTTGTAAATAAATTATTAACATAGAAACATAGAATTTGACGGCAGATAAGGACCGCTTGGCCCACCCAGTCTGCCCATTTCCCTACCTAATGGATAAGCTGCAAATCCTAGTTAACCAGCAGCCTACTTCTTTCTACCCCCAACCCCTAGAATTGCCTTATGGCTGTCCCATGCATGCTTGAATTTAACCACTGTTTTTAACTCCATAACCTCCTCTGGAAGGCTGTTCCATGCATCCACAACCCTCTCTGTGAAAAAATATTTCCTTACATTACCTCTGAGCCGCCCCCCATCTTCAAATTGTGCCCCCTTGTTCTTGCACACCTCTTTGTTTGAAAGATGCTACCCTCTTGGACTTTATTGAGTCCCTTGAGGTACTTGAACGTTTCTATCATGTCCCCCCTCTCCCTCCTTTCCTCGAGGCTATACATATTAAGCTCCTTTAGTCTCTCTTCATAAGTCTTCCGGTGCAGACCCTGCACCATTTTAGTTGCCCTCCTCTGGACAGCTTCCATCTTGTCTATGACCTTCGGAGATTGGGTCTTCAGAACTGCACACAGTACTCCAGATGGGGTCTCACCAGCTGTCTGTACAGAGGGATAACAACTTCCTGTTTTCTACTGGTGATGCCTCTCCCTATGCATCCCAGTATCCCCCCAGCCCTCCTTACTGCCCTCTCACATTGCCTGCCCACCTTTAAGTCATCTGATATGACTACACCCAGGTCCCTTTCCATTTTTGTTGTTGTTAGTATCTCACCCCCCATTGTGTACTCTTCCCCTGGGTTTTTGTTTCCCAGGTGCATTACCTTGCATTTATTAGCATTAAATCTAAGTTGTCATACATTTGACCATTCCTCTAACCTTGCAAAGTCCCTTCTCATCCTTTCCACCCCACCTTGTGCATCAACTCTGTTGCAGATCTTTGTGTCATCTACAAAGAGACTTACTTTTCCTTCCAGTCCCTCTGCAATGTCACTTACAAAGACATTGAAGAGGACCGGTCCTGATACTGAACCCTGAGGCACCCCACTAGTAACCCCCCCCTTTCTTCAGAGTGGACTCCATTTATTATTACCCTCTGTGTCCTATTCTCCAGCCAATTCTTTACCCAGGCTATCATCTTGGGACCCACTCCCAGGCTGGCTAACTTGTACATTAATCTTTTGTGTGGGACTGAGTCAAATGCCTTGCTAAAGTCTAGGTAGGCCATGTCCACAGCCCCTTCCTGATCTACTACTTTGGTCACCCAGTCAAAGAAATCTATTATGTTCATCTGGCATGACCTTCCTGCTGTGAATCCATGCTGCTTTGGGTCCTGTGCCCCTCTGGCCTCTAGGTACTCGACATTTCTTTCCTTCAGAAGTGATTCCATCATTTTCCCTATCACTGAGGTTAAACTAACTGGTCTGTAGTTTCCCGCTTCTGCCTTGCTCCTACTTTTGTGAAGGGGAATCACATCTGCCCTCCTCCAGTCCTCAGGTACTACCCCATCCTCCCATGATTTGTTAAAGAGGGTAGTCAGTGGTGTCACTAGTTCTACTCTTAGTTCTTTTAGAATTCTGGGATGAATCCCATCAGGCCCCATTGCTTTGTCCACCTTCAGTTTTAAGAGTTCTTTCAGAACTCCTTCTTCTGTAAATGGGCTGGTATCAACTTCTGTATCCAGATTGTTTCCATTGTTTGTTTTAGGTACCTCCCCCTCTTCATTTGTAAATACTGAGCAAAAATATTTGTTTAGTATCTCTGCCTTTTCACAGTCACCCTCTGCCCACCCCCTTCCCTTTATTAAGCCTTACTATCCCTCCCTTAATCTTCCTTCGCTCCTTGATGTACCTAAAAAAGGTTTTATCCCCCTTCTTAACTGAGTTGGCTATCTTTTCCTCAGTTCGGGCCTTTGCTGTTCTGACTGTCTTCCCAGCTTCCTTTTGCTTTAACTGATACAATTCTCTGTCCTGCTTCTTCTGTGATTTCTTGTAGTTTCTGAATACTTTCTTTTTCTCTCGAACCTTCACTACCACCTCCTTTGAGAACCATAGTGGTTTCTTACATCATTTTGTTTTGTTTATTTGCTTCACACAAAGGCTTGTTACCTCTGTGATGGCAGTTTTTATTATTCCCCATTGTTCTTCCACCCCTCCTTCCTGCCCATTTGCTAATGCATTCCTTAGGCACTCATCCATTTTGGCAAAGTCAGCCCTCCTGTACTTTTGCCTTTGTATGGCTTGACTCTATTGCTGTGTTTATTGTGAACCATACTGTTTGATGGTTGCTAGTTCCCAGATGGCTACCCACTTCTACATCTGTGATCCTCTCTCCATCTCCATTTGAGAGGACCAGGTCTAAGATTGCTCCCTCTCGAGTGGGTTCCAATACTAGTTGTCTAAGGCATGCCCCCTGTAGGGCATCTAGAATAATCCCACTCTTAGAAGTGGCTGCTGCAACTGCACTCCAGTTAACATCTGGCATATTCAGATCACCCATCAGGAATATCTCCTCTTTATCTGCCATTCTAAGTATACTTTCTATCATTTCCTTGTTCATTTCCTCCCCCTGAGAGGGGGGTCTGTATACAACCCCTGTGCAGATTATGGTGCCATTGCCTGCCTCCAAATTGACCCACAGTGCTTCCTCTCCTCCCTGTTTACCCTTTTGTTCTGTTGCTTTGATTCCTTCTCTTATGTAGAGAGCTACTCCTCCTCCTCTTTTACCCTCCCTGTCCCTCCTGTAGATAGTGTATCCTGGTATGTTTACGTCCCAGTCATGGTTCCGTGTGTACCATGTTTCTGTAACTGCCATGATATCCAGATGTCCCTCCTCCATCAAGGCCACTAATTCAGGAAGCTTGTTACCCAGACTATGGGCGTTGGTACTCATTGCTCTCCATTTTTTGATGGCTTTACTTTCTGTAACAGCATCCCCCACTGACCTTTCTACCTTAGTCTTTTTCTCATTTAGTACCCTGTTTTGTAGGGGGAGGCTGGGAGTTCCCTGCTGCTTATCAGTGCCTCCCCCCTTGACTAGTTTAAAAGCTTGCCAATGAAGCATTTAAGCCAATTGCCCAAAAGACTTGTTCCCTTCCTGGACAGATGCAGACCATCCTGCCAGTATAGGCTGGTGTCCCTCCAGGTGGAACCCTAGTCCCCAATGAAGCCAAACCCCTGTGCTCCACACCATTTTTTCAACCATTTCTTACACTGCATGGTGCCAAGTACCCTCGCCTCACCCATGCCACTGACATTATTTGTACTATTTGTGTCCAATGGCATCATTAGCTGGTGTGTGGGGAAGGGAATTGTGGGAAAAGAGGACTACTCTGCTACACAGTCATGGGAGGTGTCCTGTAGTAGGGAGGTGGGTGGGTATTGAATCTCAAGGGGAGGTACCATACTTTCTAACTGGACACACTGTAATTTCTCTGAGTGGATGCATTGCATTTTCAGCAGTGATCCTGGGGAAGAGCACAGGAGGTATAATACAAACAGCAGTAAATAGTCCAGACAATGGGCACTCTGCCTATGTGCTGCATATGTGTGGTGTATAAGCATCTCTAAGTTGTAAAGTTATGCATCAGGTGTCTTGTCAAACCCCATCAGCATTCACAAAGGGGCATGCACCCCTTCTGCACCCAATTCCCTATTTGTCTGCAGAACACCATGCCTTGATGGACAGTGGGTGGCCAGAGGTGGGTCTGGGGCAAGGCATGGGTATGTGCTATGTACAATATGAAATTTGCAGTGCAGAGTGCTGGTAGATGGGTGAAGGCTATGCAGAAAGGGACCCTGCTATAAACCATACATATCCCCTACCACTGGTAGTACAAACACTCTGCCAGGGCATCATCATCCTTGCCCTGATATCCAAAGCCCTCCCCGATGTAGATGTACAGCACCATGATACATAAGGGAGTTAGTGTTCAGAGATGTCCATGTAAGTCTGTGCTAAGTATGCTTTTGTGTTTTGTCCACATTTGATGTACTGTTTTGCACTGAACACTTTTTTGTGGAAGAAGATCTGCTTAAACAGGTACACACACCACTGCACCCTTTACTCCAAACTTAGCTGGCTTCCCCCACCTGTCTTGCATAAACTCATTTATGTTGTGTGGTTTTAATGTGGAGACAAATCAGGTCCCTTCGCGCCTTCATTTGTTTGTAATTTCTGATAGCATTCCCTATCTATTAAGATCCTATACCCCGAGTTTTTTAATCATCCCCAAAATCAAATCCAAACCTGGTAAATTGTTCTTCTAATACTCTGCCTCAGAAATGTGGGATTCTATCTCAACTTTGCTCCAGCTGAGTTCCTCTAGTCAAGCCTTGAAGTGTGGGTATTGCTCCCTCCTTTCCAAGGCCTCCATCTGTATTTGTCTGTAGCGTGCCTTGGTAAATCAGTATATCTCTGAGTTGTTACACTTGTTTGAACTGCTGATCATAAACTCCAAGATTATAACCTTCTGTGTTATTATGTTTATAACTGCTACTTAGATTGTTATTGCATTGTACTGTTGCTTTTACTGCCCTATACCCTGTACCTTTTCTCCAAGTTAATGTATTTTGTTTCTTTGGGGATTTCTGTGCTTATAGATCTGCAATTGTGTATGTTCACCCTGTATCTTGCATAGTGTTTCTGTTTACCTCCTGTTTTGGGATTCTCCAAGGTTGTGTCTGAACATAGGAAAATATCTTGTCTAGTGTACCTACCCAGTAGATGAAAACTAAATAAATGACTATTAAAATGAAATAGAAGTCTCATCTCCTGTATGTTTGTGCCAATCTGTTTTTAAGTATATATTGGTCATCCCTTGCCTGCTACTACACGCTCACCAATCCTACTGTGGGCTGAGGGCATGGTGGTGACTATTGCTGTAACTGCTTGGACCCCTTAAGGGATAGATTGATCCTTGGAGAACCACCATATCCCCAAATTCCCTGCTTTGTGCTGAGAAGTGAATCCAGTCCCCTGGTGGGCACGGCATCTGATTGGATGTTCACCATTAGTTGCCTGAGCTACCTGCATCAAGCTCACTTGCACCTCAGCACTACTACACATGTGTGGAGTGGGACCAGAGACCGGTACACCACAATTGTGATTAGCATGTGGTGTGTGCTGTTCCAGCAATATAAACTGTCATTACCTTGGTATGATATATCCGGGCCACCTTCAAGCATATTGCCCAATAACATATATAATAATACATGGGATGGTGTATTTAATTAGAATTTTACACACACCTGAGGTGTTGGGGGCTACATAAACCCTGAAAGCAAAGCTCAAGGGGGTTATTTAAGTATCTAACACCAAGGGTTTGTGTAAAACACACCGCCCCCTGTTTTATTTTGTATAATTGCTGGAGTCATGCTTTTTTGCCACAGCAATTATATAAAATAGCAGCTTTTGGTGGCTGTTAGAAGACAGTGTAGCATGAGCCACACTCTGGCTCATGGTTTTCTCATAGGAAGAGCAGCTTGTGTTCGCCATTATAACCAGCTGGTTATAATGGTGAAATACAACTGGCTTTTCCTATGGGGAAAAACATGGGCTGGTTATTAGAGTAGAATAATTAGGTAAAATACAGAACAGGTAAACAGTCTGAGACTTTTAGCGCAAAATATAAATAGCACAATGGCTCTTGAGTAAAACCTGGGAATTATATACAAAGTAATGCTGAGTGCTAAATATACATAGGTTAGGACAGCAAGTAGGGAAAAACAATGGTGTAGGGAAAGCAGACAGGTACACCTCAACTGACAGAGGAGTTCTAAAAGGTCTAGCAGCTGCACAGCAGAATTGGAGGGAGTAAAATGAAGGTTTAGTTGATACTTAAGGGAGTGGTAAGAAGTGGATAGATGGAGGTAAGAAGACAGGTCCTATAAACAAGTCAAAGTTCAGATACTGAAATTGGATGTTAACAAGAGTGCTGGAGCAGATGGCATCGATCCTATCTTTCTGAAACTTAGATATGAATTTCTTACTGCCCCTGTCACTTATTTGTTCAACATGTCCCTGACAGAAGGTTTAGTGCCACAGGTATGGAAGGTGGCCCACATATTGCCTCTTTTTAAATCAGGTGACCCTAGCGACTTGTATAACTATCGGCCTATCTCTAGTCTGCTAATACTGTCCAATCTTCTTGAGAAATTTGTTGACATACAGATTAAGGATTTCTTGGACAAACACCAATTGGTCAATCCACTGCAGTTTGGTTTTAGAAGTACCATAGTACCACATCCGCCCTACCTAAAGTAGCTAATGACTTGTTGGTAGCCATGTATCACATGCAAGTCACAGGGCGTGTTCTTAGACCTAAGCAGAGCCTTTGACACAGTCAATCATGGTCTTCTTCTGGAGAAATTTAAAAATTATGACCTTGGGCCTTCCGTGACAAATTGGTTGGCCAGTTACCTGGGAGATAGAACGTAGTAGAATTAAGGCCAATGGGACTTTATCCTCCTTATTTCCCTTGGTGAGAGGGGTCCCTCAAGGCTCAGTGCTGGGCCATCTGCTCTTTCTAATATATGTCAACAATCTAGGTAATAACATTACCCATTCAAAACTTCACTTTTTTTGCAAATGACATGGTCCTCTATACAGTATCTCTAAATCTACAACCCTAGATGCTGCCTTTGTGCTTCAATCAGACTTTAACCAATGGCAACTTAAACTACTCCACCCCAAACTTCTATTAAATTTCAACAAAACCAAAGTGATGTATTTTCACTATGCCAGATCATCATCCTTACACTGCCCACCCATGCCTATCACTACCTTGCTTAGTGATAAGGCTGAGATCGTGGATAGGTTTAAATACTTACACTTTCTCCTTGATTATATTCTCTACTTCCTTCCTCACATTGAAGCCCTTTCTAAAAAAGCTTAAATGAAGGCTGGGCTTTTTCTACAGAAACAAGGCATTGTTTTCCCCAAATTCCAGATTATGACTGGTCCAGTCCACTTTCCTCCCTCTCCTAGATTGTGAAGCCATCATTTACAAAAACTGTGCAGCTGCCCATTTGCAAAAACTTGATACCCTTTTTCGCAGAGCCAACCATTTTGTCATTAATGCCCCTGCAAGAACACAACATTGCACCCTATATGCGGCAGTGTGGTGGACCTCTCTGACTACTAGGAGACTCTTATATGCTTTTATAAGGGCATATAAATCTCTCTTGAACAAACTTCTGGCCTACGTCACTAGTCTTATTTCTCACCCCCAAACTCCTTATGCTCTTATAAATACCTCTTACACTTCCTTAGATGTGCCCAAAGGCTATACCCACTTTGGTCAACTGGCCATTAGTTACGCCCTCCCTACCACTTGGAACAAGCTTCAATCATCCCTTAAATTGAGCACCCTCTTTCCTCTAAGGGCATTCAAAACTTGAATAACCAATCTAATTAACGATGCTTGCCATTGTAATTAATCCAGTAGAGCTCAGCTACCTCCTTAGTTTGCCCCTAAACCATCACTCTTGTATACTTGTCTTAGGTGCTAGCCTGTTTTCTCCTCTCTGCCATTTGCCCATTATACCAAACTCCCATTAGTACTACAGTATGCATAATGATGATTCCTCTCCTGTTGATTTGTATATATGCATATATTTACTGTTTTGTCCAACATCACTCTATGTTTACCTTGTAGTACCACTGTAATTATTCCTGTTATACTGTTTATGTATATACCATCCTCATGTATTTATTATATGTTTCTCAGCATTGGCTATTCACCCCGCCTTGTATAGCTCATATTGTACATTTTGTTAAATAGTGTATGTTAATTAATTTTGTATTCCCATATTGACTGTATGAATGGTTTGTTATTGTTAAAAAATGCTCCCCCTTGAAAATAAGCTTGCTTAATGGATTCATCCCTTTACAATAAATATGAACTTGAACTTGAACAGGTTGTTCCAGAGGGAGGGGAGACCGAAGGCAAAGGCAGTCTGCCTGGTGAAAGTTTTGCAGTAGGGGGCAGCAAAAGAGCAGGAACCAATAGAGACAGTACTTGGAGGAAGAAACAGGGGAGAGAAGGGAGGAGAGATGCGGTGGGGAGTGAACTAGTATTCAGAGAGAACTGTGGCACAATGTGAGCTATGACAGCAAATAGGAGGAGGGACAGAGATACTAAGTTAGAGGGAGCTATGTTGTTGGAAGCAAAGCAACAAAAAGTATGGAAACAAGTGTCCAGTCTGGCAAGGGAAGAGATGTGGACAGCACTATAGTCAACATTGGTATATTTGAACACTGGAAGGATTGTCTTAGGGAGGATCTCAAGGTAGACTTGGAGGGGTAAGCAAGACTTGTTGTGATAAAGGGTACAGAGTTTGGGGTGGAGATGATTGTGGATGGCATCAATGTGGGTAAAGAAATCCAGCCAACTGTCTAGTCATATACTGAGGTATTTGAAGTGAAGAACAACTTCAAGAGGGGTACCAACATGGGTAGAAAAGACTATTGGGCTGAGAGCCTAGCACGCTTTTGGCCAGTATCAAATGTCATAAACAAAGTTTTATTGGCAATTATTAGCGTAACTGGAACTGACATTGGACATTGTGGAAATAATACGTAGTGACATTTCCAGCACAATGACCAAGGCTTCCAAAGCAAAAGGTATAGTGTCATCAACATACATATGGATTTGCAACTCAATACTCACCAGCAGTGAGCAAACTGTTATGGAAAATGGAGAAAATAATGGGGTCTATGATGAAGCCTTGAGGGACACTAGATAAGATGGAAAGAAGAGGGGAACAATGTGTCGCCAAACAGTGAGGTAGGAGTGGAACCATTTGACAGAAGGAGCAGAAAGTCCAGCACCACTCAGCTTGTCCATAGATTACATAGAAATAGTTGGCAGATAAGGACCGCTTGGCCTACCTAGTTCACCCATTTTGCCTATCTACTGTAATATTGCAGACCCTACTTGGTCTCTGGCTCTACCCCCCCATTCCACTAATAAGATTCCCTTATGTCTATCCCATGCATTCTTGAATCCCATTACAGTTTTTGCTTATACCACCTCTGCTGGGATACTTTTCCAGGCATCCACCAATCTTTCTGTGAACAAGTACTTTCTAACATTTCCCCTGAATCTACCCCTCTCCACCTTCATAGCATGACCCCTTGTTCTTGAGCATCTTTTGAAAAAAAATGCTTTCCTCTTGTACCCTGTTTATACTCATGAGGTATTTGAAAGTCTCTATCATATCCCCTCTTTCCCTCCTTTCCTCCAGGGTATACAGTACATATAGAGGTCCTTTATCCTTTCCTCACAGGGCTCTTGATACAGGCTATGTGCCATTTTAGTTGCTCTCCTCTGGACTGCATCTATTTTCTGTATGCCCTTTCAGAGATGTGGTTTCCAGAACTGAACACAGTACTCCAGGTGAGGTCTCACCAATGTTTATACAGTGTAATGATTACATTCCTCTTTCTGCTAGTGATACCCCTCTCAATGCACCATAGAATCCCACTAGGTCTCCCCACTGCCTGATTACACTGTTTGGCCACCTTTAGGTCATCAGAAGTGAGGACGCCAGATTCCTTTCCTGCTTGGTGGTTGTCAGTACCACCCCCCATCTTGTACTCTGCCCTTGTGTTTCTGTGCCCTAAGTGCATGACCTTGCACTTCTTCAAACTGAATCTCAGTTGACACACTTTTGACCACTCCTCAAGCTTTCATAGATCTCTAGTCATTTATTCCACCACCCCCTGGAGAGTCTACCCTATAGCAGATCTTTGTGTCATCTGCAAAAAGGCATACATTCCCTTCTAGCCCCTTTGCAATGTCACTAATAAAGACATTGAAGAGGACTGGACCCAGTACTGATCCTTGTGGCATCCTGCTGGTCACTCTTCCTTCCTCAGAGTGGACTCTGTTTTCCACCACCCTCTCTCTCTCCTATCTCCAACTAATTTCTTACCCAGTTTACCACCCTTGAACCCACTCCCAGGCTGTCCAACTTGTTTATGAGTCTCCTATATGGAACTGTGTCAAAGGCCTTACAGAAATCTAGGTAGGCCACATCCATGGCTCCACCCTCATCTACTTCCCTGGTCACCAAGTCAAAGCAATCTATCAGATTTGTCTGACATGACCTCCCTGTTGTGAATCCATGCTGCCTTGCATCCGGCAAGCCCCTGGTTACAAGGAATTCTACAATCCTTTCCAGCAGTAGTAGTGGTGGGCGAAGTGGGCTTAATCCACTCTGCGAAGTGATTCGTGGAGCAAAGGCAGATTTGTGGACTGCTCCGCAAAGTGAAGCGGAGTACTTCGCATTATAATGAGGAACGTGAAGTGCATTGAAAACAGCTACTTCGCGTTACTCCACCTCCACTGGTCACTTCTCTTTCATTTTTTAAGGCGAAGTACATTGGTGACAGTTCACTTTGCCTCACTTCACCTTGTTTTTGAGCTCCGAAGGAGGATTTTGCAGTGATTCATGAGAGTTCAGGTCACATGGGCTCTATATTGATCTGCACAGCCTCAGTTTGAGGTAGTATGAGTAGGAAGGAGTAGAAGACAGTGTGCTCTGATAGCTGTCTGTAGGAATCTTTTAAAAGCTGTCCAGAAATCATTTTTACTTTTTTGGGAGGGAATCCAACTGTAGTTCATCAATTGTAGGAAATCCTCCTGCGGTCACGTCACCGAACGTTTTTGTTTGTGTGTGGATTTCGAATGTAAATTTACATCATTGAGTGAGTGCGGTGAAAGACAGTGAAGTGTGCTGTGTGGGGGAGAGGCGTATCTGTGTGTAGGTAGATTTAAGTTGGAGAACTAGTGATTTCTTTGTGTTTTGGCAATATTTTTGTTATATGACTGTGTTACTGTACACATAGTAAAAGTGTTAGTGATAGTACAGATTTTCTTGCTGCTTGTTGTGTGAATGTGGTGCAGCATTTCATAAGGTCAGGTTGTTTAAATTACAAATTTACATTACGTGGCACTGAGTACACTGAACTTTTGCATTTGCATCGCATTCCTCATTCAGCATTGTACACAAAGTGTTCTGTGTTGTGTGTGCAGTGTTGCTTGCATCAAATATAATACACCTTTTAAAATTTGTGACACAGATCAGTGTAAGTGCAACTAAGCGCAGCAGTGTGAACCTGCTATCCACTGCAGCTGCCTGATTTTGTACTGCGATTGTGTTCTCTGTTCTTAGTGTTGCTGCTTGTAGTGCCGAAAAAATCAGCACTGCCTGTATTCAGTGCCCCCCCAAGTTGAAAATATATTTTTTACCAGACTGGATTGTTTTTGTGACCCCATCAGCACCACTGGTTACTGAAGTTGTTTTAATTATGTGACAGTGTCACAACACAGTAGTCCCCTTATCTGTTGCTGAAGCCACAGTTGTTTATTTTGCTTCACATCCAGCTAGCGATAGTAGCGAGTAGCGACCCTCCAGTCACAAAGTGAATGTATCAAAATCTGAATTTGGTAATAATATTGTGGTTGATCCCCCAAAATGCCTGCAAAGAGACGTGCAAGTAAAGCTGTTTTTGGCCATGGCAATGTTGGCAGTAAGAGGGTCTGTGGGTGTGGTAATAGTGCGCAGATGGAGAAGTGCATTGGTGATGTGAGGAAAGGTATTTCTCCTGCAATGTTTTTTACAGTCCAATCAGTAGCTTCACTGATAGTTGGAGGAGATGATGTTTTCCCAGCTGGTGGTGTTAGTATTACTGGTGTTAGTGGTGGTGGAGGTAGTATTAGCATTGTTGCATCAAGTTCTAATTCCGACCAGTGTACCGTATCCAAACATATTGAGTGTGAAGCAGTGCTAGTGACAGCATAGATGATGTCATACTTCCCAGTAACATCCCATTAACTGAACCTGATTCTGATGATCATCTCAACGATAGCATACAATGTGATATTCCATCCACCGTGGCACTTAATGTCACTCATTTTCCATGCAACAGTGATTCACAGTGTGGTGAAAACATATCAGGTGATGGTGGTGTAGATGCTGATGATGACTGTGATGCTGCTGCTGTTGATGATGTTGCTGTTGTTGCAACATGCAGTCCACATGCTAGCATCCAAGCATAAGATGTGGATGTGTGTGACAGTGACGTGATTGAATATGATGATGATTTAATTGATACCAGTTGGGAACCGGAGAAAAAGAAATTAAAAGTGGCTGTGTCTGAAATTTCTGAATCTGTTTGTAGGAATCCCCCCCCCGTAAAAACTTGTGATGTTTTAGTGGATGATGATGATGATGACGACCCAGTACTCACTATGATAGGTAGTCATGGTGGTCAGTTGCAGTCCAGGTGTGCAGTGCCAGAAACATCACGTGCCCCCCCACTACAGTGCTTAAAATAACAGACTTAAATAAGCCACATCATCATGGACATGTTAAAAGCAAAGCATCACAGTCCCTTGTTTGGGATTTGTTTGTTCAAGATGCAAATGATGATTCAATTGCAATCTGCCAGGTTTGCCATGTGCGTGTGAGTCGAGGTAAAAAGGGGAGCCATCTTGGGACAGGAGGACAGCATACGCATCTTAAGAATAGGCACTTGGCTCTGTGGACCCAGCACAAGCTGGCAGCTAATACCAGACTTGGGCGTTCACCCGTATCACCGGCGGCAACCATAGCTAGCGTGTTATCCCCTTCCATGACTGTTAAGCCCAGTAGGATATTAAACGTGTGCAGTACTGCAGCAATAAGAGCAGAGGATTACTACAGGCATGATGATGATAAAGTGGAGGACCATAATAACTTTGAAATGTTGTCCAGTGCTGGTGAGGGTAGCAGTTTTTGTGGTGGTGGTGGTGAATGCAGTATGTCTAGTGCAAGTGGTACATCAACCGCAGTTGGCAAATCCGGAAAAATAACATCATTTCTGGGTTTGTCATCATCGCCTGTGCAACCGTCTTCATCAAATGTCCACACTCCACCCCCTGCCAATGCCATTCATCACAGAGCAAAACCATTTGTGACCAACACACACCCTGTAAAACGTTTAAGTCAGCCCACGTTACAGAGTGTTTTTGTGCATAAGCTGAAGTACCCCCCCAATCATACAGTGTCACGTGAACTTCATGCTGCTGTAGCAGAAATGCTGGCAATCGATCTTTTGCCCTTCTCCTTTGTGGAGAATTCTGGATTCCGGTGGTTTGCTGCCCGTGCCTGTCCAAAATGGAAAGTCCCATCCAGGACATACTTTTCTACCAGTGCTGTTCCTGAGTTGTTCCGCACTGTCTCAGACTCAGTAAGACATGCCTTTCAACATTCCTCCTCTCCATTCATCCACTTAAGTATGGATATGTGGACAAGTGGCAAAACAACGGGGAGTTCATATTTGTGTATAACTGCACACTGGGCACAGGTGCCGGAGGTTGTTTGTGATGCTGGTAGTGTGAATAATCAGTGCAGGAAGATGGATTGTCACGGTAGCAATCTTCCTGGAATTCGCCAGCATGCAACAATTGCTATGTGCAGTGTGACCTGTTCACACACTGGTGAGAACATGTTGGACATGGTACTGACTGAAATTGACAGATGGCTAAACCCTCTGTCCCTGAGAGCTGAGTTCATAGCAAGTGACAATGGGTCAAAGGTGGTGAAGTGCATCACGAATGGTGTTTTTTTTCGTGTTCCATGCATGGCCCACTGTTTAAATCTTGTGGTTCAGGAGTTTCTGCAGCACCCTGACATAAAGGAAATGCTGACCATTGCATGACATATCTGCTCTCACTTTTCAAGATCTGGAAAGGCCCGTGACCAACTGCAGCAGTTGCAGATACAAAACAGCCTGCCTCAGCACCGCTGGAAGCTGGAAGTTGTCACCCAATGGAACTCCACATTATACATGGCAGAGAGGCTGTATGAACAATACAAAGCCATCACAGAATATCTTGTTATGCACACTAGCCTTGACAGTTCTGGGGCCTCCATGTCTGTGATGAATGAACAGTGGCGCCTCATGGACTCTGTAATAACAATTTTGAGTGAGTGGTGAGTCTGCCTCCATTAGCCAATCAATTCCACTGCTGCGGGTGCTGAGGCAGACATTGGTGAATGTACAGCATAGCCTTGATGCTGCCAGAGACGGTGGTAGCAGTATGTTGCTGCAACACATGCTGACAGTATTCGACCAGAATCGTCACATTATGAGCATTCAACGTAGTGACAACTTTGCCACGGGAACAATGCTGGACCCACGATACAAACGTGGAATTGCATCAGTACTTGAAGGAGGGCCTGAACAGGTAAAAAATATCAGTGGTCAACTGGTTCACTTGGTTCATGGGGCACAGAAGTCACGTGCCAAGGTTTGCAAACCTCAGCAGCATAATCCAGCTGAAGGTGTAGCTGGAGGACCAGAAGGCATATCATGCAAGGGTAAGGGGACTGTAGTTCCAGGTGGTCTGTTACCCAAAGTGGGTGGCGTCAACCTGCTGTGGGGGACTTTGTCCCAAGTGGGTATTTGTGACATCAATGATTCCGGGCAACAGGCTGATGCATCAACAATTGGACTTAATGTGGCACAGAGAATGGTTGAGTCAAATTTGTCTGAAAACAGGCATCTGACAATAAGTGAAGATCCTCTTTTGTACTGGAGTGGAAAGATCAGTGAATGGCCAGAGCTGACTGCAGTGGCACTGAAGTACCTCACATGCCCACCCTCCAGTGTAAGTGTTGAGAGGGTATTCAGCTCAGCAGGTGCAATAGTCAGGAATCATCAGACAAACCTGTCTCCTGCAAATGTTAGTTTGCTAACATTCATTAAAATGAATGAGAGGCACATACCAGCACAGACTGCAACCTCGGTATTCGTACCCCGGCCTAGTCATGGTGGTCTTGCTGATGTGGAAATGGAGCATCCTGGTGGCACTGGCAGTGACTGCCTGAAACGGCCCACCACTGCTGTAGATGATGACACAATGGAGAAAGAATTTCCCAGTGGTCAGACTTCAGACATCGATGACTGTGAGGACAGTTTTCTTTATGAGGATGATGATGTGGTTAATGTTGGCAGGTTTTAACTGCAGTATTTAAAAGGTGGTGTGCCCCCCCCCAGACCACCACCACCACCAGGACTGATGTTATCCAAGTCTGCTGCCACCAGGAGTCTGTCTGCTGCCCATGGACCACCACCACCACCACCGGGACTGATGTTATCCAAGTCTGACATAACAATAAAGTTGTAACTTTTAAGAAGTCATTCATTTCTTTTTTTAGGAAAATTCACGATACTTTGTTGTTCTGTCAAAGTGGCCTTATCCAAAGAAGTTCATCAACATGATCAGGCACATCCCTCCCCGACCCGAGCTTGGGAACACATGCAAAACGCAGAAGTCGTTTCATTCCACGACCATGACCAACATTAAGAACCGGACTCCAGAAGGATGCTGATGAAATCTGTGAAGAAATAAAAAAATAACAAACCATTACAGACAAAACTGAAAATATGACCCCCCCAAAAAAAGAAATACTTTCCTTCATGTGCTTGAGAGTTATCCAGTTCCATTTAAGTGCAAAAAATTCTCATTGAGCACAGCAACAGTTCAGAGATGGAGTCACCTGTGTGTGATGCAGAACAATAGCATGAATACATGTCCATGTCAAGTTCAACCCCTCTCATCATCAACTACAAAATACACAACCATATATCTATATATATATCTACTCACCAAGGCTACTATTACTGTACATCCAAAGGGCACCTTTCAATCCAGTTGAGATGATCACTTTTCACTTCTCTGCACACAAGGAGGATGCATTCTGGGCCTGTAGAAAAAATCTGGGGACTCTGTGCCACTGTTGTGCACATGACTGAGTGCGCCATAAATTCTGGGGGACTTTGTATGTGCCGAAACACTCTCATTTCACTGTGTTACCACTTGTCAATTTTCTGGACACATGGAGGATGCATTCTGGGCCTGCAGAAAAAATCTGGGGACTCTGTGCCACTGTTGTGCGCATGACTGAATGCGCCATAAATTCTGGGGGACTTTGTATGTACTGAAACAGTCTCATTTCACTGTGTTACCACTTGTCAGTTTTCTAGACACAAGACAGCTGGATGACATAGAGGGACACAAGACAGCATTTTGCAGATGCAGAAAAATGAGGCACCAAAACAGCGCACATACACAAACCACACAGACACTTAACAGAAGGAAGGGGCCCCAGAATACAAAGTGTAACGCATACTGAAGACAACAAAAAAAGGGCATAATTACATACAAGGGTCAGGGATGGTGGAGGAATACATTTTATGGCACAGCAAGGAAGGTGGGGAAGGGACATGGTGTGAGGAAACAAAACTAATGTGGGATCCTATGGTGATCCAGCAGCAGTTCCAGCATGGACATAATTTGAAGCTGATGTTCCTCTATGTTACCCAGCTGCTGCTCCACAGCACTCATCCTCTCGCTGTTCTCCTCAACAGCACTCCAGAGAACTGCCAAGTCAGACAGTGTTACACGCACTTCTCTGGCGTCCACTCATTCAACAGGCTGACCTGCTGGTGGTGGTGGTGGTGGTGGAGGTGGGGGTGCTGGTGGAGCAACAGGTGCTGCTGTGGCCCTCCTCTTCTTAAGGATGCTGTGCCCGCTATGCACAGCGGCACACTCTACCTCAGAATGGCCAGCAGGTGCAGACATGGTCCGTTCTGTGGCAGCCTGCCACACCAACTGGTAGTGATTAAGCATATGGGTGTGCTGGCCCCCAGTCCTCAGGTGACTCCCCCGGGGGCCATGCGCACCTCCACTGCACATAGGTGACACTTAACCACACTGCTGTCCCCCCCAACACAGTCAAAAACTGCCAAACAATGGAGGTGCAGGGAGGACCAGGTACAGGCAGGGGAGGGCCAGATGAACTGGCAGTAGGCTGCTCACACTGGTCAACAGTTCTGATGGTGGGATCCACACCTGGGACTGGGGGAACAGGCATGTCCTGCTCCAAAGGACCTTGTGCTGGACTTGGTGGTGGTGGTGGTGGTTGAACTGCCTCAGAGTCAGGAGGCAGTGCTGGTCCTCCTTCCAAGGGTTGGACACTCAGAAGTTTAGAGTGGTCCAACACAAATGGGCGCCCATGCCCCCCATGCATGCGCATGGTATGACAATGCATACTACCACGATCTCCCAGAGCTGCCCCCGCCCCAGACATTCCCTCACCCTGCTCCATCTCACGACACAAGCACAACACACACACACAGTCACACACACACACAGACAAACAACTAAGTAGGTAAGAAAAACAAAATTTACAGAAAGAACAAATTAAGTAAAAAACAGTACAGAAAAGACAAAAAAACGTAGCTTTTAAAAAAGCTGCTGGTTTAAGTATTAAATGTTAACTCTCTCTGCAATCAAAAAAACACTCCTCTCTCTAGCACACACACACTCCTCTCTCTCAGTCTGCACAGGAGAAAGTGAAACTGTCTGTGTGACTCACTTCCTTCCTGCCTGGCTAGAGAGCATGAGACTTACAGTACTGTAAGCCATATGATCTGTGGGGGGGGGGGCTGCCAAGTCTGAAACACCAAGTGGATCACTTAGAATCATAATGAGGAACGCGAAGTCCATTAAAAACAATGACTTCGCCTTACTTCACATTCTCATTATGCCAACGCGAAGTGGTAATGACAAGGCAAAGTGAGCACTTTGCATTGCCCACTGCAACGCGAAGTGCCCACTTCATGGGCACTTCACCAGCGAATTTTAAAATCGCTGCATCTCTATTCAGTAATGATTCCATGAATTTCCCCACCACCTAAGTCGGGCTCACTGGCCTATAATTTCCAGTCTCTTCCCTGCTACCACTTTTGTGAAGTGGAACTACATCTGTCCTCCTCCAGTCCTCCAGAATCACTTCTGTTTCCAGTGAGTGGTTGAACAGGACAGTCAGAGGAGCAGCCAGCACCTCCCTGAGCTTCTTCAATATCCTGGGATGTATCCCGTCTGGCTCTATTGCCTTGTCTAGTTTCAGATTTGCATAAGCAGGATATCAGTAGCTGTGTTAAAAGCCTCAGCTTGATCAATAAAAAAGGTAACAATTATATGCCCCTGGTCCACCCCTTTAAAGATGAAGTCAGTCGCATGGAGGAATGAGGAGACAGTGTAATGGGACTTCCAGAAACCAGACTGGAAGGAGGAAAGAAAATAAGAGGAATCAAGCATTGCGGGGAGCTGAGAGTAAACAAGTTTTTCTTGGAGTTTGGCAAATGTGGGCAGGAGAAGAAATGGGATGGTAGCTACAAGGGGAAGAGACATTTCCTCCTTTGTAGAGTGGGATAATTTTGACATGTGTTCATGTCTGCAGGACAGTACTAACATGGAAAGACAGACTGAGGAGCTAGGTAGAATGAGTAACAAAGGCAGGAGCTGAGAGGTGTAAAATATTGAGATCCAGCCCATCAGGACTGTGACCAAGCAAAAGTTTGAGAGATACTGGTATTTGGTTCTCTGTACTTTATTTAACAGTTTTTAACTCTGCTAACATGCATTTTAGCAATTTTGACCTCCACTGTTGCACATCCTTCCATCCTTGTACCAATTTAAAGTTATTTTAGGTACAAGATGTGATGGCAGCAGCAGCACTACAGCCCCCATCCCTAAGGTGTGATGGCAGCAGCAACAGCACTATGACCTCCCTCCCTCAGGTGTGACAGAAGCAGCAGCACTGTGGCCCCCATCCCTTAGGTGTGATGGCAGCAGTACTACATTCCCTATCCACCAGTGGTGATGGCAGAATCACTACAGCCCCCACCCCTTCAATGTGATGGCAGCAGCAACAATGCAGATCACATCCCTCAAGGTTATGGCAGTAGTGACAGTACTATGATCCCCTTTCTTCAACACCCACACCCCACATGCACAAGTTACAAATGACTTGGTCTCTTTGCTTGTTAGAACTCAGATGTGAATTAATCTGAACAATCACCTCTAAGGTGGACTACATTTGTTTTTTCCTATCTATAATTTAACTGCCTGAATTGGATTCCTGCCTGTGACACCGCTGACCTGGGTTAGGGAACAGACTTGGTTGCTGGAGGGCCAGTTGGTGGATGAAGGCTTGATTGTCTAACGACCACTCACCTTCTCCTAGGAGGGAGGGTGGGTTCATGGCTTAGCATTTGCTGGCCCCTGCTGGAGGCCAGAGGCACAACAACATGTCAGCCCTCACTGCAGGAGGGAGTGTGACGGACATCGGCTTGTGCCTTGACATCATGTGGCCTGTCGAGAAAATGGGAAAACACCCACTGGCCAACTGAAGGACGGCTGTTGGTGTCTCCATAAGCTGGAAGCCCCAGACATGTGTCTGTTCTGACCCTTGCCATGCTCAGGATACACAGGAAGCTCTTTGGGGCAATTCTCCTCCCCTGGTAGCCTCCCACAGGGGTAGGGGCCCACTCAATGAAGGGTTACTTTGGGCTACTGGTAGCACAGCAGTAAGGTGCAGTGGATGGTGGTCGGGACTCAGCAGCGGTGGTATGGGGGCCTTGGCAGGCCTAAAGGAGTGGATGGCCAGGGGGTAGGAGGAGAAAAAAAACTGCTTGAATTTGCTTCTTTGAAATAAAGTGTCTTCACCTAAAAGATCCACAAGTGATTAGTGGAGGACCTGCAAATAGATTCATGCATCTCCCAGACACGTGGATGCTTTTTTTTTCACTTGGTGTCCATGAAAAGCGTGTCTCCCAGCCTTTGTTCAGATGTGAATTGAGCACCACTCTGCCCACCAGCATCATACAGCCCCTGGGGTCTTACCTTCTGTATGTCATTGAATGTGCTTTCAAAATCCACTAGCCAAACATAAGTGCTCTTGAATACTTTACATCTGCTTTTTGTTGAAGCAGTCTATCAGAAAACTTGTTGTTGTCACAGAGACTGAAACAGCAAGTGAGAGAAAAGGTGCAAATGATCCAGTCACCTAAATGGGGTGTTAACCATGAAGTCTTTTCATAAGTAGTAAGGCAGTTTCTTCTTTGTAAACATACTGTCATTCAGACTAGTTTTCATTCAAACAACTGAGGATTCTGAATGGCCCTACTGATTACAGTATAAACTTGAATGAGCTAGTTGGTAACAGTGATCCTGTGTTTAGCAATCTACAAACTAGATGCTCATATGCAAAGAATACAATAAAAACCTGACTAGAACCTAAAAACAAGCTTATAAAACACATAAAATATATCTGAACATTTATGTTTACCTATACAAAATCATTGCAGCCCAAGTAAAACACAGGCAAATTACATGGTACCCTTACTACTATTCTATGATGTAGTAAACATATATTGGTATTTTTTTATATTCTTTGTAAAGCAGGTAAGGCCCACTAGACAGAACTGTCTGTTTTCAGAAGTGACTTAGAAGCACTGGGGGGGTTAAGTGACTTGCTTGGAGTCACACAATATGCAAGTGGAGGTTGTGGGAATCAAACCCAAGTCTGCTGGATGCACCCAGTTCAATCACTGTTTGTTACTCTAACCACTAGGCATGGGTGGTTAAACTGAATGGCTGATTACAACAAAGCAGTGTGGGTGATTTCCTTACTGACTCTATATGCAGCAAAGCAGAAAGAATGCAAAGCACATCAGCATTCATTTTAAGATGCTGAAATCTGGGTCAGCCCACTGGCGCTGCGGTAACACCATTGCTTGCAATGCCAGTGACCCCGGGTCAGAAGTGAACTCGGGTTGCTGGAGGTCTGGCCAGGGGAGTAGGATCAAGCACCTGGGGGACTGCTCTCCTCCTCCTCTGGGGAGGATGGGCTGCAGGTTCTGCTGCTTTACCACCACCTGTGTGACCTCGGGTGGTGATGCAATCATGCAATGGTGCTGCAGAGTTATCAGGAGGGGAGGACGCTAGCCAGGATCTGGAGTAGTGGCATGTCTCTATGTGACCTACCTCCTTGGATCTCCTCTAGTGCAGATCCCTTCAGGGACAGAGACCAGAAAACCAGGAACAATCACCCCACATTGGCCACTGGCAGAAGGGACCCAGGTGCCCCAGACTTCATAACCAGGCTCCATGAGGGACCCACTGAGCTGCCTGACACACACTAAGGGAGTGTGGAGGGGTGACCTGGGGACCCTCCCTTCCCACCTGGGGGGGTACAATCCAGGCAGGATAGGGGCAGGCCCACAGGAGCTCCTGAGCATTACCTGGGGGTGAAGCTACGGGATACCCAGCCTAGAGATCTCTGAAAAGTGGAGCCTGATACTGTGAGAAGGGGACATAGAAAGAGAAAATGAAAAAATTTAAAAATATGCTGAAACCTTAGAGATTCTGTGCAGTGACATGCAATTTCCGTGTGGCACCGGTGCAAGAATTCAAAATCCCACATGGTGATCAGCACAGTCCTCCTCTCACCACCTTGGGAAGCTGCCATAAGTAATGTGAGGGAGCGTGTAAGGTCATGCTCTCCCTGTCATTACATGAAGTGGCTGGCTAAGGTGGTGAGAGAAGAGCTGTGCCATTTGCCATATGGGATCCTCATTGCACCAACCCAACTGACCACCAATGAGTATGGAAGAGGGGGTGGTAGCAGGTTAGTGTACCTAACCCAGTATGGGTGGTGTGGGGTGCCACTAGACACCAGGGACTTAAATGGGTTACAGCAGGACTTAAATGGCAGAGAGTGATTGGGGGTGCCACTAGATACCAGTAAAACATAAACATGGGTGAGGTGAGTGATTGGAGGGTGAGGGGTTGCACTAGACACCAGGAAACATAAATACTGATGGGGGAGTGATCGGAGGGTGTGGGTGTTACACTAGACGCAGGGAAACATAAATAGGAGGTGGCCCGAGTTAAAAAAAAGTAGGGGGTGCCACTGGGCACCGGGTATTTTTTTTTCCTATGAGGATGGCACAGAACTGATCACTGAACTCAGGAATAATATCATGAATTGCAGATTAATGCATTAGTTCCACAGTTCACGGAGAAAATTCTGTGGAACAGGGTGAAAATTTGGCAAACCCTTTCGGAAGATTTTCTATTTTGCCAAAGGTGGAAGTTTGGAAAATTCCATGAAAGTTGAAAAATTCCACAAATGTTCTGCTAAAGTGGAATTTGCAACCTTCACTCAGCCTTAGATACAAAACTTCTCTGTTTGCAGTACACACTTAGCAACAACAGGCAGACAGCTTAGGCATAAACTGTAGTTAACTAGGCAGTGTAGTAGACAGGGAGGCAGGGCACCAGTATAAGGGGTGTTTGGGGTCAGTTGGGCAATTTAGTGTGTAGCCACACAACCACAACAGTTTAGTTTCACACACTGATATACATACTCCGTGCAGAGAAGGGATGCAGTACGAAGGCAGCCAGCCCCACATAAGCAGCAGTTCATAGACACTCAGTTCTGTACAGCCAACTCCACATGCATAGTAATAAAGCAGTAAATGCTGAAATAAGATATAGTCCTACAAAAATCATGATTTATTACTCATATATTGACATTCATTTACCATGTTTATTATACTACTTTAAAGTGCAAAACTGCAAAATGAATATGAAACACTAAATCTCAGCAGACCTCACTAACAGGTACTGTATTCCAGTACTTCAGCTGCTCAATAAGCCTTCATTACGAGACAGCCTGCTTTACTCATGATGCCTTTTAAAGGCAGCCTCATGCATTATTCAGTTGATAAGTCATATTTAAATTTCATTAAAATGCTGGGTCTATGCATGGGTAGTAGTGCAGTACAACTTCTGCCTTGAAGATGTGACCTGCATCCTTTTTTTTTTTTTAGACTATTTATTCACTCCGGTGCACCAGGGCATCTCTCGGAAGTGCCCTCTCCACCATTGCCTCTACTCTACTTCCCAGCCTGAGATCTCCCTCCTCTGGGACCCCTTTCCAGCACCTTCTTCCCCCTGGATCACTCCCCTGGGGAAGGGAGAGGGCCCACCTCACCTACCTGGTGGCATTTCTGTAATTAGAGGGTCAGTCCTGGTCGAGGGCTGTGGGGGACCATTGGAGGGATGGTCCCGTGCTGGGGATGTGGGCTAGGTCCCTGGAGCCTTCGTTACCTCCCTGGTCCTCCAGGGTATTTTGAATTATGGTTTCCGCCTGGAGCGTGGTTGTGCAATGACATCCTGGCACTGATGTGCTGATGTCTACCACCACTCCATCACCTAGTCACTGGACCATGCATTCCTTCCACTGCCCCTGATCTCCATCAAGGACCGCTAGGGAGCAGTGCTTGGCCTGAACTCCCCCCCCAGGAAAGGGAGAGCAGTCCTCTGGTTGCTCAATCCCTTCCCTGCCGGCCTCTGGTGGCTGGAGTCCGTTCCTGAACCCAGGTCGCTGGCGTGGGCGCAAGGTGTGGCATCCAGCACCTCAACCCTCAGTGCCACCCAGCCAGCTGTGACCTGCATCTTATGACAATCCTAATCATTACACATACTAAATCTTCACTACTAACCATAAGCCATTTACAAAAGCTACTCTCTTAATGTCAAACAGTAAATAGTGCATATATGGAAAGACAGATGTGCAGAGCGCACTGGCTTTAGGTTCCAAATGCTCGACCCAGTTCCTCAGTTTCCAGTGCTGCTGGGAATTATGGCATTTACTTGAATAGGGCTCCATTTCAGACAGAAAGAGATGTTAAGTCTGCAGAGATAGAGGTTTAACAGGTTCCTGGGAAAAAACAGATATATAATTATTGACTGTACTGAACAAAAAACTTAACCGTAATGTACTACATTTATATACAGTGTGACTGATTATACATTGAACCCATATGGTGAATTAGATCTACTGATGGGTTGTTAACAACTCAGTACTTCAGTTTAGTAAGAACTGTTTATCACCCATCATTTAAAACTACTGAATTTAGGCTTTTTAAAACACAAACTGTAGATACTCTTTTTTTTCCAGAGTTTGCTTATTCTGTCTGCATCTCACATTGGTGGTGGTATCCATTTGATTCTGATGGATCTACAGTAGCAGATCTGGGTTACTATTGTGACACTCTTTGAAATGCATTCCAAAAGAGGAACTGACTCTCACATTCATAATATCCCTCAGATGCTCTTGAACTAGAGTCTTAACCTAATAGTTCTGCCGCGGTATTGCTTATTACATGGCAGATAATGACATGCTATAAATGTCAACATTTGCAGTGTATAATATAAGTTGCCTAAGCACTCAGTATATGATTAATGAAGATTTTTTTCAGGAATATATCTTGTTTCAACATTCACTACTTTATCACCATGCATCTGGAGTTGGCTATGCAGAATCAAGTGCCTATAGATGCATCCATGACAAACTGACAGACACAAGTACATGTGTACAAGTAAAACTGCATTGGCATAGGAGGAGTGGAGGAGGTGGAGGGAACTGTGAGGCAATTTAGGTCACCTTGATAACAAGGGGGTGCAAGACAGTAAAAATAGGAGCGGTGTATAGACCGCCCACACTGGTGGAGGAGCTGGAGGAGATTCTGGTAGCAGATGTGAGGAGATACTGCAGTTTGGGCAGGGGAAGGGTGGTGGTGTTGGAGGACTTAAGCATGCCAGGAATAGACTGGGAGACTATGACATCCTCGGTGGCCAGGAAACAGAGGTTGTTGAATGTCTTTCAGGATGCGTTCCTAACTCAGCAGGTGGGGGAACTGACCAGGGAGGCTTGGATACTGGATGTGGTCCTGGCAGACAGTGACCAGATTGGGGGCCTGGAGGTAAGGGACCCATTGGTGGGAAGCAACCATGCCGGTCTGGTTCTGCCTGGACCTAGGAGGGGTAGAAGGCTGCACAAAGACGGAGGTAACTGACTTCAGGGGGGCGGATTTCAAGGAAATGGGAAGGATCCTTAAGAAGCATTTGGATGGGATTGGGCCAGACATGAACGTTGACAGTAGGTGGGAAATCATCGGTGGGGGGTGCAGGATGCTACCAGCACCTGTACAAGAGTAAGACGAAAATGCGGTAGGGCCTGTAAACCCTGCTGGTGGATCAGGGAGGTTCAGGAGGTGGTGAGGGGAAAGAAGGTGACTTACAGGCATTTCAGTGCTCAAGGAGTGAAAAGGATCGAGGGGAGTACGAGCTGATGGCCAGAAGGGCCACTAAAGTGGTGAGGGCGGCTAAGGCAAGGAAGAAGCAGAACCTGGAAAGAGAAATTAGGAGAGGGAATAAGGGGTTCTTTAGATACATTGGGGAAAAATCAAGAGTGAAGGGACAGATTAGCAGGATTAAAACAGGGTAGGGATGGGCACAAGACCCGGGGGAGCAGGCTGAGGTACTAATGAGTACTTCACCTCAGTTTTCACCAAGGAAAATGCGGGGCTGCATCATACACGGGAGGAGATGGTGAAACTGAGAAGGGGGGCCCTTACTGATTGGTGGATCTGGGGAGAGGGGGGCCATCACTGGCAGGAAGGGAAAAGGCAAAGCAGGGGGGCGAGGTAGTGGAGGTGGAAATCACGGCAGAGAGAGTGAGGGAAGCCCTCAGGTCCCTTATGACAGAGAAAGCACTGGGCTGGATATATTACATTCCAGAGTGCTGAAAGAACTGGCGGATGTCCTGGCAAAACCCCTGGCGTAGCTTTACACCATCTCTCTGAGGACAGGGTGAGTGCCCCAGGACTGGAAGCTGGCGCATATAGTGCCTATCCACAAGGGGGGATCAAGGGATGTGGTAGGGAACTACAGGTCTGTCAGCCTGACATCGGTGGTGGGCAAGGTGATGGAGGGCATTGTCAAGGAGAGGCTGGGGGGGACCTGGAAAAGTCAGGGTGCCTGGATGATAGACAGCATGGATTTGTCCCAGGGAAATCGTGTCAGACAAACCTTGTGGAGTTCTATGACTGGGTGACATGTGCCTTGAACCTGGGTAGACCGGAGGACGTCCTCTTTCTTGACTTCAGCAAGGCGTTTGACTCTGTTCCTCACAGAGGCCTGTTGGATAAGCTGGGAGAAATGGGGGTGGGGAACCAGATGATCAGATGGATAGGAAATTGGCTCCAGGACTGGACCCAGAGGGTCATGGCTGGTGGGACAGTCTCATCCCCAAGGAGGCTCATTAGTGGGGTCCCTCAGGGATCAGTCCTTGGGCCCCTCCTGTTCAACACCTACATCTCTGACATAAGGAATGGTATCAGGAGTGAGATGAGTCTCTTTGCGAAAGACTCAAAACTGGGGGTGGTAGTGGATGGGGAGGAGGGGAGGGTGACCCTACAGGGGGACCTGGAGGGTCTGGAAAGGTGGTCTAGAAAGTGGAAGCTGAGGTTCAATGCAGGGAAATTCAAGGTACTGCACCTGGGAGCCAGAAATCTGGGCCAAGAGTACACTCTGGGGAGGGAGGAATGCTACAAGTCTCAATGGCTGAGAGGGACCTGGAGGGGTGGTGGTGGATGTCAAGATGAACAACTCTGAGACTTGTAGGAGGGCAGCGGCCAAGACCAACAGGATGCTGGGATGCATCGCTAGGGGGATCACCTCCAGAAGGAGGGAAGTGATACTCCCTCTGTATAACTGCTTGATGAGGCCGCATCTCGAGTACTGCGTGCAGTTTTGGAGGCCACACTTAAAGAGGGACATTGAACTCCTGGACAAGGTCCAGAGGAGGGCAACTAAAATGATCTGGGGCTTGGGGGACAGGACCTATGGGGAGAGGCTTGAAGAGCTAAATATGTACAGATTGGAAGAGAGAAGGGACCGGGGGGACATGATAGAGGTCTTCAGGTACATGAAGGGGGTAAATAGGGGAGGAGCAGTCAGGGTGCTCCAAAGGAAGGGGGGGCAATTAGAGGGCATGGGTGGAAGCTAGAGGGGGGGAGATTCAGGGGAGAAAGGAGGAGGTGCTACTTCACTGAGAGGGTGGTGGAGCAGTGGAATGTGCTGCCCAGGGGGCTGGTGGAGGCAGAAATGGTGGAGGGCTTCAAGAGGGGGTTGGATAGGTACAGGGGAAGGATTCTGGAAGCAAAGTCCTGTGCAGCGAGAATATCCAGGACTGGGAAGGGAGAAGCCAGAGAGGGCGAGGGGGGCGGCAAGGTCAGCTCCCAGGGTTGGGGCTGCCCAAACAAGCAGACACAAAAGACTGTTATGCCTATTCTGCTGGCATTTTAGTATGTTAGTAAGAAGTAGACCCACCTTATGCTGCATCCTGTATGCTGAGGATGGCATATGGAGGACTTCTTGAAGAATGTGACCAAATTAAGTCCAAGAGGGAGTACTACCAAGTTGTTACTGCAGCCCAGTGTGCACAGGAAGTCCAAGACCCACCTAGATCCCTCTGTGTGCCTGATGGGCATGACATGCAGGTCTAGGGTAGTTGGAGGGGAGGCGGACTCCTTAACATGCCTGTAGCACATGGTGGTGGGTCACCAAATGGTGGTGACAGACAGAGTAGCACTAAAGTGCTAAAGAAAAGTTTCAATCCTGCCACAAGTCTCTGCTGCAGCCTGACTAGCTCAGGAAATCTCAGGACCCTCTTAGGTCTTTCTGTGCACCCATCTGGCATAAATCTTAGGTCCGTGTGGCTGGTAAGGGAGAGAGGGCTCCTCAGAATGTCTGCACCCCACGGCAGTGAGGCTCAAAATAGTGGCGGCAGATAGAGTAGTGCTACAGCACCGCAGTGAGAAAAAAAGGTTCAGAAGTTTGACAATAGAAAACTGGTGTATAAAGCAGGTAAATAAACAAGCAGATCACTTAATTGCAGTTATAAATATTTTATGTGCTTTTCCATCTTGCACATTTACACAGAAATGAACAGTAATACACAACAGAAATATGCAAGACATTAGAAATGTTTTACCAATATACTTCAGTACCTTCACACTTGTATATATTGCAGTGCAGCTAGTTATTTCGGAAGGGTCTAGCCATTTCACTTTAGCTCCCATGGCTGCTGCAATCTTTGTAACATACAATATTTCATTCATGCTTCATGAGACACGGTGTACCTGAACATTCTCAATGGGCTCTCCCCTAATCTTTTGACCTTATCAGTAGTACAGATCTTGATTGCTAAAGTTGGTCCCAATAACATTCTCTGTCATTTTTATTTTAATGGTAAGAGCTTTATGTTTTGGAAACAATAGTAAGCTTGCCTTTCACAGTTGGGTGCACACCTTACTACTGAACAAAGACAATTACATAATACATTCTGATAAGTTTAAGCAATAAAGGGTTCATAAAAATGAAAGACACCTGGCATTGAAAGTCTCCTTTTATATACTTTCTAGTTTCCTTCCAAGTGACTTTTTTACCTGACCTCCACAGAGCATGCTGCTCACAGCCTCCCCCATCCGTGACCCCCTCCTGTAAGCGAATGTTAGTGCAGAGAAGCAGGGGAGGTCGGAGTAGGCCAGGAGGTCCAGTAGCCAGTGGATGTTCTGCAGGCAGCTAACTAGTTACTGCTTTTGATAAGGAATCTGAGTTCTAAACTGTATAAGCTAGTTTCTAGTCTGCTGATTGAAATTTTAAGTTTAATTCAGAAGGGTAAACAGTACAAGAAGTGGTGCTGTTACTACTTGGTTCAGGAGTATTTGGGTGCAGCCTCCACGAACAACAATGAGTTGAGCAGCTGTGTGTTTTGCCATTCAGTAAAGTGTCATAAGTTAAGGTGCCCTACAGGAACTTAACAAAAGAGGGATTTGAAGGAAGAGGGTCAGGAGACACTGCACAAAGTAGAGCCACCAGAAGTAGGCAGACAGAGCGAGAGGCAAGACCATTGGTGGTGAGGGGGAAGGGGATACCCCAGGTAAGCAATGAAATTCAGGAGCCCAACAAAAATCACATGTAGGGAACCACAACACATAGATTACTAACAGTGTCTGTGTAAAGGAGGAGATGTGTACACTGAAGCCTGATGGTAAACAGGTAGTCTGCTGCATACCTAAGGTGACAGCAAATCGACTCATTGCCAGGGAAGTGGAAGTCAAGGGAGAGGGGGAAGGAAAGCCAGGTCTAATTGGGCATATGGCATGAATAATTTGAGCAAGTGGAGAATGAAGCAGGTAAAGACAGACTGCTATGATTTGGGAAGGGTAGAGAGGGAGATAGGATGAGTGGTAACATTTTCTGATACACCACTGTTGTCAAGTTTAAATGAGACATAAATGTATCATTTCATTTTGCATCTGTGGCAGCAGTCCTCGGTGTGTGTGTCTGGGTCACTACCATGTGGATGTGTGTGTTTTCAGTGGGCGCTGTTGTTGCTGCTGTGCTGTTCTGGGCAGTGCTGTTGCTGCGTTCATGGTTTAAACCTAGTGCTTTTAAAATAAATACACAATGTAAGATCAGCATATCACTGTGGTGGTGTCTGAAGGCTGTAATCCACCTTTTAGAATTTCAGAGAAGTGATTCATTATTTATAGCATTAATAATGTCTCTGAACAGCTGCCCTAACCAGAATCATGTTCCAGCCAACCAGAAGCAGGGTTTGGAGCATGAGCTGATTAGGACAATTGATAATGACACCACCCTTCACAAGCACTCAGTACAAACCTGCTCACAGTACTCAAACAACTTCCCAGCATTGCGCTACATAGAGAAATGAGAGAAATATGAAACCCCCTTTATGATCACTCAATTTTATCATCATATTTCAATATTTTGAAACCTTGTTTCAGAAACAGTCTGTTCCCACATTATATACAATAAGAAACACCCTCTGTGAAGAACTCCCAGATAGCCTCACATCTTGTGAGGGTGGTAACATCATTAGGGCACTTAAGATTCACTCTCATGCCCATGATGTAACCACCCTCACCCGGTGTGAGGTTACCAGCTTATTCTTAATGGATTGGAGGTTCATTATTCTCTATATACTGCAAATTGTGGTGCTTTATTTGTGAGATCTTTCCTGTTGATGTCTTTGGTGAACAAATAAAACCTAGTAGTACCGTACAGAATTTTAAAATTATACCTCCAAAGAAATTTCATGGAACTTCTGAAATTCTAACCAATTCTGCCATCCTGAAAACATTTTGTGTTTTTGCTCTGCAATTTACATCGACTCTTCAATGTAAACTGTGAAAAACTGTTTGGCACTTTTCTTTTTCAGTTGGCCTTTTCTCTCCATTCTGGCATGGCTTCCATCATGCTGACTCCCCCTAGCCCCATCACCAGGTCAAGGATTCAGCAACCATGTCCAAATCACAGGGTGCAGGCCTGCCAGCTGGGTTGTTTCCCCTCAGTTTTCTCTTCCCCCCTTCCCTTGTGGCATGCAGGAGTGGCATGCAATGGCATCAGTGGCAGCACCTTGCATGCTCTTGTGTGTGGCATGCCACATGCCTGTCAGTCCTCCGCTACTTGGTGCACCTGCTCCCTAGCCTCCGGTAGGGGATAGTGCTGCTCCTAGTGTCATGCTACTCCCTCACCAGTGGAGGAGAGCAGTCCCCTGGATGCTTGTTCCTCATCCCCTGACTGATTCTCCAACAACTCAAGTTCTTTTCTGAACGTGGGTCATTGGCACAGCAAACGGTAGCGCTAGTGCTGTGCCAGTGGGCTGGCGTGTCTGTTTTGGATTTAACTTGTCTTTAATGTAAACTTCTGAAAAAATACACTGTTTACTTGACTTTTCAAGGTAAACTTTAGAAAATGAATCCAAGAGTGAACTGCAGAAAACTGTAAACTGGAGAAAAATGATCCATAGTTTAAATTAAAAAAAAATGTGCACTGCTTTTAAAATTCTACAGAAATTATTAGAAAATTAGAAAAAAAAGCATTTTGGAAGCATAACTGCCATTACATCTGAATTCACAATTCTATGTAACCAGTCCCCTGCCTCCTTAACTGCACTTCTAACTGTACCACCATGCTCCTTCTTTGTTCTTACCCTAGATCAGGAACTACTGCCTGCACATAAATGCAGCACGAAACTGGAAGAACCTGGCTTTTTCCCACTATGAACAAAAACCCTGGAGCTCTTTTCCTTTGACTCTCCATAGTAGCCCCATGCCTCAAGCATGCAAAACTGCATTACGGAAACAACTTCTCCTTGATTGCTTTGTTCCACTGCCTAATTGTCCCCAATAATCTTGTCTTTTACTACTCAGTCTCTAAACAGCTAATTTACATGTGCGTACATGTATGTTTATATGTTGTTTATTACATGTATTTTATTTATGCTATTAGCTATAGAAAGGTTGAAGAGTTTATTGCATGCATCCTTTGTCTGCCTTATGTTGTCCTTTGCCTGATACCATAACCTCCTTGGGTGTACCTGACAACAGAGTATTACTTTGTCTAGCATACTTTCCCACAAAAGCTAAATAAATTAATTCCACAGGCAGAATTTTGCATTCTGTACAGCTCTAAAATCCAGTGCACTGGGTCTGTTTGTTAACTGACATTGGCCACACTCCAGCAGCACCCCTGCAAACATAGGCATTTATTAGAAATGTGATTAAATCTAAGTGAATGTGCCAGGGTTAATCATACTATATTCTGAATTGTTACATGATATCCTGAGCAAGCCAGCACCCTCCAGACATTCAGCTAAACATAAGTTTATGCTGAATGCTCTAAGCATGGAGAAGACATAGAGATGTTAACCCTGTGATTGGCTAGAGGTGATGTAATAATTGTCTTTCCTCCAATACTCGAGTGCTAGCTTGGATTGTTAGCCACTTCTGTCCAGCACCAGAAAGCAAAAATGAAGCGGTCTGATAGGGAAGCTGATTGGATTTGTTTCTCCCAGGGGAGGACACCTACTGGTAAACCCAGCTCTTGAAGGCCTAATAAGGGAGGGAACCAATGACAAAGGGTTGTTTGAGTATAGAGACTATAAACATTCAGGGAATTGTGCAAGAGTACAAAACTGGGAGCAGCCCTGCGCTCTGTATATGAGCTTGGTGTACATCTGGGTGGCCAGCCCCAGAAGTCAAACACTCAAAACAAATTAACATTCACTGACCTCATGGTTATCACACTAGGACTGCTCCAGAATGAAGTTCAGTTACTCTACACCATATGTAAGCTCCAAATGCCTTTTATTGTATACTTCCTATGTATAGTACATAGCAATTCAGGTACAAAACAGGAGATCCAGTTTTTGAAGTGTGTGGTGCTGGTGCAAAAAGTTGTCTTGCTACAGATGTTACGAACATACAAGCATATGAATGTGCCAGCAGAAACAGACCACCCAGTCTATCTAAGTCTGCTGAAGTGTGCAGCTAGCACTCCTAGTTTGCAGCTGCCCCAACCCCCTTCCCTTTGTTGTCCCACTGCCGCCCCCTACCTCCCCCACCCTTACTCTCCCATGTTCCCTGTCCCATGCCCTTTTAAATCTGTTCACAGATTTACATGATACCATCCATTCTGGTAGTGTATTCCATTTTGCTACCACCCTCTCCATGAAATAGTGTCTCCTCATTTCCCTCTTAAATCTCCCCCCCCTCTATACTTATCCCATGCCCCCGGTGTCCCTCCCATCTTTAGCTTAAAGATCCCATCTGCCCCATCCTTATTTATTTATTTGTTTCGTTTTTGTTGACCAGGTTAGTGCACTAGACAAATTATACCTATTTTCAGCCGCGACCTGGGGAAGGGAATACAGATGAATGCCAACTGACTTTGAACCAGATTCAGCTGTTGCTGATTCCCCTCAGATACTTGAATGTCTCTGTCATGTCCCTCCATCCCTTCTATCCGCCAGGGTGTACATATTCAGGTCTCCCAGCCTGCTCTCATAGTCTCTCCCCTCCATTCCACATATCATCTTTGTTGCCCCCCTCTGCACCCCCTCCAGTAGCCTGATACCACACTTCAGATATGGCCTCCAAAACTGAACACAGTACTCCAAGTGTGGCCTTACCAGCAGCCTATAGAGGGGCAAGATCACTTCTCTTCATCTGGACAAAAACTCCCTCGCTATGCACTCCAGCATTTTATTCATTTTTGCAGCTGCTCCCCTGCACTGGGCAGTATTGTTCATGATCCCTGTTGCTATTACCCCATTACCCCCTTCTCCTCCTCAGTGATCCCCAGCTTAACCCCCCCCCAGCCAGTATTCTCTCCTTGGATTCTTCCCCCGAAGTGCATAACCTCACACTTCTTTGCATTGAACCTCAGCTGCCACCTCTTTGACCACTCTTCTAGCTTGTTTAGGTCCCCTTGCAGCTGCTTCCATCCACCACTGCTCCTATTTTCATGTCATCTTACAGACTTACCTTGCTCATCACCCTGTGTGCAATGTCTGATATGAAGAGCCCAAATAATACTGGTCCCAGCACAAAGCCCTGTGGTACCCCACTCATCATCGGCTTCGGAGTTGACAGCTCCCCTCCCACCACCACCCATTGCAGCCTCCCACTCAGCCAGCTTGTAATCCATTTCATCATTTTTGCCCCAACCCCTACAACAGTTAGCGTCCCCCCAAGCCACCCATGAGGCACTGAATCAAAGGCCTTGCTGAAGTCCAAGTAAAAAACATCCACCGCATGACCCTTATCCAGCTCACCTGTCACCCAGTCATAATACTGTATCAGGTTGGTTTAACAGGACTTCCCTAAAATGAACCCATGCTGCCTCACATCCTGGAGGCCGTTGTCCTCCAGGTATGACACCAGTCTTTCCTTTAGTATTGTTTCCATGAGTTTGCACACTATGGAGGTGAGACTTACCGGATGATAATTACCTGGTTCATTCCCTTGGTCTGCTCTTGTGTAATGGTACTACATGTGCCATCCTCCAGTTCAGTGGCACACATCCCAGCTCCAGTGAGGTGCTGTACAGATCCACCAGCAGCTCTGCCAACACCTCCGCCATCTCAGTGAGCACCATGGGGTGGATACCATCTGGCCCTGGTGCCGTGTCTACCCTCAGTGCCCTCAGTCCCTCTAGGACTCTACCTCCCTCAATCCGTCCATCTGTTGCCTCCTCTTCCCCTGCCCCCCCCAGCCCATGGTGGTAGCAGTCCCCCCTTTTCTTCCATGGATACTGAGCAAAAGTATTCATTCAATGCTTCCGCCTGTTCCTTCCCCTTTTCTGTCCACTCCCCACCCTATTTTATCCTCACTATTTTCTCCTTGCACTTCCTTTTCTCCCTGATGTATCTGAAAAAATCTCCCCCGTCCCCCTTAATTCCCTGTGCTAATCCCAGCTCCCTCTTGGCCTTGGCTTCTCTCACTTTTCTGGTCAACTCCCTGGACCATCATGCATACTCCTCTCTGTCCCCTTCCTTCCCTGTCCTTCTATACCTCTGGTGCACCTCTCATTTTGCTCTCACCACCTCCACTACCTCACTGTTCAAACAGCATGGTTTCCTTGCTCTGCTCTTCTTACTCTGTGTCTTGGTGCAGGCTTCCATTCCCTCTGTAATCCCCCATTTAAAATTATCCCATTTCTGTTCCGTGCCCATCTCCTGCCTTATGCCCTCCAGTTTCCCTTTCAATACTTCCTGCATCCTCCCAAAGTCCGCCCCCCTGAAGTTTACCATTCGGGTTACTGAGTTCTCTTGCTCCCTGCACATTGTGATATTAAACCACATTGTTTGGTGATCTCTGTCGGTTAGTGGGTCCTCCACCCTTATTTCCCTTACTGCCTCCCCATTCGACAATACCAGATCTAAAGTGTTCTTTAGCCTAGTAGGTACACTGACCAACTACGTCAGGAGACCTTCCTGGATTGCGTCCAGGGGCACTTGCTCCCTAGCACTGGAGGTGACTGGAATGCTCCAGTCAACCCCCGGCAAGTTGAAATCCCACACAATGACCACCTTCCCTTTTCTACATACCTTTCTGATTTGTCTCGCTAATTCTCTGTCAAGCTCCTCAGAATGGGATGGCGGCCTGTATACCACCCCAAACCTCAGTTTCCTACCCCTTGAGTGTAGGAGCTGCAGCCAGATTGCCTCTTTTCTCCTTTCTTCCCCCCCATCCCTCACATAGACTGCCACCTTCCCCCCTCCTTATGGTCCTTCCTGTATGATTTGTACCTTGGGACTTCCATATCCCAGTCCCGGTTGCCTCGGTTGCCCGCATTTCTGTGACAGCCACAATATCCACCCTCCACACTGCCAAAAGTAGCTCAGCTGATTTGTTGCCTAAGCTTCTCGCATTCAGCGAGACCACTCTCCATCCTGCCCCCTTCCCTTCATCACCCTCCATCTCTTCCCTTCTGCTCCCTCCCTTTTCGGCCACCCCGAATCCTTCCCTACTAGCCTGGTGGCAGGCTAGAACTCTGCTCTATCAGATCCCTGCCTACCTGCTGTCCATTTGCCACCCCCAATCTAGTTTAAATCCACCTTTGTTGCAATATACCTCCCCAGTCTGTGCTTTAATACCTCCTTCTCCTCCTCGCTCAGGTGCAGCCTATCCCTTGCAAACAGATAGTTATTATCCCAGGTACTGCCCCAGCCACCCACAATCCCATACCCCTTAGTTCGACACCATTCTACCAATTATGCATTCAACTCCCCAATCCTCTCCTTTCTCACAGTGCTTGTGCAGGGTACTGGGAGCACCTCCGAGAAGGTGACAAACTCCCCAGCCTCCTCGTACAACCTTCCCACTTCCTAAAATCTCTCCCTTGTTACCTCCACCATTTCCCCCACTAGGTCATTTGTTCCCACACATACCACAATGTGCAGTTTCGTCCATCCACTGCTTGTGCACCTTAGGATTGTCTGTCCTGCCTTGTGTGCCTTTAATCCCTGTATGGTCTCCTCCCATATCTGACTGTGCCTCTCCCCCTTGCTGACCCATCTGATACCCTTGAGCTTGAGTCCCCAACACCAGTACACCCTCCTCTTTTCTTGTGCATATCGCCACCCCCCCACCCAGGTTCTCATTCCCAGGGCCACTCAAGACGGTGCTTTTACCACTTGCCCCAGTGTCTTCGCCCCGGCCCACTCAATTTAGACCCTCCTCCTCCTGTTTGACTACCAACTTCCCTCTCCCTCCTCACCTCTCCAAGTATTATCCCTCTCCCTGCCATGCCATGCTCAATCTCTCCATTAGTAATGCCCCTCACTCCCTCCTCTTCGTGAGTACTATCCCTTGTGCAATCTCCTCCTGCGTCCTCTTCCCCATGTGTTGCTAGTACAGCAAACATGTTCCCTACCCTCTTTGCATTACTGTGTATTTTCTCCTCCCTCCTGCCTACTGCTGCTCCTCTTTTGCTAGGCCCTACTAGAGTCCACCCTTCATCATCTGGCTTCCTGTATAGTTTGCCCCCCAACCCCTCCCTTGACCCACTGTTCCTTCTCTGTGGTGCCCCCCAATACTCTCAGATGTTAGCCCTTCTACCAACGCAACCCTTCCCTTACCCCTCAACCTCCCTAGCTCCCTGCCAAGCCACTGAACTTCTTCCTCAAGCCTCCTTAGCCTGTGGCATATTGGGAACCCTCTCAGCCTCCAAAGTATGTTCATCCACACTGCTGCCCCACAACCATTGCACCCCACAGTCCTACCCATGGTTCACTCTACCTATACAGGACAGTGAAATACAGTCTCTCTATACTGATTGCAGTTGTTTAAAGCAAAAGGGAATGGAAACAAGACCTAGATACCACCATTGATAGTGCTACATGGAGAACTGCTATTAGGCATGTTCATGACTGCTCCAGATCAAACAGCGTAAAATTCAATTTAACTTCCTAAATAGAGCCTACCTAACCCCCTCAAAATTGCATAAATATAGCCATGAGAGCATTGCACTCCACCCAAAATGCTATGTGGATGTTGGAGATTTTATACATATGGCCCTATTGTGCCTCAAAGTGGCACCCTTTTGGCACAGTGTACGTGATCACATGCAGAAAATAATCAGTGTACCATTAGAATGTTGACATTTATAAATGTTGCCATTTTTTTCGGTATTTTAGTGAGGAAAACAGGGTCATTAAAGCCGCACTTTTTGTTATTAGTGGACACTAACCGATCACTCCCGCCCCTGTAGACTTCTGAACCATAATGAAATAGCCCCACAAATCTTTTCTTTTCTGAAACACCACAAGAAAAAAAAAGATTCTGTTTTCACCAGACTGCAGCTGCTCATAGTCCTGCACACAACTGCTGTAGTCCTCACCCACTCCCAATGATTCTCTCACTCTGTCTGGCTTCGGCTGCTCTGGCAAGTTCCCACAGACACACAAATTCTGTACTGCCATTGTTTTTTAATTAATATTTAGAAATGACAGAAACCTGATCTGTACAACATGGCTCGACTCCTTCACTCTCTCGAAAGTCGATAGGGACATGCTTGCCGCAAGGGACATTGCACGACTTTGCATACAGCCCATAGGAAAAAAAAAGTAAAAAAAAAATACACTGCCCTCCACAAACTAAACTGGATTACTAGTCCTACTTGCCTGCCTACTACAAATGCCGGGGGGTGGGGGGGAGTTAATTTAGTATCACAAATATGGATGCCACAATAGGACAAATGTCCTATGACAAAACACAACGACATCATCAGCAGCAATAGGAAGGACTATTTTACCTCAAAGTAACATGATAATTTATGGTTTTATACATTTAAACACAGTTTTGTAAGGGTGAAAAACTATTTATAAAAAGTGACCCATTTTATAAGTGCAATAAGACACACCAGGGTGTGCATGGAACAGATTTTACCACATGGCCGGTGGCTGAAGGCACTCAGTTTGTGGCCTCATGCCTAACTACACCGCTGGCTGTGCGATAAAATCTGTTCCATGCACACCTTGTCGTATCTTATTACTCACATATTTCACAACAGCTGGCATCCCCTTCTGGATGCCATAGAGCAAGGCATAATAACTGTATGAATAAGCCCTGACTATTAGCCTAAAACAGGAAAACGCCATAATAGCGTGAGAGGCAGCAGCTGTATGGCATGGCCTCCAACAGTGTTACAATAATGTACAGGAGGATGGACATAGCAGGTGTTCTGGGGTATAGACCTCTTGATGCAGAAGTGATAATTATTTGAGTTATGTGTCAGCTGTTAACCTCAGTTTAAATGATAGTGCACTAACCTACGCAGCCAGTATATTGTTATGCTTGTGCAACTGTTTTAGTTTGGTTTTGGCTGTTCGCACTCTCTATTCCAGAAGAATTACCACCCTGTAGGGGTACGAAGGCAAGGAACTCTCGGAGAGGGTTCCACCCCTAGAGGTGCCACAGGATGATTCCCATGGATAAAGGTACCTTAGGAATCCCCTAAGGACAGAGTGCTGCCACTGGAGGAGGAGGGGAGGATGGTTGGGCAAAGAAAAAATGCTTCGCAGTGAGGCAGGGATGAACTGCTTATATAGCTCAAGAAGTAGGAGTGGCTGGCTGCGTGGTATAATAGGATTGTGGGATTCAGACTCAGTCACCAGGTTTGTGAACCAAAATAAAACAGCTTTTATTCAGCATATTAAATAGAAAGATAGAAGTTGATGGCAGATAAGGACCGCAAGGCCCATCCAGTCTGCCCATTTCTTTTTCTACCTTATGAATGTGCCATCTACATTTGCTCTGTCAATGGCCTATCTATTCATACTCATCTGTATTGCTCCCTTATGCCTATCCCATGCCTGTTTCAAGCCCTGCACTGTATTCATAGCCACCACTTCCTGAGGTAGGCCATTCCATGCATCCACCACCCTTTCTGTGAAAAAGAATTTCCTCACATTCCCCCTTAATCGGCCTCCCTCAACTCCCATGCTGTGTCCTCTTGTCCTGCTATTTTTCTTATATTTAAACATGTTAGACTCTTTCAAATTATTAATGCCCTTAAGGTGTTTGAATCTCTCGATCATATCACCTCTCTCCCTCCTTTGTTCAAGGGTATACATATTGAGCTCCGTTAATCTGTCCTCATATGTCTTCTGATGCAGTCCCTGCACCATTTTGGTTGCCCTTCTCTGGACTGCCTCAATTTGGTTAATGTCCTTGTGAAGGTGTGGCCTCCAGTACTGCACGCAGTACTCCACATGGCCTAACCAGTGTCTTGTAAAGAGGGATTATTACCTCCCTCTTACGACTTGTGATACCCCTACTAATACACCCTAACATCCCCTAGCTTTACCTACTGCTTTAGAGGTCTGCTTGGATGATTTCAGGTAATCGGTGATGATGATGCCCAAGTCTCTTTCTTTCTTTGTGACTGCCAGCAACTCCCCCCTCCCAGTCTATAGGTGGCTTCAGGGTTTCTCTTCCCTATGTGCATTATCTTGCACTTCTTTGCATTAAATCCCAGTTGCCACTTTTCTGATCATTTTGCTAGTTTATCCAGATCTCTTCTCATTCTGCCCACCCCCATCTGGATCATCTACTCTGTTGCAGGTCTTGGTGTCATCTGCAAACAGACAAGCCTTACCCTCTAGTCCATCTGCAGTGTCACTAATGAAGATATTGAAGAGGACTGGCCCCAGGACTGATCCCTGAGGTACCCCACTTGTGACTTGCATCTCTTCTGACTGTATACCATTTACCACCACTGTCTGTTTTCTGCCCATCAACCAGTTTGCCACCCAGTTGAACAACTTCTGACCCACCCTGAGCCTACCCAGCTTATTTATCAATCTTCTATGTGGTACAGTGTCGAAAGCTTTGCTGAAGTCATGGTAGGCAACATCAACTGCTCCCCCTTGGCCCACCATTCTGGTTACCCTTTCAAAGAAATCTATGAGATTACTTTGACAGGACCTTCCTTTTGTAAACCCATGCTGTCTTGGATCCTGTGCCCCTATGGATTCCAGGTGTTGCACTATATCCTTTCCTTAATGAGTGCCTCCATAATCTTGCCCACTACTGAGGTAAGACTGATTGGTCTGTAGTTCCGCCTCCTCCCTGCTACCACTCTTGTGGAGTAGGATCACACAAGCTCTTCTCCAGTTTTCTGGGACCTCTCCTGTGCTCAGAGACTCACTAAACAGTTCTGATAATGGCTTTGCTAGTTCCACCTTTAGCTCCTTAAGTACCCTGGGATGTATGCCATCAGGTCCCATTGCCTTGTAACATAAGCAAACTGTTTCAACAAAGAAAATAAAAGAGGATAAAGTCCATCCAAAAAAAAAATAAACATCAAAACATAAATGAAAACTTTCAACCACTAGGAAACACTAGGGAATTTTTAGGGTCCGCTCCCTGCTGAGCCCTGCAGTGAACGGCTGACAATCAGCATTCTCCCTTCATTTATAGTGCTGTAGTATCATGTAATGAGGGAAGCCCCTCCCCTTTTTCATAATTTGAAAACAAACTCTTTATTTCATTTATCTTATTTTGTACCCTCATAACCATATACATCCAATATGTATATAAAACATTACTGTGAACCCTTAGTCATATTTGCTTTTGTTTATACAGTTTCTAATGAGTTATAGGCTAATTTCCACAGTCTACAGACTCCTCCCACAGGTCCTCTGTATAAAAATATCACTGATTCAGCCGGCCGGCTCTTATAGAGAACAAAGCAGAGGCTGAGGCGTTCCTGTAAACGTAAGAAAGTGCACCATAACTTCTTCAACAAAGCAGTCCAAACTGTATAGGTAAACTTGCTTAAAACATACTGTTTGAATTATTTTCATTTACTTCAAATGTCCCCTTGAAGGTTTTCTTCCATTAAATGCTCAATTCATTAATTCCCTAAAGTGATTGATTGTGCAGGGCTGGAGCGCTACACAACTCTGCTAAAAACTACTCGCTACAGTAAAAACCCCAGTTCAAATCGATATTCATTTAGTTTATACCCCTTTCGTAATTCTAAGCAGAGAATCTCAGGGGGCATTGTTTCGGTTGTTTGCTTTCTTTGATGCTTTTACTAAACCCTAAAGCCAGCAGTTTGTTTTATTGTTCTAGGTTTAGGCTGGGTTTCCCTTTTTTGACTAAACCTTAACTCCTCACTAAATTAAACATGGCATGAAGTTACATTCAGGGCATTGGTACACTCACAACAGTAGGAATCTTTGGCAGAAATACTATCTCTGAGCATCAGTTTCAATACTAGCTTAGAACCTATGCTTTCTCATTATTTAAAATTGTTTTTTTCATTTAGCCGCAGATTTGCTACCGTGACGTTTACACAACCGTGCAGCATGTAGTGCGAGCGTTCGTGTAGGAGAGTGTGTGCACCTTCGAGAGGTAGGATGATCGGGGAATACAATGCTTGCCTTGCAGAGACCAGAGAAAAAGTAAATAAGTGCCAGGGACAGAAAGAACATTGGACAGGTGGCCTTCCAGTCAAATGGGGAAAAGAGAAAAAAGGAGAAAGAGAAAGTGGAAAAGAAAGAAAGAGTAGGACTGCTGTTGCAACAGACTTAAAGAGGGGTCTCTACAAAGCTTTGTGATCCTGTCACATACTCCTCACCACCTAACAGGAAACCTCCAAAGGGTTTTCATTCAGCTTGGATTAAGTTCTATAAGCAGGTAGTAATAAATCAGATCTCTCAGAGGAGAGTTGGAGCTTCGGCTCTCCCACTCTCTGAAGCTCCACCTCGGGGTTCCTTTCAAAAATCAAAACTCATAAACAATAATGTGGTATCAGAGGCTAGCCTCTGATGCCAATACATTCATTACCCTGAGGTCTGATGCTACCTGATTAGATTCATCGAATCCTGCCCCAGTCCGCATTCTTTTTGGCAGGACAGGATCTATGCTTAATGGTAAATTTATAAGGCTGTAAAGCCAGGTACCGGTGCATGTTACAAGGTTTTTTTTCCTTCATAGCCTGGAGCCAGCATAAAGGATTATGGTCAGTCCAAACCTAGAAATCCACCCCCAAAGATAAAATTTTATGGCTTCTACCGCCCATTTTAGGGCCAAACATTCTTTTTCAATGGTTGAATATTTGGTTTCCCTGGTGTGTAACTTCCTGCTTATATGGATTATAGGGTGCTCTTCCCCTTCAACTATCTGTGTTAATACAGCCCCTATGCCTGTATTCGAGGTGACTGTCTGCACAACAAAAGGAAGGATAAAGTCAGGACTCTTTAGAACTGGTGATGCACATAAATGTCTTTTTATGGTGCAGAAAGCCTCTTCACAAGCTAGTGTCCATTTAACCTTGGTGGGGTTGTTCTTTTTTGTTAGATCTGTTAAAGGACTTGCTATAGTAGGAAAGTCAGGTACAAATCACCTGTTGTACCCAGCAAGCCCTAAAAAAGATCTCACATGATGTTTTGTGAGTGGATGGGGACTATTAGCCACGGCATTGACTTTCCCCACATCTGGCTTTATCTGGCCATGTCTGATCTGGAATCATGAAACACTCCTCCTCGGTGACTTGAACCTGAACTGGCTGGGCCCACATCACAATCTCCTTGCATCTTTGATCCAGAAGCACAATTTTCACCAACTTATAACTATCTGCACTAGAACCACGTCTTCACTGTCGGGGTTGTTACTGGACTGGATCCTTACAAATAGACCGGATCATGTTTCCAAAGCTACCGTCCTGGCTGACTCACTTACAGATCACTCACCAACGCTCTGTCACTGGCGCTCCTGCCCACCGCCTGCTCCTCAACCATGACTGATTACCTTCATGAACTATGCTGCCCTCGATACACAAGCCTTCTTATCTGACATAGACTGGACTGACGTTTTCTTCACCTCCAATGTTGACACTGCCCTTAACATATTTCTCACCAAGTTTGGAGAAGTACAAAAGAAACACCTCCCAAAGGTAAAAAGAAGAGTCAGAGGTCAGCAGTCAAGATGGCTAAATAAAGAACTCCTATAAGTTAAAAGTCCGAGATAAGCAATGGAAACAATACAAAAATCTGGGCTCCCCTGGATCTTATCCTGTACAAGCAGTATAGAAATGATTGCAAAAGGCGCATCAGGCAGGCTAAAAGCATATACTGTCAAAACCTGCGACTAACTCCTCCAACGACCCTCGAAAATTTTGGAGCCACAATAAAACTTTTTAGGATCTCATAAGCTGTCACCCTCAGAAATGGTCGCAAGGTGTCCACTGTAATGACTCCTTCACTATTGAGACGCTTAACCAGCAGTTTTCCGACCTATCTGCCTACACAGCTCCCCTTCAATCTCCTGCTACACTAACTCAACATTCCCTGGTGATTCACCTACCTCATCTAAACCATTCTACTTCAAAGCGGTCACCAGGCATCAAGTCTTCAAGCTGCTCAAGGCTATCTCTGACAATACCAGCCCCGGCTCTGATGGAATGGAAACCCGTCTATTAAAGATGGCTGCTCACCTCATATCTGGACCTATAGCTAGAATCTTCACGCTATCCCTCTCCAATGGCTCTGTCCCTGAAATCTGGAAGGCCGCCAGAATTACTCCCATGTTTAAAAAAGGCAGCAAAAATGACACGACCAACTACAGACCAATTGCTATACTATCAGTCCTTAGCAAGATCCTTGAGAAATTAGTCTCTATTCAAGTTACCGAATTAGTTGAAAACTCCAACTTACTCAATACAGCACAGTACGGCTTTAGAAAACACCACAGCACCATGACTGCACTAGCAAAATTCTCCTCTGACATTCCTACCAACATGGACAAAGGGAAGCTAACAGGGGCTGTTTCATCGACCTCACTAAAAGCGTTCGACCTTGTTGACCATCCTTTACTACTTGCCTCCCTCAGAAATCTGGGCTTCTCCTACCCTGTCACTACCTGGTTCAGCAGCTACCTTGCCAACAGGACCCAAGCAGTGAAATTCAACTCGGCGATCTCTGACAGTGCTGTTATCAATATTGGCGTCCCTCAGGGCTCCATTCTCGGTCCTCTCCTCTCTCACTATTTGTAAACAATCTCCTGATGTAGTAACCTCTGGCCACTACTACTTTATGCTGATGACCTGGTCATCTATGCCACTCTGACAATATCACCAACCTGAATGCTGCCCTTACCACAGACTTCCACTTGGTGCAGCGCTGGCTACACACCCAACGCCTTTTCTTTAACTCCAATAAAACTAAAGCCATGCTATTTGGATCCCCACACAAATTAAGAACCTGCTCTTCTTCTCTCTCTGTGCCTGACATTAATGGTAATCCTCTGGAGTCTGTTAGCTCTTTTCGCTACTTGGGCATTCACCTTGACCAAAATCTTGACCTAAAGCTGCACATCCAGGAAACTTGTAAATCTGTCAATTGTAAGCTAGGGGCTGCTTACAGGACTAATCACCTGCTTACCCCTGCTGCTAAACTGGCAATTGCTAGAGGAATCCTGTTACCAACCCTCACCTATGGTGCTCCCATCCTAACCATGGCCAGCAAAACTGCTCTGCACCAATGGGACACCACCTTCAACAATGTTTGCAGGTATGCGGCTAAAGCACCACGCCTGAAGCACCATTGTCAGCTATACAAAGACCTGGGCTGGCTATCTCCCTCCTCCACCAGGCAATATTACCTCTGCAACCTTTCGGACACCATCATCAGAGCATCAAAGCCAGCTGAGCTCTCAAAACTACTCCAACCAGTTATACCTTCCACGGGACCTTAGATCCTCTGACAAGTCCTTATTGAATATTCTCTCTGCCGCACAAAAAGGGCGGAGCCTTCAGTTATGCTGCCCTCACTTTTGGAACTTGCTGCCCGGGACTAAGAAATGCTCCTTCTCACGATGCATGTAAGCACAATCTCAGAGCTTTCCTTACCTCGATGGACAAATGTGTTTGTTTTGATCCTCTTGAATCCCATGCTCCTAACCTGTTCTCTCCCCTCCCTATTATGTATTATAGGCACTTGCTTTTTTTATCCTTGGTTGTTTTTGCTTTTATGTTTCATGTTTGTTGATACTGTATAACATTGTTGTTCTGATGCCAATTGTAAAGCTCTAATTACTGCCTAGTCCTTAGCTTGCCCTCGCTCCTGAGCTGCTTTCCTCACCTTCATTCCTTATCCTGCACCCTCTGTTCCTGTAACACTTACTTTCCCAGCCCCGCTCTCTTCCTTCCCACTTAGCCATTTCTCCAGTACCCCCTGTCATTACCCCCTCCCTTTTTCCTGCCCCTCCCTTCTCCTGCTCTTTGCGACCTCACTCCCCCTCTAACCGCCCTCCACTCCCCTCTCTGCCGTCTTTTGGTTCCACCGGCCCGGTAACAGGTTGCTACCTTGTACTGCTAATGCCGTAACTTGCCGCCACCCTTCCTACCTTTCTTTCACCTTTCTGCCCCTCTCCCTGCCAGCTTTCCCCTCCTTCTTTTATTCTTCCCTCTTCTGTCTATGCTCAGTCCTCACCCCCTTCCCTCTCCTATTTTATCCGCCTCCCACCAGTTTGCGTGACTCCCTCTCTCCTGCCGTCTCGTGAGTTCCACCCACTCAGCGCAGGTTACTACTCTACCCCGCCAATGCCGTTTTCACCGCCTCGCCTCTTGTCCTCCTCCTTCTTCTGCTCTGCTGCGCTCTTACCAGGTGCACTCTATCTCCCTACCCCCACTCATTTCCCTATCTGTTCCATGCCCTTCATCCCTTTTCCCCATACCCTGCCCTTTCCAACCTACCCTTCCCTCCCATTCCTTTAGTTCAAATCCTCCTCACCCTTGCACCTAGTCCCCCACCACCCTCCCTGCACATCACCCTCTCTCCCTCTCTATTTTTGCACCCATAGCTTCACTGTCCTGTTCCCCGACCTCCGTCTCTCTTGCTGACTCCCGGTTCCACCGTCCGGCCACAGGTGGTAACCTTCTCCCGCTAATGCCGACTTGGTGCCTTAACCTCCCTCCTGTCCTCCTCCCCTTTTGCTATTAGTCCTTACCACCCCCTGTCTCCGTCTCTCCTGCCCTACCCTTACACCCGTCCCCTACCACCTCTCCCTAGTTCTCAACAAGTGAATACATGTAATTTTATCCTTATTGCTATGCTTGACTACACTGTGTGACTTTGTCCTTTGCAAATGTATCCTGCTCTGTGTAATTTCTTATGTATCCTGCAAATGTATCCTGCTTTGCGTAATCTCTTATGTATCACTGTGTTCTGTAACTGTACCTCCCGGGTCGTGCCTGAAAATAGTCACTTGTTGGCTAGCGCACTTACCCGGTCAACAAAAACTAAATAAATAAAAATAAAAATTAACCTCCCTCATAGCAATGGCACATTTTGTAGGGTTTATGGTTACACCTGCTTGGGTAATGGCTTCAAGGATGTGGTACAAATGTTATAGATGGTCTTCCCAACTTGGACTGAACACTATTACATTGTCCAAGTAAGCAGCATTATAATCCATGTGTTGCCTAAGGATATTATCCATAAACCTTTGGAAGGCGGCGAGTGCTCCATGGAGCCCAAAAGGCCGAGTTGTGAACTGAAAATGTCCTAACAGGGTACTAAACGCAGTTTTATCTTTAGCTAGTGAGTTAAGGGGAATCTGCCAGCACCCCTTTGTAAGATTCCGAGTACTGATATATTTGGCCTTACCTAAATGGTCAATGATATCATCAATCAGAGGCATGGGGTATGCGTCGAATTTTGAGATGGCATTAAGGCGACGGAAGTTCAGACATAATCTTATGCCTCCTTCCTTTTTCTCTACTACAACCAATGGAGATCCCCATTCACTAGTCGAAGGCTCTATGACCCCTAATGACTGCATATTTTCCAATTCTTTAATAACATCACTTCTCACTTTCTCAGGCAGATGATATGGCTTTTGTCTAATGGGCGTCTCCTGATTCAAGTGGATATGATGTTCTACCCTTTGTGCTTTTCCTGGTTGACATGAAAACAACCCCTTAAAAGTATCCAATACCCTGTTCAGTTAATTCCTTTTCTGACTGTCAAGGTCAGAGTTTATGGACAATGTATCATACTCTTCTATACCCTCTAACCTCTGATAAGCCTGTTCCAATTCACAGTTGGCTTGTTCAGGGTATATAAACAATACCGGAGATGGTTCTTTATCTTGCCATTTCTTTAAAAGATTAGTATGATAAATTTGCAAACTTTTCCTCTTTTCTGGAATGTCCTCTTCAAAATTAACAGGACCAATCTGCCTCTGTACCACATATTGACCCTGCCATTTCATCGTAAGTTTATTATCGGTAGATGGTAATAGCAATAACACCTTATCACCCAGCTGTAAAACTTTATGGCCCACCCCTTGCTCATAGTATTGTTTTTGAGCTATCTGTTTTCTCAAATTGCACTGATGTGCCAATTCAATATAATGCATAAGTTTGTGTCTTAAGTGGATGATATACTCCAAAGTTGGGGTGTCCTCAAGTACCTTTTTCCCCTCCCATTGTTCTTTAATGATGTCCAATGGACCTCTAGGGTTTCTTCTGTAGAGTAATTCAAAAAGGGAAAAACCAGTAGAGGTTCGGGGTACCTCCCTGTAAGCAAACATCAAAAATGGTAAATGTACATCCCATGACTTCCCTTCATCTTGTACAAATTTCATTAACATCTTTTTCATAGTTTTGTTAAACCTTTCAACCAATCCATCAGTTTGTGGGTGATATGGGGAGGTGTACAAGGCTCTGATACCCAAGGACTGGTAGAGCTGGGATAGCAAACTTGAATGAAAGTTACTACCTCTGTCTGTTAAAATTTCCCGAGACACTCCCACTCTACTGAATATTTTCATTAGTTCATCTGCAATTCAGAGAGCAATTACAGTTCGTATAGTAATAGCTTCCAGGTAACGGGTAGTGTAATCACACAGTACCAGGATAAAATGATTTCCCTTACTACTTCTGGGTAGTGGACCTACTATGTCCATGGCCATACGTTCAGATGGGGTGGTTATCAATTGGAGTGGTTGCAGGGGTACCTTTTCTATCTTATTCACAGCAGCTACCTGTTGACACTCCGGGCAACTTTTACAATAATTTGACACCTGTTCATGGATACCTGGCCAGAAATAACAGTGTAATAACCTACTTAAGGTTTTATCTCTGCCCAGGTTGCCTGCCATTGGTATGCCATGAGCCATTGAAAGTAGCTGTTGGTAGTATTGAGTGGGTACCACCAATTGTTCTACCACTGTCCCCACAGTTGGATTTTTACATTCCCTGTATAATAAATTGTCATACACCACGTATCTGGGATACATTATCATTTGCCTTTAAAACCTGTGAAAAACAAGAAGACACCAGGAGAAAGGACTGCTGTGTGACTGGACTTCTCTACTGGGACTATATTGCCCTCCTTCCCTCCCCTCCACCCTCCCACCCAAAGCTAGTTCTACTTTTATAGGCACAGAATTTGACTGACAACAGGAACTTCCTGTTTGGGAGCAGGACGTGAGTGATCACAGAGCCACCAAAGACTAACCATCATAGAAGGGTAAGAGTAGCTCTCTGGCCCCCTCTAGCTGCTGGAGGTCTGCCTTTGAGCAAGTAGGGGGTCTACTGAGAAATATAGGATATTCTTGTCTCAGAACAGGACAATCAGGAGCTTAAAGGGCCCACAGACAGAAAGTAAGGAGAGAGAGAAAAAAAACAGAGGAAAGAGTAAGGACTGCAAACAGTTAAGGGGCCAGAAATAAGACATGATGGGAGGTGAGTGCAGTGGCTGTGGAGCAGCAGTATTCGGGAGACGTCTGGAGAATGCAGTGTTGTCCCATCTGCAGGCACCTCTCTGGGCTGAGGGAGGAGGTTGCTCATCTCCAGGCTGAGTTGGCCAGGATTTGTGGGACCTCCTCTTCCATCCAGGGACCACCAGTGCCACTGCTGTTGCCTCAGAGGTTGCCAAGAAAGATGAGTGGTTGGACCACAGTGGGCTCAGGGAGGGTGAGGGTTGTGGAACAGAGGCACATCTCTCCAGCTGTACATCTCCACAATTCCTATGCCATTCTGGCAAAGTGTGGTTCCTCTATGGAGGCACCTGCAGTGGAGACCAAGGAGGATGCTGGAAACCTCCACAAAGGAGACCCACAGGAGGGTGGCAGGGGACCCTGCAGGGGAAGGAAACAACTCCTGGTGGGAGGATTCCATTGCTAGAAAGGTAGAACTGGGGGAGGAAGGGTAGAAGGAAGTAAGGTGCCTGCCTGGCACCATGGCTTGGAGGGACAGGGAGCAAATCCTCAGGATTGCCACAGCAGCTGCACAGGGGAGGGAGCTGGATGTCATTGTCCACCTAGGGACAAATGACCTGGCTAAGAAAGGGATTACAGAACTGCAGGAAGAGTTTGTGGAATTGGGGAGGGGCTTTAGACAAGTACCACGCACGGTAACCTTTCTCGGAGATGCTGCCCATCTATGGCGAGAGGGGTTAGGTGTTCCACACCATGGATTCAATCAGTGATTGAAAACTGGTGTGGAGCCTGAGGATTTGGCCTTCACTGGGATCAGGGGTCCACCTGGAGTGATGCAAGCCTCATACTAGCATGATGGTTGCATCTGTCCAGGAGGGAAACCAGGATCCTAGGTGATAGGTTTAAATGCTTCATTGGAAAACATTTAAACTAGCCAAGGGGGGAGGCACTGGAAAGGAGCAGGGAAATTGTAGCTTCCCCAAAAAATCACGGTAGTAAGTGTGGTAAACACCAACATAGAGGTGTCGATAGGGAGAAGGGCAAGGGTAAATGGAGGAAGTGACAAAGGCAAGAAGGACAGGGATGGGGCAAAAAGGAGTAAGGCCTTCAGGAAATGGAGGGTAATGAGTACCAATGCCCGTAGTCTGGGTAACAAGCTCCCTGAACTGGTGGCCATGATGGAAGAGGGATGCCTGGATATTGTAGCAGTCACAGAAACATGGTACACAGAGAACCATGACTGGGATGTTAACATACCAGGGTACATAACCTACAGGAGAGACAGGCAGGGGAGAAGAGGGGGAGGAGTAGCTCTCTATGTAAAGGAAGGGATAAAAGCAACTGAACAAAAGAGTAAACAGGGAGGAGAGGAAGCACTGTGGGTCACCTTGTAGACTGGAAACGGCACAACAATCCGCACAGGGGTTGTGTACAGACCCCCATGTCAGGGGGAGGGAATGGACAAGGATATGATAGAAGGCAGTCTTAGAATGGCAGGGAAAGGGGAGATACTGTTGATGGGAGACCTGAATATGCCGGATGGTAACTGGAGCACATTTGCTGCAGTCACATCCAAGAGCAGGGCCATTCTTGATGCCCTAAAGGAGGCAGGCCTCAGACAGCTAGTTTTGCACCCCACTCGTGAGGGAGCAATCTTTGACCTCGTACTCTCAAATGGGGGCAGTGAGAGGATCTCAGGTCTAGAAGTGGGTTGCCATCTGGGAACAAGTGACCATCAAACAGTGTGGTTCACGTTAAACCCAGCTACAGAGTCAAGCCATACAAAAGTGAGGGTACTGGACTTCAGGAGGGCTGACTTTGGCAAGATGGGAGAGTGACTCAGAAAAGCACTAGCAAACAGGCTAGAAGGAGGTGTGGAGCAACAATGGGAATCATCAAACTGCCATCACAGAGGCAACAAACCTTTGTGTGAAGCAAATAAACAAATCAAATGAAAGAAAAGCCACTATGGTTCTCAAAAGAGGTGGCTGTGAAAGTCAGGAAGAAAAGATGGCATTCTGGAAGTATAAGGAAACACAGAAAGAGCAGGACAGAAAGCTGTACCAGTTAAGGCAGAAGGAAGCAGGAGGGAAGTCAGAATAGCAAAAGGCCCAAACTGAGGAAAAGATAGCCAACTCAGTTAAGAAGGGAGATAAACCTTTATAGGTACATCAGTGAGCGAGAAAGACAAAGGAGGGATAGTGAGGCTGAATAGAATGAATGGTGGGTGGGCAGAGGGAACAGTGAAAAGCAGGGATACTGAATGAATATTTCTGCTCAGTATTCACAAAGAGAGGGGGGAAGTGCCTAATCCAATTAACAGAAGCACTCTTGATAGGGGGTCGATCCCAGTCCTTTCACAGAAGAAAGGGTTCTGCAAGAACTCCTAAAACTGAAGGTGGACTAAGCAATGGGGTTGATGGAATTCACCCAGAATTCTAAAAGAATTAAGGGGGAACTAGTGAAACTACTGGCAACTCTTTTAATAAATCATGGGAGGATGGTGTGGTACCCAGGACTGGAGGAAGGCAGATGTGATTCTCTTCACAAAAGTGGGACCAAGACAGAGGCAGGAAACTACAGACCTGTCAGTCTGACCTCTGTGGTAGGGAAAGTGATGGAGTCACTTCTGAAGGAAAAAATAGTTGAGTACCTAGAGGCCAGTGGGGCACAGGACCCAAGGCAGCATGGGTTCACTGAGGGAAGGTCATGTCAGATGAATCTAATAGAGTTCTTTGACTGGGTGGCCAAAGTAGTAGACCAGGGAGGGGCTGTGGACATGGCCTACCTAGACTTTAGCAAGGCATTTGACACAGTCCCACACAAAAGATTAATAGTCAAATTAACCAGCCTGGGAGTGGGTACCAGGGTGGTAGCCTGGGTAAAACATTGGCTTGACAACAGGACACAGAAGGTAATTGTAAATGGAGTCCACTCTGAAGAAAGAGGGGTTACTAGTGGAGTACCGCAGGGTTCAGCATTGGGTCCAGTCCTTTTTAATGTCTTCATAAGTGACATTTCAGAGGGACTGGAAGGAAAAGTATGTCTCTTTGCAGATGACACAAAGATCTGCAACATGGTTGATACACAAGGAGGCATGGAAAGGATGAGAAGGGACTTGGCAAGGTTGGAGGAATGGTCAGAAGTATGGCAGCTAGGATTCAATGCCAAGAAGTGCAAAATAATGCACCTGGGAAACAAGAACCCAGGGGAAGAATACACAACGGGGGAGGTAGTAACAACAACAAAAAAGGAAAGGGACCTGGGGGTAATCATATCAGATGACCTTAAGGTTAGCAAGCAATGTGAGAAGGCAGTAGGGAGGGCTGGGGTATACTGGGATGCATAGGGAGAGGCATCAGCAGCAGAAAACAGGAAGTTGTTATCCCTCTGTACAGACAGTTGGTGAGACTCCATCTGAGTACTGTGTCCAGTTCTGGAGACCCTCATCTCCAAGGACATAGACAGGATAGAGGCAGTCCAGAGGAGGGCAACAAAATGGTGCAGGGTTTGCAAGAGAAGCCGTATGAGGAGAGACTAAAGGAGCTTAATATGTATACCCTTGAGGAAAGAAGGGAGAGGGGACATGATAGAAACTTTTAAGTACCTCAGTGGAATCAACAAAGTCCAAGAGGGTAGCATCTTTCAGAAAAAGAGATGTGCAAGAACAAGGGGACACAATTTAAAGATAGGGGGGCGGTTCAGGGCAATGTGAGGAAGTATTATTTCACAGAGAGGATAGTGGATGCATGGAACAGCCTTCCTGAGGAGGTTGTGGAGTCTAAAACTGTGGGAGAATTCAAGAATGCATGGGACAGACATAAGGCAATTCTTGTGGGTGGTAGGAAGAAATAGGCTGTTGGTTAACTAGGATCTGCGGCCTATCCTGTAGGTAGGGAAATGGGCAGACTAGATGGGCCAAGCGGTCCTTATCTGCCATCAAAGTCTATGTTTCTATGTTTCTATGGGTTGGTGTGATATCGGCATGCTGTTCTGAACTAAAGGTAATTTTCTTAGTACATTTGTCCACACATTTGTCCTTTTTACAGTTCCATAATAACTTAGCTCTTCATTTGTCCCATTTAGTTTTTCTGTTCTTCCCTGGAGTATCATAGACCTCATCCTCAAAAGTAAAAATCTGGGACAAGGTATTGCTCTGTTTGCTTTGTGCCCTTAGTGGTGACGGCAGATACTTTAGGGTTCATAGTCATTAATGAGTCAAAATTCGGGTAATCATGCCCTATCACCACTGGCACTGGTAATCCAGGTACTAGTCCCACTTCCATATGGTGAACCTGTCCCTGTGCATAGATAGTAGTACCTTGAACCGGATAATAATGGACATCTCCATGGATGCATGTGACCCCAGTAATACCGTCACTCTTTTCATAGGGTAGCAATGTTGCTTGTACCAATGTTTGTTTACTATCCGAATCCAATAATGCAGGAACCTCTTACCCAGCAAGTGGTACTACAGTCATATACTGTCCCCAGATGGCAAGAGCTAGATGTGAATATTCTTTCTTTCTCTTAGGACTGTATCAGGCAATATGTCCTTTTCCTTGACATTCGTGACAAATAATATCTGGGTTCTGTACCCTTTCCATCCTTGTAGACCCTGTGAGTGGCCAACAGTAGTTTCCCCGGTATTAGTAGTATTGCTAGAAGATGTAGAAGAAGAAAAGGGTCTTACTGTGGGTGAGGGTCCACGAGCACCGGAGTGTCCTTTTGCTCTGGAAGGTCTGGCAGTTATGTAATCTTCTGCTAGGTCGATGGCTTTCTGTGCAGTCTCCAGGTGGTGTTCCCTCACCCACATTTGGACTTCCTGTGATAGAATTTTGATAAATTGTTCCAATACTATGGCCTCCATCACCTGCTCTATAGTCCTGGAAGTGGGTTGCAACCATTTATAACACAAATCCTGGAGCTGTGTATATGCTTCTTGAAGGGAGTCAGCAGTGTGATACTGAAAAGTCCGAAACTGCTGTCTGTATGTTTCCACACTAATATAGTACCTTTTTAATATAGCTTGCCTAATATAGTCATAGTCATTCACATGTCCACTGTCTATATGACTATAGGCTAGCTGGGCCTTTCCAGAGAGATAGAGAGCTAGTCACACTACCCATTGTTCTTTAGGCCATTAACAGGCCTCCACCACTCTCTTGAAGGTCATTATATAGGCCACGATATCATCAGAATACGTCAATTTTGAGAGTTTTATATCTTTTGGCCCCTCCACCTACCTAGGCAAGGGTGACCTAGACGTACCTATAGCCTGAATGGCTCATAACGTATCAGTTCACCGAGCTTCACTTTGCAGGTGATCAAATTCTCATTGCTTTTCTAGGTCCATTTGCTGAATGCATAACCATCTCAGGAGGTCCTGTATCTCCTCAGGGGGCCCCTCCTCTGGAATGCTCGTTTCAGCAACCATGGCACCTCCTCTGGTCTCCTTATCCTCTCTCTCTCTCTCTCTCTCTCTCTGTCTCTCTTCTTTTCATATTAGGTAAAGCAGTCAATAATGGTTCTTGAGTCAACTCAGTCATCATTCAGGTCTGAATCCCACCAGGACTTGGTTGACTGGTAACCGGTTTGTTGGCAGCTGCTTGGTCCATCATAATGTGTCCCGAATACCAGGTATGGTATTCTTGCTTTAAGACAACAAAAAGTTGTGTGTCTCAAAGAATCCCACTTCCAACACCAGTGTAAAAGGATTGTGGGATTCAGACTCAGACACCAGGTTTGTGAAGCAAAATAAAACAGCTTTTATTCAGCATATTAAATAACATAAGCAAACTGTTTGACAAAGAAAATAAAAGAGGATAAAGGCCATCCCCCCCAAAAAAACCAAAAAAACATCAAAACATAAATGTAAACTTTCAACCACTAGGAAACACTAGGGAATTTTTGGGGTCCGCTCCCTGCTGAGCCCTGCAGTGAACGTCTGACAATCAGCATTCTCCCTTCATTTATAGTGCTGTAGTATCATGTGATGAGGGAAGCCCCTCCCCTTTTTCATAATTTGAAAACAAACTCTTTATTTCATTTATCTTATTTTGTACCCTCATAACCATATACATCCAATATGTATATAAAACATTACTGTGAACCCTTAGTCATATTTACTTTTTGTTTATACAGTTTTTAATGAGTTATAGGCTACTTTCCACAGTCTACAGACTCCTCCCACAGGTCCTCTGTATAAAAATATCACTGATTCAGCCAGCAGGCTCTTATAGAGAACAAAGCAGTGGCTGAGGGGGTCCTGTACACGTAAGAAAGTGCGCCATAACTTCTTCAACAAAAGAGACCAAACTGTATAGGTAAATTTGCTTAAAACATACTGTTTTAATTATTTTCATTCACTCCAAATGTCCCCTGGAAGGCTTTCTTCCATTAAATGCTCAATTCATTAATTCCCAAAAATGAGTGATTGTGCAGGGCTGGAGCGCTACGCAGCTCTGCTAAAAACTACTCGCTACAGTAAAAACCCCAGTTCAAAACGATATTCATTTAGTTTATACCCCTTTCGTAATTCTAAGCAGAGAATCTCAGGGGGCATTGTTTCGGTTGTTTGCTTTCTTTGATGCTTTTACTAAACTCCTAAAGCCAGCAGTTTGTTTTATTGTTCTAGGTTTAGGCTGGGTTTCCCTTTTTTGGTTAAACCTTAACTCTTCGCTAAATCAAACATGGCATGATGTTACATTCAGGGCATAGGTGCACACACAATAGTATGAACCTTTGGTAGAAATACTATCCCTGAGCATCAGTTTCAATACTAGCTTAGAACCTGTGCTTTCTCATTATTTAAAATTGTTTTTTTTCATTTAGCCACAGACTCACTACCACAACGTTTGCACAACCATGCAGGATGTAGTGCGAGCATTCGTGTAGGCGAGTGTGCGCACCTTTGAGAGGTAAGATGATCGGTGATTACAGTGCTTACCTTGCAGAGACCAGAGACAAAGTAAATAAGTGCCAAGGACAGAAAGATCATCAGACAGGTGGCCTTCCAGTCAAATGGGGAAAAGAGAAAAAAGGCGAAAGAGAAAGTGGAAGAGAAAGAAAGAGTAGGACTGCTGTTGCAACAGACTTAAAGGGGGTCTCTACAAAGCTTTGTGACCCTGTCACACTTGGCCACTGAACTCTAGGCAAAGCCTTTCCAATTCACTGACCTACACAGCCAGTATAGTATTATGCTTGTGCAACTGTGTAAGTTTGTTTTTTGGCCGTTCACACTCTCTATTCCAGAGGAATTACCACCCTGAAGGGGTATGAAGGCAAGGAACTCACGGAGAGGGTTCTATCCCTAGAGGTGCCACGGGACGATTCCCATGGCTAAAGGTACCTTAAGAATCCCCAAAAGAAATGTAGTATCATCCCCAAAAAGGAGGCAACATGAAGCATAAGAGCAAGCAGTAACTGTGACATAGGAGCAGTAACTGTAACTTAGTAGTGGAGAAACATAGGCAGTTTGATAATGCAATGAGATGCTCAGTTGGATAACGTAATGAATATCCAGACTTGTGTAGCATGATATTGATGGATTGCATTGAAATTAGGGGATCCCCTAAGGAGAGAGGGGACAGCAGGACATCCTCCACCTCCATCCAACAATGGAACCTACCTAAAGAAAATAGGAGAAACAACTATGCTAAGTGTTATGACCTGAGGCAATGGAGGAAAGAAAAAAAACCCTATGAGGAGGAAATCTCTGGGGGTCCAAGGCCTAGGTCGCTTTCCCTCCAGGCTTGGGATAGTTTAATTAGTGACAGCTCTGCAGCTGCAATCTAGAAATCCTAATTAAAGGGAGGTGGAAAATATTCCAATTTGGAGGAAGGCTCTCACACAAACCTTCTAGCGGGAACGCTGTGGAAGGTTGAGAGAAAACTCTGCAACAATACGTGCATCCAAGGCGCAGGAGGGGAACAGCAACTGCTGAGGCACTCACCTGGCCTACCCACCCTAAATGAAACCAGGTGAACCAGAGGCAGTCATAGGGAGAATGCGGTGAAGGTGCCTTGCTAGGGATACCACTACAGTCAATGGCTAACCATTTTAGTGGAACACTAGAGCCAAAAGAGATCATTGTAACCACCTTTCACCGCTAGTCTTAAATTCTACACCAGGAGCTGCTGTCATGTAGCAGGCAGCTAAAGCCAAGCCCAGGGCAAGGACATTCCCAGCTATGGGCCAGGTGAGAAGGATCCCGCCCCAAGTTGGACACGCTCAAGATGCAGACTAAATGCAGAGCGAGACCGTCGGCTGCAGGAACCCTGCACCAGAATAGAATGGCTGGCATGCCCCAGAAATTGATTGAGAGCTGAAAGCAGGTGAGCTGAATGAGCATGGTGTGCTGAGATCATAATGAGCATTGAGTGCTGAGACCGTGCAAGGTCGAATGCAGATTGAGTGCAGCAGAATTCCAGGCTGAAGCCGAGGAGATGGCAGTAGGCAAGAAGCAATCATTTGCGTAAGCAAGGAGCAACGGTTGCATGAGCAAGTGTGGACCGCATGTAGGTCAGTAAATATAGCAGTAATTAGACCTGCACACAGGTCTGCATAATGTAGGGCAAACAGCACTGAATAGTGGGGCAAGCCAGCCAGGCAGTTCAAAGCCAAATCAAGGTGACAAACTCTGAGGATTTTCGGTGGTGAAAACAGGATTTAGAACAGAATTAATTAGCCACATAGGCCACAACCCCCCCCCCAAACACCTCCCAGTCCCTGCTGTAGAACAAACAGAGAAGCGATGGAGGGGCCGAGAGCCACATGCAGATGTAAAAGCTAATTTAATAGCAATGGGAGTAAACAAAGCAGTAGCAGGAAGCAATTAGGCCTGTGCAGCAGTAGTAAAAACAAATAAGTACACTGAGTTGTAACTGCAATAAATAAAAGGAGGCATAATGCCCTTGAAGCGCTGTCACCAGGCAGTGCAATGAGACTGCTGCAATGAGGTAATTAGAACAAGCATGAGTGAGCTGTATAGCTAGGTTCAAGTAAATCTGACAGTACGTTTACATGACAGCAGTTTTCCGATTATAGTTGGATTATTGAGATTTCAGATATCTGTATTGGAAAACAGGTAGTCATTTTGTAAATGGCAATTATCCACATATTTTTTCATTATCCATCAGGTCCAGTTTTCTGGTTTTCATGGGTGGAAAATGCTCAGTTTAATCATAAAAGTACAGCATGTAACACAGATTTCCGATAACTGTTTGTTGAACATGCACTGTTTGACATGGTGTGGAATGTCAGCCTAGTAAATGCCATACACGCACGTGCTTTTCTTTGCTTACTTCCGTGTTTACCTCAGAAGGCTGTCAAGTGATTGTCAACGATCAGAAATGTAAGTGTGCTGTCATCTCGATTTGAATTTCCCCCTACCCTCTCCACCACCAATTCCCATTCATCATGTAATGTTCAGTCCCATGTACTTAATACCGTCCCTAGAATGTCCTGTAGTCAGCGAGCAGTACAACATATCCCAATACCTCTACGGTTGCCAGCAGACTGAACTGTAACTTCATTTTTAGGCATATTTGCTGTAACAACGGGCTTGTAGCGTATGCTGACAATTGATTTGCCAGTTCAGTCTGTTGTCAGTATGTGAAGTGGGTTGATGAGCAGTGCTCCTTGTCGACTGGCTGATATGCTGGTGTAGGGAGACGAACATGGAACCTGTTGGGTGTAAATCCCCATGTACCATTGTAAACCTCATCATAGTTGGATCTGAACACCTAGATATTTGAGTTTGATTCCCAAAGTCCCCTCTTATGTAGTGTGTGATCCAGAGCAGTTTATTTTATTTTCATATTATAACCTTGTTGCTTCAACTTCGTGTGTCTCACCTAGTTCAGCAATCCACATTTTCAAAGTGATACATTCTCAAGTGGCACCAAGTCTGTTATTACTGTTCTAAGCAATTTTAGTGCATAACAATAGAAACACTCAAGGTGTAAACTGGAGCCCATCATTCTCCCCCCCCATCGTCAACAACACTCACCAAGTTTACATGAGATCTGTTTTCTGGAGTTGAGACAGGTTAGATGAATGAGGGCAGTGGCATTTTTTTTGTGTGTGTATTTTATTTTAATAATAATTATTATAATACTAACATACCAACATACTAATTTCCAGGAGATTAGGCCTTATGGTCTGTCGAGTCTGCTCGAACCTCAGATCCCTAGTTGGGTACCGAGGCCCCCCTCCTTGTGTTCCAGAAACCCCTACATCCATCTCTACCCCCCCCCGGGCCAGGCCATCATCTGATACATCCACTTTCTGTGTCTGTCCCACCCTCTCTTGAAGCCCTCCACTGTGGATCTCTGAACCAGCTCACCAGGCAGCATGTTCCAAGGATCCACCACCTTCTCAGTGAAAAACATCCTCCTCTTCCCCCCCTCACTTTTCCACCTTCCAACTTCAAACCATGCCCTCTGGTGATACCTCCCTGCTTTAGTCTAAAGATCCCCTCCGTGTTTACCTTATTTATTCCCTTGAGGTACTTGAAGACCTTAATCATGTCCCCCCTGTCTCTCCTCTCCTCCAATGAAAACAGGCAGAGCTCCTCAAGTCTGTCCTCATACGTCAAATCCCCTAGTCCTCGTATCATCTTAGTTGCCCTCCTCTGTACCCTCTCCAGCAGCTGTATGTCCCTCTTCAAGTGTGGTCTCCAGTACTGTACACATTACTCAAGGTGTGGTCTAACCAGTCCATTGTACAGCGGCAGAATCACTTCCCTGCTTCTAGAGGTGATCCCCCTTACGATGCATCCCAAAATCCTGTTTGCTTTGCTAGCCGCTCTCCTGCACTGCTTGGAGTTATTCATACATGCATCCACCATGATCCCTAGGTCTTTTTCCCCTGTTAAGGACTCCAGCGCCTCCCCTCCCAGGGTGTACCTGTGTTTAGGGTTTCCCCACCCAAGATGTAACACCTTACACTTGGTGATATTGAAATTTAATTTCCATGTGTGAGCCCACCTTTCCAAGGTGTCCAGGTCCCATTGCAGGGCCAACCTCTCCTAATGATCAAGACAGGTTGATGTATTGAATAATGAACCATTGCTGGAGATATATATTTTGTGTTATTATTGTTTTTATATACAGTGCCAGTTTTGGAGGAGAGATACACACACAGTGTGAAATTGAGTCCCCATTCATCTGCCTTATGGAGGAGATGCATATGGGATAAAAGAAGTGTGGAAGACTTCAGAACATACACCAGTGGGTGATAGAATGAAAGACAAACAGTTTTAATTATATACCTCTTCAGCCAATCCAGCATACAATTGCAGAGATGAAGAAATAAGTGAGTGTGTCTGTGTGTGTGTATGTGGGGGGGGGGGTTAGTGGTGACAGGTGAAATTAATTGGCAAAGTATGTAGAGTAGGTTGGCCTGACGTTCATTTTCTGTCTTCATATTATTGTGCATCTATGAAAGTGTGTTGTGTCAGAGATACACACAGTGCCAAATGTTGTCACCCTACATCTGTGTTGTGAGATAGCTGCAGTTGGATAAAAGGAATGCGGGATGAGGGACATATTCATAATGGATGGGTGAGGGAAGTCATTTTAGAAGTTCCATCTCCGTGTGTCCTTACCACACATCCTCTGTGCCACTGCGCATGGAACCACATGATGCAGTAGTTCTCCATGCCATCGGGGTCACTCACAATCATTCTACTGCCCATCAGGGCACATGGACGTTGGGATAGACGCAGCCCTCGGATGGCTGTTCTGGGTGGTTTGTGCTGTTGATGCACCATGTCATGGCCACACTCCATTAGGCTATCTGTGTTGGTCACTCCATCTGACATTTCCATTACTGGTACGTGCTGTGGATGGCGGTCAATGGAGGTATGATTACGTCACAGCAAAGGCCATTTTCCATTAGTGATACGGTTGGGCCTGTCTGACACACTGTCGGTGAAAGTGCAGATTTTTACACAGGGCACACACTTGTTCAGCATGTTCCTTGTGGTATGTTGGCTCCATTTCTGTTTGGTATGCCCACATGGGTATCAGTGACCTGGGTGATGCCATGCCCATGTTACTGCCCGAGTGGTGCTCTGCATGACATAGCTTTGGGGTGTGATAATCTGGGTATTTTGGTGGTCATACCCCAATACCTCCTACCCTGTTGGGTATTATTACTTATTTCTACACACCCAGAATGTGATTGTTAGCCTCAGTACAGTACTTAGATAACATCCGAGTTGTTTCAATTTACTGTTACTGAGTCTAGCAACTATGTCTGATACAGATTTCAGCTCTGGTGCTATTTTTGCCTGTTGCCGTTCAGTCCATGCATCCTAATAAATTGTTTTCCTACACACTCATGTGGCTGTAGTGCAGATTTATTAATAAGGAAAGGCTAAACTACTTGTGTTCGGGGGGGAGTAAATTCTCATGTTGAGTCCCATACACTATAAATGACAATGCTTGATGTACAGGTGATAACCATGGTGTAATCATCTCTCGTGGGTGTTATAGTAATTGTAAATCTCTCGAGCTGTGTTCGCGAGGTTTACTGATGCCATAGCAATCACTCAAGGTAATCACACCATGGTTATCAACTATACATCAGGCATCATCCCCTATTTAATAAAATAAGTGATTTTAAGTAACTGATGTGCCAAAACAGCTCAGTCTATGGAGGAAAATCTTGTCCGATTAATAGTAAAGTAACATAACATACTAACATACTAGAAGTCAGCAAAATAGTCCCAATTGTCTGTCATGTCTGTTAGGTATCCAGCCACCTAGTGGGTGCTCGCTTTCCCGCCCCCAAGGCCCCGAGAGGGTCATCTTTGACTTTAGTTTCCCTTTGTACCTGTCCCACCCCTTCTTGAAGTCCTCCACTGTGCCCTCCTCCACCAGCATCTCAGGCAGCACATTCCATGGCTTCACCACCCTCTCAGTGAAATAATGCATCCTACACCCCCCGTAATTTCCACCCTCCAACTTCCACACATGCCTCCTAGTTGTTCCCACCTTCTTTAACCTAAACAGATCCTTGGTTCCGCTCTCAGTTATTCCCTTTACATACTTGAAGACCCCTATCATATCTCCCCTGTCCATCCTCTCCTCCAGTGTGTACAGCCCAAGCTCTTCCAGTCTCTCCTCATAGGACCTCCCCTCATTGCCCTGCATCATCCTGGTTGCTATCCTCTGGACTCTCTCTAGCAGTGGTATATCCTTCTTCAGATGAGGTCTCCTGAACTGTACACAGTATTCAAGTTGCGGCCTGACCAAGGTATTATATAGAGGGAGGATCACCTCCCTCTTTCTGGACGTAATTCACCTGGCTATGCAGCCCAGTATCCTGTTTGCTTTGGCTGCAGTCCTTCTACAGTTTTCAGAGTTATTCATTTTGATGTCTACCACCACCCCTAGATCCTGCTCACCCAATGTTGCCCATGTTTTTGACCACCAAATGAAGTACCTTACATTTCCCGGCATTAAATTTCAATCCCCATCTCCCTGACCACCTCTCCAGGGTATCCAGGTCCCCCTTGACTGCCACTCTCGCTTCTTCCCAGTCCACCAGTGCTCCCAGGTTGGAATTGTCTGCAAAGAGACTCAGCCTACTCCTAACCCCTCTCCCTATATCCAAGACATAAGCATTGGACAAGAGTGGCCCCAATACTGAACATGGTGGGGCCCCACTGATTACCTTCCTTGGGGGATGAGCCAATCCCACCAACCATTACCCTCTGTATTCACCCAAAAGCCAATTTTCAACCCACTTGAGCTCCTTTCCTCCCACCCCCATCTCCCCGAGCTTTGTTATCAGCCCATTGTGGGGTACTGAATCAAACGCCTTGCTGAAATCCATGTATAGGATGTCTACCAGCCTATGTCTGCCCAAGGCCCCTGTCACCAAGTCGTAAAACTCTACGAGGTTGGACTGACATGATCTCCCTGGAACGAAGCAATAATGTTTATCATCCTGGTGCCCTAACCATTCCAGCTGCCTCCCAAGCCTCTCCTTGATAAAGGCCTCCATTACTTTGCCTTCCACAGATGTTAGGCTGACAGGCCTATAATTCCCCATCTCTTCTCTAGACCACCCCTTTATGGATAGGCACTACATAAGCCACCCTCCAGTCTTGTGGCACCCATCTTGTCTGCAGAGAGGAAAAGAGTACAGCCAGTGGAGCTGCCAATTAAGTGTCACTTGTGTGTTAAACAATTGTATGAAAAAAAAGGTTACAAAGCCAACTCAGTTTTTATGTTTGCTTGCATGCATGTGCAAGAAGCATAGTGCCATCATCGGAGTTTTCGGAGGTGTGTCACCCCCTCTTCCAATTCAGTCAGTGTGTTGGCAGGCACGGCTCCTGTCCACCAATGCATGCTGGAGCTGTCTATGACAAGCTCCAAAATGCAGTGGCATACAGTTGAAAGGGGAGCTACGCTTCAGTGAGCAGTGATAAGATATTGCCTGCTCATGCGCAGCTCCCCCTACACACACACACACACACACACACACACACACACACACACAGAAATGCACACACGCATACTGCGCCTGCCCCCCCGGCACACACGTATGCAGCCGACGGGGTGCCCAAACTCGTCGAGCTTGTGCTGCACTCCCCCAAAGCTTTCCACATGCCACGCTCGGGTGCCCACCCCAGCATGGCAACCATAACAGCCGCACGGGGTGCCCAACCGCCGGCTCCACTGTCCTCACCCCCGAGTATTGGGTGCCACGCTGGAGCCCACCCCAGCGAGGCAACTGATCATATGGCCGATGGGGGTGCCCAATCCCCGCCAGCTCCACCCCCAGTTAACTTTGTGCCACACTGGGAGCCCACCCCAGTGTGGCAACGCCCCACGTTGTCACTGAAAAAAACAACTGAAAATTAAAACTGTCCTCGGCGCTTCTCCTGGACCCCCACAACCCGCACCCACCCACTGCTCACCCGCCTCCCCACACCCCTCACCCCATACTTACCTCTGGAGCTCGCGCGACGATCTTCGGTGGACCGGGAACACGTCTGCACTCTTCAAAGCCGACCGCGAACTGAGGAAATGCCGGTAAGCTGTTTAATGGGATAGATAGGGTTTTTTCAACTTTGTTGCATATCTCAGGCATTTTTTGGAATTTTTGCACCAAATTTTCAACATGGGGTTTTTGGGACCCCTCCTCATGAATTCTTGCACTGTCATGGTGTTACTCGGGCCCGAAGGGTGATTTCACAGCCACTGTGCGAAATCACCTTTCTGGAATGATTAACAAAAAGACACTGCCAATGTTCATAAGATGGGCTCAGCCTATTTTGAAAATTTGGTGGAAAAATTCCAAAAAAATGATTGTTTTATGAGCGTGCGTTGCGCAGTTCCTACGCACGCTCGTAAGTTCGCGAATTTTCAATATTTTCACTCCAGATTTTCAACATTGCCATTTTACCAAACCTCCTTATGAGTAGTACAGCTGTCATTTTTCACATCTCACCCAAAGTGTGTTTCTGCCCATGTAGTGCACAGTGGCGCAGTCGGTGTGCGAAATCAATGTACGGGACACATTAAGAAAATCACAGTGACACTGTTCATGAGCAGAGGTCTTAAAATGGCTATGTTGAAAATTTGGTGAAAAAATTCCAAAAAATGACTGTTTTACAAGCGTGCATTGTACAGTTCCTACGCAGATCGTAAGTTCGCGAATTTTCAATATTTTCACTCCAGATTTTCAACATTGCCATTTTACCACACATTCTTATGAGTAGTACAGCTGTCATTTTTCACATCTTGCCCAAAATGTGTTTCCGCCCATGTAGCGCACAATGGTGCAGTCGGTGTGCAAAATCAATGTATGGGACACATTAAGAAAATCACAGTGACACCGTTCATGAGCAGAGGTCTTAAAATGTCTATGTTGAAAATTTGGTGAAAAAATTCCTAAAAATTACTGTTTTACCAGCGTGCGTTGCGCAGTTCCTATGCATGCTCGTAAGTTTGCGAATTTAATAGTTTCACTCCAGATTTTCAACATTGCCATTTTATTACACTTCCTTATGAACAGTACAGCTGCCATTTTTCATATGTCACCCAAAATGTGTTTTCGCACATGTAGTGCACAATGGTGCTGTTGGTGTGCGAAAGCAATGTTTGGGACAGATTACGAAAATCACAGTTACAGCGTTCATGAGCAGAGATCTTAAAATGGCTATGTTGAAAATTTGGTGACAAAAGTCCATAAAATGACTATGTTACTAGTGAGCATTGCGCATTTTTCCACGCACCCTTGTAAGTTCATGACTTTGTAATATTTTCAGTCCAGATTTTCACCAGTGGCATTTTTCCACACTTCCTTATGAAAAGTACAGCTGTCATTTTTCACAGCATGGCCGAAGTGTGTTTTCACACTTTCAGCACAGAGATGCGTGATTGCTGTGGGAAATCATTGTTCGGGACAGATAAAGAAAATCACAGTGACACTGTTCATGATCGGAGGCACCAAAATGCCTGAGTTGACAATCTGCTGTAAAAAATCCCCAACCTAATTATATTACAGGTGTGCGTTGCACAGTTTCTATGTACGCTCGTGACTTCACCAGTTTTTAAATATTTTTACTGCAGATTTGCAACATTGCCATTTTTTACACCTCACCATGAACAGTACAGCTGTCATTTTTTACATCCTGTTCGGAATGTTTTTGCACCTGTGGTGCTAAATGCCGTAGTCGCTGTGCATAAGCAGCTTTCAGCTAACAAACTGATATTGCCACTGTTCATGAGGTGGGGTCACAAAAAAACCATGTTGAAAATTTGGAGTGAAAATACCAACGAATGCCTGAGGTATTTGGGTTTCCAACCATAACGCCCAACCCTGTAGAGAATGACAAGCATCAGGGGTGTGACTTGGGATTCTTGCCTATCATGCTCATACCATTCCACACCCTGCAGCCAGTGAGAGGCATTGAGGTATGCCTTGGACTCTTCGGCCCCAAAGTTCACCCCACTCTCCTATATCGCACCCATCTCACCCTATTTTCTAACGGAATGGGGTGCGCATAAGGGCCAAAGAACCCAAGGAACACCGTGACACTTGTCAGTGTCTGCAGGGTGGGGTGTGGTGAAATGGCGTGGCCGTTATGCCTGACGACCCAAAGGCACATCCCAATGCCTGTCACTTTCTGCAGGGTGGTGGTGGTGTTGGCTTCAGTTCAATACTTCACTGCCATTCCTATTACGCAGCTCTGTAACTTCTACACTACCACTGCCAATGCCAGCAAGCAAACATTCGGCATTGACAAATGCTTGTTTGGGTTAGAATTCCATCATACAAGGAAGTACTATATAGAAAAGAGAAAAATGTATAACATAATTAACAAATGTATGATTAAGCTATACATGTAAATAACACAGTTATTAGCACTGGGCTATTATAATGTGTACATAATATGAAAAACATGTATTTTCCAATGTTCTTTAATATATTTCTTTTTTCATTTAACTTCATTAGCTATTGATATGTCATCTGCAAAGAACCATCTGTACTTTTGGTCAGATGAGGAAACAGCAGTACTTACTAATTGCTTGAAAGAGCTGGATATCATTAGGCAGTTAGATGGCAGAAAAGCATGGAATAGTGATATACTGTACACAGGAAAGTACAGTAGTTGAAAAAATGAAGTCATTCGGATTTATATGAACTGTCAATCAAGTAAAACACAGGTGGAAGTTCCTTAAAACATTATACTTCAAGGCAAAGAAAAACAATGGGCAAAGTGGGGCGTCAAGGTCCACTTTTACATTCTACATAGAAATGGATGAGTTGATAGGTCACAGGCCATCTTCTATGATGGAGTCTAATAACCTTGATGTAGGTTTTCCTGAGAGGGGCCACGACATCTGCGTGGCTTCCAAAGATGATCACATGGTTACAGAGTCATCTACAGGTTAGCTGTGATGTGGTACTATGAAACGAATCTCATTCTGTGTGAACCATCATAAAGCAAGATGAGGGAGGGTGCCTACTGGATGGGTACCTGTATTTCAGGGATCTCCTCAGGGACCTAATTGTTTGAGACACACTGACGGAGAGTGACTACTCCGTGGTTTGATTGCAGATAGGGCTAGTTGGTGGTGCATAGAACAAATAATAGTGACAGTTATAGATTTAAGCAATAAGGCACAGCAGGGTGTCGGCTATTACAAAACAGAGCCCAGGTTTTAAAAATGCCAGCTCCGAATACTGCCAATCCTGTCGGGTATTATTGCTTACATATCAAACACCCTGCTGTTACTTATTGCGATTATATGAATGACCCATGTGTAAAATAAATGTAAAATGTGCTTACTTGTGTTTTTTATAAATGCAATTCCTCAGCCATGGATAATGCAGAATTTAACTACGGTCATGTGACATGTTTTGACCAATGAGGTTACAGGATTTTCACACACCATTGTATAGTTTAGATTGATGAAGCAATAAGTCATAACAGCGTGTGGGTTGTTGGGGATCTACCCACGCATTGTGTGGTGTGTCACGAGGCACAGCTGAATGAGTTAACCACACAAGAAGTGGGTAACTCACCCAATAACTCACACCCTGGAGTGCCTTATTGCGATTATACAATGGACACATGTGTAAAACACATTTAAAATGTGTTTAATTATGCTTTTTATAAATGCCATTCTTCAGCCGTGTGTTTTGCAGGATTTATCCACGGGCATGTGACATATTTTGACCAATGAGGTTACAGGATTTTCTCATTCCATTGTATTATTGAGTTTTTGGGTGGTGGATGAATGTCGCTAGTGTGGTGGTCCGGTCAAGGCAGAGATGGAGCTTGGATTGGCACAGTGTAATAGAAAGGTGGAAACTTTTTTCTTTCGGTATATCAGGTGACAATCAGATGAAGTTGGGAAAATGGATGTTGGAATACACAGTGGGAGTATATGTTCTTCCTGTATACTTTGTATCCTGGGATTACCAGATGCCAGTCCCAGTGCTCAGTAGCCCATGTTTCTGTGACAGCTGAAATATCAACCATCCACACTGCTAAGAGTGCCTGTAGCTCAGCAGATTTGTTGCCCAAGATTCTTGCATTCAGCAAGACCAACCTCCATCCTGCCCCCTTCCCTTCATTGGTCTCCATTTCCTTCCTTCTATTCCCTCCTTTTTCAGCCACCCCAAGGCCTTCCCTGCTAGCCTGGGGGGCAGGCTCCACTCTATCAGATACCATTCTACTAACCATGTGTTCAACTCCCTAATCCTCTCCTTTCTCACTGTGCTTGTGCAGGGTACTGGGAGCACCTCGGAGAATGCACCAAACTCCCCAGTCTCCTCACACAACCTTCTCACTTCCTTAATCCTCCCCTTTGTTGCCTCCACCATTTCCTCCGCTAGGTCATTTGTCCCCACATGTACCACAATGTGTGGTTTCCTCCTATCCCTCCTTACACACCTTAGGATTGTCTGTCCTAGCTCCATCAGGGGGACTGCCAGGACATCCATCAGCTCACTCGTGTATTTCATACTGTTTGAAATATGTAAGCAATAACTCAGGGATATGTTTTTGTAGTTCTGAGATACCATCACCCCCAGAACTCAACTGGCATAAAAACAGGGACACACACATTATATTGCATTACGTATTCTAGCTGCATCAACAAGTTTAACTTTACTAATTCAATGTATTGCAGACTTGTCAGTAAATAGACAGCAAGATGAACAAAGTATTGCACACGATGTAGTTGAAGATGCAACACATATTGAAGAGCCTAATGAAAGTAATCATTACTCAGTGTTGGACCATCAAAATACATCAGAAGATGATGATGACAATGCTGGGGAAGGATGCAGTTCATGTTCACCACCAAGTATGTATAAAGGTAGTATTACTCAAATCATGATGTGTAGCAAAATGTATCTTAAAAATATATTGAAAATTCACTATACATATTTCTGTACTTAGGATATTTTATAAGCACAATAAGACACTCTGTGTTTGCATCACGTTGTGATAACTGCACTCCTAGTGGCTACCTGAACTAATCCATCTGCCTCATGCTTAACTACACCCCTATAAGTGTGATTATCACAGCACAATGCACACACTATCATGTTTTATTGCTTGCATAACACACAGCCTGTTGTGCCTTTATGTCAAAATAATGTAGCCCTTTATACTATTTTATTATTTTTTTGCCATAAGACATTAAGATATTATTATTAACTGTTTTTTGGACCATTGGCTGCAAAAAAAAAGAGGCAAACTAGATGAAATAATGAAACACTGGTCTTGAAAGCAGCATAACTATATTAAATCATTGGATAAGCAATGACGTGCACAACAGGACTGGGAGAAGAAAATGAATGAAAAAATGATGAAAGATTTTATTGAAGCATCAACAAACGCATCTAAGGAAATTATGTATTCATTCTTTCAAGGGATGCATAATCTACTATTTAATCAGTCACCAATCACACCCAGTCAAAACAGGTTACTATTATTCATTCTTTATAAGTCTTTAATTATGTTAGCCAACAGACTGCTGGATGTTTAACGTTTACATCATGTGACATGTTGATAGATTATAATATATCAATAAAAAATTAATTAATCTGTTTGGATAAGAAACTAAGAACTCAATGCTGATATCCCATAACGCAGTACTATTCAACCACTGTACACACCGTTTAATGGTAAAATTAATAATAAAATTGTCACAATTTCAGATTGGCTTATTATATTTATTGCTTAAAATCATTTAAGTATATCCTTTTTTTTAGAGCCATATTACCTGGTCTGGGGGAGCATTGCCTGGCTATGGCCATGCAACTCCTCACTGTGCTAACTTGTGTGCCGCTACAATCAAGGAGGTGTACCGTTGATCTCCATGGCTTTAGTTTTGCTGTGGCTCTGCACTCAGGATGCAGTACCTTGTCTGGGGTGGGGGAGCATTGCCTGGCTGTGGCCATGCAACTCCTCACTGTGCTAACTTGTGTGCAGCTACAATCAAGGAGGTGTACTGTTGATCTCCATGGCTTTAGTTTTGCTGTGGCTCTGCACTCAGGATGCAGTACCTTGTCTGGGGTGGGGGGGGCATTGCCTGGCTGTGCCCATGCAGCTCCTCACTGTGCTAACTTGTGTGCAGCTACAATCAGGGAGGTGTACCATTGATCTCCATGGCTTTAATTTTGCTGTGGCTCTCCCCTGCGGATGTAGTATCTGGTAATGGTAACACCAACAATGATGCCAAAGTAAAGATGAACGCAAGCTTAAACACAGATGCAAACAGTTACAGTGTGAAATTTTGCACCTTAATAACTTTGCTACCATAAAATAAATATTAAATAAATATTTTTTTAACTCAGTTTTAAACCTATCGAAGGTCAGGCATTCTCTTAACTGATGAGGTAGAGAATTCCGCAGGGTTGGAACCAAGAAAGAAAAAGCTTGAGAACCAGATGTGTTCAGTCATACCCTGGGAATCTCCAGCAATCCCTCATTGGTGGATCAAAGAGGATGGAAGGGGCAGTAGGGTACAAGGGGATTTTGCAGGTAGCTGGGTCCCTGAGCATGTAGGGCTTTAAAAGTTAGCAAGTCAACCTTAAGGTGATCCGCCACTGAACAGGCCGCCAGTGCAGCTTGCGGAGCACAGGCATAATATGACTGGTTCTAGAGGTCCCAGTCAGAAGCCTGGCTGCCGCATTCTGCACCAGCTGCAAGCGGTGGATATCAACCCCTGGTAGCCCTAGGTAGAGAGAATTGCAGTAATCAAGATGGGTAGTGACAAAGGCATGGACCAATGTTGGAAGTTCATCCAGAGGAACCAGGTGTTTCACCCGGGTGATATTCCTGAGATGATAAAAAGAGGATTTGATGACAGCTGACACCTGAGGTTTTAGAGTCAGACCATCATTGAAAATAACACCCAGGTTATGCACCCAGTCTGAGGTAGTGAGCTGTAAACTGCCAAGTGACAAGCCTGATGGTTGTCCAGCCCCCAAACCCGCCCTTGGATGACCTGGGTCCACTACCAACACTTCAGTCTTGTCTGGATTCAGTCTCAGCCAGCTGGAGCTCATCCAAGTTCTGATCTCAGTAAGGCAATTATTTAGCATGGGGAGTGCATCATTCTGACTGGGCAGAAAGGACATATACAGCTGAGTGTCATCTACATAGCAGTGAAAACTCAAACTGTATCACCTGATGATATCTCCCAATGGCAGCATGTACACTGCCAACAACATATGGGCCAAAATGGAGCCCTGTGGCACCCCACGGAGCAGGAAGTGAGCACCAGAGGAATAAATTCCAGTGGCAACTCTCTGAAACCTGCCCATGAGGAACGAATGGAACCATTTAAGGACTGCACCAGATAGCCCACAAAAGAGCCACTGGTGCTCCAGCAGCACACCATGGTCTACAGTGTCAAATGCAGCAGTGAGATCAAGAAGAACCAGAATGGTACATGCCTTTTGATCTCTAGCAATTAGGAGGTCATTCAATACCTGGACAAGAGCAGTCTCCATGCTATGCTTCTTCCTGAAACCAGACTGGAGAGAATCATAGACATTGTGAGATGTAAGATGATCATCCACTGTATGACTACACTATAACTTCACTATAACTACTGTGTAGTTATATGTAACTACTATGTACACGTTAACTAGTTTCAAATTGCATGTTGTGTACTTACATAATTTGCATGAAGAAATAATTACACTTGTAAATACTACTGTCTCCCTTTTGGCACAAATCAATTAATTCTGACAAGTGTAACTACACATTTAATAGGTGTTTGAAATTGTAATTGTATACCCTTGAAGAAAGGAGGGAGGGAGGGACATGATAGAAACTTTTAAGCACCTCAATGGAATCAACAAAGTCTAAGAGGGTAGCATCTTTCAGAAAAAGAGATGTGCAAGAACAAGGGGACGCAATTTGAAGATAGAGGGGGATGGTTCAGGGGCAATGTGAGGAAGTATCTTTTCACAGAGATGGTGGTGGACACATGGAATGGCCTTCCTAAGGAGATTGTGGGATCAAAAACAGTGGGGGAATTCAAGAATGCATGGGACAGACAGAAGGCATTTCTTGCGGGGTTAGGAAGTAATAGGCTGTTGATTAACTAGGATCTGCAACTTATCCTATAGGTACAGGAAAAGGGCAGACTAAGTGGGCCAAGCAGTCCTTATCTGCCATCTAAGTCTATGTTTCTATGTTTCTATATAACAGAAAATCTGTTGTGCCACTACCACTGCATCTCTTCTGGCATTATGTAATTTGTTCTTACAAGGTAACTACACATGTAATAGCTACTGCAAATTAGAAACATAGAAACATAGAAGTTGACGGCAGATAAGGACCGCAAGGCCCATCCAGTCTGCCCATTTCTTTTTCTACCTTATAAATGTGCCATCGGCCTTTGCTCTGTCAGTGACCTATCTATTCATAGTCATTTGTATTGCTCCCTTATGCCTATCCCATGCCTGTTTGAAGCCCTGCACTGTATTCATAGCCACCACTTCTTGTGGTAAGCTATTCCATGCATCTACCACCCTTTCTGTGAAAAGAATTTCCTCATATTCCCCTTAATCGGCCTCCCTCTAATCTCATGCTGTGTCCTCTTGTCCTGCTATTTTTCTTATATTTAAACATGTTAGACACTTTCACCTTGTTTATGCCCCTAAGGTGTTTAATGTCTCGATCATATCACCTCTCTCCCTCCTTTGCTCAAGGGTATACATATTGAGCTCCGTTAATCTGTCCTCATATGTCTTCTGATGCAGTCCCTGCACCATTTTGGTTGCCTTTCTGGACTGCCTCAATTTGGTTAATGTCCTTTGAAGGTGTGGCCTCCAATACTGCACGCAGTACTCCAGATGGGGCCTAACCAATGTCTTGTACAGAGGGATTATTACCTCCCTCTTACGACTTGTGATACCCCTACTAATACACCCTAACACCCCCTAGCCTTACCTACTGCTTTAGAGGTCTGCTTGGATGATTTTAGGTCATCAGTGATGATGATGCCCAAGTCTCTTTCTTCCTTTGTGACTGCTAGCAACTCCCCTCCCAGCCTATAAGTGGCTTCAGGGTTTCTCTTCCCTATGTGCATGATTTTGCACTTCTTTGCATTAAATCCCAGTTGCCACTCTTCTGACCATTTTGCTAGTTCATCCAGATCTCTTCTCATTCTGCCCACCCCATCTGGATCATCTACTCTGTTGCAGATCTTGGTGTCATCTGCAAACAGACAAGCCTTACCCTCTAGTCCATCTGTGAGGTCACTAATGAAGATGTTGAATAGGACTGGCCCCAGGACTGATCCCTGAGGTACCCCACTTGTGACTTGCATCTCTTCTGACTGTATACCATTTACCACCACTCTCTGTTTTCTGCCAGTCAACCAGTTTGCCACCCAGTTGACCAACTTCTGACCCACCCCGAGCCTACCTAGCTTATTTATCAATCTTCTATGTGGAACAGTGTCAAAAGCTTTGCTGAAGTCAAGGTAGGCGACATCAACTGCTCCCCCTTGGTCCACCACTCTGGTTACCCAGTCAAAGAAATCTATGAGATTAGTTTGACAGGACCTTCCTTTTGTAAACCCATGCTGTCTTGTATCCTGTGCCCCTATGGATTCCAGGTGTTGCACTATCCTTTCCTTAAGGAGTGCCTCCATAATCTTGCCCACTACTGAGGTAAGACTGACTGGTCTGTAGTTCCCCACCTCCTCCCTGCTACCACTCTTGTGGAGCGGGATCACATGAGCCCTTCTCCAGTCTTCTGGGACCTCTCCTGTGCTCAGAGACTCACTAAACAATTCTGCTAATGGCTCTGCTAGTTCCTCCTTTAGCTCCTTAAGTACCCTGGGATGTATGCCATCAGGTCCCATTGCCTTATCCACCCTGAGCTTAGCAAGCTCTTGTAGGACCCTTTCTTTTGTGAAGGGAGTAGTGCTCACCTCCTCCCCTGTGTCCATGATGCTGAGCTGTGGGCCCTGCCTACCTTCTCTTCAGTAAATACTGAGCAAAAGTATCTATTTAGGATAGATGCCTTTACAGGGTCCTCCTCCTCACATGCTCCCTTTCTCCATTGCTTAGCAATACCCCTCTGGACTTTCTCCTTTCACTAATGTATCTATAGAAAGTCTTGTCACCTTCTTTACTGTTCGTGCTAGTGTTTCCTCAGTTTGGGACTTTGCCTGCCTTACTGCCTTCCCTGCTTCCCTTAAGGCAGTTTGGTATGCCTCCCTATCTTCATCCCGCTGTGTTCCCTTATATTTCCTGAAGGCCAGCCTTTTGGCTCTGACCTTTTCTGCTACTGTATTTGAGAACCAAAGTGGTTTCCTTCTTCTTTGCACTTCCTTTTCTGTCTAACACAATGGGATGTTGCTTCAAGTATTGTATCCTTAATGCTTGCCCACTTTGCCTGTACCTCCCCACCTGTGTTTCTTTTGCCAGGGCTAGCTTAACTCTGTTGGCCATCTTATCAAAGTCAGCTCCTCTGAAGTCCCATATTTTTGCCTTGGAATGGGATGATTTAGATGTAGTAGCCAAATTGAACCATACCATGTGATGGTCACTGGCCCCCAGGTGACCTTCTACCTGGAGATCTGTGATCCCTTCTTTGTTAGTCAGTACTAGATCTAGGATAGCCCTGTCTCTTGTGGGTTGCTGTACCAGTTGTTTGAGGCCCTCCTGCAGGGAATCCACTATGAGTCTAGTTCTGGCAGATGTTCCTGCTGGTATTGACCAATCTATATCTGGCATGTTGAAGTCTCCATTATCAGAACCTCCCTTTAGCTGTCATGTTTTGTATATCTTCTAACAGTAATGTGTCTATGTCCTCCCTCTGGTCTGGGGGCCTGTAGACAACCCCAGTTCTTATGGCTGTCCCATTTCCTGTTTCAGGGTGACCCACAGTTCTTCTGGCTCCTTATGTGTATTCTGAATTTCTGTAGCTTTGATATTTTCATTGACATACAGGGCCACTCCTCCCCCCCTTTTTGCACCTCGGTCTCTTCTGAACAATACATAGCCAGGTACTGAAGTCTCCCAAGTGTGGTTACTGGTAAACCACGTCTCACTAATTGCTACTATGTCCAGTTTAGCCTCTGACATTATTGCCTGCAGGTCTGGGATCTTATTTACCAGGCTGTGAGCATTTGTGTACATGATTTTCCATTGGCCAGATTTTGGTGTGTTAGTTGTTGGGTGAAGTTTGGCATTACCCCTGTGCATCGTATGGGGAGACAAACCTTTTTTCTTACCTGGTGATGCAATTGAATGGCAAACACGCTGAATTCCTGTTTGACCACTAGCTGAGGGGGGAGGGGTGTTCTTCCCATTCGACGTATGGGTGCTGCACCCTCTCCCATTTGCTAGTTTAAATATTCTGCAAAGACGCCAAACTTCTGCCCCAATGCACTGACTCTCTTTAGTCAGATGCAGTCCATCAAATTTAAAGAACTTTCGCTCCCAGAACTGTTGCCAGTTCCTACAAATCTGTGTGTCCTTTTTCCTGGCACCAGTCCTTGAGCCACGTGTTTAGCTCCCCTATCTCCCTTCTTCTGACCTTTCCGTCCATCTGCTCCTTCTCCCAGACTGGCAGGATCTCAGAGAAGGAGATGCCGGACGAAATAGATGATAGTTTGTCACCCAGCTTAGTCAGGTGTTCCTTGGTCTCCACAACTGACTGGCTGGCGAGATCATTAGTCCCTATGTGTACTAGGACATCAATGTTTTCTCCTGCTTTGTGAACAATTTTAGCAATGCGATCAGTGTCTCTCCATGCTGATGTACCTGGGAGACATCTGACCATCACCCCTGGCTGGAGATGGGTATCAACTCCCCGAATCATGGAGTCTCCTATGATCAGAAGTTTTTTGGATTTCCTTTGTGCTTGTTTAGTTTTGGTTCCTGATTTGGGTGAGTATTGTTGTGCTAGCTCCTGTGCTACCAGCAAATCTATTATGTAACTACTATATGACTATTTTTAGCATTATTAAATGTATTCTTACAAGTGTAACTACATATGAATGTAGGTCTTGTGCACTGTTTCAACAGTCTATGTCTATCTGACATTTATTTAAAAAGTAATCACATAGAAAAACTTAAAAGTGTAATCAGAATGGTAGCTAAAATATGATTACAATGTAACTTCAGAATGCTATGCTTAGCTGCACTAACTGACAACTCTTGACATGATGTTCCATGTTTGTATTCCAGTTTTTCATGAACTTAATGAACATGCAATCTAATATTGTAAACTGATACATAACTGTACACAAAAATATTTCATTTGCATAATTATTAATTGGTGTTGTAACATTTTTGTGGCTAAGAAGTAATAGTATTGTTTTCACAGTTAATGCCTAGGTAACATGTATTTTCAAGTGTATACCCTTAGTTGCCAAATGTCAGTAGTGTAGCTGTGATGTAAATTCTAATTCAGAAATAATTCCATCGTGAACGTACTGCTTACTAAACATGCAATCTAACATTGGACCCTATTCACATAGGTGGCAGGGAATGTGTAAAATGTGCATACCCAGGCCTGGTGATCAACAGCAGCCATCCAATCAGAGGTACTGCCCACCTGCAGACTACATCTTGCACTCTGTGTGGAGTGGGGAATTGTGGAATATGGCTGGTCCTTCCAGTACTGCTGTTTTCCATTATGGGGATCTACTGGTCTGCCTGTGGTCACTGCTGTGCCCCAGCCCTCATGATATAGGCAGAGGGTAAGGGTAGCTTGGTGTGAAGGATGGTATTATGGCCACCACCCTGTTTAGCTAGTGAGAAGGGCATTAAATGGCTAAGGATGGGTCCCTGCCTGTGTATCTGCTGCCACCACCACCACTCCACATGGCAGATCAGGATAAAGCATTGCATGTAGACATGCCCCACTCCCCTAGCCACCAACCTGGGCAGCAGCAGGACAGGGGTGTGGGTGAAGAAGAGGTGTGACTCATAGCTACAGAAGCAGCACAATCCTTAGTAACTACAGCACTGTTACAAGCCAATAAGTAGTTATGTAAATGTGTTTGCATTACTTATGCTGCGTGATGTGATGCCCAACTAATATCCTACTCTGTTACCATATGGATCAAACCTCCGTCTGTACTTCTCCTGTATCATGCCTTACGCTTCTTGTAATCTGATATTATGTGACCTGTTTGACTGTTTTATCGATTTACCTGTAATGCTCCTGTCTCATGCCTTACGTTCCTGTAATTTGACACAGTTAAGCGGTTTGGCTGTCTTCACACTTCAATGACATACCTTTATGCTGCTAAACCCTGTATTTTTACCATGTTTCGATTATATCAAAACTTGCTCTGTATTGCACTACCAATGTTTTGCTGTATCCATGTGCCAGTTTTGCTTGTCTCTTTATGCTCATGCTCTCCTATGGGATGTATTCTGTTTGCTATATTATCTGTGTTATCTTCCATTGCTGACGAGGTGCTTTTGGAAATGAGCCTCTGGCTCAAAGGTTGTAAACTGATTGCAATATAAATAAATAAAATAAATAAATGATTGATTTTTATTGTATAAGTAAACAATGTAGCTGTATAGCAATTAACAATATTAGATTGAATGTTTATTAAGCAGTAAGTTCATGAGGGAATGATTTCTGAAGTAGAACATAATCGGAACTACCACACTGATATTTGATCAATGTAAGGGTATAGTAGTTACCAGCAATTACAGTGTAATAATTAATAGCTTCCCCCTTTTTCCCATAGGGAAACTGTGGCACAATTTCCCATTATACACGAGTGTGTATAACAGCAAACCACACAAAGCTGCACAAAGCCACGCAATGACACGCAATTGCGCAAAGCCGCACTAAGTTGTGCAAAGCTGCACAAACAGTGCAAATCACCATTAATTATAAAAAATAAAATATGGGGTGCTGTGTGTAAACTCAAAGTTTACACACATCCTTGGGGTAAGATGCTTCACTCTCAGGGTTTATGTAGCATCTTACCCCTCAGGTGTGTGTAAACTTCTCGTTACACACACCACCCCATACATTATTCTATACATCATAACTTAGTTACCTTTCTTCTTACACTTCAAGTGTCAGTTTGTGTGTACTTTATTTAATGCTCATTTACAAAGGTTCCTTGTCAGTAACAGAAAACAAAACAATGATGTAAAATTATACGCAATGAGGTTTACAATTAATGTTGACCAATAACAAACGATGTAAAATTTAAAAATACTTACCTTGCAAATACATGTTAGGCATTGTGAATGTGTGGGATAACTGACACAATAAAGTAGGGCTCAAGTGCATAAAAAATGCACAAATGCGTTCATCAATTTATTTTCAGAAAAATACAAATATTTACAGAAATAAAAAAAAAGTCAAATAATTAGTCCTGCACAAAAAGATTAAACCTCTGCTTCTTTCAGCAGAGTCTGTGGCTTTACTTCAGCCCAGATAGTCCAATGAATACTTTTCTCAAGTAACCTATGTGAAATCCTGCCCCCCACATAATTGAGGAGTTTCCATAGGCCATGACATTACATAATTGGGGACTTTCCATAGGCTGTGACATTACATAATTGAGGAGTTTCCATAGGCCATGACATTACATAATTGGGGACTTTCCATAGGCTGTGACATCACATAATTGAGGAGTTTCCATAGGCCATGACATTACATAATTGGGGACTTTCCATAGGCTGTGACATTACATAATTGAGGAGTTTCCATAGGCTGTGACGTTGCATAATTGGAGAGTTTCCATAGGCTGTGACATTACATAATTGGAGAGTTTCCATAGGCTGTGACATCACAGGCTTCATTATTCTAATTCATATGTAACCCTCAATCACAGCATCTCTGGGGCAGCTTCTGTACAGGGTACACTTTATTCAAGACACTACAGGGCTTACACTTACCCTTGCCCCTAGTGTCTCACTAGCCGGCAGTGAAGTATTCAAGTGACTTTGATCTTGCTGTAAGCTAGGCAGTAGACTTTTTCTTCAGAGCATGCCTTTGCTCCAAAGCAATCATTCTTTTACTTGCTCCAAACAAGGAGTGTACATTCAGCTGCCATATGCAGCTACACCAACACGGAGCAACCAGCTCAGAAAAAAAGAATTGCTCAGTCCCACTTAGGAACCAGCACTATCCCTCGCATTGGAGCCACGTAAGTCAAAGAAGCTGCACTCAGCAAGAGCAGTTCTGGAGCTAGGCGCTCCAGAAATGGGTGCTACACTTCTTCTTAAATCAAGGGGCACCAGACATTAACAATAAAGTGTGACTTGCGCTATTTCCTATCTCTGCAATCAGGAGCATAACGTTGTGTGCGTAAAGGGGGGGTGAAGAGAATAAGGGACAGCAAAGAGTTTTGGGAGATTGCCAGGTTGGCCACCCAGACAAGAATTGAAAGAAAAGGCAGAAAAAATAAGAGGAAAGGAAAGAGTGAAAGGAAAAGGAGGGTTGCACATATTCATATTTATGACAAGGGTTTAAACACATAACAGGGGACTCCCTGTTACAGGCATTAACAGTGGAAATAATGCCACAGAAGCAGCACATTTCTTAATGACTACATCATTGTTTCAAAGCCAATAAGCAATTATGTAAATTCATTTTTACAGTATAAGTAAACAGTGTAGTTGTATAGCAATTAACACTATTAGATTGCATGTTTATTAAGCAGTAAGTTCATGAGGGAATGATTTCTGAAGGATTACATACATCAGAACTACTGCATTGACATTTTATCAATGTAAGTGTAGTTACCAGCAATTACAGTGTAGTCACAAAAATAGTTACCCTTCTTACACTTCAGGTGTCTGTTTCTGCATACTTACTTTTCAAATACTGTACATGTTAGTTAGGCATTAACTGTGGAAATAATGCAGCAAAGGCAGTACATTTCTTGATAAGTACATTATTGCTTCAAAGCAAATAAGTAATTATGTAAATGAATGATGTTTACTGTATAAGTAAACAATGTAGTTGTATAGCAATTAACAACACTAGGTGGTATGTTTATTAAACAGTATGTTCAAGAAGGAATGATTTCTGAAGAACATACACATATATGAGATGCATAGGCTTTAGTACTGCACATCCCCCTGCCATGCAATGGGGATGCCATCTGACACAAGCTCAGTTACCATAGGGACCCACACCTCTTCTGCACCCACACCCCTGTCCTGCTGCTGGTAAGTTGGGTGGTTGGGGGTGGGGCATGGTTACACACCATGCTTTATCCCAATCTGCTATGTGGAGTGGTGGTGGTGGGTGCCAGATACATAGGTATGGACCCTTCCTTAGTCATTACATGACCCTCCCATCGACTGCACGCAGTGGTGGCCATGGCACTATCCTTCCCAACAAGCTACCCTGGCCCTCTGACTGTACTGTGAGGGCTGAGGGTACAGCGGGGAGCACAGGCAGATCAGTAGGTCTGCTTAATGAAAACAGCAGTACTGGGATAACCAGCTGTATCCCACATTTCCCAACTCTACACAGAGTACAGGCCCCAGTCTGCTGGTAAAGGAGTCATCTGACTGGATGGCTGCTGTTAATCACCAGGCCTGGGTATGCACACTTGGCACATTCCCAACCGCTTACGTGAATAGTGTCCAATATTACATTACATGTTTATTGAGCAGTAAGTATACATTTAAAGATGCCAAAAGTAATAACATTGTAGTTACACAATAGATTTATTGTTACAGTTTGTAATAGCTATTACATATGATTACTACTATATGATGGCACCCTCAGTGGAGACCAAGAAGAATGCTGAGGACATCCACAAGGGAGACCCACAGAAGGGTGGCAAGGGACACCACAGGGGAAGGAAACAGCTTCTGATAGGGGACTCAATTGTTAGAGGGGTAGACCTGGGGAAGAGAGAGAGGGAAGTAAGGTGCCTGCCTGGTGCCATGGCTTGGAGGGACAAGAAGCGAATCCTCAGGATTGCAGAAGCAGCATCACAGGAGAGGGAACTAGATATCATTGTCCACCTTGGGACAAATGACCTAGCTAGGCATGGGATCAGTGCAGTGCAGGATGAAATTGTGGAGTTGGGGAGGGACCTCAGACAGGTAGCAAGCGCAGTTACCTTCTCAGAGGTGCTGCCAGTCCATGGCAGGGGTGAGGCTAGGGTACTGCACACCATGCAGTTTAATGAATGGTTGCAAAACTGGTGCAGAGCACAGGGCTTTGGCTTCATTGGGGACTGGAGGTACACCTGGAGAGATGAAGGTCTATACTGGCATGATGGTCTGCATCTGTCCATGAAGTGAACCAAGATCCTAAGTGACATGCTTAACTACTTCTTTGGCAAGCTTTTAAACTAGCCATGGGGGAGGTGCTAATAAGAGGCAGGAAATTTCAAGCCTCCCCCCACAAAACATGCCAGGTAGTAAGGTAAACACTGAGGTACAGTGCACAACAGAGGGCAGGACAGGGGTAAATGGAAAAATAGACAAGGGCAAAAACAGCAGGCATGGGGGGAAAAAAGGATAAAGCCAACCTTAAATGGAGGGCAATGAGTACCAATGCCAATAGTCTTGGAAACAAGCTTCCTGAGCTAGTAGCCTTGATGGAAGATGAACAATTGGATATTGTGGCAGTCAGGGAAACATGGTACATGGAGAACCATGACCGGGATGTCAATATACCGGGGTACACAGTCTACAGAAGGGACAGGGAGGGACAAAGAGGAGGTGGAGTAGCTTTATACATAAGGGAAGGGATCAAAGCTACAGAACTAAAAAGCAAAGGGGAGGACAAGAGGCACTCTGGGTCAATTGGAGATAGGGAATGGCATCACAATCCACACAGGGGTTGTATACAGACCCCCATCTCAAGGGGAGGAAATGGACAAGAAAAGGATATGGTTGAAAAAGGGGAGATACTGTTGATGGGGGACCTGAATATGCCAGATGTTAACTGGATGACATGTACTGCAGCCACATGCAAGAGCAGGGTCATTCTCGATGCCCTGCAGGGGGCAGGCCTTAGATAGCTAGTGGTGGAACCCACTCAGGAGGGAGCAATACTAGACCTGGTACTCTCAAATGGAGAGAGGATCACAAATTTAGAAGTCAGTAGACATCTGGGATCAAGTGACCACTGAACAGTGTGCTTCACAATAAGCACAACCATGGAGACAAGCTACACAAAAACAAGCATACTGGACTTTAGAAGGGCTGACTTTGGCAAAATGGGTGAATACCTGAGGAATACACTAGCAAATGGCCAAAAAGGGAAGGGTGGAAGAACAATGGAGAAAAATCAAAACTGCCATCAAAGAGGCAACAAGCCTTTGTGTGAAACAGATAAATAAAACAAAGTGGAGTAAAAAACACAATGGTTCTCAAAAGAGGTGGCAGGGAAGGTTAAGGAGAAAAAGGCTGTATTCAGAAAGTATAAGGAATCACAGAAGGAGCACTCCAGGGAACTGTATCAATTAAAGCAGAAAGAAGCGGGGAAGGCAGTCAGAATAGCAAAAGCCCAAACCAAGGAAAAAATAGCCAATTCAGTTAAGAAGGGGGATAAAACCATTTATAGGTACATTAGGGAGCATAGAAAGGTTAAGGGGAGGAATACTGAAGATTAATAAGGGAGAGGGGTGGTGAGCAGAGGGAGACAGTGAAAAGGCAGAGATACTGAATGAATACTTTTGCTCAGTATTCACAAAAGAAGATAAGAAGGAGTTACCTAAACCAGACAATAGAAGCACTCTGGGTAGGGGGGTTGACACCAGTCCATTTACAGAAGAAAGAGTCCTGAAAGAACTCCTAAAACTCAAGGTGGACAAAGCAATGGGGCCTGATGGAATTCACCCCAGAATCCTAAAAGAACTAAGGGAGGACCTAGTGACACCACTGACCGCACTTTTTAACAAATCAAGGGAGGATGGGGTGGTACCTGAGGACTGGAGGAGGGCAGATGTGATTTCCCTTCACAAACCTGGGAGCAAGGCAGAAGCAGGAAACTACAGACCTGTAAGTTTGACCTTAGTGGTAGGGAAAATGATGGAATCACTTCTGAAAGAAAGAATTGTTGAGTACCTAGAGGCCAGTGGGGCACAGGACCCAAAGTAGCATGGATTTACAGCAGGAAGGTCTTGTCAGATGAATCTAGTAGATTTCTTTGACTGGGTGACCAAAGTAATAGACCAGGGAGGGGTTATGAATATGGACTACCTAGACTTTAGCAAGGCATTTGACACAGTCCCACACAAAAGATTAATAATCAAGTTAGCCAGCCTGGGAGTGGATCCCAGGGTGGTAGCCTGGGTAACAAACTGGCTGCAAAACAGGACACAGAAGGTAATAGTGAATGGAATACATTCCGAAGAAAAGGGTGTCACTAGTGGAGTACGTCAGGGCTCAGTACTGGGTCCAGTCCTCTTTAACATCTTTATAGGTGACATTGCAGAGGGTCTGAGGGAAAGGTATGCCTCTTTGCAGATGACACAAAGATCTGTAACAAGTTGATACAAGGGGGTAGAAAGGATGAGAAGGGACTTGGCAAGGTTGGAGGAATGGTCAGACATGGCAACTTAGATTCAATGCAAAGAAGTGCAAAGTAATGCACCGGGAAACAAAACCCAGGAGACAAGTACACATACAGCAGGGAGGTACCAATAACAACAAAAAGGAAAGGGACCTGGGGTAGTCATATCAGATGATCTAAAGGTTGGTAAGCAATGTGAGAAGTCAGTAAGGAGAGCCAGGGGATACTGGGATGCATAGGAAGGGGCATCACAAGTAGAAAAAGGGAAGTGGTTATCCCTCTGTGCAGACAGTTGGTGAGTCCCCATCTGGAGTACTGTGTGCAGTTTTGGAGACCTCATCTATGCAAGGACATAGATGGGATGGAAGCAGTCCAGAGGAGGGCAACTGAAATGGTGCAGGGTCTGCATCAGAAACCATATGAAGAGAGACTGAGAGAGCTTAATATGTTACTTGATGAAAGGAGGGACGGGGGGGATATGATAGAAATGTTCAGGTACCTGAAGGGAATCAACAAAGTCCAGGAGGGTAGCATCTTTCAGAAAAAGAGATGTGTAAGAACAAGGGGGCACAATTTAAAGATAGAGGGGGGACGGCTCAGGGGTAATGTGAGGACATTTTTTTTCATAGAGAGAGTGGTGGATGCATGGAACCGCCTTCCTGGGGAGGTTGTTGGGTCTAAAACAGTGGGGGAATTCAAACATGCATGGGACAGACATAAGGCAATTGTAGTGGGGAGTGGCAGGAAGTAGGCTGTTGATTAACTAGAATCTGCAGCATATCCAGAAGGTAGGGAAATGGGCAGACTGGGTGGGCCAGGTGGTCCTTATCTGCCGTCAAAGTCTATGTTTCTATGTTACATGTGTGGTTGCCATTCTAAGAACAAATTGCATAATGCCAAAAGAGATGCAGTGATAGTTGCAAAATAGATTTTCTGTTACACTTTGCCACTGCTATTAAATGTGTAATAAACTCCGTCCTCACTTGTTGCATTGCTGGTTCACCAAAATTCCTCCCATGGATCATGATCAGCTGATAAATCTTTACTCAATATATCAAGATGTCACATGTCTAAAGGTTCTGGTGCTTTCCAATATGTTGCCCCTCAGCTATGGAACTCTCTTCCCTTAGTCCTTAAGCAATTAAAGTCCCATCTCTGCTTCAAAATGGAGCTGCACAGATATTTATCTCTTGCAGACTTGTACACTTGCTTTGACCCCACATGATCCCACTACACCTTTGTGTTCCCCATTCCTACAAAGAACCTCCTGACTCCTGTTACTGCTATCTACCAACTTACTTTACCTCCCCCACCCCTCCTCACTACAACCCTTTCCAATTATCCCTTAGCCTAGCCCAACCTTCCCTCTACTAAGGCCTGCATTGCTCTTTTATTTTTATTCTTTTCTCCCTGTTGTACTGTGTAAAGTGGTTTGCCCTCACCTTTTTTCTTCCTTCACTGACTCCCTCCTACTTTGTTCATCATGTTGTTAATCTCTTGCATTATCCTATTCCCTATACAAATTGTTCTTTGTTCTGTTATGTACAATACTGTTCTTGGTATCCTTACCTGATGTAGTGATATTATGAATGCTTGTGTTATTAGTCATTTATACTGTTTTGACCTACCCTGCATGTAATTGTTCCTGCACTCATGAAATGTTACCTGTCTGTTATACTTTGTTGTACTCTCCTGGGTTGTGCCTGAAAATAGTCATTGTATGGCTAGTGCACTTACCCAGTAAAAAAAAAAACTAAATAAATTACAAATATTTATTTATTTAAAGTTGGTAACCAGGAGAGGCACACTGAGCCAAGGCTTGATTCCAGGCATGACCCAGGGTAGGGGTAAGAGGAGTACAATACATACATAAATGAGAAGCAGGCAGATTAACAGTGGTATTGCAGGCAGGTTACAATAAGCCTGAGTAAAAGACAGGAACAATGTTACAGCAAGGCTGGTAGGTTACAATGATGCCTGAGGAGGTATCAGCCAATAGTAACAATGAATGGCAAAACATACAAACTTGTAACAAACTGAAAGTAACAAAAAAGTATACATCTCAAGCTAGGTAGCAGTAGGCAGTTTTAACAAAATAACTTAAAATAACAACATATTGAAAACAATAACAGGAGGTGATACAAGGGAGTACACAGGGTAGAACTGGGTGAGGAAAAAGCATAAGGCAGATTTGGAGCATAGGCAGGTTAAGGGGATTTAGGACTTAATAGATAAGCTAGAGTTAGCCTTGATATAGCTGAGGCCAAAGAGGGTTAGTTGGGGTGGATGGCAGGAACAGGGGGTTGGGGTGCACTAGACTGAACATTTAATGAGATTTAGTGAGGGCAGTGAATGGAGAGAGGTGGGAAGAGAATTCCATGATGTGGGAAGAAGAAGGAGAAAGCGGCCATACCAAAGTTCAAGTGGGGGCGGGGGAGGGTGAAGGTGTGAGGATCATGTGAATTTGTCAGAATTAATTGATTTGTACTGAGAGGGCGACAGTAGTAATTGCACGTGTTGCCTGTTTCTTCATGCAAATTGTGTAAGTAAGCAACATACAATTTAAAACTAGTTAACTATATAGTAGTTACGTGTAGCTGCACAGTAGTTCAGGTGTAGTTATACAGTAGTTACAATGTAGTTAGTGATACTTAAAGTGTTACTGCTGTCTTTTATGTTCATCAGATAGCACATCAAAAGAAACAGAATTTAAAATAGTATCCATAAGTTCAGTAGAATATTGCATTAGTATCATGGGCATATTTATAAAATTCTCAACCTCTTGAATAATGTCCTGAATCTCCAATACCCTTTCTCCAGCACTATTATAGAAACTCCCAATTCGTGTACAGACACCATGCAGATGCCTCTTAGTCAAATGCCACACACCTGCTCACTTTACTACATGGGGAAACCTGTGATTCCTTTAATTATTAGAAATCTGTCCAGGTTTATTTTGAAGGCCTCTTTCACTACTGTAAGGATCGTCCACCCTATGTTTGTCATATCTAAGCTTCAGGGTCTGTCTGTGTGTCCTGCTAGAGCATGCTAGATCAAACCTCCATCAGTTCAATCTTCTTGATTCCTTTAAAGAGCAGCTGATGCTTTCAGGACAACTTTACCAAAACATAATGTTTAGACACAGTCCAGCTTGTATTTCACATTAGTTCTGTATTCCACCTCCCCATTATTTATTAGTGAGATCATCTGCATAAAAACTGGATATTTGCTCCTGAAGAGTTCATCTATTCCTGTTGCTATCTCCCTACCCGAGGTCATAATGCGCTGCTTGTGACATCACAGTTACTCCCATGGCAACAAACTGTGATGTCATAACATAGGATTATGACTTGAAGAGGGGAGTCAGCTATAGAAGCAGATGAGCCCTGTTGGGAGGTCTAAACCTCACTTTCAGATTCTTGATGATATTGGGAATGCAAGTAATCTCAGACACATTGCATTAGAGTAATAAACAAGTTTATTACTTCAAAAGGGATAAACCACAGTTGCCCTAAGCAGTTCTTACCAATATGAACCGGAAGCCAGTGCTAAGCGTTCCCTATACCTCTAGGTTTCTCTGTGTCTCTTGGGGTCTCTCAGGTCTCCAAGGTATAAGGTTTGTGCATTACATTATATACCTATGATAATTACTATGGTTACCAAAAGATAGAAACATTTCTAGTTACAGAGATGAGCCCTATTGGCTAAATTAGAGGTGGCTCCACAGTCCAAGATAACATTATACAATTCTGTAAAGTCATCAGTTTGAGAACAAAACAGTTCTTATACAGAGTCTTACATAACTCAGTGTAGTGGTACAAATCACCAAAAGGTGGCAATGCCATCTTACATATTATAATTACTCCAAGGACACAGATGTCCTGGCATCTTACAAGTAAGAAATACACAGAAAATACATAGCAGAATATATGTATTAGCAAGTAAAGTGTATTACAACAATATGCACTCATATCCTGACATCTACTCTTGTACGGTAGATGCCCTTAGCCCTATATGTTAGTATAACATATACCTAAATGCTAGCTGTCACCGGTGTACCTCTGAAGGTACCAATTAGGGTGCAGGGACCTCATGTAACATTCCCCCCTTGTTACCTCCAAGGGCAACATAGGCAAATCTCTTGGGAAAGGACAGGAGCAGTGGTCATTTACAAACCCGGTGCGCGAGCCTTGTAAAGGAACTCAAGCTGCTCACGGTGTTGGCAGAGTGTGCGCCATAGGCAGCAGAGCACAATAATCAAAATGAAAATTAAAAATGCTTGTATAATAACAAACCCTTTAAAAGTAATCTCTAACCAGGTGTTAGTTAATGCGTTATACATATCACCATCATTAATCAAGACAAGAACAGTTTAATTTGCTTTGGTCATATTATTGCTGATGTGGATGAGGTGTGTGTCTTTCCTGTCTAAAAGTGATTTTAATGTAAGAGTAAGTGGGTCTATGTGTACATTAAAGTATGGCCAATATTCTGACAGCGTGAGCAGATAATCTGGTTTACCATCAATAATGTCTGCATCAAGGAGGGGGACCGGGGTTATAACAGCATGTCTAATGACAGTCTTCTGGTGGGGAACCAAACAGAAATTGGGGTAATCAAATGCACATGTAACAGATCCATAGGTGTAAGACTTATAATTAGTGACCACACAATATTCTCCATCTGAAGTATACTGTGAGCGTACAGTAGGCAGTCTCTACTTTTGCAACTGGACAGGGCAGGTGTAGGTCATCTTCGAAATCTGTGTTGACAGGTGATGAACCTCCTCACGATAGGATTGGTAGAGCTTATCTGGAGCCAGAGTCAAGTCAAAGGAGTCGGCGCCATTCGCAGTGATGTCATCCTCTGTGGTGAAAGTCCAATCAATGCTGTCTGGAGAGTAACCACAAACAGGTTGAATAACATCAAACACATCACATCGGCACAAGTATATATATTGCTTTTTCACACAGCAGTCAGTGTGCGGAGTCACTCAGGCATTCAGGAAAGGATGGTAAACCAGTAGAGGAGGTAGATCCAGGCGTTCTCTGTAGATGTCTTTGTCCAAATGTCCAATGGAGTGGACCAGTGCAAGCTTGTTGAACAAAGCTGTAATGGGATCGAAGCGTGGTAAGGAGACAGTGAAGGAAACAAACATGGTATCTGTTATGGAACACTTTTTTGCAGTGAAGCAAGGACTAGTACTAGGGTGTCTGGTCACAAACCCCAAATTCCTAGCTGTAGAAAGAGGAATGGTTAAAGTCTGTTGCATACACATAGAAACACAGCTATTGGTTTTACATCGTGGAAAATACCATTTGGAGATGCGTCTATCATGTACAATGTCAGGTATTCTTCCAGATTATAGATCACGGAAGAGGTTATTGATGGTAGTGATAATGTAGGAGCCATAAGCAGAGCAAAGTATTTCTCTAGCAATGTATTGTTTATCTGCTTCTTTGTTGTTCTGTTGTATGAGTGCATTAATCTTATCTTTAGAATCAGTGAATGCCTTAGCAATGTCGTGCATGTTGTATACAGTGTATCTTTCTTCCTGACTAAGGCCATCCACACCATGCAATAATGGGGGTAATATGTTGTTGACCAAACCAGTGGAGAATTTGGTAGAATGACTTTTGATAGCAGCAATGTCTGCTTTATTCCAGATAGACATAGCCATACCAAAAAGGCCTGTGACAGTACCTGTTGCACCTGTGTCATCAGAACTGTCAACTTCACGTGTTTTATGTTTATGAGTTAGATTATCAGGAGAGGGCTTCTTCCTGAAGTTGCCTCTATGTTCAGTAGAATGGACCCCGGCAATAGGGTCTTGCGTACAAATCTGAAATGCAACTAAACTATCAAGCAGTAAAGAACTATAAAATGCTGATGTGTTAGTATTGTGACACATACCAAACTCTTTCTTATTCCAGTAAGTTAGATTAAACAAAACAGGTATATGCATAAACTGTAAGTTATTAATCAAAGAACCTGGGAGGGCAGTGGCTGTTATACCACTACGGGGACCAGGGATATGCATTGGACATTCCAAAAGCTGTTTGTCAGTGGGTGGTAACACAGAGAGGTACATGGCTGCAGAAGCCATGTGGTGTATAGCACAAAATTTTCAATCAGAATCTCTGTACAAAGAATTACAGTATGAAGTCTCAATTAAGGCAGGTATGTTGTACAAACCAGAATGTCTTAATGCAGTTTGTAACAAGGACAGTGAACCATTTGGGGATAATTTAGCATTGGGCCAACCTTGGAAGGTTCCTTTGGAGAGTTTGGCCACAGGGAGAATTTGTCCTTGTGATGTGGTTTGCCACTCAATTTGAAGGGTAGATTTATCAGGAGCAACAACCGAGGCAGTGAGGTAAGCATCGGAACCTTCCTGGACAGTGATCATACTATCTGGTATATTGATGGATACATCCTCTGGAGGAGGTGCTGGAGGATTGAGGTGTCGTAGGAGGTCCGGTACCGTGCCTCGGATGCAGGGGATAACTCCTGAGAGGAGGAGATAATGGAACAAGATAGCCATCTTGTCAGTGTATCTGAAAAGGAAGATCAAAGATTAGTATGTTAGTACTATTCCACCCAATGGGGTGAGGAAAAGTAATGTAAGCTCCTTTGTACAGTTTCAGCTGGTTTGCATGTAACCATTTGTCAGTCAACTTGTTGTGTAGGAGTCTAACTTGATAGACTGCCGGACTGAGCTTGTTGACAATGGGGTATGGGCCTTCCCACTTATTAGAGAAGGAATGGGTGAGATGTGCAAATCGAAGTACCATTACCTGATCTCGAACTTGCCAATCCACTTCTTGTGTGTGTTTGTCAAATTGTATTTTGGATTGTTGCTGGGCTTTGCCCATGCAGTTGGCAGCATACAAGAGTGTGTGTGTGTATGAGGTCATTTCTGAGTTTTTTCACATATTGGTCCACAGACACACAGTCTGCAGTGAGGGTATGCAGGTCAAACAACAGGTGTTCAGGTAATCTCATCTGTCTGCCAGTCATCACCTCAAAGGGTGTAAGCTGGATGGTGGCTGAGGGTGTACCCCTAATTGCCATAAGGAGTAACGGCAATAGGGAATCCCAAGTTTTGGGATTGTACTCAATGAATTTGGAAAGCATTTGCTTAATCCATCTGTTGGCTCTCTCTACTTGACCTGAGGATTGAGGGTGGTAAGGTATGTGGAACTTCTGCTGAACTCCAAGGAGTTCAAGGGATTCTTTCATCAACTCACCTGTAAAACTGGTTCCTTTGTCAGAGTCTACCTTGAGGGGTAGACCCCACCTGGAGAAAATCTGTTCCACCAGGATTTTGGCAGTAGTTTTCACTGTACAAGTCTTAGTGGGGAAAGATTCTACCCACTTAGAGAAGAGGTCAGTTACCACAAGAGCATACTTATTATTTCTGCTGGTGTTGGTCAGAGGACCAATGAAATCAATTTGTATGGCATGCCAAGGGCCAGAGTGTCATTGTGGTAAGAGTTCAGCATTTTGATTGGTAGCGATGGGGTTGTTTTGTGCACAAATGAGACAGTTGTCTATGTATTGCTTAACATCTTTATGATACCAGGCCACCAGGCAGTGGTCTTGAGTCATTGGAGGGTATTTTCTGCTCCCTGGTGTCCACCAGTGGGGGTGTCATGCACTTGGTGCAAGAATTCAGATCTTAAATATCTGGGGACCACCCATAGCTTGGTGGTGGAGTCATCTGGTTGGAACCAGATGAGCTTGTCATCTGGTGACAAGTGTAACTTACCTTCACGCCTCCGATAGGGGTTATGTGTGGGAAGTTTCTCTTCAGTGCCTTTGTCAAGGAATCTGAACACCTCTTTAAGTTCAGTGTCAAGATGCTGGGCTGCAGAGAGGTCCAAGGGGGAAAAAGGTTCCGGTTTCTTCCTGAGTGCTGCAATGTGTACAGCTGCATTAGCCTCTGGATGGTCTATCATCCAGACATCCCCACCTCGGGCTCCTTCCTTAGCAAGGGTATCTGCTGTGTCATGGAAGGCATGATGGGGTCATGGAGAGATTGGGCTTTGACTTTGTGTACATAGAGTTTGTGTGCAAATTTTTGTGCCAGTGAATGTATGTATATTACCAATTCCTTGTATTTCACTGGGCTGTCATCAGAGGAGAGGAAGGAGTTCTTCTGCCAGAAGGGAAGAAATTCTGTAAGAGAACAACAAACCCAGTTAGAGTCTGTAAAGATGATGGTATCCTCGGTTCCATGCTTGATGAACTCGAAGGCACAGGCCACCGCTGCCATCTCTGTATACTGTGATGATGCTACACTACAGCGCTTAGGTATTTAGACAGTGTTCTCATAAGGGTAGATCACTATAATGCCCATCCCTGCAATTTGTTCTCCCTGACAGTAAGATACTGAACCATCAGTAAAGACATGGCACAAAGAAGTGTTGTCAAGTACTTGTGGCGTGGCAGGGAGGAAAGGACCTGGATCTGGAAGATCAGGTGACTGTAGTGTACAGTCATGGGGTTCTCCCTGGAAAAGGAGGCCATGTGCTAACATAGATGGAACTTTAGTTGGTTGTACCTGTATGTCTCTATCTGGAGAAGAAGTGACCAGTGTGTCAGTCTGGTGTTAGAGACTGACCCATCCTTCACTCTATCTGAGACCAGAAATGTGGTTGGGGTGTGGTTGTTGTTTAAGATCAGTGGTGAGTACCCAATGATATACAGGAAGTGCTTGACAGCCCAGTAGGTGGCCAAAAGGTTCCTTTCACAAAGGCCGTACTTCTGTTCCACTGGGGTCAAGAGCTGTGAGACATATGCAATGGGTCTCAAGGTGCCATGCACCTTCTGAGCCAGCACTGCTGACATGGCAATGTCAGAGGTGGCACATTCCAGATGGAATGGTAGTGCTGGATTGGGGTTGACCAGAGCTGGGGTGGAGGCCAAGGCCTGCTTCAGTGACATCACAGCCTGAGTGTGTATAGGGCCCCAAGTCCATGGTACATCCTTTTTGAGTAACTCATACAGAGGAGCAGCTTTCTGAGCAAAATCACAAATAAAATCTCTCGAGTAATTCACCATACCTAGAAACCTTTGAAGAGTTGCCACACTGGTAGGTAATGGCAAGTCTTGCAATTCTTGTACCTTCTTCCAGGTAGGGCTTCGACCTTGGTCAGTTATTTTTTAGACCTAGAAAGAGTACTTCTTTCTGACACAACTGTGCTTTTGCTGGGTTACATTTCAGGCCTGCTCTCTGAATAAGAGTCAGTAGTTCATCCAAGAGATACAAATGTTGTTCCTGTGTAGCTGTTGCCAGCAACAGGTCATCGAAATATTGTAAGAGACATTGGGGAGTAGAGAAACTCTCGAGGTCGAGGGCGTCCATCATGTGGAGATGGAACAGGGATGGACTGTTATGGAATCCTTGTGGCAAGCAAGTCCACGTGTACTGTCTTCCTTCAAAGGTGAAGGCAAATTATATTGACTCTTAAGGGCCAGTGGCAAGGACCAGAAACCATTGGAGATGTCCAGGATGCTGAACCATTTCAAATCAGGGGTCAGAAGTCGTAGCACATCTGGTGCTGATGCCACAGTTGGAGAACAACTGGGGTGACCTGATTCAGTTTTCTGTAGTCAATAGTAAGTCTCCAAGTGCCTGTGGGTTTCTTCACGGGTCACACTGGGGAGTTGGCAGTAGAAACACAAGTTCTGATTACTCCTTGCTTGATGAGTGACTTGATCATTTCTCTGAGGGAAGGCAAGGCCTCAGTTGGGAAAGGATATTGCCTTTGCCTCTTGTCTGCTGGGCCTGGCACTTCGATGACAGTGTGCATTCTACCACAGTCATGCTTGTTGATTGCAAACGTGTCCAAATGTTGTTGCAAAATAGGGAGGAGCTTTGGGAAAATTTCATGATTCTTGAACAAATCTATGACGTCATACTGTTTGTCATTGGCAGATATCGTCGCCACAACGTGTGAATCAGGAATCAAAATGGTGTGATATTGACCCTGAATCTGTATCAGTAGCATGTTGGCTAAATCCACCACACAGCCATGTGGTGCATGGAAGTCAATCCCTATGATACTAGGATGATCATGCAGTACCATTAGTTGGAAAGTATGTGAGGCCAAAAAATGGCCTAGCTCCACCGGTATTGGTATAGAGCGGTATGCAGGTATCCTAGTACCATCAACTCCTGGCATGTTGGTCCTCCATCCGGTGGACCAAGGGGATGTGTCTGGGTGTTCATCATGTAGCACAGATACAGCTGCACCTGTATCTAACAAAACTACTAGCAGGCAGCCTCCGACCTTGGCCTCGGTGCAGGGCCTTCCATTTGTATCCAAGACCAGCTTGTTTACAATCCGGACTGGGGCCTGTAATTGTCAATCCGTACTGTCGTAAGCATGTAGAGGTTGGGCCTGGCTCATGTGAAGCACTTCACCATGTTGCACTGATGCTATATAGGGAGGAACTTCTGGGTTCAGGCCTGAATGGGCCTGAGGGCCTGTACCACCGGTGTCCCCATGGCCGGTTGGGGCCTGGGTTGCCGGTTGTACTGCTGCAAGGGCCTGTGCAGGAACAGCATCCACCACAGAGCACACTTGTCCCAGGAGCTCTTGGAATTTCCGATTCTCTTCAGCTATCTCCCTATATGTAGGGCTTGTTCTTTGTTGTTGCAGTTTACCTCTACCCTTATGCTTCCTGTTCTTATGCCAATTCCGGTTCCCACCCCATTGTTGTTGTTGTTGTTGTGGTTGTTGTTGATAGGCCTGTTGGGGATGTTGATTATCAGCTGGAGGGGCTTGCTAATGTTGGGCCTGTTGGCGTGAGCCTGCCCTTCCACTGTGTAGTGCGTCGTGGCCTCTGGAGCGGACTCCACGGTGGCTACCTTTTTGGAACCAGATCCCAGATCACAGATATAGAGTTGATACACTCTCTCAGTTTTCTGAAGGATGTCGGCAAACCTATCTGTATTGGGGTAGGTGGTTGGCTCTACCTTTTCTCTTATTGCTGGGATCATGTTCCTAAGGAACAGGGTCTTATATTCAATAAGATCAACATCCGCAGCTTCTTGTGCCAAGTGCTTTCCTGCTTGGTAGGCTATGCAGAGTCTCTGATGGTAAGTTGCTGGACTTTCCTTTGCATTCTGCTTCACAGGGTATACAAGCATCACTCCTACTACACCTGGGCTGTGAGCAGAAATGAGCTGAGCTGCAACCTCGTCAAAGGTAGCATTCCCATCCTGGTGAACAGCATTGGGGAGTTTGGCCCACAATCCAGGATCGATGGTCTGCCGTGGTATTTGGACCTGATATTGTGCAGCAAGGCTAAGCATCTTGCATTTAGAATGGACCTTTTCCAAGTGACAGCTGAGGTTGTCGGACGGATTCATCTGACCGGTACTGTCAGCAATTTGCTGAACAGAGTAGGCCAATTGTGGGGGATTAGTGGGTCAATCAGGCAAAGGTAGATTGTCTCGAGCGCCATCCAGGGCAGCCCGAGCTGCAGCTTCAGCCACAGTGCAGACAATACCTTCCTGAGTGCCAGCCTCTTGCAGAAGCTGCCTAATCTGGGTTTTAATAGCCCGTTTACTCCTCTCAGGAAGAGGTACATTGCCTATCGCAGTTTCAATCATGGTTGCCTGTATTCCACATTAATAATGGCTACTGGAGGTGCCGTCGGGACCAGGCTTGGGCCTGCTTCCCCCCCCATCATGGGGGCTGCCATGTTGGCGTCTCCCTTGATGAGCGTCACGGCATCGCCGACCTGTGACATGGGGAGTTGGGGGCGGGGACCCGCCATGTTGTGGATGGCTGGGCGGGGTCTCTGGGCCATAGTAGGGGCATGACTGGGCATTGTACTGTGAAAATGTCATCATCAGATAACTCCCCTTCTGATGACGAATGAAAGGCAGGGGCTACGCCTCCCATTACCTTAACATGTCCAGCCAGAACCTCTCGCTGATGGCGCAGTTTTGCCATCTTAGTTCTGCATTCATCGTGACTCACACTTGCAACATCCATATCAACCTCATCTTGCTTTTGCTTTTGCAACACTCTATACATGGCACTCAATTCACAATTGTCCCTGTAAGACACTTCTAAATCATTACGTACCTGGTTTATCTCGTCCTACAGCTCACCCATTTCGTCACTCAACTGAGTATTTGCAGCACTCAGCAAATCATTAATTTGCACTGACTGACTCTTATCCTGTCTCAGACTTTCACAATCCTGCTTCAACATACACAGTTCCTGTTCTCCAGCTTGAGCTGAATGATGCAATAGTGAATCCTTTTCATTTCACAGAGTTTGGAGTTCAGACTCCAAGTTCTGCTGCAGTCTTATACACTCTGTTTCCTGCAAACCCATCTGTTGCTTAAGAGATGAAATCTGCAGATCAAGGGTTTGAAACCTCACTTCAGAGGCTTCCAAAGCAGCGTAGAGAGCCACGACCATCAACCCTTTAGCATGACGCTTATTGACTGATTGTCTCGTCTCCGTGTACTGGGTTGAAATCCCCAGTATAGGGTTTTCAGATTGACTTGCATCCCGTGAAAGTCAGCCCATCCTCTATGGGAGGCAAGGAAGTTTGAGACATTGAGTCTCAGTTCTGCGCAGATATTTGATATGGTGGCCATTGTGTGGGAGGGAAAGAAAATTCAAACTGTGAAAAAGGCACCGTACTGCATATCGATCCACAGCACGAGCACTTTATACACAGCCGGGCTACTGTATTAGTTGTAGGCTTACAATTCAAAGCTGCTATGGAGTGGGTCGAGATGGCATCGACCACACCCGAAAAGACAGCCAGACTTTGCAAGTTACTACAAACTGGTTTTAAAACAGGAGAGGTGATACGGGAATGTACATCTACAGTCCCCGTGGGAAAGGGAAAAGTTTAAGCAACAAGTGAAAATTTACAAACACCAAATATCGCCTGCACGCGGTCGCCAATTTGTTGGGAGGTCTAAACCTCACTTTCAGATTCTTGACGATATTTGGAATGCAAGTAATCACAGACACGTTGCATTAGAGTAATAAACAAGTTTATTACTACAAAAGGGATAAATCACAGTTGCCCTAAGCAGTTCTTACCAATACAAACCGGGAGCCAGTGCTAAGCGTTCCCTACACCTCTAGGTTTCTCTGTGTCTCTTGGGGTCTCTCAGATCTCCAAGGTATAAGGTTTGTGCATTACATTATATACCTATGATAATTACTATGGTTACCAAAAGACAGAAACATTTCTAGTTACAGAGATGAGCCCTATTGGCTAAATTAGAGGTGGCTCCACAGTCCAAGATAACATTATACAATTCTGTAAAGTCATCAGTTTGAGAACAAAAAAGTTCTTATACAGAGTCTTACTTATAACTCAGTGTAGTGGTACAAATCACCAAAAGGTGGCAATGCCATCTCACATATTATAATTACTCCAAGGACACAGATGTCCTGGCATCTTACAAGTAAGAAATACACAGAAAATACATAGCAGAATATATGTATTAGCAAGCAAAGTGTATTACAACAATATGCATTCATATCCTGACATCTACTCTTGTACGGTAGATGCCCTTAGCCCTATATGTTAGTATAACATATACCTAAATGCTAGCTGTCTATGGTGTACCTCTGATGGTACCAATTAGGGTGCAGGGACCTTATGTAACAGCCCTGAGGGATAAAGATAATATATTATTGAAAATATTCTAAGTAATAAATACTGGGGAGGATGAATCTTTATAACATATATATATGGAATGGAAGCTGAATTGTACCTAATTATGTTTTTCACATTTTTTTAAGGCATTAGCAGCTCTTAAAATATTTCTAAGACTGAGACAGCATCTCTTATCTGCCTCCTTTTCTCCACTGTGAACATGTTAAGGGCCTCAAGCATTTCACCATATCTTTTGTCCCCCACATTCTAATCCTTTTGGTGGCATTTCAGTGCCCTCCATATTCTAATCCTTTTGGTGGTGTTGCAGTGCACCCTTCCCACTGTTTCAAAGTTGTTTCTGAACTGAGGAGCCCAGAACAATATTCAGCAGGATTGTGTATACAGTTAGAAGCTGGGAGTCCCAGTTCTCTTTCAGAACTAGAACACCCATTGGTTCTAAGTATTACAGGTTCAAATTCTAAATAAACTAATTATTTTATAAGTTGACAGGGCTTCCGAGGGATGTCTTTTATGGTATGAAAGACTTAGAGCTAGAGGTGGGTGAAAGTTGTGAATTCCGCATTCGCATGTCTGTTAGATGTGCCCAAGGTGTTAGTTGCTAAATCATTCTTATATACTAACCTCTGGGGTGTGAGAGTGATTGTATGCAGGAGCTAACAACTTTCATGGTTGAACAGGTATTGAATGCACTCAGACTTTTGGTGGTGGGGGCTTCAGTGCTTGGGTAAATGATGAAACCTTGCCTCTTGGTCAGCAGTTCCTCCAGTTGATGACTTCACTGGATCTAACACAAGCAGTTGCCTCTGGTACGCATCAACATAGTCACACTTTGAACCTGATTTTCTCACTGTGTCTTGACATCGGTATGGTTAGGGTTGATCCAGTCTTCTAGTTGAATCATCATGCAGTGTTGTTCCTCTGTGGGGGTTCTCTGTGTAACTACCCCTCTTACAGAGAGGATACAGTATTGTCTAATACATAATCTGAAGCCTCACAAACTCCTGGAGGTACAGTACGTGACATCTCAGACATGATTTTTGTTTGTGCAGAGGAGCTGAGAATGCTGTGGAGCCTATAATATACAGTACAAGTTAAATTAAACTGTTCCTGCAATTAGTTGTTTTAACATTTCTGACTAAGTTGCTTAAGTGTTGCCAGATACAGTTCAATGCCTTGCACAAACTGTTTCTTAAGAGTTAAAACTCAGTTTTGCTTTGCACTGAAACTGGATTGCTAATGCATTCTAAATGAGTCACAAAAACATTTTACAAATATTGCCTTTTAACTGGTTAAGCATTGAAAAACAATGCAATATGAGTTGCCAATGCATTGTAAAAACCAATGCTACCAACTCATTGGTTGAACAGTTTAATGGGACTTGTATTGTAATTCTCCTGGCTGCCTTAGACTTTCTAACACCTTACTGCTTTCATTTCTTGACATTCTGGTGTAGCTTACTTTGGTATTGTGATGGCTTGCATTGGTTGAAGACTAAGGGATGGACGTTAGAGCGTTCTTGGTGAAGGTTCCAGTCTGTGGAGGACAGGTTGTCCTTAAAGACTCACTACAGTAAGTGTCAATGGACAATCACCTTGAAAAAGACAGAATTCCTGTCTAGGACAATTGCTGCAGGGAGAAACTGGCTAGCTCAGTTCTTTCACACCACAGACAGGTTGATTAATCCATCCCGTCTGCAATCTGCTTGAGCTTTTTCTGCTGAAAAGTGCAAGTAGTTTGGCAGTGTCTTCCCTGACAAGGTGTCCTGTAATTGATTCTGTATTTCCTCAAGTGGTCTGACATGGGCCAGTGGTAGTCAGCCTGTAAAGGACAAAGATGTTATGCTTGCCTGGGATGAGTTCCAGCTAGTTATTGAGGAGGTAGCACTCTGCATAATTTCAGGTTTGTGCCCCACTTCTGTATGCTCAACCATGAGCCTACCCGGCTGATTATGGGCTGTTGGGAATCCCTGGGTCCAGTTATCACTGAGATTGTTGGGTGTTCCTTGTGAGAGGGTGTTTTTCCATCCCCCCTTAAAACGGTGCTGGTCAGACCCTTTCTGAAAAAAAAAATCCTTGGTCACCGACATTTTAGTGAATTACCGACCCATCTCGAATCTTACCTTTTGGGGGAAGGTTACCAAGAAGGTGGTAATGGCACAGTTTTTGGAATTGTTTAGGAAAATATAATATATACAAGCCTCTCCAGTTGGAATTTTGGCCCTATCACAGCATAAAAGCTGCAGTCAGGGTGACACATGACCTCCTCAGGGCAAGGGACGAGGACTATGTTCTGTCTCAAGCCTTTTGGATTGCTCATTGGTGCTTAATACAACTGACTATGGGGTGGTATTGGATGGCCTAAGTAATTATGTTGGTTACTCTGGCATGGTTGTGTGCTAGTTTGAGTCTTACACAACTGGGAGAACACAGAAAGTGACTCTAGAAAATTATATCCCTGGTGCATCTGTGCTCTAATGTGGTGTTCTGCAAAGTTAATTCTTGCCCCATGTTCTTTTCTCTATGTGTGCTGCCTTTGGGTGAAACCATTAGATGATATGTTGTTGAGTTTCACTGCTATGCAGATGATACTCAGCTATACTTGTTTTGCACTCCTGGTAGGATTAAAGCTACATATGTGATGGGGTGATATCATGCCAAGATCAACAACTGGATGGCCTTCAACTGGCTGTGTCTCAACCCTGGGAAGTTTTGAGCTGGGTCAGTGGGGTTCAGCAATGTCAGGTGGTTGGGCAACACTTTCTTCATAGGGTGGCCAACCACTCAGAGCTGTGGATGTGGCAAAGAATCTTTGGTCATTTTTGACTGGAAACTGATGCTAGAACAGCAGATGTCAACCATGGTCCAAACTGGCGTTTAACATCTCCATAAAATTTACAGGATTAAAACTTATCTGGTGTGAGCCAACCTGGCAATGATTGTTCATGCCTTTGTCACCTCTAGGCTTGACCACTGCAATGCTCTGTACTTCGGGTTAGCTGGATGTTTTATGCAATGCCTGCAGCTGGTCCAGAATGCTGCAGCCTGGCTGACTGTGGGAACCTCTCAGAGGGACCATACCAAGCCAGTTCTCTGTGCACTGCAGTGGCTGCCTATGCGGTGGCGAATCAACTTCAAGATATGCTTGATAATATTCAAGGCCCTACATCATTTGAGAATGACAGCTTAAATGATCTCCTGGTTATTTACCACTAAACTCCCTCTGCTTCTCTGAAGCAGACTTGTTGATTGTCGCTTCCTCTCATTTGAAACAATCTTGACTTGCTGATTGTCACTTCCTCTCATTCGAAACAATCTGGACTTGCTCATTGTTCCTTTCTCTCATTTGAAACAATCAGGACTTGCTCATTGTTCCTTCCTCTCATTTGAAACAACCTGGACTTGCTCATTGTCCCTTCCTCTCATTTGAAACAGTCTGGCAACAAGGCATTTAACAGTGGCAGCTCGTTTGCTTTGGAACATGTTGCCTGGCTGTGTCTGTTCTGTCTGCATAGTAGAGGCCTTCAAAGCCACTTTGAAATCTCATCTATTTATGTTGGCATTCCCAGATATTGTTTAATAATTAACTTGTATTTCATGTGTTATTATTTTATGTATGTATTTGTCTTTACTGTTGTTTATATTTGTTTTATTTATGATTGTACATTGACTTGAGCCTTCAAAAAAGGATGCTTTATAAATAATATTTACCTTGCCTTGATATGCCAAGATATAGAGCATTGCAATAGTCCAACAATGACATTACGAATGCATCCAACAGCATTTTTAGATCCTTAGAATTTACATAGGGTTTGATACAGTTGATATTTCTGAGAAAAGGCCACCATGGACCACGGCTGACACTTGATGTTCTGGTGTTGACTTTTGATCCATGATAGTGTTCTTAAGGGGAAGATATACAAAAAACCCTCCTGTGAGGTGTCCCTCAAGGCTCCATATTAGGCCCAATCCTAGTTATAATTTATATCAATAACATCGACACACATCTACAAACAGCTAATATACATTTATTCGCAGATGATACTGTACTATATATCATAAACTCCTCCTTAGAAGTGGCACAGGAGAAGTTACAGCAAGATTTTAATAAGCTCCAGTACAATCTCATTAAACACAAACTTCTCCTCAATGCCAAAAAGACAAAAGTCATGGTCCTATCACCAAAAACTGGCCTTGGAGCTATACTCACTCCTCAGATTTTAATGCTTCTAGATGAACCTCTTGAAATAGTCGAAACTTTTAAATACCTAAGATTCTGGTTGAACAAAAAGCTGAACTTCCATTGCCATCTGAATGAAATCTTGAAGAAATTAAACAGCGGCTTGGCATATTCTATAGGATTAGATGTCTCCTAACCTTAGATGCTAGAAAGAGGATAGTACAATCTACATTTCTACCCATACTAGACTACACTGACTTTAAGTACTCTCACTGTTCTCTAACGTTGCTCAACAAACTTGAGATCCTATACCACCGGGCCCTAAGATTTATCCTTAATATACCCTTATGTACCCATCATTGTCTACTTTACCAGGAATCGGGCTGGTCTTCCCTATCAGCTAAGAGGAAAAAAAATGCTCTACTCTGGCTCCACAGAGCTCTCTCAAATAAGCTCCCAGCACACATCTGTAACTTATTCGTGCATGTCAAGGGTTTCTATGGACTGAGATGTTTCTCAATAGTCTGCTTTCAGACTCCTTGAGTAAACACAACCTTTGGCTTGGCTGCAATTAACTTCTCTCTGCCATCCCTATGGAACTCCATGCAAAGCATACTAAAACTGTCGTCACTTCCAAGCCTATCCACATTCAAAAAGATGCTAGCCGATTTTTTGAGGGAAAATTGCAACTGTTTCAGACAAAGATGATCTTCCCTATATGCTTTCACCTATCCCACAATCAGAACACTTACCAAGTCCCTTCCTCATAGGTGACCACCAGCTCCCTGTATATTTTTAGTTACCCTGGCCCTTCACATCCTCTCCCTCCTCTCCTTCATGCAGCTGCATCTTTCACTTCCTTTTCTGATTACTACCAACAGTGGAGGTTGATTAGGACTGATGACCTTCCACACCTTCATATAATATTATTATCCATATTGGCATCGCTTGTAATTTCTGACAGGTCAACTAATTGCTGGTCATTTGTGCATATCCTGTAAAATACTGCCTCCATCTGTGCCATGTACTTTTTGTATTGTTTGTTTTGTTTTGTTATCTGTCCAGGACCACCTTGAAAATGAGCTTGCTCAATGGTATTTATGCCTGGTAAAATAAAGTGATTGACTGATTGATTGATTGATTGATTGATTGATTGATTGATATCCAGAGGGATCTTCTCCAAGGTCTTCATGGTCCTGGGTCTGTGAGGGATGACTGTGACAAACATTAGACAAGCTAACTTTGTCTAAGATTCTGTTGAAAGAGAGAATGTCTTCTTATTCTGGTCAGCTAGAAGGCATTCTGGGGCAAGAAATGCCTGCATGGTCAAGATGGACTGCGGTTGTGCCAAAAGGGAGGGGGTGCTGATTATATCAAGGGACAGGGTAGTTGGGGGGATTTAAACTAAAGGAGAGGGAATGGGGAGGCTGCTAGTGCAGACAGTCACCAGTAGCAGGAGTTAGATGCATGGGTTCACCATGGGAGGGACAGCTTAGTTAGGTAGCACAAGAATATTAGACCTCAAAATGGAGCAAGAAAGTAAAGAGGGACAGCAATTCTGACTGGAAAGCAGACAATATAAGAATCACACCAAGCAAAACTGGATAGCCTGAGAGCCTCATGAACTTGGATGTCAAGAACTTAGAGGCACTTAGAGATAACTAGTAGAAGTTGATGACAGATAAGGACTGCAAGGCCCATCCAGTCTGGTAGGGGAAGAAAATAAGTGAGGCACCAAGAGGGAGGTATTCTGGCAATTCCAATGGTACTGTATGGGTCTGACAGAAGGAAGAGTAGGTGGCTAAGGGAGTGAGTCATTGTGAAGTACAAGGGGGATATCAAGGGGAGGGGCAAGCAGTTCCACTGATACCATCTGGCCAATCAAAGATACAGTGGTAGGGGAAAGAGGAAAGAAATAGTCACATAGGAAAGCATTAAAGATACAGGACTATAAACAGCTCTGCTCAGCTTTACCAGATGCAGTGATGATAAGTGCCTTGCAAAAGTTAGATTCCACAAAAGGAATTCTGGTGGCATTGCTTTATACATTACCATGTATTTTAAGAAGATTTTGCCAATTAGCAATTTGTAGTATTTCTCTAGGTTTATACCTGCAGTAGTAGGGAAGTTACAAACAGCAACATTTTTCAAAAGTTTTCACAAAATTTCGGAAATAATTAAAGAGTGACATTATTAACTGTTGCAATGTCAACATTACTTAACCAGCTGGCCTGGTGGCACTGAGAGTTGAGGTGCTGGACGCCACACCTCATGCCATACCAGCGACCTGAGTTCGGGATTGAGCTCGGGTGCCGAGGGTCGGCAGGGGAGGGACTGGATTGAGTGCCCAAAGGGCTGCTCTCCAGTCCAGCGGGGAGGGTGTTGGGGAACTGGGCACTCCGGCGGCCCCTGGTGGAGACTGGGGGTGCCACAGTAGCGTGGAGCAGCACATACAATAGCATGCGTCAAGTGTCAGGAGCATGCACATGTTGGGGGGGTGGAACAAGAAGAGAGGAAAATCCCGGCTGATGGGGCAGGTGACAGCACTGGTCCCCCATGACCTCTGCTGGGTTCTGCCTCAGATGGCCTTCCAGTATCCTCCCCCAGGTGCCTACCTGCAGTTGGAGTCTGAGTCGCAAGGAGCCCAAGAGGCATTGGGCTACCCTCCTCGGGTGGGTTAAACTGAGGGTGCTAGCTTCAGGTGGGGGGCGGAGAGTGGTGGTACAGTCTGGAGGGGGCCTCAGGAGGGCAGGACAAGGACCAGTTGCCAGACAGCGGTCCTCACAAGCCACGACCGGAGTGAAAGAAAGTTGAAAAAAAAGAAAAAAAAAACATTACTTAACCAAATCATTCCATATTTAGTATTTTTAATAGTCCTTTCAAGAAGGTTATGCATGCATTCCATATTTAGTATTTTTAATAGCCCTTTCAAGAAGGTTATGTATGCCAGTGTTCCGATGTTTAGCTCCACAAGTGACCGAGTTATAGGTAAAGGAAAGTTTTCACAAAAAACAAAAGTCAGATTTTGAGTTCCTATATGTTCAAAATTGAAACTTCTTCTAATGTCATGATATTAGATATGTCTGCAGGGCATCTGAGAGCAAGAAGCATTCCATTTCTTAGGTTTCTGTTTCAACAGGTGGCTGAGTTATGAGCAAATAAACACATTAAATTATGCTAAATTCCACAAAATTCTGCAAACTTTTCCTGAATTTCACAAACTTTTGGGAAAACTATGTGTCATCAGAATTTCCTCATTTTGCCAAGCCCTACAAAGCTCAGGCAGTCATTGCTCCACAAACATTGAAACACAGCAAATACAGTCAGAACAGGGAGTATATTTTATAGAGTAAAAGGTGGAATCAGGTTCTGATGAAGAAATTTACAGGTTAAGAAAATAATAATAGAATGGAATACGACATAAATACTGTTCGTGCAGGTGATCCCTACAAAAAACAAATACCCTTGCCCCGAACTAGTCTCCAAGACAGTCATTGTGCTAATCTGGTAATAACAGGTCAATATAGCGCTGCCAAAACAGCACATGAATATCTGCACTGCAAAAAGTGCAAAAGTAGCTACAGGGATGGGTTTCTTAGCATGCGGTAATAACCGCTACCCCGTCACTGTAGGCTCACATGCGGGAGTATCAAGTAGCTGTCAGTGCAGTGCCTGGTTGAGCTGCCCCCATGGTGGAGTGGCTAGAGCACCAGCACTCAGTGGTATCAGGGACCTGGGGCAGTGGTTCAGTTCCCCTCAGGTCCCTTTGTGTTGTGGCTTTTTATTTTAAAAATGAAAAGATTTTTCTGGCTCCCAACTTGTGCCCCATCCCTTAAGTCCACACTCCCTTGGAGGTAGTTAATTATAGTCCAGGGGTATGGAGGGGTAGAACCCCTCTGCAAAAACAGAGATATTGTTATTGATCCCAACGGTATGCATTGTTTGTGTTGCGGTCGGCATTTTCTCCTGACCTTATTTTAGCGCACACCATTTTGTCTGTGGCATTTGTGGTTTGTGCGGTTTCAGATGCAACATTATGGCCCCATGCTTAATCTGATGTACCAGTAGTTTAATTACAGTATGTTGACACCTATGGAGCTCCCTTAGCACTCTTCCTTGTTGGAACCAGAAAGCTGCTGTTGAGGCCTAATGGGTATGATGTAAATAAATTATCTGCATGCAACGGGGAATGCTAGCAGCTTCCTTCCTTCCTTCCTTCCTACTAGACATACATATGTTCATTTTCCGGCATGATCTCAGAGAGTTACATAGAAACATAGGAACATAGAAGTTGATGGCAGATAAGGACCGCAAGGCCCATCCAGTCTGCCCATTTTTTCTACCTTATGAATGAATGAAGTACAGGAGTAAAGACAAAAATCACAATTACAGCATCAATAACAATGTAGGTAACATTGACATGATACAATAACTGACCCATACATGAGTAAGAAATATTACAAGTGCACAGAAAGATTATCACAATAACAGAATTAGTAGCAATAACATCATTTAAAGAAAGTATACATCACTTTAAGTGACAAGATAGCACAGGCACCTGAGAGGAAGATAAACCCCAAGGCTATTTAGGCTACAAGAACTTAAAATTAGGTTACTGTACTGTAGCATATACAAAAGTCAGAGAAGTAGTTGACCTGACAAAAAATGAGCAGCAACTTAAGTAATTTTAGTAAAGCAAGTCAAATTCTAATTCACCAAATATTTAATGCAGAAGCCTCCTGTCTAGTCTATGCCCCGATGCTAGTCTTTACATGACTGAGGTCTTTCACAGAGAAATCTACAGGACCTAACTATATCTACCGTAAGTATCTGGATACAAAGAGCTACAGGTCCAGACTCCTGACAGAGTACTCACAACACAACAGATCTGGACACCACAGGGGGAGACAGGCCAGGAACACAATTCAGTTTCACTTAGGCTGCTGCTGACCACCTTGGTTAGTGTAACCCCTGGCTGCCAGATGTGGTGCATGCCAGTTTTGCTTGCAGTGGGCTTGAACTTCTGGGCCACCATGGAACAGAAGGCTGAAGGGCTGTAGAGTGTTAGAGTCTATACAAGTAGCATGACACCTCCACCTAGCAGGAGCTGACTGACAGGGTTGGTGACAGGGGCTTCCTACTAAGAAAACAAAACAGGGTGTCATCTATCCCAACCCTGTACCAGGGGACTAAAACTCAGTAGCTAACACCACTGCAGTTAAGTGTTCACTGTACAGTATGCGTTATAATGTTAAAACATAATAACTTATTAAACATGCAATAAATGGAGAGAAAACAATCTAGACAGTTTATGCAATACGACGGTTTATTTCAGGGATAATGACAAATAGTAGGGGTTTTTAGGGGGAAGGCAATACAGTGCAATTACAAACATGCTTATGATGTCACCAACAACACAAAAATGTATTGGTCTCATCACCCACACTTCCAACTTTAGATGGATAAGTTATAGAGAGATCATAGCAGCTGGAGACATTTCCCATTGCTAGACAGGTTTTGGGGCAGATTAGATGGGCAAAGGCCCTTATTTGCCTAAAGTTCTGTTTCCATGTTTCTACGCAACTTTCCCCTTAGTCCCACAATATCCTCCTCCCACTAGTGCACCCATAAACATTTTCTCTGGGAGCTTCCAACATTCCTTGCATGCATGACTGTGAGTGGGCAAATTTACACAGCAGTGCAGGCAAGGTCCCAGTAATTTCTCACTCTCTCCTGTTCAGGCAGCGGTCTCTGGCAGGAGACAGTTGAGGGGCACCTTCCTGGTGCAGCTCTCAACGTTCTGACTTCTAATCAGGATGCAGGCAGAAGTGAATCATTCTCTGCTCTGTGCCTCATTGTTGTCTTCTCCCTAAACCAGGAGGTATTTTCTTTACTTCACCAACAGGAACCAGGATCTTAGGCTAGGAGTGTCAAAGCCCCCTGATGAGGAAATTCTCTGCAGTTGTGGTGTGGGTGAATTGGCAAAGCTCTCTTCAGATGCAGATCCCTAACAGCACTCTCTGAATATGCCATACACAAGATTTTAATGGAAGACAACCCACTCAGTCTGTGGGGAATAATGGCTAGGAACCTCAACTGAAGTGCAAGTCACTGCAGATCTTTAGCTGTGTGCTGTCTCTCACAGATCCTTTCTCCTCACATCATCAGTTCAGTTTGACTCATGCTGGTGCTGCTGCTCCTTCTCCCATACCAGACACATTCTTTGTTTCTGATGGCTGATGAGGTGCCCAGTTGCAATCCTGCCTTTTCATTGGCCATCCATGTGCACCTAAATTGCTTGGGATGACATGTCCCATGAGGCTTGGAGGCAACTTCTTGTGTCCCTCTCTGTCATGTGAGACTCTTGTAGTCTGTGCATTGGCACACTGAGTATGGGCTCAGGTTGGTGACCCCTGACCCCCAGATGCAGCCTCAGGTGGCCAGCACAAGCCAACATGGAACTGTTCATTCCCTTCATGGATTGTTTTATTATTTTTTGCTGGCTGGTCCCTCAATGCAGCTTCCAGATGTTTCTTTCATTGTTTCCCATCTCTGTAACCTGTCTTGTGAAATTGGAGCAAAAAGAAGCATCCAGGAGGATGTTGCCACTCCCTCCATTTTTGGATGGGTGGCCCAATTGATGTTACTGTTTCCAACAATGCTGCTCTGCTTGGATCTCCTGCCACTTCTGATAGGGCACCAGAAGAAACAGAGTCCTCCAGTTGCATGCTGCAGTCTCAGGGCCAAGGAGCTGAGAAATATCAGTGGAGCAGGAGGGCTGTGTGTCTCTGGTCCTGGAGCTTGAAGGTAAACCTCCCTGGGATGGAGGCTACAACTGTATGCCAGAAAACTGTAGTCAGGACCCTCAGAATCTTTGTGCAGATGGCTTGTGCATGTGCATGTGCTAGCAGTGTCACTGCCTGTCAGCCACAATGGATTCTGCCCAAATTAAGTAATTCGCTCTTCACCATCTCAGTACAGACTTTCTTTTTCCTAGATAATTTTCTGCTCCTGTGCTGTAAGGGTCACCCACAATTGGCACAATTGACTGGTCATCAAAAACAGCAGTGTGTAAAACAGCATATACACCTCACCTCAGAGATCACAGGATTTCGAACTCCTTCTGGGACTGTTGCTCAGGCAGTTGCCTGTTGTGATCACCAGTCTGGTTTGGCACAACCTTGTTTTATTCTATTTTATTTAATTTCTTTTATTTCATAACCAGGTGTGTACACTCGATCAGAGGACCATTTTATGGTATGACCTGAGCTAAACAGCTACATGAAAAGGGTACAAAATTTCAAAGGTAGTCGCACATACATAGTAATGCACTGACTTAAACTTGGTATGCAGTTCTTTTTAATCTTTTATTGTATTTTTATTATGTTTCCATTCCAGTAAAGAACATCATAACACATGCATTTACAAGAATTCACTATTTTATAGTGTTTTAACACACATTCTTATCTTATAATTCACTTAACACTTCTTTAAAACCATATTTGAAAGCGACAGGAAGCCTCTTGCATTGATGCCAGGTTATTTTATATTTATTTGCACTGTATTATTTACAGTCATAACATTGTAAAGACATTTTTCAAAACTTCTAGTTTCCTTGTTGATGCAATGGAAATGATTCATTAATTCAGTTAAATAAAATGCATTGTTTGTACAATTGCTCAATTATTTTAGTTGGCACTATCCAAATTTGACACTGATAAACCTTTCCAGTTATTCCTAACTATGGTAACTTTGTCTCCTTTATGATATCAGTGAAATTTCTGTAATGACTAGCTCCCAGATAGGCAACACCCACTACCCTGCATGTCGACTGGGAAAGCCATGTTTTTTGATCTGAGCACATGATTTCTCTTGTAACACCTGGTGGGTAGTAAGAGGGGCCTGATGATGGTTGTTTGTGAGTCCACCCTGCTGAGAAGAGTGGAGACTCTTTGGCAATAGGGTCGGTGATTTGGTGAAAGCATTAAAAATGCAGACTACTTGTTAGAACGCTATCGATTACGGCCCACTCCTACAGCCTAGGTGAGCAATGTAAGGTGAAAGTATGCTTGGGATTAATCAAAATCATGTCGAGGTGCTAACTATGAATTCAATAGGTTATGGTAAATTCTGATTTTTGGCTTAATTTGGTGCTTGGAGTTTCAGTGGATTGGCTTGTGCTTTCTGCAAGGCTGTAGGCTACTCTAATAAAAGGGAGGTTATACTTGTAACTTTTTGTATAAAGTATGATACTGTTGAATAATTATCTGCTTGTTTACTGTATGTTATTTACTTCTGCAGGGTAAGGTTTAGAAAACCCTTTGTTAGTATATTTTTTCTCCATATGATGTTTGTTTTTTGAGTTGGTAGATCTGTGACGCCGACTTTTAAAAGAAGGTCTGAATTGACTTACAATGATTAACTTGGAGTGCCCTAAGCAGGATCTGTGCCAAAAATTTTAGTAAGCACCATGTTGTTCAAAAAGTTAGGTTTTTTACAGTTAAATTCCAGATAACTGAAGGAACCATCAGTCTCGCACTTGTGAACCAGAAGTTCTAGAGTGGCACGCAGGCTTAGTTATGCACATGGAAGTTACACTGGGTCTTATTGGAGTAAAAGCCAGAAGCCAACATTCTTTCTGTCTTGGAGCTCACTCTGGGCTGTTTACATGCACAGCTACCTCTGGCTCCAACTTCTAAATCATTCTACCTTGTTTACCCTATGTAAGCAAGTCTGCTGAATTTAGTTTAAATGCTTATCTATTATTATAGTTACCAGCATGGATTTAGACCATGACTAGAGATCTGCAGCTGTGTTCATTTGCATGGAGGAGTTTTGTGAGAGAACTTATCAGTGTCTCATGACTGATCAATGTTTGCAGAGGTACTATTTCCCTCCTTGTTATTACACTGACTAGGAACATTTAATCTCTGAAGAATTGTAAATTACAGGAGGAAAGATGGCAGCCAGGCGGGGCTGCTGTCTGTTTTAGCTCTAGCTTGAGCTTGTGAAGCTAGTAAAAAAACCTCCTTTCTGCTATCAAAAACATTTAATAGATTAGGGAGAATCCTTATTACTCTGGTTGAAGCTGTTTCAGTGTAAAGTATTTTAACAATTTATTTTAATAAAGAATTCTTAAAAGTAAGTAAGCTGTCATCTTAGATTTGAGGCATAGGGTGATTTTCGAGGTCCCTGCACCCTATTGGTACCCTCAGAGGTACACCGTAGACAGCTAGTGCTTAGGCATATGTTATACTAACATATAGGACTAAGGGCATCTACCGCACCAGAGTAGATGTCAGGATATGTACGCATATTGTTGTAATACACTTTGCTTGCTAATACATATATTATGTATTCTCTGTGTATTTCTTACTTATAAGATGCCAAGGCACCTGTGTCCTTGGAATAATTATGATATTTAAGTTGGCATTGCCACCTTTTGGTGATTTGTACTACTACTACACTGAGTTATGTAAGACTCTGTATAAGAACTCTTTTGTTTCATAAACTGATGACTACTACAAAATTGTGTAATGGTATCTTGGACTGTGGAGCCTCCTCTAATTTAGCCAATAGGGCTCATCTCTGTAACTAGAAATGTTTCTATCTTACAGTAACCATAGTAATTATCATAGGTATATAATGTGATATGCTAGTCTTGTACCTCGAGATCCCAAGAGACACAAAGAAACCTCGAGGTATAGGAACGCTAGCACTGGCCCAGTTCGTATTGGTAAGAACTGCTTAGGGCAACTGTGATTTTATCTTTTGGTAGTAATAAACAAGTTTATTACTCTTATAACATATGTCTGTGATTACTTGCATTTCCAATATTGCCAAGAACCTGAAAGTGAGGTTTAGACCTCCTGACAGTGAAAAGCTTGAAAGGTCGGGTAACTTAGACAGATTAGGAGATAGTTTTATTGTTTTTAGAGAGGGTTCCTTAAAATGCACTGCTGAGGAACTTTTTACTTCATTTATTTGATGTTGTTTGTTTGTAACGGCATTCTGTTGCTTGAGAAATGCTAACTTGAGGAAGAAATCAAATGTGCTAACTGGGCAACAAAGATCAGCACAAGAACTGACGGAGCGTGGGGTTGGAGTTACTGTGGATCATGATAATCTACTGTGCTGTTCTGATAAGATGATCAGACTCTAAACAGAGCTTATTAGCATCGATACCTGTTACCTGCAAGAGGTGGCTGGAACCCTCGGAGGCCTGTAACTGTGGTCTGTGGTTGAAGAGTGCATGAAGGGTGTGTCTTTGTCTCAGATCCCTACAGATCGGGATTATGCTTGGAGAGAGATGCAGCTGACAGGTTCTGCTTTCTGGAAAAATGTATCCATCCACCCAGTGAAATCCATTCTCAGCCAGCAAGCAGGATATGGTCCACTACAAGACTTACAGCCCATAGAACTGGGTTGTGAGAGTACCATTTCTATTCACAGTCCTTGTTCACAAAACTGTTTTCCTCATCTACATCATCAGCATTTGGTGAGAGCAACTGCTGACAGCGTTCTCAAAACTAGAACTTTGCTCTGCTTCACAGAGTTCAACTATACTGCATTTTTAGAGTGCTGTTTGGGACATTCTTTCCTTAGCAGCTCACTATAGTGGTTTCTCCTAGTTATATTGTATGTTTATAATTTAGTGTCTGGAGGGTTGTGTGGGTTATGTGAGCATGCTTACCTAGATGAGATGATTGTTGTTGATCGAGTTAGTTACTCTATGTATATTAGCATTGGGTGTCTGGTGATTGTGTCAGGATGGGGTGTGTGTGAGGAAATTGTAATTTTTTTAATTTTAATTGTTATTGTAATTTATGTTATTTTATGCTGTTTGAGAATGGGTGGGTCAGTAATTTAAGTGAGGTACTGCCTTTTAATTGGGTGGATCAGCAGTTGGAGATGTGCCTTGGCTTCAGACCCCAGCAGGATACTTATTCTTCGTCCCTGCTATTTGACCTCTGCCCTTTCACTGACCTCCCTTTATTAACTACAGTGATTAGGCATTGTAGGGAGCGAGAGAGAGAGAGAGAGAGAGAGAAGGTGAGATGGTAGGCAGAGGGCTGCTGGAGATAAAACTTGAGTGAGCCATATCAGGGTGGTTATGACTTGGAGGTGACCTAGGGCTAGATGGGCCCTTGATAGAGGCCAGTCGTGTTTGGCACGCATACCCAGGACTCTCACCAGACCGAGTGGACAGGTAACCACTGGGGCAGCAACCTTCAACAGTCCCCTTTGGGTGGTTCTGTGCAATGCCAGATTGATTAGGAATAAAAACCCAATTATTTGGGACTTGATTTGGTTGATCTGGTTTGCATTATGGAGAACAGATTGGGGATGATGCAGGTTGAGTTCTGGAGGCAGTGGTCCCAAATGGGTTATTTGTGGTGCAATGCATGAGGAGGGAATGCAGGGGTGGGGGGTGGCCCTCTATTTTAGATCCAATGTAAACTTTTCCCTGTACCCAGTGGGTTCCACTTTGTTGTTTGAATGTGGTCATGCAGGGGTCCAGGTGCAGGCTGCAGATTCCTTCATATACCAGCCTCCAGTGCATAGAGGAATTTCTGCAGGAAGTCATGGACGTGGTCACTGATTGGGTGTTAATCCTGGGTAACATCAATACCTGAATTGACGATGAGCTCTCGCATTTTGGTTAAGACATCCTCAGATGATGACCTCTCTGGGCCTTGCACATGCTGTTGCTTCTGTGACCAACAGCCACGGATACACCTTGGACATAGTGTTCTCACTGGGGCTTGAGGTTACTGACTTCAGGATTGATCCATTCATTTGGTCAGATCACTGTACAGTAGAGTTCTTGTTTGGCCCCCTACATTAGTTCTTCCCTTGTAGAGATGGTCCTCTTCTGCCCTTTGAAGGGGTTGTCCCCAGAGGGACTGATGGTAGTACTGGATCTATCTGGTGTGATTGTTGCCTGTGTGACAGGTATGGGGAGGTGGTAGCAGTCTATAAAAATGCTGTCTGCAAGGCACTCAACTCTGTTGCACCTGTCTGTGGATCACCTAGATCTTCTTGCTTGAGAGTCCCATGGTTTGAGGGTGCTCTCAAGCAGATGAAGACTAGGGGTCAGAGGTTGGAGCATTGTTGGTGGAGCGCTCCTTCTGAGGATTACAAACTGGCTTTGAGAATTCACTACGGTAAATATCAAAGGGCAATCAACCATAAGAAGGCAGAGTTCCTGTCTGGGGAGATTGCTGCAGGTAGAAACAGACCAGCTTTGCTTTTACGTACTGTAGATTCTCTACCTTGCCTCCAGCAGCAAAAAGACATTTTCAGTTACTCAGTGTGAGGAATTTGCACTGTTCTTCTTTGACATGGTGTCCTCCATTAGGCTAGGATTTCCAACGGGCTGTTGCAGCCCTGCTGTGGTGGCTCGTGTGTCCAGAAGCACCCTATTGCCTGGAGTGAGTTTATGCTGGTTGAGGTGGCAGAGGTTTGTGACATGATTTTGAAGCTGTGGCCCATACACTGTGAACTGGACCTGGGCCCGACCCATCTCTTGATGGGATGTTTTGAGCCCATTGGTCCAGTGTTCAGTGAGATTATCCGGTGTTGGCTTTTGGAAAGATGCTTCCCCAGTGTCCTGATAGAGACACTGGTGAGACCCCTCCTAAAGAAACCATCTCTTGTCCCTGACATCTTGGCAAATTATAGACCAATGTCTAACCTCCCATTTTTGGGTAAGGTTATTGTGAAAGTAGTGGCTTTGCAGCTCAAGGCACACCTCATGGCTTATGACATCTATAAGCCCTGCCAGTCAGGATTTATGCCAAGTCATAATGTCGAAACGGTGTTAGTCAGAGTGCAAAATTATCTCCTTAGGGCATGAAATAGAGGGGATTGGTCAATACTCATTCTCCTCAATCTCTCCTCAGCATTTGACACTGTGAACCACATAGTGTTGCTGGATGCCTTAGGGAGCTATGTGGACTCACTAGTACTGTCATCAGCTGGTTTGAGTTCTTTCTCACAGCAGGATACAGAAGGTAGTGATGGTGAATTTCTTCTTCTGCCTGAAGCAAGCCATGTGGAGTTCCCCAGGGTTCGATCTTTTACCTACACTGATTGCAGTGTACATGTCCCTGGGTGAAATCATTAGATGATACAGCTTGGGTTTTCACTGTTATGCAGTTGATACCCAGCTGTACTTGTTATTTGCACCAGGAACAAGTGATGCAGTGGAGGTGCTAAATAAATGTCTGGCTGAGATTCAGGACTTGATGTCCTCCAACTGGCTGAGACTCAGTCTTGACAAAACAGAAGTGCTAGAGATTGAGCCTGGTCATTGTCAGGATGTTGGTGCTACTGGGATGGAAACAGGGTTATTCCTTGGCCTCACTCCTTTGGCTACATCTGCCAGGGTGACAAATCTGGGTATCATCCTTGTTGATGGATTGACACTTGAAGTTCCGGTGTCTTCCGTTATCTGGAGTAGATTTTACCACTGGAGGAATGTCCCCAGATCAAAGCCTTGATCCCACTGGATGACCTGCCCTCACTGGTATATGCATTTGTGATGTCTCAACTTACCTACTGCAATGCTCTGTACCTCTGGGTTAATGAAGGGGTTCTCTGTTACCTGCATCTGGTGCAGAATGCAGTGGCCAGGCTGCTGATGGGCCTTCCAAGGTCTTGTCACATGACCCTGGTTCTGCATGATCTGCACTGACTGCCGGTTAGGTGGGGAATCACTTTCAAGGTATACTTGCTCACCAATAAGGCCCTATATTGATTAGGCTCTGGCTACCTGAGTGACCTCCTGACTTCTGTTGGGCCTGTGCATTCCCTCCTCTACCAAGTGCCTCTTAGCAGTTCCCAAGGCCTGTCTGAAGACCTCTGGAGACCATTCTTTTGAGGTGGCAGGCCCAATTTTGTAGAATTAGCTTCCAAGATCTTTGAGGGAGGCCCCATTTGCTATATTCTGACTAGCTACATGCTGTGTTATTTTTAATAGTTACAGGGGTGGGGGAGCTCATTAGAGAGACAATTTCAACATCTTCATTCTTGAATATACAAGGGGTGGGCAGTGTTATTGTATTTCTTAGGTGTTTTACAGCAAGTCAAAAAAGGGATAACGTTTTTAGTCTTATTCTACTTTTTCTTTTCCTTTGCCTCTCTCTTCTTTTTCTTGTTTCATGGTCACAAGCACTACTGTACTATGGGTAGGCACACTTGAATATCAAAGGAGTAGACTACTGAATGGAAAACCCTTTTTGACAATAAAATTTCATTAAAAAAATGGTACAAACAAGGAAATTAATTCTCTATTACATGTTGCATAATTTCTATTAGCAAAGAATTGTATGCTGTTCTGAGGCATCTGGAAAAATGTAATCCCTTGATAGTCTTCATAAAGGAATCCCATTTACATGGTTACAGCATTAATCTTATGCTCAGAGAATGGGTAGCTCAATTCTTTGGGGCAGGTATTTCCAGGAGGGCTGGGGTTCTAATTTTATTTAAATGGGGGCTCAATTTTCAAGTTTCTTCAGTTGTATTGGATGAGACTGATCACTTTATCATTGTTAACGGCAAACTTGAGGATGAATACATCACCCTAGCTAATGTATACAGGTCAACCAATCCATCTCAGGATGCCTTTATCTCCCTATACAACAGACTTACAGATTTTTTGGACAGTACAATAATTCTGGCAGGGAACATCAACAGCACAGTAGATCTACTTCTTGACAGAACTAATCCTAGATGTTGTAGAAATAAATCAGATACAGATCTGCAGAACTATTAGATAACCTAAATTTGGTTGATATTTGGAGGGTACTGAACCCCACAGGAAACAGTACACATACTGGTCAAATTGTTCTCAATCTGGTTCAAAACTTGATTAAATCTATATCTCAAAAGGAATGGTTAATAGGGTCAGGGCTTCTGGAATTAAACTCCACGTTATATCAGACCACTTCCAGTATTGTTCTCTTTATGAATGCTCAAACTCTGAAAAGGCAAAAATGGAAACTAAATAATTTTATTTTAGAAAATAATGAGTGAGAAGTTAAGGTGAAACAAAAATAGAAGATGTTATCCAACTGAACAATCTGCAAGATACTTCTTGGGTAAGTAATTGGGAATGCCTTAAGTGCTGGTTAAGGGTTATCTCATTAGTACTGCTACTGCCATAAAGAAACAGAAAAGGGAAAAAGTGGATAAGCTGTTTAACAAGAATAGAAATTAGAGAAGCTAGTAAAGGATACATCTAAGGAGGCTTGGGCATCCTGGTCAAAATTAAAATCAGAATACTATGAGCTTATTAGAGTAGAATCAGAATTCACCATCAGAAAATCATGTCTTATTTATATTGATTCAGGATCAAAAGTAACAAAGGTTCTAGCAATCAGATTAAAACAAAATAGTAATGCTACAAAAATCTTTGCAGTTAGAGACTTAGGGGAGAACTCTATAGTTACAGGCCTTAAAAGAATACATTTGGAATTCTATAAGTGACTATGTGACACAAGTAAAACAATGCCATCCGAGAAGTTAATTGACTTTTGTTAGGATACAATGACACTGGAACTGCCTAGACTGTGCCCTGAAGAATCCCCTCATGACTTGACCAGGACCATGTAAACCCAGAAGGATGGTCCTAAACTCTTAATAGCATTACTGGACAAAGGCATAGAAGAAGATAAGGTACGCATGGCTGTTAAGGTCTTAACCAACAATAAAACACAGGGGCCTGATGGTTACTCAGTAAATCTTTCTAATAAACTAGCAAGTGTTTTAGCTCCAGTTCCTTCTAATGTCTGTAAGGAAATTATGCTTCTCAAGCATCTGCCTCAGGATATGACCAGAAATGAAAATTATAGTTACCGTAATTTTGATCTTTCCAGTATCTTCACCATTCATCACAGTTGTGTATGTGGCTGGAGGTCACAAATCTCAGAGGAGCCTTTTTTTTTGGATGGGCAGAGCTGACGAGCAATGGCACCACCCTAGGGGTGACACATTGCATGGCGCCATGGGGTTGGCCACTAGATGTCTCATCCCACCTCCCTTCAGCTCTGAGTCACTGTACAGTAAGAAAACAGGGTTGGGAGGGTGGGACAAGAGAGTCCAAGGGACAGATAAAGGAAAAGGTATAATAAACAAAAGGAGAAATACATGACCAAGAGGACAGACAAGGAAGAAAGAAAAGCTAAAGGGGATTGGGAGGGGCCCCAGACTCTGGAAGAGGAAAAGGGAAAAAGAGGGAGAGGGAAGGAGAATTAAGTGGGAATGAAGAGGACAAACCAGGGCTTGGGGTCTAGTCCCCTGGCTCTTAGATGAACGACTGCCCAGGAGTAGTTAGGAGCCTAGCAAGGCTGGCAAGATTCAAGGCACAGAAGTTTGATCAAGACGTACTCTGGCAAGAATGACTTTTAGTGTCATGGATTAAAGAGGGGACAGGGACCAGGAACCAAGGGATGTCCTCCCCTCTATCCAACCAAAAATAAGAGGAGGGGAGGAAAAACTCAACCTCTAAAAGAAGTAAAGGATAGTTCCAAAGGACAAGGGTTAAAGGGAGGAGTGATGAGGCAGTCATCCACATCCCACCCCAAAAGGGGTGGGAGTCAAAGACAATGAGGAAAAAACTGCCCACCCGATTCCCCCCTCCCAGCCAAAGGCTGCAGGAAAAACAACACCTGTGTGCCCGAGGGTCTCCCCACTCCTGACTAAACAGGAAGGAGGGGGCAGAAAAGGCACAGAGAGGGAGGAGGACCAGAGACTGAGGCCCCAGGAGGATGGTGGGTTGGATTTGAGATGAACAGTGAAGATACACAGAAAGATCAAGAATTATGGTAGGTACATAATTTTCATATCTCATCTGTGTCAGTCTTCACCATTCATCACAGTTGGGTGAGTACCGAGCCCCCCGAAGGGGCCAGAGACCCTAAAGGACTAAATCCTTTAGCTCCCAGTGGGGGAAAAAACACTGAGAGGGAGAACCCCTATGGGCCCAGTGAGGTATGAGACTGGGGACAGTGAGATGGGGACCCCCCAGAGGGGGCAGTAGGTTGCCCTGACAGATGCCACCTCACTCTATGGGAGAAAAGGTGGGTTCTCAGGTAAGCGGAGGAAATCACCCTATGCCAGGCCAAGGGTGAAAACCTGGAAAGATGTAGCCTAGTGCAGATCATTGTCCCTATGACCCTGGAAGCTACCTCATTGGCATCGTAAGTTTCCCTCGCTTGGTGCTTTGCTGGATCCAGGCTATGTGCAGAGAGCGCATGTCTGGTTACCTCCAAATCAGGCAAGGAGGCTAGGAGTTGACCCAGTCTGGACCACAAGAACCTATCATAGGCAGCAAAGTGGGCCTGATGAGCAGTAATAACCATTCTGAGTAGAAGGTCATCCTCCCCCAGAAGTCAGAATCTGTGAAATCTTGATCTGGGTGCCAGTCATGGCGGAGGGCTCAAAGCCCATCGGGAGTGCCCAGCTGCATCAGTCCTGACTGAGGATGAGGCATACGACCAGGAGACTCCGGTGGGGCACAATATCTCTGGCTCAGATCCCTAGGGGCTGGGACTCCAGAAAAGGGTCTTTGCCAGAACCGCAATGATACCTCCTGGAAAGGAGCAGGTCAGACGGGCACCACAACCATGGCTGCACTGAAGTTGACTAAAAAGGCAAGCGCCGAATGCTCTGGATTGTGCTGACGAGTGGATAGGATGATACGCAGGTCTTCCATCATCCTCATGAGGAAATGCTGATACTCAGTGAGATCAGCAGCAGTGGAGATGTGGATGGAAGGCTCCCCTCCCCCAGAAGAGGAGGATGAGGAAGCAGAAGACCTCAGAGATCCAGAGGTTGGCTGCTCAGGGGGAGGATGGAACACCCGCTCATCCATGGCCCAGACATAAGTAGGGAAGTGAGCAGCCACACCCCTGAACTGTTCCCAGGAGAGAAGTCCTCTAGGACCATGAATGCCTGGGAGAGCAGGAGATGGTGACAGAGGAATGAGGGCTAGGTCCACAACAGAAGAGGACCGTCCTCTGTCCAGGCAAGACAGCGCACCGGAAGCTTCTAAGGAAGGAGGAGTTCTGGGAAGCCCAACAGCCGACAGTTGATCAATGACGCTGGAACTGCCTAGACTGTGCCCTGAAGAATCCCCCCATGACATGACCAGGACCATGTAAACCCAGAAGGATGGTCCCTTCCCTCCAAAGTCCAGGGCCCTCTCAAGGATACTGAGAAGGAAGGGCGGGGGTCCACACTGCGACTTCTCCCTGAACCCAAGTGGGTCCCAGAGAAGGGCCGCCACATTGAACCCTGACCCCTAATCCCTCAGAGCCCTCTGCCTTGCAAACACCAGCCTGGCAGCTGCCAACCCTGGTCTGTCCCCGAGGAGACCACCCAAGGAGTAGCATCATCCCCTTCCAAGAGAGCTCTGGTCGGCCCTAAAGTTGGGTGATCCAGGCACACCACATGAGGGGGTAACCCAACTGAAGTGGCAGAAAACCCTCCAAGCCTAGGATGTAGGACAATAGTGGCCTGGACCACCTCCTACTGTTCTGCACCTCTGACCCCAGACTAGGGGGCTATCGCCTGCTCCTCAGAGGGAGGCTGGTTCCGGTCAGCTGAAGTAACTATCAAGGTATCCATGAGGGCTGCCAACTCCAAAGAGTCAGACAGCAGTTCTAAACCAGACTCAGACTCCACCTCAGAAGAGGTAGAGACCAAAGCCTGGTGTCAGACAGTTTGTGGACACCTGCTCCTGTCTGTACTGAGGGAGGTGCCAGTCTGGGTGTTAGCCCCAGAGTCGGCAACAAACTCCCCCATGGCACCGTGAATGGTGCCTGAGGAAGAGATGATTCCGAGAGCGGCAGCAGAACAGGAGTTGAGGTCAGCACTGGTGCCATCCCTCCCACGGTGCTGCAAACAGCTCCAGAGTCAGGAATTGTGCTGACAGTGACACCAGCAGCCCCCTCAGTGCTGAGAGCAACACTTCCCATGGTGCTGTGGCTTCACTCGGTGCCGCAAGTGACACGGAGCTAGACACGGCACCGTCCCCAGCCTCGACACTGTGAGTGGAGCCGAGACCAGAAACAGTTGAAGACAGTGCCATGGAACTTCCCACAGTGCTGCCAGTGCTATCGGCACTATGAACAGCATCGACAGCAGAAATGGCACTGAACGGTGGACTGGCACTGACCACAGCACCATCAGGGCCCACAGCACCATGAACGGCACCAAGGCACAAAACAGCACTGACGGACGGCATCAAGGACGGTGCTGACCCAGGCTTTCCAGCCTGAGGAAATTACACTGGGGGAGCTTTTGCCCCCAAAAGGGCGATTGCCAGAGCAGTGCATCCCACCCACCCCTAGGGGGAATGGACTGGGCCTCCTGCACTGCGGAAAGGGCTTCTGCCATGGTGAGGCTACAAGAAGTGGAAGCCCCCTCCTCCCCGGTCTGTATAGAACCAGGAGGGAACCCAGAGGAAAGGTCGAGAGACCGTGGCTTGGCCTGGCGAGTGCGCACCCAACCCCCTAAAGTTGGCGGAGCTTGTCCAACTTTCCATGTGCGCTGTTCCATGACACGATCATCCATAGAGAAATAGGCATCACATGAATCCACGTCATGAGGCAGGCCAAGACACATAAGGCAATGATCATGCTGGTAGGTAATGGAGTACTTGTGAACAGAGAAGAAGGTGTGTCTCAGGTGATTTCCCAGGTGCTTATACAATAAGGAAGGCAAATCCCAAGAAATAGACATATGCAAAAGCTTGTAGCACTCGAGGCCTCACTCAAAATTCAGGGTGAAATAAAGCAGGCAAAATGGCAGCAATCCAAGTTCAAACAGCAGTTTAATGACTGAAGGAAAACTGCAGCCCTAGTGCCTCGGCCCAACAAACAGGTCTTTAATTAGGGGTTGCTGCCATTTTGTCTGCTTTATTTCACCCTGAAGTTTGAGTGAGACCGCTAGTGCTCCAAGCTTTTATATATGTTTGTAAATGGGGTACTTGTGGCCTCAAGGGCACCGACGCATGGGAGGCCAGCCCGCTTTCAGTGACTTTTTGCCCTCCAACCTAGATATGATCGATGGAAAACAATGAACAAATGGACTCGACGTTGCTGAAAATAATAAAGAAACAATCTTACCAAACAGCGGTGTCGTGTAGGGAGAAACAGAACCAGTAGGTAGATCGGTGTCAACAGACGAAGACTGGACCCTAAGTGCATAGTTGCTTGGTGCTCCTCATGAGGTGCAACCTCTATGGTGGGAGATGAAGAACTGGCAGGAGGGCGGAGCTGATGACAGCTATTGGTCAACCCATGAGCACCACACAGTGTGTCAGCCTCGAGGTGGTTTCCATCGTTGCATCGGCTCTGCCCATCCAAAATAAAAAATTAAAAGAGCTTCGCGAGGGTCGTGACCTTCGGCCACATTCCCAACTGTGATGAATGGTGAAGACTGACACAGATAAGCTGCTTAATTACACTTATTCACAAATCAGGGAAGGTCCCTAATTAGTGCAAAACTTACAAGCCTATTTCTCTCATTAATATGGACATAAAGATCTTAGCTAAAGTTTTAGTGGTCAGGCTAAAAAATGTTATACCCCACTTAACAGATATCAGCCAAACAGGTCTTGTTACGAACAGATTTGCTGCTGATAATACAAGAAAACTCTTCCATATTATAGAGGATGCAAATATATCTAAGACACCCACAGACATTTTATCACTAGATGAAGGCCTTTGGTCACATCCTGGGGCCACATATCTTTGGAGTCCTGGAACTCTATGAATTTCCAGAGAACTATACTCATTGGATCAGCCTACTTTATAAAAATTCTAAAGCTGCAGTTATTATAAATGGTATTCCTTCAGATACTTTTCACCTCAGGAGAGAAATCAGACAAGGGTACCTCTCATCCCCATTGCTTTTTAATTAAACAGCAAATTTCCTGGTTAGGGGACTATCAGCTGAAAAAGATATTAAAGGCATTTCCATAAAGAACAAACAATATTTAATATCCCTCTATGCAGATGACATCATGATGATGATAACAGATCCCAAAAGTTCCATTCCTATAATTTTAGACATAATTGATACGTTTAGTAATTTTTCAGGTTATAAACTAAGTAAAAAATCTCTCTCTTGACACTTAATAGATACTGGCCTGGATATTCAGAAGGGTTGCACATGGCACAACAGTTTTGTGCCAAGTGCAACCCACTGATGTGCCCTGGTGTGATATTCAAACAGTGATTGTGCCTGGCACAAATTCCGATGTGCCAGAGCACATCAGTAATGTATGCAGTGCAGTTGGGAAGGGGCGTGCCCATGCATACTCCGCAAATCCCGATATTCAGCCCGGGATGTGCTGAGTCCATGCACGCTCAACCCCTACTTGCGCTGCACACAAGTGAGCCAAAAAAAAAGGAAACAACAGCTGGCCTCCCATAGGTGAGCTGCCATATTGCAAGGCGCAACATGGCAGGTGCCACCTGTGGGTGGCCACCTGAGCTCCGGCTGCACCTTCGTGGAGGCCCCCCCCCATTCCCGATCACGGGCATCTGTGTAAAAATATTCATCCAATAACCCTGGTGGTCCAATGGACCACTTGCAGCCTGATCGTGGGCATATGTGTAAAAATATTCATCCTATATTCCTGGTGGTCCAGTGGACTGCTTGCAGCCCAATCACGGGCATATGTGTACAAATATTCGTCCAATATCCCTGGTGGTCCAGTGGACTGCTCGCAGCCTGATCGCAGGCATATGTGCAACAATATTAGTCCAATATTCCTGGTGGTCCAGTGGACCGCTTGCAGACCGATTGAAAGCATATGTAATAATAAGGAGAGCTCCATGGTACCCCTCCCCACCGCCCACTGGCCCGCCCCACTCCCCGGTCAGCGGCGGACAGCAGCACCCCAACTGCCTGCCGCCCCACCACCATCGACTGACAGTGAACAGTAGGTAGATTGGCTGTTGAGCCGCCAGCTGCGAGTGTCGGGCATGCAGCTCATACCATACTACACAATCCAGATATGTAAATGGATCCATTCACATATCTGGACTGTGTAGTACAGCATTGGTGTGCATGTCCATTGGTCACGCCAGGCCAATGGGTACAGCCCTACCGCACACCGTCAGTCGGCAGGCGGCTGGTCGGTGGGTGCTGCTGCCCACCACTGACTGGGGTGGGAGCAGGGTAGTAGGGTAGTGGTATGAAGTTATTTCACACAGAGTGAGCCACGGGCCAGCCTGTATCACATTTCAGTCCAGATATGTGAATGGATCCATTCATATCTGGACTGTAGTACGGGTGCATTGGTTGCACGCCCATTGGCTCACTCTGTGGCCACTGGGTGTATAGTCTCACCATACACCGTCAGTCAGCGAGCGCGGGGCGGCAGGTGGTGGGGGCCGCCACCCGCCGATGAGTGGAGGAGCGAGGCAGTGGGGCTCAATGGGCGAGTGGAGAGGGGGGTACAGTGGAGCTCTCCTTATTATTACGTATGCCTGCGATCGGGCTGCGAGCGGTCCACTGGACCACCAGGGATATTGGATGAATATTGTTGTACATATGCCCACAATCAGGCTGCAAGCAGTCCACTCAACCACCAGGGATATTGGACGAATATATTTACACAGATGCCCGCAATCAGGCTGCAAACAGTCCACTGGACCACCAGGGATATTGAACGATTGTTTATATCTACATATGCCCGCGATCGTGTAGAGGGGCTCATTGCCGCGCTGTGCAGGGGGTGTCGGTCTCTGACGGCTGCTACCTGGCAGGGCGCTAGGCGCCTGTCGCCGGGGATCAGCACACCGCATGGAAACGGGTTAAGACGATACGCAAATGGCCCCATTTGTGCCTTGCATATTATGGCCCCATTTGCATGTGCACTTTGAATATCATGGTTGCTGCACATAGCACAACGGAACTTGCGCTTAGCGCATCCCCAGCTCCACTCTGGCCACTTGCACTGGCACAGTGCTGCGGCGCCATGCACACTGTGGGTGGCCAGGTGTGATATTCAATGATGCTGTGCCATGGCGCAGCTCCGTTGAATATCGCCCAGTCAACGACCCTGCGCAGCCATGTTGCGCTGTGCCCAGGCTTGTGCCACAGCCTGGCACGATCTGAATATCCAGGCCACTGTGTAAAAGAGGACATTGTAGACTTAGGTATACTTTGGGAAAAATAAAGTATAAAATACATTATCTGGGAGTTAAGATTTCTGGAACTATTGCCAAAACTGTAAGTAATAACCTGGATTTATTAAAAACAAGCATACTGAATAGTCTAACCAAATGAAATAATCTACCTCTGGGATTTTGGGTGATTTGAAGGCCATTAAAATGAATATTCTTCTGTGAACTCTGTATATGTTTCTGATGCTACCCTTTTATGTTCTGAAAAAATTCCTTTGGGCAAATAAAAATGTAGAATGGTGCGCGACAGACTTATTTATTTAATTATTTATTTAGATTTTGTTTACCGGGTAAGCCCACTGAGACCAAAGGTCCCTTTTTCAGGGGCAACCTCGGATTAGTTACAGAAAGGACACCAAGAACAATAATTACATCAATAAAGTTAGTTACATTTGTTACATCACAGTATAGTGAAGTCATTCGTACAAGGGTAGCAGGAGGGTTCGTACAGATCCATATTAAAATCAATGTGTTAAAATCTCACACATTATATACAGTAGTATATAAGTTCAGCCAGAAATCAGAGACCACATTAGCATTTCAAGTACAGTCAGAGATAAGATTAACCAGTGAAAGGGCCCAGTGGACTGGTCTAGGGAGCTAGCCGTTACAGCCACAGAGACTAAGATTTAGAAGATATAGTTTGAGTCCATTTTTAAACTGAGTGAGAGTGGTTGAAGTTGTCAGACCAGGTGGCAGGGAGTTCCATAGGTGAGGGGCAGCAAATTCGAAGGAACATTTGCCATGGGTTGAGGGCGTTCTAGGGGTGACGAGAGAGTGACTTGCAGATAAGCGCAGGGTTCTGGGTAGTTTTCTGGGGGAAAGAAGTCCTCTGAGATGGGGAGGGGGGACCTAGGTAAGTAAACTTGAAAACTAGGCAGGCAACAGGATAGGCTAACTTATGCTGGAGAGAGGGCCAATTTAGCTCTTTTAGGGCATCACAGTGATGTTTCCTAGGGGAGGAGTTAGTGGCAAAATGGGCCACATGGTTATAGAGTACAGAGAGCTTATTAAACTTCATCTCATGGAGGAACTGCAGAAGAGGAGCTCCATGTAGGACGGATGGAAGGAGACTGCAGCAAGCGATAGCATGATGTGCAGTAGAGGATAAGGAGTTCCCCAGTCGGTGCAGGAGGCCAAGCTTTTAATGGGTAGACCTGGTTATTGAGTTGATGTGGACTTGGTAGGTAATTTCCTGGTCTAGGTGGACCCCGAGGTATTTGAAACTAGGCATGACCTCGACTCTTTTTCCTTGGCTGGTACAGATCTGCAGGAGCTGGCCTCTGTCAGAGCCCAGTCGTCTTGATCCAAACAGTACCGCTTTGGTTTTTGCATCATTAAGTTTAAGGGAGTTCACAGAGAACCAGGTCTCAAGGGTGGAGAGACTATTCTGCAGCTTAGTTGAGATGACACTGGGTTGTGGGTCACTGCAGTAAATGACAGTGTCGTCAGCATACAGAATGAGATTGCTGCAGAGTCTGCTTCCCTCGACATCATTCAGGAAGAGAGAGAAAAGCAGGGGGCCCAGGATTGAGCCCTGAGGTACCCCAGCAGTGACCGATCTAAGACCAGATTGTGCACACTTCCAGCGGACCTTTTGGGAATGGTCCCTCAGGTAGCTCTTGAACCAAAAGTGAGAGTGGTGATCCAATCCCAAGGTCTGGAGTTTAGAGAGGAGGAGGGTATGGCTGACCAGGTCAAAGGCCCTAGATAGGTCAATGAAGAGGGCGCCTGTTGGGGAACCTTGGTCCATGTAGGAGAGGATGTCCGTAGTGAGTTGGATAAGCACAGTGTCAGTACCATGGCCCTTTCTAAAATCATGCTGAACGTCGGCCATGAGAGAGTGCAGCTCAAGGTAGTCTTGGAGTTGATTTGAGACTATCCTTTCCTGAATTTTCCCCAAGGGACTGAGAAGGGAAATTGGTCTATAATTTCCCATTTTGTCTCGGGGACCACTTTTGTGGACAGGTATAATGGTCGCAACCTTCCACATTTCTGGGATCTTTCCTTCCTGAAGTGACCTTTTTATAAGTAAGGTGACAGGATAGGCAATAGCCGGGGCGGCAGCCCTCAGGAGGCGAGGTTCAAGTTGGTCATGCCCTAGCGAGGAAGAAGGTTTAATTTTGCTTAGGAGAGGTAGCACCTCTGCCTGTTTGACCAGATTTAGGTGAAATTGGGGCTGAGGGTGAGCCCATTCATCACCAGAGTATGGGTTAGGCCCATGGGGGACCAGAGGGGAAGACCCACTTGGGGTAGAGTAGGAAGCACAGAAAGCCTCAGCAACTATGGCTGGGTCATTTGTCAGAGAGTACCCCACTAAGAGGAAGTCCATTTGATCGGTTGAGGAGCCCTTAATAAGTAGGTTTAGGTGACCCCAGAATTTTTTTGGGTCCCGTAGGTGCCTTGTTTGTAGGTCATTTAAATATTGAGACTTGGGTTTTTTCGAAGATTTTTTGCACTGATTTCTCAGCTCTCTGTACTTTTCCCAATCTGTTGGGCTGCCAGAGGATTTGAAGATACCCCAAGCTCTGTCCTGGAGGAGCATGGTGTGTTTGAGACAAGGGCTCAGCCATTTATGGCATTTGCCCTGTACTCTGAGCCTTTTTATCAGGGCGTGAGTGTTAGATACAGACAAGAAGGTCTGAGTGAAGTACTCGAGAGCCTTGTCGAGTGAGGGGGGAGAGAGGTGATAGGGGCCCAGTCGGAGTTCAACAGCTGGTTATGGTAGTCTGCAGGTACAAACCTACTGAAGTTTCTCGCCTCAATGATCTTTGCGGCAATTTTGGGGGGCTTGTTGGACCATATGCAGAAAGTAGGCAAGTGATCGCTCAAGTAGTCAGCCATAATCCCTGCAGACAGAACACGGCCCGGGCAGGAGATGAGGATCCAATCAATGAGGGAATGGTTTTCAGTCTTGGTGTTGTGTCTTGTGGGGAGGTCGATGATCTGGGTAAGAGGTGAGCCAAGTAATGGGTTCTTAATAGAGGAGGAGAGTAGGGACGGCCAGTGAAGATTGAAATCCCCGAGTAGTATGGTTTCCCTCGTGGAGTAGTCTTCAAGGAGGCTAGTTATGGCTTCCAAGGAGGAGGCAGCAGATTGAGGGGTAATGTAGACACCTCCTATGGTAAGGGGTTTGGTGTTACCAAGTAGTACATTGATGAGCAGCATTTCAGCCAGGGAGTCACTATGAGAGGGGGAGTCCAGCTCTGTGGCTTGGAGGTCAGTACTGACATAAATAGTGACCCCACCTCCCCTTTTCCCAGTCCTGTCTTTTCGAAAAGTAAAGTATCCCACTAAGTCCACTTCATGGGGGAGGATCTGAGGTTTGAGCCAAGTTTCAGTCAAGACTAATATGTCAGGCTTATATAGTGCTACCCAGGCCTCGACTTCATGGAATTTGAGCCTTAGGCTACAAATGTTCATATGAGCGATTTTGAGCCCTTTGGTATCAGCCCATGGGGCATGAGGGGGTGTTTAGAGTAAGATTAGGGGAGATAGGACCAGGGTTTGATTCTATGTCACCCCCAAGGACTAGGAGGATCCTGCCTAGACTGTCATGAGGTAGCTGAGGAGGGGGAAAAGTCAGTCGTCCATCGCACCCCTTGGGAGGAGATACCTCGGCACCACTGAGTCCAGACAGGGGTGGGCTTAGGAAGGCCATATTAGAAGGGGTCCTAGATTATGGAACAGGAGAGAAAGATTCCTTAGTAAGAAGACACTAGTGTGATCTAACGTCTGACGAGGAGGTTCGGTACAGAGTTGTCAGATACAATGGCTTTGCCAGAGGTTACACAGGGTTAGGAAGTAAGTAGTATCAGATACTAGGATATATAAAAGGAGACAGGATACTTTTTTAGAAGTAAAAATTTCCTAGCACCACTGGATAAATATTGCCAAGGATTAGGGAAAGAATTTGGCACGTCCTGAGAAAGTCTGAGTGGAGAGATGGCATTTAGTAATAATGCAATCCTAAGTGGCAGGACAGCCTCTAGTGGGGAAGCTGAGAAGTGATGTAAGAGGAAGGATGGTGCTGAGAGTAAACAAGGAGAGTGGCTAGGTTATCCCAGTGACATCAGAAAGGCCCCTAGTGGAGGAGTTGTATAGGCTGCAGATGGTAAAGTGAGCTGATAGGTATTTTCAGCACACATGACCATCTCAGTAGCTATATAAGCAAATGCAGACCTAGGGTGGTGGTGGGGGTGGTGGGGCAGCCGGTGAAGCAGGCGGGGCAGAGCTGTCTCAGCAGCTAGGAGGGCTCATATGGTGAGCACAAAATGCCACTAACTGTAGCAGCTTTGGAGCAGCTGAAGAATCCCTTGAAAAGGTGAGCTCCTGTGAGTGCTTTTACTCTTGCTTGCACTCATTCATTACCTCGGTTTCCGTGGATTCCTGGTTCAGAAGAGTTCGGGGGGTGGGGGAGAGCCGGAGCCCTCACGACCACATGGGCGACCACCTAACAGGAAAGAGAAACGTCGTGAGCACAGGTATTTAAGCAGTCCAGAAATGAGGAGGCACAGGTATTTAAAATAATAAGTAAACGAGGGGGTGGGTGAGCTCAGAAAAGGACCTAGGAGTTTTACAAATTGAAGCTGAGCTAGTCGGGAGGGTCTCTTGCGTGAATCACTGTAACTTCCTAAGCACAATAAGCAGTATATAGGTCACAATTAATATGAGTATTCTTATTAAAATTGCAGATTTGAAAGAACACACTTAGTCTGTATAAGTCTCCACAAATTCTACTGTTTCAGCTAGCTAGTTGGGAGGGGCTCATGCGTGTAACACTGTAACTTCCTATGCACAATACACAGTATATAGGATTAAAATGACATTTTTGAAGAACGTACATTCCCTTTAAGGCAGGGATACCTTTAAGGCAACCTTTGTTTCTCGGATTGAGTAGGGTCAAGCTGAATTAATTCTGCCGAGAAACAGTGAATAAAGTAACATATCCTAGTAGTGGCAGTTGTTAAAAACAGTCTCCATGTAGTGGCAGTTATTAAAAAACAGTCTCAACAGTCTCCACGTAGTGGCAGTTGTCAAAAACAGTCTCCACTTCTACGTCGATACAAAATGGTGTCTGGCCACCAGCAGCCACATCTCAGCAGCTAGGAGGGCTCGTATGGTGAGCACAAAATGCCACTAACTGTAGCAGCTTTGGAGCAGCTGAAAAATCCCCGGAAAGGGTGAGCTCCTGCGAGTGCTTTTACTCTTGCTTGCACTCATTCATTACCTCGGTTTCCGTGGATTCCTGGTTCAGAAGAGTTCGGGGGCCGGGGAGAGCCGGAGCCAGAGCCCTCACAACCACGCAGGCGACCACCTAACAGGACTAAATGTAATATGAGTTTGCAATTTCCTGATTTGTATTTTTATTATTTAGCATGTAGAATGTTAAAAATATCAGAATGGTTTAAAAGCTATAGGAGTCAAAAATTTCCCTGAATGGCTAACTATACAAACTGATATAGTGAGAGAGCAAAACACTAACCTTAGAGCTTTGATTTCTTATAAATCGCTCAGGAATTTTAAGAGTCAGGTTCCATCTGATAGTCTTTGCACCATAGCATTATGGTTAAGACTACACGATGTGAATTTACAGTTCTCAATTTTGCAGCTTTTGTGTGGTAATCCCAATTATAACTTTTAATGAAGAAACATTTGAAAACATATCCTGGAAAACAGAGGCCTCATGAGAATAAAAGATATAGTTGATAAGCATGAAATGAACCATTTTATGTGACTTGTTCAGGATTTCAGTATGTAACCAGGGTAGGGGTGGGGTGTTATTAGTTATTAATGTGTGTTGCCTCCATTTTTGTAACCCAAAACCTGGCTAGACTGGGTTCGGGGAAAAACATTTGCTCGGCATCAGGGCTAGGTTTGCACTTCTGGTCACGGGCACCCAAGTAATTCCAGACACAGGAAGCAATAACTGAAAATGTCCAAACCAGGAGTGGGATTCTAAAGTAGGGCTTTTATTCACTTCAACACAAGAATACAAAGCAAGATGGACACCCACGGGTCTACACTCACTGGATATGCAGATCTACAGAGGTCAGAACACATCTTCTTCATCACACAATAACCCTCAGGCTCTGAACACATCTGGGTTCCCACACCAGAACTGGCACTCTCACTCTTGGATTCCCTGGCATGGCACTCGGCCAGCACTAGTACACTTTTCCATATGTCATGGACTTTTGGTGGTGGCTCCCTCAACCACCTATGAGTGCTTCTAGCACTAAAGAAAAAAACACATCCTTAATCCCACGTCTGAGTACTTTCTGCAGACACTGGCCAAGTGCCTGGGAGAAAGCTATAGGTGCCCAAAGTGAATACGTAGAGGTAAATCTGGTTACTCCAGATGGGGGGGGATCTCCCACCTCTTATTTCCAAATTCATACCCGGCCATTCATTTGGAGTCAACACCTTTCATTGAACTCTCTGTTTGTAGCTGCTATCTTGAAATGTATATTGCATTTAACAATCTATTTTCCATGTAACTGGTGTCCTAACTTGCAACGTTCTCTAAGTGGATATGTCCATCCCTGAAGACCCCACTGGTTAGATGCATTTCAAGCCATACACATATCTTAAGTATTGTATTGGGCTGTCCTTTCCTGACCCCAGAGAAGCACATACTTTTACACTACTCTCTTGGTGAAACATATGCTCTATGTCAGAGCAGATTCACCATGGTTTGCAGTGCCCCAGGGCTTCTCACACAGAAAGACACATCTGGTACCTCAGTACAAATTGTCTAGTCAGGCAGCTTTTCCCTCTTCCAGCAGGGCCAGGGGATTGCCCCTGAAATGCTGATCTTTTCCCCACCATCCCTCCAGGTATGGGGCACTGGAACAAACTAGGGAACAGTCTCAACCACTTCTATTGGTTTCTTCTGTGTCCTTCTCTAGGGCGAGATCACACACCTTCTTCCTGTTGTAGCTCTATTACAGAGCTAGGCTCTGAGGGGCTGCCAACTGCAGCACACCTCATCCTTCCACTGAGTCTCCCACTAGACTGACCTTGAAACCCCAACATTCTAACCTAACTCCCTGCTGCAACATTCCACTGTAGCTTATGCTGCTCCGAGAATTCTAAGCTAAGTGGTGTCATCCCTCCAGCTTAGCTGAGACTGAGGACAGAGTGAGACAGTGTGAAACTCATTTAATTGGTGTCTCACAAGCTGCCCTTCCCTGCCTGCCGCTAGATCTAAGTGGGATTCTAGTAACCCTGGGTAACAGGGGGGTTACAAGTATATCTATAAAGAATGTAGATTTTTATGGGAGATTGACAGCACTAAAAACGTACAGCATAATGATTTACGAACAGCTCAAGTTAACAGTACTACAAACTTATTTTTAGCTTGTCTACAACTACATCCCAGAATCTCCACACTTTATCCTTTATTATTAGACTATACAAGGGGTATTGACAGTGACAATATAAGGTGGTGGTCTCAGATCCTAGGGGGGAAAAACTTAGATGATTGGGATTGGAACACTATATGAACCAACTCCTTAAGTACATTTAAAACTGAAAATATGAAAATGATTCGGTTCAAATCCCTATACAACCTATGTTATGCACCCCATCATCTGTTTAAAATGGGATTAAGAACCATGTCTCACTGTTACAGATGTGGTGAGGCCAATGCGGACTTGGTTCGTATGTTTTAGAACTGTAGGATTGTTCAAATGTTTTGGTGTGTCATTAAAATGTTTCTAAATAATATCGAATGGCTGAAAGATAATATTAATTTGGAGACCTGTTTAATTGGTTACTTCAACAACCAAGAGCAAAAACATACAATTTTACTTATTGCAGCCACGGCCAAAAACATAATTCTTGGAATCTGGGAGGGTAACACCGCACCAACTATTCAAGAACTGAGAAATGAGTGTCTAGAAGTGTTAGGATTGGAGAAATTAGCTCATTCTATGATAGATCAAGGGCACGTCTGTTATCAAAATTGGATTCTATGTACATTGTTTTGCAATGGGTATCATCATAATATACAGTAAATCTATAATACAAGCAGGTAATCCAAGTCTTAAGTTTTTCTTTGGCCCCTGCATTGTGATGGTGGACTGGGATGTAAGTGTTATTGGGCTTTGCCACATCTGACTTATTTTGGAATACATTTTGCTTGTGCTAATGACTCTCTCTTTCTTTTCTTCATGGTTGACTCTTGCTTTTCTGTCCTTTGTTTTCTGCTTTCTGCTTCTATCTTGATAGTTCCCTCTTCCACTATAACAACGGGGGGGAGAATATTAACAACATGCTGACATATTGTTTCAGTAAGGAATTAATAATTAGACTTACAATTTTGGTTTCTATAAAAATAAGCATTAGATGTTATTCAAGTTCTAAGTTACTCTTTGTTCTAATGTGTTTTAGTAGAAAATAGGTTTATTTGTTGATGGTTTTTCATGTAACACAAGGAGTTGCTGTATGTTATGTTTTGGTGTCAATTAAATATTTTAATAAAATATTATTGATTCGAAAAAAGTAGAAGCTGAGCTGCTACAGAGGTTCCTGAGCCACAGTCCTGGTCCCATCCTATCCATTTGTGAGTCAAGGGCCAGGATAATGTCACATTCTACTAAGACCCTTGTCATGCTCCTCCCAGTTCTGACTTAATGTTAAAAAAAAAAATACCTGGGACATTTGGGGCATAGATACTGCTTAGAGTGAGTGGCTCCCCAGTAAGATCCCTCTAATATAAGGATGTGGCCCTCTTCATCCTGGTATATATGGTGGCCCCAGATTTGTAAACCCCTGGCACAGAGGAAAGTTATTCCTTCTGTTTGGTGGTGTAGGCATTATGACAGGCCTCCCTTACCCACATGCATTGCAGACATTCTTCCCCTTTAAGAGATAGGTGCCTCTCCTCTAACACTGTGACATCACAACCCAAATTATTAAGATTATTAAGATGCATCAGAGCCAGCCCAGTGGTTCAGAGGGCTGAGATGCTAGCAGCACCTTACCTCTCCCATGTCGGTGACCGGGGTTTGGGAATGAGCTCAGGATGCAGGGAGTTGGCCAAGGGGGAACGGCTGGTATATGATTGAGTGGCCACTAGCTGGCTCTCTTCTCCCAGATTGGGGTGGATGGTCTTCCTGGTTCTTGGCTGTAACCAAGTGGATGTTTGGTGGTAGCATTGGGGAAACTGGGTAGATGGCACTAGGTCAGGTGGGTTGAGCAGAACCACTCATTCTGGTGCACATGCATGTCTAAGTTTGCTAAAATTGATAAACAAGAATAGCAACTGTGGGAGAAAAGAACAACGAAGCTGACTAAAGGGGGTGGGGGATGCTGTGACGTTGGGAATGTAAGACATTGTTGGTTAAATAGAGTAGTGAAGTGGAGAGCTGCTGAGCTGGCTGCCTGTAGTGCTGGAGTGAGTCTCTGCCTGCAACGCTGAGGATTGTGGATTCAGGACTGGATGTAGGTATTTCTTTTTGTACCTTGGAGTAGGTGCTTGTGATTTTTTTTTGGTTTTCTGTCCCGTGTTCCCCAACTGTTGTGTCCCAGTGATGGTAGCTGCCCTCCCACGAATTCCCCTTTCCCCCCAGTGTCCACTCCCTCCTGGAGTTTATTATAATAATTCAGGAGTGTGAGGGGCATAGCGCTCCGCAATAAATATTGGCTAATGTTGTGGTCTTTTTACTGTTTGAAGTGCCATTGCTCATGTGAGATTTGATAATTTGGGTATACGAAAAGAAAAAAGGAAATGAGGAGCACCAGGACTTGTGTGGTGCTATGCCACTATGAAACCAAAGACAATGAATATGCGAGCACCCATACAGCAAATAAAACAGCAGTAGATGAACTATAAATCCAAAATTTAATATGCAGACCAGCACAAATACAAACCAGTGGCTAAAAAAGTACTAATGTTTCACCTGGTACACTGCCAGGCTTCTTCAAAGTAAAATAATCAGCATACAAATGCCTCAATAAATACACAGTGCAGTTAATCATGTGACATGAATTCACCAATGCATACAATGCTCACTTTTAATTGAATTATAATCAATTAATGGACCCTTGGGGAACTAAATTAGTTCCCCAATATAATGTAATTATCCATTAGTCTCATACTTCTACATGGTAACACCAATAAAATAAAATAAACTTGGTAACCTCAAATAGAATGTGTCATCTATTGTTATATACTATACATGTACTGTATGGAACAAATTCCAAATTTTGATCATGTTGCACATCAATTCCAACATTAATCACAGTCCCTACAATTAACTAATTTAAAACACAGACAAAACTGTTAAATGAGGTAACCAGGCACTGTCTTATTACAAAGCAGCAGGGGCAGAAAACAAGCAATTTATCACTTATACTTTTTCAATAAGGCTGCAAGCTCAATATTTTCTTTAAGGCCCATATGTGAACAGGCCCCTAGAGTATAAATCCATTAGCTTTCTCTCTGTCCTATCTTTTTGTTTAGGTCACCTCCTCTGGGACCTATAGTGACCAATTACAGACCCAAAAATTTGAAATTGTGTTTCTGGGGACTATATTTTGAGACATGTTTAGCAATGGCATACATCATGTCTCCCTTTCTACTATATATATGTTCAATTCAATTCTATGTGAACATAAAGGTTAAACAAATAGCTGTTAACATCTAGGCCTAAAGGTACACATAGGTGTGTAATTGTATGTATTGTAAATACATTCATTGTTGTAAAGATTTTAAACATCCAGTTACAGGGAATAACATAGAATTGAATGATTTCATCACATGTAATAGTTCTGGTGTAGTATATTTGTTGAATTGTGACTGTGGGACATACTATGTTGGATGTACTACCCGAAAATTTAAAGTAAGGACAGGAGAACATGTAAGGGCAGAAGAAAGAAGAGACATGACATATGCCATTGCTAAACTTGGTGAAACGTTGAGGATTGCCACATTGCAAATAAAAAAGAGATTTGGAAACACAAGAAAGTCTGTCTGCAGATATAATCTTTTGAAGAGCTGAAACACACTTCTGCCAGGATTTGAAAACTGATAGTTGTAACATACATTTGGTGGGGTAATAACAAGTCCATGTACAAGATTTGGGATCAAAATATTTTTAACTGACAAAATTATGAGCATGTGTAGTGCAATTGCAGTGAGCCATCATAATTCAGCCATTTTTTGACATGTTGACCCCAAATTGTTATCATGGCCTTTTGGGGACCCTACCTCATGAACAATATGACCGTCATTAAACAAATCCCACCAGTAAGGTGATTTCACCAACCAACAGTGAAATCACTTTTCCAGTAGGAGCTGCCTAACAACATTCATATTGTTCACGAGACAGGGTCCCCAAAGGCCATGTTAAGTTGGGTCAGAATCTCAAAAATGGCTAATTCTCATCAAGTAAAATCCTTTTTGTGAGCTCATGAAACAAAAATCGGCTCACAAAAAAGGAATTGGCTCACCAAAAAGGATCTGAGTGAGTCACGAAAAAGGATTTTAAATGTTAAAAAAAAAGGCATTGCAAGGTTGCTGTCCCACCAAATAACGTCACAGTCCACCTAATGGAGTCACAATGAACAACATACATGTGTTGGTGTCTCTGAACACCTTAATTTTGGGTGGTTTTCAATTTTTTTTAAAACAGAAAATAAGATGGCGGCTCACAAAAAAAGATTTTTTTTCTCACGAAAAAGGATTTTTAAAGTTTGGAATGTTAAGAAAACTCCCACAAGATATTTTCTCATGAAAAAGGATTTTTAAAGTTTGGAATGTTGAGAAAATGCCCACAAGATATAAAGTGAAATAGGGAAATAAAAAATTTAACTTCAACAAAATAATATTATTGCACCAAATTTTCATTGTCTGTTCTACTACCAACGTGCTTCATACCCTGCAAACATCATGCAGAAATTTCACACTGTCTGGCCACAAGGCAATAAGGAAAAAGCTGCAAAACAAGGGTGTTTTTTTACTTTTTTCACTATCTGGATCTCAGAATTTGCACATCTGACTGGAACGAAACTTGCCATGTCAAGAGATCCACCCTGCAGGACAGCACATACCAAACTTTGTGCAAATCTATTGATCAGTTGCAAAGTTATTAAGTGCACAATTTGAGGTTTAACATAGAAACTGCTTCCCAACCCTAACTATAGAGGCACTATCATGCCACTATAATTTATGTATATTCATTGTATTCCACTATATTGTTTGTTGGATATATCAGTAAGTGGCTACTGGTTAAAGGATGGTATAAATTGATTTGAGACATTGTTCATTTAAGAAGGTACTTTTTGTTTTCTATTATTTGTTTATCCTCCTTGGCCTACAGGCAGGGAATCAGTTCTCCTCCAGACTCCTGGTCACCACTCCCTGGTACCCTCAAGCCCTGGGTCCCCCAGGATTACCCCATGGCAGAGCGGAGAGGGGAGGGCCATCCCCCCTTCCATGACAAATATCCAGATCAGGCTATATGGGCAGTCCTGAGGCAGTGGCACAAGTGTGCTGGTGGGGACTTCATGTAGCCTGCAGCCACTTTGTTTCTGCTTTTCTATTCCCTGCCCCTTGCAGTGTTCCCTAAACACTTTTGATGTGTAGGGTAAATAAGAAGAACAAGAACAAGAGGGCACAATTTGAAGATAGAGGGGGGGGCGGCTCATAGGTAATTTAAGGAAGTATTTTTTCACAGAGAGGGTTGTGGATAAATGGAATGGCCTTCCGGAGGAGGTTGTGGAGTCAAAATCAGTGGTGGAATTCAAGCATGCATGGGATAGTCATAAGGCAATTCTGGCGGGTGGGGGTAGGAAGAAGTAGGCTGCTGGTTAACTAGGATCTGCAGCTTATCCAGTAGGTAGGGAAATGGGCAGACTGGGTGGGCCAAGCGGTCCTTATCTGCCGTCAAATTCTATGTTTCTATGTTTCTATGTTTCTAAGATCTGGGTATCTCTCACCGCACTGCTAGAGCTCTCTGCCCTTCTAGAGCAGAACTAGTAGTGTCTAGAGCCTACTTACAGTTGGCTGCAGACAACTATATACTACAGATAACAGTGTAGCAACAGAGATTACCTCATAGTTACAGATATGAGAAATGATATGTATTGGTCCTAAGTTATTCTCCATTGGATAATGACTTAAGAGACAGAATTATTAATGAGTATCATATGAGACAGAATATGCTTCCATTAGCATTATAGGTTAGACAAAAAAAATGCTGACTGGTTCAAACTACATATGGCATTTCCTGCTTACATACAATATAAAACAAATACATAACAAAGGCTTTCTCTCTCTCTCTGTCAGCTTGCTTACAGACAAAAAGAACTGCTGACAGGGCTCTATTACAAGTGGTATATCTGCCTGAGTGTGAAACATAAACTACAGTACATATAATTATATGAGAATATAAGTATACAGTAATCACTGATGATCCCTCAGAGTCATCTTATCAGTGATTAGGTAGATTACATATGGAATATATGTAAAAGACAAACATAATCTAGATAAATGTATTAGAGTGAGGTAGAGTGAGACCCCATCTGGAGTACTGTGTGCAGTTTTGGAGACCTCATCTACACAAGGACAAGACAGAATGGATCAGTCCAGAGGAGGGCAACTAAAATGGTGCAGGGTTTGCAGCAAAAACCATATGAAGAGAGACTAAGAGAGCTTAATATGTATAGCCTTGATGAAAGGAGGGACGTTGGGACATGATAGAAACTTTCAAGTACCCCAAGGGAATCAGCAAATTCCAGGAAGGTAGCATCTTTCAGAAAAAGAGATGTGTAAGAACAAGGGGGCACAATTTAAAGATAGAGAGGGCTCGGGGTAATGTGAGGAAATTTTTTTTCACAGAGAGAGTGGTGGATACATGGAACCATCTTCCTGGGGAGGTCGTTGGGTCTAAAACAGTGGGGGAATTCAAACATGCATGGGACAGACATAAGGCAATTATAGTGGGGGGTTGCAGGAAGTAGGCTGTTGGTTAACTAGAATCTGCAGCTTATCCAGTAGGTAGGGAAATGGGCAGACTGGGTGGGCCAAGTGGTCTTTATCTGCCATCAAAGTCAAAGTCTATGTATAATGAAACATGCATGATAAATATTAGTATATGTTAGCAGCAAATCACATTCCTAGCACCCATGCTTATATGATCGGTGCCCAAATCTACAATGTTCATGCAAAATAGCAGTATCACAGTATAACAGACCAGGACTACAGTGTGTGGTGTACGTGAGATGTATGTGGGATTACAGGGGGCATAACCCAGGTGCAACAATCCCCCTTTGTTGCCCTAATTGTAAAAGTGGCAACACAACAAAAAGATGACTGTTATGCAACATTCATCTACAGGCCCGAGGCATGAGCCTGATAAAGTAATTTTAGCTGGTCATAATGGTGTTTCAGGGTTTTCCTTAAACAACAAAATTTAATTATAAGGGAAATGTTAGTAAACCTTGTATTACTGTAAACATTTGGAATACAACTTCACAATGGGGTTTTCCAATATCAAAACAATCAGTAAATACTGATATGTATCAGGGCCCGGATATCCAAACTGCGCCATTCTGAGGTGCAAGCCCTTGCGCCGCTCAAAATAGTTGCACTGGGGTGTGGCCGGGGCGATATTCAAAGGAGTTGCACTATTGAGCAACTCCTTTGAATATCACCCCCCAGCCACAGCCACTGTGCATGGCGCAGTGGAACTTGCGACACCGCAAGTTGTCAGAGTTGAGCATTAAACTTGCGGTGGCGCAAGTACCATTGCGCCATGTGCAAATTTCCAATATTCAAAAGGTGACATGCAATGAGCCATAATTCATGCAAGGCGCAGGGGGGGCCATTTACATGTGATTATGGCCCCATTTGCATGCCATTAGCATGTAGGTGCACCGATCCCCGAGGACTTGCGCCTGGCCACCCTGCCAGGCAGTAGCCATCAGGGACCGAAGCACCCTGCAGCCCGATCGCGGGCACAACGTGAAAACAACCCCCCCGCCCACACATCTCCCAATGCCCGATCGCGGGCAGAAAGTATCATAAAACCCCCCCACATCTCCCAATGCCCGATCACGGGCAGAAAAGTATCATAACCCCCCCACCCACACATCTCTAATGCCCGATTACGGGCAGACGTAAAACAACCCCCAACCGAATATCTCCCTGGTGGTCCAGTGGACCGTAATGCCCGATCGTGGGCAGAATGTCCAGTGACAACCCCCAAACATCTCCCTGGTGTCTGGTATACATACCCCACCCACCCACGAAGCCCCACCACCGCTCCCCAGAGGCGGCGATGGGCACAGCATCCACCCGCCTGCTGCCCGCCACCGCTCGACTGACTGTCTGGTAGGGCTGCATGCCCATTGGTGCAGAGCTAGAGCCAATGGGTGTGCAGCCCTGCCTCCTATATGACAGTCCAGATTTATGAATGGGTTCATTCACAAATCTGGACTGTCATGTCGTACGGTATGGGCTGCAGCCCATTGGCTCTAGCTCTGCACCAATGGGCGGCAGCCCCACCGACAGTCAGTCGGCGGGCGGCGGGGCGGCAGGTGGTGGATGCTGCCGCCCCGCCGCCGGGGAGCGGGTGGGGCTTCGTGGGTGGGTGGGGTGGGGGACACTAGACACCAGGGAGATGTTTGGGGTTGTCACTGGACATTCTGCCCGCGATCGGGCATTACGGTCAACTGACCACCAGAGAGATATTCGTTGGGGTTGTTTTATATTCTGCCCCGATCGGGCATTGGGAGCTGTTTGGGCGGGGGTTTCATGATACTTTCTGCCCGCGATCGGGCATTGGGAGATGTGTGGGCGGGGGGGGTTTCATGATACTTTCTGCCCGCGATCGGGCATTGGGAGATGTGGGTGGGGGTTGTTTTTACATTCTGCCTGCAATCGGGCTGGTGGGGGGGCACAGGGACTGAGTTGGGGGCCAGCCACGGGTGGCAGCTGCTGTGTTGCGCCCTGCAATACAGCAGCTCACCTGTGGGTGGCCCTCAACTTGATCCTTTTTTTTTTGGCTCAAAGTTGTGCAGGCGCAGGTTGGGGGTTGCGCATGCACAACTCTGCACAACCCGACTGAATATCGGGTTGCGCAGTTTATGCATGGTTCCTCCCCCTCCTGTTGAGCATGCATTCATTTGCATTGCGCTGTTGCTCAACCTGTTTTCAGTGGCGCAACTGCCTCCTGCGAATATCGCAGAATGGCGCAATGTAGGACTTGCGCATGCGCAACCCTGTTGCGCATGGCGCAACCCTTTTGAATATCTGGGCCCAGGTGTATATCTGTCCTATTGAGAAGGAATTGAAAATACAAACTTATGCTACCTGTATGGATATTAAAAATAAGTAAAATTGAGAAAGAGCATCAAGATAGTTAGGACTAGACTTAATGATATCTGGTTCTGGGATGGGAACAGGTGTGATTACTGTATAACCTATTACCTGTTTAGAGAGTAAAAACAGAAGTTAGAAAAGTTCACTTTGCATAACTTTTAGTCCATATCAGAAGAATGTATAATTGGTCACCACACAATGTTCCACATCAGTAGAATATACCACTTTGGAGATGGCATTTTTCAGTTGATAAGTTGAACAGACCATGAAATGTCAATGTCCACAAGATATACTAGGAGTGCGGGGTGGCAATTGGACAAGAGACATGCAGAGACCACAGCTTAGGAAAACATATGAACTTACCGCCCATAACAGTGACAAAGGACAATGGCAGGTACTATTGGTGATGTTAGTAAAGGAGGGCAGGATGGGAGGGGGGAAGGGTGGAAGGTGGTTACCCTTAATGCTAGGAGCCTTGGGAGGAAAACTGCAGAGTTACAGGTGCTCATGGCAGAGGGAGAGGTGGACATTGCAGCCATCACAGAAACATGGGCCACCCAATACAAATACTGGGACCTGTCTGTATCAGGGTACAGGTTATTTCGTAGGGACAGGGTGATTGGGAAAGGAGGGGGTGCGGCACTATATGTGAAGGAAGAAAAAATTACTCACCTTAGTAATTATGTTTCTTCTATTGGAGTCTTGCTGTATTCTGACAAGTGCAGTTAGCCCCAGCCTTTAAACTGTCCCAGAGAACAAAGGGTTAACATTTCTATGCAGAGCATAGAATGCTGAGCTCGAGCTCGTTTGATGTCTCTGTCTGTTTCCCTTTGAACGCTAACCATCAGATTCTTATGAGCAACACTCTAATAATATTCTATGTGGAAATTGTAAAACAAAATTTTTAATAGCCAACTGGCAACAAAAAGTTTTGGACTACCAAAAGAAGACTTAAGTCAGGAAACCCAAAACTCAAAACCCAAACAGGAATATAACAAAATAAACACCCATACAAGAAGAGGGTGTAAAAAGCACCCCTGAGGTGCAACACTGCACCTGCCCAGCCACTTCCCAAAACAGGTTCTGAGAGGGGAGGCAGGGAGGGAGGTCAGAATACAGCAAGACTCCAATAGAAGAATCATAATTACTAAGGTGAATAATTTTTTCTTCAAACAACTTGAAGTCTAGCTGTATTCTGACAAGTGCAGACTACTAAGCAGTACCTCCATGGAGGAGGGACAGAACCTACTTTGGGAATAGGCTCCGAAGTACTGCTGTGCCAAACTGAGCATCACTCCTAGCCTGGATATCCAAAGAGTAATGCTTGGTAAAGGTATGGACTGTTTTCCAGGTGGCTGACTGACAAATTTCTAAGAAAGGGATATCCCTGGCAGCAGCCAGGGAAGCAGCTGTACCTCTTGTGGAATGAGCCCTCAGGACTGAGGGTGGAGTTTTTCCCAGTTTTTCATAGCAGAATTGTATACAAGACACAATCCACCTGGCAATAGATCTCTTGGTGGCAGGTTTGCCCTTCCTACTTCCATAAGTGAGAACAACTGAGGGAGTCAAACCTGTGGCCCTTGGTACGCTTCTATGTAGTAACTAATGGCTCTTTTAACATCTAAACTGTGTAGCCTCCTCTCTCCTGAGGAAGAATGATCAGTGAAGAAAACAGGAAGAGACATAGACTGGCTTAAATGGAAGTCTGAAACCACTTTGGGCAAGAACCTTCCATTGGTTCTAAGGATCACTTTATCCCTGTGAAAGGAGATAAAATCAGATTCCACTGACAGGGCTTGCAATTCACTGATATGCCTGGCAGAGGTAATGGCTACCAAGAACACAGTTTTCCAAGTCAAGTACTTAAGCTCTGCTGAGGACATAGGCTCAAAAGGGGGTTGCATAAGTTGAGCAATGCAAACATTCAAATCCCAGGCAGGGGCGGGGTCTCTAAAAGGAGGATTGGTGTGAAGCAATCCTTTAAAAAATTTACAGAACACAGGGTAAGAGGATAGTGAGGAAGACTTCCCCACAGAGAGAAACGCAGAAACAGCTGACAAGTGTACCTTAAGAGTAGCTGGTCTGAGGCCTAGCCCATTACGATGGATCATATAATCCAGAACAGTAGGCAATCCAGCAGTATCTGGATAAATATGCTTCTTAGAACACCAAATGCTGAATCTCTTCCATTTGGAGTTATAAGTCTTTCTGGTGGAGGGCTTTCGAGAAGCTTTGAGAATATTCAGAACCCTCTGGGAAAGATGCAGATCTGCAAACTCTAACTCTTCAACAGCCACACCTTGAGATTGAGAGACTGGAGAGTGGGGTACCAAATCCTCCCCTGAGAGGATGTTAGCAGGTTGTAATTCCTGGGAAGAGACAGGGGCAGATGGACTGCTAGGGACAGCAACAGGGGGTACCAGGGCTGTCTGGCCCAATCTGGAGCAATCAGAATCACTTTGCAAGGTTGAGACCTTATTTTGACTAAAACTTTGAACAGGAGTGGGACGGGAGGAAGGCATACAGAAACTTCCCTTCCCAATTCAGAATCAGGGCATCCATGGGGACTGAGCCCAAGACTGGAGGTCTTCAACAAAAGAGAGGGAGTTGGTGATTGTCTGGAGCTGCAAAGAGATCTATCTCTGGAGTGCCCCACCTTGAGAAAATCACTTTCAACACTTGAGGGTCCAGGGACCATTCGTGATGGCCCTGAGAGATCCTGCTCAGTGCATCTGCTAGCACATTGTCCTTCCCTGGAAGGTGAACTGCTACCAGAGAGGTTTGCAGGGAATTAGCCAGGGACCACAACTTCATGGCTTCCGTGCACAAGGCTGTGGACTGAGTGCCTCCCCGCTTGTTAATGTACCATGTGGTGGTGGTGTTGTCCGTTCTGACCTGAACCACCTTGTTCTGTACTGATTGAGAGAAAGCTTTCAGGGCCAGAAAAACTGCCCTGAGCTCTAGGAGATTGATATGGAGAAGGGATTCTTGGGGGGGACCACAGCCCATGGGCAGTGAGGGCCCCCAGATGGGCTCCCCAGCCCAGTAGAGAAGCATCCATGGTAAGGACCACTGAACAAGGCTGAATGGCAAAAGGAACACCTTGTCTTAAATTGTCCTGATCCTGCCACCATTAGAGGGCTTGGATCAAGGTCAGAGTCACTGGGATCAGTTTGGTAAGGGAATCTTTCCTCTGAGACCAAAAAGCTCTCAGATGGAACTGAATATCCCTCATCTGGAATCTTGCCCCTTGGACCACTGCTGTTGAAGCTGCCATGTGGCCCAAGAGCTGGAGGAAGTGCCTTGCTGGTCAAGATACCCGAAGGCTGAAGGAAGAGGCTAGTTCCATAAGAGCCCCTGCCCTTTCTAGGGGGAGAAAGGCTCTTGCCCTGACTGTGTCCAGTTCTGCCCCTATAAAAGTAAGAAGCTGGACTGGTTTGAGAACTGACTTGGGAAGGTTGAGAAGAAATCCTAGAGAAGTGAGCACTTGCTTGGTCACTTGCAGGTGAGACTTGACTTGGTCTGGAGACTGGTCCACTATTAGCCAATCATCCAGATATGAAAAAATGGAAATCTTTTGCCTTCTTAGAAAGGCAACTACTACTGCCAGGCAATTTGTGAAAACCCTTGGGACTGAGGTTAGGCCAAAGGGCATTGCTCTGAACTGATAGTGGCCTGAGGGCAACTCGAACCTGAGGTACTTTCTGTGGGAGCACCTGATGGGAATGTGAAAGTAGGCATCTTTGAGGTCCAGGGAGGCTAGCCAGTCCCCTGGCCTTAGAGAGGGAAGGATAATTCCCAGAGTTACCCTCTTGAACTTTGGTTTTAAAAGATGTTTGTTTAGATATCTTAGGTCTAGGATGGGTCACCACTCCCCTGTCTTTTTGGGGGTCAGGAATTACCTGGAGTACAGCCCTTTGCCCCAATGTAGGGTAGGTACTCTCTCTATGGCTATTAAGGCCAGAAGACAAGAAACCTCTGCCTCTAGGGCAAGGGTTTCAGAGATTTGCAGGTGGAAAAGATCTGGCTCTCATCTTTGGAAATTTCTTGAAGCTGAGAACCAGTCCCTGGCTTACCACTTCCAGGACCCACTTGTCTGATGTAATAGACATCCAGTCCTGGACAAAGTAAGCCAGCCTGCCCCCTACTATTCGTCGATCCAGGCAGGCCCATCAGGGTGTCTGCTTGGTAGGGGCTTTAGGCTGAGGGGTGGATGCAGCCCTGCTCATCCCCCTTCTGCCTCTCCCTCTGAAGAACTCCCTCTGGAAAAAGGAAGAAGAGGCCTGTGCTTGGTAAAAAGACCTTTGAAAAGGCCTGCCCCTGCCCCTAGACTGCTGCCTTTGAGGAGTTGCCTGCCTCTCCTTGGCCTGAGCACTCCTGTAAATGGTCCTGTACTTGTCCATTTTCTTCATGTAATTCTGTCTGCTCCCCAGACAGAGAATTACCCACTACAGGAAAATCCTTGGCTTTAGCCTGGGTATCCTGCGAGAGGCTAGTACATCAGAGCCAAGACATTCTCCGAAGAGCCACAGATGTAGCCATGACTCTTGATGACACATCATTAGAGTCTACAGCAGCATGAAACTGAACTTTGGATGCCTCAATCCCATCTGCTGCCCCCTCCTCCAGCTCCTTGACTAGCTGGGGGGAGGCCTGTTTCGCCAGTGCCAGTACAGTGCCCCACCTGGACCTCTGGTACCTGGCTGTATAGGCCATGTAATTTGCCTGTCTGAGTCCCAGGGAAGATGCCATGTACAGTTTTTTTGCCATGGCATCAATCTTCCTAGAGTCTTTGTCTGTGGGGGTGAAGTCAAGGGAATGCTTGCCTTATCACAGGCAGCAGGATGCACAACCCCAACATGGCTGCATTGGTGGTATAAAAACTCTGTTTCTGAGCCTGACAGTGTATACCTGTTGTCCATTCTTCTGTCCACAGGAGGTATAGAATTGGGAGACTTCAGAATTGTTTGTGTCTGTTTCCCAAAAGATTTGTGGAGGGGAATAGACAGTCTCCTGGACTCTGGGATGTCCATCATTTCTACATAATCTGGCTCCTCCTGATCCTCGATTGCCTCTTCCATTGGAAGTTGGAGGGTCTCAGCCACTTTCTGTAGAACATAAAGTGGGAAGGGGACTCAGAAAGTCTAGGAGGGGATACACTTAAAGCTCTGTTTGGGAGATGTCCGGTTCCACAGGCACATCTAGACTTTCACCATCACCATCAATAACATCAAATTCCAATTCCTCCTCAAACTCTGGTTCATAAAATTCTTCCAAAGTATAATCATGAACCAGGGGAACCGACCAAACTGAGCCCTTGCCAAAAGGTGCCAGATCAGTCGGAACTGAGAGAAGTGATTCCACAATCCTTATCGCTCTGGCTATTTCTTCAGTGGTCAGAACATGGACTTCTGGATCTGAACTGGATGATTTTTCTTTTTGCTTTCTTTTTGTCAGAACCAACCCCTCAGGATTGGCTCTCCTTTTGCCCAAAGAAGTATTGCCCTGGTCTGAGGGCATTCCTTCTGGTTCAGTCGGAACCGAACTGGGCTGGCCATCCGGGTCAGTGGCATCTCAACCTCCTTTTCCCTCAGTCTACCTAATCTCTTTTCCAGGGTAGATTTGGGAAAATTCTTGCAAATTTGGCAGTCTGAATCCAGGTGGTCAAACCCCAGACAATAAACACAGGTGGTGTGGGGATCGGCCTTAGCAAAGACCTCCCCACACTCACTGCAGTGTTGAAACCCAGTGGGCTCGTTTTTTTTCTTGGGTTTTTCAGACATGGCCAACCTAACCAAACTTACCCTTTTTTCGGCAACCACCAGGCAAGACTCCCTTATCGATTCCTAACCGTGTCACAGGTATTGGAAAAAAACATTTCAAAAACACGTTTTTTTAGAACCGATAAGAACCGGTAACCACACTCTAAAATTTACACAAGAATTAAACAAATGATCAGTTCGGCCAAACCGATCCACACTTTTTACAAGTTCCACACAGAAACACAGTACAAAACTATCTAGTACTCATGATACCACAGACAGAGACTGAACCGAGTTATGCAAGAAACTTTTATCGGTTAGAAACTGACAAAAAAACGACACTTAAACTGACTTTCTAACCGAGCTGCAGGAGAAATCTCCAGAGCTACTGTTCAGTGAGGCGGAGTAAAGAATCTGACGGTTAGCGTTCAAAGGGAAACAGACAGAGACATCAACCGAGCTCGAGCTCAGCATTCTATACTCTGCATAGAAATGTTAACCCTTTGTTCTCCAGGGCAGTTTGAAGGCTGGGGCTAACTGCACTTGTCAGAATACAGCAAGATTTCAAGTTGTTTGAAGGACTGAAGTGTGTAAGGGAGGAAGGGGAGGAAGGTAGTACGGAGTCAATTTGGATGCAAATCCAGAATTCCAAGAATAGGATTCTTAGAATGGGAGTGGTGTACAGGCTGCCATCTCAGATGGAGGAGTTAGACAGGGAACTAGCGGGACAGATCAGGAGGACCTGCGAGAAGGGTAGTGTGGTGATTGTGGGGGACTTCAGCATGCCAGGAGTGGACTGGAGAACCCCAACAACCAGGAACAGAAGGGAACAGGTACTGCTGGATGCCTTCCAGGACAGCTTCCTGCTGCAAATGTTCAGTGAATCAACCAGGTTAAGGAATACCCTTGACCTTGTGCTGGCAAATGAGGACTTTGTGAGAGAACTTACAGTGGAGGAACTGCTGTCAGGGAGTGGCCACCACTCAGTATAGCTCACATATGATATGGGCAAGGAAGGAGTGGAATCTGGCACAAGAGTGCTGGACTTCAGGAGGGCCGACTTTGGGAGGATGGGGAAGTGGTAAAAGGGTACCTGGCCAGAATTCAGTCTAGTATGGACACTAACCAGAGGTGGGAGCTCATAAAGCTGGGGATAGTGGAGGCAACCAAAACCTGCTGCAGGGCCCAGAGCAAGAAGGGTAGGGCTAAGAAACTGAGCTGGTTGAGCAAGGAGGTCATGGAAAAGGTAAGGAGGAAAAAGAGCTGCCTTTAGGAAGTACAAGAAAATAGGAAGAGGGGAGGACAGGGAGGAGTACTTGATGGAGTCAAAGGAAGTGACAAGGGCCATAAGGGGAGCAAAGGCATCTATGGAACTCAGGCTGGCGCAAGGCATTAAGAAGGGGGAGAAGGACTTCTTTACGTACATCAGGAAGAAAAGGATCTGTAAGGACCACATAGTAGGGATTAGGAAGGAGGGGGGTTGGGTGGAAGCAGGGTGCGATAAGGCAGAAGCACTAAATGAGTACTTCTGCTCAGTATGTACTAAAGAGAAGAGGGGGTGACACCCAAGGGGGGAGAAATGGCAGAAACGGGGGGAGGGGTGACAGATGGGGAAATCATGGAGGGCAGAGTTCATGAGGGTTTGAAGGCACTGAGGGTGGATAAGGTGCCAGGCCCAGATGGCATCCACCCCAGGGTACTGAAGGAGCTGGCAGAGGTCCTTGCAGGACCTTTGGCAGACCTATTTAATGCCTCACTACATTCAGGGTGTGTACCTCAGGACTGGAGGATGGCTCATGTGGTGCCCCTCCACAAGAGTGGCCCCAAGGATGAACCGGGAAACTACAGGCCAGTGAGTCTCACATCCATCGTGGGTAAGCTAATGGAGACTATCATAGAAACATAGAAACAGAAGCTGATGGCAGATAAGGACCTCAAGGCCCATTCAGTCTGCCCATTTCTTTTTCTACCTTATAAATGTGCCATCGGCCTTTGCTCGGTCAGTGGCCTATCTATTCATACTCATCTGTATTGCTCCCTTATGCCTAACCCATGCCTGTTTGAAGCCCTGCACTGTATTCATAGCCACCACTTCCTGAGGTAGGCCGTTCCATGCATCCACCACCTTTTCTGTGAAAAGAATTTCCTCACATTCTCCTTAATCGACCTCCTCTAATCTCATGCTGTGTCCTCTTGTCCTGCTATTTTCTTATATTTAAACATGTTAGACTCTTTCACCTTGTTAATGCCCTTAAGGTGTTTGAATGTCTCGATCATATCACCCTCTCCTCCTTTGCTCTAGGGTATACATATTGAGCTCCTTAATCTGTCCTCATATGTCTTCTGATGCAGTCCCTGCACCATTTTGGTTGACCTTCTGACTGCCTCAATTTGGTTAATGTCCTTGGAGTGTGGCATCCAGTACTGCACGCAGTACTCCAGATAGGGCCTAACCAGTGTCTTGTAAAGAGGGATTATTGCTTCCTCTTACAACTTGTGATACCTACTAATACACCCTAGCATTCCCCTAGCCTTACCTACTGCTTTAGAGGTCTGCTTGGATGATTTCAGGTCATCAGTGATGATGATGCCCCAGTCTCTTTCTTCCTTTGTGACTGCCAGCAGCTCCCCTCCCAGCCTATATGTGGCTTCAGGGTTTCTCGTCCCTACGTGCATGATCTTGCACTTCTTTGCATTAAATCCCAGTTGCCACTCTTCTCACCATTTTTCTAGTTTATCCAGATCTCTTCTCATTCTGCCCACCCCATCTGGATCATCTACTCTGTTGCAGATCTTGGTGTCATCTGCAAACAGACAAGCCTTACCCTCTAGTCCATCTGCAAGGTCACTAATGAAGATATTGAAGAGGACTGGCCCCAGGACTGATCCCTGAGGTACCCCAATTGTGACTTGCATCTCTTCTGACTGTATACCATTTACCACCACTCTCTGTTTTCTGCCCATCAACCAGTTTACCACCCAGTTGACCAACTTCTGACCCATCCCAAGCCTACCCAGCTTATTTATCAATCTTCTATGTGGAACAGTGTCAAAAGCTTTGCTGAAGTCAATGTAGGCAACATCAACTGCTCCCCCTTGGTCCACCACTCTGGTTACCCAGTCAAAGAAATCTATGAGATTAGTTTGACAGGACCTTCCTTTTGTAAACCCATGCTGTCTTGGATCCTGTGCCCCTATGGATTCCAGGTGTTGCACTATCCTTTCCTTAAGGAGTGCCTCCATAATCTTGCCCACTACTGAGGTAAGACTGACTGGTCTGTAGTTCGCTGCCTCCTCCCTGCTACCACTCTTGTGGAGTGGCTGGTGGCCCTCCTAGAAGCCAAAGGACTACAGGACAGCAGACAGCATGGCTTCATATGGGGCAGATCCTGCCAAACTAGCCTGGTGGAGTTCTATGACTGGGTAACTAGGCAACTGGACAGGGCCATGCAGTGGATGTCCTGTATCTGGACTTCTGTAAGACATTCGACTTGGTGCCACATGGAAAGCTGGGAAGTAAGTTAGTAGGCACAGGGGTGGGTGCAAAGCTGATGAGATGGGTAGGGAACTGGCTTCAGGGAAGGCAACAGAGGGGGTGGTGGTGGTGGGTTGGGAGTTCTCACACCCAAGGGTAGTGATGAGCGTGTTCCACAGGGCTTGGTGTTGGGACCAGTGTTGTTTGGGATATTCATTGCAGACATATCATTGGACATCGAGAGCAAGATCTGTCTGTTTGTTGATGATACCAAGGTAGAAGCAGTGGTGGATGACCTAGGGGGATGGCAGGGGTTGCAGGATGATCTGGCAAAGCTTAAAACCTGGTCAGACACCTGATAACTGGGGTTTAATGACAAAAAGTGCAAGGTGCTGCATTTTGGGATGAAGAACCCAAGGAGGAGTTACCAGCTGTGGGGGAGTGCAGTTAGCCCAGACAGAGGAGGAGGAGAAAGGATCTGGGGGTGCTCATTACAGGGTCAATGAACAACTCAGCATAATGTAGGAAGGCAGCTGCAAAGGCCAACAAAATGCTGGACTGTATTGCAAAGGGTATATCCTTGAGGAGGGAGGAGGTGATTCTGCCAGTGTATAGATCATTAGTTAGACCACACCTGGAGTACTGCGAGCAGTACTGGCACCCATATCTGAAGAGGGACATTAAGTTACTGGAGGGGGTGCAGCACAGGGTGAAAAAAAGATGATCAAGGGACTGGGGGACTTATCATATGAGAGGAGGCTGAGGGAGTTGAACGTGTACTCACTGGAGGAGAGGAGAGGAGGGGGGGACATGATTGAAACCTTTAAGTACATGAAAGGAATAAACAAGACAGGTACAGAGGGGCTTTTAAAGTAAGGGAAGGGAGGGACACCAGGGGCCATGATTTGAGACTGGAGGCAGGAAGGTTCAGGAGGGAGATGAGGAGACACTTTTTTACAGAGAGGATGGTGGCTGGGTGAAATGCGTTACCTGCAGAAGTGGTATCCAGTAGAACAGTGGACTACTTCAAAAGGGGATGGGACAGGACAAGGAGTAGGGTCAATGAAGGGGAAGGGTGGAAGGGAGGGAGGGAGCAGAAGCTGCAGAATAAGGGGTGCTAGCTGCACATTCGAGCAGACTTGATAGACCTCTAGGCCTTTAGCTGCTGGTAAATTTCATACGTTCGTATAAACTATGAACAGTTCCAGGGATAAATCCAGAGTTTCTTCAAATGTTAGATGGAGATTCATAGTTCAAATCCGATGCATTCAGATTTTCCAAAGGTTGATCCAAAATGTTCAGGAGGCAGCAGTATTTTCAGAGGCCTCAGTGGGGTGTGCAATAGATTGCACATTGAGTTTTATAATGGAATAGCAACAGTGTTCAGATGAAGTTGATCACATGGCTGCACAAAGTGTAAAAGTTTATGACAGTACTCAGTTTGTGTGAGGTGCCAGCCAGGCCTGGAAAACAAGCAGTGAAGAAAATGGATTTCTTGATTGTAGATCAAATGAAGAAGAGCCTTCTTGCTGAGATAGGGGCTTGCCCCCACCCCAGACTTGCTTCATAGTATGCATAACAATGAGCTTGATTGTAGAATCTTAATTGGCTGGACTGAATACATTTAATTGAAAGTTCACAAGTGGAAGCCTAATTTCAGTTATTAGGCCTGCATTCACAAGTTGGCAAGACAAGTTGGAAGATGTCACATCTGCATAAAAGGTGGTGTTCCTTTCAGGTAGAAAAATCAATGTTCAGAGTCAGTCATGATTCCAAGACCTCATGGTAAACAAGTAAAGGAGGTAGTTTCAACCTTTTCATGATCGAAGTTCCCATCAAGATGATCAATAGAATGAACGGTTGCCAGACAATCAGAGATGGATGTTGCCAGATGAAGATGCGGCAATGACACTGTGAGTCACAAATATGGCTTCCTGGATTGTGCAGGAATAAGATTTGAAACATGGAGCAATACTGTTGTGTATGGTGACATATCCAAGGTTCCTTGCCATTGACAAGGGAGTAGTGCAAGATTCAAATAAAAATTTGTTAACACATGCAATAGAAGTGCATAATGTGGCAATGCCACTGACCTATACATCTATCATGTATGAGATCAAGGATATGTCCAAATTACAGATCCTGGAAGAGATAACCAAAGGGTTGTAAGCATATAAAAGCAGTAAGCAGTGCAAAGGACTTTTCTAGCTATGGGATGCTCATCTGCTTCCTTAATGTGAGCAGAAATTAATTCATTAACATGAACATTTGTCAGGTCAAACCCCTTCACAATATCCTTAATATTGTAAATATAAATCACTCTTAATGAGCAAAACCATGTACACCATGCAGTTGGAGGTATGATATTATATTTCATACTATCATGAACCTTTAACATATGTGTTTGAATGATGGCTATATCAACCCTATTTAAAATAGATATGTCAGAGCCAAATAGGCTTCAGTCTAAACCTGTGTTGTTGTTTTTTGTAAATAAGAAAAACAAAACAAAACCAAAATGCCTAGTGCGTTCGGGTAGGTTTACAGTCTTAAGATGTACCACTAGCGGTCAGGATGTGAAAATCCTAAGTGTGTGTATGGGGTGCATGCGTGATATGAGTCCCTATATAGGGGGTCATTAATGAGTACCTGGTATGCTGCCATCACATCCAATCCAATCATCATTTATAAAAAAAAAAAAGTGGGAAATGTTTGTTGTGAAACATAAAACAAATCATTTCAAGTTCTAAAGTATGACATCTAAAATCACTGGGATGTGCATGAGCTGCACATTATTAACTAGGGTACCTGGTTGAGAAGTGGCTGTTAGACCACTGGGTGGGCCAGGGTTCTGTTTTGGGCACTCAGTATTAAGTGTCACAAATTATGAGGCATCATTGTGTAAAACCTTAAGGTCTAATGGCTTTTATTGCCATAAAAATGTGGATACAAAATTCCTGATTATCAATAAAATGTAAACAGGAGTCCAGATCAAGTCTAGCTTCTAGGATTGATCCAAAGCAATAATAATAATATTCAGTAGGGCCTCACTACCCTTCTGGATGATGAACATGTCTTTTAGGACTTTAGTGTGAATTCCACAGGATGCAATTAAATCATGTGGGCTTGTGAGGTATTCTGCCAATTAGGTCACTGGTTCTTATGTGCAATAAGATGTGCAGTTTGGGCTTGTAAGAAGACCCATACTTTTAAAAAGAATAATAAGCATAAATAAGCAAGCATCTCTCTCTCTCTCTCTCTCTGGAACCTAAAAGGAAAGAGAAAAGAAAAACGTAGTTAGTTTAGTACTATTCCACCCATTGAGGTAAGGAAAAGTAATTTAATCTCCTTTAAACAGGTTCATTTGACTGGCATGTAGTCATTTATCAATGACTGTTATAGTGAGGCAGTCTAACTTGGAAGACTGCTGGACTGAGTTTGTTTACAGTGGGATAGGGCCTGTTGTTGGGCCTTGCCCATACATTGTGAAGCAAACAAATGTACCTTTTGGATGCCTTGTTTGAGTTAACATATTTATCTACTGATGCTCCATCGGCAGTGGCAGTACACAGTACCAGAAGTAAATTTTCTGGGAGTCTGGAGTAAGGAGGCTGAGGACAGCTGTCACAAGGGAGGCCCACAGGAAGGAGACAGAGGACACCACAAGGAAAGGAAGCAGCTCCTGGTGGGGGACTCAATTATTAGGGGGATAGAACTGGGGGAAGCAGGGAAAACTGAAGTAAGGTGCCTGCCTGGTGCCATGGCTTGGAGGGACAGGAAGCGCATCCTCAGGATTACGGGAACAGCTGCACGGGAGTCTGAGCTGGATGTCATTGCCCACCTAGGGACAAATGACTTGGCTCATCATGAGATTAGAGCAGTGCAGAAGGACTTTGTAGAATTGGGGAGGGGCCCAAGACAAGTAGCACACACAGTATCCTTCTCAGAGGTGATGCCTGTCAATGGCATGAGTGAGGTGAGGTACTTTGCACCATGCAGTTTAATGAATGGTTGAAAAAATGGTGTGGAGCACAGGGGTTTGGCTTCACTGGGGACTGGGGTTCCACCTGGAGGGACACCAGCCTGTACTGGCAGGATGGTCTGCATCTGTACAGGAAGGGAACAAGTCTTTTAAGCAATCGGTTTAAATGCTTCATTGGCAAGCTTTTAAACTAGTCAAGGGGGGAGGCACTTATAAGCAGCAGAAAAATCCCGGCCTCCCCCTACAAAACAGGGTACTAAATGAGAAAAAGACCAAGGTAGAAAGGTCAGTGGGGGATGCTGCTACAGAAGGTAAAGCCATCAAAAAATGGAGAGCAATGAGTACCAATGCCCGTAGTCTGAGTAACAAGCTTCCTGAATTAGTGGCCTTGATGGAGGAGGAACATCTGGATATTGTGGCAGTCACAGAAACATGGTACACACAAAACCATGACTGGGATGTAAAAATACCAGGATGCACTATCTACAGGAGGGACAGGGAGGGTAAAAGAGGAGGAGGAGTAGCTCTTTACATAAGGGAAGGAATCAAGCAACAGAACAAAAGGGTAAACAGGGAGGAAGAAGCACTGTGGGTAAATTTGGAGACCGGCAATGGCACCACACGCATAGGGTTAGATACAGACCCCTCTCAGGGGAGGAAATGGACAAGGAAATGATAGAAAGTATACTTAGAATGGCAGAAAAGGGGAGATATTGCTGATGGGTGATCTGAATATGCCAGATGTTAACTGGAGTGCAGTTGCAGCAGCCACTTCTAAGAGTGGGGTTATTCTAGATGCCCTACAGGGGGCATGCCTTAGACAACTAGTATTGGAGCCCACTCGAGAGGAGCAATCTTAGACCTGGTTCTCTCAAATGGAGATGAAGAGAGGATCACAGATGTAGAAGTGGAAGCCATCTGGGAACTAGCGACCATCGAACAGTATGGTTCACAATAAACACAGCAATAGAGTCAAGCCATACAAAGACAAAGGTACTGGATTTTAGGAGGGCTGACTTTGTCAAAATGGGTGAGTGCCTAAGGAATGCACTAGCAAATGGGCAGGAAGGAGGGTGGAAGAACAATGGGGAATAATAAAACTGCCATCACAGAGGTATCAAGCCTTTTGTAAAGCAAATAAACAAAACAAAAAGAGGTAGAAACCACTATGGATCTCAAAGGAAGTGGCAGTGAAGGTTCAAGAGAAAAGAAAGCATTCAGGAAGTACAAGGAATCACAGAAGGAACAGGACAGAGAACTGTATCAGTTAAAGCAAAAGGAAGCTGGGAAGGCAGTCAGAACAGCAAGGCCCAAACCGAGGAAAAGATAGCCAACCTCAGTTAAGAAGGGGATAAAACCTTTTATAGGTACATTAGGGAGCGAAGGAAGACCAAGGAGGGATAGTGAGGCTTAATAAAGGGGAGGGAGGGTGGGCAGAGGTGACTGTGAAAAGCAGAGATACTAAACAAATATTTTTGCTCAGTATTTACAAAGGAAGAGGGAGGTACCTAATACAAACAGTAGAAACACTCTGGATACAGAAGTTGATACCAGCCCATTTACAGAAGAAAGGGTTCTGAAAGAACTCTTAAAACTGAAGGTGGACAAAGCAATGGGGCCTGATGGGATTCATCCCAAAATTCTAAAAGAACTAAGGGTAGAACTAGTGACACCACTGACTACCCTCTTTAACAAATCATGGGAAGATGGGGTGGTACCCGAGGACTGGAGGAGGGCAGATGTGATTCCCCTTCACAAAAGTGGGAGCAAGGCAGAAGCAGGAAACTACAGACCTGTTAGTTTAACCTCAGTGGTAGGGAAAATGATGGAATCACTTCTGAAGCAAAGAATTGTTAAATATCTAGATGCCAGAGGGGCACAGGACCCAAGGCAGCATGGATTCACAGCGGGAAGGTCATGCCAGACAAATCTGATAGATTTCTTTGACTGGGTGACCAAAGTAGTTGATCAGGGAAGGGCTGTGGACATGGCCTACCTAGACTTTAGCAAGGCATTTGACACAGTCACACAAAAGATTAATATATAAGTTAGCCAGCCTGGGAGTGGGTCCCAAGATGACAGCCTGGGTAAAAATTGGCTGGAGAATAGGACACAGAGAGTAATAGTAAATGGAGTCCACTCAAAAAAGGGGTTAGTAGTGGGGTACGCGAGGGTTCAGTATTAGGACCAGTCCTCTTCAATGTCTTTATAAGTGACATTGCAGAGGGACTGGAAGGAAAATATGTCTCTTTGCAGATGACACAAGATCTGCAACAGAGTTGATGCACAAGGTGGAGTGGAAAGGATGAGAAGGGACTTGGCAAGGTTAGAGGAATGGTCAAATGTATGGCAGCTTAGATTCAATGCTAAGAAGTGCAGGTAATGCACCTGGGAAACAAAAACCCAGGTGAAGAGTACACAATGGGGGGTGAGATACTAACAACAACAAAAATTGAAAGGGACCTGGGGGTAGTCATATCAGATGACCTAAAGGTGGGCAAGCAATGTGAGAGGGCAGCAAGGAGGGCTGGGGGGATACTGGGATGCATAGGGAGAGGCATCACCAGTAGAAAACAGGAAGTTATTATCCTCTGTACAGACAGCTAGTGAGACCCCATCTGGAGTACTGTGTGCAGTTCTGGAGACCCAATCTCCATAAAGACATAGACAGGATGGAAGCTGTCCAGGGAGGACAACTAAAATGTTGCAGGGTCTGCACGGAAGACATATGAAGAGAGACTTAAGGAGCTTAATATGTATAGCCTCAAGGAAAGGAGGGAGAGGGGGGACATGATAGAAACTTTCAAGTACCTCAAGTAAACAAAGTCCAAGAGGGTAGCATCTTTCAAAAAAAGAGGTGCGCAAGAACAAGGGGGCACAATTTGAAGATAGAAGGGGGGCAGCTCAGAGGTAATTTAAGGAAGTATTTTTTCACAGAGAGGGTGGTGGATGTCTGGAAAGGCCTTCCAGAGGAGGTTGTGGAGTCACAAACAGTGGTGGAATTCAAGCATGCATGGGACAGTCATAAGGTAGTTCTAGGGGGTGGGGGTAGGAAGAAGTAGGCTGCTGGTTAACTAGGATCTGCAGCTTATCCATCAGGTAGGGAAATGGGCAGACTGGGTGGGCCAAGCGGTCCTTATCTGCCGTCAAATTCTATGTTTCTATGTCTCATGAACTGTCCGGTCATGATTTCAAAAATGTGGTACACTGTGTACTTGCAGAGGGTGTCCCTCTTATTGCTATAAGGAGTAAAGGCAATAATAAATCCCAGTCTTTTGAGGGTTTTCTGAACAAGTTTGGATAACATAACTTTGATCTGACTGTTAGCCCATTCCACCTGTTCTGATGACTGTGGGTTGTAAGCGACATCAAACTTTTGTTTTACCCATAACAAATCCAGAATTTCCTGCATTACTTGGGCTATAAAGCTGGATCCCTGAAATGTGAATCTACTTTTAGGGGTAAAGCCCTACCTGGTAAATAGCTGGTTTACCAAGACATTTGCAATCACTTTGACTGTGTTGTTCTCTTTTGGGATAGCTTTAAACTGTTTGGAAATAAGGTTGATGATCGCAAGTGCAAACTAGTTGTTCTTAGTAGTTGGTATAAGGCCAATGTAGTCAATCTGGATGTTGTTCCAGGGGCCTTATTGCCTCTGGGATTACAATGTATTTTTCTTAGCTGATATAGGATTGCTCTGTGCACAGATCAAACAGTTACTAATTTAGCGTTCTACATCATTTCAGTCTGTCTAGTGTTTTTACTGACTCACTGGTGTCCACCAGTTGGAGTATCATGTACTTGGTACAGAAGATAAAATCTACTCTCCAGTGGTGGCTCCAGCTTCTGCTGGTTACCAGGGCACTGGGTGAGCACCACAGTTGGCAGCCAGGGCACCTATAGAAACCAGAATTTAAATCATGCGTGTATATTCCTGCACCCCCCCAAAAAAAATGAAGCTTTCCCAGCAGCCAGCCAGTTATCAGGCCATTTCAACCCTCCCCTCACTCCAGAAACAGAACACAGGAGTTCCAGTTTGAAAATCTCAGGGTCAAGCAGAAAACCACATCAGAAGGCTCCAAGTCTCCCCTCATGCAACTCCAACTGCCACATTACCCTAGCAATCACAAAACACCCCCGCCCCAACCCCAATACACAAAATAGAGCAGCCCCCCCTTCCCAAGTCAGCAATCCAAACATCAGGACACTTTAGTTTTACAGTTTCTCTCCCACCACCTTTCAAACTCCTGGCTTCCCCAAACAAGTGTTAAAAAAATGCCCCCTTTCTCCATCCTTTCTAGTATTTGAAGTATGCAGAGTCTGAGCCAGGCCTGGTAGAGGTGCTGGAGAGGTAAAAAAAATAAAAGAAAGCTCCCTCACAGCCAGCCAGTTATCAGGCCATTTCAACCCTTCCCTCACTCCAGAAACAGAACACAGGAGTTTCATTTTTAAAATTGCAGGCCAAAGCACAAAATCACATCAGAAGGCTCCAAGTCTCCCCCCTTGCAACAACAACTGCCCCATTACATCAGGTAACAGCAACACCCCAGCCCCTACCCCCACCCAGCAGCCAATACACAAGATACAACAACACAGCACAGCCCCCCCTTCCCAAGTCAAACATCCAAACATCTCAGGACACATCTTTAGTTATACTGTTAAACTCCCAATACAAACCCCTTTCAAACCCCTGACCCCCAAACAATTGTAAAAAAAATGCCCCACAATAAAATACAAAACAACAGCACAGCACAGTGCCCACTGCCCCTCCTTTCCTTCTCCAAGTCAGCCATCCAAACATCTAGCACACTTTAGTTATTTATTGTACGTTAAACTCAAGTCTCTCCCACCCTCTTTCAGTCAAGTGGTGGCCCCTGGCTTCCCTCAAACCAAACAACTGTAAAATAAAAATGCACCCTTTCTCCTTACCAGTACAGTACATGATGCAGCTGCTGCAGGAAAGGTCTCGGTCTGATTGTTGGGGCAGCCGTTGTTGAGTTTTGGGTTGCAAATGCAATTAGAGCCCAGAAGGAGATGGTTGGGGTTGGCACTGATGACTCCGAGTCTTGTCCGCGGCTCCTCCATTCGGATCTGGTCCAGGACAGCAGGACTCCAGGTCGGCAACTCGGCAGACGGTGGTGGAGGGATGATTGTCTCAAGATTTAAAAAAAATTGGCGGGTCAAATCCAGATCAGGCAGGCGGCACACAGGCAACAAATGAAGCAAGAAAGAAGGATTAAAATTACAATGATAGTCTTCTTCTTGGCAAATAAAAAGAAACTGTTCAAATGTCCATGCTTCTTTATTGCCGGAACAAACACTCAGTGAGCAAGCTGATTGGCTGTTGAATTAGAGATTTCATTGGCTCACATTATCTCTCTTCGGATTTCCTGTGTCTAGATTGGTCCCTTTACTTATTTTTCAGTTCCCCCACTGGCTGCTTGCTTCCTGAGTCTGCAAGCATGGCTTAGCTCTGTGATGATGTGTGCGCCCCCCCCCACGTGCGTGGTGTGAGTTTTTAAATTATGTTCGGGGGAGTCAGGGCTTGGTAGGAGGATGACAGCAGGATTGTGTATTGTGGCCAGACTGCTCGGTTGGGTGGAGAATGAAGTTGGTGCCACATCTATAGCACTGCGCGGTGGGGATCACTGCATGGCAGGGGTTCATTCTTCCTGGACACAGGGTCGGATGGCAACTGGTATTCTGTGCTTGAGTGGGGGAAGATGAATTCAGGTGGCAGATGCAATAAAAAAAGTTTTAGTGCTTGCGCACACTAGATGCAGATTCAGATGGCAACTGAGACTAGCTGGAGCACCGAGGCACAAACTGGGGCACAGCATTTTTTCACCAGGGCACGTGCCCTGGTATGCCCTGGTGTAGCACCGCCACTACTATTCTCAGGTGTTCAGGAATTACACGTAACTTTTCATGAGTGTTACAGCAGTGATGTTCCAAATGAGTAGGCCATCACTGGATAGGTGAATGTCATTTTCACTTTCTTACAATACAATTGGGGTATAAGGGCTTATTTCTGGAAGTTATTCCGCAGTTCCTTTATTAAGGGACCTATACACTGCCCTCAAATGAGGGTCCTTTTACAATATGATCAAACCTTATGAATGTACAGTATTTAAATTGGTTAGTGTGATGTACACAAGCAAGACACTGTATTTCACTGCGATACTATAGAGTGCTGGAACAGAAGTTTGTTTTCTGTCAAAGAAATTCAGTTTAGAGAGAAACAGACCCAAATATAATCTATAATAAAAACATAGCATCTGCAGTGCTTTCTGTAATTATCTCAAGGACATTTCTTGAAGTGGGCAGAACTTAACCCTCTCATGGAGTGCTGGTATCATTTTACATAAGGAAAAATCATTTTATTCCTTTCTTAACACAAGCTGTGTCTTTTTCAAGGACATTCCAGCTCTATAAACCATCCACAAATATTTGTGGTAATTAGGAGACTCCTCGTCTCCCTGCTTTTCATTTTATTTGCAGGCATGTTTAAACATTGCCTGAAAATTGTACATATACGATGATGCAATTACTAGCCATGCACACTCTGTCATCACCAGAATGAAAAATAATTCCAAACCCTGCTATCTGATCCTTGTTGGTATGTGTGGCTGAGTCATGAGTCAAAACATGACACACAGTGGTGTCTTTTAACACTTTCTGCGGTTCTGTCAGAAAGGGCCCTGGGACATGTAGGTCAGGGGGCTGGAGTGAACAATCATGGGTCTCTCCTGTAAATCGTAGGCTATGGGCCAACAAGGATGGAGTTTTGATAGGAAGGACAGTGATGTCACAATCCTGTAAAATGAGAGATCAGTGTATAAGTCTGGCATTGGTTACAGAGTCATCTTTCACTCTGTCTGACAACAGAAAGTTAGTAGGCAAATGATCGGAATGCAGCACAATGGGTGCATATCCAATGATGTACATAAAGTATATCACTGCCCAGTATGTAGCCAAAAGATTCCTTTCACAAAGGTTCTATTTCAGCTCCACTGGGGCAAGCATCTGGGATGCATAAGCAATGGGTCTGATGTAATCATTGTATTTTTGGGCTAAAACTGCTGAGATTGTTTTATCTGATGTGGCAGTTTCAAAATAATGCCCTAAAACTGTGTTAGGATTAACTAATGCTGGGACCATGATGAGAGATACTAAAAGAAAAGACAATTATATCAGTATTAGGATACCGTGTACCTTCTTGCAAGAGGTGCCTGCTGTTGTCTATACTGGGAATAACCCAGGCTGTTCCTGGCTTGTGCCTACTATTGCAGCCACAGTATGGGATGATCCAGGTTTCACTGATGGAGGGGTTCTGCATCATATGCTGGCAGTACTAGCACTATCAGGGGTGCCTGCACAGTGGAGAAAAGTGGTGTGTAAGCTGTGCATAGTTCTCCAGCTATGGATTGTGGTTCAATAGGGTGGAGAAGGTGATGATGAGACAGTTGTCAGCTCAGATTCAGAAATCAAACCTGTAACCCTACCCCCCAACGTGGCCTGTGATGCTGAAAATATCACAGCCACAGGGCTTTCAGAATCAGGGTTGTCCCCTTCCCCATCAAATGTAAAGTGGGTTTCCCCAACGGAATGTTGCTGGATGATAACAACATTGTTTTTAATGTTGCAGCTTAAGGTATCAATGCACTGCATAAGAAAAGCACTACGTTCAGTCTTCTCATGGAAAGCTGATGTTAAATTGCATAGGAAATAAAAACAACATTTCATGTAATTAACTGCAATGTGTTCTTTAACCAAGGACACTGTATCATAGCAAACATTGCTGGCAAAAGTTGCTTCTTCTGCAGAATCAGGCACTGACTTCATGACAGATTGTGTATCAGCCTTATTCAAAAGTACATCAATATCATTTTTAATGAGAATCTTCACTAGTGTTACTGATAACATTATTAATCATGCCAAAAAACTCTGGTTTGTTTTATTTGGTTATGGCAGCAATCACAGGTTCCTGTGACTGCAGGATTGAACCTCCATGATATGGTGGTCAGCCATTTTGGATTACCTCATGGGCATCATGGGTTACTGTGTCATGACCATCATCACATGACCATGAGTGGCCATCTTGGGAATGGTATGGGGATGCAACCTGGTGATATGAGTGTCCACCATTTTGAGACTCTAACAATTCTCCATTTTGTGAATCACAGAAAAACAAGTGGCTAGCCTTTGTTCTAGTCCACCCCACAGCATACTGTGAGTGTTCAAAATCAAACTCTTCAACATCAGAAGAGGCAAGGTCTTTGGGCATTAAGTCTGTATACCCTGCCAATACCTCTGGCTGATGGTGCAAGTTTGCCATATCTGACTTTTTACTCCTACATTCTAACTGCTCAGATACAGGAGTTAGCACACTGTAAAGTACCTTATTTTCAGATTGCAAGACATTCCCATCTTGTAAAACATACCTATTATCGACAGAAGCTGTGTCACAGTTTATATTCAAAACCTTCATTTCAAGTCTGCTGTAATGAAAAATACTGAATTACACTGTTCAGTCAAGGTCTGGTGTTGAAATACCAGCATGTTAACTCTTTCAGTAATTACTTCAGACTTATCATCTCTAAGTTCCTTGTTTCCAAAACGTAAGGAATCAGTGTTACTAGCCAGAATACCATTCATTTGAAAAACGTTTTTTCTAACAAGTTTTGCCTTTTCAGCATTATCTCTTAAGGCATGCAGGTTTTGCTGCTTTTAATAGACAGACAGACTGCAGCTCAGACTACAGTTTAATTATCTTCTCTGTATGAAAAGCCCTTTCAGACTAATTTCCTGCTTGAAAGCAGCTTTCTCCATTTTGCAAGCAATATACTCAGATTCCAAAACAGATATTTTTATTTAGAACAGCATCAAAACAATTAAACAATGTTGAATTAATAATCCTTCAGGATCATTTGTACCATTTTTCAATTCCACATAATAGGCAATGATATCCTTTAAAGGGCTACCAATGGATTCTGCTACTTCAGCAAAACCAAACCAACTGCCATAAGCAGTTTGGCATGTTAAGGCATACCGCCTAAACTCAGTACTGATATATTTAGACATGTCATATAAGATAAGAAACCCTTAGCTGTCTGTGGATCTAAAACTTTGTTTGCAGCCAAAGTTCATGAAAGCACACAAACAACCTTTGGCATCTGTGGATACCTAGATGAGTAAATATCCATTAGGATTTGAATCTACAAAAGAAAGCAGCCTGTCTGTCTGTTTGGATCCCTTTACAGCTGTGTTCCCACAGAGAAAGCATAGGGGAAAAAGCAAAAATAAAACAACTCATTACACAGAGATTGAATATCTGCACTGTGGAACACACAACAGACCCGAACATTTAAACAGAAGACTCTTTCTTAATTGCTTGTTACTGGGGATTTCTCGCCCAGTGTTTTATTTTACAGAGGAAATTAGAATGAAACTTGGCAAACGTTCACACATCCTGCTGCAGTCGCCATTTATGTTCCTTAAACACTCTTGGTGTGTAGGGTAAATAATAATAATACAGATTCTTGTGTCTCTGAGTCTGCCAAGAAATATTCATAAACAAACACAGAATACTAATAACGTTTATTATACTACTTACATCAAGCATGTGACAAAGAAAATCACAAAGGAGATGGGTTTCTCACAGCTTTCCTGAGGAATGTACATAATCTCCAGGATTGTAGATCTTATGTTCTCTAAGATCTGGGTTTCTCTCCCCGCACTGCTAGACCTCTCTGCCCTTCTGGAGCAGAACTAGTAGTGTCTAGAGCCTACTTACAGTTGGTTGCAGACAATTATATACTATAGATAACAGCATAGCAACAGAGCTTACCTCATAGTTACAGATATGAGAAACAATATGTATTGGTCCTAAGTCATTCTCCATTGGATAATGACTTAAGAGACAGAATTATTAATGAGTATCATATGAGACAGAATATGTTTCCATTAGCTTTATAGCTTAGACAAAAGAAATGCTGACTGGTTAAAACCACATGTGGCATTGCTTGCTTATATACAATATAAGACAAAGACATAACAAAGGCTTTCTCTCTCTGTCAGCTTGCTTAGAGACAAAGAGAACTGTTGACAGGGCTCTATTATACATGGCATATCTGCCTGAGTGTAAAACATACACTGCATATAATTATATGAGAATATAAGTATACGATAATCACTGATGATCCCTCAGAGTCCTCTTATCAGTGATTAAGTAGATTATATATGGAATATATGTAAAAGACAAACATAATCTAGATAAAAGTATTATAGTGAGGTATAATGAACCATGCATGATAAATATTAGCATATGTTAGCAGCAAAGCACATTCCTAGCACCCATGCTTATATGATTGGTGCCCAAATCTACAATGTTCATGCAAAATAGTAGTATCACAGTATAACAGACCTGGAATACAGTGTGAGGTGTATGTGAGGTGTATATGGGATGACAGAGGGCATAACCCAGGTGTAACAGTGGCCGTGAACGTGCACATGTAGAGATGTGTGTGCATGTCATGATGCCATGCTTCAAGTCTCCCTTGCTCTGGCACTGCCCCTGGCCTTCATCAGGAGGCAGCCATGGAGTGGGATGATATGACCACCCACCCCCAGGAGAGGAAAGCTGTCATCAGACACTTGATCCTCTCCCTTCCCTGCTAACCCTTGGCAGCCCAAGCTCACTCCCGTACTTGGGTCACTGGCATGGTGTGAGGTGTGGCATTCAGTGTCTCAACTCTCTGTGCCACTGGACCAGTGCAAGAAGGTGCTTTTTAACTGATACCTCCATACCTGTTAGCTACGCCTTGACAAAGCGTACAGAATACATGAAATGTTGGCATTAATAGGGGAGGGTGCTGCTGAACATGTCTTAGTTTTTACTAATAACAAAAGCATTTTTAATGGCACCTGCCATTTGAGGTTTGTTCTTGTTGGTAGACTGTGATGCATGACTCAATTTGCAATTTGTAATTTTTTTCTGCTTCATGGCTCCGGTCATGTTTAAGTAGCTGCCTTTCTTGTTTATTTTTTGAGGAAAAAAAGCATTGACCTCCTCTGGCATAGTGAAAGGTGTAATAAACCCTGAAAGGTAGTCAGCAGCTGAGTGGGATATAGCAGTGGGTATGGGAATTCTGTAGCGGGTCAATACAGCACTACAAAAACAGCACCCCAAAAACTGCGCTGTGTGAAGCCCAGAAACATTTACGGTAACAGGGGTATAATAGCAGTAGGGAATTACCACTACCACTGTCGCTGTCCATGAAGTAGAAGAAGGGCTGAAGAAGTCCGTGCTGCTGTGCCTGGCAAAGCAACTCCCATGGTGGAGTGGCTAGGGCACCAGCACACCAGCAAAGGAGACCAGGGACTCTGGTTCAGTTCCCCGCAAGTCTTCTGGTGTTGCACCTCTTTTCTTTAAAAAAAAATGTTCCCCCTCTTGTCTTTAACCCCATCCTCAAAGTCCACACCCCTTGAGTTGGCTACATAAAGTCTGTGTGTGTGTGTGTGTGTGTGTGTGGAGGTGAAGCCCCTATTTCTGGGCTGCAGGGGTGGATCCCACCACAAAAAAGCCAAAGTACCATTGCAATGAATGGGGTGTGCGTGCTAGTTGTAAGGTCAGTGTTTTTACCAACCTTACTTCGGCACACACTGTTTTTTTGGTTATATAGATACATAGACAGTGTCAGCAGATAAGGGCCTATGTCCCACCCAGTCTGCCCATTTGAGCTTGTAAGTTCAGTTTATGTTTTCCTAGAAGTCTGTTGCCCCTTACCCCTGACCTCCAAAATTCCTTTATGTCTATCCCATGCATTCTTAAATCCCGTGATTGTTTCAGCCCCCACCACTTCCTCAGGCAGGGTGTTCCACTTGTCCACCACCCGTTCTGTGAAGAAATTCTTCCTCATGTTTCCTCTGAAGCATCATCCCTCCAACTTCATCCCATGCCCTCTAGTCCTGGAACATCTTTTTTGCTTAAAAATAGTGCATTCCTGCACCCTGTTCCTCCCTGTAAGATACTTGTATGTCTCTATCATATCCCCTCTCTCCCTCCTCTCCTCCAAGGAGTACATGTTCAGTTCCTTCAACCTGTCTTCATAGGACTTGTGATGCAATCCATGCACCATCTTTGTTGCCCTCCTCTGAACCTTCTCTACCCTATGTCCTTACATAGGTATGGTCTCCAGAACTGTACAGTGTACTCCAGGTGGGGCCTCACTAATGTCTTGTATAGTGGAATTATGACCTCCCTTTTCCTGCTGGTGATGCCCCTGCCTATGCATCCCAGCATCCTATTTGCTTTACCTGCTGCCTTGTCACACTGTTTCCCTACCTTGAGGTCATCAGAGATGATAACCCCAAGATCCCTTTCCTGCTTGGTGCATGCTATATCCTCACTCCCCAACTGATATACAGGTATTGTGCCAGGGTTTTTGTGCCCCATATGCATTATCTTGCACTTCTTTGCATTGAATTTCAACTGCCAAACCCCTGACCATTCTTCAAGTTTCTGCAGGTCCCTTCTCATTCTGTCTACACCCTCCGGTGTGTCTACTCTGTTACAGAGCTTTGTGTCATCAGCAAACAATGAATGGTATCCCACTGGTCACTCTTCCCTCTGTGGAGTGACAGCCATTTACCACCCCCTCTGTGTCCTGCCACCCAGCCAGTTACCTACCCACCACACTACTGTCCTGCCCACACCCATATTCTCCAGTTTGTGTAATAGTCTTCTATGTGGCACAGTGTCAAAGGCCTTGCTGAAGTCCAGATAGGCCATGTCCACTGCCCTCCCCTGATCCACCTCCCTAGTCACCCAGTCAAAAATTCAATGAGGTTGGTCTGACATGACCTCCCCTGGTGAAACCATGCTGCCTTGGGTCCTGTAGTACATTGACAACCAGATGTTCCACCAATCTCTCTTCAGTAGTGCTTCCATGATCTTCCCACTACTGAGGTGAGGCTGACTGGTCTTTAGTTCCCTGCATCCTCTTTGTTCCCACTTTTGTATAAGGGACTACATCTGCTGTCCTCCAGTCTTTGGGTACCTCCCTGTTTCCAGTGATCAGCTAAACAGGATAGCCAGAGGTTCAGCCACAACCTCTCTTAGTTCTTTAAGGACCATGGGATGCACCCCATCTGGCCCCATTGCTTATTAACCTTATTACTTCCAGTTCCTTCAGGACCCTTTCTCGTAAAGGGACTTGTGTCCATTTCTGCACCATTCTCACCCTTGTACTCCTTCAGACCCATTACCTCCTCTTCCTCAGTAAAGACTGAGCAGAAATACCTGTTCAATATGTCAGCTTTACTGTTGTCATCCTCCGTAGCCCCATCCTCCCCCTCGGTCTCACTATCCCTCCTTTGCCTTTCTTTTTCACTTATGTACCTGTAAAAGGTTTTGGCCCCTCTACCCACTGATTTTGCAATGTGTTCTTCTGTCTGAGCTTTGGCTTCCCTTACTGACCTCCCTGCCTCCCTTTGCTTCTCCTAGTACTTCTCCCTATACCCTTCTGCCTGTGTCTTTTTGTATTGCCTGAATGCAATCTTTTTGGCTTTCACTTTCTTTGCTACCTGTTTGGAAAACCATAATGGTCTCCTCTTCCTTTTCCTCTTGCTAACCTGCTTAATGCATAATTCTGTTGTTCTTGTAATCCCCATTTTAAATACTGCCCACTGTTCCTCAACCCCTGATTCCTGTCCCATTCCCTTTAATGCCTCTTTCAAGTATCTCCCCATTTTCCCAAAGTCTGCCCCCCTAAAATCCAGGATACATGTTTTTGTGTGGTTTGGTTCTGCTCTTTCTGTGATTTCAAACCACAATGACTGGTGGTCACTGTTCCCCAGGTGCTCCCCTGTTACCCCATCACACTGTCCCTGTTTGTGAGCACAAGGTCCAGTATTGCCTTCTGCCGAGTTGGTTCCATGACCAGTTGCTTGAGGAAGGCACCCTGGTTGTGGCACTTATTGCCACCTGGTTTTGTCCACGGCATTATGACCCCGTGCCTTGGATTTCTTAGTTGTGCCAACCAGATTTGATTTCATTGAAGGTCTGTCTGCAATCAAAAACTGAATTGGGGTACTCTGGATAAGGGGAAAGTCTCCCTCTGTCTGCCTGAATGTCTTTTAATTCTCATGCCTTCTTAAGAAGTATCTCTTTGTCTTGTTGCAGAAAGAGCATGACTATAAAGGGATGTGATTTATCTGACTATAAAGGGATGAGTGCTTTATCTGAAGCCCGAGCAAAGTTCCCTCACTCAATGCAATATGTCCTCTCAATTTTAAAGTCATATTCAGTGGCATATATTTTGAGCCATATAAGGATCTGATGCCTCAGAAAAGTTATTGGGTCTCTGCCTTGCATCCCCCCCCCTTCCTCACTGTCTGTTCCCCTCCCCTTCCCCCGCCTCCCCTTCTTCCTTTAGCTCTTAGTTGCTACTCGAAGTTTATTGTATATACCTTTGAAATTTTGATTGTTTTTGAAGTATTTATCCCTTGTTTGGCTAATTTTTATAAATACCTGTATGTTGTATCTCTATATTTTTTGCCATTGTCTATGCTGTACCTCAATGTCTGCCATTGTACTTGCTCTATCTCCTTATCTGCCATTGTATTTTGTACCAATGTATTCTTGCAATTGTCTCTCTGCTATTTTACCAAGATCCCGGGTCGACCCTGAAAAAGGGACTGTATTGTCTCAGTGGACTTACCCGGCCACCAAAACTCAAATAATAATACACATAGTCTAGGTCACTGTGCATCGCATACTCTTTGCATCTGCTGCACCTTTTTCAAGCAGCTGATCTTGGCAATCTGTATCCAATCTGTATCCACCAGGGCCAGCACTCGGTGCTCCACTGCAGCAGCCATTTTTGACTCATGAAGGCGAGGGCAGGGTGGTGAGTTTTCCAAGTCTGTTTCCTCTCTAGAGGGCTTTGCAGGTGCTCAAAGTTAGTCCAATCACTGGGCATACTTCTCACCACCTTGTAAAAGTAGTTAGTTTCATTAAGTCCCAGACTCCAGTAAATGCAAGGATGGAGGCAGATTAACCAATGAGCAGTCAGGAGAGAGAAAGCTAGGTAGCCTTCTTGCTCAGGTGCACCTGTGACCTCCAGTAAATGACCTCTTTAATCACAGAAGCATTCTAAATGAAGGTAAATCATTATTTTCAATTTTATTAGATCATCAGCATTTATTTACACTTTGAGATAGTCACAAAGGAACTCTTAACCAATGGGAGAGAGGCTTACTCAATGCCTGATGACATCAGAATGACCTCTGCTATATGCAAAACAAAGCAGTGAAATCAAAAAGAAACAGTTATATTATAATTGAAAAAAACAAACTTTAAACAATAACATTTAAAATACATTGTCTAAATTAGACACACATTGGTCTAACTCAGAATATGCCATTTACTATTACTTCTTAGGAGTCAAGACTTTCATAACTCACACCTGGCTGTGCCACTCATGAGTTAGGATCTTGTCTCTCACCTACAGGTGGCATATTTTGAGTCAGACCATTGTGTATTCCCTATTTCTGTTGTGTTATCTGGAGGTAATGCTTTCAGAATACCAACAATACAAGTAATATACAAAACAATACTACTGACTCTTTTGATACATCAGTCAGGTTGTTATTTCTTCATCATGGAAAAGGAGCTGTTTCTCTTGTTGTGAAGTTCTATAATGCTGTCTTCACAATGTTCCTGTTCTTTTCTGAGATGCTGGTACAGGTGTTTTGCCCTTGGCAAGGGGTGATATGCACAGCTTACCTAACAAAGAAATGAAAATAGATAATTCTACCTTTCAAAACACATTTAAATAAATGATATGAGCAACTGAAAGAGAAGGAGTATGATTAACCTGTACGAATATAAGTAGGTTTGGTAACTTGGCATGAGGCACTTCCTCTTGGTTATTATAAGTAACCACACCGATACCTCAGAATGCTGTCATGTGAACACTGTGCTGTCATGAGGTACCACCTTTTAGATGAGATATTAAACTAAGATCATGTCTGTCTATCCCGCTGGTAGTTCAGGTGGATGCTAAAAATTCCATGCTACTCTCAGAAGAGTAGGGGAATTTTTATTGAGAACAGAACATCAAAACAAATACTTTTATCTCATATATCACAGTATTAAATTTATACAAGATAATCAAGTATTAATACATCATTAGAGAATCTAAACAATGGGACAGTAGATTAGGGCTGGGTAAAATTATCAAGTTCATATTTTGCTGAATTTTCACTAAATTCTACAAATGAAATTTTGAGAAATTTCTCAGAATTTTCTAAAATATTTTCATCAGTCATGCACTGGTCAGTGTGCAGTTTGACATGCATACTTTGTGTAAGATGCCCTAACAAGATGACAAGCATTATGACATTTTGATGAGGGGCATGGAAATTATTGGGGCTTAAAGTCTGGCAATTTATTACTCACGTGAACATTTCTGAAAATATTTCTAAGCTTACAATTGAGCCACCATTGGAGCTAGATAACCGAGAATGTATATGCATACTGTCTTGGAAGAGTTTTACAAACTGCTGAATGCAGAGGTAGTTGGTTACATAAATTGTAAGTTACAGGAGTTTAAAATTTCACAATTTAATAGTTTGTTAAATTGTGTGAAAATGCCGGCCCGGTGGCGCTGAGGGTTGAGGCGCTGGTTGCTACACCTCGTGCCATGCCGGCGACCCGTGTTCGGGAATGAGCACGGGTTGTCGAGAATCGGCGGGGAGAATGGATCGAGGCATCTGGAGGACTGCTCTCCATCTCCGGGGCAGGGGGATTCGGGCGTCCGGTGTTTGCCTGACCCCTAGCGGAGGCTGAGGATCGACAGCACGCAGCCGCAGAGACAGGGGGGAGGCAGGACGTGGAAGATGCTTGACTAGTGCACGCACAGGAGCGTGCGTGCACTCAGTCGCTGGCGTCATTGCACGCCATGCCCACCGGGAGAAAAATTCTGAAAAAAAATGGAGCCTGGCAGCACGACGTCATTCCCCGTCGCCATTCCCGGAGGACGCCTCCCTGGCATGGACCCGTTCGGGTGGGTTGAGTCACTCCCCACCACCCTGTTGCAAAGGGTAAGTCGCGGGGTGCTGAAGGGAAGGGGTCTCATGTCCGGGGATGGCGCCAGAGGAACGGCGGAGTGCGAGGGGGGGTGGAGCTCCTGAGAAATAACATCAAAAAAAAAATTGTTTGAAAATGTTCAAAATATTTGGAAGTTTATAGCACCACTGCTATTGCAGATATACACTCAAAATGTGGCATGCATATCCAGTGTAAATGTATACTGAACTCTAATTAAGTTGAATAAACATGGTTTAGTAGGTTAAAAATGTGCTGCGGAAACTATGGAAATTGGTAATTGGTAAAATTTGCTCACAAATTTATGAATGCAAAATAATCCCACTAGCATTCCACTTGTGCAATTTAACTTCCACAAATAATATTAATAATAATAATATTAATAATAATATCTTTATTTCTATAGCGCCTTTCAAAAACCAAGGCACCTAACAAAATATAAAATAACATATCAGACATTCCAACATCTTAAAATATAAAATAGCTGATACAATTAAAAGAAGGAATCAGTCACCAAACACCAGGTACCACAAATATGTCTTTAGTGCCTGTTTGAATCCCTCCAGGGTTGTGCACTGCCATGACTGACAGGGTAGAGAATTCCAAAGGGTTGGACTGCATGCATGAATGCGCAGGCCCCAGAAGATTTCAGACACACCCTAGGAATCTCTAGCAACCCCTCATCAGCTGAGCAGACCGATCGCCTAGGGCAGTAAGGAACCAGAAGCTCTTTCAAGTAGTCTGGGCCCAGTCCATGTAGGGCTTTAAAAGTCAATAGACCAACTTTAATGGTGATCCGCCACTGTACTGGCAGCCAGTGCAGTCCGCGCAGCACCGGCAAATGCACTTATTACCACTGAATCACCTTACCTGCACTAGTATCATGGCCATGCAATGCCTCACCAACAATCCTGTGACAGTGGTCACTAGGTCTTAATGTCAACTGCAGAACAATGTGGTCAAAAACTGTGCAGGAAAAGCAGAGAAGCCAAAGGTAGCATGAAGGACAGACACTGAACTCTACTATGGCCAAAGAAAAGTGACTACTGTGATTGTTTGTGGGGGCTACACACCACGCACCACCCTTTATGAGGGGCTTCTCCCTCTGCACCCCTGAACTATATATATTCACCTCCAGGGGAGGCAACTCAGGGTCAGGGAGGAATCTTGGGGGAAGGGAATCATTGGAGGGCACAAGTCAGAGAGGAAGGGGGAACTGAGTAGGACAACTGGGTTGGAGGCAAAAAGTGCAGGTTGGGGGGTGGAAAAATTAAAAAGGAAAGTTGGGAGGGGAGGAAAAAAAGAAAAGTTGCAGGACTGGGAATCGAAGCCTGGTCCACTGGACATTCCACTGCCTGTGCCCCTACCCTCTGCACCATGGCAGCACCTCAGCAGCACACCAAGCAGTGAGTCTTTCTCCTCTTCTTTCCAACTGACAACACCTAAGGGATATGGCTAACATACCTTGCTATTCTATCCCTGTAGCTGTGTTTTCCATCACTATTTTTGTCATGCGGATTATTAAATGCTATAATCTGGGCGACATATTCACCGGGTACCGCAACAGTGATGCCTGGCATTGTGCTCCATCATGACTAAAGATATTCAGATACTTCTGACTACTACATAAGGATGAGAGCCTGGACTTTTGGAGAGCAGATTTGAAAGAAATGTGAGACAACCTCAGAAGCAGCGCAGCGGGATGATTACCAGGGAAGAGAACGGCAACAGTGACAAAAATTGAGAGATGGCATGGTGAAGGTATCCAGCCTCTGCATGAAGGAAGTGAGCTAAAGCAGGTGGAAAAAGAGATCATTAGGGTACTCTAGGGGAGTGACCTTGGCAGTGTAGGAAAAAAGGTGACATTTAGGAGGTACAAAGCAATGCAAAGGGATGAGGATAAGATGTGTACCTGGTCAAACAGAGGGAAAGGTAAGGCAGTGAGGGAAGCAAAGGTGTGAGCAGAGGAAAGGATAGCCAAAGGGGTAGCAAAAGGGGACAAGACATTTTTCATGTACCTGATCAAGAAGAGGAAGGCAAGGGGAAGGATATGAGAATAATGAGGATGGCAGAAGGAGACTGCACAGAGGAGGGTTAGGAAAAAGCAGACATCTTGAACAAGTACTTTTGCTCTGTCTTCACAGCGGAGGAAGAGGGGGATGGAACATCAAGGAGCAGCAGAAACACGGGGGTGGGTGGCAGGCACAAGTCAATTTCCAGACAAAAGAGTCCAGAAAGGGACTTCCAAATCTAAAAGTGGACAAGGTCATGGGAATGGATGGGATACACTGAGGGTGTTAGGGGAATTCAGGGAAGTGCTTGCTGCAGCACTGACAAGATTACTCAACAACTCATTAGAAACAGAAGTGGTTCCAGAGGACTGGAGGAGAGCAGATGTAGTGCTGCTCCATGAGAGTTAGTCCATAAGATTTAGGGAGGCAGTATAGTGCAGTGGTTTAAGGCTCTGATTTGCAAATCTGGAGACCTGGGTTTGAGTCCCACAGCCCCCACTTGCATACTGTGTGACCCTGAGTAAGTTACTTAACTTCCCTGTGCTCCCAGATCACACCTGCAAACAAGCTTTCAGCTTAGTGTACTACTCCTGGTTAAACAATTAAAAAAAAATGGTGGTAGCATGGAGGAGGCTAGTACCTATGGAAGGCTAGCAACTAAAGGCTGGGTTGTGAGTTTCACATCAGTGGTGAGGAATTAATAGAAACCCTGTAAAGCAAACGCTGGTGGAGTATCTTAAATCTAATGTGTTACAAGACCAAAGGCAGCATGTATTCATGGGATGATAATGCCAGATAAATAGATACATAGACAGTGTCGGCAGATAAGGGCCTATGGCCCACCCAGTCTGCCCATTTAAGTTTGTAAGTTCAGTTTATGTTTTCCAGGAAGTCTGTTGCCCCTTACCCCTGACCTCCAGAATTCCTTTATGTCTATCCCATGCATTCTTAAATCCCGTGATTGTTTCAGCCCCCACCACTTCATCTGGCAGGGTGTTCCACTTGTCCACCACCCGTTCTGTGAATAAATTCTTCCTCACGTTTCCTCTGAATCATCCTCCCTCCAACTTCATCCCATGCCCTCTAGTCCTGGAACATCTTTTGCTTAAAAATAGTGCATTCCTGCACTGTTCCTCCTGTAAGATACTTGTATGTCTCTATCATATCCCTCTCTCCTCCTCTCCTCCAGGAGTACATGTTCAGTGCCTTCAACCTGTCCTCATAGGACTTGTGATGCAATCCATGCACCATCTTTGTTGCCCTCCTCTGAACCTTCTCTACCCTGTCTATGTCCTTACGTAGGTAAGGTCTCCAGAACTGCACAGTGTACTCCAGGTGCGGCCCCACTAGTGTCTTGTATAGTGGAATTATGACCTCCCTTTTCCTGCTGGTGATGCCCCTGCCTATGCATCCCAGCATCCTATTTGTTTTACCTGCTTGAGATGAACCTGATTGATTTCTTTGACTGGTTGACTAGGGAAATAGATCAAGGAAGGGCAATAGATATGGATTATCTGGACTTTAGCAAGGCCTTCAACACCGTGCCACATAGGTAACTGATAAAGAAATTGGTCAGTCTAGGGGTGGGCTCCAAAGTGGTGAACTGGGTTAAAAAATTGGTTAATGGATAGGTGACAGAGGGTGTTGGTAATCAGCACTCACTCTGTTGAGGGGAAAGTGAACAGTGGGGTGCCACAGGGCTCAGAACTGCAACTGATCCTCATCTGTGTTTTTATTAATGACACTGCAGAAGAACTGAAAAGGAAGGTATGCCTTTTTGCAGATGTCACCAAAATCTGTAATCGGGTAGATACCCAGGAGGTGGTGAAGAGAATGAGTAGGGACCTTAGAAAACTTGAAGAGTGATTGAGTGCATGGCAGTTGGGGTTCCATATCAAAATGTGCAAAATCCTGCACTTAGAACATAGAAACCCTTGCACCTTAAAGCTAAAGACATGTGTTATCGGGGGGGGGACCCTCTTTGGATTAGCACCTGAACTCCACGACCATACTGTTCCAGCACAACTCTACCACTAAAATGACTAGAAGATCCTCAAAAGGCTTTCTTCAGGTACCCTTCATGCGCACTTCCTCTGCACAACATATTGTTGCTTACTATAGGCTTCAGTGGCTAAACGATCTTCCCTCTTCCTCTTCGAATATCAAACTATTGGCCTCTTTAAAAGAGAACTTTGAAGTCCAGACTAACCACTGTGACCGTTACACCTTGCACTGATTCTCCATGCCGACTTACCCAAATCCTCCCCTTGACAAAGCCTTATTTGGCTGCTATCTGCAAACCTCTGGCACTTAGGAACTGAGTTGTGAATCTAAGCTTCTACCTCAATGATCAGATTTGATGTGGTACCTCTTTTGCACTTGTAACTGCCAACCATTCTGTCACTCTGTTTATCTTATCTTGGATCATGTAATTTTTTTGTACTATGTGTTTTGTTTGTACTGTATTGCTTGTTGTAACATGGCAGAGAAGCAATAAAGCAAATACAGATGTGTGATTGGATAAAAAAAAGAAGTCTGCCGTGCATTAATTCCCTACTAATGCACAGTAAGTGCAGTAGTACTGTGCATTACCAGGGTAACCTCCCAAGCAGTGTTTCCGCCCACCCACTCATCCAGTGCCACTTGCTGTCTCACTAAATTTGTTGTCTAAGAGTACCACAGTGCAAGGTAAAATAATGCAGAAACACAAAATCACAAATAAAAGTTGCTCCAATTGATAGGTAGATGCTCCATATTGGGGTTAGTAAGAAAGTGCCCCTTCTGCTGTCAGCACTCCCTTTGGGCTTAAAAGCCCCCAAAATAAGCGCCTAATTAAATAGAAAGTTGGAGCTCCATATGGCGCTGCTGCAGGGAACAAGGGAGGAGACTGCTAGCTGGGAAGACAGAGAGTGTTGTTTCTTTTCCTCTCTTCTCCCCAAATCCTAGGAATCTCTCTACTATTTCCTCTTGGCAAGTAGTTTAGATGTAATCGAGTTAGACCTACCTTCAGGTAGTGATATCTCTACCCACCCCAGTAACTTTGAATCTACAGTAGAAATCTGTAAGACTAAAAAGAAACAAAAAATCAATTTGTAAATATAAAGGTGTCAGTACAATAAGCAGGAAATCATTACAGTCCTGTCACTGGATTAATATGTGTACCAAAATTATCCCCAGATTGCTCTATGTCTCCATGCCACAAGTCCTTACATATGGAGAAGGGGAGCCATTCAAGCCACTGTATATGTTGCAATCTTAGTGCCAAACACCTGTGTGGGCAAGGGACTCAAACACAGAGAAGAAGAAAAAAATTTTGTCCAGAGCCCCCCCAAAAAGTTAAAATAACAGGGCTCTCTAATCAAGGAAACCTTGCAGTAATACACACTGGCAGAAAAAAAAACAGCAAAGCGAATGATTTAACTGCCAACTGACCACCGAGACATTAAAGTAAGCATTATTCCTAGAAGTAAATGTTAACATGGCAACTTGCAGTACTTACCAATCTGCAAGCAGTAGTTGTATAGAAATATATGCAAAATCCTATAAAAACCAATCCCAGCATGCAAGGCAGCATTAATCAAGCGTATGGATAGATGTTATTTTAAACCTGGCTTTTATTAGGATTGTTTGTTTTATCTGTGACTATTTATGTACAGTGCCTTGGTTTTGAAAGGCGCTTTATAAATAATGTTATTACTATTATTATTATTATCATCCCTGTCTAATGGTGACAGCTGTAGAAAAATGTGTACCACCTGAAAAGTGATAAAAACATTACAATGTGTTATACTGTACAAAAGTGTTATATATGCATGACTTTGTTTTGCAGCACCACTATGTAAATAAATGTTAGCAGCCTTATCATGTACTATACTGATTTATTGTAAAAGAATTCAACTCCCTAAACCATTGTTTCTGCTTATGTTATATAAATAAATGCTACTTTTATTAATCACTATTTAGCAGCGCTTGCCATGTTACAAGCACATTAAGCCACTCCAAAGGAGGCTTCTACTGGGGAATTAATGGATAGTTGGGTGATTTTAGGCACTTGGCCTTCAGCTTCATGTCACAACCCCCCCACCATGCGTTAATTCCCCAGTAGAAGCCTCCTTGATTGTGACTTAATGCTTACTTATGACTCTGACTTGGAACCTTTGTAAAAGAGCCATCTTGGCTCAAAGGTATTAATCCAAACCTGATAAATAAAAATTAAAAACAAAAAACGCAGAAGCTGGGTATAAAATTGGGAAATGCTCATGGCCACTCTGCAGGAAAGGGATCTTGGGGTTATCATATCTGTCAGCAAAGTGGTTGGGCAGTGTGATAAGGCAGAGGGATGGGCCAGTGGGATGCTGGGTCCTTGGGGAGAGGTATCACCAGCAGGAGGAGGAGGAAGATGGTGTTACCATTGTATTGGTCACTAGTGAGATCCCACCAAAAATACTGTGTCCAGTTCTGGAGGCTGTATCTCTGAAAGGACATAGAGAGGGTGGAGGCAGTCCAGAGGAGGGTAACTAAAATGGTGCAAGCAGTACATCAGCCACCCTACAAGGAGAAGCTGAGGGATCTCAGCATGTACACCCTTGAAGAGAAGAGGGGGGACATGATAGAGACCTACAAGAACCTCACAGGGGTGAAAAGGGTACAGGATGGGAGTCTACTTCAAATGATGAAGTGCATCAGGATGAGCAGTCGTGCAATGAAGCTGGAAGCATGGAAATTTAAGAGGGATGTGAGAAAGTACTAATTCACTGAAACAGTGGTGGGCACCTGGAACAGTCTGCCAGCAGAAGTGGTGGGAGCAGAAACAGTTGGGGCCTTCAAACATGCATGGGATAGACATAAAGGAATACTGGTAAATAGTTAATGAGAGGGAGGGTTGACAGGCAGGGAAATGTTGAGCAGACTGTGTGGGTCAAACAGACCTTTTCTGACAACAATTTCTTTGGCTCTATGCTTCTATGTCACAATGGGCTAGGTCACAACTAGTAGTAATGCTTGACATCACTTGGTTTCACTGTTTTCAAATGGTAAAAATATATATTGTTATCCAGAGGATTGTTAAAGAGTCAGCAGGTGACATTGTTCAGAAACAATGCTGCGTGTGCAAGTGCGTCCACAAATCATTTAGTCAGTGGGCTCGAGTGGCTAGCTAGCATAGTGCAAGAAGACAGGCAAGTGCACAGTGATGGCCATGACTATTCTTCATGGTTCTTCACTCAAGATAGTGACCTGATGCTTGGCACCACTATACTTTTACTATGGAAGTTCCTATGAATGTTGCCTTATTGACACTTTACCCAGTCTTTACCTTCCTCAACAATAATATTTGAAGTATATAGCTGGACAAAATGTATGGATATGGCTTTGACAGAAGTGTCAGAAAATTACACAATTTTTTACAAAATATCATGAAATTCAATGTTGGCTGCTTAAAACTTGGCCAGCCTTTCAGTAAAGAGTTAAAGAGCTCACACAGACACACACACACACTTTTTTCAATATTGTTTTTTTTTTCTCTTGGCTTGCAGTTCACCTCTCATGGATATACCTTGTTCACAGGGATCAAAAGGACAAACACTGATCAGGCTGAACTTGGCTGTCATTCAGATGGCTGCCAGGCTTTTCTCCCATCTCCCCTGGCAGGGGTGGGTGCTTCTGTCAGCATCACAGAGCCACAACTTCCCCTGTGGTAGAAGCAAGCTCCCTTGCCCAGCCACCCAGGCCACTGTGTTGGTGGAACCCACCACCAACCCTCACCAACCAAGATGCAGTGCTGGCCGGCAGCTGTCTCAGCTATTGCCTGCCTCCCAGTGTGATTTCTGGGCTCACTTTGGAACCCAGGTCATTAGCATGGCACTGTGATCCTCTGCTGCTTGGCCATGTGGGTGGCCTGAAACCCTCATATCAGGGTCAGTGAACCTAACAGGATTGGTGATATTACGTTCTCTAGTTTAAAAGTAATAGGGAATAGGGAGTGAAAGGGATTGAGGGGAGTATGAACTGATGGCTAGAAGGGCCACTAGGGTGGTGAGGCGGCTAAGGTAAGGAAGGAAGGAGCAGAACCTGGCCAGGAAAATTGGGAGAGGGAACAATGGGTTCTTTAGATACACTGAGGAAAGATGAAGGGTAAAGGGGCAGATTAGCAGGATTAAAATAGGGGAGAGATGGGCACAAGACCCGGGGGAGCAGGCAGAGTTACTAAATGAGTACTTCACCTCAGTTTTCACCAAGGAAAATGGGGGTGCTGCATCATACATGGGAGGAGACAGTGATACTGAGGAGGGGGGACCCCTACCGATTGTCGGGTCTTGGGGGGAAGGGGAGGCATCACTGGTGGGAGGGGGGAAGGCTAAGCAGGGAGAAGAGGTAGCGGAGGTGGAAATCACAGCAGAGAGAGTGAGGGAAGCCCTCAGGTTCCTTAAGATGGAGAAAGCAGCGGGGCCGGATAAATTACATCCCAGAGTGCTGAAGGAACTTGCAGATGTCCTGGCGAAACCCCTGGCGGAGCTTTTCACCATCTCTCTTGTGGGTGCCCCAGGACTGGAAGGTGGCACGTATAGTGCCTATCCACAAGGGGGGATCAAGGGAGGTGGCAGGGAACTACAGGCCAGTCAGCCTGACATCGGTGGTGGGCAAGGTGATGAAGGGCATTATCAAGGAGAGGCTGGGGGGGACCTGGAAAAGTCAGGGTGCCTGGATTATAGACAGCATGGATTCATCCCAGGGAAATCTTGTCAGACAAACCTTGTGGAGCTCTATGACTGGGTGATGAGTGCCTTGGACCTGGGTAGACCAGTGGACATCCTCTTTCTAGACTTCAGCAAGGCATTTGACTCTGTTCCTTACTAGGGCCTGTTGGATAAGCTGGGAGAAATGGGGGTGGGTAACCAGATGATCAGATGGATAGACAATTGGCTCCAGGACTGGACCCAGAGGGTCATAGTTAGTGGGATAGTATCATCCCCAAGGAGGGTCATTAGTGGGGTCCCACAGGGATCAGTCCTTGGGTCCCTCCTGTTCAACGCCTACATCTTTGACATAAGGACAGGTATCAGGAGTGAGATGAGTCTCTTTGCGGATGACTCAAAACTGGGGGTGGTGGTGGATGGGGAGGAGGGGAAGGTGGCCCTACAGGGGGACCTGGAGGATCTAGTAAGATGGTCTAGAAAGTGTAAGCTGAGGTTCAATGCTGGGAAATGCAAGGTACTGCACCTGGGGGCCAGAAACCCAGGCCAAGTGTACACCGTGGGGGGAAATGCTACAAGTCTCAATGGCTGAGAGGGACCTGGGGGTGGTGGTGGATGTCAAGATGAACAACACAGAGACTTGTAGGAGGGCAGCAACCAAGGCCAACAGGATGCTGGGATGCATCACTAGGGGGATCACCTCCAGAAGGAGGGAAGTGATACTCCCTCTGTATAACTGCTTGGTGAGGCCACACCTCGAGTACTGCATGCAGTTTTGGAGGCCACACTTAAAGAGGGACATTTACATTGAGTTGAATTCACATTGGTAATAGACCGCAACCATTAAAAATGGCTTCAGGAAATGCAGGCTGAAAATGCAAGGGTTACTACATGGTACCTGATTCTCCAGCCTTATAAATTCAAAGTGGACTGTAAACCAGGGGTAATGCACAAAAATGTAGATTTTTCTATTAAGACATGGGGCAAATGTGTAAGTCAAAATGTAGAAATTGAATAATGTCTCTGTGTGTTGAAATGTAAAAACTGTATGATGCAACTGTATGACATCATATCTGAGCACTAATCAAGTGAGTTTTTGTATGGTTTTACCAGAGTATAAGGAACATGGCTCTGATTGACAGAGTTAGAAGGTTGCCAGGAAATTATATTAATGTGTGCATTTCTGTTCTGATATATATATAGGTAACTTATGAGGTGGGCGCATGAGGAAGGGCGTCATCTGTAACGGCGACACCTTCCCAGCACAATCCCTCATGGCGATGGAAGGGTAGGGCAACTGGATGAGGGGGTGGGCGAACTGGGCAACAGGATGTTGCTATGCATATGCAAGTGACAGGGTGGGAGTGAGCACAGCGAGCGTGGGCTGGGAGGAGGCAGAGAGGCTGTAGGTGTGGCACTGTGGTGGATGGCCGAACTACGTCATGGCATCGGGGGTTAGCTACTGGCTGGGGTGGCTGAGATACCAGATTTGGGTCCAGGCGCTGGTGCGATTTTGTTGTGCCCGGCCCGAACCTTTATTTTTTTTAATGCTTTTACCCTCCCGACATGCACCCCCCTGGAGTTGGGAATCCTTACGTAAGGGGGTGTGGGGGGTGTACAGCCCCAAAAAAACATTAAAAAAATCTCCTGGCACCATTGTCCTGTGCACCAGGGTTATCAGAGTGCAGAAAAGGTTGACTGTGCGATAACGGAGATCGCCTTTAGTCGTTCTCCGTTATCACATAGGCTCATATATATATTTATATAGTGCTACCATAGTTAGGGTTGAGAACACCATTTAAGGTTAAATGCTGAAACTTTGCACTTAATAACTTTGCCACTGTTCAACGGATTTGCCTGAAATTCAGCAGGCATGGGACGTAACCACAGATCTTGGGATATCCCAAATTTTGTACCAGTTGGATATACGGCTGCGGAGTTATTAAGCAACATTCTGGCAGGCAATTGTTTTTTTGTACATTCTTTGCTCACACCTATAGGTCGTACGGTTTATATGACTGGTCTGAAAACTTCAGGGAACATGTGGCCAGGGTCCCCAATGTGCCTTTGAAGATTTCATGAAAAACTATTGAACGGTTCAAAAGTTATTCAAAAAACAAGTTTCCCATTATAGTTAATGGGAAAAGTTAACAAAACATTTGACAGTGTCGCAAATGCGCTTTTTAGTGTCACAAATGACCCTAGTAGTGTCACAAATCTGCCATTTTGTTTTCAGTTACTTGCAACCCCCCTACAAATGAGGGTTCCTAAAAGCCTTCCTGGAGCTTGCCTAAGTGCTCCCTGCCTAACTGGCATTCGGCATAAGGCCGCTTAAATGTGGGTGCTGTGAGTGATTTTAGAGCCTTTGGTACTGTCTCTTTAAGAGCTGCCTGCTTGCAGGCTGTATTAGTTTGTGTAGGGGGACTGTGGGTTTACTGTTCGAATCCCACTCGAGTTGTTGTTTGAATTGCTCTGTTTCTGCAGTCGCTAAGAGAGCAGAGGGAGCTTGGTCAAATGATGTAACTGGTTGCTGGAAAATATGTAGTGCCATTGCAAAAATGTAGTTTGTTTAATCTGCCTTATTTGTAGCTGGACTCTGTGTGTTCAGCCCCTCCATTTTGGACCCGAACTGATGAGATGGGCCAATTGAGGAAAGGGGGCTCTAAAATGGAGACCGCTGGAGCCAATTAGAATTTGGATTCCCACTGGGAGCCTGCCTGAAGGGGAATATATGGCAGGTGCTCCTGGGAAGTGTAGTTTGGACCCTGGCCTTTTTCCAATAGAGGGCATATGGAGTGGCTGACAAACCAAAGCAGCCAATCGGAGCCCTGGGGAATAGAGGAAACTGCCCTGCAACTGCCCAGGAGGGTCATAGTCATTGGTGATCATGAAGGTAGAAGGAGCTCTGGCTCCTGCGCAGTGGAAGTCTTTAAGCGCATGTGGCAGGCCAAGAAGTTGGGCGATAGCATCGCCAGAAGGAGTGGACAAGAGCCATGGAGGAGGGCAGGCAGAGGAGGCTGTACGTTTACAGCTACCTACCAGGCTCACCCTGTAGAGGACTGGAAAATCTGCTTCAATCGCGCTCGGTCTGTCAGGACATGTGAAGCTGCGTCGTTTGGCCCGGGTATTGCAGTGAAAGCAAACGGGAGTATACAGCAGCTGCCTGGTATGGTACCCCTCTGCTCTTCATATGAATATGTGGAGAAGTGTCTGGATTTCAGGCTTGGTCCTGCGAGTGTTGTGAGAGTGATCTTTCTGCCGGGGTCGTGAGTACTCAATCAGGGTAGATCCCTGTCAGATGTTCATTGTGAGGGCAAGATTTGTCTGGCTGCTCAACCAGCTACACAAACTGAGCCTGCTGGCTCTGCTTAATCCATTTAGGTATCAAATGCTTGCTTTCTGCATCAGGGCCCCAACCAGCTGCACCGAATAGGCTAGCCTTCTACTGCCTGGGTACCCAGAGACAGTGATTTATAGGTTTGGCCCGTGCACAGTGCCATATATATATATATTAGAGTGTTCAGCTAATCAACCTGATCTCCTCTGTCCTTGTTACTTCCCCCTTAATAAATCAGATTTGTTGTTACAAGGTATACCATTTGAACTGTGTGTTTGTGCTACCCTTTTGTACATGGGTTATTGTATAACTGCACCTTATTTTACAGGGGGTCCTCAGCACCAAGTTGGCAATCCTGACCTCAGGGTAAGTGTGTGTCATAACGAGAGTGTGGGAATCACTGGGGAGCCACTAGTGGGAAGAAAGGGGTGTTGCAGTGACCCAGAGGGCTGGGACCAGGTCATATCTGACTGTTTCAACCCCGACCTCTGGGTGGAGGCACCCGCCATTGGACCTAGGCCCCTCAGCCTGTCCATAGTCAGTCAGGCAGGGGTAGTAACCCTTGGGATAGCACCACCTGGGGGTTACATACTGATCACAGAAATGCTTGGCATTTAAAATTGGGACCATCTAGGGACATAATTATTTTTGTGTTTACCTCGTCGAGCCCTAAGGATGCTAGCCGTGTCTTTATTTTGGGGTTAAACACCCCAGAAATATTTTTTTCTCATTTCTGGGAAAAGTAGTGTGGCAAAGTAGTGTCGCACCTGCGACACTGTCGCACTTTTTTGCGAAAGGTGTCACAAATCACGACACTACTTTTCAACACTATGGCCAAAATGACAGGAATTGTTTGCCACCCTGCTGCAAAACAACGGTTTGGTCTTTTGGGCTGAAATTTGGAGGGAAGAAAGCCAACATCCCATAGATGTGCCTTTTAGTGGTTTGGTGAATAAATATTAGATGGCTGCACAGTTATGGCACTCCGAAGTTGACACTTTTTCCCTTAGACTAACATAACTGTGTCCGCCGCATAACAGGACTTCTTTGCCACCCTGCTGCCAAATAATGATTTGGTCTTTTGGGCTAAAATTTGGAGGGAGGAAAGCCAACATTCCACAGATGTGCCTTTTAGTCATTTGGTGAAAAAATATTACAGGGTGGCAAAGTTACGGCACTCTGAATTTCACATTTTTTCCCATAGTATAACATCATGGTGTCTGCCGACGACTTTCGGGGCCCGTATCACGGAAACAGTGTGAGATACGGACTTTTTGTCAGAAAAACACTTAGCACCCCCAGATCAGGACTAAGTACAAAACTAGCCAGGAAAGTCATAATTCATACGAAATTGTAATTTTTTTTCTACGTCATATGGTTCCTAAGATATAAGCAATTTAGTATTCCAACTCCTCATTTTCTGCTCCGAGCTCCATTATTATGCATACATTCTCTGTACTCACTGTGTTTCTCTATGCAGCTGCTGGGGAAAACCAGGGTGTGCGCTTACGTTGCTGTTTCCCTTACCATTTCCGCTTGTGTTCCCTACCCGTTTGCATTACTGTTCCAGTGTATACCACAATGTGCAGTACCCTTTGAGTTTTCGTTTGCTGTTACTGTTACCATTTACATTTCCACTTCTGTTTGTCTTTGCGTTTACATTTGCATCACCATATGCATTTTCATTTGTGTTTGCAGCCACCCTTCCGTTAGCGTTTCTATTTGTCTTTCATTTGGCGTCATCGTTGCTCTTACCGTTACCATTTGCATATCCAATTGCACTACCGTCACCGTGCACATTACGCTTTGCATTTACATATGCACTTGCATTCTCATTTCCGTTTCTGTTTCCTTTGGCGTTATTTTTGCTGTTACCTTTACCATTTGTGTTTCCAATTGCGGTACCATGACTGTGCGCTTTACAGTTTGTGTCTACATACGTGCTTACATTCGCATTTCTGTTTGCTTTGGTGTTATTTTTCCTGTTACCATTATCATTTGCATTTGCAATTGCAGTACCGTGACCGTGCGTGTTACGCTTTGCGTTTCCATATGCACTTGCGTTTGCTTTTCCGTTTCTGTTTCTCTTTTGTGTTATTGTTGCTGTTATAGTTACCATTTGCATTTACAATAGCAGTACAGTGACCGTACACCTTACCAGTTGCGTTTCAGTACACTCTTGCATCTCCGTTTGCATCACTGCTCACTTTGGCGTCAATTTCTACTTGCGGTTCTATTAATGTTTGCTTTACCATTTACGTTTGCGTCACCATGTGCATAAACGTTAGCGCTTGTGTTTGTATAGCAGTTACCATTACTATGTCACACAAAATCACGTGGTGGGAGCACGGGGCCATTCACTATTTATAGTCCTCATTCTCAAAAAGAAGAGAAATTAATGGCAAAAAACTCTGTTTAATGCATCACTTAAGGTTGTTCCACAGCGACAAAAGTGAAGAAATTCGGTGTTAAGGTTGAAAGTCCCCCTTGCACCACCCCAGCCTGCCTCCCCAACCGGCATCAGGGGGTGTGCATTGGGGTCATCGGTCCTAACTCTCACCTCATTCTCCTATACCTCAGCTTGTTTACTCATGTGATGGGATGAGGTTAGGGCTGAAGACCCAACACACCCTGATGCCGGTTGAAGCGGCGGACTGAGGTGGTGCTTCAACCCAACACTGAATTTCCTCGCTTTGTCACTGTGGAACAATCCTATCTGATGCATTAAACAGAGTTTTTTGCCATGAATATATATATATATATATATATATATATATATAATATATATATAATATATATATATATATATATACACATATACAATATATATATATATATATATATATATATATATATATATATATAACATAAAATAAACTCAGTTATGGTTTATGTTCCACAGTGACAAAAGTGAGAAATTTGGTGTCGGGGTTGAAAGCCCCTTGGACCCCGCCCAGACCCCCAACTGGCATTGGGGTGTGCATTGGGGTTGCCGGCCATAACTCTCACCCCATCAGATGTGTGAAGAAGCAGAGGTATAGGAGAATGGGGTAAGAGTTAGGACCGACAAACCCAATGCTCAACGCAATGCCGGTTGGGGGTGTGGGCAGGGGGGGGTTCAAGGGGGGGCTTTCAACCCTAACACCGAATTTCCTCACTGTTGTCGCTGTGGAACAACCCTAACTAATGCATTAAATGGAGTTTTTTTGCCTCTAATTTCCCTTCTTTTTGAGAATGATAATGAGAAATAGTGAATGTAATGCGGCGGAGGGAGCGTGGGACCCGAACGCCATGTGATGTCTTGTCACATGATAACACAGTGCCCGCAAACGCAAATGGTAATGCGTATGGTGATGCAAAGTGAAACACAAAGATGAACAGTACTGTAGACACAAATGGTTAAAATAACGCAAACACAAGCGCAAATGAAAATGCAAAGGGTAACGCACATGGTGCCATAGACTGGAACAGTAAGTGAAACGGGTACGAAACCGCAAGCAGAAGCGGTAAGGTTAACAGTAATGTAAGCACACAGGCTAGTTTTCCCCAAAGGTTGCATAGAGAAAGACAGTGAGTACAAAGAATGTATGCATAATAATGGACCTTGGAGCAGAAAATGAGGAGTTGGAATACTAAATTGTTTATATCTCAGGAACCGTAAGGCAGAAAAAAAATGTAAAAGTCATAGGATTTATGACTTTTCTGGCTAGGGGGCTAAGCATTTTTCCTACGAAAAGTCTGTATCTTCCACCGTTTCCGAGACACGGGCCCTGAAAGGCCAGGCGAACACCACAATGTTATCCTATGGGAAAAAAAGAGAAGTTCAGAGTCCCATAACTTTGGCTCCCTGTAATATTTTTTCACTAAACCACTGAAAGGCACATCTGTGGGATGTTGGCTTTCTTCCCTCCAAATTTCAGCCTAAAAGACCAAACCGTTATTTTGCAGCAGGGTGGCAAAGGACTCCTGTATTGAGGCGGACACCGTAATGTTATCCTATGGGAAAAAGCATCAACTTTGGAGTACTGTAACTTTACTGCCCTGTAATATTTTTTCACCAAAATAGTGAAAGGCACATCTATGAGATGTTGGCTGTGTTCCCTTCAAATTTCAGCCCAAAAGACCAAACCGTTCTTTTGCAGCAGGGTGGCAAAGAATTGCTGTCATTTTCCCACAGCCTGGAAAAGTACTGTCGAACTTTGCGAAAGCTTTCACAAATTCATGCGACACTGTCGCAAATGTGAAAGTACTTTGTGAAAGTACTTTTTCCAGAAATTTGAAAAACATATTTCTGGGGTGTTTTACCCCAAAATAAAGACATGCCTAGCATCCTCAGGGTCTGAGTAGGTGAATACAAAAAGAATTAGGTTGCTAGAGGGTCCCACATTTAAATGGCAAGCATTTTTCTGATGACCAACTGAAAACAAAATGGCGGATTTGCAACAGTAAAAGGGCCATTTGCAATAGTAAATACTGCATTTGCGACACTGTCAAACTTTTTGTTAACTTTTCCCATTGACTTATAATGGGAAATTGTTTTTTGAATAACTTTTGAACCGTTTAATATTTTTTCACAAAATCTTCAAAGGCACATTGGGATCGACCACCATTCCCTGAAGATTTTGGACCAGTTGTGCAAACCGTGTGACTTGTACAGATGAGCAAAGAATTAAAAAAAGTGTAAACACGTGCGCAGATCACGCTTAATAACTCCGCGGCCGTATATCCGAACAGTACGAAAGTTGGCAGATCCCAAGATGTATGGTTCTTGGTTGTGTTTTCCAAATGTCAGGCAAATCCGTTGACTGGTTGCAATGTTATTGAGGCACAAAATTTTAGGTTTAACATGTAAATGGCTCCTCAACCTTCACTATGGTAGCACTACCGTGCTACCATATTATAATATAGATATATGTGTGTATATATATATATATATATATATATATAAAGTAGTGGCACAGTATTGCCACTATAGTTAGGGTTGAATTAAGGTTAAAGTGTGAACATTTGCATCTTAATAACTTTGCCACTGTAAGACAGATTTGCACGAAATTTGGCAAACATGGAGCGGTACTATAGATCTCATGATCTACCAAGTTTTGTACTGGTTGGATATACAGTTGTGCAGTTACAAAGTGATATTCCATAGCACATTTATGCTTTTTTGCGCATTCTTTGCTTGCACCCTCAGGTCTAATGGTTTGCGCGACTGGTCCAAAATCTTTAGTGATCATGTGGCCAGGGTCCCTGATGTGTCTTTCAAAGATTTCATGAAAAAATATTAAACGGTTCAAAAGTTATTCAAAAACTAAGTTTCCCATTATAGTCAATGGGAAAAGTTAATAAAATGTTCGACACTACAGGGGTCATGCAGTTTTTAGTGTCGCAAATGACCCCTGTAGTGTCCTGAGTCAGGTATTTTTTTTCAGTTAGTGGTCACAGAAATGCCTGGCATTTAAATTTGGGACCCTGTCTGGACACAATTCTTTTTGTATTCACCTAGTTGGACCCTGAGGATGCTAGCCATGTCTTTCTGTGGGGTCAAACACCCCAAAAACATGTTTTTGAATTTTTTGTAAACTGTAGTGTCGCAAAGTAGTGTCGCACCTGTGACACTTTCGTTTTTTTTTTTTTTGTGAAAGTGTCATGATTTGCGACACTACTTTGCGACACTATGGCCAAAATAACACAAATTATTTGCCACTCTGCTGCAAAAGAATGGTTTGGTCTTTTGGGCTGACATTTGGAGGGAAGGAAACCAAAATCCCACAGATTTTCTTTTTTGTGGTTTGGTGACAAAATATTACAGGGATGCAAAGTTATGGTACTCTGAATTTGACGCTTTTTCCCATAGACTAACAATACGGCGTCCGCTGACCCTTTGGGGGGCCGTATCTCAGAAACGCTTCAAGATACAGATTTTTCAACAGAAAAATGCTTAGCCCCTTCCTGCAAAACTAGTCAGGAAAGTCATAATTTATAAGAAATTTTAATATTTTTTCTACGTCGTACAGTTCCTGAGATATAAGCAATTTAGTAATTCAAGTGCTCATTTTCTGCTCCGAGGACCATTATTATGCATACATTCTTTGTATTTACCATGTTTCTCTATGTGGCTGTTGGTGAGAAATAGGGTGTGTGCTTTTTGTTACTGTCACAGTTAGTGTTCCCACTTGCGTTTCCATTACTGTTTGCGTTACCTTTCCTGTCTATGCCACCGTGTGTATTACCCTTTGTGTTGTCATTTGTGCTTGCATTACTGTTACCATTTGCATTTCCATTACTGTTTCTGTTTGTGTTTCATTTTGCATCACTGTGTGCATTACCATTTGTGTTTGTGTACGCGTTTCTGTTTGCGTTTGCATTTCCTTTGGCATCACCGTTGCTGTTACCATTAGCATTTGCATTACTTATTGTGGCACCATGACCGTGCGCGTTACCATTTGCATTTCCGTTTGCATTACTATTCCCGTGTACGCCACCGTGTGCGTTACCCTTTGCGTTTTTTGTTTGTGCTTGCATTTGCATTACTGCTAACATTTGCTTTTCCATTACTGTTTTTGTCTGCGTTTCCTTCTGCGTCACTGTGTGCATTTCCATTTGTGTTTGTGTACATGCTTCCATTTGCATTTCCGTTTCTGTTTGTGTTTCCTTTGGTGCCATCGTTGTTGCTACCGTGTCTGCGTTTCCAATTACATTACCATGACCGTGTGCATTACGGTTTGCATTTACGTATGCACTTGCATTTGCATTTCTGTTTTCATTAACATTTGTGCTTGTGTTTCTATTACCGGTTGTGTTATCGTTTACGTTTGCATCACCATGTACGTTAGCATTTGAGCTTGCATTTCCGTTGCCGTTATTTCACTATTTATAGTGCACATTCTCAAAAAGAAGGGAAATTCATGGCAAAAAAACTCTGTTTAATGTGTCAGTTAGGGTTGTTCCACAGCACAAAAGTGAAGAAATTTGATGTTAGGGTTCCCACCCCCTTTGCACCCCACCCCACCATGATCCCACCAACATGCATCAGGGTGTGCGTTGGGGTCATCGGTCCTAACTCTCATCCCATTCTCCTATACTGCACCACCTCAGGTTGTTTACATATGGGATGAGGTGAGAGTTAGGACCGATGACCCCAATGCACACACCAATGCCTGTTGGTGGGGGCAGGGTGGGGTGGGGTTCAAGGGGGTGGGAACCCTAACATTGAATTTCCTCACTTTTATCGCTGTGGAACAATCCTGACTGAAGTATAAAACTGAGTATTTTTGTCATGAATTTATATATATAATTTTTTTATTTAGTTGTTTAACCAGGTATAGCACACTAAGCTGAAAGCTTTTTTACAGGAGCAACCTGGGAGCACAAGGAGGTTAAGTGACTTGCTCAGGGTCACACAGTATGCAAGTGGAAGCTGTGGGATTCAAACCCAGGTCATGTCTGCTGGATGTCACCAAATTTGCAGCTCAGAGCCTTAGACCACTGCGCTATACTGCCTTGCCAATAAATATATATATATATATATATATATATATATATATATGGTGTGTGTATGTGTGTGTGTATAATTATAATAAAGTTTCGCACATATCAGTGCGGATTATCTGTGCACTTTCATAGGTCCTTTGGAATTAGATTCCTGGTGAGGGTGAGAAACAACCCCTTAGCTCCAACTATTAGTGGAGTGTAGTTCAAAATCCTCCTGGGTTTTTTTTTAAGGGGGAAGGCACGTGATAGGCTTGATATCTCCTATCACTATTTATGCAATTAAAAATACAGAAAGGAGAGAAAGTGAGAGGTTGAGCCACCTTCCCCATTTTTTTTCCATTTCAGGCAGTAAATCCTTTTTCTCTCCTGTGTCCTTGTTTCATCCTGGTCTGGCCAGACAGGGTCTCTTGTGCATCTTTTCTGCTGCAGCTCCTCTGTTTTCCCTCTGTTGCAAGGAACATACTCCCTTCGCTTATTAGCTGGGCAGTGATATAATGCTTGCAGAAACAGTGTAGCAGTAAATAGATGTATTGTGCCATCCTGTGGTGGAAGAAAAACAACGCAGCAGAATTACAGCAGAATCATTGGTATATACAGTACATTGTACAACATCAAGAGAAAATCATTGCCCCTGATTGGTCAGACTGGGACTGGAACTGGGATGTTATCCCAACATAACATCCTGGATCTACTCCATGTACACCAACAACCACATTTCAAACTAACAAAAGATCACTCCACTGCCATCCTGAGCAGCAGCTACAGCAGTTCCCGCTGTGCTCGGAATCGGCGCTCCCCACCCTGCTTGACAACGGTGATCCCTGCCTCACATCAGACCAATAACTGTGCTGTCATAACCTTAAACTTTCCACCTCAGCCACTTTAAGAATAAATACTTAAACAAACACAAGCACCCGAGTCCACACGCTCTGCAGGTACAATAGTGGGAGCATGTGCAGTGTTGCAATATGCCGCACTATCTCACTACCTCACCAACTGCACAATCTCTGACTGAGTAAATGGCAAACTGTGTTTGCCAACAGTCACCGGGCGCCAGTTCTCCTTCGGTATTCCTCAGCTCACCTCGTCATCTCCACAAGTAAACACATTCTCCATCCTCCTCCTCCTTACATCCTGTCATCTACCTTCAGAAACTGCCTTTGCAGACTTCCATTCACATTAGTAACACCGGGAGTCTTGCAGAACAGTGACAGATTAAAATGCTAACCCTTATGCTGCTGACAGAATTAGAACATATAGGAATTTTGGACTGATATATCAGTCTGCAGCCCTCTCCCAGTACATTAAGCAAGCTGTACCGGGAGGACTGCAAGCAAGATACAGTTGGGGCGGAGGCAGCACACTGATTGAAAAGATTTAAAGACACTTCAATTCGTTTAGGAGCAGCAACACCTACTGGCCAAAACAGAACTACTTTTCTTCTCAGTATACCTCCACATTGAAAAACAAAGACAAAATCTATAATGCATTTTTTCCTCATCTTTCTGTCTTTTAAAATAAACGAGCCATTGTATAATAGGAATAATGCCCTCCAGGGTGGCTGTTCTGCTGGAAAACCTCCCTTCCCGGGTGTTGGATGCCCTTGGTCTGGCGCCTCAGACCCAACCACACGAGGTGGGATGTTATCCCAGCATAACACCCACCCGCCCTGTCATTCATTATTCCTTTAGTGGAACCCACTTATAATGGACACACTTACAGCGAACACTCACTTATAATGGACAGATCTTCCTTGCCAAAAGCCAAAAGCTATGCTAGTAATGTTAAAAATCCCATTTATACCATACTCTGCAACCCCTGTATAGAGGACACTGTGAGCTCTTCTTTACCACTGTTACATGCTGCAGATTGCTTGCTAATTTTCACCTGATTATTCAGCTGGTCTGTCTGGCACTATAAGGACATCCTTCACCTCACATGATGCCCAATACCTGATATCTTACTCCAGGGAATTGATCTTGTACCTTCCTGATCCCCCAATTTCCACAGGTTCTGTACAGCAAAATCTTACAAATCACATTTACTGCTCAGTCCCCTGATTTCAATGAGCTCAGGTACGGTACAGCAAAATCTGTCCAATCGTGTTTACCACTCAGTTCCCAATCAGCTACAAATAGCAGTTCCCCCTCTGGTTGGCAAAGGAGGGGTCATGTTCTCATTTTAACTCCTTTTTTTGATCTGTGGTGGAGGTAATTCATATTTTAAGATTTGGAGATACAGCAGACACCCCTTATAATGGATAGAACCTGCTTGCACAAATGTGTCCATTATAAGAGGGTTCCACTAGAATTTTTATGACAACTGACTAGACAGAATACATTATACTTCTAGTTAAGTTAGCAAATGTTTCTTAGGTGTTTGCCTGTTTCCTATATATTTATAGTAATAAGGCACAGTTTTGATATTGAATGACACTGATTGTACTAAATACATTATCTGTAATGCAATGCCGTATAAATGTTGTGTACATTCTAATACTTTTTGTGAAGACTGATGTTCCGTGCTGGCTATGGGAATTGGGAGGCAGGATTTTTTCTTTCCTTTAAAGGAATCCCTGTTGAATGGTATTTGACACAGTTGGTGTACAGTCACTGCAGAGGAAGCATTACTTGCTGGAGGCACTGCTCAAGAACGGAACTTGCACAGATTGCTTCACAGAGACATCAGACTTGCCACCCAGTATCCCAGAAAGCTTCCACAGTGCCAGAATTTGATTAAGGTTGATGTGGTACTCTAGTCTTTTATTTGCTATTTTATTTTGTTTGTTCTTCAAAAAAAAATACACATCTACTGAATTTTTCTTGAGATTTGCATGTCTGAGTGCTTCCTGAACACCCATGCCATGACAGTCCTGATGTAGGAAAATGTTTTTTTTTAAATCAGCAGCTCACAAAATCTACTTTACTGCCTCTGGTGTCAGCTCAGATATCGTGGTTGAAGGTATAGAACACCAATTCATTGGTAAAATCAGTAAATTAAGCCAGAGTCATGTAAAAATGATGCGGTCCAGTAGATGCAAGTTAATAGAGTGAGTAAAAGAAGCTGCATAGTTCATTAGAGTGAGTCTGATGGCACCAGTCAGAAAACAGCTGATTTCAGCCAGAGAGAGTTCCCACCTGCATGCCGAGACAGAGCAGCAGTCACAGAACAAGATAACAAAGATTTCTTTCTATTTTTGTGGTAGCAGTGCCAGTTCTCATGAATGTGCAATCACTGCCTCATCAAAGAGTGAAGCCAAGAAGTGAGCTTGCTAGTATGTGAAGCCTGTGACTGTTTCTGTAACTACTGTCACACAGACTCGGGCTTCAAAGTACAATGGAATTAAAAAACAAACTCTCTCCAACTTCTGCATTTAGCACTGCCATACATAACAAGGGACAACTAAAGAAATGCAGCCAACAATACACAAGACTAAATTAAGCAAATAAATATCATTAATCAATGTGCTGTGGTCTAAATACATTACTACACTGCACAAGTTCATACTGTGCCTGCGTTATAAGTACTTTTCCCATTTTAAAATATTATATGTGATATGAATGGGCAGGTACAGCACTAGTATAGTTTGTCTCAATTGCTGCATACTTCTGCTCTTGCCAGATAGTTTGTACGTCTATTATAGCAAAAGACCCAAGGCCCAAGGAAAACATTGGCGTAAGATGCCTGCACCAAACTGCTTTAATGTAGGTGGCACCTTGCATCAAAGTTTGTGGCAATCCTGATATTTGAATGCAGACTGTGTTGAAATCAGGATGTCTTGTGCTCAAGCCGGCTTGCACCACCCTTGTAGCAGAAGCATCCTTGCATCAGGTTGCAAGGGGCTTGTACCATGTTGAGGCTGCACCATCCCCTTTTTCAGAATTTTAGAAGCACCACTATGGATGCAATGGTAGCTCAGTTTAGACCAGTCAGGAAGTGGTCAAAGGGCCATGCACCACAGCTGGACAGGGTGATGAATGGTGGGGAGAGACCTGCAAGTAGGGAGCCAGGGACAGATGGAGCATTGGCAGTGCCATAGGGGGCATCGGGGACAGGGTGTCAATGTCAGCATGCTGAGGGGACACCCAGCGGGTTACCATGAGCAATGGCAAAGAACCAATCAGCCTGGGTAGAGGGGTAGGAAGGAATGGACCATGACCCAGACCGGGAGGGCACAGCCAAGGCACCCACCCCATAGTTGCCACAGTCCCCAACTCTGCAGGCTGGATGCTGTCTGCCACCATGTGGAGGGGTCTGGGTACCAGGGGACCATTGTTCTACCTGGGGAATGTTCCCTTTCATTACTGGCACTCCAAAACCTGCAGCCACTGCTTTGTACCTAGAGAGCTAGGGACTGGGGCACCCATGAGGAAGGAGCCATGGCTGTGCCCACCTGGGGCAGGTCACAGTGTGTCCCTTTTGAACTCCTCTACCTGGGCCAATCAGCTCTCTGCCATTCTGCATGGCACCCTCGCTGGATGCCACCTCAGCATCCTAACAATGCTGATGTGTCCCAGACACCATCTAGGGCACTCCCTGTGCTCTTTATTCCCCAGTCCCCTACTTGCTGGCATATTCACACCTCCACCTTTGAGGACCCTCTGGTGTTGTATGAGGTAGGGGGCCATTTGACTGATCCCTGCATCAAACTGCGCAGGTGTGCGAAATGCTTGGTGCAACCCTGAGGCTGCAGAAGCTCTCAGCTCATTGGGGCAAGGACTCCCTTTTTATAAAATAGGGCACATCAACCCTGATGCACCTGGAGTTTGCCACAGTCAGAGGGCAATGCAATGTGCATCGTTGTAAGGGCCGATTGAAAACTGAGACACCAGTGTACACTCTATCTCCACCCAAAAAAATGTGCAACCCAATAAAGCAGTAGATTGGCTAGGGACTACACCTTATTTTAAGTACACCAATGAGACAGTGAAAGTACATTGGCTGAGGAGTACACTTTATTTAAAGTCAACCAATAACGCAAGGCACCATATTTTAAAAGGAACAACTATGGCAGTTGCATTTTAGAATAGGCTAAACAGACAAAAAGAGCACGGAGGGAAATAACAACTCAGCAGCTGAAATTTGTATGCAAGTGCTTAGTTTTAATGTGAGCTTTGAAGTGAAACTGACAATAATGGAACATACCAGAGTGTAGCTGCAGTTCCCCAGGAACCTGAAGACCAAGCCATGAACACAAAATCAGGAAGAATTTAGAGCCACATTGGCAGCAACTAGCAGCAGCAGTGCAATATTCCAGGTATCCAGAATGACATAAGTTGTACATTAAATCCAAAAATTGAGAACTCACTGTGCAGAGGCTGCTGCCCTTGTACCAGCAATTTGTCTCACCAGAGACTTCCTCAGGGAGCATGGCATGGGGTTTCAGCCAATGACAGGTCCACCTTGCCAATTGGTGTATGAGCGTGCTTTCACACCAGAGCACTGATTTGAAAAACTAAGGGACCACTCCTCCCCTTTGAGAGGTAATGACTGAGTAGCCATTAGAGGTAGAAAGCATCTTATAACAATTTATTATCTTTCCAATTTTTTTGGGGGGGGGTGTACTGGGTTTTTTGTATTTTTATTTATTTAGATCTAGGATTACAATTACCTTTGAGCCAAGGCTCTTTTATAAAGGTTCCACGTCAGGAGAGTACATACATGTTAAACATGTTAAACAAGGGCATACACAATTAAAGAGAGCATACAACAATATTCATCAGTTCAGGTACGACATCACAGTAAAGAGTATACATGAATAACACATACAATGAATAATTTCAGGAACCTAGAAGAAATCAGGGAGGAAGGGTGAGAGGATAGGGGAGTGGAACCTGAAAAAGAGACTAGAGTAGCTCATGGCGTTGTCAAAGAACATCAGAGATGGGTAGTTTTAACTTACATATGCCATAACCAATAGCACCCCAATGAGAAAAGCAATGTAGAGTGTTTGAAAAGTGATTGGGTTGAAATGCTAATTTTGGATTTGTTCATGTTTGTACATCTACAATGCTTTATGTAAACTGACAAGGAGAAGAACCCAAAAATATACATTGTACAATATGAAAATACAGGAAACAACTAATTAAACTCAAACAGAGAGGGAAAACAGTTTTTTTTAAATAAAACACATTATATTGTACATAGACTATGGAGTGGCTGCATAAAAAGAGGGCCACATTAAAAAAATAAATATAAAATAAATTGAGATAAGCAGACATCTGCAAATTAATTAATCTGTAGGGAACCATCTTGATTTAATCACACTGATTATTACTACTTTTTTATTTTAAAAGTTTTACCAAGAAAGACATACTGAGCTGGTAACAGCTCATTTCCTAATGTGTTCTAGGGGAGGGTTTGTGAGAGAGTTGACAATAAAATTAAGGTGCAAAGGTCTAATATGTAGGCACAATGGGCAGACTGGGTGGGCCACATGGTCCTTATCTGCTGTCAACTTCTATATTTCTAATAAATGAACAGCTGTGAAAACAAACATTCAGTGCAGAGTTATGAAAATAGCAAGGTTCCCATGGTAAGGAAAGGTGAACAATATTGCAGAAAGGGGAGGTGCAGGGCACAGGGCAAACGTAGGGCTTGAACAAGCTGTGGCTGTGGGGTGGGGTCAGAAATAATTGCATGAGTGAGCTATAAAGGTATGAAGGAGAGACTTAAGGGCATAGCAAGAAGAGACAAACTGGAAGGACAGAGGAAGAGAGGACCAGCACTTAGGAAAACAATAGGAGAGGCAGCTTGGACAGCAGTAGATTTTGTAGGAAGAGGGAAAGGGAATGAGGGTCAGTGTTGCACAGTGAGTATGAGAATATGGGGGGGAGGGAAAGAAGAGAAGAGAGGAGAGGGATGGTGGAAGAAAGCCAAGCCTGAGTTCAGATATAATGGAGGTACAGCAGGTGAGGTACCTATCATCGGGGGGGTAGGAAGAGGAATCTAGGGAACAGTGGTTGGTGCAGGGCAGACAGACCAGCTCAAAACTGCAGAATGAGTGAAAGAGGGGTCCAGTCTTTTTTCAGTCAGTTTCTTTTTTCACTGAAGGACAGATTGTTGGCCCAGAACCAGTGCTGGATGTTGTCAAAGTCCATTTGGAGCCTAGTAGTGAGCTAAGGAGCAGAGGAGCTAGCAGTAGAGAACACCATATCATCTGCATACATGTGGATGGATGCAGAGGAACAAGCACCACGGAGGTCATTCAGGAAACTGGAGAAGAGAATAGGACCACAGATGGACCAGTGGGGCACACTGGCACACTTGAGCAGATAGGGAGTTGGGGGAGGTGTCACCAATACAGACAGCTTGAGACTTAGACTTAAGGTAATAGTGGACCCAACTGACTGAGGAGGCAAAGAGACCCCCTGCCTTTAACTAGACCAGGAGAACAGGTTGGGCAACAGTGTTGAAGGCTTTGACCAAGTCAAGTAAAAATATCAGCAGTGAACTTGCCGTGGTCCACACCAGAAACAATGAAGTCAGTGAGCTGGAGGGTGAGGTTGATGTGCAGTGGGACTTTCTGAAGCCAGACAGGAAGAAGTGAAGGAGGTTGATGTGGTACTCTAATATTTTATTTGCTTAGGAGGCAGTATAGTGCAGTGGTTTAAGGCTCTGAGCTGCAAATCTGGAGACCTGGGTTTGAATCCCACAGCCCCCCAATTGCATACTGTGTGACCATGAGCAAGTCACTTAACTTCCTATTTGGGGAAAATTGGCAGTTTTCAGTAAAAAGCATTTGTGAAATTACATTAGATTTTTGCACAGTTTCACAAAAAAATACGTAAATGCAAATCGGCAATTTTGTACAGTTTTGCAAGCATAGTAAACATTTCATCCAGTGCTAATCAATTCATTATTATGATAAATTATCAAGGTTATCCAGGACCATGCAGTAAAAAGGATCCATTATCTGGGTTTCTTCTACTCTACTGGATAGGATGGCAATCATGTAATGAGTATCTACTACAGAAATAAGAATCCTGGGTACCCTGGTGTGGAGTTCATTGTCATATGCATTACCCCCCTTGGGCAGAAAACTGTTAAATCTGGGGGCATACAGGAATATCACCAAATTAGTTGAGAAATTGTAATCCAAAACCCCTTTTTAATGGGAGACTCGCCAATAATGCCAGACCTCCATCCCTGACCATTCAGCATTTATTGGTCCCACTTACGGCTCCCCCAAGCTTGCAAGGGTATGAGTACTGCTCTCAATCCAATATCTACTTTCAGCAGGTGATGACTTAGAGTCAGGAATGTACTATGTATGGCCCTGTGGACCCCTTGCATTTTGGTTTCCACCTCCTCTCTCGTGTACCACAAAGACCTTTGTTGTTGCACAGTAAAGGTTTGTTCAGTATGGTCACAAACTTAGCATGGGCTTAAAGAGTGACCAACAGAATGAACATATGAAGAAGCCAGCAGAAGAGGCCATTTGGTCTATCAAGTTTACTCATATTGCAGGGTCCACAGCTTGAGCTAATGTCCTGCCCTCCCTCCACTCCTCCCATCCTCTCTACCCATGATTCTTACCTTCCCCTATGCCTATCAGCCCTCTTAAAGCTGCCCACTGTCTTCAATGAGATGACCTCTTCTGACAGTGCATTCCAAGTGTCCACCACAGTCTCTGTGAAGAAGTGCTCCTGACCCCAAACCTCCCACCCTCCAGCTTAAGACTGTGCCCCTTGTGATATGGTTGCCATTCAGTTTAAAGAGACTCTCCTTATCAACCTTATTTATCCTTTCAAGTACTTGAATGTCCCAGTCATGTCTCTCTCTCTCCTGTCTTCCAGGAGTACATGTTCAGTGCCCTCAACCTCTCCTCATGCCTTGCCCTGATGACCAGCTATCATCTTTGTAGCCTTCCTCTGTACCTTGTCCAGCAGGTCAATGTCCTTTTGATGTGTGGGCACCAGTACTGAACTCCATACTCTAGATGGGGCCTTACCAGTGACCTGTACAAGGCAGTATAACCTCCTCTCTCCTACTACTGATCCCCCTAGCCATGCACCCAAGCATCTTGTTTGCCTTTGCTGCTGCTTTCTTGCACTGTGTGGAGTGCTTCAGGTCACTAGTGATTATCACTCCCAGGTCCTTCTCCTCCTCTGATGCAGATACTTGGACTCCACCCAGGTAATACTCTGTCCTGGGATTCTTGGCTCCACTATGCATAACTTTGCATTTCTTGGCATTGAAGACAAGCTGCCAGATCCTGGACCACCTCCCCAGTTTTTTCAGATCTTCCTGAAGGTCCTGTATCCCTTTAGCTGTGTCCACTCTCCCACAGAACTTGGTGCCGTCTGCGAATAGGCACATGTTTCCTTTAATGCCATTCCCAATGTCATTGATGAAGACATTGAACTACGCTGGCCCCAACACAGAGCCCTTTGGGACCCCACTGGTTACCTCTCTGGTTCCAGACAACTCTCCCCCTACCACCACCCTCTGGATTCTGTCCCTCAGTCAGTTTTCCACCCAACTGACCATCTGACAATCAAGCCCAACATGTCCTATCTGCCAATCATGCTGTTTCAGAGGTCTCCTAAATGGAGCTGTTTATTTATTTTATTTATTTATTGAGAGAATCGGAATTACAATCCTTTGAGTCATAGACTCTTTTGCAAAGGCTCCACGTCAGTACAGGAAAGCATGAACATTACATTTAATAACAGTAATACATAGGTCACTCAGCACAGTGTATTTACATTACATATTAGTTACCATCTCAAAGGCCTAGGAAGACCCTGAGTCACAATTGTGAGGCAAGTCTGGTTACAGAAATTCTGAGGGACATAAACAGAACCCTGAGTCAGAGTGAAATTACAGCTGGGTAGTGGGAACTAAGGATGTAGTCATAGGATAAGCTAGGTTATCCATGACTATGCTATCTTGGTGAACTCACAATGGGGAGGAGTATTAGCTACAGCAGCAGGTATCAGAGTCAAGGAGAAGGTTCATGATACCAGCTTTAAATTGTCCAAGACTCTGGGCCTGGGAGATGGAGGGTGGTAGGTCGTTGAGCCAGAGGAAAGCACGATAACGGAAAGACCTTTGCCCTAGAGAGGTTCTGCATTGGGGAACTAGGAGGGAGGTAGTAGTATGGCTCAGTGGCCCATTTATGTGATACTGGCTGAATGAGGGGTGGAGGCCTATGGGTGTTAACTTCATAAGTATTTTTTGCTTGAAGGCATGTGTGGTACTTAAGCCTCCCTTTGAAGGTCAGCCAGTCCACAGCTTGTAGAACTGGCACTTGTGGGTTAATTAGCAGCCAGTGACCAGTTGGCAAGCTCTGTTGAGAGCTAGGTTGGTGCAATGTAGGGCGGTTTGGTCTGAGGTGCCGTAGATTACAATGCCGTAGTCCACCAAAGAGAGGACAGAGCAAGATACAATGAGACGCAGGGCATGAGGAGGTAGGCAGTGCTTATGTCTATATAAAATTCCCAGTCTGGTGTTTACAGTGGAGGAAAAGTGTTGAATGTGTGTGTGGTAGGTGAGCGATGTGTCCAGGGTGACACCCAGGTATTTGAAGGTAGAGACCTGTTCAAGAAGGAGGCCCTGCACGTTGGCTATGGTAAGGGGGGGCACTACAGAGAAGGCCTTGACAATGGGCAAAGATCATGGATTTTTGTCTTGTTGTAGTTGAGTATTAGGTGATGCTCTGTGACAGGATTCTAATTCTTTGAAAAACCTTGTAGGGCAGTTTGGAGGTAGTGAGGATGAGGTAGTTTGTGAAAAATGACTACGCCATCTGCATAGAGTAGAGCTTCCCACTACAGGCTTAAGGGAGGGAGTTTAGGAAGAAAGTGAAAAGCAGTGGCCCTAGAATAGACCCTTGTGGGACACCCGACTGGTTTAGTGGAGGAGAGGGTGGTGTTGATTTTGACCTGTTGCGTCCGGTCACAGATATAGTCTTTGAGCCAGGGGATGGTATCGGGGAGAAATAGTAGGAGGGAAGGGAGTGGAGAAGTAGGGCATGACTGACTGTGTCGAACGCTTTTGTCAAGTCGACGTAGACTGCACCAGCTACAGAGCCCTGTTGCTCAATGATTAGACACATTATGCACATAGAAACATTGTGTCTACTAGCTGAGAGTGAGAAACTCAGGAAACATGTTTTACTGAACAAATTCAATAATGTTCACCAGTTTTCTTCTTGCAACCAGAATAATATAGAAATAAATGAAGGCCAAACCCATAAAGATTCAGTTTGTTTAGATTATTCAAACCCTATCAAAAGTATGATTCGATGCAGAATTTGCCAAATTCAAAATCTAATGGCAACTTTTGAGTTTTACACAGTTGGATATACTCATGAATTACAGTGTAATTGGGGCAGGCCTGATAATGGCAGTTTCCTATTAGCTCAGCTGGCAAAACATAATGATAGAAGACCTCAAGTTCAAGAAATGAATGTATCATTATATGGTAGGTTTGAGCACTTGGTGACCAGGGAAGGACTAAGCTGTTAGTGGCCAGCTCAGAAACATAGAAATTGCTGTAATTCCAGGAGCGGGAGCTTAAGAACCTCATAAGGTTCTGACACTTTTTTAATAGCCTCCCAGGTCCACATCAGAGTTCTAATTAGTCCTATGACTTTGGGAGGAAAATGAAACCTTTTACAAAATATTGATAATAATAATTTATGATAACTTTCATAAAACACATACACATAAGTGTACCCCCAATTTTCTAGCCCACTACACACCAGTGATATTGAAATTACCTATTGTTTTGCCCTTGATGACTTGCCCACCCCTCCTGGAAACTCCTTTAAGAGAAGCCCCGTAATAATTGACATATTGAAAATTATGGACCTGAAATGAAAAAGTAACTGACTGGTTTGTAATTTTTTTTTTTGGACAGCTATCAATTCATGAGACAGAAGACCCAAATGACAAGCGTTTCCTGCTGGTAATGAAAGGAGCCCCTGAAAAGATTCTGGAGCGGAGTACCACCATTATGGTTGGTGGCAAGGAGGTGCCACTGGATGATGGAATGAAGGAATCTTTTCAGACTGCCTACATGGAATTGGGAGGTCTGGGAGAGAGAGTTCTGGGTGAGTTTCACCCTTCATCCATTAAATCTGTTTTAGGTCTTGCAAGAATGAATGTACTTCTCTCTGTCTCATTCATTTCTGCTACTCTATCCTATAGCCTATACCTTCAATATACGTCATGCCACAGAGTGGAAGAACATATACATATTAATCAAAACCTTTTGTTATTATTTCTGCTGTGTAACAAGAGGCAGCACATAAGGATTTGATGACACATGGACTGTGGCGTACTTTTCAGTAAGTCCCTTAGGTGATAATTGAATGTCTCTCATCTGAAATTTGGCACCTGGGACTACAGTTTTCATGGAAGCCATGTGGCCTAGTAGTCTGAGAAAATATCTGGCTGGCCTTAGCAGACCCAGAACAAAGGAATTCACCAATTCGAGGAAGTTCTGAACTCTGACCATGGGAAGCATGGCTTTCCCTTGGATGGTATTCAGTTTTGCTCCAATAAAATCCAGTAACTGAACTGGTTTGAAATGAGACTTTTCTTTGTTAATAATGAACCCTAGAGACTCCAGGGTGCATATTGTGAGCCTGAGAGATTCCTTTACTTTGTCTGGAGACTTGTCCACTACCAGCCAGTCATCCAAGTATGGGAAGACTGACACTTGCTGTTTTCTCAAGTGAGCCTCCAGAACTGCCAGGCACTTTGTAAAAACCCTGGGAGCTGAGGTGAGACCAAAAGATAGAGCTGCCAACAGCTAATGACCGAATGGCAGTCTGAACCTGCAAACTTTATGTGGAACGGCCTTATGGGGATATGAAAATATGCATCCTTGAGGCCTAGGGAGGCTAGCCAGTCTCCTGTTGTAAAATGGATCACTAAAGTCAGAGTAACCAATTTGAATCTGGGTTTCAACAGATGCTTGTTAAGGTACTTTAAGTTCAAAATGGGTCACCATTCCCCTGTTTTTCTTTTGTGTGAGAAAGTATCAGGAATAAAGACCTTTCCATTACTGGTGGAAGAGGACTCTTTCCATTGCTTTTGCAGACAGGAGAGCTTGTACCTCTAGCTCCAGCAATAGTTTTTCTGTTGGGGTTAGAGGTTTGGAGAATTTGGCACCCTGAAGCAAGGGAAACTTTTTGAACTGCAGGATAAGATCCTGACCCACCACCTCTAGCATCCATTTATGTGGTTCCATTGGCGGAGGTAGTGGGTCAGTCTGCCTTCTATGGGGGGGAGGCGAGGTGACCTGGATGTTGCAGTCAGGAGTTTTGCTTGGACTGGGTGCTAGAAGAAGGTGAGGAGTTGGACCTTCTTTAAGCTCTTCTTCTTCTCTCTCTGAAATAGCCTTCCATCCGAGAGTAATCCATGGGCATAGGCAAAGGGTAGAGAGCCCTGGGATAATAGTTTCTGCCTCTGTTTCCCCTACTCTGAGACCTTTGAGAAGTAGAGGCCTTTTCTTTAGCAGTATTGCTCTGATAGGTGGTTTTGTATTCCCCCACCTTTTTCATGTGTGCTTCAATTTTATCCCCAAAAAGAGAGTTACTTTCACTGGGGAATTCTTTCGCCTTGGTCTGAGTGCACTGTGAAAGATTTGTGGTCCTCAACTAGGCAGAAAGTCTCAGGGAAACGGCCTGTGTCATGGCCCAGAAGGCAGTGTCATTAGTGTTCACAGCCATATGGAACAGGTACTTGGTAGCCTCCAAGACTGTCTTTATAATTTCTGCCAAGTCTTGAGCCATTCTGTCAGGGGTTGCTGGCTTATGGCAAGCATAGAATTCTAAAGGGCTTTTTGATATTGAGCTGCATAGGCCATATAGATAGAGGGGTGAAGTAGAAAGGAGACTGTGGTATAAAATTTCTTACCCATAGAAACCAATTTTCTTGATTCCTTCTCAGGAGGTTGAGAGGAAAGTGGTGCATGCAGCTGTCTGTACCACTCCCTCATGGTTAGATCTGCATTAGAACTTTCTAACTGATATTTCTTTTCAGTTTTCATATCTACTTCTGGAACAGAAGTAGGCTTTTGGAGTACTTTGGTTGCTCTGTGAATAGATTTATGTATGGGCGGGATCAGCTTTCTAGTAGGAGGGAGACCCATTATATCCTGATAGTCTGCATTCTCCTCTTGGTCAATGGAGTCCTGAATAGTAATGTACAGGGTGTCCACCATATGCTGCACAAATGTGAAAAGAGAAGATGAATCCTTCTGACCATTAGAGGGATTACCAAACTCCTGGCCAGGGGATACATCTGGTTCAATAGGTGCATGCTCTGGTTCATCATCACCATCACCGTAATAAAAGCCCTGGGGAAAAACCAGGGTCTGTAAATTGTGTAACATTAGGGTCAGCCGGGGTATTAAAATGGCTACCCATATTTCGCAAAGTCTGATATATTTTCCAACGGTATCCAGTGAATACAGCATTCGCAACTGAGCACCTACAAAAATGGTGACTCAGTTATGGCACCTGTATTCAGGGCTACTTGGCAGGGTAGCACCTGGGTACTGGGATGGGCAAGGCGGGGCAACAGGAACCTACACATGCACGAGAGCGCACATGGATGGGGGAGAGGAAGGGGAGGGAATGTATGTGGGAGGGGGTGTGGTGGGCAGCTGCTGAGCTGGTCCACTAGCGTGGTGGGGAGGGTCATCGATTGGGGGATGCAGGGTTTGGGTCAGGCATTGCACTTTTTTTTTTTGCGGTGGCGGCTTTTCCATTTACAAGTATTGCACCCCAACATGCACCCCTGGAATTGAGAATCCATTAGTAGGGGTGTGTGGGGCATAGCACCTGCATTAAAAATAGAGCCATGGATCTCAGGTGCCCTATTACCAGTCACCTCGAGTGTGCATTGCCAAAATTAATTTTCAGTGATGTACACTCACCATAATGGTGATCACTATTCTGCAACTGCTGTTATTCCATAGAACCTTTTCCAAGCCTTAGCCATTTCTTCAGCAGAGGGTGTATCTTTTTGTGTCACTAGTGTCTCCCGTTACCTTTGAGTGGGAGGGGCAGTGACATGTTTTTCTTTTTACTTCTTTTTAGCAGGCACAGACTCATAAACCTGATCATTATGTCTTTTCTTGGCTTGGTCACCATTATTATTTTCGTCAGACTTATTTTCAAGGGGGTCCTTAGAGGATCTGTCTTTAGATTTATGTTATGAGGAGGACCCCTCTTTGGCACTACTGTTTGGAGGGAGGCAGACTGAGAAGCCATAATTTCCCATCTTTTTGCTCTTTTTTTGACAGTTGTTCCACAGAATTTAGAGCAAATTTCACAGGTATGGTCTGGACCTAAACAAGTTAAACAAAGGTCATAGCTGTCTACCTTAGCCACTATTCTGTGACACTTTAAACAATTTTTAAAATCTGTTGATCCAGTTCTTTTCTCGTGTCTTTCTGACATGACAGTTTGCCAGAAAACCCTTTAAAAATATTGTTTTTGCAAGGTAAGTTAAGTGAGTTCTACTGGTTCTCCAAGGAAGTGGAACTGCAGTAAAATCGATTCCCACAGAAAGAAAATGTGGTACTTTGCAGTAAAATTGCAGAAAAAGGGAACCTCGATTAAAACAAATGTTTTAAACTAGAACTGCAGACCTTTCTCCACAGGCACAGTAAAATTTTACCTCAGAAAAGATGGGAACTGCAAAAAGAACCACTGTAAAATAGGACAGCCGCGGTTCCCGGGAAGCAAAGGAAACTGCAGGAAAAACAGTTAAAATGTAAATAAATACCTCTAAATCAGCCAAAGGCAGCACAAAAACACTGAAAGAAGTGACTTAAAAAATAAACTTTCTTCAAGCGAAATATTGCTCAGTCAGTGGAGAAATAATTCTGATGCCCTCTAGGTTGACTGCTGGTAGCACACCTCCTGTTCTCTACTGATTGGTGAATTCCTTGATTTCATTTCCATTGACTCCACCTCCAGGGCAGCTGATCCCAGCTGGCATTTTGCTATAGTTAAGCATATTAAAGGACCCCTGGGGTGAGAAGATCTGGGGATGGTGGAGTGACAGGGCTGGTGATCCCAGGGAAGGGGGCACCAGCTAGAAGTTAGTAGGATAAAGAATCCATTAATAAAAAAAGTTCTTGGGCCATTTAAGAAAGAAGATCGTCCCTGTGAAGGTTGCAAATATTCATCTGGGTGCCACAAGGGCTTCTGACTGGAAGACTTAAACCTCTTTGTCCTGCCCCTTACTCCTCCTGCTCGATAGTTTCACACAGTCACCCACAGTAATCAAAATATAGCAGAGCAGACTATGAACTACATGAGGTTTGCTTGGATACTATGTAAACAGCTATTTGTGCACATTTTCAGGCGTTGCGCATTCAGTGGTTAACCTTTTCCAAGGTACATCCTCTCCAGGTCAATTTTTCAGAAAATGGTTTTCCATAACTGGAATTATTTATCTGTTTCTGGGATCATCATTAATCACAGGATGCCAGAAAACCATGGATAATTACAAATTTAGACATGTATCTTTTGCCAGCACATAAGTTATCCTTGCCATTATCGGGAAGAACTATTTACTTTATCTGGGATTATCCTACCACAATTATCCATACTCTAGGGCACCTCTACCAGATGAGTAAGGAATGATCCATGATTAGGTGTACGGCAATATTGCAATAACCAGCCCCCCTGGGTATGTAGTGTGGCATGGAGCATAGCAGTGGGCATTCAGCCACTGTGGATGTGATATTGCGGCATTGCCAAGCACCAGGACCAGATTATTACTCTTACAACATTTGTAAAAAGGTCAACAGTGTTATAATCAGTAGCTGTTCATGAGTATGAATTGGCCTTTCCTAATTGCTGTGCCCTTTATATCCATATTTTCCACTCATGCTGACTCTAATGAAATCTGAAGATGTGCAGCTGGATTTTAAAGGCAGCTTCAGAGAGTTGTGGCATAACTGTGCCATATCCGAATGTTTGTCACAATAAGTTAAACTACTTAAAAGGTGGCCCAACCTATGTGCACAAGTGCTATGGCTTGCAGCAGTTCGGGAGCCACTTGCAGAAAGAAAGTGATTTATTTGGCAATCTGCTGTAAAGCAGCAATAATGTCTTGAGGTAAACATTTGCATCTAGCGTGTCACAGTAGTGTCTGAAATGGATCCACAAGTCATGCGGCACTACTTCTGAAAAGCCATCCCTCTTTATCTAATAATTTTAATTGATTTTTTGAGCATCTCTAACATACATCAGGTGTTTATTGAACCTTGGAGGTAGTGTGATGGCCTTGGGGAAAAGACATACAGTATTTTGAGAATAGGGTCAGTTGTGTACAGACTACATTTTTGCACTGTCCTTGGCTAACCCAATTGTGTTTTGGGCTATCACACATTCAGACATTGTAGCTCCTGCTGACAACTGAGGATAATAAATAAAATCCATTAGCATTTGACCATTTAGCAGTGGGAGAGCTCTGCAGTGCCATCCTACTTGAAGAAATTTAAATTGACTCTTTCCTCTTCATGTCTGAAGGTTTCTGTCACCTGTACCTGCCAGAAGATGAGTTTCCAGACTCGTACCCCTTTGATGTTGAAAGTGTGAACTTCCCCACCACCAGTTTATGCTTTGTGGGGCTCTTGTCCTGATTGATCCCTCGCTCCACTGTCCCTGATGCTGTTTCCAAATGCCGATCTGCTGGGATCAAGGTACTGTTGCATTATGCATGGACATGTTTGTACAGCAAATAAATAAAGAAGGTACTTAGATATATTTATATAATTACTGGTCAGTCAGTGTGCTTATTGACCAAACTGACACAGATTTCAAATGCCATATTGACTGGGTTCTATCCATATTAACTGGCCAGTTAACATGCACGAGTGTCAGTCAAGTAACATGCATTCCATTTTTTGTTTTGTTTTGTTTCTGTGCATCTTTCAGACTAGTGAATGTTCCAGATACATGTACACCAGTTTCCACCCAAAGTGCAATAAACTAGTGGACATAATGAAACAAGCAGGAAATATGAACTTTGTGAGACATTATATATTTTTGTAACTTTTTATTTGATATGTTATTTTAGCATCCTCTGCAGATGTCTGTCGTAACTGTGGCACATGAGAACCCTCCTCATTCATAAACTAGACATCATTCGAAGTTCTGTAGGTCTTCATTTTTTTTAAATGTAACGTCAGAAAGGCACATTTAAAAAGTACAGTTCCCATGTCTTTATAGTAAAATGAAATACTGGCCAGCAATGAGTATCCTTACTGGTAAAAGAAATGGCCATAGTTGATGCCCCCACTACCCCAGTGTCACTGAGGCAGCATTTGCATCTAGAAGTTCACAGGAATTTTTAAAATTCCTAAAATGTAATAAATTACATACTGAGTTTCTTGTACAAAATAAAATTAAAGCATCTAAAATATGAAACTGTATCGAGGCAAAGTGAATTGTTAGGCAAGAAAAAAAGCAAAAGTGACATCCATGGTCCATGATTGTGGACCAACAATTATATAAATAAATAATGGGGCATTGTTGTTAGTCCTGTTTTTATGCACCCTCGATGTGTGATACCATTCCAAACATCTCATTCTTTGTACTCATGCTTTATATGGTATCACACAACTTGGGTGTGAACAAAAACTTTACGATGCACAACGCCCAATACATTATGTAATAATTTATTTATTGTTTTGGTAACCAAGTAAGCCCACTGGAAATAAAATTGAATTTCTCCGGGGCAACCAGAAACAGTTACACACAGGAACATACAAGAAAGGTACATCAGTAGGAACAAAACTCAAAGCAATAAATTAACAAGTCAATAGATGCAATACTTGTGAAACATTTCATTCAACATAGATCAGGTATTTTCCAGCTCAATAAATCTACCCAGAATCTACACAACTGGCATATCTATGCTGCCTTGGCAGATAGAATAATATAAAATCCACTCACCAGAAAGAACAGTAATCTTATTGCCCTGAGAACATGTATGAAATGTTCCAATTTGGGACTGTGGGCACATTAAAATAAGAATTAATCTGACAGATCACTTACTAAATATGAAAACAAATATGTCCTTATATTGAGATGAATTAATATCAGATTCAAAAAGGATATTCTTTTCTGTGCCATCATTGCGCATTTATTGTTTTTAACTAATGGGAGGTATGGGTTCAGCAATTTTTTTAACTAAATGAACAGGTTAGAGCATATGTACAAGGAAAATGAGAGAGTATGTTAGTTGACTCACTATATGAGGCAATATTCTGATTGTAGAGTGAATAAAGTATGAGGCTGACGGCTGAGTACTTTATCCTCAGGACAATCACATTATTGCCAGAAATCATGAATCATCTCTTTCATTATCACTATTATGCTTTATGTAATTAGAAATAATTGCGCTACTGTTTTTGTCCAAAGATAAGTTTGTGTTAACGCCACAATTCCCCCTTCCCTGTGCTGCATTTGTTTACAGTTGCTGTGAGTGCAAATCAATCAGAATGTAAAGCCATAGCCATGTATCTGATTGTTGGGGACTGTCACTGTTAAATATGTGATCATTGTACAGTATGCACCCATCCACCTGACAGGTTACTGACACTTTCAACATGGCAGGACATGGTGGCAGGGATGATGCTTCCCCACTACTGTAACTGTGACTGCAGCTCCTTTCTCATTTTGTCACCCATACACATGTATGGCACCTGCCTATAGGGGTGCCCAGATGCCCACCGACCTACGAGTGCTACTACAGCATCTGTACATGTGGTTGGCCTACACACAGTGGGCTGTGCAGCAGGGGCATGTCATGGACCTAACCAAGGCATTCAACTTTATTGATCATAATCTTACCTGTCTTAAACTATACATTCTTGGGTTTTCTGAGGCCGCTGTTTCATGGGTTGGTAATTATCTGAGTAATAGATGTCAATATGTTCAAGTGGGTTCAGTTGCTTCAGATGTATCCTCTATTCATTGTGGGGTACCTCAAGGGTCCATTTGGGCCCTTGATTGTTTCTATTATTGTTAATCAACTACCTCAGGTTTGTAATGCCAGTGGCTCATTGTTGTATGCAGATGATCTTATAATTTTTGCCCAGTCTAAATCAGTGTTGGAACTTTCTACTATTCTTGATAAGGATTTTGGGGAAGTTCTTGGCTGATTCTAGTGCCATGGTTCTAAATTCTACCAAACCAAAGGTTATGCTTTTGGTATGTTTCAATGTTGGAGGACAATCCGAAGTTAGCAGTGTTTGATTCCCAAGGCATTTTTTTTAGAACAAGTGTCACAGTTTAGATATCTTGAGTACTCTTGGATCCTTGCCTGACATTTCTTTACAGATTCAATCAGTAACTAAAAAGATAAATAAGAGAATTGGGCTACTATAAATTTAAACTCTATTTTTCCTTAGAGACTAGGATAGCGATTGCTATTGGATCACTTCTTCCCCATTTTGATTATGTATTTAGTATCTGTTATAATATTGGGACAAAATATTGGCTGTCACGTATAACAATATTTTCAGATTTGTTCTTGGAGCACCTCATCGGACACATCACTGTAGTCTTTATTCACAACTGGGCTGGTTGTCACCCAGTTGTTGGATTGAGTACTCGGTGGGATGTCTGATGGTTAAGAGTTTGCACTTTGCTTCCCTTTTTCCTCTTTCTAAACTAGTTCTTTAGAGAGTTGTTGCCTTGTTTGAGGTCAGCAAATGGCCCATTATACACTATATAGTCCCACGACATAGACTTAAGATTAGTTCAAGAGCATTTTCAATTGCAGCTCCTTTAAATTGGAATGCACTCCCGGTGAGTGTCAGACTTGCTTCCTCTGTTCTTAATTTTAAATCAAGGTTAAAGTATTATTTATTGTCAAAATCTATTTATAATGTATGGTAAGTGCCTATTAACCACCATAATCAGCAGTCGCACAGCTTTGTTATGCACTGTTTAGAATTTTAAAAGCTGTTAACCACACTTCAGAACTTCGAAACAGTCGCATAACAAAATAGAATACACCAGTGTTCCATAATTTTCACACATAGAATGCAAACAGTGTTTTTTTGACCATACACTATAAAAGATGATGGCTGGGGATCAGGTGACAACCACGCTGAAATCATCTCTCATGGTTGCTAGGGCGACAGTAAACCTCTCGAGCTGCGCTCTCGAGGTTAACCATGTTGCCCTAGCAACCACTGAGTGATTACAGCATGGTTATCACCTGATCTGCTCAATATCCTCTATGTAATTATTTGTAATATGTCATCTTGTTGTTCTGTTTTGTATTTTGTTCTTTTTGTCTGGGTTGGGCCTGAAAAGGAACCTTTGGTCTAGTGTCCTTACCCAGTTAACAAGAATAAATGAAATCTGCCCATGAGTCCCTGTCTGTCTCAAAGCTGCACCACATACTGTGCAGCCCAGGACACTCCCCACTTGACAGGGACTTTGCCAGCTATGGGACAGTTTCAGAGCTGATAACACCAGAGGATCCAGGACAGGGTCGGTGTCTGCACACAAAGTAGTACCCTGTCTACAGGTTTGTGGGACTATTGCAGGCAAACCTGCCTGGTGCCACAATTCTTACTGCTACAGCATGCCGTGCCACACAGCATCCACTGGGCATTCCCACAGGACCCTTGTCACTGTCCAAGGCAGTTTGCAGGATTCCTTCTCCCACATCATTGTCATGTAGATGCCAGCTGTGCACCGGGTGGGGGGGGATGACAGCATCCTCTGTAAAACCTCTCTGGTGTACCACCTGTTTGGTGCAACACTCCACCTGTGGCAAATCTGGGGACTTTGGGACTCCTGTTTATGAAAATCTGGTGGAAGGTCCCTGCACATCTGGAGTTTGCTGCAGGTGGGGCTTTGGCACAACCTGCAGAGATCTAGTGGCCCTTTGAAATCTGGCCTACAGTATTTATCAGCTGTTTACATGCTGGTATTTAGTGATAACCATGATATACATATACACAATGAGGCTAATTACATACTGACAGTGTTTGTCAGCTGTTGACATCTTGATATTCAGTGATAACCGTGATATCTATAAACAGTGAGAGCTACCTATATACTATTTGATATTCAGTGACAAACTTGATATGTGTGTGTATATTATATTATATTATATTATATTATATTATAGGAGTGCAATAGCATCCCTATAGTTAGGGTTCAGTTTTCACTTCTATATTAAACTCAAAATTGTGCACTTTAAAACTTCACAGCCTTCAAGTGATTGGCATGAAATTGTGCATGCTCCATCAGGGAAGAAAGATCTCTTGATATAGCAAGATTTGTTTTGGGTGGCTGTATGGATGCTGAGATATGGAGTGTCACAAAATGTGAAAATTACCTGGTTTGGTCAAATTCTTTGTCACACTGCTGTGCAAATATTATGTTGAATTTTGGTTAGAAATGTTTAGGGAACACAGGTTTTGGGTCACAGATGTGCCTTTTGAAGATTTGGTGAAAAAATGTCAATCCACTCCAAAATTATTACATTTCAAAGTTTACCATTATTTCCTATGGGACTAGCTAGATGTCCCACTCAAAAAAGGACTCTTCATCTCAAATGTGGAATAATTTTTTACAAACACAGAATCCCTTGCTGCAAAAGTGGAATATTTTTCCATGCTGCCAGCATCTTGTTTTCTGTTAGCGGTGACAATAAAATGAAATCACTTAAAAATATATGGGTTTACTAGACAACAGTTGCCTTTACCTAATCGGACCATACAATCTGATTCTGGGGTTAGTTTTACATTAGTTACTTAGAAATATGCTTTTTAACATGCGGAAATCTTTTTGCAAACTGCAGAAAAAAGTGACACAAGATCCTTTTTGCAATTTCGAAAAGGGATTTTCTTTCTGCAAATCATGAAAATGTAATCATGAAACATGATCCTTTTTGCAGTTCTGAAAAAGGATTTTCTTCCACAAATTGTGAAAAATCAACTACAGAAATGGATTCTTTTTCTCAATTTGCGAAAAAGGAATTTTAAGACAACTGTTTCTTTGTTACTCCACAGTTCACAAATGGTTGTTGATTTAAGTCTGAAATTTTCAGAAGTACAAATGGTTTGCCTCACAGATGTGCCTTTTGCTGGTTTGGTAAAATATACATTACTTTACTGTGGAGTTCTGTGGGTTTAAATTTTGCTTTTTCCCAGCAGGATAACATTGTAATGTGAGATTTACATATTCGTTTCTTTGCCACTATGCTGTGAAGAAGCGGTTTTCAATTACAGTCTGAAATTTTGAGGGTACAAAAAGCTTGTGCCACCAATGTACCTTTTGCTGGTTTTATGAAAATGTATTAATTTGGTGTCCAGTTACACAGATTTAAAATTTTGCTGTGTTTTCTAGAGGATAAAATTGCAATGTGAGGTGTTTTTTGGTGCTGGACACTATGGGATGGGAGTACAGAGCCCAGAGGGCCCTGCATTTCCACAGGCATATAAGGATACCACTAGACTATCTACAAAATTATGCATGGATTGGAGTGCAGGGCCCTCCCACATGTAAATACAGATACTATGATTGACTGATGGGAGCACAAGGTCCTGGGGAAGTAAGGATACAATTACAATTTCTCTAAAATTATGGATGGATGGGAGTGCAGGGCCCAGATGTCCCTGCACTCCCACAAACAAATAAGGCTACGATTATTCTTTCTCAAAAAGTAAGGAAATTCACTTCAAAAAACTATGTTAATGCATCAGTGAGGGTTCCAGCAACAAAAGTTGGGAAATATGGTATTAGGGTTTCCAACCTAACCCCAGTCCACCCTACCTGCACCAACAGTCATAGGGTGTGCTTGGAGTTGTCAAGTCTATGCTCACCCCATTCTCCTATACTGTACCCATGTCAGCTTATGTACTCATAGAATGGGGTGTGCATTAGGCATGACAACCCCAAGGCACACACACACACAACACCTATTGATGCATGCATGGTGGGGTGGGGTATTAGGGTTGGAAACCCTAACACCAAATTTCCCAACTTTTGTCATTGGAAAACTAACTAATGCATTAATGAAGTTTTTTTACATGAATATAGATTATGGGGCACGGTTGTGTCCCTATAGTTAGAGCTGAGTAGCATGTTTAATGTTAAACCTCAGATTTTGCATTTTATTAACTTTGCAACCAATTAATGGATTTGCACAAAATTTGGCATGCTGTCCTGAGGGATAGATCTCTTGATATTGAAAGTTTTGTTCCAGTTTGATGTGCAGATTCTTAGATCTGGATAGTGCAACAACCTTAAAAGTTGCCTCTTTTGTAGCTTTTTTCTCATCGCCATGTGCCCAGAGGGTGTGGAATTTTGGTATGAATTTGTGATGACAGAAACCACTTGGGGAACAGAACTGCCATGCATTTGTTTGGTGAAAACATATTAATCTGTTGCAAAGTTATTCAGTTTTTAAGTTCCCATTATTTTCAAAGGGGCAATCACACTCCAGGATAGAGAGAGTAAGTTCGACAAAGGATTTGGCTACACAAAAAAGGATTCTTTTTTGTGATAGGCCAATCCTTTTTCACAAGTTTTCTCTTTCTTCACACAACAAACGGGCATAACTCTGTCCAGGGATGTCTTCTACAAACATCCAAACATGTGTCTTGCTCATCAGGAGCTGATGAGCTTCACTTAGTAGTTTTTATAGCTCCCATGGCCTCCAAACATTTTTTACAACTATTTAAATCATTTTTCACTACTCAATAAGTTCTCTTATAGTGATTCATATTTTGTCATCAAGAAAAAGGAAATTGGCTGGTGAAAAGGATTTAACTGTGCCATTCCGTTTAGTGGCATTGGTGTTCAAAGAAAGACTGGTCAAATGGTCCACCTATTTGATCTGAATAAGTGGTATTTGGGATGGTCTAGTAGTTTATCCTACTGTAATCAATGTGATGCTTATTAATCTTTGATCTCCTGTATAGAGGTTTCTTGTTGTATCTTTTCATAATGTATAACTGTACATTTTTACATTGTAAATTAATGTTTTGCCTCATATGCTATTTTATTCAAAAACTGATGTTAGCTGTTTTCATACTGGGACTTCATTGGAAATGAGCTTTGCTCAAGTGAATGCTTCCCTTATTCATATGAATGAATAAAAAAGATTTACTACTTACTACTAGTAGTGGCACCCCAATCTTCCCATTTTATATAACCCTAGTGGTCTCTCACCCTCTGATTCCCATATAATTTTTAAAAACAAAAATTGGTGCCCAGTGGCATCCCCCCCACCCACTGATCGCCATCCCCATAATTTGTTATTTCATTCCATGATATCTAGTGGCACACTCTACCCTCCTGTCACCATCCCCATAATTTTTATGTTATCCCCTGGTGTCTAGTGGCACCCCACCCCACCCTCTGATCACCATCCCTGTAATATTATGTTATTCCCTGGTATCCAGTGGCACCGCCACCCTCTGATCACTGTTCCCAATTTCTCTGGTGTCTAGTGGCACCCCCGCCTTCCATTGAACAAAATGCCTGAAATAAAGGAAACGGTCTCTCAATGTTTTTTTTTTAACCTGTAAAATAAAAAGTCCTCTCCAATCAGCCCCCACCTCCCACTCAGCACCCACCGCCCCACATCCCCCAGTAAACCCCCACACACCTTCACTCTTCTGAACAGATCCTAGGTTCAGTGCTCACTCTCTGACCAAAGACATGTTTTGCTGCTGGAACCAACGACTGCAATGTGAGAAACTAAGATAAATGCGTATCGATGTATTTCAATGGAGGCTTCAACTTTTGTGCATGACTTGGTCATTTTTTGAGATTTTGACACCATATTTTTGATATAGCCTTTGGGGACACCCATCATGAGCAATATAACTGTCATTTTGCAACTTCCTCCTGAAAATTAATTTCAAAGTCGCTTGGTGAATTCACCTTCTGGCTAGGAATTACATAAAGACAGTCATATTGTTCATGAGGTAGGGTCAAATAAAGGCTATGCTGAACATTTGGGGTCAAAATATGTAAAAATGGAAAAGTTGTGACCATTCATTGCAATTTCACTATGCATGCTCTTAACTTTGGAAATTTTAAATATTTTCACCCAGATTTTCAACATAGCCTTCCTATTAGCCCACCTCATGTATGTCACAGCTGTCATCTTTTTTGAAATTCTAGCCAAAATGTGTTTTCACATAATAATAGGATAGTTTTGAACATTCTGGGTAAAAAAAAGATACACAACACTTTCAAATTAGCCATTTCAATGGATGCAGAGAAAACATTTGATAGGATAAATTGTTATTTTATGTTAAAACCATGGAAAAATGAAATTCAGCTCCAAATGACTGAATATTATTATAAAATCATATACACATCCCCACGGGCCCTGGTCAGGGTAAATGGGATCAACTCGAGGTACTTTAATCTCTCTTGGGGCACAAGACAAGGCTATCCATTGTCTCTCTCTCTTTGCCATCTGTATTGTACCCTGGTCTTTCAGATTAGACAGGATGAAGAACTGGAGGGCATCACAGTAGGTGGGGTAGAACAAAACTTTCACTATATGCAGATGATTCAATTTTCCTCTCCAGCCCTCAAGTTAAGGTCCCATGGTTGGTCCAGCACCTCTCCTCCTTTGGCCTGCTTTCAGGATACAAAATTGATTTTGCTAAATTGGAGGCTCTGGTAGTGGCAGGAACCAAACTTCTGACTATGCATCTGAATTCCCTTTTCCTGGGCACCAAGAGGTGGAAATAAGATACCTGGGAATTCAGGTATCAAATAACCTGGCGAAACATCACCAGATGAATTATGGTAAACTCTGGGCTAGGGTGGAAGCAGACTTAGCAAGATGGAATCTCTTACTCCTTTCCTTAATAGGAAGGGTGAACACAGTCAGAATGAATGTCCTGCCCAGATTCCTCTTCCTTTTCCAGTCCTCCCATTCCAATCCCACTAGTATTTTGGACCAAGATAAATATGGCTGTTTTGGAATTTATCAGGAGTGGGAAATGCCCCACATAGCTAAAAAAATCTTGCAACTCCCCAGAGAACAAGGGGGACTTGCCCTACCTGACTTCCAAAAATATTATCTGGCAGCACAACTCACTGTGGTCTGTTCCTGGGCCAGACAGAGGACTTCCTTGGGATGGTATTACATGGAGAATGCCGGGGTAGCTGGACAGACCCTTTTTACTTTGGCTTTGACCAGTGGACCCCTGAGGTCATATGTACAGTCAGAAACAGATAGGTACTTCACAGCTGGAGGATGTTTCAAAAAATCTGGAGGCTTACCCAAACACCTTTAGAACTAGGCCCCATGTCCCTTATTAGATACAAAGACAGTTTTTCCCCTCCCAGACTCGACCTGGCCTATGCCAGGTGGGAGACAAGGGGGATCACCAGATTCTCACACTTTATTGAAAATGAACAGTGCATCACTTACAGTAAAATGAAGGAGAAGTTTAGATGGGAAAATACTCTGAGTATTTTAGACACATGCAGGTTAGTCATTTTGTTAACTCCTAGCAAGATTCTTCAGAGCCCCCGACATCACAAGACATTACCATCCCTCCAGTTCAGACAGATGTTGGAGGCTATATGAGACCAAGGGCACACACTCACACATCTTCTGGCAGTGCCTGCAGCTGGCTCCATTCTGGGAAACGATCCAAGAACCTAATCTTGAGGTCACAGGGTAGATGTCCCCCTGGAGTTGGGTCAGTGGATTTTGGGCCTGCTAGGTACAACAACGCATTAAATTCGGATACCAGGAGTATGGTCCTGATTTGCATGGTGGTGGCTCTTAAATGCATAACTTCACACTGGCTCTCTGCTCAAATCCCTACATGGGAGGAATGGGAATCCAGAGTGAAAAAGGTGCAAGAGATGGAGTTGCTAACTGCCAGATTACGTCTCCAGCAAGATAAACATGTGGAGTGTTTGGGGGGGCTGGGAGAGATGGCAGACCCAATGAGCATCACTGGGCCCTTCTGATGGGCTGGAGGGCTAAGAAAGAAAAGGGGAAAGAAGACGATGACTCCCCCCTCCCCCCTGGGTTTCCAGCTAGACCCTTCTCAATGTTTTTTCCTTTTCTCTTTCTCATCTATCTCACTACATATTCCCTCTCAGGTACCCGGGAATAGGTCCTATGGGATGCGCAGACCCTCAGCTCCAGAGGCTGCCTTGGGACTCTCTGGAGAAGTGGACCAAGAATCCACCTTTTTCACAGGCTTTATACACCTCTGGATGAACCTTGCTGAATGATGGTTTGACTTATTCTTCCTTTCTCTTCTTCAGCCTTTCAGGCTCTCCTCAGGTAACCTCTTTCCTTGTTGCTCCTCCCTCCGAGAATCAAATATTTTGGATGATAAGGTAAGAAATACTCCCCAGAATGGACTGCCAGAGAGGATTACCCAATGAATCCCTTCAGAATTCAGAATACAGTTTTAAATACACTTATAGTAAAGGTAAAGAGTTCTACTGAGTTGATGCCTAGACTGAGGATCAGTCTTTTACTCTTTTTTTTTTATTAAAAAACAAAATAACATGAGGTAGAAAGCTGCTATATAGGTCAAGTCACATGTCACTGATAAACATGAACTGATTGTGAGTCTGTACTAAATGCATTTGGGCCAAATGTTGCGGCCAAAAATATGTAATTATTACCTGTGACTAATCTATTTGTCTTGAATAAAGCTGAGTTAAAAAAAAATGTGTTTTCACACCTGTGGCATGGAATGGCATTGTAGTTGTATGGAATTACAGTTTGACAGGGATTTGAAAATTTTCTGCACTGGAAACATGAGGCTGGGTAATAAGATGGCTATGCAGACCATTTGTTTTCTGTTATCCTATAAATAGAAGTGCAGGGCCCTTCCACAGCAACATACATATATGCATCTGTGGAGAGATTGGAGTGCAGGGCCCAAAAGCACTGCACTCCCACAGGCAAAAGGATATGATTACTCTATCTCAAAACTATACATGGGTGGGAGTGCAGAGCCAGAGGGCCCTGAGCTCCTCACAGGCAAATAAAGATACGATTATGCTATCTCAAACAGTGAGGAAATAAATTGCAAAAACATTGTTAAAGCTCTAGTTAGGGTTGAAGCCACAAAAGTAAGAAAATGTGGTGTTAGGGTTTCCAACTGTTGCTAGCCCTTGCTTGTAGAGCAGAAAGCAGCTAACTAAAAAAGCTACATTTTCTTATTAATTTAACAAAAACTACTGCCTGCAAGGTTGCACAGGTCCCAGACTGTGCCTGATACGACCTACTACTTTTGAAGTGTGTATTTGTTAACTGTGTGAGCCCTGCTACACTGCCAACGAGGCAGGAAACAGGAAGAGAGCTGGTAACCAGGATAACTGTAAATAGTCCTTAAACCAGCTACAGTGGGCTTTCTGTACTGATTTAATGTTTGCTCTGCACTGTAATTAGTGTTGTTACTCTTGTCATTCATAGGCCACTTGTTAAACCGAGCAGTATTAGGGTTTTACTGTGCTGCACATCGCGAGGACCCTGTGACCCCTAGTTCTACTTCCGGGTCGCCACTCGCATTAAAAGCTTTCCCCTGCAGTGAGCACAGCACAAAAACTACTGCCTGCAAGGTTGCACAGGTCCCAGACTGTGCCTGGTAGGACCTACTACTTTTAAAGTGTGTGTTTTGTTAACTGTGTGAGCCCTGCTACACTGCCGACGAGGCAGGAAACAGGAAGAGAGCTGGTAACCAGGACAACTATAAACAGCCCTTAAACCAGCTATGGTGGGCTTTCTGTACTGATTTAATGTTTGCTCTGCACTGTAATTAGTGTTGTTACTCTTGTCATTCATAGGCCACTTGTTAAACCGTGCAGTATTAGGGTTTTTACTGTGCTGCACATCGCGAGGACCCTGTGACCCCTAGTTCTACTTCTGGGTCACCACTCACATTAAAAGCTTGCCCCTGCAGCGAGCAGGGCGAGCGCATGCAGGGCGCGCGGCGAAGCGCGCAGAGACATGCATGTAGTGCGTGTCTGCTGTGTCCGCCGGGACTGCAGGGACCAGGGCCCAGAAACTGTAAGTAAACTCATCCTTTGCTAAATACACAGTTACTTCACCTGGTGTTCTGCCTGACATACTAACATGGAGGCTCTAAATAACTATTGCTTGTCATGCGCTATGTATGCCATTGGTCCCCAGACTACCAACTTTGTATGTAATAAATGTTTAATGGTGGAAGCCCTCCAGGAAGAAATTGACCATTTACTGGCTTCCACAACAGTTGGTCCTGAGATTGAAGCATTGGAGGACTATATTGACTCTATGTTGGGACAGTCTTTATCTTTAGTTCCCCCATCTGTGGACGAGACAGCAACTGTTATAAGTACTAATGTCATTACCTCCTCTACTCCTGCTGTATTTCAAGAGGAGTCTGATAGTTGGGCAATGGTACCCAAGGGTAAATCACAACATGGGGGGACAGATTGGATGCAATATGTTACCCCTACCCTTATTCAATAAATATGATCCACTCAAGCAGGACATAAATGCTCCATCCCATGATGTCACTATCAATACCACCTGCAATGACCCCCTAGTCAGTAGTACTCCCCATAGGAGAGAGAGAATAACTGTATGGTGTTCCCCGCACCCAAACAAAATAAATCCCGAACAAAAGACCAAAATCACAATTCAGTTATTTTACCACCGAATTCTAGCAACATAGAATCTCACCCACTAACTAAACAAATCTTTGTTCTTGGTGACTCAATTATTAAACACTTGGATCGCCCTATATGTAACATGGACAAATTCAACCATTACCTGCACTAGCTGCGAGGTGCTCATGTCTCTGACATCACTGCTACTGCAAAAATATACTGAAAGGGGCTGGTGAAATCAAGTGTTCATAGTACACGCAGTACAAATGATATAAATAGAGGTAGTATTGACAAACTTAAACAGGACATTATAGCTCTCAATAATGTACTAGTGGAAAAAATAGCATAGCATGCTTCTCAGAGATTCTACCCGTGCCGAGGCGCCTGATATTATTAATACAAGATTAAGGCCTTTAACGACTGGCTCAGACGATGGTGTCTCCGACAGAACATTCTCTGTCTAACACATTGGGAAACCTTCTATCTAAGAGACTCACTGTACTGCTGGGATGGACTCCACCTCAGTCGCAGGGATAGTTCACTCCTGGGCAAAAGCTTTATGACAGCCATTAACAAACTTTTAAACTAAAACCCAGGGGAGATCAGTGACAGAAGATCCTGTTCTCTAAAGAAACCTACTACGGACATTTCTGAGTGTGAGGTACTCAGTTTAAATGCTAGATCTTTAAATCAGGTTAAAATGGCTGAATTAGAAGCTATGAGTCAACTGAATAAATATGGACTCATCTCCATTACAGAAACTTGGTGGAATCCTGATACTTCTTGGATCCAGCACATCCCAGGTATAAACTGTATCATAAGGACCACCAGGGACAAATGGGGGGTATGTCTATATGTTACAGATGACATATCCTCATTTCAAATCCCTCAACAAGCGATACTGAATCAACCTGGGTTAACATCCAGTTCAAGGGTTACCCACAGCTGATGGTAGGGACATGCTACAGGCCCCCGACATCAAATAAAGAATATTCTACTTGCTTAAATAATGAAATCTTAGATATGGCCTCTAAAGGAAAAATCCTTACACTGGGTGATTTCAACCTGCCTACTATAAATTGACATTCTTTAACTGGAAGTATATAGGCCGAGAAAGACTTAATCACACTCATGGTTGATATGGGCCTTGAACAAATCGTTACAGAAACAACACGAGGTGACAATATACTGGACTTGGTTATTACTAATATAGGGAATTTAATATCCAAAGTTATAATTGGTGCCCCACTAGGATCAAGTGATCACTACACCATTTCCCTTACACTGTCATTTTGTCATCATATCACCAACTGTACTGAATTGAAAAACTATAAAAAAGCTAATTTCAATGCTATTAACCAATTAAAATCAATTCCTTGGGATACAGCACTATCCTCTCTTACCATGGAAGAATCCTGGGACTTTTTTAAAACTTCCATTTATAACTCAGAAAAATTATATGTTCCTACAACAAAAAAATATAATAAAAAGGGGAAAATACCCCTGTGGTTTAAAACTATCAAAGCTCTAATTAAGAAGAAGCAGAGGCTATTTGCACAAGTTAAAACAGTAAGGGTGACACCAGAAAATTATTGTTCACTCAATACAGGAAACTCTAAAATCACTAAAACAAGCTATTCTGCAATCTAAAAAGAAACTTGAGTTTCGTCTGGCCCATACCAAAAACAACTATAAATCACTATTTTCCTACCTTAATAATAAAAAATAAATAATAGACACATGGGGCCCCTATGCATACATGACACAATTATATCTACAGACAGAGATATGGCAGACACATTTAACAAGCAATTCTGCTCAGTATTTACCAATAAAGAGGTTCCTAAACGATTCAAACCTGCGAACAATGTTACCCCCTCTTACATCATCACCGAGGATGATACACTAAAAGCAATTTTATCCCTAAAACCTAATTCCAGTCCAGGTCCTGATAACATCAGCCCCCGATTTCTAATAGAGACAGCTGCTGCTATTACTAAACCACTCTTAATTATATTCAACAAATCCTTATATGAGGGAATTATCCCTCAGGACTGGACAATGGCTACTGTAGTCCCAATCTTTAAGAAGGGTAACCATTCTAGACCAGAAAATTACTGTCCGATAAGTCTGACTTCTGTTATAAGCAAGATCATGGAGAAAGTTATTAAGAATCTACTAGAGCACGAATCTATTGGGGGTAACTTGACTGACACTACACAACATGGCTTTATACAGGGATACTCCTGTACTACTAACTTGGTTTCCTTTTATAATCATGTCAGTACTGCATTGGATAATGGCATCCCTATAGATGTGATACTTCTCAACTACAGTAGAGCATTGACAAAGTCCTCATGACATCCTACTTGACAAAATGAATGATATGGGATTCTCTTACTGCATAATCAACTGGGTGTCAGGTTGGTTGAATGGAAGAGATCAGCAAGTCAGAATTAATGGCTCACTTTCCCACCCACTGAGTGTGACCAGAGGGTCCCACAGGGGTCTGTGTTGGGACCCACCCTGTTTAACATCTATATTAGTGATCTGCAGGCTAGCCCTGAAAATGTTCTCTCAAAATTTGCTGATGACACCAAGCTGTGTGGCTCTGTTCTTACATCGACAAACAGAGAAACCATGAGAATAACTTAAAATCCATCGAAGAATGGGCAGTTTTAAACAAAATGACACTCAACTCAGACAAGTGTCATGTTGTACACTTTAGTAAGAACAACCTAGGCAGACTTATTTTCTGAACAGTGTGGCCCTTCATGTGTCACCATTAGAGCGTGATCTCGGGGTAATCATTAATAATAAACTATCCTCTAGTGATCATTGCAGGATGATAGCTAGGAAATCTAATGCCTTGCTCACTCAAATCCAACGCTCGCTTGTGTCTAGGACACAGGAATGCATAATCCCCTTGTACAGAGCTTATGTCAGGCCCCATCTGGACTATGGATCCCCCTGCTGGAGTCCCTACCTGGGGCAGGACGTTGACAGGGTTGAGAGGGTGCAGAGAAGAGCCACAAGAATGGTCCCTTATTTATCCGAACTTGACTACGAGGAAAGATTAAGAGTTACAGGGTTACACTCACGACGCATAAGATGTACTAGAGGTGACCTTCTCCTATTGTACAAAATCAAGTATTCTCAGGAGTTAATGCACCACTGTGGCTTACATTTCTCTTCCAGCTGGACTTTCCCACGGTATCATAACAACCAGATATTTGTATCTAAAGCTAAAACAACAAAAAGGTTAAACTACTTTACAGTAAGAACCCCCAAACTGTGGAATCTCCTTCCACAATACTTAGTGAACAGTAGTTCTAATACAGTCTTCAAAAAGGGGCTGGATTGTTGGCTCGAGTCTAACAACTTCAAGGTATAATTATCCCACCAACGTGGTGGGGGACAATCTCGATGGGCAGTACCCTTCTTTTGTCCTTTGAAACCAAGTAAACCAAGTAAACCCCACCCCCACCCTGCAGTCACAATCAGGTGTCGTGGTTGTGCTTTGGGGTCATTAGCCCTAATGCTTACCCTGTTCTCCTATACTGTACCCATCTCAGCTTATTTACTTATGGAATGGAGTGAGTGTTAAGGCTGATGACCCCAAGGCACACCCCTGACGCCTGTTGGTGTGACAGGGTGGGGGTGGGGTGTTAGGGTTGAAAACCCTAATGCCACATTTCCGTACTTTTGTGGCTTTAACACTAACTACAGCATTATGTTTTTTGCAATATATATATATATATATATATATATATATATATATATATATATAGAATAATGGCACAATAATGCCACTATAGTTAGGGTTGCATAGCCATTTCTATGTTAAACCTCATATTTTGCATGTAGAAATATCTACCATAGATCTCTGGTTCTAGAAATTTTTCTGTTGGTTGGATGTACGGTTGCAGAACTGTAGCGCACTCAAAAAGTGAAATTTCCCCAACGTTGAGAATTCTTTGTCCACCCATAATGCGCATTTGAGTGGGTTCATATTGGGTTGTCTACATGTGTCCTGAGCTGCACTGGTGCCTTTTGATGATTTGGTGAAAAAATATTGCACCGTTCAAAAGTTATGCCACTTTTTCATGTCCCATTATAGCCTTTGGAAAAATGTATATGTGCACTTCAAAAACATTCGCAATCAAATTTTGTCGTCGAGCTTGGCCAAAAATGTTGTTGTGCTGCCGCCATCTTGTTTTCAGTTAGCGAGAGAGAAAAAATGCTGTAATTCAAAAAATACTGCACTTTTGAAAACACTAACCATTGGGTTTATCTAATCGGGCACCGAGCAACATGTCCCTGGTATTAGTTTTGCAGCACCTGGTCCGGAAATATGTTTTTGAAATGTTTTCTGATTTTTGATTGCGCTAATATTTTTATTTGCCTGCAAACAATCATGCTATCTCCAAAAAGGTACCATCCTAAACTTTTTTGTGTGGGCTAACATTCCCATTATAGAGATAGGAGAATCACGCAAACATGAAAGTAATCGCACTAACACTGCATGATCGAATTTTGCTAAATGCTGTCTTCTTTGTCACTTGTTTGTGGCAAGCTGGATTGCGCTATTGGCCTGAAATTTTCAGAGTGGCAAGCCCTAGTGTCACAGATTTGTCTTTGGTGGTTTGATGTGGAAATATTGAACAGGCTTATCGCTACCCAATTTCAAAGTTCAGAAATGTTCCCATAGGATAACATTGCAAGTGGTTATTTTCTTTGTCACTTCACTGTGGCAATGTGGATTGCGCTATTGACCTGAACCTTTCAGGGTGGAAAGCCCTAGTCATACAGGTGTGCCCTCTGGTGGTTTGTTAAGGAAACATTGAACAGGTTCATAGTTACAGTATTCTGAAATTCAGAAATGTTCCCGTAGGATAACATTGTGGCTCCCATTGGGCCTTTCGGGGCCCATATCTCAAAAACAGTTTGAGATACAGACTTTTCGTCAGGGACTAAATATAGAAGTAGGTTGGAAACCCGTGAAAATCATGAAATTTGAATTTTTTTCTACCTTGTATGGCTCCTGAGATATTTGCGAATTAGTGTTCCAATTACTCATTTTCATGTGTGTAAGCCACTATTATGCCCTCAGCGTTAGCAGTCACAGCACTTTTCAGTGCCTGTATCTCATAAACAATGCAAGATATGGATTCAATCAACTAATATTGTGAGAACTACTTACTCTCACGATTACAATGACACTTGAGGTGTTTTTTTCTACCTGCTATGGTTCCCGAGATATGGACAAATTAGTGTTACAAGGGATCCTTGCCTTATAGGGCTGCTGTATGGCTCCATATTTATGCGTAAGTGGGAGCACAGGGCCCGGAGGGCCAGTGGTCCCACAGAAACATATCATTATGCACAACTGGGCAGCTTGGCAGCAACAGATTCCATTTACTACTTACATTACTCTTTTAAAAAAAGAAAGGAAATTCTTTGCAAAAACTTCATTACTGCATCAGTTAGGGTTGTTTCCACACCAACAAAAGTGTGTAAATTCTGCATTAGGGTTACCAACCACCCCCACATCCCCTCCTCAAAACCCTAACTCTGCATCCCCCCACCCACACTCATACACATATATGCAAGACACATGCAACATTGTACAACACTGTACCACTCTGGCACATCTGTAAGCCCAATCACAACACTGTACTAATTTCACACAACACTACATAATGAAAAAGACAAATACAGTATAAACGACTCTATACTGCCAGCACAGTATGATGACACATTACTGCTGGCATATCTTCCTAATACAATCACACTTAGTCTGTACACATTTTCAAAATATTGATTTATATGTGTCATAATCCCACAATTGGGTCACGGCAAGTATCGTCGCTACCACATAGGCATGTGGTAGCAGGACAGATGCACCTGACACTTACACAGTACTTTGGAGATACTGCTCTGGTAGGAAACTACCACCAACACATGTTATGCTGCTGCATTACCTGGAAATACTCATTAACAGTATGTTATTGTTACCTTTGCATGTTACAACTGTTGCTTTTCTATGTTACTTGTAGACTATGCTACAATACATTACTTTTATTACTACCACTGTTTGTTATTAGGACTGACTCACTGTATCACAAAACAAAATGCAAACATACAATGACTTTTGCTAGGCTCACAGAACCTGTCTTTTCTAATTCACTATGTGTGGATAACATACTGGTGTGTTTCATCAGCTGTTAACTATTGAAATATTGGCATCTGTTCCATGATTGCCCAGCATGTGAGTGTACCCCCAAGCCACCATGATGGCTGCAGAATTCATACACTTGGTGGAATGTGATGATGCCTGTGTCTTGTGGAACATTTACAGAGTTGTATGTCACTTCTGTTACCTGCTTCTGCTTGTCCCTGTTGCTTGTCTTGCCTTGGCCCTTCCCTTCCTTGCGTGTGTGTGTGTGTGGGGGAGAATGTGGAGTTAGGGTTTCAGGAGGGGTGTGGGTGGGATGGTAACCTAACGTGGAATTTCCACACTTTTGTCAGTGTGAAACAACCTAACTGATGTATTAACAAAGTTTTTCAAAGAATATATATGTGTGTGTGTGTATATATATATATATATATATATATATATATATGTATATATATATATATATATATATATATATATATATATATATATATACATATGTGTGATATCTATACACAGTGAGAGCTAACTATATACTAACAGTGTTTGTCAGCTGTTTACATGTTGGCTTTCAATGATAAGCATAATTAATATTTTTTAAAAGAATAAAATGGACATTAAAAACATTATATGTAATTCTGCTTGTACATCTGTATCAGTATAAACCCCAAAATTGATAAATTAAGTATGTTTTAAAGTTTTGCTAAAATGCCTGTTTGCAGTTTTGTGATGCATCAGTTACATGTAAACTCTGTACTGCAGCATTATGTAGCATTGTGTAGTATTAACTACATTTACCTCCTTAATGTTTGCATAATTGGTTGATATACTATCTATACATAGTTTAGATTTAGTAATAGATAACTGTTTACTGGTCAGAATGTTCTGGACTAGTGTCTCTATTTGAGCATGTTTTAGGCACTTACATGAAGTAGGTGTGAATATGCCTTCTAATGGCAATTAATGATATTTTTCCCAATGTATCAGTATTGTTCTTGTGATGTAAGTATGGGTATCGTAAAAAAAAAATGATGATCTGGAATTCAACTATGTCATGGGAAACCATATAAAGAAGCCAGCAGAAGAAGGCCATTTGTTCTATTTAATCTGCTCATATTGCAGGGTCCACAGCTTGAGCTACTGTCCCTGCCCCCATCCCCACTCCTCCCATCCTCCCTACCCATGATCCTTACTTTCCCCCATGCCTATCCCAGCCTCTCTTGAAACTGACCACTATCTTCAATGAGACCACCTCTTTCTGCAGCACATTCCAAGTGTCCACCACCCTTTCCATAAAGAAGTGCTTTCTGACTCCCTCCTAAACCTTTCCCCTCCAGTTTAAGATTGTGCCCCCTCATATTATGGTTGCCACTCAGCTTAAAAAGACCCTCCGTATCCACCTTATTTATCCCTTTCAAGTACTTGAAGGTCCCAATCATGCCCCCCCCGTCATCCAGGGAGTACATGTTCAGTGCCCTCTACCTCTCCTCATATGCCTTACCCTGTTCAATCAATCAATCAATCAATCAAATCTTTATTTATTCAGGTAGACACCATTGTGCAAAGCTCATTTACAAGATGGACCTGATAAGGTCAAGGTTCAATGGTTGGTACATTAGCTATATTGTTGACCTGCAGTCATCTTTGTAGCCCTCCTCTGGACCTTCTCCAGCAAGTTAATGTCCTTTTTGAGGTGTGGGCACCAGTGTTGAATGCCATACTCTGGATGTGGCCTCACAGTGACCTGCACAACAGCAGTATAATCTCCTCTGTCCTACTACTGGTCACCTTAGCTATGCATCCCAACATCCTGTTTGCCCTTGCTACTGCTTTCTTGCACTGCATGGAGTGCTTCAGATCACTATTGATCATCACTCCCAGGTCCTTCTCTTCCTGTGATGCAGATACCTGGACTCCACCCAGGTAGTGCTCTGGCCTAGGATTCTTGACTCCAATGTGCATAACTTTGCATTTCTTGGCATTGAAGCCAAGCTGCCTGATCCAGGACCACCTCCCCAGCTCATCCATATCATCCTGTAGATCCTGTATCCCATCAGTTGTGTCTACTCTCCCGAAGAACTTGGTGTCATCTGCAGACAGGCACATTTTGCCCTTAATGCATCCCCAGTGTAATTGATGAAGACATTGAACAACACTGGCCCCCACACCAAGCCCTGTGGGACCCCACTGGTGATCTCTCTGGTGCCAGATGACTTTCCCCCAACAGTCACCCTCTGGGATCTGTCTGTCAGCCAGTTTTCCACCCATCTGGCCATATTATCCCCAACCTCAAGGTCTGCCAAATTTCTAATCAACCTTTTGTGAAGACATAAATAAAAGATGTTGCTTTCCTGTTTAGTAAGAGTATTCACCTTATTATCATTATTATTATACAGCAAGCTGTCATAGATACTCTTTTGTGCAGATTGTCATGATAATATGTTACATTTTGAGTGTGTGAGTCAGCTGTGGTGAGATCTGTGTAATGACATGTTCAACAGAATGTAGCATTGTTGTGACATTTTTTAGTCTGCTTACCCCTCCCCTCATCTGCATACTCATGATGCTTTGTGCTGGATTTTTGGCTTCTGATTGTATGTGTGTATGGAAACCACACCAATTAGTATCTTGTATCATGCATGTGTCCTACATACTGTGGTGTTCTTTCTTCTTATCATATATATTTTGTTTTACTATTTAGGTTATAATGGTTACCGGTGATCACCCAATAACAGCCAAGGCAATTGCAAAAAGTGTAGGCATTATCTCAGCAGGAAGTGAGACCATTGAAGATATTGCAAAGCGACTTAACATTCCCATCGAGAAAGTCGACAAACGGTGAGAAGCAAGCTCAGAACTCAGCACAGTGAATGATTTGAAACTCACTGCAGTAGTAACAGCCATGTGTTAAAATAGAGTCCCAGTGAGGAACATGCTCATTTTCTACAGATTTTTTTTTCTGATGTGGCTCCCTGCCTTAAAAAGCTTCTGACACCTCTGGGAAAACCTTGAAACACATACAAATTAGAAACAGTTCAGCATGCATATAGTTTCCTGCTCCTCTCTATTATTTTTCACTGAGGAAGTCTGTACAAGCACTGGATCTTTATTCTTCGTTCCTTAAAGCTCATCTGTGACAATAGTTCATTCCCACTTAGGAGTGTATTATGACCTCAGGAGTGGAATAAGCAAATGGACTAGATGAACTCTTCAGGAACAAAGATCCTGTTTTTGTGCAAATGTTCTTAGTAACAAATGTTGCAGAGGAAGAACGCTACACTAATATGAAATATAAATTATTTCTGAAATATTGCTTACACAGTTCTCCAGGAGACACTATCTGTTCTTAAAGTGTACATTACCACTGACTAGTTGTAACCTGTTATAATTTCCTTATAGTGGCGTTCAAATAGTTCTGGCCAAGTTTCAGTGCTGTTCCCATGATCAGTAATTTCCACAACTCCAAATCTTTTTTCCCACTTTGCTGAACCACTCTAGAGCTTTTAAGCACTAAACTGAGCAATCTAGTTTAAAATAAGAGGTTTATTCATTCAGTGCAGAGTCAATTATGAATTCCAAACTCTGAACTTGTGTCTTTTCCTACTTTAGAGTACACAGATATCTCTCATCGTGCATGCAAAGACATCATCTGCTCAAGTAGAAGTTATCCTAAAGGTCTAAGGATCTTAATTGAATAACACAAAATCTGAACCAAAAGAAATACCTTTATCCTTCTCTAGGATTCTATTCAAGCTTTTGTTCAGATTCAACTAAAATCATCCAGATGAAACAACAATGGACTAGTCATGAATGTGCATGAATTATTTATAACCAGAAGCATAGAAACCTAACAGAAAAAGGCCCACATATTCCCTTATTCAGAATCTCTCTAGCACTAAGACATAAATGTGGAACATGGGTCATTGAGATTCATCAAAGCACATCAAAATGTCTGTCCATAGATTATTCCGGAACATTAAATGGCACTCTAGTATCCATAAACATTCATGGGTAGAAATGTTCATCAGGGTCCATCAAAGTTCATGAAACTCCTTTCTGTGAACTTTCATTGACTTTCGTGGACACAATCCATCAAATATTTTTGACAACTTGAAATATGCTACATTTATAATAATGGATAATTTAAAGGCAACCTGGGTTCAACACACATGACTCTGTTCTCAAAATATTCTAATCAGAGACGGACACATTAAAGGTTAGTGGTACCCATCGTCATGTTTATACTTACCTCCCTGCAGCAATGCGAGCAGTGCACAGTGGCTGATCTTCTCCCAGTAAATCAGTGTGGACATAATCAGGAGGCAGAGGCCATCCGTTGCAGGTATTTTCAATCACTGTAGTGGTGGAGAAAGGAAAAGTTGTGGGTATGTTAAGGTTATGTATGGAGTTGTTCCTGATACCCTGCATCAGCGTGGCCAGTTGTCTGCAGAGTGATGGGTCAGGTGCTGAACAAGGGAGTGCATGGACGGAGTGAGTGGATGATTATTTTTATTTTAATTTATTTACCTAGGATAGCCCAGCTGAGATGCAACATCTTGTTTCCAGTGGGTTCCTGCTGCTATCCCTTTCTGCAGCTGGATGGACTATAGCACTGGATGAATTAGTACAAGGTCACACAGTGAGCATTTGATGCTAACAGAGTTTGAACCTGCAGTCTCCTGGTTCACAAGCCAGTGGTCTAATCACTGGACCACACTGACTCCAATTTTTAACCTTTTTTTATCAGTCATCCAGGATCAGGCTGATTGTGGGGAGGGAGGGAGAACACATAGAGGGGCAGAGTGGGATGGAGCGATTTTTTTGAAAGAAGATGGTATCAGCAAGGTAATACAATGGGAGTAAGATTTAAAATGGTAGCAGGAGCCATCTGATTTGATTAATGGAGTGGTCAGATTGAGAGGGGGTTCAACTGCATTTACTTATTTATTATTATTTATTGACTGATTTATGTAATATTTTATTTGAAAATTGGTGACTGGGAAAGGCACACTGAGACTGAACTGAGGCTCATGTCCAGGTGTGACCAAGGAAGAAGGGAGAGAAAAGACAAGACAACAAGCAACACAGTTGTGCAATGTAACATACACACAGCAAGACTACAGGTGACAGAATGCATTACCAGTGGTACAGTATAAAGTGCAGGCAAAAAAGAAAACAATCCCAGCACAGTTAGTGTAAAAAAGCATTCATTTAGGAATAACAAGGCAATCATAATCATGATACAAGAACTATCAGTCCACACACAGTGAGAGAATGCGAGGGAGTTAGTGGCTTTTAAACACAGTGGGGTTGAAGGATGTAAGTCAACATTCAAAACAATATCTCTTGTTCCAGAAAGCAGGATTTGCTGGAAAAAGCTACAATGCTGTGCTCCACTCATACAAGCTAAAACATTGCCACTATTCAGTGGCAAAGGAAAAATATTTTCAATCTTCTGAATCCCCTAGCCTGGTGCCAGAGGCACACATGTACAGAATGCAAACCTTACACCTTGTCATTGACTGAGCAAAAAATTAACTTCTTTTAATAAGCCTATGTAACTGACCAACCTGATGGCCCAGTGGCTACAGGTCATGGTACCATGCAGGTAGCCCAGGTCTGAGAATGAACCAATTGCCAGAGCAGGAGGCAGGACAGGCTGAGGTACCTGCCATGTGATGGGGTTCCTCAATTGGAAAGGGATGACAGCTAGCTCCAGCACCACAGTGACCCCTGTGTCTTGTCCAGAGAGCTTGCTCCTGCTGGAAGAACCATGCTGCATGTAGGCGAGGCTGACAAAGGCTGTGCTCGCTTTAGGGGAAGGACAGGGAAAAGGGGTAAAAAGTGGTCTTCTAAATGTGGGTCTTGGCCCTGTACTCCCCTTGGTGCTAGTTTCTGCTGGCACTCAATCCTAGTCTACATAGTGGACTACCTTAGGGTAAGGTTACTTTGTAATCTGGTGAAGGTGAATTGCCATGTAATGTCTGTTTTGTATCTGATTTCTGTGATGCAGAACCTTTGTAAAGGAGTCTCTGACTCAAAGGTACTTTTCTGAAACCTCAATAAATAAATAAAAAGATGGAGCTTCCTTCGGAGACCATGCCACAGAGGGCAAAGCCATGGGTGTAACCAGCAGGGTACGAGAACTAGAGGATATCAGGGATGAAGGCCTGAACAGGATATATCCCTGGGATAAGGGTATATCCCTGACATGTAAATGGCTGGGGAGAAAAAGTTGTATGGAAACAAAAGCTCCATGAGAAGAAGGTCAAAGGGTGATGGTCTGTTTATAGGATGTCATAAATGTCTTGGGAGACCTTAATATCATGTGCACAGCCTTATATACTTGGTATCCCTACACACAGCCTCAAAATGCACCACTGTACATAGCCACAGACACCCTCCACTCCTTTACATAGGCTCAGACACTTTGCACCCCTGTACAAGGCCCCAGACGCTCTGCTCCCATGTTTACAGCCTCAGAGGCTCTCTACCCCTATATATAGTCTGACACTCTGCATCCTGTGTACACTCTATACCCCTGTATGCAGCCTCAGACACTCTGTATGCTGTATACAGCTTCACACTGCATGTCCCTGTACACATCCCAGACACTCTATACCCTGTACACAGCCTCAGATACTCTGTATCCCTGTACATGGCCACAGACACTATGTAGCCCTGTCACAAGAGGGTTGTCAGAACTAGTTCTAACAAGGCTAGAACAATTTTAGAACCCAAGGGTTCAAGTTCTAATTTAGAACTATGGCACCCATGGGTTCCAAGTATTAAGCATTCTAAATAGTAAAAAGATGTTTTTATTTGTTGAGACATTTTAAAAAAGGGGAGATGACAGTCTGGAAAACAATTTATATTTTAATAAAGGACACATATTAGAATGTGTTGCTCATATACGGATGTGCTGAACTACAGCACATGGACTTACGACTCTTCGCAGCTGCATTTTGACTGTCACCCAGTGCTCTTTTTGTAGGCCAGCTATAAGCTTCTCCCTACCCTCCCTATGGAACAACCTCCAAAAAACTTTGAAATTAGCCTACTATGTAAAATTCTCGACCTTTAAAACTTTATTTGGCCAGGCCTTCTCCTAATCCAGTACCTGTACTTCCTAATGGTCCATACTCAAGGCACCCATGCCTTCTTCCACTGTGCTCCTTCGCTATCCCTCCTGCTTCCCTCTTCTTTCCTAACTTACTCCTTGGCAAATCTCTGGTTATATTTACTGTTATAACCTCTTGGCATGACCAATTTGTGTCATAAGAAATGCGTATTATTGTATTCAAACTTTGCATAATTATTGTGCTATGTTTTTCCTTATCCTTGTATATTCATGCTGTTATTGTGGTTACTGTAGTACCTCATGTTTGTCTAGGTCCATCTGGAAAATGAGTTACCTCAAAGATGTTTCACCTGGTAAAATAAAGATTGATTGACTCTCTTGCTTTTCTGCATGTTGAGTGAGACAACAGTACTTTACTGAGACAGTAGGTCTTTTTTTCAGTTTTTCTCTTCCCGGCATCTCTCTCTGTTCTTTCTTTCCAGTCCTATACACAAAGGAGTTTGAGTTCTAAAGAAGATTAGAACAAAATAACTATTTGCAAAGTTCTAGACCAGAACCAGAATGCAGAACTTCAGTGTGAAACATAGAAACACAGAAATTGTCAGCAGATAAGGTCCACCAGGCCCATCCAGTCTCCCTGTAGGCCCTATACATTCTATGTGGCCACTGACCCTATATAATCAATGGCTTTTCATCACTCCCTCCTCCCTCCTCCCTCTCAAGGTCCCCTGGTGCCTCTGTCCCAGGCATGCTTAAACCCCTCCACTGTGCTTGCCCCACTACCTCCTGTAGCAGACTATTCCAAGCATCAACTACCCTTTCTGTGTATAAAAACCTCCTCATATTACCTCTTAATCTGTCCCCCTCCAATTTCATATTTTGCCCCCTTGTTTTAGTACTTTTTCTACTTTAGAAAAGATCCCCCACCTGCACCTTGTTTATGCCATTGAGGTACATGAAAGTTTCAATCATGTCCCCCCGCTCTCTCTCCTGTCCTCCAGTGAGTACATATTGAGGTCCCTTAGTCTCTCCTCATATGTTTTGTGGTACAAGCCCTGCACCATCTTTGTTGCCCTTCTCTGGATAGTCTCCACCTTGTTTATGTCTTTGCACAGGTGTGGCCCCCAGAACTGCATGCAGTACTCCAGGTGAGGTCTTCCCAATGTTTTATACAATGGCATCACCACCTCCCACCTTCTGCTAGTGATATCCCTGCCTATGCACCCCAGTATGCTACTGGCCCTCCCTGCCACCTTTGTGCCGCTGCTTTGATACCTTAAGGTCATCAGAGATGATAACCTCTAGGTCCCTTTCCTCCTTGGTGATAGTCAGCTACTCCTCCCCAACCTGTAGCTCTCATCAGGGTTCCCTCTACCCAGTTGCATTATTTTGCACTTTTTTGCATTGAACCTCAGTTGCCACATCTCTGACCATCTTTCAAACTTCTCCAGCTCCCTCTTTTCTATACCCCTTCTGGAGTACCCATCCTGTTGCAGATCTTGGTGTCATCTGCAAACAAGCAAACCTTTCCTTCCAGCCCTCTGTAATGTCACTAATGAAGACATTGAACAATACTTATCCCTGTGGTACCCCGCTGGTCAGCCTCTTCTCCCCAGATTGTACCCCATTTACCACCACCCTCTGTCTCCTGTCTGTTAACCAGTTCCTAACCCAGTTCACCATCTTGTCTCCCATGCATAGACTACCCATCATGTTAACCAGCATTCTATGTTGGACAGTGCTGAAAGCTTTGCTGAAATCTAGGTAGGCAACGTCTACTGCCCCTCTCTGATTTACTTCCCTAGTCACCCAATCAAAAACATCTATCAGATTTGTTTGACATGACCTTCCTGCTGTGAATCCATGTTGCCTCAGATCCTGGGCATCCCTGGATTCCAGGTGTGCCACTATCTATCTATCCTTTCTTTCAGCAGTGTCTCCATGATCTTTCACACCACTGAGGTGAGGCTGACTGGCCTGTAGTTCTCCACCTCCTCACTACTGCCGCTTTTGTGCAGTGGGACAACATGTGCCATCCTCCAGTCCTCTGGAACCATACCCATGTTGAGTAACTCCATGAGCAGGGCTGCCAGAGGCACTGCCATTTCCCTTCAGAGCTCCCTTAAAATCCATGGGTGGACACCATCTGGCCCCATGGCCTTATCCACCTTCAGCTTTTTGAGTTCTTCCAGAACTTTCTCCACTGTGAATAGACTGGTTTCCATTCCCCCATCCCCCACCCCCATTGCCTCTGCTACCCATCTGTGGTCCTTGACCCTCCCCCTCCCTAGGGAATACTGAGCAGAAGTATTTGTTCAGTATTTCTGCATTGTCCAGATCCCCCTCCTTATACTCTCCCTCCTCCCCTTTGAGCCTCACAATCCCCCCGTTTTTTATTCTTTTGCTGATGTACCTATGCCTTTTACCCTTTTTTCACACACTGTGCTAAACCCTTCTGTCTGTGCCTTAACACTCCTAACAGCCTACCCTGCTTCCCTTAGACATTCAAGGTACACCTCCCTGTCCTCCTCCCTTTGGCTCCCCTTATATTTCCTGAAACTCAGTCTTTTAGCCCTGACTTTGTTCACCATCTCCTTAGAGAACTATAGTGGTTTCCTTCTTCTTTTCCTTTTGGCCACTATCCTAACGCATTGGTTTGTTATCCCCACTATGGATCCTTTCAGTTTCTCCCATTGTTCCTCCACTCCCTCTATTAACGCTCCCTTCTCCAGGATAGCTTGTATACATCTACCCATTTCAGTGAAATCCACCCTCCTAAAATCTAATACTTTTTCCCTTGTATGGCATACTTGAGTCCATGTTGCCATGCTGAACCACACCATGTGATGGTCAATAGACCCCAGCTGTCCTTCAACCTGTATTTCTTTGAATCTGTTCCCATTGGTCCATACCAGGTCCAGAATCGACTTGTCCCTGGTTGGTTCATGCACCAGCTGCCTGAGTCCAACCCCCCTGCAGAGATTCTAGGATGGCTGTGCTTCTGGCTGAAGTAGTCACCTGGGTGGTCCAATCCATGTCCAGCACATTGAAATCCCCCAGTGGCAGGATTTCGCTATTAGCTGCCATGTTGTGTATGTCCTCCGCTAGTTCCCTGTCAACTTCCTTCCTCTGTGTCGGAGTTCTGTAGATCACCCTTGTGCATATTACTGTTCCAGTCCCTGGCTCCAGGGTGACCTACATTGCCTCGGCCTCCCCCTGTCTTCCCTGAACTGCTGTAGTCTTTATACCATCTGTGATGTACAGGGCCATCCCCCCACCCTTTTTACCCTCCCTGTCCCTCCTGAACAGTGTATAGCCTGGTACATTGACTTCCCAGCCATGATTAGCAGAGTACCACATCTCTGTTATTGCTACTATGTCAAGGTATGCATCTGCCAACAAGGCTTCCAGGTCTGGAACCATATTTCCTAGGCTACGGGCATTTGTTAATATGACCTTCCATGTTTTACAGTCTGCCCTCCCTCTGCATCTGTCCTCACTCTCCAGTGTCTTCCCCCACCCCAGTTTTCTTTCCTATGTGCTCCCCATGTATCACTTGTTATGCACTCTTTACCTACCTGCCCCTCCCTGCCTGCTTCAGCTGTATCTGTTGGCAACATATGTTCCTGCATGTTCCCATAGGGAGGTGTTTCTAAGCCTTCTGCTCCTGCTCTGCTGTTGTCAGTGAACCAGTTCTAAAGTAGTGCTTGCAGCTGAATCTATGGTCTTGGCTACATCAGTGTCACATGAGACAGAATGCATTGTAGGAACAAGAAAAGCAATAAACTTGCCTCTGATGCAGCTCTCCAGGGGTTGTAAAACTACCATAAAGCTGGCAGGATAATTTAGGAAAAACATCTAATAGCAGACAGAGGGAAGGACACACTAGGGCTTCACATACAAATCAAAACATTTTGCACAGCATATGTTTTTTGCAAATTCTGGGCATACTACTCCTTTAAGAAAAAACGTCAAATTCAAACTAAAATAATCCCTCTAATATGATGCCTGCAATTAAGGTTCAGACACAGCCAATTACAAATGCACGGTCACAAATTTACCAGCTAGAATCCTTCAATACTGCCCAAACTAAATGGAGAAGCACACACTGAGGTTGTGCACTAGGGTTGGATTCTGACAACCTTAATACTCAGCCTCAGATATGGTGTAACCCTGTACACTGCCTCAGATACTCTGTATCCTTGTATACAACCTCAGACACTCGGCACCCCTGCACATAGCCTCACACCCTGTACACAGCCCCAAAACTCTGACCCCTGTGCACAACCTTAGATACTCTGTACCACTGTACACAGCCTAAGACACTCAGGGCCCGATTCCAAGACATATGGCACAACTCGCCAACACTTGTGACTTATGACATATGCCGATATACTGTGGACACTGCACCAGATTCCAGAACAGGCAGGGTCCCCGATGGCAATGTCTTGTGACTTTCAGCACCACAGGCAGTGCACTAGAGGGAAGGCGCACCACAACAGGGTGCCACAAGCCATAGCAATGCCCTCTGACAGGGTGCAGGTCCCATCCCCCATGGCCCTGAATACACAGCACCCCCAAGGCCCACACCCCAAAACAATTGCCCTGCCTTGCAGGGCTTTACAGGCACACACACACACACACACACACACACACACAGCCCCATGCCTGCTGCCAACATGTACCCATGATCCTTGGTAGTCCAGTGGCCCCCCCACCCCACCTGGCTGTGCCAGTCACTGACCCCACACTACAGTCAGCGACTGGCAGAACCCTCCTTCTTCATTCTTTGCCAGCCACCCACCGAGCTCCCTCAGTCTGCATACCACTGTACAGGTGCATGCTCCATCAGTTATTGAGCGTGTACTGTATGCCAGTAGTACACACTCAGAGGAGCTCAGTTGGTGGCTGCCGATGGAGGTGAGAGGTGGGTTGTGCCAGCCAACAACTGGTAACAGGTGTGGGGGGGTGGGGGTGGACTGGCACTGCCAGGTGGGGGGCCACTGGACTACCAGGGAATAATTGACATGGCATGAATGCCAATAGCAGTGAGTTGGGAATCGGGGCTTGGGGAACGGGGGACATGAACTGCACTGTGAGGCAATACTCGAGTATGGGGGGATGACATGTTCTGCCCTGTGGGGTAATACTCTGGGATGGTGGATGGCATGTTCTGCCCTATGAGGCAATACTCTGATCGGGGCTTGGGGGGTGCCAGCAGCCCGCAGAGGGCTTTCCTGCCAATGGGGGACAGGTGGGGGGGCTTATGTTGGACTGCAGGGGATGGCTGTTGGGGCACCAGGCACAGAGGTGCACCCCCAAGTGGATGTAGAGTACACTTAGACCAGCTAATAGCTGGTCTAACTGTATGTAGACCAATGTCCTCCGGGAGTTGTTCTGGAATAGCACATTTGCTGCTCCAACAGCCACCCTCTCAGAATAGTGAGTAACTGCTGCCATAAACCCCTTTGTGCCATGTTGCAGGGGGTTTATGGCATAACCAGTGGCATAGAACAACTTCGGCACAGGCAGCCTGCGACATGTTGCAGACTGCCTTCTGGAATACCGAATGTTGTTACACATGGCACAAAGTGCTACTTGCGCCATTTTGTTTGGTGCAAGTCACATTGTGACATGCATAACCATTCTGGAATCTGGCCCCTTGTATCCCTGTATACAACCTCAGACACTCGGCACCCCTGCACACAGTCTCACACCATTCAGTATCCCTGTACACAGCCTCTGAGACTCTATAGCATTGTACACAGCCACTGACACTTTATACCATTTTTCACAGTCTGATTTTCTTTAGATTTACTGATTGTCTCCAAATTGTTCCTAATATATGATCTATATCCTCTGTATCTTGCCATAAGTTCTTAAATCCTTTCTTTGAATATATGCTGCCATTTATTTATTTCAAAGTTTGGTAGATTTTGTGTGTTCCTGTGACTTAAGATTAGTCATTTGGGTGCTACTGTTCTGAAAGTGTATATTTTTTTCTGATTTTTGTTGCTATTTATTGCACTGGTGTTAAAAAGGGATACATCTTGTTACAATTTATTTAATATTCAATATAGTTTCCAAATTACTTTTAGTAGCTTCCCACCAGGGTTTAATTTTAACACAGTCCCATTATAGATTAAATAAAGTTCCTTCAGTTCCACAACACGCCATTTGCTGATACTGTTTTATTAATTTTTGCTAATACTGGAATTAAGTACTCTGAGGGCCAGATATTCAAAACTTTGCCCAGGGGCTAAATTAGCACGGCCCGGCGGGCAAACTTAGCCCAAAGCACAGAGCAAGCTATATTGAAATGGAAATAGCCCGGTGCTAATCCTGCTGAATATTGCAGGCTAAGGAAGCTGGGCAAACTGGTCTGGGAGTGCAGGGCAAAATAGCCCGGAATAAGACAGCACTGAACAAAGCAACCAGGAAGTGCAACCCACAACAACAACACAGTGCACAGCGACGTGAGGGCAGGTACAGAAGAAATACATGGCCAATGTGTGTGCCAGTAAATGCATGGACTCAGTTCAGCTGCAGGAAGCAGTAGATGTGAAAGAACAGTGTTCAAAGCTGTATATTATACCCTGTACCATTAGTGCCACGCTAACACATTAGCGCGGCATTAGCGCGGAGCTAAGCAGTTAGCCCAGGGCAAACACGTTTGCCCAGAGCTAAAATGTGCCATATTCAAAAGTGCCATGCAAATGAGCCTACTAAGGCAGTCTGTGGGCAAACAACCAGATTAGCATCTCATTATACCCTGATTTGCATGCAGTTTGCCCCACATTACTGCAGGGTCCGACAGAGCCACCTGTAGGTCAGTCTGGAAGTACAGGGGCTGACCAGGTCCAACCGCAGCTCCACCTGTAGGTCAGTCTGGCAGTGCACGATGATAGCTGCAGGCTACATGTAAACAGTACAACATAGCATAGCATATTGTACTCCAGGGGACAAGACAGCATAGGCACAGGTGGTGGTGGTGGTGCTGCATGCAACTGTCACACTGTAGGGCATGCTACAGTGCACAGCAGACACTACAGTAGCAAGGGGGCTAGTAGTGTGAGGGACACAGCACTGCCTATGGTGTGTAGGGTAGTGATGCTGACTGCACTGCACACAGTGACAGGCCCAACCTGCAGGTGTTTACCGACAGTGGACATTACTGTTACACTGTTGTGTGACCCACAGATGCTGTACCTGTGGCATGGGATGCTCACAGTGACATGTACATTCTGGCTTTGTGCTGTGGCAGTTGTACAGCTGTGTGTGGTATGTGGCCGGGGGGGGGATATATTATCCAAAAGGCACACTAGTATTGGGGGTATTCCCAATACTGGCCCATGAGCATTGCATGATGTGTCCCAGCCTTGTGGCCACACCTGGTCTGTGACACAGCCTCACCACCAATACATGCTCCCCTCAACATCCTCCATGCCCACAGTGCTGCATGTGTGTGCTGGCATCTGTTTGTGTCCACAGATGTGTGGTCCGCAGGTGTGTGCTGTATGGCCACACTGCCATGCTGTCCGCTGGCGGCAGGGTCACCATTTACTGCCTGGCATGGCTGGGACTGGTGGCAGATGATGGCATCATTGTGATGCCATTGGTTAGCAGCATGCTTCCTCTAAGTTTGGCTTTATCTATGTGTCATATTTATTTGTTAGGGTCGCGCAAAACCCATGCTAAACCCGCACAAACACCGCGCAAAGTCAAAGTGTCGCACAAAGCTGATTGCCTATGGTTAAGACAAGCTTTTCCTGGGCTGTAATTTGCACCGCGCTAAGTGTCGTGCTAAGTCACGCAAAACCACTTAGCGCGGCGCTAGTCACTGAATATAGCATTGCGCCTGTATTCATGTCAGTTCGTCCCTTGCATACATTATAATCTTGCCCGGCGCTAATGCAGTTTGCCCGCGTTATTTGGCCTTTTGAATATAGCAGACCCGCGCTAATCCCGTGCTAAACCTACTCAAATGATTTTTGCCCGACGCAAAGTTTTGAATATCTGGCCCTGAGTCTATTATTTCACTTTGGATGGACCTATTCTTTGTGAAATAATACATTGTATAAGCTTTGCATCTCAAATGACTCCAGCATTCTGTGTTGAAAATATTGGTTTCACTTGCCCGTTTACTATTTATTTTGAAGTTTTTAATACCACTGAGTTGGGACATTCTGTATTCCTCTGCACAGCCTCAGACACTCTGTAACCCTGGACACAGCCTCAGACACTCTGCACCCAGTCTCTGACATTCAGTACCCCATACCCAGTCTTGGACACTTTGTGCCCTTGTACAGAGCCTCAGATAATCTTTACCTCTTTACACAGCCTCAAACACTATACCTCAGTATGCAGCCTCAGACACTGTACCCCTGTGCACAACCTCAGTTATGCTGTACCTCTGTACATAGCCTCAGACACTCTGTACCTCTGTTGACATACTCTAACACTCTGTACCCCTGTACACAAACTCAGACACTCTGCCAGATGTATACATCCTCAGATAATCAGTACTCCAGTACACAGCCACAAACACTCTGTACCCCATACACAGCTTCAGACACTCGATCCCCCTGTACACAGCCTCTGACACTCAGTACCATTGAAAATGCCCTCATATATAATGTACCCCGGTACATAGCCTCAGACACTCTGCACCCTTGTACATACCCTCTGACACTCCATACCCCTGTACCCAGCCTCTGACTCTGTACCACTGTACACAGCTTCAGACACTCTGTACCCCAGTACATCACCTCAAACACTTTGTACCCCCGTACACAGTCTCAGATACTCTTTACTCCTGCACACAGTCAGATACTGTATACACAGCCTCAGAAACTCTGTACCCCTGTATATATTCTCTTAGTCTTGGTAGTCCTGTACACAGTCTCAGACATTCTGTGCCCTTGTACAGAGCCTCTGACATTTTGTACCTCTGTACAAGTCTCAGACATTCTCTACCCCTGTACACAGCCTCAGATACTTTGTACCCTGTGCACAGTCTCGGACAATACAGAGCCTCAAACACTGTACGCCTGTACATTGCCTGTTACTGTTTGTAGGTCAATACATAGCTTCAGACATTCTGTACTCCTGTACACAGCCTCAGACACTCTCTATGCATGTGCACAGCTTCAAACACTCTATGCCCCAGAACACAGCCTCTGACACTGTACCCCGTCACAGCTTCTGACATTCTGTAGCACTGTATGCAGCTTCTGACACTCTCTACCCCTGCACACAGCCTCTGACACTATGTACCATTGTACATAGTCTGTACCCCCGTATATAACCTCAGATTCTCTGTACCTCTCTACACAGCCTCAGCACTCTGTACCCCTGTAGACAGCCTCAGACATTTTGTACATAGCCTCTGACACGCTATACCCTTGTACACAGCCACAGACACTCTGTACATTTGTACACAGCTTTAGAAACATGGGGCCAGATTTTCAAAGGCCAGAGAATGATGCATGGTGCTTGTGTTAAAAACAACTGACGCAAGGTGCAGGATGCGTCAAACCTTGCACCAGTTCTGATTTTCAAATGGTGCTTGCGTCAAAAACAGATCTGCATGCGCCAGAGTGGCTTTACCCCATGCTTGCACCAAAAATATGCCTGCGCCATGTAGGAAGGGATGCCTGCATCACTGAAATTATGTACCATCCCCTTACTTGGGATTTTCAAAGAATGCAAGTCCTGTCCTTGTGCCTAAGATGCCTGACGCTGTTAGACCAGCCAGATCTGGTCTAAGAGATGCTACAGCATATAAAGAGACCCAAAGCAGGTGGTCAGAACTGACTATGCTACTATTAAGGGCCAGTATTCTCCTGCAGAACTAGTTTAGAACATTTTGTGGCTTAGTTTTGGCCATTTCATCTGCCGTTTTGTTTTACATAGTTTGCGTCATTCTCATCCTTTGCGTCATTTTGTACTCAACTTGTAACATTTTTGTTATTCAGCTTGCACCATTTTTACTCAGTTTGCACCAATTTTGTACTCCGTTTGCATCATTTTCATTCCTTGAGTCATTTTTATGACTCAGCTTGCATCATTTTTTACTCAACTTGCACCATTTATTTTGGTGCAGCTTGTGTCCTTCTCATCCCTTACACCATTTTGTTGATGCAGTGGACCTCTTGCATCAGTCTGAGTTGACTTTGTCACAAAGAAGGCTTTTCTTGTAAAATATGGCTCACAGTATTTGGCGCAACTAGATCTGACTCACGCTGGTTGTTAGCGTACGTGGATCAAAGGACCCTTTGAAAATCCAGCCAATAGAATCTGACAGCAGATAAGGACTGCTTTGCTCATTTTGTCTGCACACTCCTCCACACCTGCACTATTACTGCAGACCATACCCAATCTACAGCTCTTAAACTCCCTCTCCCTTTCCTATCCACTATGATTCTCTTGTGCTTATCCTATGCATTCTTGAGACCCACCACTGTTTTCACCCCCACCACCTCTGCTGAAAGGTTATTCCAGGAATCGATCGCTCAGTCTGTGAAGTACTTCCTCACATCTCTCCTGAATCTAACGCCCCCACCCCCAGTTTCATAGCATGTTCCCTTGTTCTTGAGCACCTTTTATTCTGACAAAATATTTCCCCTCCTGTACCTTATTTACCTCCATGAGGTTCTGTATTTCAAGACCTTTGTCATATCCCCCCCCTCCTCAGTTCCAGAGTGTACATACAGAGGTCCTTTTGTCTCTCCTAATAGGGCTTTTGATGGAGACCATGCACCATTTTAGTTGCCCTCTTCTAAACTGTCTCCACTCTATGTCCTTCCAGAGATGTGGTCTTCAGAACTGGACAAAGTACTCTTGGTGGGGCCTTACCAGTGATCAGTACAGAGGCAACACCACCTTCCTTTTTCTGTTGGTGATATCCCTCCATATGCTCCCTAGCATCATTCTAACTTTCCCGACTGCCTTGTCACACTGCCTGGCCACCTTTAGGTCATCCAATATGTTTAAAATCAGGTTTATTTCCAGCTTGGTGTTTGTCAATACCACTCCACCCCTGGGTTTCTGTGCCCTAAGTGCATTAGTTTGTACTTTTTCACATCGAAGCCCAGTTACTATAACCTTGACCACTACTCAAGTTTTCTGAGGTCTCTGCTCATCCTTTCCACCCCTCAAAGTGTCCAACTTATCGTAGATTTTGGTGTCATCTGCAAAGAGGCAGACTTTCCCTTCCAGCTCCTTTACAATGTTACTGAAAAAGACATTAAAGAGTGCCGGTCCCAGCACTGATCCCTGGGACACCCCACTGGCCACCCTCTCTTCTGTAGAGTGAACTTTGTTTACCACCACCCTCTGTTACCTATCCCCTAACCATGATTACCACCTCTGGACTCAGTCCTAAGCTACCAAACCTGCTTACTTGTCTCCTATATGGAACAGTATTGAAAGCTTTACTGAAATCTAGTTAGGCCATGTCCACTGCTCCACCCTGATCTAAATCATTTGTCACCTGGTCAAGGAAATCTATCAGATTCATTTGACATGACCGCCCCCCTGTGAATCCATGCTACCTTGGTTAGACAGCCTCAGCTATTTAGTACATAGCCTCTGACAGTCTGTGCCTCTGTACACATCCTCAGAGGCTCTATTCCTCTGTACCCAGCCTCAGACACACTGTGCTTCTATGGACTAGATAGCTTCAGCCCCAGAAACTCATTACCTTGTACACAGCCTTAGATACTGTGTACTCCTGTACACAGCATCAGACACTCTGTCCCCCCTGTACACAGCATCAGACACTCTGCCGTTTACAGCCTCAGACACTTCCCCCTATGTAAAGCCTCTGACACCCTGTACACTGTATATGGCCACTGACACTCTGCACCCCAGTATACAGCCTCTGACACTCTGCACCCCAGTACACAGCCTCTGACACTCTGTCCCCCTGTGCACAGCCTCTGACACTCTGTCCCCCTGTGCACAGCCCCAGACACTTTGCCCCTGTTTGCAGTGTCAGACACTCTGAAGCCTGTATACAGCCTCTGATACTCTATACCCCATACACAGCCTTTGACAATCTGTACCCAAGTACAGATCCTCTGACACTCTGTATCTCAGTACACAGCCTCTGATGGTCTGTACCCAGTGCACATCCTCTAACATGTTGTACCACGGTAGACAGCCACAGATATTCCATACCCCTGCACACAGCCTCAAACTCTCTGTACCTCTGTAGATCACCTCAGAGAGTCAGTACTCCTGTACACAGCCCCACTCTATATCCCTCTACACAGCCTCAGACACGCTGCACCCATGTATATAGCCTGAGACATTCTGTACATAGCTTCTGACACTCTGTAACCCTGTACCCTGGCACACAGCCTCAGACACTTTATTCCCCTGTACATAACCTCAGTCACTTTGTACCCCTATATATAGCCTCTGATTTTCATTACCTTGTACACAGCCTAAGATCCTCTGTACTCCTTTACACAGCCCTTCAGGCAATCTGCCCTCTATGTACATCCTCAGACACTCTGTACACTGTATACATTCTCTGGCACTCTATACCCCAGTACGCAGTCACTGGCACTCTGTATCCCTGTTCACAACCTCAGACACTCAGCACCCCTCACACAGCCTTACAAGATTTGGTATCCCTGTACCCAACCTCAGACATTTTGTACCCCTGTACAAACGCCACTGCTACTCTGTAGCATTGTAAACAGTCTCAGATACTCTGTAGCCCTTTAGATAGCCTCAGACACTCTGGACCACCATTGATCTTTTCCAATACTATTATCACTTTAGTAGATACTCTGTATTGCTGTACACAGCCTCAGACATCTGCACCCTATTAACAGCCTCAGAAACCTTGCAGCCTGTATATAGCCTAAGACACTCTATACCCCGTATACAGTCTCTGAAACTCTATATCTGGTGTACACAGCCTCTGACACTCTGTGCTCCTCTACATATAAAAGGAAAAAACAACGGCACTGCAGGTATATGGAAATCTTTATTCAGTGCATAGTATATGCACAGCCGCTCAGCAGTACAGGCTACAACCTCAACTAGTTTCGCACCAAACGTGCATCATCAGGAGGATGGTCTACCTAGACTGTACTGCGAGTGGCTGTGCATATACTATGCACTGATTAAAGATTTCCATATACCTGCGGTGCCGTTGTTTTTTCCTTTTTTTCCTTTTAACTCTACATTTACAAGCTGGCACGCATTAGTGGAGCTGAGGATTTCATTTATTCTGCTCCTCTACATAGCCTCTTACACTCTGTATCTCTGTACACGCCCATAGACCTTCTGTAGCCCTGAAGACAACCGTAGACATTCTGGACCCCCTATTGACCTTTTTTAACACTTTTATCACTGTACGCCACTTCAGGCACTCTGTACTCCTGGAGACACTCTGACACTGTACCCCTGTAGATTGATGCAGTCCAAACAAAAAAGGCTGCACTTGAACTCAGGGTGCTCTTAAAGGAGTAGTCCACCCAGAATTTGCAAAAAAACATATGTTATGCAGAGTGTTTTAATATGTATGTTAAGTTCTAGTGTACCCTTCCCTCTGTCTGCTATTAGGAGTTTTTCCTAAATTAGCCTGCCAGCAGTATGGTAGTTTTACGACCCCTGGGGATCTCCATCACAAATAGGTTTATTGGTTTTCTTTCTCCTATGATGCACCCTGTCTCACATGACACTGATGTAGCCATGCCCTTAGATTTAGCATGTGCACTGCTTTAAAATCAGTTTAAAATCAGTTCACAACAGCAGGTAACTGTTCTTAGCCAGGGAGCACAAATGGCAACAATTACAGTTTAGCAGATACTGAGAGTAAGCTAACTGGGGTTTCTGTAAGAAAACTGCTGCTAAATAGCTCTAATTCATTATTTGTGTTTTCAGTGTGTCAAGTCTAGCTAACAGTAGTAACTGTTTTCATTTTAAAATGTTATTTCATCAAACACACAACAATAAAAAGCACAGAAATTGCCCCAGATCATCAGTGCTATCATTAGTAAAGACTGTAGCTGTTTTCTTACAGAACACCTACTCAGCTCTCAAGTATTTGCTATACCATAAATGTAGGTACCATCATTCTACTAGAAGGAACTGGGAGTTAGGTCTGATTTTGCTCTGTGACATCACTTTTATTTATTAATTTTTTTGTTTGTTTTTTTGTTACAAATGTGAAGTGTCTTTTTAATAAAGTATAAAATATGTATGTGTGAGTTATTTAGTTTGGAGAATATTTGTTTTATTATTTGAAAAAGTAAGATACACTAAATGTGTAGTGCAGTGAACCATTGTAAAATGGAATCAAATGTGTAGCTGGAATAGTCACTGTCATCCTGTTGATTTCATGCCATACCACAGGCAGGAGAAAAGCTGACTTCAAAGTATTTTGCAGTTTCTGGGCTGCAGCTTCACACCATACACTTCATTTGTAAAAATAAATAAATACATATGAAAATCTTGTCGCACAGCAAAATCAGCACTAGCTGCTGATAGAATGCTGATACCTACATTTACAGTTTAGCAAATACTTGACATTGAATTGAGTGGGGTTTCTGTAAGAAAACAGCTAGAGTGATTATTAATTATAGGTAGCATTGATGATCTGGGCAGTTTCTTTGCTTTTATGGTTGTGTATAGTTTGATAAAATTAAAAGTTTTAAAATTAAAACACTCCTGCTAGCTAGACCTGATGTGTATAGAAAATAAAAATGGTGAATTAGAGCTATTTAGTAGCTGTTGTTTTACAGAATCCCAGTTAGCTTGCTCTCAGGTATCTGCTAAACTAACTGCTGCCATTTGTGCTCCCTGGATAAGAACAGTTACCTGCTGTTGTGAACTGATTTTAAACTTATTTTAAAGCAGTGCACATGCTAAATCTAAAGACATGGCTACATCAGTGTCACATGAGACAGGGTGCATCGTAGGAGAAAGAAAGCCAATAAACCTATTTGTGATGGAGATCCCCAGGGGTCGTAAAACTACCATACTGCTGGCAGGCTAATTTAGGAAAAACTCATAATAGCAGACAGAGGGAAGGACACACTAGGACTTTTACATACATATCAAAACACACTGCATAACATATGTTTTTTGAAAATTCTGGGTGGACTACTCCTTTAATTAAAACATCCCTTCCCCCAATGCAGTGGAGGGAGATACACGTTCAAATGAGATGCTCCAAACCATGTTGAATGGTGGACACTCTGCTTTATTCCACTCCTACCCCAGTCATCTCCGATCTGCCACCAACCCACGTTTCCATATCTTCACAAATTGCAGTGAGAAAGAAATAATGCAACCTCCTGACAATTGAACCCAGACCCTCAGAATACCATCCAGATGCTCTATCCACTGAAGTATATGCTCACATGGTTGTAACTGAGGTTCTTGGACACACTTCCATTCTCTGGTATTGCATATCCTGCAAATATGAATAATCAAGATGACTGTTAGATGTTTTTGGTGCAGTATTAGCCACTGCTAAGCAATTGTAATCACAAATTTTAGTGAGAAAGAAACAATGTAACCTACTTTGCAAACCGCTAACCTGTAGGCTCCATATCTTCAATGCATATCTTTTTTATTGTATACAAATATGCCAAACATCTGGCACTGTGCCAGGAATTGACTACTGTACTCCCCCCCCGGCCAAATTAGAATTTTTTCACATTTCCACCCTAACCCCAGTCTTTGTTTTTGGGAGGGCTGCATTCAAAATCTCAGGTCAACACCGTTGTCTTACCTCCCTAAACCATAGCACCTTTTAGTTCATAAAGTCAGCTGATTTCCCACTTGGTTGCATACAGCATGTGCTTAGAGTCATTTGCAAAAGCACATTAGAATATAAATTATAATTGCTTCTAATTGTTGCCATCATACCAGCAAACCTATTTTTCTGCTATTAGCAAGAAGCACACATGACTTGAAAAGTTGCTTTTATTTGGTGTTTGAACATTTTTCAGGGAGGCCAAAGCTGCTGTTGTGAATGGTATGGAGTTAAAGGACATGGGCGCTGATGAATTGGATGGCATTTTAAGACACCACTCTGAAATCGTGTTTGCCAGGACATCTCCCCAGCAGAAGCTTATCATTGTAGAGGGCTGCCAGAGACAAGTAAGAGACTTTCCAGTCAGACTTCTTTTTTGTTAAAATTATAAGTAAATATGATTTGGAACATTTATTTCACTTCTATTTGTGTGTCTGCCATCAGACTTACTTCTGCTACTGCCCCTCCCTCATACCCCATCTTAGGATGCCCCAACTAGGACTAGACAACTCTGTTCTACACTCATTGTGTATAGTATAAGGAAGTATAAGGAAACACAGAAGGAGCAGGACAGAGAGCTATACCAGTTAAGGCAGAAGGAAGCAGGGAGGGAAGTCAGAAAAGCACAGGCCCAAACTCAGGAAAAGATAGCCAACTCAATTAAGAAGGGGGATAAAACCTTTTATAGGTACATCAGCGAGCGTAGAAAGACAAAGGGAGGGATAGTGAGGCTGAATAGAATGAACGGTGGGTGGGCAGAGGGGCACAGTGAAAAAGCAGGGATACTGAATGAATATTTCTGCTCAGTATTCACAAAAGAGGAGGGGGAAGTGCCTAATCCAATTAACAGAAGCACTCTTGATAGGGGAGTTGATCCCAGTCCTTTCACAGAAGAAAGGGTTCTCCAAGAACTTCTAAAACTGAAGGTGGACAAAGCAATGGGGCCTGATGGAATTCACCCCAGAATTCTAAAAGAATTAAGGGGGGAACTAGTGAAACCACTGGCAACTCTTTTTAATAAATCATGGGAGGATGGTGTGGTATCCGAGGACTGGAGGAAGGTAGATGTGATTCCCCTTCACAAAAGTGGGACCAAGACAGAGGCAGGAAACTACAGACCTGTCAGTCTGACCTCTGTGGTAGGGAAAGTGATGGAGTCACTTCTGAAGGAAAGAATAGTTGAGTACCTAGAGGACAGTGGGGCACAGAACCCAAGGAAGCATGGGTTCATAACGGGACGGTCATGTCAGACGAATCTAATAGATTTCTTTGACTGGGTGACCAAAGTAGTAGACCAAGGAGGGGCTGTGGACTTGGCCTGCCTAGACTTTAGCAAGGTATTTGACACAGTCCCACACAAAAGATTAATAGTCAAATTAACCAGCCTGGGAGTAGGTCCCAGGGTGGTAGCCTGGGTAAAACATTGGCTGGACAGCAGGACACAGAAGGTAATTGTAAATGGAGTCCACTCTGAAGAGAGAGGGGTTACTAGTGGGGTACTGCAGGGTTCAGTATTGGGTCCAGTCCCTTTTAATGTCTTCATAAGTGACACTGCAGAGGGACTGGAGGAAAAGTATGCCTCTTTGCAGATGACACAAAGATCTGCAACAGGGTTGATACACAAGGAGGCATGGAAAGGATGGAAGGGACTTGGCAAGGTTGGAGGAATGATCCAAGTATGGCAGATAGGATTCAATGCAAAGAAGTGCAAAATAATGCACTGGGAAACAAGAACCCAGGGAAGAATACACAATGGAAAGTGGTAACAACAACAAAAATGGAAAAGGACCTGGGGGTAATCATATCAGATGACCTTAAGGTTAGCAAGCAATGTGAGAAGGCAGTAGGGAGGGCTGTGGGTATACTGGGATGCATAGGGAGAGGCATTAGCAGCAGAAAACAGGAAGTTGTTATTCCTCTGTACAGACAGTTGGTGAGACCCCATCTGGAGTACTGTGTCCAGTTCTGGAGACCCCATCTCCGCAAGGACATAGACAGGATAGAGGCAGTCCAGAGGAGGGCAACTAAAATGGTGCAGGGTCTGCAAGAGAAGCAGTATGAGGAGAGACTAAAGGAGCTTAATATGTGTACCCTTGAGGAAAGAAGGGAGAGGGGGGACATGATAGAAACTTTTAAGTACCTCAGTGGAATCAACAAAGTCCAAGAGGGTAGCATCTTTCAGAAAAGAGACGTGCAAGAACAAGGGGACACAATTTAAAGATGGGGGCAGTTCAGGGGCAATGTGGAGGAAGTATTATTTCACAGAGAGGGTAGTGGATACATGGAACAGCCTTCCTGAGGAGGTTGTGGGGTCTAAAACTGTGGGAGAATTCAAGAATACATGGGACAGACATAAGGCAATTCTTGCGCGGGGTAGGAAGAAATAGGCTGTTGGTTAACTAGGATCTGCGGCCTATCCTGTAGGTAGGGAAATGGTCAGACTAGATGGGCCAACTGGTCCTTATCTGCCGTCAAAGTCTGTTTCTATGTTTCTATTGACCAATGCAGTGCCTACCTGCATCAGTACCTTGTCACAATGGCCTCCAGTGAATGCTTCTCCTAACTAAACTTACTCTCCTTCTCTCTGATTCCCCCTAAGTCCCTCCAACCTTTACCCCCACTTTATCCTATCTTCTCCCTTTTTATTTCACCACTATTATCTACATTCTCTCCCCATAGCTTCCTCGACATGTATCTACCATCTCTCCTAGAAGCTCCTAATTTATTCTAGTGAACCATATTACAACTATTTTTTATTGTACATATGTTCTTAAATAATGCACACAAATTACTGTAACTTAACATACATACTATGAATCACTGCACATATTTCAGTAATTCCGTATGAAAGCTTTAATGTACCTGACAAAGCCTATGAATGCTTGTACTGTACTTGTTATTGTCCTCACTATGTTCTGTATTGTTTCCTCACTGTGGAACCTTTGTAAAAGAGGCTTGGCTCAAAGGTGTCTTCCCAAATAATAATAATAAACTAATAAAACCTTGGCTTACACAATCTTACCTGTATGGTGTCAGTGGAGGGCCACCCATCTGGTATGCCTGTAGCTGTTGTCCATAATTGGTTGCTACATTTTGGTACAGCCAATTGTGGATTTCCTCATATTTAATCCCATCCTGTTTCTTTGTGTGAGCATGCATGTTTGCAACTCGCCGGGGATGTGACTCCTGGTAATACCTGTCACCAGCAGCAACACCACCAGGCGTTCCTTAGAGGTCACAGCTAGACCAGTTGGTGTATTGTGACTACTTTCCACCAGGAGGATAGCATCCTAACAGATGTTTTTCCCTATCACTGTAAGAACTGATCCTACTATCCCAGACTCTGGGTATGAACACAGGTTACCAGTGCTGCCCAGCATTAAATAACAGATGGGCTGTATACATGTTTGCCTTTCTTTGTGATCACAGCAGCTCAAGTTTTTTTTGTTTGCATTTACTGGAGTAGTTCCCAACAGAAAAAGGACACACAGTGTGAGTAATTCATCAGTGTTCTGATTGGTTGGGCACACTGTCATGTGCACGAGAGCCATTGTTGGAAGAACTCCAGTATGGAAAAGGTCCAGGCATATTTACGTTGCTAGTAGATGATATTGCCTTGCAAAAGTTTCTAAAGGCCTTGGAAATAAGAAGAGAGGATCCTAGGTAAAGGAACAATGGACACATGAGTATAGCAATTCTTACTGTAGTTCTCGTTAATTGGTTTCTCACCAATATTTATTATTTATTTCACATTTTTCACCAGGAAAGACTTACTGAGCTGCTAATAGCTCATTCCCAGATGTATCCTGGAGGTAGGGGATGTGAAAAATCATATACTGCAAATACAATATATCAAGGAGCACAATCAAAAATTGAAGACCAATCAGAATATAGATACCATTATCAGGAAAAACAAATGAGATAATTTCTGTGACAGAACTACTCTTATAGAGTAATGAACAGGTAATGAAGGAAACAAATTGCCAGGACAAAACTAGTGTGGATGGGGGAAGGAACAGTCATGGACAGTTGCAGGAGCAAGAAGAATAGCAATGAAGGAAGGACTTAAAGAAGAAAACAGATGAGGCAGCATGAACTGATAGGGGAAGGGAGGACCAATGAGTTTATTGATCAGTATTGCATTTTCTGAATAGAAGTTACTACATTTTTACTAATGCCCTGATTTTATAAAAGCATCCCTCTATTGGAGTGGAATGAAAAGAGGCTGTAAAATCTTAATTCACTCTTTTCCAAAGATTGCTCAAGAAAACCTCACAACACTCCCACCCAATTTCCATGCTACAGCCTCACTCCTATAAATGTCCCCAAACTAAAGTTTATCATGTATGGCTGCTATATTCTGGCCTTCCTGTGCTACATAATGTGCATTGCATATTGCAGAATGCTGTTGTTGCTGTGACGGGTGATGGTGTCAATGACTCTCCTGCTCTGAAGAAAGCTGATATTGGAGTTGCCATGGGAATTGCAGGATCTGATGCTGCCAAGAATGCTGCTGACATGATCCTTCTAGATGATAACTTTTCCTCAATAGTTATTGGTGTTGAAGAAGGTAATCCGATATCTTAAGTTGAAATATTTCACCTATAATAAAGTTGCTTTGTTGAGCATTCATCCATAGAGTTTGTAGTGAGCTGTAATGAGTTAATTTTACTGAGGCTTTGACAGCAATTCCCACTGCTGAATATGTGCCCAGGATTTAAACACACCATCCTAGGGAGTTTTAGCTCTTGGATAATTTGTTTTCTCACATTGTCAATGTTTATTTGTAGATGGGCCATGAGGCAGAAGCATCAGCATCACTGAGCTGAAATCCAGCTCTTTGGTTACCATTAGCAAGGTACTGATGGAAGAAACACACAGCAGTGTACATAAGTGGCAGGGGGGAGATGTCACTGGAAGCATCAGTTCTTGACTCCAGATTTTGCATACAGGAGGAAAAATTAGACCACTTTGATGGCCAACAACTGGGTTACAGTATTAAAATTAGTGATATGCCAATCATGCCATTCTTGAGCTCAACTAGAGCCTGCTGACTTTCATCAGCTTGTTTACTCTCTGCAGTCATTTGCTATCCATCTGCTTTCATACTCCTAGCCTTCTGCCTCAGAGCCTATTTCTCACTGGAGTCTTACCCAGCATGTAGCTTTCTTTGTGCTTCTCTGATTCAAGACTAGTGCTTGGCTCTGGCTCAGCTTGACCTCTATGAGTTATTGACAGCCAGGTTCAAGACAAGCCAGTTATGATGAAAGCAAGAATATATATCATCCTGAGATATTAGTGCAGTGAGAGGAACTTCCAACTCCTGTTGTGCAGCTCATGAGGAACACTGCTGTTATTGCAGAAGACAGTCTGTAGTAGTTAGGGCTTGGCTCTTATTTTGCCTTCTCAAGTAAATCCAGACCCTTGACTCAGCTCTGATTTGATTCTAGCTGTGTGCAAAGTTTTTTAACTCCCTAGTTCCTTGAGTGTATCTCAAAGTGTGTCAATTCATGTAAATAAATTAGAACAACTGCAAAAGGTTTACCGTGTGGACTGATGCATTTATGTGAATTGTTGCACTTGGTACATTACAATGAATTTTACTGCACTAATTGGTGCACTTCACACATTACAGTGAATTTTACTGTGCTAATTGATGCACTTCGCACATTACAGTGAGTTTTACTGCACTAATTGGTGCACTTCACATATTACAGTGAATTTTACTGTGCTAATTGATGCACTTTGTATCAGAAATTCATTGCAAAGTGTTGGGATGCATCAATTCATGCTGTAACATTCATGTAATTGTTGCAAATCGCGAAGTGCACACTAAATAAATACTCCACATAGTATGTATTGACAGAATTAGTAGCAGTTTGCTTGCAATTTTAAAATCTGCAACACTGCTAGTTGACTCTAGGTCAAAATTACTGGCTTATCACCATGTAATTAAAATGCTGTCCTGGAACATGTTATCATACTGTGCTAGAACTTGTGGTGTAAACTGACTGAATACTGACTCTGAAAAATCAACATTTGGAAAAATTAAAATATTGACCCCTCTACATGAATGGGGCATAGGTACACGTGAAATGCATGTACCCCACACATGACCCTGTGCCACATGGACAGGTGTGCCCATACCAGCATTCACCAATGCCGGCCACCTGTCCCCAGCTCCTCTCCCGGCATGCAGGACTCCGCAGCTTGGCCGGAGGAGGCATCATCATCCCAGGCGGACATCCATGGGATGCCACCCTGGGACCCATAGTGGATCCCATGCATAGGGTGGAGTGGGTCTGAGGCTGTGCATGCCAACTGCATGCACCTGGACCCACACAGCACCTTCCTGTCCCATTGCTGCCACTCACAGTTATGTCCGAGCACTCGCCCATCCAGCCACCCCTGTTGCCTCATGCTGCCCAGCAGTCAGGGGTGGTACTGTGTGCCCTGTTCTTGTTCCCCAGCAACTCCATATCTGTGCCTGTGGGGACACACAGTGGGTTATGACAGGGTCTTCCTGGCATACCCTGTACCACCCTCTGCACCCATGCGGCCAGCACTATGCAGGTTAGTGAATACCATGTAGTGCTGGCATGACCCCAGAATGCCTCCAGCATGGAGCTGTCCATGGATGTGGGGGGATCAGGTGAAGTATGTCTGCATGCACCCCCTTCATGCATGCCACATGGGGGTGCAGTGGGTGTGGGGTGGCTATCCTGCCATGTTACATGGCATATATCCACACCACACCTTTGTGCATAGGGCCCAATTAGTGGAAAAATAAGACTGAGCAGGAATTGCTTGTGACTTGTGGTATGCTATTTTTCAGGAAAATCATGGCTTTATGTTAGCTGGTTAGTATAAATTCATTTGTAAAAGTTGATCTGAGTCTTAAGGGAAAGTAGTGTGTGTGTGTGTGTGTGTGTGTGTGTGTGTGTTAGCTAAGTGGGTAGATAAGGCCCAGTTTGGCATGTTTAGCATGACAAAACAAATTTAGCATTTCGTTGTCCTGTAAATAACGCCAACACCAAAACTAACATATAGAACATGTCACTAAATTCATGTAACTGGACTGACCAAAAATGGTCTCAGTAAGACACAGAGTAAACAAGCATTTTCAGTTAAGACTCTATGGAGCTTTAGTGTCTGGTTTACATATATACAGAATGTAATAATAATACAATAATACAGTAATAATAATAATAACTTATAAAAAATATATTTTTCTGTTGCAACTCCGGGTGCACTGCAGAACGCATCTCCGAAACATAAATACAGAATCATATAAACAAGCTTCTAAAACATTTGGATAACACTGCCTTATAGTGACGTTATACTGAGAAAGGCAGAAACATGACAATCCACTGTGTCCTCAGTAGGTGACGTACAGAGTACTATCAATGTCCTATTTCATTATTGGTGTACCAGAATGGCATGAGTTGTTTTTCAAATAATGGAACAAGAGTATAACTTTTCCCATCAGCAAGGAAAATGAACCTCTCTTTGCATGACCATGAATCTTCTATTTGGAGTTCAATGTTTTAATCCCAGCTTATGGCAGTAGTACTCCACATGGGAGGTGTTAGATTTAACTGGAAAGCATTTCCTAGCAACGGTGGGAGTTGGAGAACAAAGGGAGTCAGTGTAGTACATGGGACGTAGTGTAGAGCAATATGAGGCAGTTTAGTGCAAAGGGCATTTGTGTAGTGAATGAGAAGCGGTGTAGTGCAACAGGCAATGTTGTGGTACAGTAGCTAGAAGCGCAGATCAAATGAGAGGCAATATTGTGCAATGGGTGGGAACTTGTTCCTTGGGCAGGTATAAAGTGAATTATGAAATGGATAGTAAAAATGCTAACACCTGATTGCCGGCAAGGTTCTTTCAGACAGGCCATTAACATCTCAGCAGAACAGCCCAACTGAAAAGTAGCCACAGACAAGCAGGATTCCGCACCTGTCTCCAGAGCCATCCACTTTAGTCCTGGCTGATTTATCCAGATCAAATGTGACTCTCCTGGCATCTACAGTGGCTGTAACCTGAAGCTCTGATTGGACTGTTGTTGAAAGTCACAAACAATATTTGATTCATGAGTCAAGAATCAGCTGTTGACAAGCAGTGGCTGTTTCTCAAAGGATGGATGTGATAAACGAGGCTCACCTACTGTGATACTCTCATGCTCATGCTCCTCATTCTGCCACTTGCCCTCTCGCTGTACTGCCAGTGCTGACTGCCACTGTGCTGCTTGTTAAATATAACTGCTGACCTCATGCTTCTGCTGACTACTTTTACTTTACAACACATTAAAACTCCCCAAGGGTCTTTAGTTTCCTCTATCTTACTATCAGCAGCTGTCATGTTCAAGCTCCACCCCTCATCTTAAACAGAAACTAGCCAACTGGTCTTCAGAAGTAAATGCCTTTAGTATTGTCTTTACTTGTCTGATAAATTCATCCAGTGTTGGTACCAAGTTCTGCCCATGCACCAACACAGCATTAGCTGTACGGATTATTACTTTTTTTGTTTTACAGTTTTTCTTTCTTTTTTTATTTAAAATCTTTAAAAGAACAACTTATTCATAACTTAATATAATGGACTCGTGGATCAATTTTTATGTTTGCTTGCATGCATGTGCAAGAAACATAGTGACACCATTCGAGTTTTTCGGAGGTGTGTCAGCCTCTTCCAATTCAGTCAGTTTGTTTGCAGGCACAGTCGCAGTTCTCCAATCACTGCTGGAGCTGTCTATGACAGCAGTTGAAAATGCAGTGGCATACAGTTGAAAGAGGGAGCTACGCTTCAGTGAGCAGCGATAAGATATCGCCTGCTCATGCGTGCCCCCCTTACCACACGCCATGATACCGTGTGCTCGCCCCCACGCATACATGTATAGCCGACGGGGGTGCCCAATCCCCATCAGCTGTGTTGCACTTCCCCCCAAAAGAGTTCCAGATGCCACGCTGGGTGCCCACCCCAGCATGGCAACACATCCGTATGGGTGAAGGGGGTGACCAATCCCCCATCGGCTCCAGACCCCCCAAACATCCTTACAGCTGCCATGCTGGGAGCCCACCTCAGCATGGCACAAGTCCGTATGGCCGACAGGGTGCCCAATCCCCCGACGGCTCCAGCTGCCCCCAAACAGCCTTACAGCTGCCACGCTGGAAGCCCACTCCAGTGTGGCACAAGTCTGTATTGCCGACGGGGGTGCCCAATTCCCCGTCGGCTCCAGCCCCCCCAAACAGCCACGCTGGGAGCCCACCCCAGCATGGCAAACGTCCCACGTCGTCTTCCTGTTAAAAAAAAACTGTAAACAAGAAAACATTCCTCGGCGTCACCCAGCCCACCCGTGCTCACCCACAGTGCACCCCTGCCTCCCACACCCGCCCACCTCATACTTACCTCCGACTCCAGCATGATGATCTTCGGTGGACCGGAAACACGCCTGCACTCTTCAAAGCCAACCACGAACTGAGGAAATGCCAGGAAGCTGTATAATGGGATAGATAGGGTTTTTTCAACTTTGCTGCATATCTCAGGCATTTTTTGGAATTTTTGGACCAAATTTTCAACATGGGGTTTTTGGGACCCCTTCTCATGAATGCTCTCATTGTCATGGTGTTAATCGGGCCTGAAGGGTGATTTTGCAGTCACCGCGTGAAATCACCTTTTGGGACTGAGTAATGAAATGACACTGCCACTGTTCATAAGGTGGGCTCTCAAAAAGCCTATGTTGAAAATTTGGTGGAAAAATTCCTAAAAATGACTGTTTTACGAGCGTGCGTTGCACAGTTCCTACGCACGCTCGTAAGTTCACGAATTTTCAATATTTTCACTCCAGATTTTCAACATTGCCATTTTACCACAACTCCTTATGAGCAGTATGGCTGTCATTTTTCACATCTTGCCCAAAATGTGTTTCTTCCCATGTAGCACACAATGGCACAGTCGGTGTGCGAAATCAATATATGGGACACATTAAGAAAATCACAGTAACACTGTTCATGAGCAGAGGTTTTAAAATGGCTATGTTGAAAATTTGGTGAAAAATTCTAAAATGACTGTTTTATCAGCGCAAGGCTATGCAGTTCCTACACATGCTCGAAGTTTGCGACCTACCCAGATTTTCAACATTGCCATTTTATTACACTTCCTTATGAGCAGTACAGCTGCCATTTTCACATCTTGCCCAAAACGTGTTTCCACCCATGTAGCGCACAATGGCACAGTTGGTGTGCAAAATCAATGTATGGGACACATTAAGAAAATCACAGTGAACTGTTCATGAGCAGAGGTCTTAAAATGGCTATGTTGAAAATTTGGTGACAAAAGTCCATAAAATGACTGTGTTCCGAGTGAGCATTGCGCAGTTTCCACACACCCTTGTAAGTTCATGACTTTGTAATATTTTCAGTCCAGATTTTCATCAGTGGCATTTTTTCACACTTCCTTATGAACAGTACAGCTGTCATTTTTCACAACATGGCCGAAATGTGTTTCACACTTTCAGCGCAGAGATCGTGGTCACTGTGGAAATCATTGTTTGAGACAGATAAAGAAAATCACAGTGACACTGTTCATGATCGGAGGTCCCAAAATGCCTGTGTTGACAATCTGCTGTAAAAAATTCCCAAACAAATTACATTATGGGTGTGCGTTACAGTTTCTATGCACGTTCGTGACTTCACCAGTTTTTTTAATATTTTTACTGCAGATTTGCAACATTGCCATTTTTTACACTTCCCCATGAACAGTACAGCTGTCATTTTTCAGATCCTGTTTGGTATGTGTTTTTGCACCTGTGGTGCTAAATGCCATAGTCACTGTGCATAAGCAGCTTTCAGCTAACAAACTGATATTGCCACTGTTCCTGAGGTGGGGGTCACAAAAAAACCATGTTGAAAATCTGGAGTGAAAATACCAACGTATGCCTGAGGTGTTAGGGTTTCCAACTATAACGCCCCACCCTGTAGAGAATGACAGGCATCAGGGGTGTGACTTGGGATTCTTGCCTGTAATGCTCATACCATTCCACACCCTGCAGCCAGTGAGAGGCATCGAGGTATGCCTTGGACTCTTCGGCCCCAAAGTTCACCCCATTCTCCTATACCGCACCCATCTCACCATATTTCCTGATGGTATGGGGTGCGCATAAGGGCCAAAGACCCCAAGGCACACCTTGACATTTGTTAGTGTCTGCATGGTAGGGTATGGTGAAATGATGTGGCCGTTATGCCTGACGACCCAAAGGCACACCCCAATGCCTGTCACTCTCTGCAGGGTGGTGGTGAGGTTGGCTTCAGTTCAATACTTCACTGCCATTCCTATTATGCAGCTCTGTAACTTCTACATTACCACTGCCAATGCCAGCAAGCAAACATTCGACATTGACAAATGCTTGTTATAATTGCACTAAGCATTACAGAGAGTGCATTGTGGTAGGATAATGGGCCTTCTTGTGTTTTGGAAACACTTAGCTTTGCCTTGTGTTTCAGCCAAGCTGAGGTGGGCTGTTATCCCACCACAGTGTACCCCCTGTTATCCCATTTTGCTGAATTTGCAATAGAATACGACAACAGAAGGGATTGCAGTCCAGTGAATGTCAATGAAAAGCAATGAATAGAAGTGTACAACTGGGTATATTGCAGTTTAATAGCAGCCAAGTTTATTGCAGCAAAAAGAAACAGCATATTCAGTAACAGCAATGACATAAATTAAAACATTGCAGGAGAACCTGTTGCAAAGTTTGAAACTTCAGTGGAGCAAAGATTTCCCCAACTACACCCAACTTCTTGTGGCCAAGTTAAAAAAATAACAGCTATAAAACATAATAAACTTCCCTCTACCCCATTTTCACATTTTCCACTCTTCTCCAATACTCTGTACCCTGACCATTTAAAATACAACCCCCCTCAGAGACAACTATGTATAGTGGCACTTTTCCAGTGAAGGTAACTATGCATTGCTTCTGCCTGGTAAATTGTTACTTCATGCTACACAAAGTTGGAAAACTTGGTGAAGTACTACTCAGAGTGAAGTTTCCCAACTTAATGCAGGTCTACCAAATAGCCAGCTGGTACTTGTTTAGTAAACAGTTGGTGGTGCCATGCAATATTAGGTAGTGTAACACAGAGGGTGGCACTGTGATGTATTTGGTGGCAGGAATGGGCAATGAGTGCTGTAGCGCAAATGGCAATGGTGCCGTTCAGTAGGTAGCAGAATGTTGTGGCAGAGGGCAATGTTGTGCAGTGGAATTCTAAAAAGTGCAATGGGTTAGCAGAGTGACAGTAGCCATGTAATACAATGGGTGACAATGCTCATCTGTTGGCAGTAGTATGGTGCACTTGTTAAAGGTGTGATGCAGTGGGAAGCAGCACAGTGTTGCAAGCAACAGTGGAATGCAACAGATGGTAGTGTAGTGCAGTGGGAGGCTGTGTAGTAGAATGTGTTAGTGTAGTGCTACAGTAAGCAATAAAGTGCAGTAGAAAACAAAGCAGCGTGGAGAGTGGCAGTGGAATTGGAGTGCAGTGAATAGTAGTATACAGTAATGTGTTTGACAGCAGTTTAATGAGCAACTCTATTATAATAAAAAGCTTAAAAACAATAGATTTACATCAATTATGTTTTACTTTATTGTTTTCTGTTTCCTTATTTTTTAACTTCCCCTGCTGTTGGTTTACTAAATATTGCAGCTAATGTAGCAATTCACTGAGTCTTTCAAACTGTATCTGACTCTCACCTACTAACCACACAATTGTTTGACTCCACAGTCTGTCGTCATGGTGAGCACTTTGATGTCCTAAACACAGTCACTGTAAGGTTAACAAGAGAGACGCAAATATGTTCAAATGTTCTCTATACAGTCATTTTAGATGGACTACAGAGATGTTAATCGTGGAAAGGAACATTGAAAATGGAAAAAAAAGTATCTCTAGTAAACTTCAGCAGCTGAAACACCTTAGTTATGAAAGCACATGCTGAAGTGCAGAGCTGCTCTTTAAACCAGATATGAAGCAATATAGTCCATCAGTTAGCACAGAAGCCTGATTTGAATCTCACCACAGCCACTGACTTCCTGTGGGCCCTTGAACAAGCTGCTTTACCTCCTATTGTTTCAGTTCTCTGAGCTGTAACAGTTGAGTAGAAGCAGGATCTCACCAAACACAAGCAAATGCTTCTCATCCCAGCAATCCAGTGACACCTGAAATATAACAAAATCTGATCAGAGCCGTTATGGCTGTGGAAAGCTTTTGGGATGCTTTTACCCATTATTTCTAATGAATTTGCACAATTTAAAGTAAAATAAAGTTTTATTTATATAAGGCACCCTTCCATAGCTCAGGGTGCCTTTACAATACATCACAATAAAATTCACAAGGTTATATTTAAAAGCGATAAAATAACAGCAGTCAGTAAGTCCCAGAGAATGCCTGGCTAAACAGGTATGTTTTTAAGGATTTTTTAAATCCTTCCATGATCAGGCTATCTCGTATCTGGCAAGGCAAAGAATTTCACAGGGTAGGTGCCATAAAGGCAAAAGATCTCCCTCCAGATGTTTTCAGATACACCCTGGGAATCTCCAGCAATGCCTCATTGGAGGATCGGAGTGGACGCGAGGGGCAGTAAGAAAACAGGAGTTCCTTCAGGTAGTGGGGTCCCAACTTGTGTAAGGCCTTGTAGGTCAGCAATGCAACCTTGAAGGTGATCTGCCATTGTATTGGCAGCCAGTGCAGTTCACACAGCACAGGTGTTATATGACTGGATCTAGGGGTTCCAGTCAACAACCTGGTGTTGCGTTCTGCACTAGCTGCAGACAGCAGATCTCCACCCATGGTAGCCCCAGGTAGAGGGGCATTGCAGTAATCAAAATGACTGGTGACAAAGGTGTGGACCAAGGTAGGAAGATCTTCAGGTGGAATCAGATGATTCACCCTGGCTATGTTCCTTAGATGGAAAAAGGAAGATTTGACTACAGCCAAAACCTGCACTCTCAAGGTTAGGCCTTCATCAGATACCATGCCCAGGTTACGCACCTGACCTGAGGCCTTAAGCAGGGCCCCCCCAGGTATAATTCAGACTGTTTCCCCACCCATGTCTCTGTCATCCTAAAACCAGGGTCCACCACCAATACCTCTATTTTACTCTAGTTTAACCGAAGCCAGCTAGTACTCATCCAGTTCTGTATCTCCATTGCGCAGTTGTTAAACACAGTGATAGAATCAGACTCCTGTTTGGGCACAAAAGACATGTAGAGCTGTGAGTCATCGGCATAGCAATGAAAACTCAGCCCATACCATCTTATAATGTCCCATAATGGGAGCATGTACACCGCAAATAACATGGGGGACAGCACCGAACCCTGTGGAACCCCACTGGTCAGCCAGTTAGGGGCCAAGGAATAAATCCTCACAAACTCTTTCTGGGATCTGCCCTCAGATATGATCAAAACCAACTGAGGACTGCCCCCCCCCGAGTCTGCAGAAAAACCACAGGCATTTGAGCATCACCTCATGATCCACGGTGTCAAATGGTGCTAAGAGAGAGAGATCAAGGAGAACCAAGATGGAATGGGTTCTCTGATCTCTGGTCATCAGGAGATCATTTAGTACCTGCACCAGGGCTGTCTCACTGCTATGCCATTTCCTGATGCCAGACTGGAGAGGATCATAGATACTGTGGTTGGTCAAATGATCTTCCAGCTGCAGAGCGACCACCTTCTCAAAAAACTTTCCCTATAAAGGGCAAGTTTGAGACTGGTCTGTAGTTTGCTGGGCAGTCAGGATCAAGGGAGTTTTTTTTCAAAAGGGGGCATACTACTGCCTCCTTTAAGGGATCTGGAAAAATTCCTCTCTCCAATGAAACTGCCAGTATCCCAGCAAGGACCGGGCTGATGACCTCTACACACCCCACTAGTAGGCATGTAGGGCCTGGATCCAAACTACAGTATGTAGGCTGCAAAGTCTGGATGATCCTCACTATATCTATGACTGCTGGCTGGCTAAAGGTGAACCAAGTCAACTGGGCATTAGTACCACCTGACTGATTAGTGCAAGATCCAATGGGAAGGCACTGACTGATCTCATCCCTGAGGGTGGATGCCTTATCAGTGAAGAATTGCGCAAACTCCTCCCACTGTACTTGTGAAAATGCTTGACCAGCCTGGAGACAGGCTGGATTGCACAGTCTGTCCACAGTCAAGAAGAGCTGGGCTGGCCTATTCTTCACTGTAGCAATCTCCTTGGACAGGAACTCTGCCTTCTTATGGAAAATTGCTGATTGGTGGACCTTATAATGGTCTAACAATCTAAATGTATCCACCTCCAGGAGAGTTTACTGCCAGATCTACTGAGAGGCAGTTTCAATGTGGTCTTCCTTTTACACATTTTTACAGTGTATTTTCCTAGAATATGCCTGCTGATTGCTATATATTTAGCCCGGATAGTTCACAGAAGAAATGGCGTCTTATTTTCAGGTGGTGGAGCACTGGCAGTAGGATGCTGGAATGTGTCATACAAAGGCATGAGCTGTGTGCTGGTAATAGTGCCCCGTGGCCATACACCTCAGGCGTGTGCATGCGGCTCCATCATCCCGGTGCCATTGCACTGCTCAGTGTGGGTGACAGCTGATGCTGTACCCACTCACACAGGTCCAAGAACAGGATGTTACAGATGACCTCCCATTCATTTGTACAATTGGGGAACTACAGACTCACTATCCATAGCCTGGAGTATACACTACAAATGGCATTGCAGGATACCGCACCCCATGGCACCCAGGATACCTCAGCAGTCTGGGGTGAGGTATGTTACACAGGGGAATGGGGGAGATTGTGGGCCTGCAGCAGTGTATGACAGCAGGAAGATAAAGCATCAACAAGGCATGCATTCGAGGTATGTCAATTCCCTTTTACAGTTTGCCAGAGACATACAGTACACACAGCTGCTTACACTGGTGGGTCCACAGCTTGCATAGTGCCCCAATGCACGGTGCCACTTGGGTCATTCCAGAGTGCTGGTCCCCACCCTGGGTCCAGTGCAGTCAGTGGCTGGCCATGGCAGGGTGTGGAGGGCAGTGCCAGTCTCTGCAACAGGTCGGGTATGGGAGGAGTGGTGGTGTCTACATACCAAAGTGGTGGGTGAGGGTCATCTATTCTATGGATATGGACTGTGGTTTCCTCTGGTGCAATTGGGTCCAGGGGGGCCATACATTATGGAGTTCTTTGGGGATGGAGATGGATTGATTGGGGATTGGAGGGGTTGCCTCTAGTCCACCAGGGCTGCCAGGCTGCTGTGCACCTGAGTGCACTTCTGCAGCCCACTTGTGGGTGGGTGGCTGGCTGGGTTAGGCCAGCTATTCATGGCCTAACTGTGGGCCACGTTACTCTGGACTGCAAGGGGTGCATTCCCAATGAGTGTGCTGCAAGACGGCATATGCATGGGAATGCACCCTTGATTTGCACAGCATACTATTGCTGTGCACCCTGGCCATTCCCTTGTGGCCAGTGCATCCCGCATGTTTGAATGTGATGCTGCAGTGCATTGTTGGAGTTGTGCAGCACATCTTCCTTTTTTGTTGGGATGCGCCATGCATCTCCTTTGAATATGGAGGCCCTGGACTAGGCTACCCTGAAGAAATACATTATCAAAATGGTAAAATCATGACCCCATTGAAAACATATTGAATCTAATCTGGAACAGCCAGACTAAATACCATGCACAAAAAAGTGTAAATGAAGATCCCTGTAACAATGAGATGTAGCATCTCCCCTTCGCTATCCAGGATACAAAATATAGGATAAGAAATATTTAAAGGAAATCTTCTCTAAACTGAACTTCACTGTGTTTACTGACATAAACAGTTTCTGTATTGTTTTATAACATATTAGAATGCAGTATTTATTTTGAATGTTGTGGCCATGAGGATGATGTGTGCAGAGTGTGTGTGTGTGTGTTTATTTGCTGTAGCTCAATATACTGGTATTTTTCACCAAAAAGTACAGTGGAAAATGCCTGCTGATTGCTACATATTTAGTCTATGTAGTTCACTGAAGACCTGGCATATGTCTGAGATGGTGCTTATCATATAGTGTCTTTAGTGGTTAAAAGAAAAACAGTAAATTATAGATTTGCTGGGAAAGGGTGACATTTATGAGATGTGAATCTTTCTTGAAAGACAATACATTCCCAATTGAAACTAGTAGCAAGAAGCTGTTTAAATACCAAGTATTTAAATGTGCAAGTTGTTGCATTCTGAAGGAGGTAAACAAATCTCCAGTTTAATAGGCAACTAACATTTAACAAGCTGTTTCAGTTTCCTAATGGCATCTAATAAGCAGCTTGGAGTTATGTCTCCAACATTCTTAACAGAAAGAAGGGAGTATTTTATTTCAGTTAACATAGTGATTTGTAGATGTGGAAGAATACATTGAAAAGTCCAAAACATGTGGTCCATGATACTCCATTTTCCAGCTACAGATAGCAAGATGGCTGTAGGTTCTGCCCACAGCCATAAAACAGTGCCTTTGGAGAAACAAGGCTTTGTCTTCTAACTTGTGAAAAAAAATCAGATGGGGTTAACCGGATTCACTTTTTGACTCATGTTAGCTGGATATGAAGGTTCACTGGAACAGTTTGCTTAATTTTGGGATCTGGGCTTGTTTTTAATATCCTTTCTTAATACAGCAAGCAAAAACACCATTAACCATTAGCCAGGAATCAGTTAATTATTATTCCTAATGTGGTTTCAGAATTCAGACACAATCCGACAATAAGGAACAGGATTTATCTAGGTGTCTGGTAAGTTTATGGACTAGTATAACTAGGATACATGTAATGTTTCAGCAATCTATTTGATCAGGTGATCAGTTGAGTAGACCATCATAACTTAGCATACTTATATCAAAATCACAATTAAAAATGTTTCTTTCATGGACTTCTTTAAAGGCCGTCTGATATTTGACAACCTGAAGAAGTGTATTGCCTACACCCTGACAAAGAACATTGCTGAACTTTGCCCCTTCCTCATCTACATCATTGCCAGTGTTCCACTGCCTATTGGCACTGTCACCATCCTTTTCATCGACTTGGGCACGGACATTGTAAGTAATAAAATCTGTTGAACATAAAATAAACAGGGGAGAGAGAGAGAGAATGAGGAAACTGAGAAGGGGTATAATACGACATGGAGTCCAATTTTCAAGTTGTACAGAAGGAGGGGCTGAAGGAGCTGATGGGGGAGCTATGTCTTATACTGAGCCCCACAGAAATAGCCCATATTGGATATCAAGCATCAAGCTATAAAACCACCATAAAATACAGAAAAAGAGTGAGGGAGGAAAAGTATATCAGGGAAATAATGCTGATTTGTAAATATATATAATATATACACATACAGTATACCAATGTGATGGATAGGTACATACATACATACATACGTACACACTGTGCATACATAGATGCATAGATAGATTAGTTAATGGAGCTTAAAGAGGGACTCTACCCAAACACTGACATCAGTTTATTCAGAACTAGAATCAACAGATCACCAATAAGCAACATGCATAAACTGAAATTAATTACAGTACTTTGTTTTTAAGTTACAATTTTGTAACCTGATTTTACTTCTTGTTTAATCAAGATGGTTTCAGAGAAGAGGTACAGCACAGTACTTTTGATTTCAGATGCAAAGCTCACAGCCATCAACGATATATTAATTTAAACTCCCAGGTTTAATAAAACTGTGGCTTCAGTAAATATCCGTAAAAGCTGACACTAGGTTGGTTGAGGTGCATTTGTTCAGAAAATGTGCAGATGCATGGAACTGTTCTTCAGAATGTGGCAGGGGAGATGATTTTGGAATGCAGTGGGGGATATGACGTTTGAATGTTGACATTGTCTACAATTTTTCAATACTTCAGGGATGATAGTTCAGAATGTGGTAATGTCACTATTTCAAAATACAACACAGACAAAATTTCAATGCGTGTGGACCCTCAATTTCAGAAAATCAGAGATTTTGGAATTAGGAATGTGGCTGGATTAATTTTGCAATGCAAAAGGGACATCCAGTTTTATAAATCATTGCCATCATAATTTTAGAACATGGTGATGATGAACATTCAGAATGTGAGCAATAAAAAGCTAAAATCTTGTTTTTCTTTGTTTGGTTTTAAAAACTTAGGAAAGGATTTTCAAAGAGCCATGTCCCAATTTTTTTCGGTTTCATATTGTGGCAGAAGTTTTAATGCAGATAGACTGAACATGTTGTCTAACAGCATGCAAACTTTTGGCCTAATTTTCAGCAATTGCAGCAATCACAAATGGCACTTGCATCAAGATGACAAGCTGCAACAAATCACTGAAAATGCCACAAAAACACAAGTATATTTGAAAAAAAACCCTAAAGTTTTGGAATAAATAGGAGAATGCTTACAGGGTTGCAAATATATCCGCATTCTCCAAATTAGAAAGCCTGCCTGTTACATTTTGTAAAACTTTGTTAATACCAGCAATGATTTACTGTAGTTAAAGATCATTTAAAATATAGCATATTGTTATAGGTAACTCCACTAATAATTAAATGCTGTTCATAATACCAGAAACATAAGATGTACCACTCTGTTTTTTCCAGTGTTTATTACTGCCACTATTCTGTTCTCTCAGACCAATTACATTCTGTCATTTTCATCGCTATTCCCTAGTCTTGTCCACACACAGTCACTAATGAAGGTTGTTAAAGGAGAACAGTCAGCGCAAATATATTTACACCCAAGTGTGGGGCCGGTCCCAATTTGCACTTCATGTGCACAAATTTTACTCCCTGCTTACTGCTGGGATTTGTAGTCCTAGAAAATGTTAGCTTGCAAGTCAGCAGAATCAATGTGACCCAATTTACTACACTGCAGTAAACAGTAAGTAAAAAAATGCTTTTGCACACAAAGTGCAAACTGGGACCAGCCACATTATTGGGTGTGGGGCTCTTAGTGCTGACGGTTCCTCTTTAATGGCATATTTTTGTATTTTTTATGTTGGTAAAATGTGCTAGACCTAAAGCGCATTTTCTGATATAGCCTGGGCCAATCAGACTCACAAAGGAAGACAGTCATACAAAACAAATAGTTACAATAAATAATTATAAGATACAGAGTTGAAAAAAAAACATCAATTAAAGCACACACAGAGGATAAGAACCTTTTAATGTTCCTTAAAATGTTTTGTTTTAACAGTCAAATGACTTGGGGCAGGTTTAATAGTACAAGGAAAACTATTCCAAAATTTAGGAGCCAGAAACGAAACGGTCTTTAAGAGCATGTCTTGGCAGTACCTGGAAGTACAGCAAGAAGCACCTGATCACATATAATCAGAGAATTCCTTTTTTTCTTTATGAAGGGATTCATTTTACAGCTGATTAGCAGGGATGAAATTTGTCCTTTGTGTAAAATAGCATCGTGCTGCTTCCCCATGTAACATTGTTAGACGCAGCAGTAACAGGAATACCAGAAACTGATATATTTTGACTTTATTTCTATTTAAGAAATAATATGTAATAAATTAATAGAAGCACCAAGCACTGAGTGTCTCCTAGGCATTCTTAGTGTGAATGAACTATGAACCAATGGTAAGCAACTAGAGATGTACGGATTGCAGAATTTCACCAGTAAATTTCATGCAGAATGGCAGTTCTTCCAAACTGCTTTCAGAATTATTTTTTTTTTATTCCAGTGGAATTCCAAAAAAGCATTTCTGTGTAAACCACAGAATAATATTCTGTGGATTACACAAACTGTATAAAAATAATTGTGTTTTGCAAGAAAATTAATCTGTGGCTTACATAAAATTGTTTTACTTCTTCCAGTTTACCTTGTAAAAACCATTTGTATTTGTTTTTATATACTAAATTAAAAAAAACATTGTTTTAGTTTTTTTTTTCTGTTTAGCAGTAGCCCCATGTTATAACATATGTCCTGTAATTTATCTGTCTTCCTTTGTAAACCTTTTCGGTGCTTAGGAAAGTGATGCAATGTCATCAGCATATAGCAAGACACCCACTCTTTGGTTCAATAATTTTGGTTTAAAGTCAGGACCTTTCAATATTTCTGAAACATTATTTAGTTAAAGGCAAGACAAGACTGGGGCCACTATACATCTCTGCCATATAGCAGAGTTGGTCTGAAAGGGATCAGTTACTGTATTTAACCTTTTAGTCCCGCTCTGATCCCAGAGAAAGTAATGTGAGAGTGATGGGTTGCAAACCCAGAGAATGTAAATGGGTGAGGTAATCCAGCAAAGCTGGCACCCCTTCCTGGGAAGGCACTCCATCATTGACAGAACACTGGCTAGAGAACCTCTTCCACTTAGAAGCATACGTCTTCTTGGTAGATGGTTTCCAGGACCCCTTCAGAACATTTAGGACACTTTCAGAGAGTTGTACGACTGCATGCCTTGAACCTGAGGGATCTGAAGTTCAGGTACAGAATTCTTCCCTGAGAGGAGTTTAGCAGATTGTGCCTCAGGGGGAGGTGCATTGGTGGAGCCACAGACATGGAGAGCAGCAGTGAGTACCATAGCTGCCTGGTCCAGTCTAGAGCTATCAAGATCATTGTCACTGGTTGAGATCTAAGCTTGATTAGAACCCTGAGAAACAAATGAAAGAGAGTGAAGGTGTACAGCTGTTTCCCTGACTAATCCAGGGCCAAGGCATCCAGAGGTATTGTGCCTCTGGCTGGTGGTCTGCAACAAAACTGTGGTAACTGGTGGTTCTCTTGGGGTGCAAAGAGGTCTGTCTCTGGGGTGCCCCATCTTCTGAATATCACCTCCAGCATCTGTCTGTTGAAAGTCCATTCGTGGTGATCCTGGTTGATTTGACTTGAAGCATCTGCCAAGGTATTGTCTTTCCTCAGCAGATGAATGACTGCTAGAAAGGCTTGATGTGAGTAGACCAGACTCCACACCTTCATTGCTTCTGTGCACAATCAGTTGGACCTTGTTGCTCCCTGCTTGTTTATGTAATACATTATAATGTATGCGGAGACCTTATTATTAACTGAAATCAAGCAGATTACAACCTTGTTATGCCATCGATATGACATCAGTGTGTTGTTAACAATTCTTTAGTATGTCATATCGATGGTATAACAACATGGAATGCTCACAACAATCAAAGTTCCATAAAGTAATTCAGTAAAGAAAAATAATTCAACCCATGATGATACAGTCTTGGTAGCCCATACACTATAAAATATAATGTATGGTCTTTGGTTAACAACCACGACAAAAACACTTCTTGAGGTTGCCATGACATCTGAAAACCTCTCAAGCTGTGTTCTGGAGGTTTACAGAGATGTCATGGCAACCTCTTGAAGTTTTTACAGCGTGGTTATTAACCAAAAAATGTACATTATCCTCTATGTGTTGTTATTGTCTGTCTTGACCTGTCCCACCTTGCCTTGAATCATAGATACAAAGGCCTGCAGGGCCACAAACACTGCTCTGAGCTCCAGCGAGTATATGTGCTGAAGTGACTCTGAATTTGACTAAGTGCCATGGATTGTATGGGTACCCAAATGAGCTCCCCAGCCCAGAAGGGATGCATCTGTTGTGAGAACTACTGATGGGGCCTCCTAGTGGAAGGGAACTCCTTCCCTTAGGGTTTCTCTTGCCTGCCATCATTGAAGGACTTGCAGTAAAGTTCCTGTTACTGGAACCAGTTTTGATAATGAATCCCTCTTTTGGCACCAATGTACTCAGGTGAAACTGTATGTCCCTCATTTGGAACTGGGCCCCTTTGACTGTATCTGTTGCTGCAGCCATATGCCCTAGGAGCTATAGAAACTGCCTTGCTGGTTTTGGCTTGTTCAGTCTGAAAGACCCAGCAGCCTGGATGATGTTGTGTACCCTGTCCTGAGGCAGGTAAGCCCTTCCTCTCACTGCGTCCAGCTCTGCTCCTATAAAATGCAGAACATGCACTGGTTGCAGGACAGATTTATTGAGGTTTAGTAGGAACCTCAGGGATTCCAGGTGGTTCCGGGATGTCCTTAGGTGATCCTTCACCTGGTGTGGTGACTTTCCCACCACTAACCAATAGTCCAGGTAAGGGAATACTGTGATTCCTTGCCTTCCGAGATGTGCCAGTATTAGTGCCAGGCACTTTGTGAACACATTTGGAGTTGAAGTGATGTTGAATGGTAGTGCTGAGGACTGATAATGTCCTTATAGGAGTCTGAACCTGAGGTATTTTCTTTGAGACTCCATTATGGGGATGAGAAAGTAAGCATCTTTTAAATCCAGAGATGCCAACCTATCTCCTTTCTGGAGGGTTGGTAGAATCATGGCTAAAGTTACCATTTTGAATTTTGGCTTTGCCCAGTATCTGTTTAGTAACCCTAGGTTGAGAATGAGTCACCACATCCCATTTCTCTTTGTGGTAAGGAAGTACCTTGAATAAAATTCTTTTCCCTTTGCTACTGTCCTTGACAGTAACATATTTGCCACTTCCTCATCTGGCAGCTTCCTCTCTAAGTTTTGAAGCTGATCTGAACACTTGTTCTTAAAGGTGGGAAGGATTTGAAACTGAGGGACAAAACCTGACTCACTACCTCCAGGATCCACTAGTCTGTGGTGATGGTCTCCCAAGCCTGTAGGTGGTGAGCCAGCCTGCCACCTACAGGTACAGGGGAGGTGACCTTAGCAACCACATCAGGGTTTCTGCTTAGGCTGGGACTGGGCCTGGCCAGACAGAGCCACATGCCTAGATCCCCTTCTTCCACCAACCTCTGAAGTATCCTGTTCACTGGTATACTGCTGGTACTGCTGAGTATCCTGAACTTGAAAGAAGGGTCTAACATAAGAAGACCAACCCCTGCCCCCCTTCCATCTGGCCTATAGGAAGCTGAAGGCTTTTCCTTGGCTGTGTTGCTCTTGTAGGTGGTTTTGTATTCATCCATCTTCTTCATGTTAGCCTCCATTTTGTCGCGAAAGAGTTATTCTTATAGGGGAAGTCCACGGCCTTTGTCTAGATATCCTGTAACAAATTAATGACTCTGAGCCAAGCAAATCTTCTGAGAGCAACTGTATTATTGGCCATCCACTTGGCAGCAGTGTCATTGGCATCTGTTTCCATCTGGAACTGATACTTTGAGGCTTGTAAGCCAAGCCTTGCAGTCTCTGCCAGGTCAGCTGCCAGACCCGAGGGGGCCTTATTTGCCACTGCTAAGATCGACTGCCACAATGATATGTGATACTGGGCAGCACAGGCCATGTAATTAGCCTGCCTAACCGAGAGTGAGGCTGATGGCCTTTTTTTTTGCCATGGTATCAATCTTTCTTGAATCCTTTTCTGGTGGTCGGGATGCAAAAGGCACCCTTGCCCTGTCACAGGCTGCAGTCTGCACAACACCTTCATGAGCAGGGTGAGAGACTGAAAATTCTGCTCCTTCCCTTTCCAGTTGGTATTTTCTGTCAGATCTTTTGTCCTAGGGAGGTACAGAATTTGGTGTCTGGAGTATCTTCAAGACATGTTTCTTGAAGAACTTATTTATAGGCAATAAATGAATGTTTTTTTTGGTAGGTGTCAACCCCATGAGGTTGAGTTATTCCACCTCTTCCTCCTCATCTTCTACCAGCTCACTGGTAGAGATGTCTAAAGCCTCCACCATCTTCTTCACCAAAGTGAAGTGTGAGGAAAAATCCTCAGGCAACCTAAGTGGAGACTCAAACTCTTGGTCTGGGTAAACATCCGGCTCTATGGGTTCCCCATCTCCCTCATCCTCATATTTCTTATATTCCTAGGTCTCAGGAGCCAAGGATGCAACCAGAGTAACCAGTTGCTGAACCAATGGCTGAACTGGAGGATTGACCAATAGCATCAGAAACAGAAGGAATATCAATCATTGCAATGCCTGAATTACTTTGAGAGCCTGAGCAATAGACTCAGATGAAGGCAACTCAGTTTGTTCTTCAGAAGACCCATTTTGTTTTCCAGCTGGGGGTTCTAAGAGCTTTGTCTTTCTTAGCTTTTTAGCCAATTCTGGTTTCCCAACCAGTTCACCGGTTTGCTTGGTCCTAGAAGAGTCACTCTTATCCAGAGTAGATGGCTCTTTTTCAGTGGTTTACCCATATGTTTTGAGGGAGTAGGCTGGTCAAAGCTATTGCCTCCCATTTCTGTATCTGGAGACAACTTTTTCTTGACCTTTCCGGTCTTTTTTCTATTGTTTTTTCTGGGAAGGTTTTACATATTTCACATTCAGCTGTGAAGTGGGATTCAACAAGACAGACAACACATTCATTGTGTTTGTCCACCTTGACAAAAACCTCTCCACACTGAACACAATTCTCAAACCCATTAGGGACAGTTTTTTTCTTCAGTTTATCTGATATTATGCTTAAATGGCAAAAACCAAAAGTAAACTACAACAGAAACCCTCCTTATTTGTGTGGTTTTAATGCAGTTTCAGGAACCGTGGTTGGTTCCTGTGAGACACAGAGTTAAACAGAAAAAGAACCAGAAAGTATCAGTTCTTCACCAAAATAGAAATAAATACTAAACTAAAACTGAAGTAAAAGGAGTAGAAACACCCTAATGTAAGTGTTGGTTCCGTGAAAGTTACAAATAACTGGGAGGAACCACTAAATAAGAGTATTAAAAATGAAAGTAACTTAACGTAAACTATTAAAACAAAAGATTAAGGCAGCAGATGAAAATAAAATAAAATGTTACTTGTTTTCTGAGGAAAACAATGTAAAGCAACAATGCAATATCACGACTGTGAGAAGAGATCTCCAAGGCTTCTTGACTTAGGAAGCGGAAAATTAAATCTGACCATTTTAGAATGCAGCAGCTGATAAGAGCAGCATTTGAATAAGTGGCATGAATCAATGACAGGTTCCATCATTTACATATGTTCAATTCTCTGGGCAGCTCTACTATTCAGGCTGACTGCAAGAGTTAAGAATATTGAAGAATTCATGGGGTAAGAAAAGGAGGTACTACTACCTCAATATACATCGGTAACTAGTGAGGCCGCATCTGGAACACTGTGCTCATTTCTGAAATCCTAACTGAAGGAGAGACAGGCTAGAGACAGTTCAACACAGGATGACCAAGATCATTCAAGGCTGACAGGGCAGATCTTAAAAAGATCATCGGAGGGCACTGAACATGTACTCAGTTGAGACCCGAAGGGAGAGAGATATAACAGAGACCTTCAAGTTCCAGAAGAAAAGGAACTAGATGAACTGTGGGGAACTATTTAGCAGGAGTACAGAGTCAAGGACCTGAGGTCATGAGTGGAAACTAGTGGGGAAAGATTTAAGAGGGATGTGAGAAAGTTCCAGTTTACAGAAAGGCTGGTGGAACTGTGGAACAGTCTGCCAGCAGTGGTGGTGGGCATCAAGACTGTAAATGGTTTCAAGAATAACCAGGTCAGAGTTAAGGGTTATGGGAGGCAGTATAGCGCAGTGGTTTAAGGCTCTGAGCTGCAAATCTGGTGACATCCAACAGATCAGACCTGGGTTTGAATCCCACAGCTTCCACTTGCATACTGTGTGACCCTGAGCAAGTCACTTAACTTCCCTGTGCTCCCAAGTCACTCCTGTAAAAAAAGCATTCAGCTTAGTGTGCTTCTCCTGGTTAAACAACTAAAAAAAAAAGGGTTTGGTGGTTGCTCAGGTTAGTAGCAGTAGAGAGAGAGAAGCAGCACTGTGGACCAGGAGGTATAACACCCTGTATAGATAATATTTCTCATGGCAGATAGGGAACTCAAGGCAGACTAGATGGAACTTTGGTCTTTTTCTGCCATCATTGTCTACATTTCTAGTCACAAAGGAAAAAGATGGACCAATTCCACAGGAAAAGATAGGCTTTGGAGGATAAGGATGTGTGAGGAGGTGATCACAGAGGACAGGTTTCTCAAGGAAATCAAGGCCCTCAAGGTGGGTAAACATGGCCAGATGACATGCACTATAGGGTGTTAAGAACTGGTGGCAGTTTTTGCACCCCCCAACTTACCAATTCAACAGTCACTGTGTACAGATGTGGTGCCACAAAAGTGGAAGTCCACTAATGTAGTACCCCTAGCACATGGGTGGAGCAACAGAAAATCCAGGGAACTACATACCAGTCATCTTGACATTGATGGCTGGCAAGCTGATGGAATTCATTCTCAAGGAAAGGTTTGTCAAATTCCAGGACAACAGGCAACAGAGGTTTTTGAGTGTGAGTCCATTCCAAATGAACTTGCTCAATTTCTTTATCTAGGTTACAAAGATGGGGGACAGGGGCTGGGTAGTGGGGATACTGTACCTGAATTCCAGAAAGGCCTTTGATTTTGTTCCCCACAACAGACTGATCAAGAAGTTGGAGGACCTGGGACAGTGGTCAAGTTGGCTAGATGGGTGGCAAACTGGCTGGGGGGAAACCCAAAGGGTGGTGGTAGGAGGGGAGCACTCAGGGATGAGGGAGGTCACCATCAGGGTGCCAGTGAAGTCAGTGCTCTATCCAGTGCTGTTCAATGTGTTCATAACTGACATTAGGGGCAGCATAATGAGCAAAATCTGTAACTTTGAGGATGACACCAAGTTCTCTGTGAGGGTGGAAATGGAGGAGGGGGTCAGGGATCTGAGGAAGCATCTAGTGAGGTTATAAAGATGGTCTGGAATCTGGCAACTGGGGCTCAGTGCAAAAAAAGTAATAGGTTATGCACCTAGGGAACAAGAACTCCAGAGTTCAGACTAGGAGATATGACCGTCACTGTGTCTGAAGAGAACAAAATTGGAGGCTGCAATCGTGATCAGGTTGAAATCTCTAAGCAGTGCAGCAAGGCAGTGGCAAGGGCAAATAGGATGCTGGGTTGCATAACTAAGGGGTTCATCAGCAGAAGGAAAGAGATCAAAATGCTGCTGTACAGATTGATGGTGCAGCTGTACCTGCAGTACTATGTGCATGGAGCCCCTACCATGAGAATGATATCAACCAACTGGTGGTGCTACAGAAAAGAGCCATGAAAATTATTTAGGGCTAGCAGGGACTCTTGTATGTGTGGATGCTGGAGAATCATAATATGTACATTATGAAGATAGAGGGGGTAGACTTAGGGAAAATGTGAGAGAGTATTTTTTCATGTAAAGGGTGGTGGATCCACGGAACAGCTTCTCGGCAGAAGTAGTGGGGGCAAAATATGTAGGGAAATTTAAAAATCCATGGGATAGACATAAAGTAACTCTAGTGACAGATGCTGTATGAATACATAATGCTCATATCTGTGTAAATAGGTGGAATTTATTTTTTCTTAATTTAGAAAATACTTTATTAATTTGCTACTGTTCATTTTTATTGTACTTGATGTATTTGTGTGCCATTGCGGGACTTTGTTGTAGATGATTTTTTATGTGTAACTGTACTGTCTGTTGCTATGGGACCTCACTGTAAGTGAGCCCTGGCTCAATCGAGCAAATCCCTGTTCATAAAGTTTTATGAATAAAACATTTAAAGAAAAGAAAGATCGTAAAGAGAAGATAAGCAGCAGATCATTTAGGATCTGCCATATATGTAACAGGTAGGGAAAATGAACAGACTAGATGGGCCAAAAGGTCCTTATCTGCCATCAAATTCTATGTTTCTGTGTTTCTATACAAACTGAAGGATAGGAGGGAATGCAAAGACATGATAGAGGCCTTCAAGTACCTCAGAACAAGTTCAATCTTGGTGATCTTTTTAGAATCAGTGAAAACAAGAACATGAAGGGACACAGTTGAAAACTGGTGGAAAGAAGGTTCCAGAAGGAAGCCAGGAGGCTCTTCTTTCATGGAGAGTGAGGTGGCAGGGTGGAATAAGCTGCTGGAGGAAACAGTAAACCAGAAAATGGTTGGTGGATTTAAGTGGGCATGGGCTATGGTCAAGGGGAGGGAAAGAGTGTGAGGGTAGGGGGCGTGGAGCACCATGTAATACCAGATGCATGAGTTCCACATCAAGTAGACTCACTATCCCAGCCCTTCTTCTGCTGGCAATTTCATATGATTATTGCATTGCATTTCATACATTTCAGTCATTTAATCATCTTGAGTTTTGCCATCTACTGGTATATTCCCCATACTGTCATTTGAACAGCCCATCCAAATCATATCAGTGTTAGGATAATTATCATTTAGATATTCCATCATATTTCCACCATATTTCCAAATGACTTCATTATAGAAGCTATAGTGGATGGAGAGTCTGCTAGGATGCAACACAGAACTTTGCAGTATTACTGCAGACAGCTATGGTATGCTCAGGGCCCCTAGTGCTCTGCGGCAAAATTTTCTGATTTCTGCAGCAGAGTTCCTTGGCTTCTGCAGCAGCATTTTCTGATTTCTGCAGCATGATTTATTTATTTCTCTAGCAGAACGCAGTCCTGTCTTTGGCTAACTATGATGTGATGTCATCGATGACATCACATGCTGAGCGCAGGGGAGGGGCTTCAGGATAAACAAGATGGGAAAGAAAGCCTGACACTGTGGAAAAACAGTATATTTGAATGAAAATTCACCAAAAACAATGAATTCTGTGGCACTATATATATTCTGCGGCATGATGCAAATTCTGCGGAAAGTTCCGCAACCGCAGAATCGCAGAATTCCTGGGGCCTTGGGTATGCTGCAAGGAACAATGTAACTGAAAGGCAATTAAGCCCATTTGTCATGCAGTATCATTTATTACAAGGCACTATGTTGCATCTTGGTGGCTCTGCTGCAGATCCTCTTAGTGGACTATAAGAGGAAATAATTAGAATCTCTCTAATAGGTTGTATCCTGTTTAATATGCAAGCAAGTATTATACAGTATGTACCCAATCCAACATAAGAGAAACAAGTAATGTCAACCCCTCTGCCCCATTTCCCCAACTTAGATTCTGTTTGACCTAACAGACAGATTTGAAAATCTCCACAATGATTTCAATATCCTATGCAGCCATACAACAGGATGTTTTGAAACATATCCTTTCCATTCTCCGTTATTAACCGCTCTTGTTATGCCATCAGTATTCCAAGGCAATATGCTCAAATGTGTAATTCTGTTCAAAGCTTTCCACTTTAACCTTTAGATTTGGATGGGCATTATGTTCTAGGGGGGAGTTCAATACTTCTAAGTAATAATATATGTTCTGTTTCCTGTATGTACCCCGTTTTTTCACTCTTCCTTCGTTTGTTCTAGAGTCATCTTTACAGATTGATTTTTCCTTTTCAATTACTGCAGTATTATTTAATGTGTTCCTCTTATTAGTCCTCTCTGATCATTCCTAGAGATGGCCTTTCTTCTCATTTTAAGATCTCTACTTCTGGATTGGTTACAATATAAGTTTTAATAGAAATGTTTTCTCATACTGTTAATTTTTATTATTTCTACAGTTTATTGTCCCACCTCTGTGTTTTTTTTCTTATCTGGTAATTCTTGATCCACAATGGTTCCTAAGGTGTTTAGACTTTTCTCCACATCCATTGCTTGTTAACTTTTTTCATATGATGATAATACTAAGCAGATCCAACTGCAGTTAAGTTCTACTTTATATCTGTATGCAGAGGTAATGTCTTTTCATCCTACATTTCCTTTTGTAGCCAGTTGTCAGTTAAACTCCATTATAACACGGCACAGCAGAGAGCACCCAAAGCGAGGATCAGCATTGGCTGACGTGGCCCAGGTGACACCAACCAAGTGGTGATTAACCCACAGGTAATGCCCGCTCGGCTAGTACCACCTGTGGCCACCGCAGCAGCAGAGGGGACCCACCTGCTCCATCACCACCCCCTCACGCCACCCGCAGCGCTTGTGAGCCGCAGCCCGCTAGTGCTCACCTGCCAGGTACCGTGCCATCAACAGTGGGCGACAGAGGTGAGCCGCGGAGAGTCCTGTAAATCACCCCAACTGCACTGCAGCACAGCAAGGAGAAAGCAACAGCTGCTTTCACATCCACAGCATGACGGTGCACGGGCCGGTAATGGTCTCCTGCCTCCCGCAGGACAGCCAGCCTCTGTAAGAGGGAGAGCAGCATGACGTCATCACCACAGTGACGCAGTGCCACACGGACCTTGAACCCACCCACCACCACGAAATCTGCATACCAGACACCCGACGGCTGCAAGCGCCGTGAATCTGTGCGCTACACAGCTGCCCGCCCGCCGCCCTGCACCTTTGTGACCACACCGATGTCACTGGGACTCCATGACGGATGCTGGACTGAGCCCTGTTACCAGTTTTTCTATGTGCTGTCACTGTAAGTGTAATAAAATTATTTCGTTCAGCGACCTGTCTCCTCTGTCCGTAGGTGTGCCGGCCCCAAGGTGCACACACCGGTAACATAGGCTCGTCGCCGCCGTAACGAGCCTATGTTACAAGCGCATTAATCACCTCCAGCATCAGGGTCTGCCGGTGATTCATGCCCGCTGGGTGGTTGTACCCCTTGGGCTTTGCCCTCGGGCACCAACCCCCCCAGTGGGCATTAATCCACCGGCACAGCCCTCCTCTGTCAATGATCAATCAATCAATCAATCAATCTTTATTTATTTAAGGCGCCTTTCTTAAACCAAGGCGCCTTTACAAATTACATAAAACAATAAATATTTAAAACAAGATTTAAAACAAGATTAAGATTAAATAATTAACAGTCATTAAAAGCTTTGTTAAAAAGGTAGGTTTTCAAAGCTCCTTTAAAGCTCTGGACAGTCGGGCAATTTACATGTGCGAGGTAGAGAATTCCACAGGGTCGGGCCATAAAACTAAAAGATCTTGCCCTGAAGTTTTAAGCGAACCCTGGAATCTCTAGCAATCCCTCATCAGTGGATTGGAGCGGCGAGGGGGACGGTAGAGATGCGGAGATCTTTCAGGTAAGCAGGTCCCTGATCGTGTAGGGCCTTATAGGTCAGCAAACCGACCTTGAAGGTGATTCACCAACAAACTGGCAGCCAGTGCAGTCTACAGACACAGGCGTTATATGACTGGACCTAGAAGAACCAGTCAAAGCCTGGCTGCCGCATTCTGCACTAGCTGCAGGCGAGTTCAACCAGTAAGCCCTAGGTATAGGGCATTGCAATAGTCCAGGCGGGGAGGTACGAGGCATGCACCAAAGTTGGAAGATCCTCTGGAGGAACCAAAGTGCTTCACCGGGCGATGTTCCTCAGATGATAGAAAGAGGTTTTGACAACCGCTGACACCTGAGACTTAAAAGTCAGACAATCATCAAATACAACGCCCAGAGTTCCGCACCGGTCTGAGATAGTCAACTGGACACCCCAGCCATAAGCCCGAGGGTGATCCAGCTAACAAACCCACCTCACAGCGACCCTGGTCCACAACCAACACCTCAGTTTTTTCAGGGTTCAACCACAGCCAACTCACATTCATCCAGTCTTGGACTTCGGCAAGACAGTTGTTAAAGACCGAAAAGGCAGTATCCTGGCCGGGCACAAAGGACATGTACAGCTGGGTATCATCTGCATAGCAATGAAAACCCAAGCCGTACCACCTAATAATCACTCCTAATGGCAGCATATACACTGCAAACAACAAGGGTGCCAAAATGGAACCCTGCGGTACCCCGCAGGATAGGGAGACTGATGTCGAGGAAAAAATTCCAGACACCACCCTCTGAGTCCTACCCTCGAGGTATGATCAAAACCACCCTAGGACTGTACCAGACAGTCCACAGATAGATCGCAAACATTCCAATAGCACACCATGGTCCACAGTGTCAAACGCTAGAGAGATTAAGAAGGACAAAGATGGAACAGGTCCTTTGATCTCTCGCTATTAGGAGGTAATTTAGTACCCGTACAAGTGCTGTCTCGGTACTATACCTTTTCCTAAATCCAGACTGGAGAGAATCATAGACATTATTGTTGGTCAGATGATCATCCAACTGTGATGTGACCACCTTCTCAATAACTTTACCTACAAAGGGTAAGTTAGAGACAGGCCTGTAATTGGCCAGACAGTCCAGGTCCAAGGAGGACTTCTTAAGAAGGGGCTTAACCACAGCATCCTTAAGAGGATCTGGAAAAATCCCCCTCTCCAAGGACCTCCAGACTATCTCAGCAAGAATTGGGCCAATTTTATCCACACAATCCACTAAGAGACATGTGGGGCCCGGGTCCAAATCACAGTTGGTCGGATGCAGTGATTGGATAACCATCACAGTGTCACTGATTGTGGGGAGGCTGAAGTCAGACCACACAAACTGGGTGTCCGACATCTCCTGCCGACCATCACAACTCCCATTTGAGAGGGTCAAACAGACCTCAGATCTGATTTTGGCAATCTTATCTGCAAAGAACAGAGCAAACTTCTCACATCGTTCTTGAGAAAAGGCTCTTCCAGGCTGAAGACAGACTGGATTGCACAGTCTGTCCACAGTCTGGAAGAGCTGATCTGGTCTATTCTGTGTAGCCGCTTTGATTAATGCTTACTTGTCCTGGACTCCCCCCTTTTCCCCATAAAAGACAGACCACCAGTGTGTTGTGCTCAGATCAGCAAATCAATTAATTGTAACCACATTCTCTTTGTTACATTCCCATAATCAGCTTGAGCTATTGTCTTATTACATCTCTTTTACTATTGTATTACATATCAATATCAGTTCAGCTCCTCCTCCTCTTCTTCCGCTTCTTCTCACCTCCTCAGGTGAAAACCTAGGCGCCTTCTTTTTCTCTCTTCTTATAGGTAACAGTGATAACTGAGACTGCTTTCTTCTCTTTCTGTTGCTCTCCTTCTCCTTTTTCTTTTTCATTCCCCCTCCCCTTCCCACCCTCATTTTTCCTCCCCTTTTTCTGCCATCCACCTTTGGTAGTCCAGCGAAAACGTCTTACCGGACATCTCCTGCCATCCACCTTTGGCAGGCCCACTTAGCCCCTTATCCAAGAGACACTTTTTCCCATCTCTTTCTTCTCTTTGGGTGGGTGGCTGGTAACAAAATTATCCAGCAAAAGAGGCAGAGTGCCTCTGTGCTGTCTGTTAAGTACCCTGTATTTTTCCCCTCCCACTTCCTTAGCTCTCCTATGGTTCACCTGTTCCTCTTCATGCCCCTCCTCTTCCTGACCTATTGCTCCACCCCCTCCCCTTCCCCTCCTCCTTCTGAGCGCTACCACTTTGTCCCGAGGGAAAGGGTCCACCAGGACAACTTGGTTTTCCCCTTAAAGAGCAAACTCCATTGTCCCGGATTCCCCCCTTTTCCCCATAAGACAGACCACCAGTGTGTTGTTGTGCTCAGATCGACAATCAATTTATTATAACCATATTTTCTTTTTTACAGTCCCATAATCATCTTGAGCTATTGTCTTATTACACCACTTTTTTCTATTGTATTACATATCAATATCAGTTCAACTCCCCCTCTTCTTCCACTTCTTCTCACCTCCCTGGGTGAAAACCTGGGAGCCCTCTTCTCTCTTCTTATAGGTAACAGGATGACCATGACCACTTTCTTCTCTTTCTGTTGCTCTCCTTCTCCTCCTTTTTCATTCTCCTCTCCCCTCCCCCTCTCATTTTGCCAATAGCCTGTCTCCAGCTTGCGTTGGATGACTGGCCCTCCCCCCCTTTCTTGTTTCCCCTCCCCCCTCTCCTCCTCCGGATCTACTTCCTGTTTTGTCTCTTCCAGGCCTCAATAAACCCCATCATCTCTGTATTAAACATGTCTATGGCCAGGTCTGATAAAGGTACCCCATCGGATCTGTAAAATTCCTCTACCCATTCTTCCACTCCCCTCATTATTACATGCCCTCCCATGCCTTTTACCAAAGTCCCCACCCTCCTATTCATCTTTCTCCTAGCTCTAGCTACCGCTATGTGTCTGCATGCATATCTCCATACTCTCCTTAGTATCATGTCAGACCATGCCAGGTTCAGTTCCAGCTGCCATTGTTTTACCTTCTTCAAATCCCTTTTTACCTTTAGATACATGTCCACCCATGGTTTTTCCCCTATTTTGTTCCCTCCCAGGTGTACGATAATCAAATCCGGTATAGGTCTCCACTCCTTCATCTCTAGCAACGTCGGAAGCAATTGTGCCCACTTCATCCCTGAATGCCACGCCATATCAACCTACAGTGTCTGACATCTTGGTAGAGCTGCTTTCCCTGGCCATCTTTTCTGCTCTACTTTCTGCCCAGTAAATGTAGGAATGCCCACAGATCCACACCTCCGTTATCCTCCCTCTAACTATTGGATTAGATGAAATGCTTTTATTACCTTAAATTTCGTGATGCTTTATTCCTCCCCCCCATTTCCTGCCCCCCCTTGGTTTTTACCTGAAAAACAAAACATAGATAGCATGTTAGTCCTCAAACCTTGAAAGCACGAATGTATCTTTTATAACTGGCAGACCACCAGCGCCCTATTTTCAACATATTGTTCACTGATTCTCCTTCCGCCGCCCATTGTGATCTAGCTCCTATACGAAAGGAATGGGAAGAATAACTAGCTGGGTCTTTGCCTAAAAATGCCATGCCTTTCTTAAGTATGGCTGTGACCTGGTAACTGGTAACCTTCCTCCTGTCCCCATGCACAAATAGTCTCCCTTCTTTTTTGTATTTCTCTGTGGCGTAAGCCCACAGAGCTTTCACTGGACACAAGGCCCCTTCAAGATGGGATTTTTAGGTTATGACACAACCTTTTCCCACCTGATCTGTTTTTGACCTCCTGATTACGAGTTGTATTGTTTCCCGTCCCCCAGACTATATCTCCCCATTCCAGCCCTCCATCCTCGTCCTTGCCGTCATGCCCCACTGCCTCAGCCCTCCAAACATTACTACATAGAATATAAAGAATAGCTGTGCTTCGTCCTTGGACCTAAAAACCTCTGTGAGTATTCCCTGTAGTCTGGATAGCCAATGCTCAGCTATCGGATGCATTCTGTCCCTTTCCCTCTGCTTCAGCCTGCTCCACCCTTGCATCATCCTCCATATCAACATTGATTTTGTGGGATCCTGCCACCTCTTCAGGCTACATACTACACTGATCCCGGCTAGGTATACTCCCATAGTGTTGTAGGCCAACCCCTTCTCCCATTGATCTACCCAACTTTCCTAGCTGGTCTTCTGTAACTGACCCATTTACCTCCATATGGTGTGCTGCTCTGAAAGCCTGCAACACCCTCCATGGCCCTTCATAGGCCCTCAAGGTCTGTGGTGCCCATGAGTTCCGAAACAGCATCTTGGCTCCCTCTTGCCAACATCCCAGATGTTCGCTGGGATGGGCGTTTTCAGTTCCTCTGCTGTTGGTACCAGCTCCCAGAAACAATCCAGCTGCAGACAGGAAAGGCTGTCAGCTAGGATATTCCTCACCCCGTCTATGTGCTTGGCCCTAAATGACATATTCAACTGTAGCCCTCTCAACACTAACTGCCTCAAAACCCACATTACTGGTTCTGACCTGGCCCCCTTGTTATTCAGGATATCCACCACTGCCCTATTGTCACAGCAGAAAGTCACCCTCTGATTTCATAACTCCTCCCCTCACACTACGGTGCAAGTCCAAATTGGCATTATTTCCAACAATGTGATGTCCTTTACCCTGCCATCCCTTATCCATTCATCTGGACATGGTTCTACAAACCATTTGCCTCTCAAGTACCCTCCCATCCCCTTCCCCCCTGCTGCATCCATATACAATTCTAGATCGGTGTTATAGACCCAGTCCTCTTGCCAGAAAGATATGCCATTGTAGCTACTTAGAAATTCTTCCCATACCCTGAAGTCGTCCTTTACTCCTTGGTTTAAATCCACCCAGTGGTGTGGCCTTGCCACCTCTGCTGTTGCCCTCGCTAGTCTCCTTGTGAACGTCCTCCCTGGTCCAATTGCCCTGCAGGCGAAATTCAGATGCCCCAGCACTTGTACCCTTCTTAACTGAACTCGCCTCTTGCTTGTTTGTTGTTGCCTCTGCGCTTTTTTATCGGGTAACCGAAATACCTCCCCCAACGCATCTACTTCAATCCCCAAAAACTCCAACACCCTGCTAGAGCCCTCTGTTTTCTCTGGCACCAGTGGCACGCCAAGCTCCCCTTATAATAGTTGAAAACTCGCTAGCATAACTTCTGTCTCTGTGCGTCCGCTGCCTGTCAGTAAGAAGTCATCCAGATAGTGTACCACCATCTTATATCCAGTTTTCTTTTGAAAGATCCATTGTAGACAGGTGCTGAACTTTTCAAACATAGCACAAGCTATCAAACAACCCATAGGCATCGCTTTATCAAAATAGTATTGTTCTTCCACTTTAAACCCCAAGAGGTCCCAGTCCTCCTTTCTAACAGGTAGCAAATGGAAAGCTGTCTCAATATCTGTCTTTGCTAACCATGCATTCGGGGTAGCCCATATGATCTGCATTGCCTCTTCCAGCGTGGTGTAGGTCATCCTGCTGTGCTCTTCACCTATAAAGCCATTCACAGAATCTCACTTTAGAAACGACAGGTGGTGTATCACTCTGTATTCCCCCTCCTGTTTTTTAGGAACCAAACCCAGGGGGGGAAATCCTCAATTTGTCTATCGGGGGAAATGGATACGGGCCTACCACCCTCCCTGCTGCCTTCTCTTTTTCAATCTTCAGTATCAAAATGTCTTCCTTTCCCCTGACTGACTCCAAGTTTTTCACTTCCCTCGCTTGTCTTGGCATGTTGCACTGTAGGGGAAAACCCGATCTAAAACCTTCCTTTAAAGTTTTTGCTGCCTTCCTGTCTGGGTACTTGGTGAGCCACCTCTCCCAGCTCTCACTCTTGATAGGGGTCCTGGCAGCCTGAAATCATTCCTACCCCGCTCCCTTCCTCCCATCCCTTGCCCCCTTCCCATTCCTTGTTTCTCCCCCATCCCTTTCAGTACAACTGGGCTCCTCTACTCCCCTGGCCACTGCCCCTCATCACTCTGATCCAGGCCTGACCCGCATAACCTTGCCCCTCCCGGAAGGACTGGTGGCTTGTCCCTTGCAGCCCCCCTGCTTGTGTCCTCTGGGACCATGAGGTTCTGCATCTCGACGCTGGATGGGTAGCCCCACATTTTGAGCATGCATGCCTAAATTGACACTGGGGCCAGGAACAAAATGCTCTGTTATATCCCCAACAGCATTTCTGCAACATCCCCCTTTGTCTGCCCATCTCTTCCTCCAGGGTGGATCGGTCGGTAACATAATCCTTCCATAAATCTATCTGTTTTGTATCCCATCTTACATCACAGTATGTGGCCATCCTCTGGCAAAAGACTTCATCATAGTATATCCACCCCACTCCCCCCTTTGCTTTTGCCCACCATATGATCAATGAGTATGTGATCAACAGGATCCCTAGGTCTTGCTTCTTCTCCAACACTATGGCGGAATATGTGGAGAAACTGACAAACCATCCATTCCACGTTTTTCCATTCGTAAATTTATCTTCCTCTTTCTTACCCAATAACACTACAGCAGCTGCCATCTCACCCTTCCCTATACTCTCTGACTCCTCATGCTTGGCCACCGCTTCCCTATTCACCAGGACAAATATGTCCACATATTTCCTTTCCATATTTTTCTTTTTGTAGCCAATGGCACATGTTCCTTATCCTCATGCTGGATGTTCCAATTTCCCATGTACCTTTTCCAAACTGGTAGATTCCTTCTCTCCTACTGTGGTTTCCTTGTCTGTCCTAGTCTCCACCAATGCTGACTCCATCTGTCCTAAACCCCCTATCCCCAGCATTGCAATTATTTGACTGATATATTCTTTGATACTGTCTCCCATGGAACCTGATACAATACCTGTTGGCCTGCCCGTTCCCTGTGGTCCATTGTCTGTGAGCTGCATCGGTCCTGGTTCATGTGCTGGTACTGTTATCTGTAGCATCGGGGGTGATGGGGCAACTGTAGCCTGAAGCTCCAACCTGGGCTCCCCCGGGGGCACCACTGATGGTTCGGGGAGGTACTAGTGGCTCAGGGACCCCAGGGGCGGAGGTACTGGGCTGACCGCTCTGGGAGGTGCCACCACCGGGGGCCTTCTTGGACTAACTTTCCCCCCCATCAGCCTTTTCACTCTGCCCCCTTTTCCCTTCTCCATTTTCTGCTTCTCCCCAGACCTCCCAGGCTCATACCCCTCCACTAGCTGCCACATCATGTTGGCCTTCTCCACCAACTCTACAATCACCTTATATGCATCCTACCTTGATGGCTTGTTCTTCTTTGGTGCCATCATCTCTCCTTGTTGTGCCTGAAGAAATGCTGCAAAATAAACTGAAAATATCGTTCATTATCCAACTGTTAAAATTTTTGAAAACAGGTTGACCCCATTTCTCTGCTTTTTTTTTTTAAATAAAATTCCATGTAAGCGGACAGTTTAAAACTGTGACCTTAGACCCCTCCCTTCACCGCTGGGCCTGGGTCCCTCAAAGGCCCCCCCAGGCTCCCTCACTGAAACTGCCTGCCGACATGGTTTCTGATAAGGCCTTGCCATATCATCCTGCATAAATTCCAGTTGAAGTCTCCATTCACCAGCTTAAAAACAAATTAAATTCTTCTCCCTTAGACTCTTTCTCATTGAATTCACCTTCTTTTTTTTTTTTTATGTAGCCTCTGTGGCTATTCCCCTTCAAACTTTTAGCCAACCTTGTAAAACTTCCCCCCCGACCACAAGGTGTGATGTCACACACCATGGCTGCCACCCCGTGGCTTCCTCCAGGCCTTGCTCCCTTGAAGTGGTGTTATAATTTCTTTTATGCCCCCAGCAGTGCGGTTCCCACATTAAACCCCTTCCCTTTTCTGTTATCATCTGCCCAGTCGCATATTATTCCCCTTCGCCATGAGGCATGACGTCCGAAGCCAAGAAAAAAATGCCAGCCACGTGGTTTCTTATTGGGCCTTGCCTTACTATGACTTACATAAAACTGTTCAGTTGAAAACTTCCTTCGATTGCACCCACATCCTTCTCCCCTTGTAGCATTCTTTATTGAGCTAGCCTTTCACTCTTGGCTTCCATCGCTAGTTCCCTTTTAAACTTCAAAACCATCCCCCATCACTCCTCCCCCCTCTGTGTGATGTCAGACGCCACTTCTGCACAAGCCGCATGGCTTCATCCCAGGCCTTGCTCAGCTGGTATTAGTCTTCTTGCCGTCTCCTAATACTGCCTCGTTTCTTGCTCCTTTTGTACAACAAACGTCAGCAAAAACAGCCTCAGCTTGTTCTCTTTTGGGGAACTATCTGCCTCACGTCGTTCTCCCCGATTCTTGCTGCTAGAACCCAAAGCACCAGCTTCTTCTCTCACTCCACGTGCTTCCCCCTGTTCTTCCATCTTAAAAAACATTCATTTCTGCAAGCCAATACTGACTCACCCTGTCACAGCTGAGCCCCCACAAACCACCGTGTCTTCAAACCAGTAAGCCTGTTGCAACGAACACCTCTTTGTATACCCTGCAACTGTACTGACTCTAGGCCTTCTCACCAGTACCAAAAGGCCTTAAAAACCGCTGTATATCTGGCCATACCATCAGAACGTGCCTAATGGGACAAACTGCATGGCCTCAAAGACTCATGCTTTTACCAGTACCATTCATATCCTCGCTTTTTAAACAACACAGCAATACCAACATAAGTGTCCTAATCTGCTAAATCAAATTGCAAAGCTTCAACGGCATATGCTTTTACCAATACAATTCGTTTTCTCATTTTTTTTTTTTTATAACCACACAGCAATACCAAAGTAAGTGACCTCATCTACTAACACCAATTGCAAGGCTTCGAAGGCACATTGTATCAAACAAATGCAAACTTTTTTTTTTTTTTGCTTTCCTTACCTTGCACAAATTCCTTGCTCCACAAACGTTTCCTTCTGTTTAATTATGGTTCTTCCCAAAATTTTCACCAACTCTATTGATAGCCAATCTGACATGCTGGTTCTGCTGATCTAAATCTCAACAAAATTGTCCAGCAAAAGAGGCAGCGTGCCTCTGTGCTGCCTAAGTACCCTGTATTTTTCCCCTCCCACTTCCTTAGCTCTCCTATGGTTCACCTGTTCCTCTTCATGCCCCTCCTCTTCCTGACCTATTGCTCCACCCCCTCCCCTTCCCCTCCTCCTTCTGAGCGCTACCACTTTGTCCTCAGGGAAGCGGTCCACCAGGACAACTTGGTCTGCCCTTAAAGGGCAAACTCCATTACTTGTAAATCCCATCTATATTCCACAACAGTTTCTGGGAATCCATTAAGAAATAAATGTGATTTCTATTGTTTAAACAAAGGCATTAATAACCTTAGTTTGGTCCACTGGTTCTTAAGTCTGTGGACACAGTCTTGGTTTTTCTCACCACTTTGTTTTTGTGTTTCTGATTTATTTTTGTCTTTCTTTTTATTCCATTGTTTCTGATTTTTCCTTTTTTACATTACTTTTTTGCTGTTTTCTTTCTCTTTGATCTTCAGTTTTTCCTTATTATCATTTTTAGCATTTGAATTAACTTCTCCACCTTTTCAATACCATATCTGACATTTTATCTGCAATCAATGAAATGTTCATAATTTCCTTTCATTTTGAATTTATTTTGACTACTTCTGTCTGATTTATAATATATTTACTTAGAAGGCAATTTTTAACAAGCATTTGTCAATGCCAAATGTTGTCTTGCTGCCATTGGCAGTGCAGGAGTTAGAGAGATGCAGCATAGTGGCAGTCAAGTATTGAACTGATGCCAACCCACCCCCACCCTGCAGAGAGTGAGAGGCATTAGGGTGTCCCTGTGGGTGTTTGTTAGTGCAGTGCGGGAAAACATGCTGGGCAGGATGTGAAAAATGACAGCAGCACAGTTCATAAGGAGGTGTAATAAAATGCCAGTGCTGAAAATATGGCATACAAATATAAGGAATTTGCTGAGTTGCAAGGGTGCATGGGAAATATGCAAGGCACACTTGCAGCATTGCCAGTTTATGGGCATTTGGCACCAAATTTTCAACATAGGCATTTTAGCACCTCTGCTCATATACAGGGTCACTGTCATTTCCTCAAAGTGCCCCAAGAAGTGATTTTGTACAGCGACCACGCTATTCTGCACCGGAAGTGTGGAAACACGTTTTGGGCAGGATATGTGAAATGACGGCTGTACTGTTCATCAAGAGGTGTGAAAAAATGGCAATGGTGAAAATCCAGAGTGAAAATATCACAAATGCACGACGGTATGAGCATGCATGCAATCTGCCAATGCACGCTCGTAACACAGTCATTTTATGGAGTATCAGCTCCAAATTTTCAACATAGGCATTCTAGGAGCTCTGCTCATGAACTGTGTCACTGTCATTTTCATAATCTGGCCCAAACACTGATTTCCAACAGAGACTGCGCAATTGTGCGTTGGAAGGTGGAAACACATTTTGGGCAGGATGTGGAAAATGACAGCTGTACTGTTCACAAGGAGGTGCACAAAAATATCAATGCTGAAAATCCAGCATTAAAATATTGTGAATGCACGAAGTTACAAGCCTGCGTAGCAACTGCACAATGCACGCTCATAAAAGAGGCATTTGTTGGATTTTTTCCACCAAATTTGGAACATAGGCTTTTTGAGAGGCCACCTCACGAACACTGGCACTGTCATTTCGTTAATGGGTTCCGAAAGGTGATTTCGTGCAGTGACTGCTGATTAACGCCATGACAGTGATAGAATTCATGAGGAGGGGCCCCAAAAACCCCATGTTGAAAATTTGGTGTCAAAATTCCAAGAAATGCCTGAGATATGCAGCAAAGTTGAAAAAACCCTATTCATTGCATTATACAGCTTACCGGCATTTCCTTAGTTAGCGGTTGGCTTTGAGTGCAAACATGTTCCCGGTCCACGGAAGATCATCCTTTGCGAGTCGGAGGTAAGTATAAGGGTGGGGGTGGGGGAGGCAGGGTGCGCAGTGGGTGGTGCAGGTGGGGAAGGGGCATCTAGACTACGAGGGGCGGTTTAGTTTTGCAGGAAAAAAAAGGAAAACCATCACAGGACAGTTTTTCGTCTTTCAGAGCATTTGGCACGCTGGGGTGGGCTCCCAGTGTGCCATCTAAGTGGGTTTTTGGGGTGGGGGTGTCAGTAGCCGGCAGGGATTGGGCACCCTCATGGCACACAACACGGGGTGGTAATGCCGAGGGGATTGGGCACCCGGCATTCAGCAGTGGGAGTGATGCCGATGGGAAGTGGGCTCCACAATCGGCAGGCAAAGACAGTGAGGGGGGTGCGAGCTGAGGGGGATTGGGCACCCCCCTCGGCATTCAACATTTGGGGGGTATGCCGATGGGGAGTGGGCTCCCCCGTCAGCACACAAACACGGGGGGATTGCCAACAGGGGGATTGGGCACCTCCGATGTCGGCAAGCAGGAGGTGCCCTCCCGCTCGCTGACCATGGTCATAATGGCGGTGAGCACGGCAAGCAAAGGACCGCTGCGTATGATGAGCTTTGCTTGGATTGCAGCAGACGTTTGCTTTGATGTGCTCACCCCATTATGAATGCATGGTGTGGCGGTGGCATGCAGGCTGATTGGGGAATGAGGGACACACCTACTGATGCGTGCCCTGCATTCGCCCAACAGCAGCCGTGCCCCTAAGACCCGTGCATTAGCTGCTAGTGATGCTTAGCTTGCGCATATGCAGTTTCAACATATAAATGTAATTTCCAGATAAAGAAATACTCTTCCAATCTGTTAGTGGAACATTCCACTTTTTGAACTCTTTAATGACATGCTCTCTTTTTGTTTTAAGAGGAGAAATGAGCAAGGTGATCATCAGCACTGACTGACTGAATGGAACCATGGGTACCATTTATAATTATACAAATACAAATTTAAAGGGAAAATAAAAGATATATAACTGGGGAGACCTTTCTCCTATAGGGCAACATGTTTATAATTCGTCATTATAACCTGCAGGTTATAACAGTAAACATGCACCGGGTTTCCCTTGTTCTGCACTTGCGCGGACTGCCACCAAATAGACTCTCTCATTGCCACCTGTGCCACTGGACAGACATATTTAGAGGACACCTTTACTTTACTATACTTCCTCCAGTTCTGTTTTCCTCCTTGCTGCACTTTCTGGCTCTCCGGCTTCAAGTTTAAACAAATGGACAGTCAGTAGCAGTTCTTCCTTCTTCATCCTGCCACTTGGAAGTAGTCCCAGCCCCATCTTGCTCTCCATTCATCCTGCTCCCATCTGACTCTGGATCATGGCCTCAGACCTCTCACATTCCTGCAGCCATAGGGAATAATATACTTCCCACAAGTAAAGTAAAGTGAGATACCTGAAGCCTCACTCAAACAAACAAAAAAGTTAAAGCAAAAGTGACAGTTCAGCTCAGCTGTGCCTGAACTACCAGTACCGCTGCCAGTCCCCTAGCAACACGCCGTCCTACAAGCACATAGAGAGTGAGAAAAGATATGGGGGGGTTGTGGTCACAAACTTCTGCTGTGAGGGAGTTTTAAACAGCACCATCAATGCTGCTGTACTAATATAAACAGCAGCACCATGTACTGGCCACATTTTTGTTTCTTAACTTAAATGAAGCAGGCTAGAAAACGCTCCCCCAGCAATTATAGAAATCCTCAGTCTAGGATGTAATGATAAACCCCTCAGTAGCATCCCACACCTTGGGTGTGCAATTCATGTTATGCACTACCCCCTCACCATGTATTATTCTGTATGTAATGTTACTAATGAAATAGCTACAGAAACACACACACACAGACATTTCATTTACTTATTCAGCTTTTGTAGACATGGAAAGGAGGGCTAGGAAATTCCTCCAGTTTTCAGCCTTATCCCAATAGTTCCTAAAGCTACAAAAAAAGAAAATATTGTTTAGTGATGCTAAGTGGCACCAAATTAAAGTTACAGGCACTTTATAAGAAGATCAAAAGAGATTTTTGGTTGGGTCCCATTTATACTGCCCAGCTTCAGCCCATGTGCTGTACTGTAGAAAATAGTGTTTACTGATATACTAGAAAGAATAAAAAGAAGAAAAAACAAAAACTGTACATGTTAGGGTTGATTTTTTGTGTGCCTAAGCCTGGTACCTCAGCCCCCGCTCTCTAGGTCACCACTCACCACCAGGACTTACCTCAGGTGGTGATCCTCCCAGGCTTGCCCACCAGGGTGGGGCCGCCGAGTAGGCATGCCCCCAACAGAGACTGGCATCTGTTCTCAGCAGTCCCCACAAGTGCCAGTGTTCCTCCCTGGTTTACTCCCCAGGGTGGGGCCACAGGGTCAGGCCATTCCTGATGGAGCACTAAACTCAGTCACCAAATGCAAGTAAGAAGCAAGCAAAATGTATTTCTAGAACTCTGTTCCCACAGGATCATAGCATTTTACAGAAAATAAAACATAAAATCATGAACATCCATTTCCCTACGTTAAATTTTAAAAACATATATAACAGCAGGATAAAATATCTTAGAATGCCAGTTCAAATAAATACATTTTTAAGGCAGATTTAAAGGCCTCAATGGATGGGCACCCCCTAACCTGACAAGGTAGAGAATTCCACAGGGTCAGGGCTACAAAGGCAAATGTTCTGGTACCTGAAGTTGTCAAACAAACCCTATGAATCTCCAGCAATACCTTGTTGGTAGAGCAGAGAGGACGAAGGGGGGTGGTAAGAATAAAGGAGATCTTGTAGATACAACGGTCCCTGTCATGCAGGGCCTTATAGGTCAATAATCCGACCTTGAAGGTGATCCTCCAATGCACCAGCAGCCAGTGCAGTCTGCAGAGCACAGGTGTGACATGGCAAGATCTTGATAAGCCAGTCAGCAACCTAGCAGCTGCATTCTGCAGCAGCTACAGGCAGCGAAGATTCACCCCCCCCGTAGCCCTAGGTATAGGGCATTGCAGTCAAGGCCCATGGTTACAAAGGTGAATACCAGTGTTGGAAGGTCATCAGGTGGGACCAGGTGCTTTATCTGGGTGATATTCCTCAGATGGTAAAATGAGGTCTTGACAATGGTAGACACCTGAGACTTAAGCGTCAGATCACTATCAAGAATAACGGCCAGATTCTGCACCCAATCGGAGGCCATCAGCTGGTTGCCACCCAGCCACAATCCAGATGGCTGCCCAGCTGGCAGCCTCTCTACCCAAGTACCTGGGTTCACAACCAACACCTCAGTTTTATCCAGATTCAGTCTCAACCAACTGGCACTCATCCAGTCCTAAATCTCAGAGGCAGCTGTTTAAGACCGAAACAGCATCGTTTTGCCCAGGCACAAAGGACAAGTAAAGTTTAGTACCATCTGCATAACAGTGAAAACTCAACCCATACCACCTAATAATGTCCCCTAACAGCAGCATATACAATGTGAACATGGGGAAAATCACAAAGCCCTGTGGTACACCACATGGCAGGGAGAACGGAGCCGAGAAGAACACTCACAATTCAACTCTCTGCATCCTATCAGTGATGAAAGAGTGAAACCACCTGAGGACTGTACCAGACAGTCCACAGAATAACCACAAGTGCTCTAGCAACATCCCATGGTCCACAGTGTGAAACACCGTAGAAAGATCAAGGAGGACCAAGATGGAATGACTCCTCCAATCTCTCACTGTCAGGAGATCATTAAGTACCCGAACTAATGAAGTCTTGATACTATGGCTCTTCCTAAAACCAGACTGAGAGGATCATAGATGTTGTGGGTGGTCAGATGCTCCTCAAGCTGCAACGTGACTGCCTTCTCAATAACCTTACCCACAAAAGGAAGGTTATAGACAGATCTGTAGTTTGCGAGGCAGTCAGGGTCGAGAGAAGGTTTTTTTAGGAGGGGGTGAACCATCGTCTCCTTCAGAGTGTCAGGAAACACCCCGATCTCTAATGAACACCTAACTATCTCAGCAAGGACTGGTCCGATTACCTCCATGCATGCCTCAGGAAGTGTGTTAGACCAGGATCCAAACTACAGTAAGTCGGTCGCAAACCCTGGATCATCTTCATGACATCCTCAATTGCCAGCTGGCTAAACTCTGTCCAGACAAACCTGGTGCTTGTAGCCTTGCACTGATCTCTGCTCTGCCCAATTGAGTGAGCTGTGCAGATCTCAGATCTGGTGATGGCAACCTTATCGGCAAAGAATCGAGCAAACTCATCACACTTCTGTGAAAAAGCTTCCAGATTGTGGAGACAAGTTGGATTGCGCAACCTGTTCACAGTACAGAAATGCTGAGCCAGTCAATTTCTTGCACCTGTGATCTCCCTGGATAGGAATTCCACCTTCTTATGGGAGACTGAGTGTCATGGTTGGTGTAGTAGGACCAGGAAGCAGGGTGTCATCAATGGGGTGGGCATTTTTCATCCTTTTGTCTCCAGGAGGTGTGGCATGCAATGACTTAATGTGCCAAAGTGCTGATATCTGGCACACCTCCCCAGCAGCTCAGCTCCAGTTGCTGCTTCCTTGGCCTCCGCCAGGGGTCGATCAAGCATCTGTCACTCACCCACCCTCCCCCTAAAGGATGAGAGCAATTCATGGGATGCTCAGTCCTCCTCCCCCGGCCAGCCCTTCAGTTTCATAGGTCTGTTCCCAAACCCGGGGCGTTAACGTCACAAGCGGAAACCCTATCGCTGTGCTGGTGGTAGGGATGATTAAACAATTAAGTGCATAGTATGAATGCATATCTTAAAGATCATGTGCAATGGTTTTTACATATATTTAATAAAAGCTTAAAAAGTTACAGTTCAAGTCCTTGTGTCATGATTAGTGTTTCCTGAAAATTTCACACTGTTTGATTTTGTGGTTTTCTTTAAATCAGCATTTGTTAACTTGCTCTATAGTGGCTGAAAACAGTAGAGTTATTTCTGTCCTCTCAGTCAAACGTAGAGTGCGATGACATCATTTTGGAGTAGGTTGCTGTTTCAGATTCTCAATCAGAGCAGCACTCTGTAGAATTTATGGTTTACTGAGCTCTCCAGGTTTCTTACAACCCCTGTCTCTGGTTTGTGTTTAGATAGATCAGCTTAAAAATATATATAATTCTCTTCCTTTAAAAAGCTGTTCATTTTAGTTTCAATGCTGAATTGAAGTAGTGAAAATCTTTTTCTGTGAGAAATCAGCATGTCTGTATCACAGCTCTGTTCTTTCTAATACAACCTCAGTTTTTTTCTAACTATGTAACACAGGGCTGTTTAATGAATATAAATAAATCTAAATTTTGTTCATTCACAGAAAGCTTGTTTTTGACTAGCCTTCATAAATATAGTCATGTAAGAACTTTTTTTTCATGTCAGATTAACAAACAGGTGCTTGTCACATTCTGCTACAGTAGTTCAAGCACATGTCCTGTCAGAACTCACAAATTTCAGTTCTTTGGTGGTTTCTTTGTGAAAATGCGTCGTGTATGTGTATAACTAAAAACACTATGTGGCTTTCCGATGCACCATGTCTCTGCCCCTCAGTTGAGGCAGCTGCAGTCTACTGCCACCAGTCCCCAACTCTACAATCCCCCTGCCTTCTGCTCCACATTTGAGGCAGCTGCACCCTGCTGCCCACTGTCTTCTCTCACACAGTCAGGGATTGTGCACCCTGCTGTCTCCATCCCTTGCCTAAAGAATCAGGACTACTGCATCCTCCCAACCTGCTGCCCTCTCTCCCCCCACCCTCACAGTTAGGGATGCTGCACCTGTTGCCCCATTCCTGTCTCCACAGTCAGGGTTGCAGTGCTGTGCTGAGCCCTAGAGTGCCAGATTCCTTGCCTCCACAGCTGGGGCTGCTGCATCATGCTGCTCTAACACCAGAGGTGGGGCTTTTGATGCTCCCTGCTACCCACTTCCATTGCCCCAAATGGTCATGGCACCATGCTGTCTTCTATCCCCAGTCACCACTAGCTGGGCTGCTGCACCCTGCTCCTTTCTACACAGTTGGGGTTGCTGTGGCCTGCTGTACCCTAGAGCCCCATGCCTCTGCAGTTAGGGCTGCTGCACCATGCTGCCGCTTGCCACAAGATTCAGGGCATTTGCTGCACCTTGTTTCATGCCTCCACAGTTGAGGCAGTTGCACCCTGCTGTCTCCTGCCACAGAGTCAGATCCTTTGCTACACCTGCTGGAGACAGGAACAGGGGCAACATGTGCAGTGTCCTGACTGTGAGGCAGAGAGAAGAGGCAGGTGCAGTAACCCCAGCTGTTTGGGAAGGGTGCTGCACAAGAGTAAGGCATTTGCTGCACCCTGTCCCCTGCCTGTGGAGGCAGGCCCTGTGGTGCAAGGCACAATGGTGGCAGGGGAAAAAGGACAGCATGGGGCAGAAGCCCTGACTGTGGGGCAGGACACAGGTGTGCATCAGGGTACAGCAGCCCTGACAATAGCACAGGGTGCACATTGTGCAGCAGCCTAGACCATTTGGGGCAATGGAAGTACATAGCAGGGTTCAGCAGCCCCAACTGTGGATGAAGGCAGCATGAGACTCTAGGGTGTAGCACAGCACAGCAGCCCTGACTGTGGAAATAGGAACAGGGGGAAACAGGGTGCCGTGGCCCTGACTGTGGGTGTGGACAGAGGGCAGCACGGTGCAGCAGTCCTGAATGTTCAGGCAGGAGATAAGGGTGGTAACAGGATACAGCAGCCCAAACTGTGGGACAGGGTGCAGCAGTCATGCCTGTTTGGGACAAGGGATGTGAGAAGCAGGATGTAGCAAAATATTTGACTCTGGTGGTAGGGGGAACAGCAGGGTGCAACTGCCTCAACTATGGAGGCATGCAATAGGGTGCAGCAAATGCCCTGAATCTTGTGGCAAGTGGCAGCATAGTGCAGCAGCCCTAATTGCAGAAGCATGGGTGTCTAGAGCACAACAGACCATGGCAACCCCAACTGTGTAGAAAGGAGCAGGGTGCAGCAGCCCTATCTCTGGTGACATGGGATAGAGAACAGCATGGTGCAGAAGTCTTGACTGTGGTGCAGAACACAGGGGACACCAGGGTACAGCAGCCCTGACTGTGAGATGGGGTACATGTGGTGCAGCAGCCCTGACCATTTGGGGCAATGGAAGTGAATAGCAGGGTATAGCAAAAGCCCCACCTCTGGTGGCTAGGGCAGCATGGTACAGCAGTCCCAGCTGTGGAGGCAGGGAACCTGGCACTCTAGAGCTTAGCACAGCATAGCACAGCAGCCCTGACTGTGGAGACAGGAACAAGGGGCAACAGGTTCAGCTTCCCTAAGTGTGAGAGTGGGGGGGAGAGCAACAGGATGTAGCAACCCCAATTGTTTGGGCAGGGGGAGGCGGGGTAAAGCAGCCCTGATTCTTTAGGCAGGGGATGGAGGCAGCAGGGTGCACAATCCTTGACTGTGTGGGAGAAGATGGTGGAATGCAGGATGCATCAGCTTCAAATGTGGAGCAGAAGGAAGGGGGCTTGTGGGGCAAGGACAGGTGGCAGTAGGCTGCAGCTGCCTCAGCTTTGAGGCAGAGTCATGGTGCATCAAGATGCACATAATGTTTCTAGTTACACCTAACAATGTATTTTCACACAGAAACCACCAAAGAACTGAAATTTGTGAGTTCTGACAGGTGCCTGTCACACTCTGCCACAGTATTTCAAGCATACGTACTGTTTGCCAATCTGACATGAAAAGAAAATGTTCTTACATGAAATCTATTTATGGAGGCTACATCAAAGACAAACTGTTTCTGTGAATGAACACAATTTAGATTTATTTTTATATACATCTAATAGCCGTGTTATATAGTTAGAAAAACAATCTGAGTTTTGATGAGAAAGAACTAAGAGCTGTGATACAGACAAGCTAATTTCTCAGAGAAAGATTTCCACTACTTCAGTTCAGCCTTGAAATTAAAATGATCAGCTTTTTATGAGAAGTTAATGTTGTATTTTAAACTGATCTATCTAAACAAAAGCCAGAGACTGTGTTTGTAAGAAACTTGGAGAGCTCAGCAAACCATTAACTCTACAAACTACTGCCCTGATTGGGAATCTGAAACAGCAAGCTACTCCAAAATGATGTCATTGCACTCTAAGTTTGACTGAGAGGACAGAAATAACTCCACTGTTTTCAGCTACTGTAGAGCAAGTTAATAAATGCTGATTTAAAGAAAACTACAAAACCAAATGGCATGAAATTCTCAGGCAACACTAATCATGACATAAGGACTTGAATTTCAGCTTTTCAAGCTTTTATAAAAAACATGAAAAAACCGTTGTACATAATCTTTAAAGAATGAAGGTTTGGAGCCTTTAAGTGCCTCTGTAATTATTTTGTTTGCTTCTATTTGTTTCTCTAATTACCGTTTCATAATTTTATTTGTATTTAGAAAATGTTTTGAATCAAACAAGCAATCTGATTGTTCAAAATCACATGACTGTGCATTAATTTCAATTATGAACTAAAGATCGTAAATAGAGGAATTTGATTGGCCAAAAGCTCTTTGAAGCCATGATGATTCGAGCTACATCATCACAGCTTCAAAAACATTCCGGTGCCACCAGCCTCCTTGCTGTCTACTGTCTGAGAACTATTTTTTCAAAATGTACTCCTACACCACCCAAAAACTCATTCATAAAACATTTTAAAACCTATTTCTTTTATTTTTTTTTCATTTTAAAAACTTGAAACTCAGTTCATAGTAGCAATAAGTCACTCCAGGGTGTGGTATATCATGGGATATAATCACTTCTCAGGTGGTAGGATGCACTCGGACTGCGGCCTCGTGCCCAACCACCCAAGGTGTGATGATATCCCATGATATACCACACCCTGTCGTGCCTTATTGCTTAATTATACAATGGCATAAAATAATCTTGGACTCTGATTGGTCTGTCTGGGACTGGAGCCATGATGTTATCCCAGTACAACATCACGGCTCTGGTCCCAGGCCACAGATGATCATATCAACCATTCCTAGAATCACTCCACGCAACCTGCTACAGCTATCCCTGCTGGACAGCATGCTTCTGTGACTGCTGCTCGCTACATACATTCAGTGTCTCCGGTTAAAAAAAAAAAAAAACCAAATCAAGTCAACAACCTGCAGACATTCCCCGAAATCCCCAAACATTCTAGTTCATAAAAAAAAAATGTAAAACTAAAACACATCGTTAGTTCAGAGACCGAGCCAGCGAGCCTGCCCAGGAAATGGATGAATCAACAAGCACTTCTGTTACTGTGTGCTCGTAACACTCGTTCGCACTTCAAACCACTTTCCTCATCTGTTTTCCTTTTTAACTGCAGCATGTAAAATCACTGGCAAAACATCCTTCCTACCTCTTTTTCATTTCATTTTTACACATCCTCTCAGCAGCGGCACCAGGTAACGGAACAGATTCAGAAACAGCATAAACACTTACTAGCAAAAACACAGAAGAAAACATAAACCGTAAAACATGCCAAAACAGAACATAAATGCAAGACATAAGGGCATACTAACAACGAGTGACAGCACAGCACTGAGTTAAGGTTACCATGCAGACTGCAGAGGCACAGGAAAAACACAGCTCCACCTGCTGACTAAAATAAATCAGCACTATTATTTTGTAACGTAACCCTACTCATTCCAAAAACTGGTTAAAAATGTATTTTAAATGTAGTTTTTAAAAAAAATTTTCTTTGTTCTACACAGGAGCCATTGTATAATAGCAATAATGCACTCCAGGGTGTGTGTTGTGCTGGGTTAACGTCACTTCTGGGGTGATTAGTCACACTCGGCCTGCAGCCTCGTGCCTAATCCCAGCACAACACATACCCTGTCATGCATTATTGCTTAATTACCTCACAGCTCAAATGTTACTTTCTTTTTTTTCCTGCTTTTTTAACTCTTAAAACCATTTTATAAGCACCATAATGCACTCCACAGTGTGTGGTAGTGCTATAAATTACTGCACTTCCCAGGTGGTTGAAGGCACTCGGTGGCCCACGAGGCATGCAGTACTTTAGCATTACCACACACCCTGTTATGTAGTATTGCTTAATTAGCCAACTACTAGTAACAAAAATAAAAGAATCTAATGGAATTCTTGCATTATGATGTCAGAAAAGTTTAACTGGAAAGGCTAGAGAAGCAAAAAAGAGCTAGCACCATCATACAGACCTTAAAAGAGTATAAATGTATTTGTTGCTCATGACATTGTGCAACAAGCACGCTGTAAAAAATGCCAGCTCCATATACATTAATGCAGTGCAGTGTTGAAACCAACATGGCAGGTGCCCTCTCAGCACACAGAAAGTTGGTTTCAGCACTGCACTGCATTAATGCACATGAGCTGGTGCTTTCACAGAGTGCTTGTTCCACAATATTGTGAATAACAAATAAATGTATATTCTTTTAAGAACTGTATGGTGGTGCTCTCTCCTTTTTAGTTTACTATGGAAGTTACAGTTAATAGCACGTCATAGGGTGGAGCTATTTTTTTGATTAATTACTGGAAAGGCTGGCAGTGTATTTCAATGGGAAATTGCAAACAGGAAACTGCAAACCTGTTTTCAGATGTTTATTGAGAAATAAAAGTTTCTACCAAAGAAAAAAAAGCTGTATACATTTAATATAAAAAAACATGATTTTTGATAACCTGTGAGTTTTTGTTATACTTTGTCAGGTAACATGTTCTTCATAATCAGATTTTGGTTGGGAAGAAGAAAGAAGTCTGTTACTGTTTTAAAAATTGAAAAATCATTCAGATGAACCACAATAGTGCAAACATATAAAACACGTTTGTTGATGAAAGAAGCATCTACTTCCTTTGAAAAAGATTGAAATCTATATTTAGTTTCTCATTGAAATACATTGGGCTCATAAGTAGTTGGCAGTTAATGACATCACAATATCAGAATTCTGCTAAATTCTTTTTACTAGCAGTGTGAAAAGCAAAGGTGAAATCCCACTTGTTTCATTGCACTAAGAATCATTTTATTATTAAAATTGTAAGTAATTACTAACACTTCAAAAATACAATAAATAAAATAGCTGTCTATTTATTAGAAGTAAATATCTGGGGCTGGATTTCCAAAGGGCTGCAAATACCACAAGGCCTGCATGTGTAGAGCATATAGAACATGGGGTTTACAGCATTCTCCCAGCCAGAGATCAGGATTCTTGATCCTGTGAGACAACTGGATCCAAAAAACAGCACTTAGGGCTCAAGAGAAATATCTAGCTGAAGCCATGCCCATTACATAGTACAATGAAAGAAAGCTCCACACAACAGTATAGTCATACTCCAGGTAGTTATAGTCCAACATAGAACATTTAAGGGCTTATTTTAACTGTTTATTATTAAAAGATAACAAAGAGTAAGAGACCCCCAAACAAACTGATGTTCAGTTTGTTTAGGGGTGCTACTCTTTTACTCTTTTGTTTTATGCGCTTTTGAATAATAGGGCAATTGTATTAAATAAAGCCCTTTTTAGTGCGTCCTAACATTTTGGACTATGACTGCCTTTGTGGAGCTGTTGAACTGTGTTGAGTTTCTTTCTTTCTTTGTCTTGTGAGACAACTGCCACAAGTTAGACAAACATTTCTGGTCTACATTGCAGCAATCCATGGGTACCCTTCTCAGGTTCCATGTGATATGGATGAGTTTTAAATGGTGAGTCGCATAACAGCGACTAGTAAATGCTAAAAACATATATATAAATATACAAAACGTGTGAGTAGATCTATAGTCCTTATGAGTAGGATTGTGGTTTCCAGTTATTACTGTAGCTGACTGTCTCATGATTATGATTGTGGTTTCCAGTTAGTACTATAGTTGACTGTCTTATGCAGTTAGTACTGTAGTACTGTCTTATGCTGTTAGTACTGTAGCTGACTGTTTTATGCAGCATGCAAGGACATTTAGGATAACAATTTCTGTTAGAGAGTGGGCTAGGATTAGTTAATTCTACTTGCTGAAGGGAGAGTGGTGTGGAGAGGCTATATAGGTAGTGTGAAAAATGAGTAGGCTTGTAGGGTGCAATGGTTGTGGGGCAGCAATGCAGATGAACATACTGTGGAGGCTGGGAGAGTGTCCAATATGCCACAGGCTAAGGAGGCTTGAGGAAGAGGTTCAGTGGCTTGGCAGGGAGCTGGGGAGGTTGTGGCTAGGAGGGGAGGATTGCGTTAGTAGGAGGCTGACATCTGCGAGTATTGTGGGGGCACCATAGAGAAGGATCAGAGTAGTGCAAGAAGCATTTATGGAGAAGGGGAGGGGCCTTAGACAAATAGCACACACAGTAACCTTCTCGGAGGTGCTGCCTCTCTATGGCATGGATGAGGCTAGGGTGCTCCACACCATGGGTTTCAATCAGTGGTTGAAAAACTAGTGCAGAGCTCAGGGATTTGGCTTAATTGGGGACTGGGGGTCCACCTGGATGGATGCAGGCCTATACTGGTGTGATGGTCTGCATCTGTCCAGGAGGGGAACCAGGATTCTAGGTGATAGGTCTAAATACTTCATTGGCAAACATTTAAACTAGCCAAGGGGGGAGGCACTGGAAAGGAGCAGGGAAATCCTAGCCCCCCCAAAAAATCAGGGTACTAAGTGAGGTAGACACCAACATAGAGATGTCGATAGGGAGAAGTGCAGGGGTAAATGGAGAAAGTGACAAACACAATAAGGACAGGGATGGGGCAAAAAGGGGTAAGGCCATCAAGAAATGGAGGGTAATGAGTACCAACGCCTGTAGTCTGGGCAACAAGGTCCCTGAACTGGTGGCCTTGATAGAAGAGGGATGCCTGGATATTGTAGCAGTCACAGAAACATGGTACACAGAGAACCATGACTGGGATGTTAACATACCAGGGTACACAACCTACAGGAGAGACAGGGAGGGCAGAAGGGGTAGTAGCTCTCTATGTAAGGGAAGGGGATAAAAGCAACTGAACAAAAGAGTAAACAGGAGGACAGGAGGCACTGTGGGTCACCTTAGAGACTGGAAATGGCACCACAATCCGTACAGGGGTTGTATACAGACCCCCATGTCAGGGGGAAGGAATGGACAAGGATATGATAGAAGGCATACTTAGGATGGCAGAGAAAGGGGAGATACTGTTGATGGGGGACCTTAATATGCCAGATGCTAACTGGAGCACCTTTGCTGCAGCCACATCCAAAAGCAGGGCCATCCTTGATGCCCTTCAGGTGGCATGTTTCAGACAGCTAGTTTAGAACCTACTCATGAGGGAGCAATCTTAGACCTCATACTCTCAAATGGGGACAGTGAGAGAATCTCAGATGTAGAAGCGGGTAGCCATTTGGGAACAAGTGACCACCAGACAGTGTGGTTCATGATAAACTCAGCTACAGAGTCAAGCCATACAAACGTGAGGGACTTTAGGAGGGCTGACCTTGGCAATATGGGAGAGTGCCTTAGAAAAGCACTAGCAAACAGGCTAGAAGGAGGGGTGGAGCAACAATGGGGAAATATCAAAACTGCCATCACAGAGGCAACAAGCCTTTGTGTGAAGCAAATAAACAAATCAAAATGAAAGAAAAAGCCACTATGGTTCTCAAAAGAAGTGGCGGTGAAGGTAGGGAGAAAAAGATAGCATTTAGGAAGTATAAGGAAACACAGAAGGAGCAGGACACAGAACTGTACCAGTTAAGGCAGAAGGAAGCAGGGAGGGTGTCAGAATAGCAAAGCACAAACTGAGGAAAAGATAGCCAACTCGGTTAAGAAGGGAAACCTTTTATAGGTATATCAGGGAGCGTAGAAAGACAAAGGGAGGGATAGTGAGGCTGAATAGAATGGATGGTGGGTGGGCAGAGAGTGACAGTGAAAAAGCAGGGATACTGAATGAATACTTCTGTTCAGTATTCACAAAAGAGGAAGTGGGGGAGGTGCCTAATCCAATTAACAGAAGCACTCTGGAGAGGGGGGTCGATCCCAGTCCTTTCACACTCCTAAAACTGAAGGTGGAAAAAGCAATGGGGCCAGATGGAATTCACCCCAGAATTCTAAAAGAATTCAGCAGAGAACTAGTGACACCACTGACTACCCTTTATAACAAATCATGGGAGGATGGTGTGGTACCTGAGGACTGGAAGAAGCCTGATGTGATTCCCCTTCACAAAAGTGGGAGCAAGACAGAGACAGGAAACTACAGACCTGTCAGTCTGACCTCTGTGGTAGGGAAAGTGATGGAATCACTTCTGAAGGAAAGAATTGCTAAGTACCTAGAAGCCAGTGGGGCACAGGACCCAAGGCAGCACGGGTTCACAGCGGGAAGGTCATGTCAGTCAAATCTAATTGATTTCTTTGACTGGGTAACTAAAGTAGTAGACCAGGGAGGGGCTGTGGACATGACCTACCTAGACTTTAGCAAGGCATTTGACACAGTCCCACACAAAAGATTAGTAGTCAAATTAACCAGCCTTGGAGTGGGTCCTAGGGAGGTAGCCTGGGTAAAACATTGGCTGAACAGCAGGACACAGAAGGTAATTGTAAATGGAGTCCACTCTGAAGAAAGAGGGGTTACTAGTGGGGTACCGCAGGGTTCAGTACTGGGTCCAGTCCTTTTATTGTCTTTATAAGTGACATTGCAGAGGGACTGAAGGAAAAGTATGCCTCTTTGCAGATGACACAAAGATCTGCAACAGGGTTGATAAACAAGGAGTGTGGAAAGGATGAGAGGGACATGGCAAGGTTGGAGGAATGGTCAGAAGTATGGCAGCTCGGATTCAATGCAAAGAAGTGCAAAGTAATGCACCTGGGAAACAAAAACCCAGGGGAAGATTACACAGTGGGGGGGCAGGTGGTAACAACAACAAAAATGGAAAGGGACCTGTGGGTAATCATATCAGATGACCTTAAGGCTGGCAAGCAATGTGAGAAGGCGGTAGGGAGGGCTGGGGGGATACTGGGATGTATAGGGACAGGCATTACCAGCAGAAAACAGGAAGTTGTTATCCCCCTGTACAGACAGTTGGTGAGACCCCATCTGGAGTACTGCGTCCAGTTCTGGAGACCCCATCTCCCCAAGGACATAGGCAGGATGGAGGCAGTTCAGAGGAGGGCAACTAAAATGGTGCAGGGTCTGCAAGAGAAGCCATATGAGGAGAGGCTAAAGGAGCTTAATATGTATACCCTTGAGGAAAGGAGGGAGAGGGGGACATGATAGAAACATTTAAGTACCTCAGTGGAATCAACAAAACTAAGCGGTAGCATCTTTCAGAAAAAAGATGCAAAAGAACAAGGGACATAATTTGAAGATAGAGGGGGACGTGCCTTAGGGCATTGTGAGGAAGTATTTTTCACAGAGAGGGTGGTGGACACATGAACAGCCTTCCTGTGGAGGTTGTGGGGTCTAAAACTGTGGGAGAATTCAAGAATGCATGGGACAGACATAAGGCAATTTTTGTGGCGGGTAGGAAGAAATAGACTGTTGGTTAAATAGGATCTGCAGCTTATCCTGTAGGTAGGGAAATGGGCAGACTAGGTGGGCCAAGCGGTCCTTATCTGCCGTCAAAGTCTATGTTTCTATGTTAAGGAACAGTGGGACAAGGGAGAGGTCAGGGGGAGGAGGCACAGTAGACAGGAAGCCAATTGATGAAGGGTGGACTCTAGTAGGACCTAGAAAAAGAGAAGCAACAGTAGGCAGGAGGGAGGATGAAACGCACAATAAGGCAAAGGGAGGAGGGAATATGTTTGCTGTACTAGCAACACATGGGACAGAAGATGCAGGAGGAGATTGGACAAGGGATAGCACTCACAAAGAGAAGGGAGAGAGGGGCATTACTAGTGGAGAAACTGAGTATGGCATGGCAGGGGGAAGGATAATACACAATGAGGTGAGGAGGAAGCGGAAGGTTGGCAGTCAAACAGGAGAAGGGGGAGGAGTCTCAATTGAGAAGGGCAGGAGGATGACACTTGGACACACTGTAAAAGCACTGTCTTGAGTGGCCCCAGAAATGAGAACCTGGGTGTGGGGGTGGCGACAGGCACGAGGAAAGAGGAGGGAGGTGTACTAGTGTTGTGGGACTCCATACTCAAGGGGATCAGATGGGGCAGCAAGGGGGAGAGGCACAGTCAGATATGGGTGGAGTCCATACCAGGATTAAAGGCAGACAAGGCAGGACAGGCAATCCTAAAGTGCGTAAGGAGGGGCAGGAGGAAACCACACATTGTGGTACATGTGGGGACAAATGACCTAGTGGGGGAAATGGTGGAGGTAACAAAGGAGAGGATTGAGGAAGTGGGAAGGTTGTATGAGGAGACTGGAGTCTGTGGCATTCTCCAAAGTGCTCCCAGTACCCTGCAAAAGCACAGTGAGAAAGGAGAGGATTAGGGAGTTGAACACATGGTTGGTAGAATGGTGTCAAATTAAGGGATATGGGGTTGTGGGTGGCTGGGGCTGTACCTGGGATAATAATCTGTTTGCAAGGAATAGGGTGCACCTGAGTGGGGAGGGGAAGGAAGCATTAAAGCAAAGACTGGGGAGGTATATTGTGACAAAGGTGGATTTAAACTAGATAGGGGGTGGCAAGTGGACAGCAGGTAGGCAGGGGTCTGATAGAGTGGAGCCTACCACCCAGGCTAGCAGGGAAGGACTCGGGGTGGCCAAAAAAGGAGGGAGTAGAAGGAAGGAAATGGAGGTCAAAGAAGGGAAGGGGACAGGATGGAGGGTAGTCTCGCTGAATGCAAGAAGCTTAGGCAACAAATGTGCTGAACTACAGGCACTCTTAGTAGTGTGGAGTGTGGATATTGCAGCTGTCATAGAAACATGGACAACTGGGATCTGGCAATCCCAGGATACAAAGTATACAGGAATGACCGTAGGGAATGGAGGGGCGGTGGGGTGGCAGTCTATGTGAGGGATGGGATCAAATGCACAAGGGATAAGGGTGAAGAAAGCAGAACAGAAGCAATCTGGCTGCAGCTCCTAGACTCAAGGGGTAGGAAACTGAGGTTTGGGGTGGTATACAGGCCACTGTCCCAGTCTGAGGAGCTTGACAGGGAATTAGCAGGACAAATCAGAAAGGTATATAGAAAAGGGAAGGTGGTCATAGTGGGAGATTTCAACTTGCTGGGGGTTGACTGGAACATTCCAGTCACCTCCAGCGTTAGGGAGCAAGTGCTCCTGGATGCAATCCAGGAGGGTCTCCTGACACAGTTGGTTAGTGTACCTACTAGGCTAAAGGACACTTTAGATCTGGTGTTATTGAATGGGGAGGCAGTAAGGAAAATAAAGGTGGAGAACCCACTAGTTGACAGCGATCACCATGTGGTGTGGTTTAATATCACGATGTGCGGGGAGCCAGAGAAATCAGTTACTCAGGTAGTAAACTTCAGGGGGGGCAGACTTTGGGAGGATGCAGGAAGTACTGAAAGGGAAACTAGAGGAAATAAGGCAGGCAATGGATGCAGAGCAGAAATGGGATATTATTAAAAGGGGGATTACAGAGGCAACAGAAGTCTGCACCAATATGCAGAGTAAGAGGAGCAGAGCAAGGAAACCATGTTGGTTAAACAGCGAGGTAGAGGAGGTGGTGACAGCAAAATGAGAGGTGCACCAGAGGTATAGAAGGACAGGGAAGGAAGTGGACCTGGAGGAGTATGCAAGATGGTCCAGGGAGGTGACCAGAAAAGAGAGAGAAGCCAAGGCCCAGAGGGAGCTAAGATTAGCGCAGGGAATCAACGGAGGGGAGAAAGACTTTTTCAGGTACATCAGGGAGAAAAGGAAGTGCAAGGAGACAATAGTGAGGATAAAAAGGGGTGGAGAGTGAATGGAAAAGGGTGAGGATCTGGCAGAAGCACTGAATGAATACTTTTGCTCAGTGTTCATGGATAAAAGGGGGAGACCGCTACCACCATGGGCTGGGAGAGTGGGGACAGGAGGAGAATAGGCAACAGATGGAAGAATTGAGGCATGTAGAGTCCTAGAGGGACTGAGAGCACTGAAGGTAGACAAGGCACCAGGGCCAGATGGTATCCACCCCAGGGTACTGAGGGAGATGGTGGAGGTGTTTACGGAGCCGCTGGTGGATCTGTACAGCACCTCACTGGAGCTGGGATGTGTGCCACTGGACTGGAGGATAGCACATGCAGAGCCATTACACAAGAGTGGACCAAGGGATGAACCAGGTAATTATAGCACAGTAAGTCTCATCTCCATAGTGTGCAAACTCATGGAGACAATACTAAAGGAAAGACTGGTGTCATACCTGGAGGACAATGGCCTCCAGGATGTGAGGCAGCATGGGTTTGTTTCAGGGAAGTCTTGTCAAACCAACCTGATACAATATTATGACTGGGTGACAGGTAAGCTGGACAAGGGTCATGCGATGGATGTTCTTTACTTGGACATTAGCAAGGCCTTCGATTCTGTGCCTCATGGGTGGCTTGGGAGGAAGCTAATTGGTGTAGGGGTAGGGGCAAAAATGATGAACTGGATTACAAGCTGGCTGAGTGGGAGGCTGCAACGGGTAGTGGTGAGAGGGGAGCTCTCAGCTCCAAGGCTGGTGACAAGTAGGGTGCCACAGGGCTCTGTGTTGGGGCCAGTATTGTTTGGGCTCTTCATATCAGACATTGCACATGGGTTGGTAAGCAAGATAAGTCTGTTCGCTGACGACACCAAAATTGGAGCAGTGGTGAATGGAGAGGAAGGATGGAAGCAGCTGCAGGGGGACTAAGCATGTTAGAGGAGTGGTCAGAGAGGTGGCAGCTGGGGTTCAATGCAAAGAAGTATAAGGTTATGCACTTTGGGGTGAAGAACCCAAGGAGAGAATACTAGCTGGGAGGGGTTAAGCTGGGGATCACTGAGGAGGAGAAGGACCTAGGGGTAATGATAACAGGGACCATGGACAACACTGCCCAGTGCAGGAGAGTAGCTGCAGAAGTGAACAAAATGCTGGGGTGCATAGAGAGGGGGTTTTCATCCAGACGAAGAGAGGTAATCTATCCCCTCTAAAGGTCACTGGTAAGGCCACATTTAGAGTATTGTGTGCAGTTTTGGAAGCCATACCTAAAGCATGATAGCAGGCTACTGGAGGGGGTGCAGAGGAGGAAATCAAAGATGATATGTGGAATGGAAGGGACAGACTATGACAGCAGGCTGAGAGACCTGAATATGTACACCCTGGAGGATAGAAGGGACAGGAGGGACATGATAGAGACATTCAAGTATCTGAGGGGAATCAATAAGGATGGGGCTGATGGAGTCTTTAAGTTAAGGAGGGGAAGGTCATCAGGGGGTATGCCTAAGAATAGAGGGGGATGATTTAGGAAGGACATGAGGAGACACTATTTCCGCCAGAGGCTGTGCAAAATGGAACGCCCCCTACCAGAATCGTGGTATCATGTAAATCTGTGAACTGCTTCAAAAGGAAATGGACAGGAACGGGAGAGGAGGGTGGGGGAGGTGGGGCAAGAGGGATGACAATGGAAGGGTGGGGCAGTTGCAAACTAGGGGTGCTAGCTGCACACTCGAACAGACTTAGATAGACCGGGTGGTTGGTTTCTGCCGGCACATTCGTCTGTTCGTATGTTCGAAAAATTAGCAAATAGCACTATGCTAAATACAATATCGGTGACAACACAAACCTACATTTTATGCATGGGGGGCTATGCCTCCACACGCCCCTTTGTGGGAGACAAGCCCCCAAGCTTTAGATTCTCACCAGCAGGGTGGGCAGACACTGGGGGAAGGAAGAAAACATGGGAGGGGGAACCATTGCGGGATGGACAACCCATGGGTAGGGGAATAACCTGGGGGAATGGGAGGTGTGTAAAACAAATTAAAGTAACCAGCAACACCAAAAACTAAAATTTGTACATTCCTGCATGCAGTCCCAAACCTGCAACCATGCACACCATGGGCAGTGACCATAGCTGCCACACCAGGCAGCCAGCTCAGCAGCAGCCCGCTCACACCCACTACCTAACCTCCTCCATCTACACTCGCTAATCCCCTCAACACTCACTATTGTCTCCTCCCTACCTTGCTATCCATGTACCCTTGCTATACTTTCATATTCACTCTCATTGCAGGCATGCAAATTGAGTCACTCAGTTTGCTTCGCCCATATCACTGGATACCCCCTTTTCAAGGGGCTTGTGCCAAATATTTGATGCAAGCTGTCATAAATGAGGAAGAGTGACATAAATGCACCCAGTCTACTAGAATTGAGTGCAGTGTGCAACAAAGTTGTTGCTGCCGCTGTCCCAATACATGGATTTAATGTAGGGCTTGACGCAAACCTTGGGTCACCCTATGTGATTCTGTCCCCTGCTCTTTACAGCAGCAGTGCAACAAAATATGTTCTCCCAAAAAGCTAGTTTTAGCCGCAGTTAATACAAATATCAGCATATATAACAACTTTGCTTTTATGTACCTCGTATGCTGCACAGCATGAGTTATTTTTTTATTTCCCAGTCCTAACCTTGCCAGTTCTGTAATGATATTTCTAAGCCAAGTGTGGCAGCCATCTCTTTTTTCTTGAGGGAATAAATAAATAAATACATTGAAACTTTCAGAAAATATGCAGATTTTAGTGGAAGTAAAAAATGTTACCACCCGAGAAAACTGGAAAATGCCTGGCATCTTTTGCAATATCAAAAGGTAGGGTGAAACCATTTGCCCAAATTTGTTGCACGTCTGCTTTAAACTATGAAGACAAACTATCTGACCTGGGGGTGAAAGCATTATGACCCAGTTTAAACTACTCAGCCCAAACTTGGAAATAGTGCTGTGCAGAAATTTCCAATGCACATGGAATAGAAGTCCATGGAATTTCAGAAAATCCGCCTATTTCCATGGAATTATGTTGGCAATGGAACTCCAACATTCTGAAAGGAAAATGTTTTTTGCAGGTCAGTGTTCCACAGTTTACATAAACTAGGTTTCATTTTACGCAATCAACATAAAATGATTCTGCAAATTACATAATCAGATAGAAATTATTCTACAATTTACATAAAAATGCTTTTCGGAATTCTGTACACCTTAAAAAGAAATTCAAACAGCATTTGAGAATCGGAACTGCCATTCTGCACAAATTCCACTGGTGGAATTCTGCATTCCACACAGCTCTACGTAGAAGCAAATGATGAGGGAGGCAACCTAACTTACTTTCTACTAGCCCAAGAGCAAATATGAATACAAATGTATGGGATATCACATGACAAATCCCATTATGTTGTGACTTTTGCTAGACAAGAATAGGTAATAAGTGACCCATATTATACCATTCGACAGAAAAGACAATTCGCTTGTTCAGTCGGTGTTTAGGTACAGTAAAGTCTGAAGCAGATGTTACATAAGCAATCATCCAGTAATTAAGCAACAGTCACTTTTAAGTATATTGGCACCCGTGTGCTCTCTTTAGAAGCCCATTGCAATGGTGACAGTCTTTTTTTTCTTCCCCTGGGAGGAGAGGGTGCTGTGAAGATATATTCTTTGAGCAGTCCCTTTTTGCTGACAACTTCATTACAAAAGTACTGATTTCAGTTAGGCATATAATCAGTCCAGATGATGGCAGTATATACAGTTCTAATCCGAAAATGTAAACACATTAGCCATTTATTGAACCTGGTGCCCTGTCCCCAAGATAACTTAATGCACCCAGTCCTTTCAGTCATTTGTAGATCTGAGTGAAATTTATTTTCCGTCAGCAAAAATCTGGTAAAATTTTTAATTTGGGTCAGTGGAATTGCATGAAATTTCTGTGAGATTTGACCAAATTGTGATTTTAGTTATTGTCATCTAATTTTAAAATATTTGTCCAAATTACAACAAAGTTGGTATGATGCCCTTACCAAGGTTCATACAGATGTGTACCCAGCTCCAAATCACTGTCTTTCAATGTGACTGAGTCAGAAGCCTCCATTCGTTTACACATTTTAAGATTACATTTTGCTGGTATGTAAACTGCAGAATTGTAAGCCCTAAAAACTTAAAAATTAGAGAACTGACTATCACCACTTTTTTCAGTTCACTGACCTTAAATATTAGGCTTTGAGACCACTTCCACAGCCCTGCAGCAGAGTGTCATGCCACCAAGATGATGACCCAGAATCAGAAGCAAGCCCAGGAAGTCACATTGGAAGGCAGGCAATGGCTGAGACAACTGACACAAAGCAGTGCATGTCAGTTGTGGAGGACTGGCAGTGGGTTCCAGCAATGCAGTGTACCCCAGCATCTGGACTAGGAAAGCTTGCTCCTGCCACAGTGGAAGTTGTGGCTGTGTAAAGCTAACAGAAGCACCTCACCTATCAGGGGAGGTGGTAGGGAGAATATGTGGGTGAAAACCCCAGTAGCCAACTAAATTATGGCTGGTTTCAGCCTGGTCAGGGTATATCCTTGTGAATAGGGTTCATCCCTGAGAGACAAGCTGCCAGATCTTGGGCTAAAGTGGGGGGCTGCCACCACCCCTTTCCCATAGCTTCCAGCACCAATGGCTAACCACTAGAGCTCACTGACTTAATGACTTGTGGAAGCCCATGCACGTGCAGCATTGTTTCTGTATAATGCCACCTTCTGACTCTTTAACAGCCCTGAAGATAACAATGTATATTTTTACTATTGAAAACAGTGGTATCTAGTGATGCCAAGTCTTACAGTTAGTTGAGATTTATGCCATTGTGACAGAAGTATCTGGATATCTTTAGTCATGATGGAGCATGACGTGGGGCATCACTGTTACAGGGATGTTGGGAGGGGCATAACAAGGCCATGATATTAGTGCAGTTAAGGTGATTCAGCTGTGAAAAGTGCTTTGTGAATTCTACAAGATGAATTCTATTGACATTACCTATTAAGTGTCCATTAAGTTTTTGAGCAAATTTTGCCAATTAGTAATTTCTAAAATATCCACAATACATTTTACTAAATCACATGTATCCAGCTTAATTAGATTTCAGGAAATATTTACTTTGCTATGTATGCCAAATCTTGAGTGTATACCTATAAATATACAAATATTTTGAAACTTTTCACATATTAACAAATAAATTGTGAAAGTTTGAACACCTGTAACTTACAATTTACACAAACATTTATCTCTCTGTTTAGCCATTTCTAAGTCTCTTCCAAGACAGTCTGCATATACATTTTCAATTATCTAGCTCCAAAGGTGGTTAAGTTGTAAGCATAGAAATATTTTCAGAAATGTTCACATAAATAATAAACTGCCAGACTCTGAGCCACTATTACTTTGCCGGTTCTAATTCAAATGCCATGAAACCTGGCAACTCTTTAGGGCTATGTGAAAGCAGTATGAATGTCAAATATCAGAACTATTCCTATAAGGCAGACTGTGTGATAACCAAGTAAGAATTTTGGAGAATTTTGCAAAATGTCATGAAAGATTAAAAAAAATAGGTTATTCAGAAGTAACAGGGTGCTGAGGTACTGTTGGAGTATTTTACCACAACCATACAGTCAAGGCTCACAATGGGATAGTATGCCAATCCATGCTTTCCGACTAGCTCCCCCTCCTCTCCCACTGGAGAATAGTCTATTTTTCCACAGTGATAAAAACCCTATGTGACTGTGTGACTTAAATATGTACTCCCTAGAACAGTGGATGGAGAGGGGAGACATGATCAAGACATTCAAATTCCTAAAAGGAATAAACAAGGTGCAGGTTTAGGATCTTTTGCCTATCAAAAATCACTCTAGAACCAGGGGGCACAACATGAAGCTAGAGGGGGGCAGATTTAGAGGCAACACACTCAAGTTCTTCTTTACCAAGTGAGTGGTGGATGCATGGGACTGCCTACCACATGTTGTGGTGGAGGCAAAAACAGTGTGAACTTTCAAGAGCACATGGGATAGATTCAAGGGAACCATAGCAGTGGCAGCTAAGGGAAGGAGGTAGGCTTATGGATAGACTAGATGGGCCATATGGTCCCCTTCTGCTGTCACTTTCTATGTTTCTATGGTCAAATACCAAACTTTCAGACCTTTCAACCAGCTGTCAAAATTCCACCTGCAAATGCCACACCTTTATTCAATTGAAATTGCTTACAAATACAGTGCTGGTAATAAAAATGTTCCCTACTAAGGCAGCGTGACTTAGAGTACCTAGAGCAAAGTGATATCCCATGATATGGGCAAATAAATTTAGGCAAGTCAATTTGGGTGACATTAAAATGCCATGTGAAAAATGGGCTATGTGCATTTAATAGCATATAGCAAGTACAATGATATTGTGTCTGTAGGGAGTAGTTGTTGTATGCAGTATAGAGGGGTATGTTCATTGGGCCAGTCCTGAGCTGGCTGTCTGGTGCAGTGGTTAGAGTCACCACCTGTGGACCTGGGTTCTAGACTGGCTGTAGTTTTTTTGGGGGGGGTTGGGTGGTATATTAATGAATCCGTGTGGGTTTCTGAAGTTCCATTTCCCCTGCCTCCCAACTGCATCCCCCCTGCCTGCAGGTTGCCCCCCAAAGTTCTGCCCCTGCTGATTGCTGTCCCCCATGATTTAGCCCTCCCCTCGAGTTTCTTCTCTCCCCCATTATCATCCCTCTCTGAGTTAATTCTTATAGAAATGGGGGGTGGGGTGTAGCCATCTGCAAAGAGGTATGTGTGGGGTGTAGCCCCCCCTCATTAAATGTAAGCACACTTCACACCCCACAAAAGCCTGTAAGCACTAGTAGCTGACTGTAGTATTCAGTGTTGTACTGATCGCCGTTTTGACATTCGATGATGTGTACTCTCCCTTGTGTTCAGCGCCATTTGTTTGGCGATATTATCACATGGAACTGGGCAAATTGGATTACTTTCCCATGGGGAGGGGAGAATTCTTCTGATTGCTTGTTAAAAGCATAGCTAAAGGAGTGGTGTAGAGAGGATGGATGGGGTATCTGGGAGATGGGGGTCACTTTGGGAATGATAAAAGGCTTTTCAAGAGGGATGGCCTACATTCATCAGAGGAGGGCATCTAGATGCTAGTGGACAAGTTTAAAGACTGCAGTGAGGCACTTTTAAACTAGCAGATCAGGAATGCAGATCAGATGCTAATAGGTGCATCCACTCAGCCAAGGAAGGCCTGGATAGCCTCTGCCCAGTGCTGGAAGACATGGAGGGAACAGTAGGGCATAGTGAATGTGGAGAAATGGAGTCTAGGGCAAGTTGCAGGAGAGTGTAAATAGGTATCTAGGAGGGAAGTGGAAGGAGTGAAACAGGGGCAGAGTTGGGGCAAAGGTGAGAGGTGAAAGGGAAATAAAGGGGTCAGGGCCAAAGAGTGGGGAAGCAGGTGACCTACAGGGTTGCAGTATTTGCATGAATACCAGGAGCATGGGGAACAAGACCACTGACCTGGGGGCAGTAGTGACAGAAGCACACTTGGATCTGTTGCTGATTACTGAGATGTAGACAACATAGTACCATGACTGGGACATGATGAAATGACACAATAATATGTAAGGGAGAGTGCAAAGGCTATGGAGAGTGAGAGTATGGGGAGAGTGAGTAGAAATGTGTGAAGTTGTCAAACTTTGTTCTGCAAAATAATTTGCAAAGTTTGCCAAATTCGTGAAGGGCAACGTGCAGACTTTGCAATGTTTTTGGCAGGCTAAGTGGCACTTTTTCATGAGAAGTTTTGCAAATTCACTGGCATTTCCCCAGAAAACTAAATGCAAAGTGGTGAAGTGCACAATTCCCGAAGTTGTTCATGTAGGCAAATTTCACAACTTCACCAGAACTTCAGCAAGGAAAAACTTTGCAACATGTCTAAAAGTGAGTACACAGAAACAAAATCAAATACCTCATACTTTGGGTGTTAAATTTTTGTGGACTCTCACAATCACCCAGGTGGAGCTGCTGGGTCATGTATGTTCCCACTTCTTTTCTCAAGATTACTTTTACCTGCTGAATACTCTACTATACATTTGCCTGGAAGTACCAGACTGCAGGGTGAAGATGCTGCACATATGCCACTGAATGCTTCCTCATAACATTTTAGGTTAAGAAGTTCTGTCATGCACACAAGTATTGCCCATGCAGTTACATGAAGTGTGAGTTGCCAATGCCCAGATAGTTCATAATTCTCTTTACCCACATTAATTTAGTATTTTTTGTCATTCTCATAGAAATCCAAACATATGAAACATTATATTCTAGTCTGTTTTTGCACACCAATAACCAGACGTATGCCTTGCTACAGTACTGCATGTCCTTGATACCACACTGCATTTCAGGGATCTTTGCAGAGGCAGTCTACTGTAGATACTCCACTCAGCTCCCTGAGAAGGCATTTTAATAGAACTCTGGAATACTGGGTAGGTCTTGCAGTTGTTGCTCAAACGAAGATGAGAACTAGCAGATCACAAAGATTGATCCTCTCCCCTTCCCCTCACCTCTGGAGGGTGTGGATGTTCTTAAATGAATTATGTACAGTTTTGTCTCAGGCAATACAGAGAAACAGAGATTCTGTCAGCAGAAAAGGTCTCTTGGTCTATCATGTCTGCCCAGTCCTACCCAACTATCGTTAAATGAGAGAGCCCTATAGTGGCTAAAAAGTGTTTAATGATTTAAAAGTAATTGCATTCTGTTTCAGATACCAAGCATCTCATTAGCTTATGAAAAAGCAGAGAATGACATCATGAACAGAAAACCACGTAGAAAGTTACAAGACAGACTGGTGAACCAAGAGCTTGTCGTGTACTCATACCTGCAAATAGGTAAGTAGGGACCTCATTAGTAAAGATCAAGTTTGAGGACTTTTAGTTCTCTAAGGGTTTTGTGCATGGTAATATTATTTTGATAACTGAGGGTCTCATTAAGACACAGGCTAGCATATACATTATTTATGTGGTGCTAGCTCACAAAGCCTTTCTTTCCAGTGCCACTCTGCTCACAGACAACCTTCACATCACTCCATCACCTCTGTCCACAGGCATGCAGCTCCATTCAGTGTCAGGATGCTACAAGAAGTAGACTATTCTTGGAAACCAGGCTTCCAAACAGAAGTGCAAATCAGAGGGATTGTGGGTCCATTGCTCTGGGATTATAGGATATGGCATTCTGAGGCTGCCTTATCCCCTTTCAAGGCACAAACTATTTTTCATCCAATCCAGAAATTGTCTGGTCAACTCATTGCTTGGCATTAGCACTGCCACCTGCCGTGTTAGTGACCCAGTTTTGGTATCAAATGTGAGTCATCAGTGGTCAACCATGAGGGAGAAGACTGAGTGTCTGGAGGAGTGCTCTTCTCTCCAAGGTAGGTGGTCCCACCTCCCACAGAGCACCTGACAGCCAATGGATGCTGGGTGTCAAGACACTTGGGAGGCCCAAAAAGGGCAATGAGACATTGGCAAGATGCAGTGCATCATTACACATTGGCATCTACAGGTGAAAAAAAAACAGAAGGCAGCAACGCCAGCCACAGGATGAAGGTACCATCCCACAGGGCAAGCACCACTGACTGGGCACCCACACCAAATTCTCCCTCAGGGAGAAGGGGTAATCACTCCCCTGACCCCTCTGTGAGGAGCAGGCTGTCAAAGGAACAAGGGGTAAGCCCCAGAAAAGGTGGGTGACTAGGCTTGGGAGGGTTGATTGGGAGAAGAGGAGAAACACGTAATAAAAAAAAAATATATCAGTATCCCTGCCAGCCCTTCCATGGCTTAGTGAAGGGACTTTCTCACAACATATTGGGCAAGTGGGACTCAGAAAACTGTTTGGAGTCATGGGGAAGAGAGAGATAGCACAGAGGTAATCCCATATGCCATCAATGCCATCTATGGGCCCAAAGCAATGTGCACCTGTCTTAAATGATGCCACAGAGTTGGTGCCTGTACCCTATTAGCTTCTACCTAACCACTCATGTTGTTCTGACAGTGCTGTAGGATCAGGCCAAGGGCAGTCATCCATGGATGAGGGAGTTTCTAGATGCTGCAGGGACCTCCAAATGTCTGGAGAGGGGGACTTCACAATTTATCAGCTGTCCCATTCACCAAAAGTGTGTCTTTGGACAGTGTGTCTTTAAGGTACCTCAGGAGGGGTAAGCTTATTGGCTGCTGTACATTTTAGTCACTTTTACAGTAACCAAGTATTCATATTTGTTATTCATGGTTAAAAATAGAAACAAAAAGGATAACACCTTAAAAAAGCACCCCTCCTCTCCAGGTGGCCAGGGCTAGCAGTTCCATGGCCATCAGTCACCCACCTCTCTTCAGTAGTTCACAGAACCAAAATAATAAAGAAAGACTGGTTAGGGAGAGATGGCACTGTAGCAAAGCTCTTTTTAGCGTGACCTTCACCTCTGTAGCCCAAATCATTTATATGAAAATAAGCCACTATCTGCAAGAAACCCCCAGCCACTGATCCATGACTAACTGGCACAGATTCTGGCCAGATCAGCAGTCCTTCCTCCCTAGCCAGAACTGTGGCAGTGTCATCTCTAAGTATGCAGTCAATGATAGTCTATACAGCATGAATCAGTGAGGTAAAAGGACTGGTTTGTATCATTCCATAACAACTGAGGTTTTTTTTGGGGGCATATATTTTAAATTTATGGACTAAATGCAAACACATGAATAGTGGGTATTACTATTTAATCTTCTTCAAGAAAATTCAAAATTTTCAAGATGTTTATTTAAAAACTGGACAAAAGATGGTACATAACAAATTAAGCCATTGCTCATTTACAACGTTTTCATGAGTTTCAAAATTCGTATGAAAAATGTTGTGATAAAATAAATACAGAAATAGAAATGGACAGAAAATGAACATCTCCCTCCATAGAGCCACACATACAGTATTGCAGTCTGAACTGCAAGCCATTAGCATCAATACCACAGAACTGCTTGCCTAGCTGGGGCAACCCATGTTGATATACCTGTCAGAGCTACCTGTATAATGTGAGTAGTCCCATCCCCCTCAGTTTCTTTTCTTCCATGAGTGATCACTCATCAGACTGCTGAAACTCCATCAACCAGAACTGCTGAAATGTAACACATTTTCTTGTCTTGCTTACTAAAACCATTGTTGCATTCTGTTGCTGGTGTAATCAAAGAAGCCAACACTTTTTTGTCTTTGCCAGTGTTGAATGAAGATATTTTGTGATTACTCTCAAAACCATTCTGTGAAATCCAGAACCATACTGTATACTTCAACCAGGCAATGAGTAGATGCCATCATATGACCTTGGAGTAATACCTATAGAACACAGAGAATGTCAAGTATGCATCCTCACTGGGATTGCCACCATGGCCGCAAGATTCAGCCTTGAAGGATGCCTTACGTCTCCTCAAGTGGTTCTCTGTCACCACTGAACCACTGCCATTCACTGAAGGATCAGTCCAAGAAGTCCTTGATGGTGCATCACCTCAATGTGGGACAAGTTCCCCAAAGTACTGGTTTCCATTGTCAAGTCATAAGGCAGCTTTGTAGCCTCCATTGCTAGCCCAACAGTCACTGAGACACCAAGGTCAAGTGCTGGCCCACTCTTGCCTGCTAATGCCAGTCTACAGTTTACAAACAGCACATCACCAAAGGCCTTGTCTCACCATCACGGTTTTCATAGACACTGCAATCTGGTGCCATTGTTGTTAGTGCTATTGTCCTGGATACTGTCTGATTTACAGTACGATCTTGATTATCTGAACTGATTGGGAGACAAGAAATTAGTTCAGATAATCGGGAGTTTGTAAAACTGGGAATAAAATGTTTAGAGTGTATTCACTTGGGAGACATGCTACCAGTTCATTAGATGGGGATGTCCATATAATGAGGGTTTGTTAGATTGAGATTCTTCTGTACTCCGAAGACTATTGCCTTCCTTGCTGTTGACAGTTATGTTTGCTCAGCCCCTGTTTTCACTCTATTAAATGCAAGCCAGGTGTAGTGAAACTGCTGTCCCTGCTCTACTACCAATATACCCCATGACAGAATGTGGATCCTGTGGTTCCTTTTCTGCTTTCTAAACCTGAGAAAGATGAGGATGAGTATACTTTAGATTTCCTGCATGATGATGAAGGGGGATTTGGATGATGAGGTTGCCATTTATGGGGTGGACTCCAGTCCTACAGTTTCCACAGGCAGTGAAGACACAATGCTTCATGCCCACAGGTCTCCTGAAGATACCTCTTTTAGGCTTTGATGTGTTTCATGTAGAACAGAGTAACTTTGCTGCTGAGGAAGAGAACTCTGTTAAATGGAATGTGTTTAAATTCCTGGAAGTTCCTACTGCTGACTCAGTGATCAGCCCTCCTATTTACTCTGTTTTTGAGGTTGTTAAAATGGGAGTATTACTTAATCCTGACAGTCAGTTTCCCGACATCCCAACATCTCGAAGCCACAATTCAGACACCCGTTTGCCCAACACTTCAATGTTCCATGCAGTGGAGTTTGCAATCTTAAATACAGGGGGTGCTGGGGCAAAGCCTCCCCGAAATGTGAAAAAAAATCTGCCGCAGGCAGCATCCTGATTGTCAGGCAACCGGCCATCGGGATTGTGGCTTTGGAATGTTGGGTGTCGGGGATCTGACTGTTGGGATTAAGTAGTGTAAAATGGCATCATGACATAGATCTACTGTTCTTCTCTGCCTGCAGTCCCTCAGAAGATAAATAGCAATCAATACCCTGCCTCCTTCACCAAGTCTTTGTACACCATCCAGCCTGAAACACACTTGATGGTAATTATGGCTGTTCATGAACAGTCTAAAGCACCTTGACTTATGAACAATAAGCCCCTGATAAGGAATGCAGAGAATGACATGTGAAGCCTGTGGATACCCTCATAACTTGTCTGGGTGGTGTGCACAGTGGAGTCTCCATGGTGGGAGGGTGTAAGGGGAGGGGTTGGGATTGGAGTATAGTTTTATTAAGTAGGGTAGTTAATGTTATTTTCCAATCAGGCGGGTATTGTCTATGTATCTGTTCAGCCTTACGGCCTACATCTTCATGGACTGTGGTCTCCCTACTGGTTCAGTGGACATATCTGGATTAGCTGAATAGAGGGGAGCCACAACAGTGATTATGAGTTTTTGTACTGCTTAATTGCCATATTTGTATGCTGTAATGTAGTATTGTTGTGGTTGGTGTTTGTATCTATAATATACTCAATAAAGTACATTTATTTGAAGAGAATGACATGTGGTGGGAAAACATAGAAACATAGAAGTTGATGGCAGATAAGGCCCGAAAGGCCCATCCAGTCTGCCATTTTTTTTTCTCTACCTTATAAATGTGCCTTTGCTCTGTCAATGGCGTATCTATTCATACTCATCTGTATTGCTCCCTTATGCCTATCCCATGCCTGTTTGAAGCCCTGCACTGTATTCATATCCACCACTTCCTGAGGTAGGCCATTCCATGCATCCACCACCCTTTCTGTGAAAAGGAACTTCCTCACGTTACCCCTTAATTGGCCTCCCTCTAATATCATGCTGTGTCCTCTTGTCCTGCTATTTTTCTTATATTGAAATATGTTCGACTCTTTCACCTTGTAAATGCCCTTAAGGTGTTTGAATGTTTCAATCATATCACCTCTCTCCCTCCTTTGCTCTAGGGTATACATATTGAGCTCCATTAATATGTCCTCATGTGTTTTCTGATGCAGTCCCTGCACCATTTTGGTTGCCCTTCTCTGGACTGCCTCAATTTGGTTACTGTCCTTGTGAAGGTGTGGCCTCCAGTACTGCACACAGTACTCCAGATAGGACCTAACCAGTGTTTTGTAAAGAGGGATTATTACCTCCCTCTTCTGACTTGTGTTACCCCAACTAATACACCCTAACATCCCCCTAGCCTTACCTACTGCTTTAGTGGTCTGCTTGGATGACTTCAGGTCATCAGTGATGATGATGCCCAAGTCTTTTTCTTCCCTTGTGACTGCCAGCAACTCCCCTCCCAGCCTATAGGTGGCTTCAGGGTTTATCTTCCCTATGTGCATGAGCTTACACTTCTTTGCATTAAACCCCAGTTGCCACCCTTCCGACCATTTTGCTAGTTTATCCAGACCTCTTCTCATTCTAACCACCCCATCGGGATCATCTACTCTGTTGCAGATACAGTGAATATAGTGCAGGGCTTCAAACAGGCATGGGCAGGGAAACCCTAAACACAGGTACACCCTGGGAGGGGAGGCGCTGGAGGCCTCAACAGGGGAAAAAGACCTAGGGGTCATGGTGGATGCATGTATGAATAACTCTGAGCAGTGCAGGAGAGCGGCTAGCAAGGCAAACAGGATGTTGGGATGCATCGTGGGGATCACCTCTAGGAGCAGGGAAGGATTCTGTCACTGTACAATGGACTGGTTAGACCACACCTTGAGTACTGTGTACAGTACTGGAGACCACACTTGAAGAGGGACATACAGCTCCTGGAGAGGGTACAGGAGAGAAACTAAGATGATCAGGGACTAGGGGTTTAGCGTATGAGGACAGACTTGAGGAGCTCTGCCTGTTTTCATTGGAGGAGAGGAGATGGGGGACATGATTGAGGTCTTCAAGCACCTCAAGGGAATAAATAGGGTAAACATGAAGGGGATCTTTAGACTAAAGCAGGGAGGTATCACCAGAGGGCATGGTTTGAAGTTGGAAGGTGGAAGGGTGAGGGGGGAAAGAGGAGGTTTTTCACTGAAAGGGTGGTGGACCCTTGGAATGCGCTGCCTGGTGAGCTGGTTCGGAGATCCACAGTGGAGGGCTTCAAGAGAGGGTGGGACAGACACAGAAAGCAGATGTATCAGATAATGGCCTGGCCCAGGGGGGTGGGGATGGATGATAGGGGTTTCTGGAACACAAGGGGGGGAGGGCCTGGGCACCCAACTAGGGATCTGAGGTTCGAGCAGACTCGATAGACCATAAGGCCTAATCTTCTGGCAATTAGTATGTTAGTATGTTAGATCTTGGTGACATCTGCAAACAGACAAACCTTACCCTCCAGTCCATCTGCAATGTCACTGATGAAGATATTGAAGAGGACTTGTCCCAGGACTGATCCCTGAGGTACCCCACTTGTGACCTGCATCTCTTCTGACTGTATACTATTTACCACCACTCTCTGTTTTCTGCCCGCCAACCAGTTTGCCACCCAGTTGACCAACTTCTGACCCACCCCGAGCCTACCCATCTTATTAATCTTCTATGTGGAACAGTATCGAAAGCTTTGCTGAAGTTGAGGTAGGTGACATCAACTGCTCCCCCTTGGTCCACCACTCTGGTTACCCAGGCATAGAAATCTATGAGATTAGTTTGACAGGACCCTCCTTTTATAAACCCATGCTGTCTTGGATCCTGTGCTCCTATGGATTCCAGGTGTTGCACATCCTTTCCTTAAGGAGTGCCTCCATAATCTTGCACACTACTGAGGTAAGACTGACTGGTCTGTAGTTCCCTGCCTCCTCCTCCTTGCTGCCACTTTTGTGGAGCAGGATCACATGAGCCCTTCTCCAGTTTTCTGGGACCTCTCCTGTGCTCAGAGACTCACTAAACAGTTCTGATAATGGCTCTGCTAGTTCCACCTTTAGCACCTTTAGTACCCTGGAATGTATGCCATCAGGTCCCATTGCCTTGTCCACCCTGAGCTTATCGAGGTCTTGTAGGACCCTTTCTTTTGTGAAGGGACTACTGCTCACCTCCCTCCCCCCTGTGTCCATGGAGCTGAGCTGTGGGCCCTGCCCTACCTTCTCTTCAGAAAATACTGAGCAGAAGTATCTATTTAAGACAGATGCTTTACATGGTCCTCCTCCTCCTCCTCCTCACACAGCTCCTTATCCCACACAGACGTATGCCTCTTCTTCATTAGGCTTCTGTATTTTCAGTTACCAGGCTTATATGATTAAGTATCAGAACAGCCTGTGGAAGTCTCTGAAACCCATTGTGAACAGTATACCGGATAGCTTTTCCAAGGCCTAGCTCTGTTTTACATAGGGATTGGAAGCTGGTAAGCATTTCTGCTTTCTGCTTATTTCACTGCCTCAGGAATTTGCCCACACAGATATTCCTGTCTGCATGTTGCTGGTTTTGCTACTGTCAATCAGCAGTCAGTGGTTAACTCTCCCTTATGTGGCCAGAAACTACCTGATATTGATGTGGAGCTACAGGGTTCAAAAAATGAATTTGCACTCTCTCAGGGCACTGACTTCTTAGCCTGCTGGGTGGCAGCATTTTTTGTAATGGTACCTGCTTTACTTGTTCCAAGGGTATGGGGGGTGTGAGTCAGCCACCCCATGGCCTTCCAGAAGCAGCAGGTTTTGAAGCCTTCTTTAAAGTACCCAAATGTAAGGGACAGGGTCATGCTCTGCCACCCCTCCACCTCTTTCTCATTCCGTCCTCTTCCTGTAACTCTGCCAGGGGTTCATATTGGGATCAGGATCTCTCTGTTTTAGTCAAGTGGCAGGAGATGACATCAGACAGGTACAGTAGGTCCTAGATATTATTCATGAGGACCATGCTCTGTGGTTAGTAAACCAATCTCTCGTGGGCATCTCCAGCCCTCACTTTTAGCCTCCAGTACACTTAACAGTCATAAAGGGTGAAGTGGGCACTGTTATGGAAAAAAGGGTGATTCAGCCCATACCTCTGCTCAAACAGAACCAGACTTTTTATTCCTGGTATTTTCTGGTAGGAGATTAAACAGGAAATGTAGTACATCCTGTCTTAGTCCTTTGGGAATTCAATGAGTACATTACTTACAAACATTTTGCAAGGTATCTCTTCAGTCACTCCTGTTGATACAGGGTACTGTCTCTGCCCCCGGACATATAGGACACTTGCCTGCATATCAAGATCAGATGCTGCTACCAGCAGTACCTGTGCTTAATTCTGTAGAGCCAGCACTCCCCATTTCATGTCTTGCTGTTCAGATTATCATTGGTGCCATCTTCCAAGGATCTCCATCAAGTGTTTTGCTGCAGAAGCCTCAGCCTTGTATGGAAAGGCCCTGTAAGTAGTCTCTTATCTGGATATTGGCTTCTTAAGGTCTCCTCCAGGAATCTGGTAATACAGACCTTGTACCAGATTTACCAGTTGTTTGATCATCTGAACATTCTGATCAATGAACACAAATCTGTTCTATTGCCTTGCTAGCAACTGCAGCAGCAGTCTGGGATACCACTTAGGTGTTAAGAGTTTCTCCCAATTAACTGTGCATCTACTTGGATTGCTCAGGCAATCTTGTTTGCCTCCAGAAACTCTCATTATAAAATCCTTGTGCAGGATTTTGTGCCTGATGGTGGCTACAGTTATGACTGTTCACTGGCCACCATCTATAAACACATTCAGTTTCAGTTAATTGATTTTACTGGAAAAGGCATTGTGAAGAAAAGCTCCCCATTTTCATATGCGCCCAGTTTTAAAGAAAGATACAAAACAGATTCAATACATCAAAACAGTCTGTTCAAGGATACACAGTATGGTACAAACAGTAGTACAATTTACAAGATAAGAACTGTGACAACCCACCTCTCCCTCTGGGCTGAAACAGCTTTTAGAGAGGTGCCTATATTTGGGTATTCGCTGCCACCAACTGGATTCGTCCAGCGCCACCCTTCAAGTTCACAAACTTGAATAATCAAACATGCAATTGCACAAGTTAAAGTCTGGTAGTGTATCCCTCTCATGTAGTGGATGCTACACAGAGTTTACTTCAGCCAGTGGAAACCAAATATTACCTTAGAAAAATGACATCACAGTCACAACTGTTGAACAAATAAATAGCATTTTACTTAACAGAAAGAGCAATGAGCATGTACAAGATATATATTTACAACACAAGAGAATAACACTCATACAGGAAAAGTAAACAAATGTTTTTAAATAACAGATGGCAAAAAAAGGCTATGACTGAAATATACTATCACTAAACTTACCCTTTTCTGTCCTTCTAAGAGACACTGGACCCTATTCTAACTGCCAGCTGCCACGGACATAGCTACAAGGTAGGCTCCAAACTTATGTTTCCCCTTCCAGCTTCCCAAAGCAAGAGAGCCTTCTCTGTCTTTCAGAAAGTTATATACTCTGTGGAGAATAGGTCATTCCTATTCTCCCTTTGAATGCACCAACCAACTAACATGTATGTATTTAATTGTCCCAATCTGAGTGAACACCTATCGGTGACCAATTATATTCCCTTTATACCTTAAGTTTACATTTGAATGATCCAATCCATTCAAACTGCCCTGTGTACATGTCTGCAGGTCTGTGTGTATATGGAGATGTCCACTCGAGATTTATGACCCAGCTCTTATCTAGCAGCTAAGAATTCCACAAGCTGGATGCTGCTGGAGAGAGGCTTTTAGCCTGAGTGTATTTTTTCTAAACTACTAAAAAAATAAGGCACCTACAGAATCTAAACCATTAACTCTTTCCTTTCCATTTCTGCTACAAGAACGAGTTTATTTCTAAACAATATTATAATCAGACACTGTAGGACAATCAAAACAGTAGTACAATTTACAAGATAAGAACAATGAGTTTGTTTCTAAACAATTTCATAATCAGACACTGTGGGACAATCAGTAATAGGCACTGAGGACCAAGCAGAGGAGAAGGTCATGTGGGTAGAGTCATAATAATACAGAGGGAAAATACAAATGAAGCAAGGAGTTTGGAGTGCAAAGGAGAGGAGAGTGCTGGAAAAAAAAAGGAGGTGTAGAGTAGCAGAGCGGTACAGTCAAGTGGGAGTACATTTGCAGCAAAAAGACAGTGATAGGTGGGTCTTAAAGTTGAATTTAAATGAGGCAGAGGATTGACACTGGATGAGAGAGGTGGGAAGGGTGTTGAAGAGTTTGGTGCCTTTGAAAGTGAGGGTGTTTTGGCCATGGGTAGTACGACAGTACGGGGCAACAAAGGAGAGGGAGGAGAAGCATCAAGTGGTCCTAGGGGGATCAACAGGGAAAATAGATTGGATGCTGGGAGGGAAGAAGGCTGAGGGAAAGCTTATGGAAAAAGATAAGTATCCTGCTGTGGAGTCTGTCCTCAAGGAGGAGCCAGTTTGAAAGGCTGCAGAGGTCACAGTGGTGGGTACATCTGGGCAGTCCAGTAACAAAACAGATAATGTTATGATAGGTAATACGGAGCTTGTTCATACTATTCAGAGAAAGAGGGGGGGAGGTAGACAAGGGCTCCATAGTCAAAAAGAGGAAGTAGAAAACTAGTAGTGAGGAGTAGTTTTGATTCGGAGGTGAGGAAAGGCCTGGCTCTATAAAGCGTGCTGATCCTTTGGTGGACTTTTTTGATTAGTAGGATTATGTGGGTGTCAAAGTTCAGGTGGCAGTTGAGGTGCAAACCAAAATATTTGAACTTGGACACTGGATGAGGTTGCCATCATTGTCATGGATGGAGAAATCAAAGGCAGTAGTTCTATAAGGGTTTAAGAAGACCATGGATTTGGTTTTCTTCATATTTAGCACAAGCCCATGTGAAGAGAACCAGAAATGAAGAGCAAGAAAACCACACTGAACCTTGTCACATAGAGAAGAGGGGTTCTTATCCTTCCAGTAGGGGGCAGCATCATCTACATAAAGGATGAATTCAGTGTACTGGCAAATGTCCAGGAGGGAGTTGACTGTGATGGTAAACAGGAGAGGGACGATAATCGATCCCTGTGGTATGCCACAATTTATGGGGCAGGAGTTAGAGATGATGCCATAAATGGTGGTTTGATGGGACCTAAGACTGAGATAGCTGTGGAACCAGCTGATGACGTTAGACTGGAGAGGGTGGTGAGGAGGATATTGTGGTCAACAAGGTTGAAAGCTTTCATGAGGTCAACAAAGACTGAATCCATGTAAAGACCATCGTCTGAAGCCCTATTGATGACATTAGTGATTTTTATGAGAGCAATCTCGGTGTTGTGGCCTGCTCTAAAACCATGCTGTGCTTCAGTGAGAAGGTCATTTTCCTTGAGGAAGTGTACTATTTGAGTGTGGACAATTTTTTCTAGGATTTTAGAGAGGGAGGTGAGGAGGGAGATAGGTTTGTAGTTGTTAATGTCATCTTTAGGCCCTGATTTATGCAAGGGTTTGATAATGACACGTTTCCATTTAAGGGACATACTGCCGGAGCAGAGGTAGTAGTTGAAAATGTTTGTCAGGGAGACGGCTAGTTATTCTTAAACCATTTTAAAAATCTTGAAGTAAGTATTGTCCTGGCCAGTGGAGGGAAGGAGGGGTTGTTGCTTTTGATTAGTTTAATCACCTTAGTGCAGGAGAGGTAGCGACAGTAGAAAATAGGTTGGGGATTGGGGTGGACTGGAGGGAAGGCATGGTAGAGGTGTGGAGGTTAGACTTATACTTTTCCAGGTTACCAAAATGGTTATTGAAAAGTGTTGTGGCTTTGAGGGGATCAGAGACCACCTGGCTTCTGGAAGAAAGGGTGACTTGTTTGTTGGATGGTTCAGGATGGTCCAGGTGTGCTTGGGGTTTCCATGTGAGCTATGTTGTTTTTCAAAGAGGATGTTTACTTTCGCAGCATGCACTGTAGACTTACAGTGATTGTGAAGGGTTTTATACTGTTAGAGGACGTGAGGGGAGCTTGTTTTTCCTGTATTTCGTCCATGCTTTGTCTTGTTCCCTTATGAGTTTGCGGATGTAGTAAGATATCCATTCCTGGCTGTGGCCTTCTACCCTGATTTTTTTCAAGGGGATGAGTGAATCACAGACAGAAAGGAATTTTTCTCTGAATTCATTTAGGGCTGATTCTATGTCTGTAATGGAATCCGTGAAGGACCAGTCAATGTCAGCAGCTACAGTAGCAAACTCGGAGAGGCTGAGTTTTTTAAGCTGATGGGAAAAGATGAATTTGTGTTTGCAGTGTGTTTTTTTTTTGTGGACTAGAAGCAGTATACAGCACAGTGGTCACTGTTGGAGTCGGGCAGTACCCTTGAGGAGAGAGGTCCATTGCCAGTCTTGTAATTTGTGCATGTGGCAGAAGTAACGATTTGTTGGAGGCTAAGGCTATTAATAGATTCCATGGCTAAGGTGGACAGGGGGGATAACCAATTAAGAGTGAAATCCCTGATAATGGTCCATTCTTGTCAAAGGGGGAGAGGGTTCTTGAGGGCAAGGAAGACCTCAAGGTCATTTGGAGGAGTGCCAGGGAGAAGATAACCCACACTGATGGTGATGTCCTTGGTGCTTCCAAGAATATTGTTGATTGAGAAGGATTCAAGGGAACAGGTTGCAAGGGGTAGATCTACTGTAGTTCCATAACAGAAAGGTGGCTTGTGACCCAGAGTAGGCATCCACCACCCCTTTTTCCATGTCTGCCTCTTCTATAGAGGGAGTAGCATTCTAGGTTTACTTCTGAGGAGGGGATCTTGTCAGTGAGCCATATTTCTGTGAGTGAAATGATGTTGAAATGGTTGACAGAAAGCCAGGATTTAAGGAGATATTTTTTAGCTATTAGCCTCTGGATGTTGAGGTGCAGAAAATTTTGCTTTAGGGAGACAGGGAGTCAATTGCAGGAGAAGAAAAGGGTACGGGGTTGGGGTGGAACGACCCAGAAATGAGAAGGATGAGGAGGAGGAGTCTCCTAAGTCTGCTATAGGCAAGGAAGACTAGCTTAAAGGATCTTACTCTAGTGAGGTGTTTGGTGATTACCTGGGAATTGCACAGGAAACTGGAGATTTTGAGCAGGAGGCAAAGCTTTTTGGAGTGGGAGAAAGGAGTAGCGGAGAGGGAAATTAGAGGTCGGTGGGTGGTAACAGGGTGAGGGGTTTTATTTGGGGGAAGGAGGTGGAAGGGGGGTCTGGGAGAGGCAGAAATATGGTATGTAGGGGGCCGTGAGGGTGAGAAAAGCATGAGAGGTGAGAGGAGGGGCTGATTTGGAGCAGGAGGGAGGAGAAAAGAGGGGAGGAGTTCCACTTGGAGATGAAAGTTAGAAAGATGAGAAAGGGAGGCAGTGGAAAGGTTACATGGAGAGGCATTGCTGAGAGCAGCGGTAACCTTTTCAGGAGCTAGGGGATAAGCACAGTGAGGGGTGAAGTTAGAAAAACTGAAAGAGGTGGTGAAATAGGAAGGGTAGAGTGAGACAGGCTAGCTGTAAAGCTAAGATCAAAATTAGCTTTGCAGTTGGAGCCCTTTAAGAACAGGTGGGAAGTGGCACTGATATTAAGATAAGGTGATAGGTGAGCGGTGCTCATGGGTGACAAAAGTGCATTTAAAGAGTGCTGGGGCTGGGAGGGTGGGCAGGAGAAAATTCAATTAACAGAAATCCAGAGGAGAAGGAAAAAAAAGGTTACAGAGAGCAGTTTCAGTGAGAGAGCTGTACAACAAATAGGGAGCAAGGAAAGATTCAAACCAGCCAATGGCAGCCAGGGAGAGGAAGGTAGACAGCCAGTCTGAATCACGGCTTTGGATGCCGAGTCAAGAGGGTCCTTGGATGGTTCTGCATGGCCAGTGGCTGCAAACCATTCAACCCCTGGCTCACCCGGTTTCTGACATGTCTCATTTTAGGAAGGCCCTCTGTTGGTGTCAGGACTGGTCCCTCAGGGGAACCCATTCCTCAGTCCCTCTCCTCACCTGGTCCTTATCACAGATGCTTCATGGGTGGGATAGGAGACTCACATGGGTGTTTTCAAGACCCAGGGTGTTTGGGATCAGTAGGAACACTCTCTCCACATCAACATTACGAAGATATGTGATGTACTTCTTTGCCTAAAGGCTTTCGTTCCACACATTCATTGCCATCCCCTTCTGGATTGAAGCTTATTGTGTTGCACCACCTAAACAATCAGGGTGGTACCCACTCCTTTAAAGCAGAGAAAGCAAATTGTAATATTTGAATGATTTGCCATTGACTAGGGAGAGGGTGTGCACTAGGTTATCTGCTCTGAGTTGTGCAATGGCCAGTTGCACCCCTAGTGAGAAATTGATTAAAGGTTTGTGAATGAGCAAGGGCTGAGCAACTAATTTTGGATTGGTACCCACACCTGCCTCTTCAGCTGAGAGACCATGTGTGTCTGGGAATGAGCTCTGGTTCGTGACATACACATCATGGCCACTTTCCTTCTAGGCTCTAGGAATGCACTTGGCCATGCTCTCAGACGTTCAGTGGATCCATCCCACAAGTGGGAGCTTTTGGATGACATGGTCACAGAACTACCAAGCTACTAGGCTGGCTGACTAGATCCTGTGTGGCTGGCTGTTTGTGTTTGTCTCTGTCAGTAGCTTAGTTTTTGTGGTTTTTCATGTGTTTCTGCTTGGAGGAACTGGACCATTCTTGGACATATCATCTATGAACATTTCCTGGACTAAGAAACTGCAAAACATCACCAGCAAGTATTGCCATTCTGATCATAAATCAACTTTTTTGGAAGCCATCAAAATCAAAAGTAAGGTCAGTAATTCTGTTATACAAGCTCTGAGTTGTGAAGTTCTGCATTCTGTATTGAATCCACATTTCCATCTGACTTGTTTTAAAGGATGTGTGTGCTTGTCTTTGAGGTCCATTCTCAACCATTTTGAAGAACAAAGGGAAGATACTAACAAAGGATTTTTATATCATGCATATGCCCCAGGCCAGTGTTCATCACCTACAGGAATTTAACACAGTCTGGGTCTTTGATCTACAGTAACAACAGTTTTCTGGTCCCCAGTAGCTCACCATGAGTCACTCTGGAACACTTACTCCTGCTACAGCAAACATTTGCAGTCTCCTGCCAAAACTTGATGCCCTGTAAATATTTGTAAATCAGCACAAGCCAGACATACTTGCAGTTGTTGAAACCTGGCTCTCACCTAATATCTCAGACATGGCTATTACCTTGCCAGGGTACAACATTTTCTGACTTGACAGAAATGCTAAAAGAGGTGGTGGCTGCGCCTTATATCTCAAAGACTCTCTCCAAGGCCACCCTCTAAAACACCCATCTCTGACTCATCCTCCCAGATTCTCACTGTCAAAGTTATACTAGGGGCCCACAATAAAGCCCTGTCAATTGTCACAGTTTACATCCCCCTGAAGAACAAGGAAAAGGCCTCAACTCAGTCCTTGACCTCATCATCCCAACCACCTGACTCTGAGACAATCCTCATGAGTGACTTTCATATCAACTAGCTTGCTGTGGAATCAGAGGGCATCATAGATGCCATCTCCTCAGCAAACCTTACTCAACTGGTTGCCTCCCCCACTAGGAAACATTACAAAACAGGCAAATGTACTCTCCTGGACTGGATACTGACCAGCCACCCACCCTGCATCTGAAACGTTTCTGTCCTTCCTGACACTCTAAGTGACCATTCCCCTGTAATCTGCATCTGGACAAATAAATTTACCATGACCCCCCCCAAAATTAATCAACAGCAGAGTCCTTCCAGCGGGCAGTTGAAACACCTAAAATCCTGCCTAAGACTGCAAGATCGGTCCCCAATCTTCCATGCTCCAGATGTCAACAGTGCCCTTGACTTCTTCACTAAAACATATAATGCTGTCTGTGACTCTCGTGCCCCTTTCAAAAAGTGGAAAGTCAAAGGCCTGTGCAACCCCTGGCTCTCCTCTGAACTACTAGCACAACTAAAATCCAGGGACCATCTCTGGGTATGGGCTCAGGCAACTGAAAAGCAAATTGACATGCAGAATTATAAACAAGCTCATAATAACTGCACAAAATTAGTCCACCAGCAGAAAAGTACCTACTATAAGGATGCCCTGACAAACACTTGGGGCAAGGGGAATTCATAGTGGAACAATATTAAAGAAATTACAAGAAAGCAGACAAAAACCTCACCCACTATGCTGGTCGTAGATGGTATCACAATGCTGGACCCGACTACCATTACAAGTTCATTTAACTCAGCTTTTACTGACCTCAGCTCTGTTCTTCCACCTGACTATTTCAATGAAGCCAACCCCCAAACTCTTCCCCTCAAGTCCCACCCTCTCTCTAAACTGGCCTCCATTCTACTTCAAATCAGTCAAACCGTACGAAGCTTGCAACTACATCAGTAAAGCTATCGCTAGGTCCAAGTCAAGTAGGGACTCCCTTGACCTCAAGCTGCTTGCCCTCACCCTCGATGAGGTCCTCCTACCATTAAAAAAAATCTTCAACCTCTCCCTCTCTATTGGCCAGTTCCCTGACAGATGGAAATCCACCTCTGTCACACTGGTCCACAACAGCGGGGACAGGGCCCTCCTGGTGAACTATCAGCCTGTCTCCATATTACCCCCACTCTCCAAGGCCATACAGCGTATAGTATCGGGCCAGCTTATGGAATATCTTGATAAATATGATGTCCTGTGTGCTCAACAGCATGTCTTTAGAAAAGGTCACAGTACCACCTCAGCCCTCCTTGAATTCACTGGTGCAATCCATAGTGCCTTGGACAATATCCTTCTTACAGGGGCGGTCTTCATTGATTTGATGAAGGCATTCGATACCGTCCAACATCACCTACTGCTCTCTCAGCTGCTAAATACTGGACTGTCCCCTAAATCTACATCCTGGTTTATGAGCTACCTGGAAAACCGCTCACAAAGAGGGAAAATAGCTGACATTCTCTCTGATGCCAGACCAGTGCACTCTGGAGTGCCACAAGGGGTCAATCCTAGGGCCACTTCTCTTCAGCATCTTCCTAAATATTCTTCCACAATCCTGTCTGGAGCAACTCCTCCTATACACTGATGACGGTGTCATCCACTCCACCCACAAGGACCCCCACCTTCTGCAAAGCAAGCTACAGTATGGCTTCTCCTCAGTTGAAAACTGGTTCAATAAACACAAATTTGTCCTCAACTATTAAAAAAAGAAAGTCCGTGCTCTTCTGCAGCTCTCAAAACAGGCACCGGGACCACCCCCTCACTATTGCAAACTGCCTAAAGTGCAATCCTAGAACAAGTGCAAACCTTCAAATACCTTGGAATCACTCTTGACAGTTGTCTATCGTATGGGGCTCACATTGACAATGTTGTCAAAGTGACTAACACATGTATTGGCCTGCTTTACAGGCATAGGTAGTGCCTAACTCCGGAAGCCTTAAGGATCGCAGTTCAGAGCTCGGTGATCTCAACTATTGACTATGGCCTCATCATCTACAGTTCCGCTTCCACCACCGCCCCTCAGGTGCATATCTATGGCTTTGAACAAAGCTTGCCGGCTCATCACTGGATCCCATCATCTCACCCATACGTGTGACCTATATGCCCAAACTGGTTGGCTTCAACTCTCAAGTCGCATCAAGTATCTAACATGCATAATGGCTAAAAAAAAATTGATGGGCTTTGTCCCCCTGGAGATTAAGCTCTGCTACAACCTGCACAGAATCCCCTCCTCACCAGGGGCTCTGAATCTCAATTACTGCATATTCCAAGATGCCGGACCTCACAGGGACAAAGATCCTTTGCCTAGAGAGCTCCCAGATGGCTAAATGGTCTCACCAGGGACATCTCCTCACTACCTAAGCTAGGCCCATTCAAATCTAACCTTCACCTATTCCTCTCTGCCTCTAGCACATGTAACTGTCTTCTCTAACCTGCTGTTCCCTTTTTTTGGCACTTGTCCCTTCTCATCCACCCCCTACTCTCCTCCTCTACCTACCCCTCTCCTCCTCCTCCTCTTACTTGCGCTTTTCACTTGCACTTCCTGTGTGTTTTGACAATTGCCTCTGGCAGCATCTTCTTCTCATGTCTCACCAAGTTCTCGTTATCAATGTTATCCCTGTCCTGTGCATGGCCCTAGTACCACCTAATTTGTATGTATTCATGTGATGATAAACAACTGTAACCTGTTAGTAATAATTAATGTCCTGCTTGTTTGTTCTCATCCTGATGTGGAACCTTTGTAAAAGAGCCTTGGCTCAAATGTAATTGTAATCCTAGACTCCTAATAAATAAAATAAATAAGCTGAGGTACTAGTGATCACAAACTCTATTGTTATTTGCTTAGTGAGTTTGTAGACTATCTTGTATGGGTGCCAAGTATGGGGATTACAGTCAGGAAAACCAGACAGTGCTATTTAGCACTGTTGTACTGTCACAACACCTAGCCAATAATCAGATTTCCACAGAGACTGAACTTCTTATATAAACAAGTAATTGCCACTCATTTTCAGTTCAAACACTGGACATCAAAAATATATTTGTATACATTACCACGTTTTCCATCAACACACATTCAGGATTAAAGCACTGGTAGCCTTCATATTGCACTCAAAATACAGCTGCACCTTAGAAATATGCCACAGAATATTGCGTTGTCTGCCCGGCCATTATAGGAACAAACTTGAATTCCACTACTGTCTCCTTAACAGGATTTACAGCCAAAGAGGGGGTTCAAAAGGATGTGCACCGATCATGCTTGCACACGGATAAGCTTACATATCGCCATGTGGGCTTCATCAGAGCAGCTGCACTTTGAGTGCAGTATGAAGGCCATCAGTGGTTTAATCCTGATTGCATGTTGATGGATAACATGGTAATGTATACAAACACATTTTTTATATCTGGGGTTAGGACTGACCATGAGTGGCTATAAATTGTTCTGCACGAGAAGCTGAGTCTCTGAGGAAATCTGATTACTGGCCAGTTAGTGTGACAGTACAACAGTGCTTAACAGCACTATCTGTTTTTCCTTTCATGGTCACAGAACTCTTGCTCATTGAAGACAGTCTGAGATGGACATTTTTGTGCCCCACCCCCAAAGAAAAACAGACACTTCAATGCTCACTCCCGCTCCAGGGACTGGAGATTTTTTGTATTAAACTATTGTTCCCCATGAGGGGGAGGTATTTGTAGGTATTTCCCTCTGATTCAGGAGGTATTGGTGAAGCTGAGGTGGAAACCTGCTATCATGATTTTGACGACGTTGTTCTTGCCCAGAGAAATGTGGTTACCTTCACTCTGGCAGATTGCAGTGGAATCCCTTGCCCTGCTTGCTCTATAAGGAATGCTGCTTATGCAAGACCAGGGCAGCCTACTGCGCTTTGATCATCAGTCCCTGCAGCTCCAAGCTGGGCTCCTGAGAACAAAGAACTGTCCTGCTTTGGGGTCTTCCCAGTAGTTTCTGATGCTCTTTTGGTGGCTAGAAAGTCCTCTGCCTGGCTAAAATGGGAATATTTTAGTACTTGGTATGCCTCTCACTCACTGGAGCCTGTGTGTTTTGGACTGTCTCATGCTCCTCTCAGTCTGGCCTGCACTAATCTTTGGTGAAAGTATATCTAGTAGTAATTTCTTCCTTTTCTGCCCTTTCCAAGGGCAAGTCTGTTGCTCAACTAGAGGTGTCTCATAGCTTCCATAATGGGCTCCTGAATTTGCATCCCCTAGTCCATTGACGGTTCTAGTTTCAGGACCTTAATCTGAGTCTACTAAGCAAGCTCCTTTAACCAGCTGCCACTTGTGACCTTCATTTCCTTTCTTGCAAAATACCTTTTCTGGTGGCAATCACCTTAACTTGGAGTGTCTCAGAGCTGCAGGCTCCAGAAAAAAAATCATCTTCGAGGTGGGTGGAGCAAGATGGCGGCAGTGCTGTGCTGAGCATCTTGCAGCTCTCTGTATTTGACAGTAATCTGCCTTCTCTGCCTTGGATGGTATTTGTTGAATGCTAATTTTCTCCCCTTTGGAGAGCAAATTTGGTTGTGCTGATTTCCTGGTCCATATCAGCTTCTGCGATCGGAGATCTGAAACACTAGGTTCTGCTAGGAGGATAGATAGGGATTTTAGCACTAGGCAGGGCTGGGTTTAGTGAGGTAGTAGTATGAGTCAGCTTTTTTATTTTAGAGAAGAATACCTGAACTCTACCATTTTGAAGTGCAGGACCTGAGGCATAGTCTGCTCTTCGCCTGACACCCGGACTCGTCAACAGCAATATTCCTGCAGGGGCTAGTGTGCAAGGTTTGGTGTTTCATGGAAGGAGGTGCCCTGTAATTTGAAGGGGCTGTCCTGACTGACTTTCTTGGACCACAAAGCCTGGACTGTGTTGCTTAACCACCACAATTGGTCCAACTGGTCTTTTGGAAGGTGCTGCGTTCCTTATGCGAGGGCCGACCGGAATGGTAGGGCCCGTTTATCATTGGACTTTTACCGGAAAGCACGGAAGTAGAGGGCATCCTTCATGCGTATCTCCTGGGGTTTGCATGAACTTATGTACAGCAGTCCTTGGCCGCAGTGACCTGATTGTCTTCACTTACCGACCGCGTTCCATGTTACCGGCTGGAGGATTACTTGATAACATGTAATTTCTTCATCCCCCCCCTGCTGGATTATCATTTTGGGGGTTTGACTGGATGGTGATTGCCTGACCGGGACCCATTTCATCTGGAGTAACATACTGTATTTTCTGGACTCCCCTCAGTTGGTGAGAGTAGCTGAAAGGGCAATTTTTCAGCCTGTACCAGTCCCCATTAGCTGGAGAGAGCAGCTAAGGGGGTATTCTTTTTCAGCTTGCTCCCATTCCAGCACTTTACTTTCAAATACATTTTAATAACTTCATTGATATCATCTTGCCCTGTAATGGAGGACAGTGAGAGGGCCCTCCATCATCATTCAGGCAGTGAAGAATTTATTGCTCTTCATCTGGTGCTCAATACTGACAATAACTTTGACAATAACACTGTTCTGCTCTGTGTTGTCTCCTGTTCATTAAGTGGGGATCTATGGGTATTGTTCTCTTGATCTATTGTAACTGCCTTATACTACTTTTTGCTCTGAGGGGAGTAGGTGGGAGTTGGTCTCGGGTAGTTTTTTTTTTATATTATATTTGAGTGTGTATGTGTCTTGAGACTGGGTTAGGGTTAGTATTGTTAGTGGTGTGGCTGCTTGTGTGACTGGAGTTTTGTTAGTGGTGTATAGTGGGCTTCCTGGTAAAACAGTATGTGTCTGGGGAGGTCTGTGGGTCAGAGGTGGTCCAGGATTGTGTATGGGGCATCCCAACTTCTCGATCTGCGGCCCTTCACCAACCTTCCAGTTTCCAACACTACAGCTCGTCACTGTCAGGCGGTTGGGATTAAGAGGTCCCGCATTGGTCGGGTATGGCGGGGCGCTCTGTGCCAGGTGGATGGGGGTATGATTGAGGTGGTTGTGTGTAGCAAGTGTCCTGGGTGTCAACGGAACCTAGGGAGAAGCCAGACATGTTTGGTTCTGGTCCCCAGGGTTCCCACCAGACCAAGTGGTCTTGTAGCCAGAAGGACAACACTATTCATCAATCCTCTGAAGGCAGTGCTTTGCAATGCCAGATCAATCAGAAACAAGACACAATTATAGCAGACTTGATTTCCTCAGTTGATCTTTCTTGCATCACTGAGACTGAAACCTGGGTGGGTGACAATGCTGGTCTGGTTTTAGAGGCCACCGTTCTCCCCAGGTATACGGTAGTGCACCGCCCCTGAGTGGAAGGCAAGGGTGGGGGAGTGGCCATCTGTCTTGGATCTGAACTTGGCTTCACCGTGCACCCAGTGGGAAAGCTGGGATCCTTTGGATGTGTGGCCATGCATGGGGGTCCTGGAATAGGTTGCAGGATTTGCCTGATCTACCATTCCCTGGGGCGGTAGGTGAATTCCTGCAGGAGGTAGCCAATTTTGTTGTCAGTGAAATGTTGGAGTCCCCTAGTTGTTTAATTCTGGGGGACATCAATGTTTTGGCTGATCACAAATATTCTACACTAGGTTATAACCTCCTCCAGATAATATCATCTCTGGGTCTGTCACAGAAAGTTTCCTCCATGACCCACCAGGTCAACCATATGTTGGACCTTGTTTTCTCACTGGGCTTGAGGTTACTAACTTGAAGACTGATTGTTTCATTTGGTCTGATCATTGCACAGTGGAGTTCTCATTCGGGCCCCCCCCCAAGAGCTCTCCCCTGCAGAGATGGTAAGCTACCACCCTTTGAGGGATTTGACCCCAGGGAGATTTCAAGCAGTAGCTGATCTACCAGTGTGGTGGCAATTAGCTTGCGTGGGCGGTATGGGCGAAGCCATCACCACCTATAATAGGGTGATGTCAGCAGCATTGGACTCTCTTGCACTGGTCCATGTACGACTCAAATCCTCTCACTTGAGGTCCCCCTGGTTTGATGGGGAGCTCAAGGTGATGAAGATTTTGGGTCAGAGGTTAGAGCGCTGCTGGCGGAGGTCCAGGTTGGAGGCAGACAGACTGGCCCTGTGCTCCCATTATGGTGAGTATCAGTTGGAAATCACCCATAAGAAGGCAGCATTCCTGTCCAGGGAGATTGGTGCTGGGAAGAATCGACCAACCATGTTCTTTCGGACTGTGGACAGGCTTTTAAACCCAGCCAGTCTACAGCTGAAAAAAGTCTTTCCTGATGCTTTGTGTGAAAAGTTTGCTCGCTTCTTCTTGGACAGGGTGTCCACCATCCAGCTGGGCATACCACCAGTGAGCCATAACATGGCCGACAGTGGTCACCTTGGGCATCTGGAGAGCAGTCCACCTGGTTGGGGGAAAGTTTAAAACAGTGGAGGCAACTGAGGTCACTAGGATTGCTCTTGGGCTGAAGCACACATGTTGTGAACAGGACCCGGTGCCGACCTGTTTCTTAATGAGATCTGTTGACACTGTTGACCCAGTGTTCATCTTGATTGTCTAGTGCTCACTCTTGGAGGGGGTCTTCCCAGATGCCTTGAAGGAGGCACTGGTCAGATCACTTCTGAAGAAACCATTTTTGGAACCTGATGTCAAGGCAAATTACCGTCCAATCTCCAACCTTCCATTCTTAGGGAAGGTTGCTGAGAAGGTTGTGGCACTTCAGCTTGAGGAACACCTTGTGGCCTTTGACCTTTATGAGCTTCACCAGTTGGGGTTTTGCGCGAGGCATAGCATGGAAACCGCATTAGTTCAGGTGCATAATGACATCCTCAGGGCTAGAGGTCGAGGTGATGGGACAATTCTCGTTCTCCTCGACCTCTCCTCAGCTTTGACATGGTAAACCATTGTGTGCTGCTTCACTGCCTAAGAGAATTCTTTGGACTCATTGGTACGGTCATCTGCTGGTTTGAGTCGTTTCTCACGAATAGGAGGCAACAGGTAGTGATAGAGAACTCCTTGTCCTCCCCTAGCCTCCTGTTGTGTGGAGTTCCTCATGGTTCTGTCTTGTCACCAGTGCTGTTTGCCATATATATGCTGCCCCTGGGAGAGCTCATTAGGAAGTACAGTTTAGGCTTTTATTTCTATGTGGATGATACCCAGCTCTATCTTTCCTTTTCCCCTGGAACATCAAATGCGGTGGAAGTGCTAAATGCATGTCTTGCTGAGATCAACAACTGGATTGCCTCCAGTTGTTTGTGACTGAACCCTGACAAGACAGAGGTGCTGGTGGTGAAGTTGAACAGATGATATGATAGGATAGCCTCAGGTGCAGAGACAGGCTTGTTCCTGGGATCTGTGCCTTTGAAGGCCTTCTCTAGGGTGTGAGATCTTGGTGTGACCTTCGACAGCAGACTAACAATTGAAGCTCATGTGTCATCTGTTGTCTGGACCGGCTTTTACCATCTTAGGAATATTGTCAGGTTCAAGCCTCTAGTCCCACCCCTGGACCTCCCCACCTTGGTGCACACTGTCACAATGACAAGGCTTGACTACTGTAATGCACTGTACCTTGGGGTCTCGGGAGGTATCCTGTGCAGGTTGCAGCTAGTGCAGAACACAGCTGCCAGGTTGTTGACAGGGCAGTCGAAATTCTGCCATGTCACCCCGTTGCTGCATGAACTGCACTGGCTGCCAGTCAGGTGGAGGATCTTCTTTAAGGTGGACTTGCTCACCTTTAAGACCCTACATGGACTTGGCCCTGGCTACCTGTCTGACCTTCTTTCACCCGCTGCCTCAGTCCTCTCCCTTCTCTCCTCCTCTAGGGGCCTCCTTGTGATTCCCAGGATGAGGTTGAAAATTGCCCACAATAGAGCGTTTAGTGTCGCCAGCCCCATCCTGTGGAACTCGCTATACTTCCATCTGTGTGGGAGGCCATTTCAAAGTCTGCCTCAAGACCCACCTATTAATCTGGCCTTCCTGGACGCTGTATATTAAATCTTTGTTTGGGATAGCCCATGCTAGTATTGTTTTTAGTTAGACCTCATTTATTTAACTGTATGATCTGTTTTTACTGCTGATAATTTTATTATTTTATTGATAGTTGTATTGTTTGTGTACAGTGCCCAGAGTCTCTGGGATTGGGCACCACGAAAAATAAAATTAGCCTTGCCAGTTATGAATCCCCCATACCTGTTTTTTCCAGGATAGGGTCTCCCTCCATAACCATACTAGTTTCCTCCCCAAGGTGATGTCTGAGTTTACCCTGAAGTAGACTATCAACTTCCCTGTCTTCCCTTTAAAATGCTAGATTAATCATCCTGCAATCTCTGGATGCACTTAAAGCATTACACTTCTCTTTGGATTGTATGCATGACTGTAAGTAAAAGTCCTCACAGCATTTTGTTTTAGTCTCCCCCTGGATGGAGGGTGCCCCTGTTTTAGGCAGTGCCATTCCAAGTGGTTGACATCCTGAATTTCATTTTATCACTGGCATTTTGAAAGCTTTCCTGGTCATGTCTGTGGTCATGCCACTTGAGGTATGGCCACCTCTGTGGCTTACTTTCACTCTGTTTTGGCAGCTGATAAATGCTTTGCCACCAAATGGAACATGATCCGTGCTTTCATAAAACATTACAGTTTGGATCGAATCTCTTGTACATGAGCTGGCATCAGCCTTGCCGTCATTAGAGGAATGCTTTCTTAGGGCGCTAACTGTCTTCCCTGCATGTTCTTCCTCCTGCTGTGCATAGAAACATAGAATTTGATGGCAGATAAGGACAGCTTGGCCCACCTAGTCTGCCCATTTCCCTGCCTAACAGATAAGCTGCAGATCATAGTTAACTAACAGCCTACTTCTTCCTACCCCCCACTAGAATTGCCTTATGTCTGTCGCATGCATTCTTGAATTCCCCCACTGTTTCTGACTCTACGACCTCCTCAGGAAGGCCATTCCATGCATCCACTACCCTCTCTGTGAAGAAATACTTCATCACATTACCTCTGAGCTGCCCCCCCATCTTCAAATTGTGCCCCATTGTTCTTGCTCATCTCTTTTTCTGAAAGATGCTACCCTCTTGAACTTTGTTGATTCCCTTTAGGTATTTGAAAGTTTCTATCATGTCCCCCCTCTCCCTTCTTTCCTCAAGGCTATACATCTTAAGCTCCTTTAGTCTTTCTTCATATGTCTTCTGGTGCACACCCTGCACCATTTTGGTTGCCCTCCTCTGGACAGCCTCCACCCTGTCTGTCTTTGCAGCGATGGGGTCTCCAGAACTGTACATAGTACTCCAGATGTGGTCTTACCAACTGTCTGTACAGAGGGCCAACAACTCACTGTTTTCGACTGGTGATGCCTCTCCCTATGCATCCCAGTATTCCCCAACCCTCCTTACTGCCTTCTCACATTGCTGGCCCACCTTAAGGTCATCTGATATGACTACCCCAGGTCCCTTTCCATTTTGTTGTTGTCAGTATCTTCCCCATTGTGTACTCTTCCCTGGGTTTTGTTCCCAGGTGCATTACTTGCACTTCTTTGCGTTGAATCTAAGCTGCCATACATTTGACCATTCCTCCAACCTTGCCAAGTCCCTTTTCATCCTTTCCACCCCACCTTGCATATCAACCTTGTTGCAGATCTTTGTGTCATCTGCAAAGAGACATACTTTCCCTTCCAGTCCCTCTGCAATGTCACTTATAACGACATTAAAAAGGACCTGCCACAGTACTGAACCCTGCGGTACCCCACTAGTAACCCCCCTTTCTTCACTGTGAACTCCATTTACTATTACCCTCTGTTTCCTGATGTCCAGCCAGTGTTTTACCCAGGCTACCACCCTGGAACCCACTCCCAGGCTGGCTAATTTGTTTATTAATCTTTTGTGCGAGACTCTGTCAAATGCCTTGCTAAAGTCTAGGTAGGCCATGTCCACAGCCCTTCCCTGGTCTACTACTTTGGTTACCCAGTCAAAGAAATCAATTAGATTCATCTGACATGATCTTCCTGCTGTGAATTCATGCTGCCTTGGGTCCTGTGCCCCACTGGCCTCTAGGTACTCAACAATTCTTTCCTTCAGAAGTGATTCCATCATTTTACCTACCACTGAGGTCAAACTGACAGGTCTGTAGTTACCTGCCTCTGTCTTGCTCCCACTTTTGTGAGGAGGAATCACATCCACCCTCTTCCAGTCCTCAGGTACCACACCATCCTCCCATGATTTATTAAAAATGGCAGTCAGTGGTGTTACTAGTTCTTCTCTTAGTTTTTTTTAGAATTCTGAGGTGAATCCCATTAGGCCCCATTTCTTTATCTACCTTCAGTTTTAAGAGTTCTTTCAGAATCCTTTCTTCTGTAAAAGGACTAATATCAATCCTCCTATCGAGAGTGCTTTTATTGACTGGATTAGGTACCTCCCCCTGCTTTTCCATTGTGAATACTGAGCAGAAGTATTCGTTCAGTATCCCTACTTTTTCACTGTCACTGTCTGCTCAACCACCTTCCTCTTTATTCAGCCTCAGTATCCCTGCCTTAGTCTTTCTTTGCTCCCTAATGTACCTATAAAAGGTTTTATCCCCCTTCTTAACCAAGTTGGCTATCTTTTCCTCAGTTTGGGCCTTTGCTATTTTGACTGCCTTCCCCACTTCCTTCTGCTTCAACTGGTACAGTTCTCTGTCCCGCTCCTTCTGTGTTTCCTTATACTTCCTGAATGCCATCTTTTTGTCCCTTACCTTTCCTGCCACTTCTTTTGAGAACCATAGTGTTTTTTTCTTTCATTTTGATTTGTTTGTTTGCTTCACACAAAGATTTGTTGTCTCTGTGATGACATGGTAACAAGTGGGGGTCTTGAAGAAGATAGGTTGGTTACTTGCCAGTAACAGTAGATCTTCAGAAAATTTCCTCTATTGAGTCACAGCTTTCCCACCCACCAAGTGCCTTCTGGAATTTCAGGTTGACTACTTTGTCAATTTTTTTATGGTTGGGGCTTTGTCCTCAATACCATCACCTTGTATGTCGGCCTGATCAGGGTTTTGGTCTTGCATTTCTGTCAGTATAGTACAACATTTAGCTTGTGTCTGGTGGGAAACTTAAGAAGGATGTGGTCACACACATTATATAGACAGTGGCAATGTGTATATCAATGTGGGTGGCCCCAGCTAGGCAAAAGGTTCAGAATGGTCCTGATGCTGACAGCTTACAGTGCCAAAGGTGTGGTTCAGTGGAGGAGAGTCTCTTGAACATCTTCTGGTGTTGGTTAAGTAACTAAATTCTCTATTTACAGAATTTATGCCCCAGTATGCATTGTGTGTCGTAGTGCTTATCATGCATGGTGCATTATAGGGTAAATTGGGTAAAATTTCTACAGTGTTCTAAATTGAGTAGGTGGATTCCTGGACATGGCTGTGAAAGTCACCACCAGCACCAGCTGCCACACTTAAGAAGAGGACTGGAGAGGACAGGGTGACTATCACTGTATCCAGTGCTTGGTAAAGATGAGGAGAGCATCCAGCATTGCAACATAGTAATAGCCAAGATTTTACTGAAACGTGGGTGGTGGTGATGGGGGGGTAGGCAGTGGTGACAGTTTGGGTTTAGGGGACAATACTTTGCCCACAATGGCAACTAGGGTACTAGTTTTCTCCAGCTAGTAGAAGCTGGGACTAACTGTGGAAAAGAACACTGGGGGAGGTACTCTTTGAACCAACAGTTGCCAGAAACAGCCAGAAAATTAACATTATGGTGGTGGGAGGGGGTCGTATGGTGGAGCTCCAAAGAGAAGACCCAATACAGGCATCTATGAAACTGAACGTGGAGGTTGTGTACACCCATTTTGCTACTACAGCATTTGTGGCAGTTAAGGTGAAATCGGTATATCATAGGCTGCCACATTAAAACTCCTGGGCAAATAGACTTAGATAAACTTCCACTGCATGTCTGAGGGTGCACTTGCAGAGTTCAGGTTCTTAAATGATAGCCTTTGCTCAACTGGTTACATACACAATACAGCCATATTTACCTATAGGTTGAGTCACAGTTACCTACACTGAGCCATGTTTACCTATACTTATATTTACCTAAACTTTGACTCCTATCTGCCTATGCATAGAGCCATATTTACTGACATTCTGAGTCATATTTACCTGCCTTTTGAGCCATCTTTAGCAAAACTTAGCCATCTTTACCTACAGTATTCCTAGTTCCAGATTTACCTATGCTTAGTGCCCACTTTAACTAGCTTCGAACCTTCTTTACCATGCTTAGAGCCCTCTTTACTTCTGCTTAGAATCCTCTTTACCATGCTAAGAGCCCTCATTGCCTATATGTACAATGTTTTTCCTTTGCCTAAAGTCCTGTTTATCTAAGTGTACAGCCCTCTTTACCTATGCATAGAACCTTTTTCCTGTTTAGAACACTTTTTCCTATACTTAGAGCCCACTTCACCTATGCATAGAGCTGTCTTTACTAATGCTTGGAGCTCTCTTTACCTATTTGTAGAGCTCTTTTTATCTATTCTTAGCTAAATCTTTTCCTGTGCTTACAGTCTTCTTAACCTATGTTTAGAGCTCTCTTTACACATGCTTAAAACCATCTTTACCTATGCCTACAGCCCTATTTTATTGCAGGCTTAGAACCATCTTTTCATATGCTTAGAACTCTCTTTTCCCATGCTTAGAGTCCCCTTCACCTATGCCTAAAACCTTTTTTACCTAGCTGTAGAGCCCTTTGTTTAGAACTGTCTTTACCTATGCTTTGTGCCTCATTACCTATGCTTAGAACCCTCTTTACCTGTGCTTTTTTTAATTAACTATTCTTTATCAAAACATTTTCAGAAAAACACAATAAAAAAAGACAGAACAACAATTAACACACAACTCCTAGTACTCCCCACAATATATTGTGAAATAAACAGAAACAAGCAAAATTAATTACTCTTCCTCTCCCCTACTCTACCCACCCCCACCCCTGCCCCCAGTACTCCAGAGAAAAACTTGTTCTATGCGAAACTTACATGTAAAAAAATAAAAAAGGATTTTACAGTATCTGGAAAATATACTGTCAGGAAGGACACTAATAATACAGAAACATAGATGGTACTCCATAGAGGATCCACATCAACCATGACAAACCCCCTCCTAGGAAGTAATGGATAAAGTTATGTTTCCTGAACAGAGAGTAAAACATACAAGGGCTCCTATATATTCCTATTGACTGAAACATGATTTGTCATACTGGCAATATGTTTTTCTGCCCATAAAGCAAATACAATCTCTTTTTACCATTCTAAATATGATGGGGTAGTTTGATCACATTGGTGCCTCAAAATAATTTTTTTGGCACAGGCTGAAATCAGAGCCATATGGTAACATTGATTTCCTATTAGGTTACCTTCAAAAAGTCCCAATAAATACACTTCTTGAGAAAACGCTGACTCCTGTCGTAAGAGGGGATCTAGATGTTGATGGATGGAGTCCCACAGGGGCACCGCCTTATCACATTCCCCAAAAATATGAACCAAGGTACCCGATACTTTACCACGCTTTGTACACATATCATGCACCAGTTTGCCATTCTGTACAATTTAATAGGGGTATAATAAAGATTGTGGAGTATCTGAAATTGCATGTGATGGCACCTATCCCACTAAATAAACTTGTACAGGTTGACCCATACACAGGGTCAATAATACGGTTTTCCAGATGAGGGCAGAGTTTTATTCCAATATGTGGCAGCACTTGTCAACTTAAAAGGGAGCAAGTCATGAAGATGGTTATATAAAAAGGAAATAGCATGAGGTGTAAAGGTTTTGGGGGCTAAGCTAAGTATAGTTGATCCATAAATGGTAGACCATGGTCCTCAGCCAAAATAACTATACAATAAGTGCGAGATTTGAAAAAAATTTGAAACAATGCCTAGCGGAAATATGGAATTTTTGCTGGGCTTCATGGAATGTCACCATATCACCATCTTTAAGAAGGTGTTCTACTAAATTAGCCTCCGGGTAGGGCCAGAATGCATAATTAAGAGTTTGTGTTGCAATGCTAACATTTGGGTTCCTAAACAAAGGTTGTGTAACATCTTTCTTCTGGTCAAGATGGAGAAGGGTACATAATTACTTATGCACATGAAGTAAAATAGCAATTGGAGTATTGTGCAAGGATTGGGGAGCCAATTGTAAGAAATATACAATAAGGCTTTAATATTTAGTTGTAGATGGATACAGTAAATATGCTCTGTCTCCAACCACTGAGGGATGTACACTGACATATTATCGTCAGAAGAATTCCTGTACCATTGAAGAAAACAAGCACAATGGGTTGCTAGATAATGTAAGTAAAAGTTGGGAAGATGGAGGCCCTCCACCTTTTAGGGACCTGTGGTGTGGAGGAAGGAGGGTACATTTTACCTATGCTGTGAGCCCTCATTACCTGTGATTGGACAGATCCAGAAGCAAATGGTTTGATCCCTTTTATTTGATCAACATAGATGTTACAAAAAAAAACAATGTCTAAGCTTGTGGACTTAAGTCTCTGAGGAAGGACTTTGTTGGTCCAAAAGCTTAGACATTGTTTTCTTTTTGTAACATCTATGTTGGTCCAATAAAAGGTATCAAACCATTTGCTTCTGGATCTGTTCTTAAAAGGACCAATACAGCAATTAATCTATTCCTGAATACCTATGACTGTAACACTGTTTTCCTTTGCTTACAGCCCTCTTTACCTATGCATATAACCATTTCTTCCTATGCTTTAAACCCTTTTTGCTATGCTTAGATATGTTGTTACCTATGCTTAGAGCCATCTTTATCTATTTTTAGAACTGCTTTAACTTCTGCTAAGAGCCCTCTTTACTTATGACTGGAAACCACATTTTCTATGCTTAGAACTTTTTTTTAATCTGTTCTTGAGGGTCACTTTTCTTGGGCTTAGAGGCCTCTTTACCTATGACGAGAACCTTTTTTTTTCCTATGCGTTGAACCTCTTTACCTAAAGGACAGCATAGTGAAAGCAACAAACCTCTATGTTAAGCAAGTAAGTAAAAGAAAGAGAAGACCATTGTGTTTCTCAAAAGATGTAGCAGAAAAGATAAAAGATAAAGGAGCAGCATTCAGAAGATACAAGGAGACCCTGAGAAATGAAGATATGGAAGTGTATCAGGGAAAACGGAGAAAGGCAAGCAAAGCAGTAAGGAGAAAAAAGTGCAAACTGAGGAAACGAATAGCTCAGGAAGTATCAAAAGAGGATAAGGCAGGCAGGCCCAGTGGTGTAGAGGGCTAAGGTACCTTGCACCTTACCACTTACCAAGCCAGTGATCCAGGAGTGGGAGTGAGCTCAGGTTACCAGGGGTTGACCGAGGAAGGAGAGGATTGAGCATCCAACAACAGCTCTCTTATCCTTGGGTGGGGAGGGTTGTGGCTTCTGGCCACCAGAAACTCCCAGTGGAGACTGGGAGTGTGACAGCCAGGCTCACATTGGGCAAGGGGGGAGGATGCAGCAGACATCCATGAGTCAGGGGTGGGAGCACACCCAGCGCACACTGGATGTCATTGCATGTCTGTACCTCTGAAGAGGGGTTCTCACATTCACACTCTTAAAATAAGGAAATGCTCCAGATCCAAGTTTAGATGATGATGCGTCATCCCCAGGCCAAACCATCAGACCCCAACCTCTGTGGTCCCCATTCTTCCAGCCTGCACCCTGACCACATGGAGCTAGAATGCAAAGAGTGCATGAGGTAAGTGGTCAGAGGCCCCGCCCTTGGGGATACAAGCCACAGGGTAACCAGTGGAGCTGAGGTGTCTGGTCAGAATTCTGGGGGGACTTGGGGTGGGGAGGGCCTGGGGCTGGGTGGAACAAGTTGGTGCCATCAAGGGATTCCCATGATCAAGTGGCTGGAGGAGAAAAGCAGATAAAAAAGGGGGATAAGGCATGTTTTAGGTATGTTAGTGAAAAAAAGGAAGACAAAGGGAGGGACTGTGCTTTCAAAGAGGGAAGGAAAGGACAGCACAGAGGATGAGCAAGAAAAAGCAAACATATTGAACAAATACTTCTACTCAGTTTTCACAGTAGAAAGTAAATGGGCGGGACCACAGAGAGACACTAGAAATGTAGAGGTGACAGACGTAGACAATAGCCTGTTTTCAGTGGGGAAAAAACGGAAAGGTAGCCTGTGATGTGGGCGACTGAATGTTGGTGACTGGTCATAAGGGCGACTGCACAATGGTGCCGACAGTGTGGGCGACCTTGGATTTCACCTGTTTCCCCGAGTTGCTCCCCCCCATAGTAGGAATCCTAATTAAGGGGAATGTGGGGGGCGATGCCCACCATGGGGGGAGCAACTCCCCCACATTAAATAATATACCGTTTTTCAGTCACCCTTGTAGTCGTGTGCCCTTATGACCAGTCTCTGACATTCAGTCGGCCTTGTCACATAGAACTGTCTGGAAAGCACTTGACAACCTGAAAGTAGACAAAGCTATGGGACCAGATAGGGTACATCTAAAGATACTGAGGGAACTTAAGGAGGTACTCACTGCTCTTCTGACTGACCTCTTTAACAGATCACTGAAGACTGGTGTGGTCCCAGAGGACTGAAGAAGGGCACATTTTTTAATCCCTCTTCACAAAAGTGTTAGCAAGGAAGAGATGAGCAATTATAGACCTGCCAGTCTGACATTAGTGGTCTGTAAGTTCATGGAAACACTATTGAAGGTAGTATAGTGAAAAGGGTTAAGGCTCTGAGCTGCAGATCTGGAGACCTGGGTTTGAATCCCATAGCTGCCTAGGTGCATACTGTGTGATCCTGAGCAAGTCACTTAACTTCCTTGTGCTCTCAGGTCACATCTGGAAACAAGCTTTGGCCTAGTGTGCTGCTCCTGGTTAAACAATGTTACCTTCCCTTCCCTGAAGGAAAGGATTGTGGAATATATTGTTTCCAGTAGATTGCCGGACCCAAGACAGCACTGCTTCATAGAGAGAAGGTCATGCCAAATAAATCTGATGGACTTCTTTGACATGGTGACCAAGGAGCTAGACCAGGGAGGTGCAGTGGATGTGGCCTACCTGGATATCAGCAAGGCTTTCAACACTGTTCCACATATGAGATTGGTGGGTAAGTTGGGTAACTCAGGGTTAGATAATTAGGTGGTAATGTGGATATGAAACTGGTTGGAGGATATAACACAGAGAGTAGTGATAAATAAAGTGTGCTCAAAGGAGGGGAGGTTAACCAGTGGGGTTCCTCAGGGATCAGCATTGGGATCAGTCCTATTCAATATATTTTAAGCAACATAGCAGAAGAACTGGAAGGAAAGATCTGCCTCTTTGTAGATGACACCAAGATATGTAATGGAGTGGACACACCTGGGGGGGTAGATAGAATGTGCAGGGATCGAAATAGACTGGAAAAGTGATCAAGGGATGTGCAGCTAGGTTTTAATGTAAAAAAGTGCAAAATGATGCATCTAGGCTGACTACAAGATAGTTGGAGTGATACAAAGACCAAGCAGGAAAGATACATAGTGGTAATCATATTGGATGACCTGAAGGTGGCAAGGCAGTATGATAAAGCAATCGGGGGGGGGGCACTAGTGGGATGCTGGGGTGCATAGATAAGGGTATCTCCAGCAGGAAGAGTGATGTGATTCTGCACCTATATAAATGATGTATAAGACCCCCACCTTGTGTACTCTGTACAGTTCTGGAGACCACATCTTACAAAAAACAAAGACAGAGTGAAGGCGATACAGAGGAGGGCTACCAAAATGGTGCAGAATCTGCATCAAAAGTCCTAGGAGGTAGGACTTAAGAAGCTAAAAAGGTACATCCTGGAATAAAGGAGGGAGAGGGAGGATTTGATAGAAACCTTTAAATACCTTACAGGTATATAAAACCTTAACTTTGTCTAAGGTACAGGAGGTGAGTGCCTTTCAGAAGAAAGGGTTCTCTAAAACAAAAGGGAATAATATGAAGCTGAAGGAAGGCAAATTCAGGAGGGATGTGAGGATGTACATTTTCACAGAAAAGGAGGTGGACACCTAATAGCCTTCCAGAGGAGGTGGCAGGGGTTGAAAACAGTAACTGGATTCAAAAATGCCTGGTATAGGCACAATGAAAACATGGGGGTAGGGTAGAGGGCATAATAATAATAATAATAATAATAATAATAAATAAATAAAAACACAATTGGGCAGACTGGGTGTGCCCAGCAACCCTTATCTGTTATCATATTCTATGTAAACAATAATACTCCGACAGGGAGGTTATATTGTGCCGTACCAGACTTCCCAGGGGTGTAATGAGGCCCGACACTGCAGGCAGTCCCTGGAAGGTCTGGTATAGCACAATACTGCCCATCCTGGAGGGTATGTTTGCACTCAGAAAATGGGCACAGTAAAAAAAAAAAAGTCAATAAGAAAAAGTTAGTATGCCAGCCCGGTGGTGCTGAGGGCTGAGGCACTGGACGCCTTACCTCAACGCTATGCCAGTGACCCGTGTTCAGGAATGAGCACAGGCCACCAGGGGTCAGCAGGGGAGGAGAAGGATTGAGTGCCTGGGCTGCTCTCCTTCTCCAGGGAGGGGGGTCCTCAGTGGTCGGCGCTCACCTGCCCCCTGGCGGAGGCTGGGAGACAGGGCACCACACTGTAATATGGTGAGGAGTTGGGGCAGACGCTTGGAGGGCATGCATGCAGATGCCTGTGCACTCCTCTCCATGAGCGTCATTGCACGCCCCAGCTCCTGGAACAAAACCAGGAAAAAGTGAAGCCACGGCACAATGGTGGAGGGCACCTTACAGGCTCCACTCCTGGCCAGCCACGGTGCTGGCCCACTAAATACGGACTCCAGTGGGGGTTGGGGAACCCCACCAGCCCAGCCGAGGGGGCAAGCCCTGGGAGTTTGGGTCAGTGCCGGATGGTGGATGCTGGGGGATGGGGCTGAGGGTGCACTCCGAAGGACAGCCAGCTCGAGGAGCATAAAGTAATAACCAAAAAAAAAAACAGTTACTGAAAATTTCATTTAAAATATATTTTGAGATAAAATAGTTCCTCCACCTGTATTACAAGTCTGTGGATTGTTTTTCTTTTATACTTCTAGAAACTATATTGTTGTGGCTTTTTGTCCTGGTTGTCATGGTTACCCCCAAACACACACACACACAGCTTTTCCCTGTAAGCACTACTGTGTGTAAAACAGAACCTCTCCTGCTGTGTTTGCAGCACCCGATTGACCCAAGCAGCCAAGCAAAACAAATTTTTATCTGGGTGATACAAAACTGTCACTCCAGACAGAAGCTGCAAGTTGCAGTCATCTTTATCTACTACAGGACTGCGCTGTCCTTCTGTGACCCAAATCCCACTTGTTACGAGTGGCAGTTAGATATCACAGTCACAGCGAAAAGGAACCTGAACAAGAGGACCGCAGACCATTCATTGCACTGCTGCTTTAAATGTATGACTGTCTCACACACCCCCCCCACCACCACCACCAAACACACATCAAAAGCATTAAGTCTGTGGCCCATTTTTTTTGTTTGTTTGTAAACCATCATCGGTCTGGTGGGGTGATTAGGTTGTCCGGGAGCTAATGGCATGATAATTGTCTTAAGAGGAATGCCTAGCAGGAAGAAGGTACTGCTGACAAGAGGGAAAAGCCATTGGTGGCAGATGAATAGTTACACACAGGTTTTGTAAAACTTCAGTTTGATGATTTGTGCGACCGGATGGAAGGAGTGGGTGGTAGTGGGGGCACCTTTACATTAAATGGAGGGCAGCCAAGGGTCAGAGAAAAAGAAGGTTACCACTTTTAATTAGTAATTCACATTTTTAAATAAATAAAAATGACTGTGGGGGTGTGGCCTGCAACCATTTTGAATGGACGCCTGAGCTCTGAGTTCCCAGACAAACTCCATTCAATTCCTACAATATTCGGATCCTTCCTAGGTACGGCGCGACTTTACCGAATGTTTAATGTTAAGTAAATATTTGCCCATCTAGTGATCCGTCGATTGACTCCCGAACAGCTGAATACTGTGCACACTTCAATCCATTTCATCCCTCAGCCGCGAGGCCTTACAAATCTCCATGAGCCTCGGGATGGAGCCTGCCATGGTGTCAGCAGGATCGGAGGGGAATCTTTTAGAAATCAGATAAATGTTTGCTGAAATTCGGCACCGGATGAATAATCTGGGCCTGGCCACAAAGCAAAATACCTCTGATATTGTCGATCTCTCTCAGTGGGCCAGCAATACAGAACATAGGCTGGCTGAAACAAGATAGTGGGCACAAGCTGGGAGCCAAACTATGAGAGCAAGAGAGGACGATCAATTTACTCTGGTCCAGAGTAGAGGACTTGGAGAACCACAGCCGGTGGAACAACTTGTGGTTTGTCGGGTTCCCTGAGGGCTGTGAAGGGCCGGACACTATTTTATTTTTGCAGAAGGTGCTCCCTCTCATTCTGGACTAGCGCGACTGGGCCCCCCCTGAAATTGATAGGGCCCATAGGTCGCATGCTCCTCGGCCCACTGCTGGGGCCTGTCCTTGCACTGTCCTCACCCGCTTTCTCCAATTCCAGGACAGGGATCATATTACCAAGCTTGTCCAAGAAAAAAAGGAGATCTCTTGGCAAGGACACCACATACAGATTTTTGCTGACTACTCACAGGAGGTCACCATGCCATGTAAGACCTTCACTCCAGCACGTAGAGCCTGCGCTGAACTTGGGCTTGAGTACTCACTTCGTTATCCTGCCTCCCTCAGAGTAATTTTTAATGGCACCCCACGGCTGTTCGATAACCCTGCATCTGCAGAAAATTTCCTTGCTGCTTAATCTCCTAAACTTAACTGGGGTAAGTTCAAAGACAGTGTCACCCCTGGAGCCGAGGCCACTTTGCCACAGCCGATGGAGACTGGATGACAGACAGCTGACCCAGAGACCTCAATCCCCCTTGCATTTGCAGTCATGCAGTTGTACCCCTTCTAAGAAACCTCCAGGCAGCAAGCAGAGGAACAGACGTAGGGCAAGGCTTGAGGGGGCTCACATTGCTAAAACACCCCGGCTCCGATCCAGGAGCCGCAGCGATAGCCCGGATTCGGCTACCTCATGCAGCCTGCCGGACTTGAGTAACAACCAATTCGTCGCCTTACTGGATCTCCCAACAGATGACCCTCCACAGGATCTGCCTAAGCCCCCTAGGAACTCACCTAATAAAAACTGCAGGACCCAATCTGCAAGAAGCCTTTCCCGGGCAGGCTCATCAAATGTCACTTCTCCTGAGGCCTCTACGAACGCTGATCAAGCCGTTGCCGGAAATGACATCACTGAAGCTAACCCTGCCATCAACGATATGGGCTGAATCTGAATTCAACTCCTTTGTTTTCAGTCTGGTTTCTTGCCAGTTACCCTAATTTGGTGATCCCACTTGGTTTGTAACTGTTTATCATGTTGTACATACCCCCGTTTGGGGACAGTATATGCTATATTAACAGTGGGTTTGGTTTTAGGGCCGGGTAAGCTGTTATTTAATAAAGTATCAGTTTGTGTGCCTCTTGTACGGTTTGCTATATGCACCTTCTTTGACTTCCAGCAAATACTCCACGCCGAGGCCTGGAGTATACCTGCAGGTCTGGGCAGACTTCCACCCCTGTTGCCCAACTTACCCCCCACTGTGGAGGATGGGCCTAAGACTAAGGCTCTACTTGCTGTTCCTTAAGCCATATTCTAGGTCAAGAGTAGCTCTTTAGTTTGTACTGAATGGAAGGTTCCTCAGTATATGGTTAAGTGGAGAGAGCTGGGGGACTTTGGAGCTCCATGCAATCCCCTGTCCTCGTTGTATGTTGCAAGTTTCTCACCCTCCAGTGACCGCTGCTGTTATCTGAACTGGGTTTCAGATGATATTCACAGCAGATGCTGGTCACTTGTAGATGGGTTTATAATGGGTGGGTGGGAATGGGAGAGGGGTTTTGTTAAGTATTCTACTGTTAGATTTGCAAGGGTTTTTCAAATTTGTATGTTTAAAAGGTTTCTGTTATTAAGTGGTTAGTTTGTGCCACCTAGAGTTGTTCTTGTTTATGGTAATTCATGGGAAGTGGTTAGGTTTTCACACAGGAGTAAGGGAGCTAGAGGCTGGCCACCGACCCGCCCTATTTCTAACTCTGCCACAGGGGGTTTTCTCTCTCATACATATCCAGCCATGGTACACCCCAAACAAGATGGAAACTAAATAAATTTCCTGGAACGTTAGAGGGCTAAATTCCCCAGTTAAGAGGAAAAAGGTGCTTTTGCATCTTAAAAAATTGGGCCCTCTTATAGCTTTCCTCCAAGAAACAAAGCTTTCCTCTGTGAAGGCTAAGAAACTTAAACAAGGGTGGGTTGGTGAAGAGATGCACAGTGTGGCAGACTTGCGTACGCAAAGAGTTTCTATATTGCTCCATAAAACATTGAGCTGGAAATTGATTAGGCATATTCACGATAAGGAGGGCAGATGGGTCATGGCTGAGATGGAAACTCCGGAGGGCTCCTTGATCCTAGTCAATTTATATACCCCCAATCAAGACTGTCCTCAGTTTTTTCATATCATAAACAAAACCCTTTCCGAATTCAACTCTAAACAATCTCCAATATTAATCGGGGGAGATTTTAATTTGACATTGGACCACCTACGAGACAGGAGTAATAAGACTCCTGAACCCAACAGACAAGCTAAGTTGGCTGTTATGGGACACATGGTAGATGCCCGGAGGGCCCAGCACCCAGGGGATCATGATTTTACTTATTTCTCTATAGTTCATGGGTCATCTAGCAGGAATGACCTCTGGCTTATTTCCTCTCAGCTTTATGAAACAGTTGTTCACTCGCATATACATCCGATCATCATATCTGACCATGCACCCCTAGAGTTTATGATCAGGCAAGGGCAGGTTTCCCCCTCGACCTCTACCTGGCATTTAGATCCCCTTCTGCTAGAGGACATGGAATTCCAGAAGTGGCTAGGCTCTGAAGTGGTGGACTACTGGGAGCATAATGACAATGCAGAGGTCTCAGACTCAACCCTTTGGGAGGCTTTTAATGCTACTATTCAGAGCAGAATAATTGCTTTTGCCTCTGCTAGGAGGCGTCATCAGGAAGCTGATCAACGAGCCCTTGAAAAACAACTATATACCTTAGAATCTCAATATAAAGCGCTCAATTCTCAAGCTCCTTCCCAGACCCTGCTATCCCAGCTGATTAGTACCAGAATCTCTCTCAATGCGCATCTCACTCGACAAGCCGAGTTGAACCTTCAAAGAATAAGACATGCTTTCTGGGAGGGGGGGTGAAGGATAGTAAACTCCTTGCCTACCACTTGAAGCAGCAACAAGCCTCCCATACGATACATGCTCTAGCAGATAAACAGTGGGGAAATGCTATTCCCAAAAAGGAATCAATGAGATTATGACTCAGTTTTATGAACAGCTTTATTCATCTCCTCACCTCCTGATAAACTCAAAATTCAAGGCTTTCTGGATGCGCTACCTATCCCTCGACTCCCCAAAAGGGACTCCCTAGCTTTAGAATCCCAACTCTCAGAGGCAGAAGTGGATGGTGCGATTAGATCCATGTATCTTCATAAGGCCCCTGGTAAAGATGGGCTCCCCATAGACTTTTATAGAACCCCAGGCCTTAACCTGGCCCCATATCTAGTCCGAGCATTTCATCACTCCCTTTTTGTTGGCAAACTCCCACCTACCTTAAAAGAAGCCACCATAATGGTTATCCCAAAGAAGGGGAAAAACCCACTGTCCCCTAGTAGCTATCACCCTATATCACTCATCAATGCTGACGCTAAGATCCTGGCCAAGGTCTTGGCCTCCAGGCTCGAACCTCTCCTTCTGGCATTAATCCATTCTTCACAGGCTGGTTTTGTTAAGGGCCATCTAGGTTCTGACCACCACAGAACTCTAATTACACTGCTGCATCTGGCTAGAACATCCCCCAGGCCCTCTGTAGCCATGGCCTTTGATTCTGAAAAGGTGTTCGACTAGGTAGAGTTGCCCTTTCTCTTCCACACACTCTCTACTATGGGTATAGGCCCCAATTTCATTTCCTGGATTAAACTCCTATATGTCTCTCCCATGGCCTCTGTCCTAACCAACAGTATCTTGTCTACACCCTTTCAATTGCAGAAGGTACAAGGCAAGGTTGCCCCTCCACTACTGTTGCATCTATACCATAGAACCCCTTGCCATCGCTCTCTGGGAATCTGTCCAGATTCCTGGATTATGAGGGGGGGACTCCATATTCAAAACTTTTTTCTATGCTGATGACCTTCTCATCACCACAGAATACACTCCCCGAGTGATAAAGGATATTTTTACCATCCTAGCTGAGTTTACCCTGGTATCAGGTCTTAAGCTGAACCAGTCCAAAACAAAGATTCTTCCACTGAATTCAGCTTCCTCAAGGGATATTTTCATTACCCTAGGGTTAAATTGATCCCCTAATGGTATTAAATATCTGGGCATTATCCTATACCCAAACTTAAACAAAATGCTCTCTATTAACTTTTCTAACCTTCCAGACTCACTTAGACTTGATTTTGAAAGATGGAGAGCCCTGAGATTGTCGCTGGCCGGGAAAATTGACTCTATTAAACTGATGGCAGCCCTGAAAATGCTATATGTTTTGGCTCACCTACCAGTGCCTATCCCCCAGAAATGGTTTAAAAAAATGGAGGGCCTCATGGGTAACTTTCTCTGGGAAGGATTCCGTCCCAGATTTAGCAAATTAAAACTAAGGCAACACTGGAGTAGGGGTGGGTGGGGACTCCTTTGGCTACAAGGATACCACATGGCATATGTTTTGACTCAGATGACTAAATGGTTCTCTAAGATAGGTCAGGCCTCCCCTTCATGGAAATCACTGGAAGCTTCCTTGTCGAATGCGCCCTCCCCCGCAGTAGCCCTATACAGTAAAAAGTCCCCCCCAGGTCCTCTCTTGCCATAATGGTCTCAGTTCAGTATTGGAGGAAATCCCTTGCCTGTCTGGGCTATAGCCTGACCCCATGGGAATTTACTCCCCTGTGGAATAACCCTGTCTTGCAGATAGGACAGCATATGATCCACTGGAGACTTTGAGAATATCAAGGTATTATCTTGGTACAGGATCTGTTACTTCCAGGCACTTTTACTTTTAGCTCCTTCAAAGCTCTGAAAACTCGCTTCCATCTTCCCACATCCCACTTCTGGAGATATCCCCAAATTAGGGATGCTATCACCCACTTGCCCAACGCCCCGTTCATAAAGGAGATCCCTCCGGTTTCCCACCCCATTAGTTTATGGGGTCAGCTCCACAAAATTAGAGCTAGCAAGATCTACATGGCCCTCAGGAATGCCTCCAAAGACCCTACCTGTTCTGCTAAAACTCAATGGGAGTCAGATTTACAATGCTAATTCTCAGATAGGCAATGGGCACATGGGTGGATAAGAATCCACAGTGCCTATAGAGACGGTTGCTTCCGCCCTACCCTGAAGAAAACCCTTCATAGATGGTATTGAGACCCTGTCAAACTCAAGCAGATGGGTCTCATCCCTGGTGACAATTTTGGAGGTGTGGCAACCAAGGGTCCAGCCTCTTCCACGTCCTCTGGTCTTGTCCCTCCCTTCATCCCTTCTGGCTCTCCATCCAGAGTAAGTGCCAACAAATATTTCCCAATATTATTCCTGACCCATCTCTCCTTCTATTGGGCTATGGGAACCCATCCACACTGAAACATTTCCCTGGAGCTAAATGGATCACCGGTGTAGGGGCTATAGCCAAAAGATTAATCCTGATGAGATGGATATCCCCTGACATTCTGTCCTCTCAGGACTTCCTTCTAGCAGTTGGCCAAGGTGCTAAATTGGAGAGACTTTCTAGCTTTGCTGGAGGTTTAATCCCTCAGTTTGAAAAATGCTGGAGACCCTACCTTAACTCTGCATACTGTCATGACACCCCTCTGAATTCTGTGGTACAAGACTCACCACTTGGTACAAGAAAGGGTTCCTCAACCTCCCTACCCTCTAACTCTGTCTCCTCTCATAGGACATAGCTGTGTTTTATGATGGTTTCCCCTCTTCCCTTAGATCGGATTGCCTTTTTGTATATAGTTCTTATTAGTATATACTCTTTCATCTGGTTGCACCATATTGCACCACAATCTGTAATTACATGTCTTGGGTCTCTCTTGTGCATTCAGTATTATCCTAGAATAACATGCTATGGTATATTATGTGACTTTATATGTTGGACTCAGTCATGTTATAACTAGTCTCCTGTGGGACCAACCTACTATGGTGTTTACTTCTTTCTAAGGAGACTGGTGGTTTCATATAGAACCACTATGTCCTGGGTAAATGTACTTTCTCTCTGGTTTTTGGAGATCTGGACATACCAAATGTTGCAGTATGATCTTAGATCCTGTATGTACTATTTGATCCTGTGGTGCTTTTCCTTCCATAAAAATATTTAACAAGAAAAAAAAATGACTGTGGACTAGTGGTCAGGCCCTTGCATCAGTATTTCTGTATTATGCCTCCCGAGCTTTTTCTCTGTCTACATTATCACCCAGCCACAAACCTTCTCTTAAAATGAGCAAGACTTTGATCAGACATTAATTTTTTTATTAAGAAAAAAAACACAGCAGTTAATTCATTGATGACTGCAGAGTAATTGTACCAGTCCAATACTTTTTTGTATTATGCCAGTTTTATTTTGATCAGGAAGGATGACAAGTGAACTTCATTTGAGGGACTGTGGAGGAGCTGCACAGTCAGCATGACCCACAGTGTGTAGCACTGAAAGGTACAGTATGTATGCTCTGTACTAGTACTAAGTGGGGGGGGCATTATGAGTTCCTGAGCAACTTAGTTTACCAACACACACACACAAAAAAAATGGCTTCGCATTTGTAGTTCAAGGAGGTAATTTAATAGACTACACTGAATTGAATTATAAATTTTTGGGCCTGTGAAAGTAACTAGTTTTGATTCTCTGTTTTGGGGTTGACCTTTCTTTGTTTAACTTTTATTTGCCAGGGAGGAACTCTAGCTGGAAGAGATTTGCAGTCATTTGTGACTAGACCTATTACTTAACTTCTATGAAAAAGGTGTCTATTAAGGGGAGGAGCTGAAAGGGGCCTGGGGAACTGGATTTAAAACAGGAGTTGTTTGTGGGCTCTGTCTGCTGAGAAAGAGAGAGAGAGAGAGAGAGAGAGAGAGAGAAAGCAGCCAAAAGCATCCTTATATCAAGGAGGTCATTTAATAGACTACACTGAATTGAATTATTAATTTTTGGGCCTGTGTAAGTAACTAGTTTTGAGTCTCTGTTTTTGGGAGTGACTTTTCTTAGTTTAACTTTTATTTGCCAGGGAGGAACTCTAGCTGGGAGAGATTTGCAGTCATTTGTGACTAGACCTGTTACTCAACCTCTGTGAAATAGGTGTCTGAAAGGAAGGAAGGCAGTCCCCGGGGTGGAGGGTCAGAGCCATAGTTGATTGTTTCTGGAGGGCATGGGTTTACTACCACCCACCCTGCCCCTCACACCACCTGCCCCAAGTACATAACTTCCTTTATAGCAGGAGTTCTGACATCACTTCCCCAAAATTGATAACAACATACACCTGTTCATATCCTTAAAGGAACAGCACACCGAATAGGGTGTAGACACACTCACAAGCTTGCACACACTAAAACAAGAACAAAAAAAAGAAAAAGGAAAAACCATCTGAAACAGGAAGGAAGACAGACATGTGGGGAGTGGTGCAATGCACTGGCTGTGGAGCAGCATTCTTTTGGGAGACATTCTGGAGACTGTGTTGCTACCCTATTTGCAGGCACCTCTCTGGTCTGAGGGAGGAGGTTCCTCAACTCCATGCTGACCTGTCAGGGATTCAGAAAACCTGCTCCCCCACCCAGGGACCACCCAGGCCACTGCCACCACATCAGAGGTTCCCAGGAAAGAGGAGTGTTTGGATCACGGTGGGCTCAGGGAGGATGAAGATGGTGGAACAGAGGCACATCCCTCCAGCTGTGCCTCTCCACAATTCATTCACCACTCTGGCAGAGCATGGTTCCTCTATGGAGGCACCTGCAGTGGAGACCAAGGAGGATGCTGGGGACCTCCACAATGGAAACCCACAGGAGGGTGGCACAGGACTCCACAGAGGAAGGAAACAACTCCTGGTGGGGGACTCGATTGTTAGAGGATAGAAGTGGAGGGAGGGAGGGAGGGAGGAAAGGAGGCAGCCTGCCCAGCACCATGGCTTGGAGGGACAGGAAACAACCTCAGGATCAGGGAGCAGCTGCAATGGGGAGTGAGCTGACTTTCATTATCCACATAGAGACAAATGACCTGGCTGAGAATGGGATCAGAGCAGTGCAACAGGAGTTTGTGGAGTTGGGGAGGGGCCTTAGATAAGTGGCACACATGGTAATTTTCTCGGAAGTGCTACCTGTCTATGGCATGGATGAGGCTAGGGTACTCTGCACCATGGGATTCAATGACTGGTTGAAAAACTGGTGCAGAGCTCAGGGATTTGGCTTCACTAGGGACTGGGGCTCCACCTGGAGGGATGCAGGCCTATACTGGCACGATGCTCTGCATCTGTCCAGGAGGAGAACCAGGATCCTAGGTGATGGGTTTAAATGCTTCATTGGAAAGCATTTAAACTAGACAAGGAGGAGGCACTGAAGAGAAGGGAAATCCTAGGCACCCCCAAAAAATCAGGGTAGTTAGTGAGGTAAACACCAAGATAGGGCAGTCGATAGGGAGAATGGCAGGGGTAAATGGAGAAAAAGACAAAGGCAGTAAGGACAGGGATGGGGCAAAAAGAAATAAGGCAATAAAAAATGGAGGGTAATGAGTACCAGTGCCTGTAATCTAGCTAAAAAGCTCCTCAAAATGGTGGCTTTGATGGAAGAGGGATGCCTGGATATCGTGGTGTCACAGAAACATGGTACACAAAGAACTGTGACTGGAATGTCAACATACCAGGGTACACAATCTATAGAAGGGACAGGGAGGGTAGAAGAGGAGGAGGAGTAGCTCTCTATGTAAGGGAAGTGATCAAAGAAACAGAACTAAAGGGTAAAAAGGGAGGAGAGGAGGCACTGTGGATCACCCTGGAGACTGGAAATGGCACCACAATCTGCACAGGGGTTGTATACAGATCCCTATCTCAGGGGGAGAAAACAGACAAGGAAATGATAGAAGGTATCCTTAGGATGGCAGAGAAAGGGGAGATATTGCTGATGGGGGACCTGAATATGCCAGATGTTAACTGGAGCACCTTTGCTACAGCCACATCCAAGAGCAGGGCCATTCTCTATGCCCTACAGGGGGCATGCCTCAGACAGCTAGTTTTGAAACCCATTCAGGAGGGAGCAATCTTAAACCTGGTACTCTCAAATGGAGATGGAAAGAGGATCTCAGATCAAAAAGTGGGTAGCCATCTGGGAACAAGCGACCAGCAAACAGTGTGGTTCACGATAAACTTAGCTGTAGAGTCAAGTCATACAAAAGTGAAGATACTGGACTTCATGAGGGCTGATTTTATCAAAATGGGAGAGTGCCTCAGAAAAGCACTAGCAAACAGGCAAGAAGGTGGTGTGGAGCAACAATGGGGAAACATCAAAACCACCATCACAGAGGCAACAAGCCTTTGTGTGAAGCAAATAAAAAAATCAAAACAAAAGAAAAAACAATGGTTCTCAAAAGAAGTGGCAGGGAAGGTTAGGGAGAAAAAGATAGCATTCAGGAAGTATAAGGAAACACAGAAGAAGCAGAACAGAGAACTGTACCAGTTAAAACAGAAGGAAGTGGGGAAGGCAGTCAGAATAGCAAAGGCCCAAACCAAGGAAAAGATAGCCAGCTCGGTTAAGAAGGGGGATAAAACCTTTTATAGGTACATTAGGGAGCAAAGAAAGACTAAGGCAGGGATACTGAGGCTGAATAAAGAAGAAGGTGGTTGGGCAGAGAGTGACAGTGAAATAGCAGGGATACTGAATGAATACTTCTGCTCAGTATTCACAAAGGAAGAGCAGGGGGAGATACCTAATCCAGTCAATAAAAGCACTCTGGATGGGGGGGTTGATATTAGTCCTTTCACAAAAGAAAGGATTCTGAAAGAACTCCTTAAACTGAAGGTAGATAAAGCAATGGGGCCTGATGGGATTCACCCCAGAATTCTAAAAGAACTAAGGGAAGAATTAGTAACACCACTGACTGCCCTTTTTAATAAATCATGGGAGGAGGGTGGTGTACCTGAGGGCTAGAGAAGGGCAGATGTGATTCCCTTCACAAAAGTGGGAGCAAGACAGAGGCAGGAAACTACAGACCTGTCAGTTTGACCTCAGTGGTAGGGAAAATGATGGAATCCCTTCTGAAGGAAAGAACTGTTTAGTACCTAGAGGCCAGTGGGGCACAGGACCCAAGGCAACATGGATTCACAGTAGGAAGGTCATGTTAGACAAATCTAATTGAGTTCTTTGACTAGGTAACTAAAGTAGTAGACCAGGGAGGCACTGTGGACATGACCTACCTAGACTTTAGCAAGGCATTTGACACAGTCCCTCACAAAAGATTAATAAACAAATTAGCCAGCCTGGGAGTGGGTCCCAGGGTGGTAGCCTGGGTAAAACACTGGCTGAACAACAAGAAACAGAGGGTAATAGTAAATGGAGTCCACAGTGAAGAAAGGGGGGTTACTAGTGGGGTACCGCAGGGTTCACTACTGGGGCCGATCCTTTTTAATGTCTTTATAAGTGACATTGCAGAAGGACTGGAAGGTAAAGTATGTCTCTTTGCAGATGACACAAAGATCTGCAACAGGGTTGATATGCAAGGTGGGGTGGAAAGGATGGAAAGGGTTGGAGGAATGGTCAAATGTATGGCAGCTTAGATTCAATGCAAAGAAGTGCAAAGTAATGCACCTGGGAAACAAAAACCTAGGGGAAGAGTACACAATGGGGGGTGAGATACTGACAACAACAAAAATGGAAAGGGACCTGGGTTAGTCATATCAGATGACTTTAAGGTGGGCCAGCAATGTGAGAAGGCAGTAAGGAGGGCTGGGGGGATAATGGGATGCATAGGGAGAGGCATCACCTGTGGAAAACAAGAAGTTGTTGTCCCTCTGTACAGACAGTTGGTAAGACCACATCTGGAGTACTGTGTACAGTTCCAGAGACCTAATCTCTGCAAAGACATAGGGCGGAGGCTGTCCAGAGGAGGGCAGTCAAAATGGTGCAGTGTCTGCACCAGAAGACACATGAAGAAAGATTAAAGGAGCTTAAGATGTATAGCCTCAAGGAAAAGAGGGAGAGGGGGGACATGCTAGAAACTTTAAAATGCCTAAAGGGAATCAACAAAGTCCAAGAGGGTAGCATCTTTCAGAAAAAGAGATGTTCAAGAACAAGGAGACACAGTTTGAAGTTAGAGGGGTGATGGCTCAGAGATAATGTGAGGAAGTATTTCTTCACAGAGAGGGTTGTAGATGCATGGAACAGCCTTCCTGAGGAGGTCATAGAGTCAAAAACAGTGGGGGAATTCAATAATGCATGGGACAGACAAAAGGCAAATCTAGGGGGGTAGGAGGAAGTAGGCTGTTGGTTAACTAGGATTTGCAGCTTATCCATTAGGTAGGGAAATGGACAGACTAGGTTGGCCAAGTGGTTCTTATCTGCCATCAGATTCTATGTTTGAGTGGAAGTAGAACTAGATGAGTTGGGGAGAAAATGCCATGGAGCAGTAGCACTGAGCATGCAACATGCTAGCGCTAGTAATGTAAGAGGAAATACCTATTTTTGTGTCTATGGCAAAACTGAAAGGTGCACAGACAGGTTTTACTTTAAAAAAAACACATTACCGTTACTGTGATATGCTGACACAATATGTGTTGTGTGTGTGTGTCTGGGGGGAGGATTATCTCTCTTTAAGTGAGAGAAAAACATGGCAGCAATTTGAAATTAACAGTTCTATTGGCACAAGTACTTTGGAACTAATTCTGTTTGGTTGAGATTGGCATTTTATTTTTACTTGTGCTCTGTTGTCTGATAGATGCCCACCTTGCCAGGGATATCAGCCAATCAGAGCCCTGGGATTTCTTGGCCCATTTTCTAATGCAAGCATTTAAAGTTTAAGAAAATATAAAAATTGCCTGTCTCAGTGCTTACTCTGAGATCATAGAATCTAATAAGATTGGAGCTTTTTGACAATCAATGCTAGGAGTCTTACAAATAAGTTTGATGAGCTCCAAGCTACATTACCCGCACTGAACATCCTTGTATGTGCCATTGTAGAAACCTGGTGGCAACCAGAGGATACTTGGGATGAACATATCCCAGGTTACACACTTTATAATAAAGACAGGTCCCTATCAAGAGGAGGGGAGGTGGCTCTTTTTATTGCAGATTGCATGTCCTCAGAATGTATAGATATATCCAAATGAGCAGGTATAGAAGTTTATGGATCAAGATTAGTCCACCAAGGGCAGCTAAAATCAATCTGGGTGTAATATACAGGCCCCTGTCCATTAGGACATTGGAGGATGAGGTTTTATTAGATTTTATCAACCAGTTGACATTAGCGGGGAAGGTAATATTGGTAGGTGACTTTAACCTCCTGGGTACTGACTGGGATATGCAAAATGCAAGCACTACCATGGAGTCTAAATATTTGGAAGTCTTTAACCTAGCAGGGCTGAAGCGATATGTAACAAATAATACTAGAGGTAACCACATTTTGGACCTAGTATTAAGCAACCTTAGTAATATTGTAAGTTGCATTTTGAAACCCCCCACTAGGTTCCAGTGACCATTCTATGATCAGTTTTCAGTATACTGGTACTCTGAGGGGAAAATATAGGCAGTACAGTAATACATAAGTATAATCTAGCCAACTTCCATCGTGGCTAAGTGGAATTGGGAAGCAGATTTTGAAAATCAGTCAGTCTCTGGGATGTGGACAAAGCTAGAAATTATTTTAAATCACTTGGTCCAGAGGCATGTATCAACCAAGAACAAGTACAATGGGGCTAAAAAAGGCCTCCCACCATGGATGTCCCCCATAGTAAAAAAATTAATTAAAAACAAGAATAGTGCATACCACCAGGCAAGGCACAGCCATAGTGAAGCTGACTGGGAGAGCTATAAAAAATGCTGAAAACTTGCAAAAAGGGGTATTGTCTTGGCTAAAAGAAATTATGAGCATACATTAGCTACCAGAGTCCAGGATAATTATAAGACCTTTTATTCATATATTAATAGTAAAACGGGAAAAAACAATACTGTTGGGCCCCTAAAAGCACAGGATGGGTTACTTCTAACAGAGAACAGTGGACTAGCGGAAGAGTATAATAAATATTTTTCCTCCGTGTTTAACGTGGGATCACAAAATAAATGGGACTCTGAGGAAAAGACACAGTTGGGACCCAGTTTTAAGGTAGATCCCACTGATGAGGGTAAAAGACTCAAAAATGTTAACCAGAATAAGGCACAGGGACCAGATAACATCCACCCTAGGGTAATTAAGGTAAAGGCAGATTTACTCATTGGCCCAGTTTCTTGGCTGTTTCAAAAATCCTTGGAATCGGGTGAAGTTCCCGATGTATGGAGACAAGTGGTGTTTGTCCCAATACACAAGAAGGGATCTAGACAGGAGATCTCAAACTATAGACCTATCAGTCTGACCTCGGTATTAGGGAAAATTTTGGAGGGTATAATCAAAGAGTTCATCATAGAATTTCTAACAGCAACAGGCAACAAGAATATAACACAACACAGGTTTACTAGTGGGAGGTCATGTTAAACTAACCTTTTGGAATTTTATAATAATGTTAGCAAATCCATGGACATGGGTAACTCTGTAGACATAGTTTTCCTGGATTTTGCAAAAGTGTTTGACCTAGACCCCCATGAGGAGTTGGTAAAGGCCTTAATGGACTTAGGTTTCCCTGTCTGGGTTTCTCAGTGGGTAGAGGCATGGTTAAATGAAAGAAGCCAGAGTGTCTGTATAAAAGGGGAATATTCTGTCCATGTCAGAGTGACTAGTGGGTTACCCCAGGGCTCTGTCTTGTGACCTTGTCTTTTTAGTATATAACATCGATGCAGATACAGTCAGGGGTCTGGCTCTCAAAATTTACAGATGATGCCTAAATTGGATGTCCAGTAAACAATGTGGAAGATCAGCTTATTCTACAAACTGTTTTAAATAACCTGGAGACATAGGCCTTACAAAAAAAATCTATTTTTAATATTGATAAATGTATGGTCATTCATCTTGGCAATAATAACAAGCAATTCCAATATACCCTGGGGGGTACTGCACTAAAGGCCATCAAAGAAGAAAAAGATTAGGGGATATGTATTAGTAGCAATCTCAGTTTTAGCATGCAGTGCAATAAAACTATTAAAAAGGTAAGTAGCATAAAGCACTGCATTCAGAAGCATATTAAATGTAGGGATAGAGAGGGTATGATCCCCTTGTATACAGCTTTGGTGTGCTCCCATGTGGATTATTGTGTGCAGTTTTGGGCTCCATACAAAAAAGGGGATATTGGAACTTTGGAGAGAATCCAGAGGAGGGCTACCAAAAAGATTAAGGGTACTGAAGAACAGAGCTATGTGCAAAGGTTGCAATATTTGGATATGTATTCTTCAGAATATCATAGACTGAGAGGGGATATGTGCCTGATTTATAGGGCCCTGACTGATCTACATCTGTGGGATCTCTTGGGTCTGGTGCTAAGAGACCCATCATATAATACCAGAGCACATCGCTTCCAGCTGGCTAAAGGTAGATTTAGAACCAACAAAAAGAAACACTGGTTCAATATTAGAGTGATTGAGACCTGGAACACCCTACCTTCCAAGGTTGTGGATAGTAAGACAATGTTAGAATTTAAGACTGAGCTTGATAATGATCTTATAAGCAGGAGCATCCAAGGATATTCATAAAATATAAATGGCAAGCTAATGGACTAACGTCTTTAAATGCTCAGTAATAACTATGTAATCTATGTAATAAGAGTTCTAGCTGTCTTAATATGTGTTTGTAGGAAACGCACACACTGAACTCATAAAGTCTAACTAATAATACAAAATATCTAAAAACTATCAGTCACAGTGTGAAGATACTGTGTTCACAGACTCTATCTAAATAATGTTCCTGTCACAGTACCTCATAGGTTTACTGTGCTCATAGAATCTAATTATCTGCCACAAAAAAGTGCTCATAAATCTGACTAATGATGTACACATGATTCCCTGACCTCTCAACCCCAAAATCTCCCACTTTGAGACAGTTTGAGATTTAACTTCAGGTGTCTCACATTAAACAAGACATATTATACAATATAATAGTGCCTGTATATTAATTTTGAGACAACGTAGACTTGCACTTTCAACACATATAGCAATTGTAAGTAGTCAAAATGAACTTGAAAATAACCATTGCAATATAATGCTGAACAAAAGTCTGTAGAAAGGGAGGCAACCATTCCAAAGTGGGCAAAGCATAAATGCCATTATCTAGTTGTACAGGAAGCAGTTCTTAAGTCTTTCAGCCCAACAAAGTTCATTTCACTGAAGGAAGCATTTTTTGGCAGCACTGCTGTGCAGATGTCTTTCAGGTAGACCAACTCAGCCTATGTAATAGTGGCATCAGAAAAAGCAAAAACTTGGAGACCACACAACAAGGTAATGTCCATTTTCTGTAGAAGTAGCACATACTTGCACAAGGCCAGAGTTCAGGTTGCAAGGGACTGGTTTAGCTTTATCAGAAGTGCTACAAGGAAAGTGACTTTTCAATGCAATACCACATATAGCATTTTATAACTTAGTACAACATGAATGACCTAGCTCATCCCATTCATCATGTACCTGCATGATGGAGATCGGAGCACGCACAAGCTGTAGGAGTACTCCACCTTATTCAAATATCATAAGTGAGCAATAAGGAAATTAATTCATATATGTGCAGCAAAAACAGTTCATATTTTCATTTTTTAAGCATAAAGTAAAAACAGAAAGTTTGCCTGTCTAAATATTTCTAAAAGGTAACTTAATAACAAAGGCACCATATACAACACAAACATCAACATTTTTGTTGTAAGCATATCTTAGCCATAACATTTGCTAACTGTGTTCACTGTAGTCAGATCAGAAAAATCATGGACTATTATTCATCGCTCTACTAAGGTTTTATAACAATCTACTTAAAAGACCCCATCTAGTATGAACTACAATGTCTAAATATATTGATTACAGTAAAATGTATCTGAAACTCTTACTGTTTCTAAATCTGTATAGTTTCACACTCCCAAGTAAAATCTAGCCCCCCCCCACACTAGACCTTTTCCCAGTAATGGTGGGTGGTATAGAGGCTTTTTCTGATATCTTGATTTCTAAAATAATCTCACAGATTTGTAATAAAAACATTTGTATAATTTAGTTAAATGTTGAGGGCAAATATGCTGTAGCCACTCAGCAGTTGACAAATTTTACAAAACAAATACAATTGCATTGTACTTCATTATAAACACAAATGTTTCCAGTGTAAAATAAATGTACCCCATTTCTGGTATTGATGTTGTAGAATTGTTAGAAAACAATTATTTACTTCATTTTGTGCAATAAAAGAAGCATGTCTTAAATTTATAAAAGTATTAGGGTGCAAGGTGATTTGGATCCTGGTACTTTTATGGATTAATAGGGAAAGCGCAAGTAATTGCCTAGAATTAATTGGTCCCACACTTGGTATGTTAATAATTTAAATTATTTTACACAGGTATATTACACTTTTCTAGTGCTCTAGAACTTTAAACATACCAAAAACACATATCCCATGCAATTAATATCTTGTTATTCATACCATAATGCCAGTTTAAATGTGTGGTAAAATATGCCCAAATATCTTTATCTCATTTGCAGGACCGGAACTGGTACTGGTATTGCAAAACAATGGAATGTTGACACTAGGCAATTACCTTTAAGCTTTTGTCTGATTGGACCTTGTTCATCACTATGTAATTTATTATTTTTGGTAGCCCAAGATGGGAGTTAAACTGTGCACTGCTTGTGCAGCCCCTTTTATGGGCAGGACTGAATTCTTCTTCTTGGTGATGTGGCAGCAACAATTTCTCCTGCAAAGGAGGCTGAAAAATAAAAGCTTAAAAATCATTAGTTCTCTGATTGCAGTAGATGAAAACAGTCAATATGTGTGTTCCCCACTTGGAGAACACGGGTGTTAATTTATTTATTTATTTGTTTTTGTTAACTGAGTAGGGAACATTAGACAACCAAGTGCCTATTTTCAGGTGCGACCCGGGAGGGTTACATAGGCAGTAGCATACAGGAGACAATTACATACAGTTGAGCAAAAACAGGATTACTAGGTAATGGATAGGCAGCTAACAGTAAAGTACAACAGTAGCAAGCAATAAAACAACAGACATAACCTGATGGAAAGAGGAAGCAAGGCAGCAATTAGAGTAGAGGTTGGGGGACACAGGTGCACACTATTATGGAATAGAGCTAAGCGAAAAAAGGCGAAATTAGGTACATTAATGAGCTAAGTTAGTGCTATCAGAGTAAGTGCATGGGAGGGAAAAACGTGGGTGGGGATGGGAGGGGCTGGGTGGAAATGGGTGAGGCCAAGTGGGGAGGGAGTGAGGAGAGGATGGAGAGGGGTGATGGGTCAGTGAGGCCAAAAATGGGGGAGGAGTGAGGGAGAGGATGGAGAAGGGTGAAGGGTCTGAACTGTGTTCAGAGAAAGTGCTGAACAGTGGGACCCTGGGAGCTCATGGTACATGAGAAGGTAGGGTGAATCTAGGAGGTACAGGGGCAAGCGTAGGAGGGGTACTGGAAGTGCCAGAGCGAGGATTTGAAGCCGGGATGTGAGGGGGCAGACTGAGTAAGGACTGGGAATGAGTTCCAGAGTTTTGGGGCAAAGGAGGAGAAGGCTTGGTCCCCCATGAGGGAGCAAGTTCTAGGGACAATCTGATCGAGGGCCTCTCTTGATCTCAGCTGATAGGATGGGGGGCCAGGATTTAGTGGGGGACGAGGGTGGAGGGAGTGGCCGATCTTATAATGTTGTCAATGAAATTACCAAGAATGAAGGTGCAATGCTTTTCTGGAGGGAGCCACTCCAGTCGGGAGTAGAGGTCATAACGGTGAGTGAGGGGCCGAGCGGAAAGGGTGAAGTGGCAGATGTTATTGTAGGCGGTGTCCCATTTCTGAAGGCTGGATGGGGGCACGGGGGCAAAGGTAACCAGCCCGTAGCAGAGAATAGGGAGGAGGACCCCTCTGGCAAGTGCCAAACGAGCTGCCGGGGTTAGGCAGTTTTTAGCTTTGTAGGCAAGGCCGAGCTTATAATTTGTAGCCCTGCAGATGTTACAAATTTGTAGGGTGAGATTGAGCTGTGGGTCCAGAGTGACGCCCAGGTACTTGATTGAGGCCACAGTCTGTAGGGGAGAGCCATCAGTATCAAGAATTTGGAGGGGGGAAGGGCAGGACTTTATCTTATGCCGTGAGCCAAACAGCATAGCTTGTTTTTTTTTGAGGTTAATGGTGAGTCTGTGATCCACTAGCCAGGATTGAATGTAATGGAAGTCCCCATTCAGCTGGGAGTTTATGGTGGCAATGTCATGGGCACAGGTCAAAATAACCAGGTCATCCGTGTATAGAGCGGTGTGCCCGTGGATGGCGGTGGACGGAAGTTTGTTGATGAAGAGGGAGAAAAGGGTGAGACCAAGGACGGAACCCTGGGGGAACCCACAGTGGACCGGAGAGGGGGAGGAGTGGGTACGATTGGGACACCAGTTGTGCAACGTTTCAAGTTTACATATCTGCACCACATTTGAGGTGGTATTAGAGCAAACAAAACTTGCTGAGGCAGTTACAGATGTCTGTCTGTTATGCCATCATATGGTGAAGCTCCTGCTTGTAGTTGCCTTTCATGGCATTGAATGTCCATGAATATTTTACAGACATGGCAAATCACACCAAAAATGGTAACAGTTGCAGCATTACACATGCCCAATGTCTAATGAACTGCAAAAGTCTTCTATCAGTGACAGTATACATACATCTGACACCATTCCTAGAATGGTATTTTCAAACAAATAGGCATGAAATAGTTTGTCAGCTTACACTGAACTTAAACAGTGTAATTAACACTTAAAATAGTTATCTGCCTCTTATGGGTGCATCAGTTGTTAAAACAGCTGCTACTAAAAAATGTGAGTTATCTTCTAGAGGAAAGGGGCTAATTAAGAACATAGGTTTTAACTCAAACATGCCTCTTATAGAAGCATCCTCTTATTTCCTCTCAACATAAGAAATTAATCAAAAGGTTTAAACAAAACCACAAAAAGTTAAAACATTATGCTTAACTAGCACTATAGCACTGGAAACAAAACTGTTTCTTACTCAGCAGTGGCGCTTAACATTAGGACCCCCTTGTGATTGAGACGGTACTATGTGCCTTTGTAACACAATAGCGACAAATAAATAGAAATGCATATACATTTAACATCTGAAGAATAACTTTCTTTGTTCCAAGTAACAAAATAAGTATTGAGCCTCCCACATTTTGTTTTTAAACAGTATGTGAAAACTAGTTAAAGCTTGTGGCAAACTGGGAGTTATTCAGGCTTTGTGCAACTAAAGGGAAGGTACCAATAGAAAAATAAGGTAAACTAGTTATAAAACGCTTTCATTACTGTAAGCAATTCCCTGCCCAAACCACTGGTAAAATGCAAAACCTTTATTACTGCTAAATTTTTACCCAGGCACTATGCAGGATTTCAATCATGTAAACAACGCACACTTTTATCACATACACAAACCTTTTTTGCTGAGTACCTTGATATATGTGGATTACACCTCATGTATCCCAGAAGCCATTCTCTGAGAGGGAGAAAATCAGAAAACAAAACTGTTAAAAGTAAAACATTGCAAGGCACATCATAACGTGTACCACAGATGGCAGAATAACACAGCTGCCATAGTATGCAGCACTGTATGGGAGAAAATATGCATTACCTAATTAACAGATCTTTTCTGGCAGAAAAGAAAACTTGTAAAAGGCATATCATAGACCTTGTAAAATTTCAAAGATAACCCAAGTTATGTGTAACATAGCATGCCACACTGTTTAGTAGAAGATATTGTACAGTGATTCCCTTAAACAGTCAACAGAAAATAATTGCTTGTATAACCATGAATCCAAACACAGAGAACCAGCCTGGTCTCTGAAGCTCTCTGAAGGGTTATGTGCTGAGAGAGAAAAATTAGCAGGAGAAAATCCTGCAAATATGACTGATCAGGTCATATCTAAAGTATAGTGGAAAGAATAATTAGAGATTTGCTGATATAGTAGAGTGGAGATATCGTTTTGCTGCATCAATAACAGAGAAAGTAGAAATATAAGTATACATAGATACATAGATACATAGACAGTGTCGGCAGATAAGGGCCTGTGGCCCACCTAGTCTGCCCATTTGAGCTTGTAAGTTTAGTTTGTTTTCCTAGAAGTCTATTTCCCCTTACCCCTGACCTCTAGAATTCCTTTATGTCTATCCCATGCATTCTTAAATCCCGTGATTGTTTCAGCCCCCACCACTTCCTCTGGCAGGGTGTTCCACTTATCCACCACCCGTTCTGTGAAGAAATTCTTTCTCATGTTTCCTCTGAATAGTCCTCCCTCCAACTTCATCCCATGCCCTCTAGTCCTGAAACATCTTTTCGCTTAAAATAGTGTTTTCCTGCACCCTGTTCCTCCCTGTAAGATATTTGTATGTCTCTATCATATCCTCTCTCTCCTCCTCTCCTCCAGGGAGTACATGTTCAGTTCCTTCAACCTGTCTTCATAGGACTTGTGATGCAACCCATGCACCATCTTTGTTGCCCTCCTCTGAACCTTCTCTACCCTGTCTATGTCCTTAAGTAGGTATGGTCTCCAGAACTGTACACTGTACTCCAGGTGGGGCCTCACTAGTGTCTTGTATAGCGGAATTATGACCTCCCTTTTCCTGCTGGTGATGCCCTGCCTATACATCCCAGCATCCTATTTGCTTTACCTGATGCCTTGTTACACTGTTTCCTACCTTGAGGTCATCAGAGATGACAACCTCAAGATCCCTTTCCTGCTTGGTGCATGCTATATCCTCACCCCCCAACTGATATATTGTGCCAGGGTTTTTGTGCCCCATATGCATTATCTTGCACTTCTTTGCATTGAATTTCAACTGCCAAACGCTTGACCATTCTTCAAGTTTCTGCAGGTCCCTTCTCATTCTGTCTACACCTCTGGTGTGTCTACTCTGTTACAGAGCTTTGTGTCATCAGCGAACAGTGAAATTCTGCCTTCTAGATCCTGTGCAATGTCACTGATGAAGATGTTGAATAGGACCGGTCCCAGCACTGATCCCTGTGGTACCCCACTGGTCACTCTTCCTCTGTGGAGTGACAGCCATTTACCACCACCCTCTGTGTTCTGCCACCCAGCCAGTTACCTACCCACCACACTACTGTCCTGCCCACACCCATATTCCCAGTTTGTATAATAGTCCTCTATGTGGCACAGTGTCAAAGGCCTTGCTGAAGTCCAGATAGGCCATGTCCACTGCCCTCCCTGATTCACCTCCTAGTCACCCAGTCAAAATTCAATGAGGTTGGTCTGACATGACCTCCCTGGTGAAACCATGCTGCCTTGGGTCCTGTAGTCCATTGACAACCAGATGTTCCACCAATCTCTCCTTCAGTAGTGCTTCCATGATCTTTCCCACTACCGAGGTGAGGCTGACTGGTCTGTAGTTCCCTGCTTCCTCTTTGTTCCCACTTTTGTATAAGGGGACTACATCTGCTGTCCTCCAGTCTTTGGGTACCTCCCCTGTTTCCAGTGATTGGCTGAACAGGATAGCCAGAGGTTCAGCCACCACCTCTCTTAGTTCTTTAAGGACCCTGGGGTGCACCCCATCTGGCCCCATTGCTTTATCAGCTCTTATTACTTCCAGTTCCTTCAGGACCCTTTCTCGTGTAAAGGGACTTGTGTCCATTTCTGCACCATTCTCACCCTTGTACTCCTTCAGACCCATTACCTCCCTCTTCCTTAGTAAAGACTGAGCAGAAATACCTGTTCAATATGTCAGCTTTACTGTTGTCATCCTCACGTGGCTCCCATCCTCCCCTTCAGTCTCACTATCCTCCCTTTCTTTTTTTCACTTATGTACCTGTAAAAGGTTTTGTCCCCTTTACCCACTGATTTTGCAATGTGTTCTTCTGTCTGAGCTTTGGCTTCCTTACTGACTTCCTGCCTCCTTTGTTTCTCCTGGTACTTCTCCCTATCCCCTTCTGCCTGTGTCTTTTTGTATTGCCTGAATGCAATCTTTTGGCTTTCACTTTCTTTGCTACCTCTTTGGAAAACCATAATGGTCTCTCTTTCTTTTCCTCTTGCTAACCTGTTAATGCATAATTCTGTTGTTCTTATAATCCCATTTTAAATACGCTTACTGTTCCTCAACCCCTGATTCCTGTCAAATTCCCTTAATGCCTCTTTCAAGTATCTCCCCATTTTCCAAAGTCTGCCCCCTAAAATCCAGGATACGTGTTTTTGTGTGGTTTGGTTCTGCTCTTTCTGTGATTTCAAACCACAATGACTGGTGGTCACTGTTACCCAGGTGCTCCCCACTGTTACCCCATCACACTGTCCCTGTTTGTGAGCACAAGGTCCAGTATTGCCTTCTGCCGAGTTGGTTCCATGACCAGTTGCTTGAGGAAGGCACCCTGAAGGAGTCCAGGATAAATCTGCTCCTAGTTGATGCTGCTGCTGGGATGCTCCAGTCACGTCTGGTGTATAAGTCTCCAACCAGTACTACCTCACCCTTGTCTGCCATCCTTTGGATGGCTAGCATCAACTCCCTATCTGTTTCTTCCTCCTGGGCTGGTGGTCTATAGACCACACCTGTGTGGATGGCTGGCCCCATTTTCCTTTCCAGCTTAACCCACAGTATCTCTCCCCATTTGTTCCTCCTGGATCTGTGTGGCCCTTATGTCATTTTTCACATACAGTGCCACCTCCTCCCTTCCTGCCTGCTCTGTCTCTTCTGAATATGTTGTAGCCAGGTATGGCCATCTCCCAGTCATGGTTATCATTACACCAGGTTTCAGTGATGGCCACAATGTCCAGGTCTGACTGTACCATGACAGCCTCCAGATCTTCCATCTTGTTGCTAAGGCTCCTGGCATTTGCACACATGGCTTTCCATGATTTGACCTCCTAGACTGCTTCACTGTTCTACTCCAGCCCCTTCCTTGGTTGTCATTTATCCCTGGTTCTCCTTGCTGTTTGCCCTTCTGCTGAATTTTGCCCTTTTCTGCTTATCCACCTTTTGGACACTAATCTCCATCTTTTGCACACTGCTTTGCAGAGATAGCCACTCCTCTGGTTCACTGGTTCCACTACTAGCTGTGGGGGTGAGCAAGTAGGTACCATCCTTGCTGGCCTGCCACCCCTTTGCTAGTTTAAATGTTGTCAATGCAGCATTTAAACTTATCATTGAGTGCTTGGTTCCCTCCAGGATGGATGCAGGCCGTCAGGCTTGAGACAAACCTCCATCCCTCCAGGTGGGTCCCCAGTCACCAATGAATCCAAACCCTTCCTCACAGCACCAGTTCTTCAACCATGAGTTAAAGTTCCTGGTGCATGCACTCATGCTCTCCTTGCCTCTCACAGGTAGTATTTCTGAAAAGTGACAGAAGTAGCTACTTGCTTGAGACCCATCCCCAGTTTCCTAAACTCTTCCTGAACTTCCTTTGGCTCCCCATTTGCCAAGTCATTAGTACCTAGGTGGATAATGACATCCAGCTCACCCTCCTTCTTGCCTTCCCAGTGATCCCAGTATCTTCCTTCCATCCCTCCATGCCGTGGCACCTGGTGAGCACCTCACCTCCCTGTCCTCCCCCTCCTGTGTTCCTAGCTGGAACCCTCTTACGATGGAGTCCCCCACCAGGATTCGCTTCCTCCTCCTCCTCTGGGGTCCACTGCTTTCCCCACTGAGGTCACCTCCTTGCCTAACCTCCACATCCTTTCTTTCCACTTCTCTGGGTACCTCTATTTGGTTGTCCTCATTTGCCAGTGTGGCATATGAGTTCTTGAGAGGAATAGGATCTGGGATGTGCCTCTGCCTGACTGCTCTAACCTCCCTGAGCCCACTGTCATCCAAGTGCTCCTCATTCTCGGCATCCTTTGAGGCAGCTGCATTGGACTGGGTGGTCCCTGGATAGGGTGATGGTACTCCTGACCCAGTTTACTTTTGCTCTGAGTCTGGCTACCTCATCCTGCAGTCCCGAGAGATGCATGCAGATGGGGAAGCATCTCAGTGTCAGAAGGTCTGCCTGAATATGGCTGCCCACAGCCGCTGCATTGCCACCCCCATATTATACTGCAATTCCACTACTTCTCTGCTACTGAAGCTCTCTTAGTTCTCTTTTTATTTATTTACAGTACTAAAATCCTGTAACTGATCCTCAGATATATATTTTTTTTAAGGAAAAAGAAACCAATAAATAAATAAATGAGTCAAAACACTTGTCGTGCTGGGGTGGTCTTCTTCACCTATGCCCCTCCTACTTCACCTCTTACTATACCCTGTGTTTAGCTCCTGTCAATCAGATTTATCAGGGCATATAATTAAGAGTTGGAGGAAGGGTGGGGGGAAATTGCAGTTAAAGACAGCATAGAATTACACCACCACTATGTTTTAAATTTTCAACAGCCCAAAAACAATTATAAGTAAAGACAACACAGAAAGAAAGTATAGTGTCACTACAAGCCTACAATCTAAGTTTAAAAGAAAAATACCAATTACCAGTTACTCTGAAGCACTGAATTGAATATGTTTCCTTCCTTCACCTTCTGGCTTCTTCTGAGAAGATGAACCTCTGTTTGCTGCTTTAACTGTGACTAAGCCCCACCTCCAGTTATCACGTAGCTGAGGTCAGAGGCCAGAAAATTAACACCCTTCACCCAGCTACAGGACAGTCAGACAATCCAAGATAAAATTTGCAGCAATTAAAGACAGCACAGAATTACACCACCACCACTATGTTTTAAATTTTCAACAGCCCAAAAACAATTATAAGTAAAGACAACACAGAAAGAAAGTATAGTATCACTACAAGCCTACAATCTAAGTTTAAAAGAAAAATACCAATTACCAGTTACTCTGAAGCACTGAATTGAATATGTTTCCTTCCTTCACCTTCTGGCTTCTTCTGAGAAGATGAACCCACTTCATACTTATAGTATGCTAGGTTAACCCTAATGTTTAAACATTACTTTGTGCACATAATGTGTGGCTGCCCCAAGCAGGCACAAACAGTAGCTGTAGTACCTTCTCACTACAGTTAGAACAATGAATCTCCAAATCCGGCATCATTGTACACCCATCGGTACATGGTGGGGGAGGCAAATCTGTCCCACCACTATATTTTGAACACAATTTACAACTGTCTGTTATGAATTATATTTCAGTGCTATTCTCATTTTATTAGCCTCTCAAGGCTGTCTAAGGATAAAGGCTCCATTGGTAGTACTATTTACACAGGTTATGAACCTGGATAATATAAGTGTGATGGGGTCAACTCTGTGGCTATCTAAAAGAGACCTTTTAGGTGCCAAAATGTTAATAATGATTATTGATTATGGTACTATTACTTTAGAACTACTGATGCAGCCTAAAGAGAGTCTTATACAAGTTTGTGAAAGTGTAATAAAAATCAAATTTATTATACAGGGTTTCCATTTAGAAAGACACAGAGTTTCCAATATGACATTTTCAATCCTGAACCATCAAATCAGTTAATCACCATCAAATACAAAATACCAATATATCTTAATGATATTGTTAAGCATCCTGTCTATCTTCAGCTACTGCTAAATCAGTACAAAAATTCATACTTACAAAATAATAACAGGGTCACGCACAGTAGGAAGGCTTATGTGATGTCATTGCTGGCTATCAGACTGTGCAGACAACTTGGATAACAGTTTAGTCCATATTTATATGCTAGTCCATAGACAGGTTGTCTCCACCAATTCCACAGAATTTGTATGATTTTAAAAATATATGTTTTTCATGAGGATCAAAAATGATGTCATAGGTTCAGTGTCCTTCTCTCTGGTACAGGAATAACATATTTACCAGAGAAGGAGACAAGATATCTGGACTTTTCCTAAACAAGGCAGCCTTATCAAGGGAACTGTATGGCTTTGAACTGTACCATCTGGATAGGGATTGTAAAAAAGGGGGTGGGGTAGAAAACAAAGTGCCACAGGATCGGTTGGCAGCTAATTTGTTGCCCATTCATAAGAAGGGTAATAGAGCTGACCACACTAATTACATACTTTGGTTCCAGGGAAATTAATGGAATCTATATTAAAAGATGTAATAAACATCCATCTGGAGGAAAACGGCCAGGAGGACCGTGAGCAGCACGGGTTTGTGGTGGAAAGGTCATGTATCACTACTATGTTCTGTTTTTACAAAAAGATTTCAGTAGCACTGGATGGGGGAGGCTGTGGATTGCATTTATCTTGATTTTGCAAAAGCATTTGACAAAGTCCCTCACTTAGAAATTATGCACAGCCCAAAATAAATCAGTTTGGATCATAGAGTGGTCTGCTGGATTGGCAGTTGATTGTGGGAAAGATCACAGAAGGTATGCGTAAATGGCTACTACACTACCACAATATCAGTGACTAGTGGGGGGGGCCCTGGGGACAATCCTGGGTCCTTTACTCTTTAAAGTCTTTATGGCTGGGATGGGTAAAGGAGCAGAAAACTGGATAAGTAAATATGCAGATGACATTATCTGTATTTACTGAATGTTTTGAGTTTACTTGTTTGTGAAGTGCCTTGATATTGGAAAGGCACTCTATTTAATAAAGCTTATTATTATTATTAAACTGGCAGGCTTGGTAACTGATGCTAGGGGGTTCTTATGGTACAAACAGACCTAGACAGCATCTATAACTGGGCAACCACTAGGGATGTGAGTTTTAATATAGATAAATGTGTAATCCACCTGGGCAGGCAAAACTGTGAAACAAACTACTTTATAAATGGATCTCCTTTGTGCAAATCTGAGGAGGAAAAATACTTGGGTATTATAATAGATCACAAACTCATGTACAGGACTCACTGTAATATGCAAATTGTAAAAGCAAAAAAAGCACTTTGGAACATAAAGGGAAATTTTAGGAGGCAGAGTTGGAAGGTGATTATGCCACTATATAGGGCATATGTTAGACCACTATTGGACTATGGGGCTCCAGTTTAGGGGCCCATTGCCATGGGGGTAGTGGGAAAAATTGAACAGGTACAGAGACAAACCACTAAAATTATATATAACTTAAAAAATTTACCATATGAACAATGTCTAGAGAAATTGCAAATGATGTCACTATAGACAAGAAGGGTTAGAGGAGACCTATTATGTTATGATGTAATGCAGGACAATTACATACTAAAAAAGCTAAACCTTTAATTCAAATATGATAAAATGGGCACCAGGGGCCACCCACTTCAGCAATGTCACATTATATTCCATACTAATAGGGGGAAGGCTTTTTTTTTTACACAAAGAATGGTGGCCCCATGGAATGAGTAACCAGATAAAATTATTTGCTCAAAAAATAAGGCCTAGTTTAAAAAAAAAAGACTAGATTCATACAACTTGGAAGAACACATACTGACCTATTACAGGTAAATGGACAGGAGTGGTCATGTGTTTGCAGTGGCCTTCTTTGCTCTTTACCCCTTAGTATGAACCTTAATGTAACGTTTAAGAAAATATAAAAATTACCTGTTTCAGTGCTTACACTGAGCTCATAGAATCTAATAAATGAGTTCTAGCTGTCTCAGTATGTGTTTGCAGGAAACACACACTGAGCTCATAAAGTCTAACTAATAATATAAAAGATCTAAAAACTGTCACAGTGTGAAGACACTGAGCTCATAGAATCTAACTAAATAATGTACCTGTCACAGTACCTCATAGGCGTACTGTGCTCATAGAATCTAATTATCTAAATGTCACAACAAATGTTCTCATAAATCTGACTAATGATATGCACATGACCTCCTGGCCTCTCAATTCTAACAGTACCGGGTCTTGCTTGTACACATTTTTACTATATATTTACCTAGAATAGACCAGATGAGATGCAATATCTCATTTTCAGTGGTGACCTGCATTAACTCATATTAATAATGTATTTACCCAGGATAGGCAAGCTGAGAGGCAAACTTTAATGTTCAGTAGGCTACCACATTTTGACCCCAAATTTCCAACAGTCTTTTTATGATCTAACATACTTATGATCAAAACAGGTGGACATTTTTTAAATCCCATTCAAAAGTTGATTTCTCTGTAAAACTGTGAAAATAAGTTTTGGAAGGGATTTGAAAAATGACATCTGTCATATTCAAGAGGTAGGGTGACACAAGGAAAATGTTGAACATTAGGGGCCAACATCTCTAAAAATAAAGTTGTGAGTAAATGTTGGAACATGTCAACATTTCTCCATGACTTACTTGTTTTTTCACATTTTGAACACACATTTTGAACATACATTTTATGACCACTCCTTCTGAACATGTCATTGTTATTGATAATATAGTAGGCATAACGTCATTTGTGTCACAAGTGTGAAAACACATTTTGGCCAGGATTTGAAAAATGACAGCTGTCACATTCATGAGGTGGTGCAAAAAATGGCTATGTTGAAAATTCGGTATCAAAATATTGAAAATTTCCAAAGTTATGCACAGCAAAAATGGTCGGGTGGGGGGGTACTAGCCAGATCTGGGGTTGGGCACCCTGGTATCAGAACACTTAAAGTAAGGGGTGGGGGTGCATTCTGAATGGGACAGTCAGGTGGGGGGGTGATGGCAGTGGTGTGCCGACATCAGCAACAGACATCAATAGATGTTTTTCCTTTTACAAGGTGTATAAAAAGAAAAAAGACTATGAGGGATGGTATTCTTTTTTCAGGTACTGACACAGCTCCATGTTCCTCACCTGCCCTGCCAGTGCCTGTAGATTCCCTCCTCCATCATTGAATGCACAAACCTCCCCCCCGTACCTCCTCCTGGTTCCCTTTTGCCTGAGATCATTCCTCCTTCCTCAAAACCCCCTTCCTCCTTGCACTCCATACCCCCAGCTCTCCTTTCTGGACTACCCTGGACCCTTTGCAAGTCATGCCACCCTTCCCCCTGCCCCTCCTCACTTCCAACCTCTTCTTCCCTTGAGCCTCTCCCCCTGTACCCTCCATTTCTCCTGAGTCCTTGTCTGGATTCCTGCCCTCCATAGATCCTGCAGGGGTGAGTACCTGTTTGAAACTGGGATCATCCCAGTAGTGCACTTACCAGCTTCCCCTTCCTGTGATGTTTGCCCCCTAGCCATGGTCCCTGGGGCCCCTTCTCCCCTTTTTCCAATGGCCTGCACTTTTTGCCACCATTTACCATCCACACAGTCCAGTACCCTAGTTCCTTCATCCTGTCTTTGCCCCCCAGCTGGCCTGGCCTTCTGGGTTTCAAACTGTCCCTCCAACCCCAGCCCTTCAGATCCCTTCCAGTTTGCATTGTGTGTGCACCCCCCACCCATGCCCTTCACCCATCTATCCAGATCATACCTAAGTCTCCACAACTCTGCCACCAGTTTCATTAACCTGGCACATACAGGACAGTACCCCAGTCTCCACAGCATATTCATGGTCTAGCAGCCCCGCAGTCACTGCGTCCCACCAGTCTTCCTCCCAACCATCCTGTATCTGTCCTGCCCTCCACCCGTGAGCTACTCTGCCCCCCAGCTGCCTCTAATTGCCATCCTTTCCATGTCCCCTCACCCCTGTACCCCATGTCCCCTGGCATACCCCCATCTTGTTTCAGCCATTCAATCCAACCCAGCTGTGTAATTCACCATAATAGACAATTTAGCCTAATCTTCAATTTGTTCTCCATTTAGTTGTGCAATTTACCATAATATGCAATTTAGCCTAATCTTCAGTTTGTTCCCTATCTAGTTGAGACAAGCTTTCATGCAGCGTATTAGTGAAGAGTATTCCATACAACAATTGTCCCAAATATTAGCTCCAACTTACCCCTGCCCAAGCTGTTTAGGAGGATTAGCCCTGTCCAGCAGCCCTCCTCCAAGCTCTGGCAGATCCAGTTCCCCAAATGTCAGCCCCTTGTGTGGATAATTCCTTCACAGTTCCCCCCAGCCTTTAGCCCAGATTTACAGCAAGGTCCAGGACCCCCTCCCTTGCCACAGATCAAATCCAGTCTATGACCAGTAGGACCCTCATACAGATCACCCCTTCACAGTTGCCCTTCTTACTTTAGCCTGTATTCAACCAATCCCAGGATCACCCCTTACAGCAGTTCAAATATAGTCTATGTCAGGTCTCAGAGAGTTCAAGTGACACAGCCCTGCTGCTAAATTCCTGTCATCTTCCTGGCCCCAGTGAGTGGATCAGGGATAGTTTCAGAGTAATGAGAAAGTTAAATGATAATAGCCCTGTTTTGCAAGTATCAGTCAGGCCCCTTGGTTTATCCAGAGACCTCCCTGCTGCAGATTTTACCAGTACTGTGCTCCTAGAAATTTGAGAGGTTTTTCAGCTCAGAGGTCTACAGACTCCCCTTGACCAAACCCCAGCCTCTCAGTTGCAGACTCCTCCACTCTCCTGCATTTAATAGAGGTCAGGGCCAGGGAGGGTGGGAGGGATGAAAGCTCCTCCCAATCCTGGTGGCTGCTCTGCAGATTCCCACCGCTGACTACGGCAAACTCCTTACTTCCTCAGCCATCCACTGTGGCTCCCCTTCAGCTCTCATTTACAACACCAGAGATGTGCAGCTGGCTTCCCGGCTTTTAAAGCCTGGCCGCACTTGAAAACTGGTGCCTCCTGTGCTGATTGGTTGTCCACCTCCTTGGCCCAGATTGGCCAATCTGCCAAGTACAGCCACCAGCCAAAAAGCTTCTACCCGATCCCGGCATCTTCCACTGCCACCAATGTGGCCACTCTGTAGGTTTCTGCCACTGACTACGGCAAACTCCTTCCTTCCTCGGCCACCAATGCAGCTGCTCTGGTCCTCCCACACCACCGACTGTGACTCCCCTTCAGCTCTCTCGATTACAGCACCCTGGTAGACAGCAGGAAGGTGAGGAAGGCAAAGGTGGAGGACAGATTTCTGGCTGGCACTTCTGCTACCTCTTTCAACATCCTCAGGTGTAACCCATCAGACCCCATAGATTTATCTACTTTTAACCCTGTAAGCTTTTCCAGCACTGTTTCCTTTGTTATTCTGACAATGCCACTTGAGTCCTTGCTTTTCTCCCTGCCCCTTCTAATCCAACATTCTGGCAGTGGCCCATCCTTCTCCCTAGTAAATATTGAACAAAAATATTTCTTAAGTATATCTACTTTCTCTCTGTCCCCCCTTCCCATCCTTCCTCACTCTTCCATATCACAATACCCTCTTTGACCTTGTGTGTCTCCTGGATGTACCTGAGGAAGGCCTTTTCCCCTTGCTTCACTCCCTTTGGTGTCAGCGTGGCTCAGTTGGTAGCACATCTGCCCCTGGACCAGAATGTTGTGGGTTCTCGTCCCACACTGAGATAGACTTGCACCTAAAAATTGCTGACATCTGAGTGCAATATTGGGGGGGTGCTGTACTGCTGGGTTGTGCCGTCCTTCAGATGAAATGTTAAACCGAGGTCCCTTCTGCCCATCCTGGTGTTGTTCTGGTGGGTGTCCAGGTGAAAGTAAAAGAACCCAGGGTACTCTTCGTAAAGAGCAGGGAACATTCCCGATGTCCTGGCCAACATTCCCCTTCCTATAAACTGGTTCATGCAATTATCCAGGCTGTGTGTGGGTGATGATGTGCGATACGGCCACCACCACACAATCAGTCACTTGACTACCAGTCTAGCATTGCTTGTAAAGCACTTTGGGATACTGTGTATGAAAAGCGTTATATAAATGCTGATTATACTTCTTCTTCTTCTTGGCCAGCCAGAGTTCTGTCCTCCACCTTTGCCTACATCACCTTCCTGCTGGATACCTTTGTGGCCTCCAGTTATTTCTGTTTATCTTCCTCTTGTTGTCTCCTCTTATACTTTCAGAATCCCCTTCTTTTGGCTGTGACAACCGTCTTTACATCAACTGTGAACCACATTGGACCCCTGGCCCTTTTGTCCCTTTGATATCTTCCCAACTGAGCTTTACGCAGCTTCTGTCATTGCTTAAAGTCTTACTATTTTTCCTCTTCCCCCCGCTACCTGCTCTATACTCCATCTGCTTTCTTCCAGCTGTTCCCTCATCTTGCAAAAATCTGCATTTTTAAATCCCATACTTTTACTGTGTTTGGCCTGTTGGTGGTCCTTAGCTAGACCTCCACACACACTGTTCTGAGATCACTGGAACTAAGTGGTTCCAGGACTTACATTTTTGAACTTCTCCCTGTTGCTGAGCATCAGATCAAGCAGAGACCCTTCCCTTGTTGGGTCCTGGACTCGTGGTATATTGTGAGTGAGGGCTGGAGGTACCTATTGACAGAATGAGTGGGTGTGAGCAGATTGGAAGTGAAGATAAAACCAGCGGCTAGCTTATACATTGAAAACTTTAAACAGAGCTCACAGATATGACTGGTAATGGGACAAGGCTGTAATTTTTTTTAGATGGCAGTGTTGATGACTGATAAAGATATGGCAGTATAATACCATCAGTCAATCTGAAACAAGGATTTTGCTGACCTGTTTTCTAATCAGTTTCCTTTTGTTCTCACAGGCATTTTTCAGTCTTTTGGAGCATTTTTTTGTTATTTCACTGTACTGGCTGAACAGGGTTACCTTCCTGCTAGGACGCTTGGTCTTCGTCTCTCCTGGGAAAATATCAATGAGCAAGAGTTGGAGGATAGCTATGGACAGGAATGGGTAAGTAATCTGCAATCATGGCGGTGTCATGTTCTACTCTTGCACTCTGTCCAGGTAATCTCATTGATCTTTATTTTGTTTCCTCCCCAAGTTTTATCTTCTTTTCTCTTTGCCCCACCATCACAAACAGGCTTGCCACTGTTTCAGCATTACCATGGCTCGGAGTATGGACAAATGGCTGCCTTTTCAGCAAATGTCCCATTTCCATTGGCTAACAAGGGGATGAATACCAGGTGGTGCAACTCCCATTCCTCCCCAGGAGCTGAGCTCCTTCAGTTTGTGACATGGTCAGCCATTAGGCGATCGATCCACTCAGCTGACAAGGGGTTGCTAGAGAAGCCAAGGGTATGTTTGAAATCTTCCAGGGCGCAGGCATTTATATACGCAGCCCCAACCCTTTGGAATTCTCTACCCCATTGGTTATGGGAATGTGCAACAAAGGAGGGGTTCAAGCAGCCTTTGAAAACCTTTTTATGGCAACAGGCATTTGGTGACTGATGAAATGATGAAACTTCTGATTTTATATGATGTGTTGTTGATGTTTGATTTGTGATTTTTATTCTGTAAGGTGTCTTGGTATTTGAAAGGCACCTAAAAAATAAAGATTATTATTATTATTATTATTATAATTATCAGTCAGCCATATTGTGGAGTTCCAGGGCCACACACAAGTTCTTTCCCTTAGGTAGCTGTGTGGTGCACTGCTGCAGCTCCACCGCTAAGTTGGACTATCTTTGATTATAAAAGAGTCTGTAATCTCCTGTAAAACACTCAAAAAGTCAACAAAAATAGTCATCAGTGGCTGTCAGTCTCATTGCAGGATAATGTCAAACAGGCCACCAAGTGTGCTGAGTACTGTTTAATTGAGTTTTTTATTACTTTACTTTGAACAGACATTTCATCAGCGTCAGTACTTGGAATGGACCTGCTACACTGCCTTCTTTATCAGTATTGTGAGTGAGCAGCTTGCTGACCTGCTTATTCGTAAGACCCGAAGAAATTCGCTTTTTGTTCAGGGACTCTGGGGGTTTGTATCTACCACTTCTATTTGGTGGGGTGGGAAGGGGGATTAATGTTACCTTGTTAAGACACTGCATTAGAGGGCCACTCAGATGGCCTAACCATTAATGTTTTCATGTTCTGCTAGGGGTAAGCAGAGTTTCAATTCCAAGGTCCTAGCCTCAGTTGGTAGTGGCAGGAGGTGGAGCAGCTGTCTCCTCTCTGTGGGTCTGTTGCCACTGGCTGTGGAACAGATTCACCCAGATGACTTAGGGGGAGCCATCTGAAATCAAAAGCTTTAAACCCCCCTTCACCACTAGCTATGTCATTTAAGAGGGTGTCAGTTGATGGGATTGTGTGAAAGCACCAACACAAGGCCCTGCTTCATCATCAAGCCTGCACATCATGCCATCAGAAGGATGTCAATGACATTATTCTCCAATCCACTGTGTTTATTCAATCCTGGAGTCCACCCCTTCAGGTTCTTTAACTAGTAACTTCTGACCTGCTGTACTGAGGTCTGGCCTATAATTGCCTTGAAACTTTGCAGTTGAGGTGGCATTCAGCACAGCAGAGGATGAGTGATGAGCCAGGCCTCAGTGCATGTCCCTGCAAAACTTACTGCAGTCCCAGTAAAGTGGGCGTCTACTTCTGCAAGATTCATGCTGTTCAGCAGATAAGGCCTTGAAGATGTGGGAGGGTTCTGGAAGACAATTGAGAAATACTGAATTATGAGACTATGGTGGACATACTGTACTGAATGCCTTTCACTCACTTCTTACCATCTAAGTTACTGCCAGATGCAGAAATTTCATCAGGCTAGCCAGTGGACATAGTAGCTCAGCTTGTTGAGTACCAGGGCAGTATAACATTTAAACTGTAATAAACAGCTGGGTTGATGCTACAAAAGGAGGATTCTTTACAAAGATGCTGCCAGCTTATGGTGCCATCCATGAGCCTGCAATCTTTTGTTAATGATATATACATCTCTACCACTTGAGGGCACTGTTACTACATCTCTTTCTGACTAGGTTAATTGCTAATTACTCATGACTTCAATGCTGTCAAGATGATCTAATAGTTGCATGCTGAGTTATGTGCCTTAGGGATTGTAACACTCATGTATCTAGTATCTCTCGTAAACTTAAAGGTAATCCTGAAACCAAAGGCGAGGCTCTTACCGCTACACTAATCAGACAGCCTCCCTCATCTTATTCTCAACTCCCTTCTTAATCTTGCATCTACCCTGACTCACCTTCACATAGTTTTTGCACTAGGCCTGCTCCCCCCTTCTAGGTGTAATCTGTCCACACCTGAGGCTAAAGCCTGTGTCATCCATAGCACCTTATCTGTGGTGGTAGCTCTAGGCAACAAGACCATTCAGTTATTCCTTTATAATGAATCCACTCAGCATCTCGCTTCTGTTAGTTCTACTATTAGTTATCCCACCACTCCTGGACACTGTACTTCACTCTCCAATGTCTGCCACTTTTGATCCACCACCTGACCTCATATTTTTCCAAAAAATTACCTCCACCCCTGCCATCACTACTTTCAGCCCTGCACTGTCCTTTACAATGCAGCATTCACAGCGGGGCTGTCCCACTTGCCCTTCCTTGATCGGTACTATTCAATGTCATAATCTCCAACAAAGGCAGGAAAGTTCATCCCACTGTCCGAAACCATATGCAGATGCTAAATCTCCATAAATGGTGTGCAATAAGGATGGCCTGGCTACTCCTGTTACTCTTGAATAACATCCATCCTAACCCCAGCTCCTATCCCCTACACCAGCTCCCCTAAAGAGATCTAGTGGCTTGACAATAGCATCCATTAACATCTACAACCTTATGGCCAAATCTGACTCATTACAAGTCTGGGAATGGCAACATAACCCCGACGTGCTCTCCATTGTAGAAATGTGGATCTCACCAAGAATGCCAGATATGGCCATTCAGCTGGAGCGGTATACCTCCTTCAGGCTGGATAGAATTGGGAAGTGAGGTGGGGTTGTGTAATTTATACCAAGGACATTATACTAGGACATGTCCTCCCGTGCCCTTCCACCAGCAGAAATGTATAACTGCTGACAATTAAACTTATGGTAGGCACTCACAGCAAAGGTCTAACAATTGTTACGGTATACATAGCCCCCAAAGAGCAATCAACAGGCTTCGCTGAAATCCTTAACTACCTCTCCAACCTGGACCAGAACTCAGAGGTTTTCATCTTAGGTGACTTTAACATCAACTGGCAATCGCCTGATGCAGCACCATATAAAGATGCTATCTCCTCCCTACACATGTCTCAGCTAGCAGGCTCTCCCACGAGAAGGATTTATCGAACCAGTTCCAGTTCACTGCAGGACTGGCTGATTACGAATCAGCCTGAGAGACAGCTTCCCATCCATTTGTCCTCCCTGACTCTATCAGTGATCATTCACTTTTAAAATCTGTACCTGGTTGAACAAATCACCCAGAACCCCTGCTAAAACACACACTTCCAGAGTACTGAAAAGAGGGCAACTGGCCTCTTTCAGAGCACACCTTTTGCAGCTGGACTGGTCATATCTTTTCACAACTAATGACATTCATTCTGCACTCAATCACTTCATCCAGACCTTCAATACGGTCTGTAATATTTATGTCACTCCCGTCAAGTGCAAAACCAAGGGGTGTAGTAGGTCTTGGATCACCTCAGCCCTCCTCAAGCAGATGAAACTAAGGGACAATCTCTGGCACAAAGTCAGAAATACTGACTCCTCCATAGACCTCCAGAGCTACAAAACTGCTCATAATAACTGCACAAGGGCTATTCGCTTAGCAAAGAGCTACTACTTTAAGAACAAGTTGTCTAGCAACTGGGGAGATGGCCTCAAATTCTGGGATAATTTGAAGACTCTCACTGGTAAACCGAATAAATCCCCCCCAGCCTTACTCAATCTAAATGGTACAATAACCCAGGACCCTGTAACTATTGCTAACACCCTTAATAGGGCTTTTACAAACCTAAGTAGCGTACTACCTCCAGATTTCTTTCTACCTCCAGACGTCCCAACCCCTGCAACCCATCGGCCTCCCTGGCTGGCCCCGCCCCACCTTTCCACTTTAAAATGATCTCCCAGGCCAAAACAAAAAACCTCTCACAAGTCTTCGGGAAAACCAGAGTGGGCAGTGATGCGCTTGATCTTAAGCTCATTGACTTAACCCTAGATGAGGTACTCCCACTCCTTACCGGAATCTTGAACCTCTTGTGCATTAACAGCAAATTCCATTGGGTATGGAAGAAGGCTGTGGTCACCCCATCTTCAAAAGTGGGGATAGAGCAAACCATGCCAATTATAGGCCAATATTTATCCCCCCCACCAAAAGCACTAGAATGAATTGTCTATGACCAGCTCTCTGACCACCTTGACAAATATCAGCTGCTATGCCCAGAGCAGCGTGGCTTCCGAAAACAGCACAGCACCACCACTGACTTGGTGGAGTTCACAGGCTATATCCACAATGCTCTTGACCGGGGCTAGTTAGTAGGGCGACTTATATTGACCTCACCAAGGCCTTTGACACAGTCAACCATGAACCTCTACTGTACCGGTTAACCCACTTGGGACTCTGTCCAAAAACTGTATGTTGGTTTAGGATTTACCTCTCCAAGAGAACACAAGTGAAAATTGCTGATGTCCTCTCGGAAAACCAGGCTGTAATTACAGGGGTATCCCAGGGGCCAATTATGGGCCCCCCTGCTTTTCAGCCTGTTCTTGAACCACCTCCCCCGAGCATGTCTGGACAAGGTCCTCTTCTATGCTGACAATTCAGTGCTTTTTTCCCCAGTAAACTGGACCCAGTAATACTGGAAAAACACATGCAACTTAATTTTGCTGCCACCGAGTCCTGGTTTATCAACTCTAAGTCCCTATTAAACTACAATAAAAACAAAGCTGTGCTGTTTGCCTCCTCCATGACTGGCACAAATCCTTCCAGTTGCACATAGTGAACTCTCAAAATGACCCCCCCAGGAATGCTTGAGTTTCAAATACCTCGGGGTCATCTTGGATAGTTCCCTTTCTTTTACTTATCATATTGACCTAATAGCTAAAGCAGCCAATGCTAGGATTAGCCAACTATTTAGTGCCCTAAACCTAGCCATTACCAGCTCTGTCCTATCTGTGATTGATTACAGACTGGCAGTATACAGCACTGCCGCTGATACAGCCCTCAAAAGGATCACAGTGACCCTCAACAAAGCCTGCTGGCTTGTCCTTGATGCTCCCCACCTAACACATACCTGTGACCACTATTCCCAGTCAGGGTAGATAAACTTGGACTGCAGAATTCAGTACCAGGTATGCCTTCTAGCTAAAAAGTATATGATAGGACTTGCATCTCCTGGTGTTCAAAGCTTTCTATCCTCCACCAACAATACCTGCACCACTAGGGGGGTCCAACATCCTGACCTTAAAAGTCCCTTTATGCCACACCACCGATTGCCAGTATTCCTTCTTATATTGTGTTCCACCTCTGGCTGAACTCTCTCAGTGAGTACATGCTATCCAATACTAAGCTCAGCCCATTCAAAGCTAAGCTTTGTTACTATCTTTCAACCCTAAGTTGTTCTGACTGCTACCTTTAACCTGCTCAAGCCCCTATCAACACCTCCACTTCCCCCCACATCCCCCACCTTCATATTTATCTCAGTGCCTCCCTCAGTTTCCCCAGCTATGTATCTCTGTCTCCTCCCCACCCACCACCCAGATCTACATCCTCCTGCCCCATCCTCCCTCACCACCCCTACTATCTACTCCCCTCATCTGCTAACTTTTGACAAGGCCTACTTGGCTGCTCAAGTCCTCCCCTCATCCCCTATCTTAGTCCTTCCTTCACTATTCTTCTCCTCTCTTCACTCCCTGCTACCAGTCCCTTCCCATCCGTGGTCCTCTCTCCTTCTCCTGCCTTGTATTATTAGTGCACTTATGTTACAAGTGATTTTGTTGCTGCATATACTGTACCCATAATATCTGTACTTTTATAATCCTACATGTTAAACATCAGTATCTGAATTGCCTGTTTGTTTTCTTTAACACTGTTTTGACTTGTATAATTTGACTACTATACCCCTGTTTTGTCATGATGTGGAACCCTTGTAAACGAGCTTCCAGTTCAAAGGTTGTAATCTGAGATTTCAATAAATAAATAAATATATGCAGAAAGGAGAGGAAGGAGGTTAAGGATGGTGTTATCACAGGTCTAGCCCTTTCCACCTGGAGAGGGCTAGATGTTTTTGTTTTATGTCTTTCTTTTGGTCCTATACTGAATAATCAAAACAATGAACAATACATGGTATTCTATCCTGAGTACTTAATCTTCTATTATTTGTGCTATTTAGGAATTAATATGTATTACTTATGTGCCTCTTCCCCCACTACCACCCTTAAGTTAACTCCAGCCCTCCATGCCTTCCCTTGATGGGGGCAAACCATCTGGCATCCTCCTGGCCCTGCTGAATACCATCTTTCAAGAACCACCCTACTCCCTAGTGCTGACTTCATTGATCCCCTATGGGCAGAAAACTATTGTTGGGCATTAATGTGTTCTGCAACCCACAATGCAAAAGAGGAGGAAATATGGTAACATTTTGATGCTCAATTAGGGCCCTGCTCTCTTTAGTCCCCAGATTTAATACATACCTCTCTCCCAAAATCCACCTTTCCTAAGTCCATTATGAGCAAAAATATCTTTGATTCTGTGATGCTATGCTCCCTGCCATGACTAATGATTCTAGACTAGGGCAGCAGTGGTACAGTTCCTGCCTGCTCAGGTGGTCCCCCATCTTACCAGTGTGTCCCCCTTGTAGTTGTCTTTGTGTGAATCCAATGATTTCAAGAGCACAGTAGATGTGGGAGTTTCATTGGCCTAGATCATTTAACGATGCTAGGCAAACTGTCATAGAGGATCTCAAAGGAGCTTACCAATGTACATCTTCGACATGGGGGGATGGAGAGATGAACACTGTATTAGAACTAGCCACCTGGGAAGGGTCAGGGTGTTTTCCTTATTTCATTTAGTAACTGTTGGCTAAAACCAAATATGAAATAATAGGAATGGACACCCTCCCATTGATGCTTTGTGTAGTCTTCACAGCCAAGGATGAAAACTTTGTATAGATTCCAAATACAACCAAAAATAACAGTGCACAAAAAGAAAACGGGCAGCAGACAGTAGTATATTAGACCCCCTTGAAGACTCATACAGGAGTCAAGGTGCTGGGGTATTGCCTATGACAACTGCTTTTATATGGCATAACATTAAATTTGCACATTGGTGTTTAATGTACTAATGTCTGCTGCCTGTTTTCTCATTGCACACTGTTATTTTTGTTTGTATTTGCTAATTACAGGGGCTAGCCACCCTCATTACAGTGCAGCAAATGGCTGAGTACTGCTAAAGCATGGTGAAAAGCTTTTTTGTTTTTGTATAGACTTCCCCTCACTGAAGTGCGAATTCCAGTAAAAATGTTTAGCAATGTTTACCCTTGGTGAAGGGGCAGTCTTGTGAAGTCAATACTTTGCTGGCAAAATCTGATACATGAAGCATAGTAGCTGCTTGCCAAAAAAAGTCTAAAATGAAATCAATCTCTTTCCTCCAACCTCGTAGCACCACATGTAAAACCCATCTCCCCACCATGGTCCCAGTACTTAAAAAAGCTAGGGTTATTTCCCCCTTCCTCCAAAGCCACATAGCACTCTAACTCCAGCTCCCACCCTCCTTCTCCTCTTGGAAGTGCAGATTTTAACAAAGAAAACTCTTGTCCAGACTCTAGAGATGGAAACTGATGTGCACTCTTCACATCACCTTGAGCACATTAGGGAGGCAGTATGGAGCAGTGGTTTAAGGCTCTGAGCTGCAAATCTGGAGATCTGGTTTTGAATCCCACAGCCCCCACTTGCATACTGTGTGACCCTGAGCAAGTCACTTAACTTTCCTGTGCTCCCAGATCACACCTGTAAACAAGCTTTCAGCTTAGTGTGCCACTCCTGGTTAAACAATTCAAAAAAAAAAGTGCTCTCACTTTTATTCATTTATAAGGTAGGTGGCTGGCTAGAGTACCATAAGGAGTGTCATGCTAGTTGCTGTCTCCGGAGTCTGGACTGGACTGGACTATCCCTTTTTAAAATCAGCACACCTAAGGTGGGGGGAATTGAGAGTTGGGGTACTATGTTGATTTGGGGAAGGGAAAATTTACTACTGGTACTGTGGTGGGGGACAGAATGTGGATTCTAAATGGATTGGGTAAGGCTCACTTTATATATTGCGACTGTAGGAGGATGAGAGCAGGAGTTTCAGTTATAAGGGCAAGAGAAGTGTGCCAGAGCCAGCTTCACTTCATCTTTGAGATGGGGCCTGAAATTCAGTTTGAGTTCACCAATTCAGATGAACCACTTTGACTCCCAGTGTACAGCAATTGACATAGGGTAAAACAAACTACCATTGTGGTAGGCCTTGAGGTGAGCTGTTGAAACTTTTTGTTCTTGTGTACCTGTGTGTTTCCAGCCATCAACAAATCCCTTTAGTGAGAATATGCCCATCAAAATATTCAGTTTCCAGACATTATTTTATAATAGGGAAAAGAGAAGTGACGTGATCACCTAACACACTAATAAAACAATAAATGTTGGTATTTTGTTAAAACACTGTTTACTTCAAAAAGAATATTCATAGAAATACTGTACATCCCTGTCTCTTCCTTCCTTAAAAGTTACCTCTAGGCTGAAATGTCTTCACTAACCAACTCATGTTTTGGTATTCTTGCAGAAATAAAGTTCTCCTAATGGGTCTAGCCTCACAGATCATCATTGCCGCTTTCCTCTCCTATTGCCCTGGTATGGATGTAGGCCTGCACTTTGTTCCACTTAGGTAAGAGCCACCTCCTTGAACTTTCTTACTATTGAAATATCAGGTAAACAACTCTTAAATGTCTAAAGGAAATTCCACAATAGCAATTTTTCAGCCAAAGATACAGTTAGAGTTTAGATACACAGCATTTTAATGGCAAATTCTTATTTGGTAAATGCTTACTTCTGAGATAAAATCAAGCTAGTAACGACACTGCATACAGTAAGAAAGTATACGTGGATTGAAAATAAAGTCAAAGACATTATTATGCAAGCAATTTCAAAAACAAATGATTTTTGTTTTAGTGGTTTGTCTCAACATGATAAAAAAAGCAATAACCCACAACAGGTTTTGTGGTAATGCTAAACCAATGCTCACTCATCCCAGTGGTAGAGATGTGTGACATCAGGGAAAATTTTGCTTCACCAGAACCTCGTAAAGTTTCTTAACTTTGTGAAGTACTTCTTGTAGTTTTGTGCCTGGTGTAGTACCAAGCTTTGCTTGGCAAAACCATGGGAAGTGGCACTTCTTGTAGTTTGCAGTTGAGTGAAGTGACACTGCCCACACAGAACTGCACAAAGTGTTTCTTTAAAACTTTGTGTTTAAGCAAACCCCACCCACTCAATTTACTAGTACCCACATCCTCTCAACAACTAGAGCATTATAAAAACCCCATCACCCTGTACTGTAAAAAAAAATATCCTCCTCCTTTACTCTCAGGAAGTTCAGTGCTGCCACACACAGTTTGAAATTACTGCAGCTGTTCACTTATTTTGTAATTGTAAAAACAAGTCAAGTATTTAAGTAAACATTTTACCCCACTCCAACCAACTGCCCTTGCTTCCGCCCCCAAAGTGTACTCCTACCTCTGGCCCCCACCACCATCTCTCTCCAAGTCCTCCAAAAAAATAAGCATGTAAAGGAAGAAAACTGTCCTACTTTGCATACACTCCTGGCCCCCATATTCAAAAGAGATGTGCGGCACAAAGTGGAGATGTGCTGCACATCCTGCAAGGAAGTGCAATATTCAAACAGCAGAGATGTGTTGTGTATGTCAGAATACACAATTGCACATAGATAATGTATGCAGCACAGAAACGGGGGCAGGGACATGAATGTGCTGTGCATGGGAATATTCAGCCAAAATGTGCGGCACATGTGCTGTGCATCACAGAGATGTGCTGCATAAAGATAGGATGACAAAAGGATGGTCTAAATTGGCTAGCCACCTACAGGCAGGCCATGGAACTGCAGACTGGCACTCCTGAGATAACCCTTGGAGGTGCACCAGGATGTGTTCCAGGTCCCCACACAGCAGACATACAAGGACGGCAGTACCCAAAGCCATAGGTGCTGTGATGCCCAGCTGCCACACGCAGGTGCCATCAAGTGCACCCCTGGCACACCAATGGTGCAGACAGCTACAATGCAGCACATGTACCTAAGGCTGTGGCCTGCACCCATGTGGCCTTTCAGGGTACCACCTGGTGGTGGCATGCACCCATGGTGACATCTGGGACAACAGTGCCCAGGTGACCTGGTGGTACTGGTGGCAGCATGGCATGGTCCATGGTCTGACTAGTGGCACACACCCATGGTGGTACACCATAGGGTGCATACCACATGCCTGTGCCCAGCCCACACACCTGAAGCCACAAACATGACACCAATGCCACCCATGCTGCATGACATTGCCACAGGGAAACTGCAGTGATTATGTGTGGTGTTTTAGTGGTGGCCATTGCACAACTGTGGGCAGAATGAGGCAGGGGTGGCACCAGCTGCGGCCTGGAGGTGGCATGGGCATGCCTTATGGACACCAGACCTGCCTGGTGGTGGGCATGCAGCCACCATGGGCATGTACTTAGCCAGTGTCAGGGTGACCACCCAGATTGCTGGGACAGGTCAAGGTGGGCACCATTCACTCAGGTACCCCATCACTGTCTAAGCCCTGACATCCCTTGCCTTTCTCATCCCTTATCCATTATACTGGGGTATGTGGGGCACTGTAGGTGACTGTATGATGCACACAGGGCTACTGTATCACATTCATGTAGCATACTGATTGGTGTGTGTCACCCTGGTCCCCCCATTTGTCACCCAGGTGGGCTCCCAAGGCCACTGTCACCCTGTACATCACCATGGGTAACAGCATTGTATGCAGGCCACTGCAGTCCACCCACACACACATATACCATCACACCAGCCTGCTGGGCTGTAGTGCCCCCTGTTCACTTTTGTGGTGTGGTGGGGTTGCCCATGCCACATGTATGCAAATGCCCTGAATACATTCCAGTAATGAGATGCAAATGTGGGGATTGGGCTTGGTCTGTGCAATGAGGCTATTTGCATATCCTGGTGGAATATTGTAATTCTACACACCGCGCAAGTGGCCACCCATCGTGCATTTCTATATGCTCCACATAGGTCTCATGGCACTTGCTGCACCACGCATTTCCCACTGCACAATTGTGCATATTTGGATATTCAGCTAGACTTGCTCAATCACATTGTATGGTGCAATATATACCAATATTTTGCACCGGCGCATCTGAATTGTGCAAAACATGGGCTTCTGCGATGTGGCCAGCCACTTTTGAATATGGGGCCCTCTATGTGTTGTGTGATAAGTACCCAAATGAATATATACTACAAAAGAACCCAAGAACAAATGCACTAAAGTAGGGGTTATCCAAGAGGGAACTGGATATACAGCCCAATAATGCAAAGCATCATGGGAAGCATATGCAAATCCTCATGAATTAATTTGAACTGGCTCAACTTTAAGCAGAATTGCATGTTGCCGGAGGGCCTCACAATGCAATCAACACAGGCTGAGAACAAAATACACAGACATGTGTTCTGCCCTCATTTGTACTCATCAGTGTGCCATATCAGTCTCTCAGCCCAGGGAGAGAGAGCCAGTGAGCCTTAAAGGAGTTCTTACTAGTTTGGGTCATGGGGAGCCCCTAGTAGAGGAAGCAAATAACTACAAAAGAATCCCAGAGCAAATGTACTGAGGCAAGGGTTACCCAAGAGGGCATTTGCCAAACCAGTAAAACCTCCTTTAAGGCTGACTGGCTCCCTCTCCCTGAGCAACAGAAATAAAAATAGAGAACTGAGGAATGACGTTATCTGAGATGGAGAGGAAAAAGTTGCACCAGGTGAAGGATGGAGGAGAAATATCCTACCTGCTGCAAGAGCTCCTTTCAAAGAACTTACTGTTTCAGTAAGTTCTTACATAATTGTACTATCTTGCTTTGAGATTCACTCTTGCAGCAGGAAACACCTTTAGGACAGAGTCCCAAGCAGTAGAGGAGAAATCCTGGGCAGAAGGGTGGAGTAAAAGTCTCCTCAAGTGAAATTAGGACAGAAGTCCTTGAAGGACTGTGAGCCCAAAGCCAGCCTGCGGTGAGAAACAGTGTCTAGACTGTAGTGTTTCACAAAGGTGTGGACAGAACTCCAAGTAGCAGCTGCACAAATGTCAGCAGCAGAAACATTTTTCAGTGAGGCAAAGGAAGCAGCCATGCCCCTGGTAGAATGACCCTTAACCGAGTCCAGTAAGGGTTTGTCGTACTTATTGTAGCAGAACACAATGTAATTAACCAATCATTTGGATAAACACTGTTTAGAAACTGGGGCCCCCACCATTGGGGGGTGAAGGAAACAAACAACTGATCAGATTTATGACCTGGACGGGTGCAGTCCAAATAATAACAGCACCCTGTGAACATACAGAATATGCAACAAAGCCTGCTTATGGTTCAAGTACTCAAGATAATATACTGGTAGGTGGGTATCCTGACTCAATGTAAATTCTGAGACTGCATTCGGCAAAAATTTAGGATTAGTCCGCAAGGACACGCTGTCCTTGTGGAAACCAAATAAGGCTCCTTACTCATCAGGGCCTGAAGCGAAGAAATTCGTCAAGCAGAAGTAATAGCAAATAAAAATAAAATTTTCCATGACAGAAAGCGCAGCTCACAGCTCAAGGCAGAGTGAGCTTCTATAAAACAAACAGATCCCAAGGTGGGAGAGGATCCTGGTTGGGAGGTTCCAAGTGTAAGATGCCCCACAGGAAAGTGCAGGGAAGATCCAGCTGGGCAATGTACTTGCCCTTAACAGGCACATGGTATGTGGAAAAGGCAGTCAAGTGCACTTTTAGCAAAGAGTCCTGCATCTGAAAGGGAGAGAAGGTATTCCAGCACTGAGTTCACTGGGCAGGTGAATGGGTCCAGATGCCAGGCAATGACGCAAACATGGAACTATTTCCATCTTATAGCATAGGTCACCCTAGTGGAGGGTTTTCTAGCTATCCTGGGGGAGACCCCAAATCTGGAGGATACCACTTACAATGCTATGACAGTAGTATTAATCCCTAGTTATCACAAAGAAAGGTCAAGTTCCAATATTAAGTTTCTTTCTAATTGTAGCAGGAGTTCCTGACACTACTGCACACCCATCCTAGGCAACCATCTTTTCTACTTTTCGAGAAACTCGAAGTTTTCTTAAAATCATATGAGATTTTAGTCCTGGTGATGCAAACAGTACTTTTTAAGGAAACTTTGAAAGTCACTTTAAAGGGAGCATAAACCCTGCTGATTACATATTTAAATATCATTGTAAATTTAGTAGTGTGTGGAATATGTTTAATAACCTTTATTAACCCCAGTATATTGTGTATTTTTGTTTTGTAATAGTCCAATATTCCTTAGTTAGGGTCCCTTTTTAATGCAGCCTTTTTTCCACCAAATATTCATTTTTAATTAGTTAGCAGTCCCAGAACGGAGTGACATCAATGGAGTAAAAGGACCTGCATGGAAAGCTTCATCTTAGGCTTCAGGTCATCTGATGTCACTGCTTTCCAATTAAAAAAAAATAATAATAATAATAATGTCAGGGAGGAAAAAAGCTGCATTAAAAAAGTCCAAAACTAGGGGAAAAAATAGGAATATTTGAAAACAAACGTAAACCAAGGCACTAGGGTTATTAAACAGACTTCACACATGCCCAAATTAACAATTATATTAAAAATGTAAAAACAGCAGGGTTTATGATCCCTTTAAGCTCAGTGCCCAGTCAGGTCAACTCCTGCAGCTGAGATCTACAGTGACCCTTCTTGTTTCTAGTATACCATTCAAACAGTGACAGAAAAGCAATGAAGACTATTACAGCCACAGAATTGGCTGTTATAACAGTCTGCTATTAGTCCAACACTGCTGTCTCCGGGGAGTTCACCCACCCTCCCCGAAACAACTCCAACTCAGAGTTAGCAATCTATAGTGCAGGGGGTGCAGAGGGCAGAGACCCCTGCATGAGGGGTGTGGAGGGCAAAGCCCCCCGGAAACAACATTTGTGTCCCCTGACGGCACAATGCCAGCCGTCAGCATTGTGCCATCGCTGTAATGCCGTTCAACAGAATTCCTGTTGATGCAGCTTGGTGGAATCCTTGTTTATAACCCTTCTGCTCAAATAAAAACACACGGGTACTTAGTTCTAAATATTAACTGATCATACAAGACCTCCTGATCTCCTCCCAGGTATTAATACTAACATGTGGCTTCTTCAAGAGTAATTAAGAAACAGGAGTTTATGCCTAGACTCTCAGTTCATATTTATCATACTGTTGGGAAAATCTCCCAAACTTCTCTAAGATAGTATTGATGAAACATATTGAAATAATACATGTATATATTTTTATTAGCATGACTAAATGGAACAAGTTAAATTAACTTGGACCCTGGTTATGGTTAGTCAGTTTTCTATTACTTGTATAAACCATAACACATGCAAGAATAACATATGGATGATTCATGAATAACCCATCTATAGTCTGATATTATTTCATTATAACACACAATTTTTTATTTGAATGTTAAACTTTTTATTGAGAAATGTCATAACTTAGCATAGAAGCTAGGGAACAGATTTTCAAATCGCGTTGCATCAAGCCCTGCGCCACGACACTTTGAATCTGGTGGTGCGCCAATGGCGTTTGCCACAACTGTGTCCAATTTCAGTAAGTCGTACATAGTTGCAACAGTTTACACAATTCACGGCAGCCTGTGTCAAATGTTTGGCACAAGCCCTGTGAAAAGGGTACCTGGGAGTGACGTAAGCTAGACCAGCAAAAAGCTGGTTTAACTTGTGGCAATCAGCCCACAGGATACAAAATCCCAACTGCCAGCTGTGTGAATGCCGCAGGCTCCGTGCAGCACGTATACAGCACAGCCAAAGCTTGAGGCATTCACAAGCATTTGACAATCCGGCCCCAGGTATACTAAAATAAGGATCCTCTGATTAGAGTGCGTCTGTCAGAAGGGGACATATAGAAACCATATATTGTATCTTCCTTGTGCAATATATGAAGAATGGAGAATAAAATATCTGAGTAAGTTAATTATATCTTATAAAATTTCATGTCATGACTGTATAAATGTACTACTGAAGCCATTTAATGTAGCAGATGCAAATAGCTTGGTAGAATATTTCTAGGCTGTATCAAGAGAGAGGAAAACATTTGAAATAAATCTTTACAAATTGGTAACCCCGCAATTTAAAATGTTGTGTTTTTATGTTCTGTGTAACATCTGTACAATTTTATGTTAAATTCTATGTACTTCACATGTAACATTTGTTATGACAGTGAAAAGACCACGATCAATCGATAAACACTGAAACTGGTGATTCATGAATAACAAGCATTTGTCAATGCCGAATGTTGCTTGCTTGTATGTGCTTTTTAGGTATTTGGAAGTGACAGTTTCATGCCTTCCTCCCAAGACATCCACTGTGTCTTTCCGTTCAGTATTCACAGAAGAGTGGGAGGGGCAAGGGCCACAGCAGTACAGCAGTTGCCAAGGGGGTGAAGAGGTGGACAAAAGAGTCCTGCAGGAGCTCACTAAATTGAAGGTAGACAAAGCGATGGAACCAGATGGCATACGCCCAAGGATATTAACAGAACTAGAAGGGAGATAGCAGTACCTCTGGCAGCCATGTTCACTGAGTCATTCAACATGAGTGAATTGGAGAGGGCACATGTGGTCCCTCTACACAAGTCCGGCAGTAGGGAGGAGGCAGGGAACAATAGGCCATTCAGCCTCACCTCAGTAGTGGGGAAGATCATGGAGACATTGCTTAAAGAAAGGATAGTGGGCATCTAGATGCCATCGGAACCCAGGACCATAGACAACATGGATTCACAGTGGGGACATCATGTCGGATAAATCTGGCTGATTTATTTGACTGGGTGACAAAGGAAGTGAATCAGGGTGGGGCAGCGGACAACGCTTACCTTGATTTCAGTAAAGCCTTTGACACCATCCCATATAGGAGGCTGATAAACTAGCTGGGTAGGCTGGACATGGGGGAAAGGGTGATAAACTGGGTTAGAAACTGGCTAACAGACAGGAGGCAGAGAGTGGTGGTAAATGGTATGCAGTCTAGGGAGAGGGGGCGACCAGTGGGGTGCTGCAGGGATCGGTCCTGGGGCCAGTTTTGTTCAATGTCTTCATTAGTAATATTGCAGAACATCTGAAGGGAATTTTTTCACCAAATTTTCAACATAGCCATTTTAAGACCTGTGCTCATGAACAGTGTCACTGTGATTTTCTTAATTTGTCCCGTACATTGATTTCGCACACCGACTGCGCCATTGTGCGCTACATGGGCGGAAACACATTTTGGGTGAGATGTGAAAAATGACAGCTGTACTACTCATAAGAAGGTGTGGTAAAATGGCAATGTTGAAAATCTGGAGTGAAAATATTGAAAATTCGCGAACTTACGAAAGCGTAGGAGCTGTACAACGCACGCTCGTAAAACAGTCATTTTTTGGAATTTTTTCACCAAATTTTCAACATAGTCATTTTAAGACCTTTGCTCATGAACACTGTCACTGTGATTTTCTTAATTTATCCTGTACATTGATTTTGCACACCGACTGCGCCATTGTGCGCTACATGGGTGGAAACACGTTTTGGGTGAGATGTGAAAAATGACAGCTGTACTATTTATAAGAAGGTGTGGCAAAATGGCAATGTTGGAAATCTGGAGTGAAAATATTGAAAATTCGCGAACTTACGAGCGTGCATAGGAACTGTACAACGCATGCTCGTAAAACAGTCATTTTTTGGAATTTTTTCACCAAATTTTCAACATAGCCATTTTAACACCTCTGCTCATGAACAGTGTCACTGTGATTTTCTTAATTTTTCCTGTACATTGATTTCGCACACCGACTGCGCCATTGTGCGCTACATGGGCGGAAACACATTTTGGGTGAGATGTGAAAAATGACAGCTATACTACTCATAAGAAGGTGTGGTAAAATGGCAATGTTGAAAATCTGGAGTGAAAATATTGAAATTTCGGTGAACTTACGAGCCTGTGTGGGAACTGCACAATGCACGCTCGTAAAACAGTTATTTTTGGAATTTTGGCACAGATTGTCAACATGGGGTTTTGGGACCCTTCTCATGAATGATGTCACTGTCATGGTGGTATTTGGGCCCAAAGGAGGTGATTTAGCAGTCACTGCGAAATCACCCTCCGGACCTAAATAACGCCATGACAGTGACATCATTCATGAGAAGGGGTCCCAAAAACCCCATGTTGAAAATTTGGTGCAAAAATTCCCAAAAATGCCCGAGATATGCAACAAAGTTGAAACCCCCCTGTCTAGCCCATTATACAGCTTACCGGCATTTCCTCAGTTCACGGTCAGCTTTGAAGAGTGCAGACGTGTTCCCGGTCCACCGAAGATCGTCGCGCTGGAGTCCGGAGGTAAGTATGGGGTGAGGGGGGGTGTGGGGAGACTGGGTGCACAGTGGGTAGGTGCAGGTTGTGGGGGTTGGGAGACACGCAGCGGGACCGTTTTGTTTTACAGGTTTTTAAAAAGATGTCGTGGGCGTTTTCCACGCTGGGGTGGGCTCCAGCGTGGCACAAGGATGTTGAGGCGTTCAGCTGACGGGGATTGGGCACCCCATCGGCCAAAGCATCACTTGCCACGCTGGGGTGGGCTCCCAGCGTGGCACCCTACTGGAGGGGACACAGCTCAGCTGGCGGGGATTGGGCACCCCATCAGCTATACAGTGATGTGAGGGCACGCATGCCTGCGTGTGTCTGAGGGCTCACGCGCCTTGAGCAGCCGATATCTTATCGGTGCTCACTGAAGCGTAGCTCCCCCTTTCAACTGTATGCCACTGCATTTTGGAGCGTGTCATAGACAGCTCCAAAATGCATTGGCTTACAGGGGCCATGCCTGCCAGCACACTGACTGAATTGGAGGAGGAGGTGACACACCTCCGAAATCTACGATGATGGCACTATGTTTCGTGCACATGCGTGCAAGCAACATAATAAATGAATACTTTTACACTAGGAAAAATAAATGAACTTAAACATGTATTGTTTGCCAGAAAAGAAAAACACAAAGTAAAAAAAGAAAATAATTATGTTACTCACCACACCACTAGGTCTTGTGGAATACTTTCCAGTTAAAAAATAGGCAAGCTAGTTTTATTGCTATAGCATCCAATCCAAGGGGCTCTTCACAGTAAAATGGAGAGCAAACACAACAATTAGATACCACAGTACACAATAGTACAGTAGCTGAAGGGATGAACCAGAATCCCATGTTCATCATATAATATTTCCTTCTGAATTACCGAATATGCCATTTACTGCATCTTTATAGGGGGATGTGCCATCTACAAAGCTGGTACCCCTACCTCACTCACACACCCATACTCCCTATTGATTCTGTTCATCAGGCTGCAAGGTCTCATGGGACCATTGCCTTCTTTGGGTCAGTGATGACTCCATTTAAAGTAAAGTTAAAACCTGCCTCAACAACTGTGAGATACATTCTTCCAGAGGACTTCAGAAGTGAAACAAAAACAGTTTGGTCCAGTCATTTGCTCTGAATCCCCCCCCCCCATCTTTTTGTTCTGGGTATGTGTGATGACCCTATACTTCAGGTTTATGATTGTCCATCCTTCTGTATGTGCAAAAAAGGGTATACCTCCCTGACAGTGACACCAATACAGTGACCTACCTTGCTGCTGAAAGAATCGACAGTTTGTCAACAGATCACTGTATTGGTGCACCAGAGACAGGGGCACACTATCTCCCAGTCTATCACCCCCTTCCCAAATCAACTCTGACTTGGAGTTGGTTATAATTAGTACGGGGGTGTGTGGGGGGCAGAGCATGGGGAGTTTGGGGGGCAAAGCCCTCTGATAGAAAAATGGACCGGGAGTCCATCAGGATTTTTGTCTATTGCAACTTGCAGTTGAGATGAATTCCATCACTGTGATTCCAGTCGATAAAATTGTCGAACCGGCATCATAGAACCTGCAAAACATCCCTTTTATCCACACACCCACATGCATACGGAGTTATTCACCATCCTCACCCATCACCATTAGTGTCAACTAAGCCACAGCAAGATCTAGTTTTGTGGGCAGCATAATTAAAGGGGAAGGAAAGATTGCAGCGTCTCTCATATTCTGAATGGATATGATGTGATCTTACAAATGAGGTATTCGATTTTCCTGTTGGTGTCAGCAGCCCTGAGATATAAGTTCTGTATCTGAAAGTGAAGGCAGCAGTCATTTCATGGAATCTCCAAAAAGGAAAGAAAAGCCTCTGAAGGTTAATCTGTATGCTGCTTCCCTTGTCCTTTCACCGGAAAATAGAACAGCGTTATACATTGAAATACAATAAAAAGCTGTCCTGATGTGGTGGACTGGGTTGTAAATGCAAATACTCTAATCAAGATTCCCAAGGAAGTTTCATGGGCTGCAATTTTGCATTGAGACAATAAGTGTTGATGCTGTGGACCTTATCTGGAAATTATGACCTGCTGGAAAGCTGAAATGCTTGATTCCTACAGGTCACTATTTTCCCAAAAAGTACTGATATTGAGGTCCTTACTGCTATTATTAACCTCCCAGTAAAGAAAATGTTTCCCCTTTGGCATCAAAAGCTGTTTTTAAAGATGTCTATTTGCATGGCAGTGGAGTTCTTTTTACCTAGATGGCAAAGACAGTGAGACTGTGTTTCCATGAAAGTACTGATGGGTTCTGTTGTATGTACTGTTACTTTGTCTTTTATCATTATAGAAGTGCACACTTGAGATCTTTGAGTGAGAGAAGTGTTAAGCAAAGCTGGGCACTACTGTCACACAAAGGACTTGAGAAGAAGGTAGAGCCCCTTCATAGATAAGGGCACTTAGCATAGTGTTTTTCTTCATGCTGAACATTCCACATGGTTTAGATTAACAAATAGTTGTATTTCAGAAAGCCGTACTAACAGAATATTTCATTACTTGCAATTGTCCTTTTTACAGAGCTCAGTATTGGTTCGTAGCTGCCATATATTCATTCTTAATTTGGGTGTATGATGAAATACGTAAACTGTTCATCCGTCGGTATCCTGGAAGTAAGTATATACTTTTTTAGTAAACCAAACTAATGTTTATTGTTTGCTTATGAATATAGGTAGGTCAAAAGGCTGGCCTTCAGGAAATATAAGGGAACATAGCAGGATGAAGATAGGGAGGCATACCAAACTTCCCCAAGGGAAGCAGGAAAGGCAGTAAGGCAGGCAAAGGCTGAAACTGAGGAAACACTAGCACGAAAAGTAAAAGAAGGTGACAAGACTTTCTATAGATACATTAGTGAAAGGAGAAAGTCCAGAGGGGGTATTGCTAAGATCAAAGGGGATAAGGGGCGTGTGAGGAGGAGGACCATGTAAAAGCATCTATCCTAAATAGATACTTCTGCTCAGTATTTACTGAAGAGATGGTAGGGCAGGGCCCACAGCTCTGCACCATGGACACAGGGGGGAGGGAGGTGTGCACTTCACCAAAGTCCCTTCACTAAAGAAAGGGTCCTACAAGAGTTCGATAAGCTCAGGGTGGACAAGGCAATGGGATCTGATGGCATACACCCCAGGGTACTAAAGGAGCTAAGGGTGGAATTAGCAGAGCCATTATCAGAACTGTTTAGTGAGTCTCTGAGCACAGGGGAGGTCCCAGAAAACTGGAGAAGGGCTCATGTGATCCCTCTCCACAAGAGTGGTAGCAGGGAGGAGGTAGGGAACTACAGACCAGTCAGTCTTACCTCAGTGGTGGGCAAGATTATGGAGACACTCCTTAAGGAAAGGATAGTGCAACACCTGGAATCCATAGAAGCACAGGATCCAAGACAGCATGGGTTTACAAAAGAAAGGTCCTGTCAAACTAATCTCATAGATTTCTTTGACTGGGTAACCAGAGTGGTGGACCAAGGAGGAGCAGTTGATGTTGCCTATCTTGACTTAAGCAAAGCTTTCGATACTGTTCCACATAGAAGATTAATTAATAAGCTGGGTAGGCTCGGGGTGGGTCAGACATTGGTCAGCTGGGTGGGAAACTGGTTGACAGCAGAAAACAGAGAGTGGTGGTAAACGGTATACAGTCAGAAGAGATTAAGTCAGTCACAAGTGGGGTACCTCAGAGATCAGTCCTGGGGCCAGTTCTCTTCAATATCTTCATCAGTGACATTGCAGATGGACTGGAGGGTAAGGTTTGTCTGTTTGCAGATGACACCAAGATCTGTAACAGAGTAGATGCTCCAGATGGTGTGGGCAGAATGAGAAGAGATCTGGATAAACTAGCAAAATGTTCAGAAGAGTGGCAACTGGGGTTTAACACAAAGAAGTGCAAGATCATGCACATAGGGATGAGAAACCCTAAAGCCACCTATAGGCTGGGAGGGGAGTTGCTGGCAGTCACAAGGGAAGAAAGAGACTTGTGCGTCATCATCACTGATGACTTGAAATCATCCAAGCAGACCTTTAAAGCAGTAGGTAAGGCTAGAGGGATGTTGGGGTGTATTAGTAGGGGTATCACAAGTCAGAAGAGGGAGGTCATGATCCTTCTTTACAAGACACTGGTTAGGCCCCATCTGGAGTACTGCGTGCAGTACTGGAGGCCACACCTCCACAAGGACATTAACCAAATTGAGGCAGTACAGAGAAGGGCAACCAAAATGGTGCAGGGACTGCATCAGAAAACATATGAGGACAGATTAACTGAACTCAATATGTATACCCTAGAGCAAAGGAGGGAGAGAGGTGATATGATTGAAACATTCAAACACCTTAAGGGCATTAACAAGGTGAAAGAGTCTAACATGTTTCAATATAAGAAAAATAGAAAAATAGCAGAACAAGAGGACACAGCATGAGATCAGATGGAGGCCAATTAAGGGGTAATGTGAGGAAGTTCTTTTTCACAGAAAGGGTGGTGGATGCATGGAGCGGCCTACCTCAGGAAGTGGTGGATATGAATACAGTGCAGGGCTTCAAACAGGCATGGGATAGACATAAGGGAGCAATACAGATGAGTCTGAATAGATAGGCGATTGACAGAGCAAAGGCCTATGGCACATTCATAAGGTAGAAAAATAAATGGGCAGACCGGATGGGCCTTGCGGTCCTTATCTGCCGTCAACTTCTATGTTTCTATGTTTCTATTAAAGTAGGGCCTTTATTTACTATCATACAACTGTACCCTTTAACTGCTCAGAATTATGGCTTCATTAGTTTTTAATGCAACATCTAAACATGAGGTTGGGGGCAACCTTTGGGATTTCTTTACAACTGTAACAGAGGATGAGTTGCACTGTAGTGGAAACAACAATAAAAATTAAATGTCTGCACCTGCACCCACAAACAATAATGCACTAAAGATATAAAAAAGTTTTTAATTTTGCAGAAGTATGCAAAAGGCCACACTGATTCGAACCTCCTGTAAATGATCCAATTGCATTTTGCAATCTGTATAATGCTTTATCACTTTTTACTATAAGCCGTGGTTAAATAGTATACTTTTTTAAAGTGAGTATTGCTTTATTGAATAGGCAGTGGCAATCCACAGTAAATCTCCTCTGCATTCTGAATTGAAAATATTGTGATTTTTATTATGCTGTATCATAAATGATCATTAGAAATTATTTTCAGAGGTCATATTTAATCTTCAAAAACTGTAATTATGATCATAACTAACAATTGTTAAACATGAAGGTAAATGGTCATCAATCACAAGCCAGCGAGTTGTGGAAATAATAATCGTGATTAATGATAACCTCATGATTTTTCATGATCGTCCATGGTAAATATCACTGTAATTAAAAATAAATTTCAAATTACCTATTTTGTTCTTTTGCTATTCATCTTCTCTTCTGTTTTGACATATTTTTGTAACTATCAGCTTATGCATTTTTTATCCAAACCTACAGCTGTCCATTATACTCAGTCTTACATTTCACATCTTACTCATGTTAAGGCTCATATTGGTTTACAAAAAGTAACTCCATAAAGTACCTCATTTTATGGTTGTGGTGAGTTCCTGCAAGTACTGTACATGGTTTGTGCTCAAACTAGAAATTGCAATTGTTTTAGTTCTAAAACTGTGCTCTTGATATATACAGATTAGTCATGCAAATGTATAAACAATACAAAACTTAACAAGTACAGTACTCTTATTAAAGGGATTAAACATTGACATGATGTAGTTTATATTATAATTAATTTAGTTTTGCAGATATTTGACTCATTCATATTTTTATGTCTCTAAAAAAGTAAAACTTTGTTTAGAATTACTCATGTGCCTTACTATTTTACATAATTGGACTCAATATTCATCAATGATAATCACTTGTTTATTTTTGGACCATCAAAAAAACATCATGTTGATTTAAGCTTGAAGAAATAATAATCATCAGCTGATGATATGAAGTTACATATTTGATGGCTAAATCATGAGCTAGATAATCCTTTCAGATCATGATCTCCCTTGATTACTACATGGTGATATGTGATGATTAATCATGATTAGAGATATTGTGAGCTTGTAATTTGCAGGAGAAGTGGGAGCAAATCTGCATTATTTGCATTCATGAAAAATTTGTGAATGCCATGTCTGAACCGGCCTATTTCGCTGATAGATTTTAACAGCACTTAAAAATACCCCCCCACCCACTGTGCTGTGAAACCACCCCCTCCTTCCACCCAACAACAGAAAAACTGATGAAACTTAACCCCCTGCTGGCACTCTCACCCCGGCAGTCATCACGCTGATCATTCTGCTGCAGCTCAGCTGTACAACAAAAGGCAATCAATCCCCCCCCCACTCACCAAATATACTCCCCAGCCTCCCCACCTAGTCCCACTCTCTTTAATGTTTACTTCCAGTCCCTCACCCATCCCCACTCTGGTCCACACCACCCTATTTCCCACCACCAGCACCCACAAAATATTAACTGAAAACTAAAGAAAACAGTCCCTCGGTGCGGTGTGTCTCCTCTGTTTGGTGCTGACTCCCAATCCCATCCTGTAAAATGGCATGAATGAATGAATGCTGACATCTTTGCTTCAACCAGTCAGGTTTTACTAGGAGATAAGATGTCATCATTCATTCATTAAAGCAGCTATTATGGTACAGGAATTGGGAACTCCGCACTGAAGAGATCAGATGCTCTGCACCTGGGGACCGCTTTCTTAATTTGCAGGTTAACATTTTGTGGGTGCTGGTGGAGGGGGGAGGGTGGTGGTGACCAGAGCAGGAGGGCTTGGGAGGGGAACTGGGAGTGAAAATTAAAGACAGTGGGACTTGGGTAGGGGGGAACATGTGAGGAATGTATTTAGCACCCTGCAGGAAGAGATTACCTTTTCTTTCACAGCTAGAGCAGCAGGTGTGATGTTTGCCAGGGCTGGAGAAAGAAGGAGTGGTGTCAATTAGGAGGGCATCTAAGGGGGGGTAATGTTTTCCAACACCAACACCAAATTCACCTTGTTTTTCAATGTTGATTTGGATATTTGCCAGGCAAATTTTGGCCAATCCATCTGGCAAATAAGGTGAATTGCATTCCCCAGCTCAGTGAGTTTGCCAAAATTCACAGATTATTTTTGCACAGCAAATTTTGGCAACTTTACACATCTCTAACAGTGATCAATCATGACTGGCCTTCACAATACATGAAAGATAATTTGCTAACTCACTTGGCATTGGGCAAGGATAACAAATTAAAACACATATACACTGAAATACACATAAATAACTTCAGAAGGATCATCTTGAATTTGGAGTTCATAACAAAAAGCACTGTTTTTTAGGGTCACAATAAGCTTCAACATTTGCTGGCCTTCACTGTTTTTGAAAATGATAACTAGTCATAATTATGGCTGTACTTTTGTCCTGGTAAATTTGAGAGCATATCATTGCGTTGAGGGCAGAAGTCATCAAAGCCACAGTTAAAGTCCCCAAAAATCATGTATCTATTTTGAGTTATCAGATTACCTCTCTTTTGATAACTTTTTCACATGCATATTTAGTTTTTTTTGTTTTTGTAGACCAGAAAGGAAGACTAGGTAATTCTGCTTGGTTTCAGTCATGTCCCAGGGTGGGGGATACAGACAGAAACCAACTGAAACTGGACCAGATTAAGCTATTGGTGGTATTTTTAGTGAAATGAGGGAAATTTGTCTAGGACAATCTTTAATGTCCACCTGAACAACCACCAGAACAGGCAGACTTGGTTTAATAATAATAATATAATAATCTTTATTTTTAATGCACCTTTCAAAAAATCAAGGCGCAGAACAGTCTTTAAAATACATCCAAATAACACATCATAATAAAAATCAGTAGAATAAATAATATCAGCATTATAATAAATAATAAAATCAAATCGGTTCAATATCATCCCCAAACGCTTTTCTCCACAGAAAGGATTTCAATGCTTGTTTAAAGCCCCCCACCATCGTGCACTCTCTAATCCAACTGGGTAGAGAATTCCAGAGGGTCGGTGCCACGAATACAAAGGCCCGGGCACCGGAAGATTTCAAAACTACCCTCGGAATCTCTAGCAACCCCTCATTAGCTGAGCGGAGCGGTCTCTCCGGGATGTAAGGGACCAGAAGCTCTTTCAGGTAGTCTGGGCCCAGACTGTGCAGGGCTTTGTAAGTCAGCAGACTGACTTTAAAAGAGATCTGCCACTGAACCGGCAGCCAGTGCAGGCCCTGCAGCACCGGGATAATATGGGAGGAACGAGGCGTCCCAGTTAACAACCGGGCTGTGGAGTTCTGCACCAGCTGCAAGTGGCAGATATCAACCCCTGGAAGCCCAAAGTAAAGGGAATTGCAGTAGTCCAAGCGTGAGGTCACAAAGGCGTGGATCAACGTAGGTAGGTCTCTGGACGGAACAAGGTGCTTGATCCTAGCGATATTCCTAAGATGATAAAAGGATAACTTAATGACAGCCGACACTTGTGCACGCAGTGTCAGCCGGTCATCAAGAATTACCCCATAGGTCGCGCACCTGTTCAGAGATAGGAAGCTCAACCACCCCCAGGAATAAACCTGAGGGATGGTTTGTCCCCCAACCCCTATCCGGTGACCAGGATCCACGACCATCGCCTCCGTCTTTCCAGAATTCAGCTTCAGCCAGTTGGACCTCATCCATCCTTGGATTTCATTGAGGCAGTTATTAAACACCGAGAGTGCTCCATTCTGGTCGGGTGCAAAAAACAGGTAGAGCTGGGTATCATTGGCATAACAATGACACTCCAGACCATACCATCTTACAATGTCTCCGAGGGGAAGCTTGTACACTGCAAACAGCATGGGGGACAGCACTGAGCCCTGAGGCACCCCACAGGACAGAGAGATAGGGTCAGAGGAAAATACCCCCAACACCACTCTCTGTGTTCTACCAGTAAGGAAAGATGTAAACCATCTGTGGACCAGACCTGAAAGCCCACAGATGATTCTCAAGCACTCAAGCAGTACCCCATGGTCTACAGTGTCAAATGCTGATGACAGATCCAACAGGACCAAAATGGACCATTTTTTCTGGTCTCTCACCATCAAGAGATCACTGAGCACCCGAACCAGCACAGTCTCAGTGCTATGCCTCTTTCTAAAACCAGATTGGAGAGGATCGTAGATGCTATGGATGGTCAAATGGTTGTCCAACTGAGTAGCCACTACTTTCTCAATTACCTTCCCAACAAAAGGAAGGTTTGAGATAGGTCTGTAGTTAGCGTGGGAGTCGGGGTCCAAAGAAGCCTTCTTCAACACTGGTGTCACCACAGCCTCCTTCAGGGAGCAGGGATATTCACCAGAGTCTAAGGAGCACCAGACTATCCTTGCTAGAACCGGGATGATAATCTCCCCACAGCCCATAATCAAGGCTGTAGGGCCCGGGTCTAAACTACAGCATGTAGTGCACATACCTTGGACAATCCTAATAACATCTTTGATATCCAGCCTTTTGAAGAGATTCCAGGACCGAGGGGGGAAGCGACCAAGGACTGGTCCACGGCCCTTCCCATAGAGAGTGTTGCACGGGTCTCTGCCCTAATGTCCTCCACCTTATCTGCAAAGAACCGAGCAAGCTCTTCACACTGAGATTGTGAAAAGGCTCTAAGAACCTGTAGACAGGCTGGGTTGCACAGTCTGTCCACGGTTCGAAAGAGCTGAGCCGGTTGGTTCTGTGCAGCAGCAATTTCCCCGGACAGGAACACTGCCTTCTTACGAGTAATTGCTGACTGATAGAGTTGATAATGCTCTAGCAGTCTAAAATGGTTGGCATTCAAGCAGGATTTCCACCAACATCTCTCTAACCTGCGTCCTAAACACCGCATCTCCCTCAGGTCCCCATCGAACCATGGGGACCGAGGGCGAAGGGAGAGAGGACGCACACGAAATGGTGCAATGGAATCCAGAACAGAGGTAATGGCCTTATTATAGGTCAGAACCAAAACCTCTGGATCCGTGCACATCACAGGGAGTTCTGATAGGTCAAGAGCCACAGTTAGACCATTGGGAGTCACATCCCGTAAAGGGTGGTACTTGACCATCTCCACAGGGGTTGGTCTATGCAGGGGGGTGCCAAAATTGAATCTCACAGTGTGATGGTCAGACCATCCGACGGGTTCCACCCCCATGCCAGAGGCCTCCATCCCCAGGAGGAAGACCAGATCAAGGGAATGACCGCATTTATGAGTGGCAGAGGTAACCACCTGTGAGAGACCCAATGAATTCATCAATTGGAGGAAGTGCTGTCCAAATTGAGAGAGTTCATCGTCAATCCAGGCATTGAGGTCGCCCAGCACCATCAACCTGGGGGACTCCAATACCAGGACAATGATGAAGTCCATCACTTCCTTAAAGAATGGCTTCCTGTCTCCGGGTGGGCAGTAGATGAGGGCCAGTCTATAGCCCCAACCTGCCACAACAACACATTCAAATGATCTGGTCTCCTCAACTGGCACACTGGTAAGACCCAATTTGGTCTTGAAACATACCGTAACCCCCCCACCCCTGCGGTCCAATCTCAGATGGTGAATCACCGAATACCCGGCCAGAACTGCCGCCTCAAGAACGGGGCCAGCATTTCCATCCAGCCAGGTTTCGGTGATGCAAGCCAGATCCACTGTACTCACCAAGTCCGCCATGATAGCAGTCTTGTTCACAACGGATCTGGCATTGCATAACACTGCCCGAGTTGGACAGAGCCCCTGAAATGCCCCAGCCACCAGCCCATCATTACTAATGATGGTGCCCTTGGGTATGGGGGTCAAACAAGGAAACCCCCATTCAGACCTCCATTTCACACCAGAGTGTCTTCTGGGCTTAACAATCCCGATGCAAGTGCTCCCCTCAACCATCCTCCACTGTTCACACCCCCCCCACCCCTCCGCCTCCTCCAACAGGCAATTCCCAAGGCCCGACAGCGCTGATAGACTGAAAAAGCTAAAGGAGGGGGGAAAAGGGTGAAGGGCATGAAGGGTGGAGGATGAATAGTGCACAATGGGGGGTGGGGTAATAATAAATATCCCCATCCTTCAACATGAAGCAAGATAATGACCTCTTACTCAGCCAAGACTAAAAATCCCGACCCAAAATTAAAATAACAATTAACCCACCAAATTAAACAACCAAAACACAAAATCCCAAACCCAAATAACCTGACTTAATCCAAAATTTCTCAGATAGAACCTACTTTCTGGAAAAAACCAAAAGAAATGAACAATAAATAAATAAATAAATAAATTGGCTAACAGGACAAGCACTCACACTGCAAGTCTACTTAGCCCCCAGACACTCTCACTGCACAGAACTAAAATAACATATAGTAATTGTGAGAAAACAGGAACTCCCACTCCCCGAAGCCTCACAATAACCGGGCACTCTCACTGCATGGATAGAAAATAAAAATATTTTAATCCAGAAAGTAGGTTTCAGTCAGGAAAAGAGGACTGGCAACAACATATAAAATTATAACTAAAATATAAAACCCAGGGACCCATCCAAGGCCTCCCCAACACATAAAGCAAAGGTTCGCTCTATTGGAACATCAGTACTTGTCCTTCCTAAATCCAGATATTCAGCTACCAAGTTCCAGAATATTATACAGTTCAAGCGAAAGCCAAACAGGACTCCACTTAACAGCAAACTCTTCAAGAGCAGTCAGAGTACCAGTCACTCCTCACTTTTAACTGAAAATATACTTCTCAATCCAGCCCCAAGAGGGTTAATAAATCCTCATTTCTGCATTTGGCCAAGGTCAAAATAAACCACATGGACCACACAGGCTAGGAGGTGCCCCCCAACCCCCACTCCTATGGGTCAGGGCCCCAGAAAAAGGGCAGTACAATGCCTATCCCAATGATGCAGGCCCCCGGGGCAAACAGAAGCCCAACCCTCCAGTAGGCTGCTGACTAACTCCCTCACCCTCTGGGAAAGGAGACCAGGGGGGAATCCCCCCACCACAGCAGTCCCAGGTCTTAACCTGTCCCAAAATCTCAGAGCCCAGCAGGTTCAAGCAGAGTCTAACCAACAGCAGTCACAAACCGGATTGTCTCCGCTTTAGACCGAACAGATTCTACTGAAGGGGGGAAAACATCCAAACCTCCAGTTCAAATGTCCACTCAGTCCCCTGTAAATCCTCCTGTGAAAAGCTCCAGCGGATTCACTGTCTGACTAAGCTGGGGTACACCAAACAGCATTCCAAACAATCAGATTCCGGTGAACAGTAGTATTCCTGGGGAGACAATAAACCAAAATGTAACAACTCACGTCAGTGGAGATAGCATCAAACCATCTGATACTAGTTCTCTTCCGGGCTGATTAAATTCCAAGAAATGACTCCAAAAAAAGAAAACACTGCAGTGCATGTAATATCGAAGAGTGTCTCTATATAAACCAAAAAACCCAGAAGTATCTTCAGAGTTCAGTTCCGGTCACAAAGGTTGAGGTCCAGGTCCCGCTATAACGATTAACAATTCACAATCGTACCACATTTAACCGACGAAATAACTCACAACACCATTAAATAAATGCAGAAAAAATGCAGTGAAATACAAAACTAAAGACAAAATGAGAGTAGGCTTTAGAGCACGGTTCAAAGCAGACCCACACCGGTCGCCATCTTGCCACTCAATCAGTGGTTTAATGTCTCATCCAAAAGATGGCACCTCAGGTGTGCGCTGCACTACAATGTTAGTATTAGGGTTTTACACAAAGTTAGTGGTGTAGAGCTAGAATCTACAACCTTATGATCTTCTGGCCTCATAGGTGAGTGTGCAACCTGCTGAGCCACTAACACCGATGATCACTAAAGATAATGCTTTAAAATCCCATTTTTGAACTGACCCAGGTGTGGGTGAAGTGTATTGGACTGCCTTAGGGGAGACCAGAGTTTGTTTGCAAGACCTGGAATTACACTTTGGGACCAACAGCTGACCAAGCATGTTGCAATGGCAAGGCACAAAAGCATGTGCTTTTCACGGCACACACCATAAACAATGGTGTTTTCATGGAAAATGCTAAAATCATTGCATTACTATAATAAATGGCTAAAACCATAGTTTCATAAAAATGAAAAAATAATCATGTATCCATGGAAATGGTGACAAAGGTATAGTCCTAGTTATAACAATAATGAGGAATAAATGGGCAAATGAATAATAGGCTCTAAAATATGCATTTTTTTCATTTTTACTGCTGTTTGCTAGAGCAGCACTATACCTTGGAGATGGCTCTCCTGCTGCTATCATCAAGGCAGAAGCAGTGTATTATGTTCCTGTTATAGGAAAGTCCCCTGTCCCCATCCAGTGTACTGAGTAGAGTGGTCCATGAAGAGAAGGCCACATCTGTGGCACTTTTTAATCCCCTCTGATACGATCTAAAACACAGAATTTCTAACTCAGAAAACTTTATTAAAATATTAGTTTTATTTATTTACTTATTTTATTTACTTAGTTTTTGTTGACCGGGTAAGTGCACTAGACAAATCCTGCCTATTTTCAGGCACAACCCTGGGGAGAGGGATACAGATGAATGCCAACTGACCTTGAACCAGATTAAGCTGTTGGTGGTATTTTTAGTGAATGAGGGAAATTTGGCCAGGACACCGTGGAAATTCCCTTACTCTTTTCGATAAGTGCCATGGGATCTTTAACATCCACCTGAACTACCACCAATCCAGGCAGATGGGACCTCGGTTTAACGTCTCATCTGAAAGATGGCACATCAGAAGTGCAGCACCCCCTCTCATGCTGCACTACAGTGTCAGTACTGGGATATTAACCCAAGTGCCAGATGTGGGAACTGAACCCACAGCCCTCCAATCTCCCGGCCTCAGAGGCAAGTGTGCTACCTACTGAGCCACTGACACTGCTAAATTGCTAAATTGTGATGCAACTAATCAAATAGCTAAAGGATTCCCATTTAAACTCAGCATTACCACCTTAAAGTCAAGCACCAAAGTGCAATACTAAGGGGTTGCTGTACTGCTGTGGTTTGCCATCCTTCAGATGAGATGTTAAACTAAGGTCCCTTCCGCATATCTCTGGTGCTGTCCTTGTGGGTGTCCAGGTGGAAGTAAAAGGGGGGCTGGCAGTATAGCCTAGAGGTTAGAGTAACAAGCTGGGAATAAGCTTGGTACACCCAGCATACTATGTGGCTCTGAGCAAGTCACTTAACCTCCCCAGTGCTCCAAGGTCACCCTTGAAAACAGGTACTTGCACCTAGTGGGCCTTACCCAGTTACCAAAGAATTTAAAAAAAGGTACTTTTTGTAAGAGTAGGGAATTTGAACCAGCGCCCTGGCCAACATTCCCCTTCACATGCAACTGTCCAAGGCTGTGTGAGGGTGTTGATGTGAGAATTGATCCCACTGCACATTTACAGTCATTTTACTACCAGTTTCTCATTGCTTGTGAAGTATTTTGCATGTAATGTGCATGAAAAGCACTATATAAAAGACAACCAAACTGTTTGATGCCATATTGGTCCTAGTAAGAACAAATTCAGAACAAATGGTTTGATACCTTTTATTGGACCAACAAGGATGTTGCAAAAAGAACAACGAGCTTTAGCATTCAGACCAACAAGTCCTTCTTCCAAAGCCTAATGAGTTATTTAGAAAATCCTATATTATTAACACTTAGATCATATGTAAGAAAACAGAAATAAATCTCATTGGTTTAAAAACAGGCCTTCAGAGCATAAAGTGACATTGGAGAGCTTGAATATCTTAAGTGTGCTTTCAGCTGAACCAAACTTAAAGGTCAAAGGTTGTCCAGAGACAACAGCAGGCAGAGAGTTCAACCCACATATATTATACCATTTATCGGTCTAATGAATAACAAAACACTAAGATTCTTGACTAACTAAATTATATGTCAAGTGAAGAAACCTCCTGAAGACACATACTTCAAGAGTGAGGTAACAGTACACCAGTAAAAGCCAACTTTAACTCTGCTCAGAACTCTGTTTGTGAATGTGGCCTATGACAATAAGATGACCCTGGAGAAAACAATTGTGTGTCAAAATGTAACATATTAGCAAGTAAAAAATAAAAAATAAGCCTAAAGAATACAACATCAGAAATTGTTTACATGGCATATAGAAGGATGAAAGTGATGTGAGTGAGTGAGTAAGTGGATCACACTGATGAAAGTACATCTGGCTGCCAGTTTATGCTAATGATGCCAGGAATTAGCCAATCCAGTTGTAGTTAGAGAGTGATGCCTATAGATGTGGCTGAAGGCTGGTCTGACTCATTTTGAAGCCTTGCTTATAGAGCAAAAAGCAGCTAACTAAAAGAAGCTACATTTTCTTATTAATTTAACACTTATATCTCTGCAGGAGTCAAGGTCTGTTGAGATTAAGCAGACAGATACTTTATTAGAAGTAGAAGGGGTCTTATTTAGGGTTAAAAAAAGAAAGAAAAGAAAGTAAGTCAGTGTGTGTTCTGTGCTGTAAATAGTACTGTATCAATTTATTTTGCTTAACCAGTAGGAGGAGAGAGAGCTTAATTGGGGGTGTGACTTAGACACTATAAAAGCAGGTGAGTCAAATTACAACTTCCTGTTGCTAGCCTTGCTTGTAGAGCAGAAAGCAGCTAACTAAAAGAAGCTACATTTTCTTATTAATTTAACACTTATATCTCTGCAGGAATCAGGGTCTGTTGAGATTAAGCAGATACTTTACTAGAAGTAGAAGGGGTCTTATTTAGGGTTAAAAAAAGAAAGAAAAGAAAGAAAGTCAGTGTGTGTTCTGTGCTGTAAAGGGTACTGTATCAATTTACTTTGCTTAACCAGTAGGAGGAGAGAGAGCTTAATTGGGGGTGTGGCTTAGACACTATAAAAGCAGTGAGTCAAATTACAACTTCCTGTTGCTAGCCTTTTTTCCTACTAATTGCCCTCCATCCCACCCACCCTAAGCCAGTTCTACTTTTATAGCCACTGGATTTGACTGTCAACAGGAACTTCCTGTTTGGCAGTAGGAAGGGAAGGATCATAGAGAAGCATAGGTTTTGTCAACCCTGTGTGGTACCATTTGCTTGTAACTGACTCTTCAGTGAATAGCAGAGCATTGTGGGAACCTGGAGGACTAGCAATAGGCTAGTATACCTCCTACCCCAAAAACAACATCTCTCTGTTAAAAGCACTGTTGCCTGGTGGTTCTCTTGCCCTTTTAAGGGCTTGTAAACCTTCAACTCACAGAATCTTGCTGAATTTAAGTAAATATTGTTATTTTTACTTCGCGCCGAAACTGGAAGTGAACGGACACTTACTTCCGGTTTTTCGGCTTAAAACCTTCCCCTCTAGCGTGCAGGGCGAGTGTGCGCAGGGCCGCGCACGGAGACGTGTGCAGAGACACACCTGTCTGCGTGTGTCTGCTGTGTCCGCTGGGCACACTGAAACTGCTGGCATTAGACAAACTTGGATAAGATAATTTTCTCATATCCTCTACTTAGTAAATATACACCGTTAATAATGGAAAAAGAACTTAGTAAGTGTATGCAATGTTTGATGTATAGTGAGGGAAAGTATGGGAGTGAGTATGTATGTGCTAATTGCCATCTGATTACTACTCTTGAAGCAGAGATAGCATTTCTGCTTAATATTAAACCAGTTTCTACTGATATTAGGGAATTGGAAAGTTACATTGATCATATGGATGAACAACTTCATTCTAATGAACAATTTCCTTCATATTTAGGTAGCACTTCTATGCCTCCTGATGAGGAGACAATTGTAACGACTAGTACTAGTATACCTGTTGCCTCTGCCCCCTCTTATAAGGTGGATGATTATCCGCCCTCTTCTCATGATAATGATGACTGGACCATTGTCACAAAGCCTCTTAAAAAAAGGAGGGGTGGTCAAATACACAATAGTGCCCCTATTGAAACTCATAATAGGTTTGAGCAATTGACTGTATCCAATAATGACGTGCTACATGATTTATCCTGTGCATCACCCTCTGTTAATAATAATGGTTTAAAAACACTTTTCAATCAGGAGTTAATGCCCATGAATATTTGTCCTAGTAAGGCTCAAGCTACCAAATCAATACCTATTAAGTTAATCACTCCAGAGTGTGTTAAACAATCACCTGTTTCTGATTCTTGTACCCCTACTGTCTCAAAACAAGTGTTAGTCCTGGGAGGTTCAATCATTAAGCACATTGACAGGGCTGTATGCAATAGTGACAAGAGCAACCGCACTTCTTCTAGCTTCCGTGGGGCCAGGGTATCTGACATTACCTCCATGATGCCTAAAATTTTACAAAATGTGGGGGAAAATCCACTGGTTATCATACATGCCAGTGTTAATGATATAAACAACACCCCATTTAATCAATTACAACAGGACTATGTGGCGTTATGTAACCTGTTACTTGATAGGGGATGCTGCGTATGTATATCTGAAATTCTACCTGTCCTGAGAGGAACATCTACCATGGAGCAGAAAATTAAAGCCCTAAATGAATGGCTGAGAAAGTGGTGTTTTAAGCAAGATATACCCTGTATTACCCACTGGGAATCATTTTCAGATCGTTCTTCCTTGTTTTGCTGGGACGGTTTACATCTCAGTCATAGGGGTAGTACACTTATGGGGAAAAGTATCACTAAAATCATATATCATTGTTTAAACTAAAAACAATGGGGGAGAATGGGTCTATTCCCAAGTCTCTAAATACTTACCAAAATATTATTACAACTAAATGTAAATTCCTAGCTTTGAATGCAAGATCTTTAAACCAACTCAAATTAGCAGAACTCAAGCCAAATGTAAAACTTTAAATATAGTGTGGTGGAGTAACTGAAACTTGGTGGGATGCATCCTCAATTTGGTCCAGAGAAATTCCAGGTTATAAGTTATATCATAAAACAGATTAGATAAACAAGGCGGTGGAGTTTGTATGTACATACTAAATGATATTCATTCTTTGAAGTGTGTTCTCCCTTTCCTTTGGAAAGTATATCGGTTAAAATCGTATTGAAGGAGCAGTCCTATATAACTATTGGTAATATCTATCGACCTCCATCTGCAAATTCAGATTACACAACTGATATGTTTAAAGAAATTACACATTTTTCAGAATCTCAAGATACTGTAATATTTGGTGACTTTAACCTCCCTCATATTAACTGGGATGCATTCTCAGGACAGTCCTATGCCGAGAAAGGACTAATAGTACTTATTAGTTAGTACTGGATTACAACAACTTGTTACTGAACCCACTCGAGGTCCTAATATTTTGGATCTATTATTTACTAACATAGAGCAACAAATTAGCTATTTACAAATTTGGGATCCACTTGGGACCAGTGAGCATTCATCTATACTTTTTGAAATTCAACAGTTTAAAACTACACAAAGGAAGTTATATTGTATAAAAAACTATAATAAAGCAAATTTTTCTAAAATCAATGAATACTTACAAAACATAAACTGGAAATCTAATCTTCTTAATTGTACAACACAGCAAGCTTGGGACTTTTTTAAAAACATTGTACATTTTTTGGAAAATACCTTTATTCCATTTAAGAGGAAATTTAATAATAAAGGAAAAATTCCCCCTTGGTTCAACAAGACAATTAAAAATCAGATTAAAATAAAAATTAAACTTTTTAGGAAACTTCAGAATAGTTCTGTTCCATTTAAAACTACTCTATTACATAAATACAGACTATCTGTGAAAAGCTTAAAAAATTCTATTAAATTGGCAAAAAATAAGCTAGAATTTAAACTAGCTCACACAAAAGACTGTCACAAATCTCTTTCCTCCTATATAAATAGTAAAATAGGTGTATCAAGGACCATTGGTCCCATTATAACCAGTGGCTCTTCTCTATCTGATATAGAAACCTCGAATCTCTTTAATAAGTACTTTTGTTCTGTCTTCTCTCAAAAAATTACCTATTAGTACATTTAAAGTTCACCACGTAGATTATCATAGGTTCTATCTAACTGACATTATACAGGCTATCAAAAAACTAAAAAAAAAATACTAGTCAGGGCCCAGACGGTATTCATCCATGGTTTCTGATCAAACCTCTATAAATATTTCATTACCTTTGTCAATTATCTTCAACAAATCCTTACAAGAAAGCATTGTACCAAATGATTGGCATTCAGCAATAGTTACTCCCATATTTAAAAAGGCAATAGTGGTTCTGTGCAAAATTATCATCCAATTAGCCTGACCTCAGTGGCTGGTAAATTAATGGAACGAGTAATGAAGTCTCTAATAGATCAAGATTGTAAAAAATTAGGAATTTATGATTCAGATCAGCATGGGTTTACTCCCAAGTATTCCTGCACCACCAATCTGATATCTTTTTACAATAATATAAGTACTCTACTAGATGTGGGTATCCCTACTGATGTAATTATTTTGGACTTTAGTAGCTTTGATAAAGTCTCACATGAAAACTCATTACTAAAATGCACAATCTAGGTTTGTCACCTGATATTGTCAACTGGACTTTAAACTGGTTGACAAATCATTCTCAGAGAGTCAGAATTAATGATACCTTGTCTGATTCGGTAGTGTGACAAGTGGTGTACTACAGGGTCGGTCTTGGGACCAACATTGTTTAATCTCTTTATCAGTGATTTACAAACAGGGCCAAATAACTTCATGGTTAAATTTGAGACGATACTAAATTGGGGGGGCAAGGTTAATAATCAAGAAAATATTTCTGCATTAAAGAAGGATTTGGAAAAATTAACACTTTGGGCAAATGAAAATCATATGCAGTTTAATCAAGACAAATGTTTAGTCGTGCATTTTGGTGTAAATAATCCAAAAACGATATATTATATAAATGGACTACCACTTCACTTATCAAATTGTGAAAAAGATTTAGGGATATATGTTAATAATAAACTTACATCAAATGATCACTGTGTTAGAAGTGCTTGCATGACCAACAGACTTTTGAGGCAAATAAAACGCACTTTTGTTAATCACACTGAACAATGCCTTATTCCACTGTATAGGGCATACATTAGACCATATCTAGACTATGGCTCCCCTTTCTGGAATCCAAACCAAAAAAAAAGACATATCAATTCTTGAACAGGTTCAAAGGAGAGTAACTAGAATGATTCCAAGGTTAACAAACTTGGATTATCAGAACAGATTAAAAACTACTGGTCTCTTCTCTCTTCAAACTAGAAGATTAAGAGGTGATATGCTTATGGTTTTTAATTTAATAAATTCACCAGATCTCATGGAAAAATGTGGTCTAACACTCTCCAAAAGGAGACATGTTCCGAGACTGCATAATAAACAGCTTGAAGTAAAAACTTATAAAACCAGCAAAAGGGGAAACTTTTTTCCAATAAGAGCATCCATTGTATGGAACACCTTGCCACAAGAATTGGTAGAGGCAACTAGTGCCACTATCTTTAAAAACAAATTAGATGTTTGGTTGAGGGATAATAGATAAATAATGTCCCACATAGTGTGGGGAACAGTTTCGATGGGCTTTGGCCTTCTTCTGTTCTTTCATATCAAGTAATACAAAGTAGTAATAAAAGGGCAAAAGCTCCCATTCCCTAACCTAACCTAGTACTAGGGAAAAACTGAGAAAAAAAGAACAAGGATAAAAGAACTTGCCTACAGGTGAACTGTGTACAACATGGTTATGTGTGGAACATTTCACATGCTAAATCTCAACAGTAAGAAATTTGGCCCAAGGCATGGACTGCAGAACTAATCTCAGCAAGGTTATGTGAGGGGTGGATGGGTGGGAGGTCAAGCATACTGAGGAATTCCCTGGAAGAAACAATATTACTATGGTAAGTAATTTTTTTCTTCTCACCCCAGAAACTGCTCAGTATGCTTGACTCATGCAGATTATAAAGCAGTGCAGTTGGGAGGAGGAAACAGAACCTACTTTGAAAACTGGTTCTTCAGGACTGCAGTGCCAAATCTGTCATCTGATCTGGACTGTACATCCAAGCAGAAGTACTTTGTGAAGGTGTGTACAGTCTTCCAGGTAGCTGCTTTGCATATGTCAAGCAAGGGAATGTCCTGAGGAAGTGTTTGGCTGGCCTTAACTGGCCCAGAACAAAGGCGTTTGTCAGGTGTTGAAGGTTGTGCACCCTGTCTAATGAGGACAGGGCCTTTATTTATTTATTTGTTTATACATCGGTTTACAACCTTTGAGCCAGAGGCTCATTTCCAAAGGTACCTCGTCACAAAGAGGACACATACAGTGCAACATTTAGTTACACATTGCAGATAGAGCGTTTACATCATTGCGGTTACCATCTAGGTAGATATATGCAGTTGTATCTTTGTTACAATAGGAGTGTTACAGGTTTGGTATTCACAAGCTAGTACAGTAGTTGGGAACAGATTGAGAGATAAAGCATACATTGGTACTTTCCCTGCTGGGTATCCAGTTCTGCTCCAATGAACTACAGTAGCTGAACAGTCTTGAAATGGGACATTTCTGAATTGATCAGAAACCACAGGGACTCCAGGGTGTGCTGTGTGATGCTGAGAAAGTCTCTGGCCTTTTTAGGAGACTTGTCCACTCAGTCAGTCATCCAGATAAGGAGAGACAGAGATCTCCTGTCTTCTGGGATGGACTGCCACCACTGACAGGCACTTTGTGAAAACTGGGAGCTGAAGAAAGGCCGAAAGGCAGAGCTGCAAACTGGTAATGGCCAGAGGGCAGTCTGAATTTGAGATACTTTCTGTGGGAAAGCCTGACTGGAATATGAAAATAGGTGCCCTGAGATCTAGGGAGGCTAGCCAATCTCCCTGTTATGGGAGGAGGAATCACCACTAACAGGGTGATCATCTTGAGTTTTGGGTTGAACAGGTGTTTATTCAGACACCTAAGATCTAGAATGGGTCACTAGTCCCAATTTTCTTTTGGGTGAGAAAGTACCTGGAACAGAGACCTTTTTCCCACTGAGAGAAAAGAACTCTTTCCACTGAATTTGTAGTCGGAAGAGACGTTACCTCTAACTCCAGCAGAAATCTTTCTGTGGAGGTTAGGAGTTTTAGAGTCCTGTGATCCTGCTGAGTGGGAAATTTTTTGAACTGCAAGGTGAGTTCTCGACCCAACACCTCCAGCACCCACTTGTCTGTAGTGATGAGGTGCCGTTGGGTGAGGTAGTGGATCAGCATTCATCCTACTGGAAGAGGGGAGGCAACCTTGGCTTTCCAGTCAGGGGTTTTGCCTAGTCTGAGTTGTTGTAGAAGGGGTAGGGTCAGCATGTTTCTGAGCCCTTCTACTTCTTCCCCTGAAGAAACCTCTCATCTGAGAGTAGTCTAAGGGCATGGGCATTGTCATAGGGTAGAAGGCCCTGTGATAGGAACCCCTACCTCTGCCCCCCCCCATTTTGGGGCTTGTAGAAGGTAGACAGTTTCTCTTTAGCTACATTGTTCTGATAGGTGGTTTTGTACTCTTACACCTTTTTCATATATGCCTCTGTTTTATCTCCAAATAGAATTATTGTCACAAGGGAACAAGGTGCCAACAGCTCAGGTGCTCAAGCACACACAAAGTTAAATTGAGCACCCACAAAAAACAGACCATTCAGATTATCCTAGAATATGAACAGTCTGATTTTAATTCATTCCATTCTATGGTAATACAGACTGTCACTTTACTATCACTCACTAGTGAAACACCTGGCAATCCCGTTCTGCTCTGGTTTGATAGCCATGCTCCTTTAACCCTAAGGCTGCCGAAGGAATTATTAGAACGTATAGGATTTTAGGACTGATATATCAGTCCATAGCACAGCAAGGGTTAAAAGTCTCAGTTCTGCATCACAAGACCCTGTGCCTGGGAGTCTGAGGGACATGTTATGTGACACAGAGACTGAGAGCTAATCTCTGGCTATGATTTGTGGTCTCTGTCTCTCTCAGCTACATTACTTGAGTGACTGTGAGCCTTTCCTCCTGTGCTGCAGAAGGCCAGTAAGAAACAATTTATGTTTCATCTAGAATGGACACTTTAAAAACTAAACTATAAGAAAACAAAACAGAACTACAGAGGTCAGAGAGAGAGAGAGAGAGTATTTAGAGGACTCAGTTTTAAGAATAGGAATCGGGATGGAAGTTGAAACTAAAAAATTTGTGGTGTGGATGTGGTTTGTTTTTCAGTACACTGCTCAACACTCTGACCAGTGTGACACATCACCAGCTAAAGTGGTTACCTCTTAGTAGTAATTAATGTCAGTTACATCTAATTCTGCATATAATACAATGTGTTAAGTTTAAGGTTCCTGCATATATTATTTACATGCTGCAAGGAAGCAAATGAGACTAGGGGCCTGATTCCAGAAGGCGTTATGCCTGGTGCAAGGCAATTTATGCCAAACCCGATGGTGCAAATCTCACCTTATGCTGGGCATAACCCAAATAGCTATTCCAGAAGGTGGCTTGCACCATGCCGTATGCAGGTTGTGCCAAAGGTGGGCTACGCCACCCACTACGCCTGCAACCCACAGCGGCATGGGTGGGTTATGGCAACAACTGCACCCTATTCTGGAAGGGCAGCTGCCGTAACCCACTTATGCCATTCAGAACAGGCAATGGTGTAGTGTGGTTAGACCAGCTAGGAGGTGGTCTAAGGGGCATTCATTCTGGCACAGTGATGGATGGCCACAGCGATGTGATAAACACGTATGTGTGCCCTCCACTCCGCCTTTGACCCCGAACTGCAGGGACCTCCAGGTCCTATTTCTATTATGCCCCCTGATCACCAGTGTCAACTGGACTGCCCCCCAATGCCCCTAGGTGCGTTCAGGTGTGTTACGGGGTGGGGACTGGGGTGGCAGTTAATTGTGTGCCATGACTTACGGCACCCAGGTCCAGTGTGCCATTCTCTTGGCACTAGACTGTGGCTGCTGCTAGTCATAGGCATAGGTGCAGGGGACCCTGCTTGTCTTGCAATAGGGTGCAGGGTCCCTGGCATAGCACCGCATGGGGCAACTTGCACACGCCCGTGAATTGCGCCATGCATTTTGGAATCAGGCCCAAAGTATGTACTCTATTGCACTGTTGGCTTTGAATTTGAGGTGCCTCTGTATGTGAGTGTAGGCAGTGGGGGGGGAGGGGGAACAGTGTATTTTCTTACTCACAGGACACTGCCTGTTACAGTCCTTTTCCTGTCCTGTCCAGTCAGTTTAGGTAGCAAAGCCTTTGTTCTCCTAGTTTGACTAGCTGTCTGCAAGAGTGAGAGCTATTGGGGGAAGGGAAGAGCTGATTCTTGAACTTTGTCTTCCTGATCCCATAGCAAGGGAGGGAGACAGGACACATAACTCTCAACTCTCCCTGATTTTCAGGGATGTCCCTGATTTTTGCCTCATAATTTTACCTGTCCCACATAACAATTGTGTTTTTGTGACTGAACTGTGGTGATTGTAAGCACACAATAATGTCAAATATTAAAGTTACAGACCTGTTCTTCAGAAAATGAAACTTACAGTAATCCCCTTAGTCTATCAGCTTTCTGAGTATTATCAATTTTTAAGATGTGTCTCTGATTCTGGTACCTTGTCCCTGATATGTTTATGCCTTGTCTCAGTGTCCCTGATTTGATGCAAGAGGTTGAAGGCATGACAGGACAAAAAAGATACACTGGACTATGAAAGAGTGTATGTCTGTGTGTGTGTGTGTTTGTATGCTTTTACACTTTGGAAAATGTGTTAGAGAAAAATGTCTGTGCAGCATACCTCTCAATGTATCAGCATTGAAATGCATAGCACTGGCTTTCAAAATTCAGAGCAAATGGCCAGAATGTGAATCACTTTCTTATTTTAAAGAATATTTGGCAGGATTTTCAAAAAGTGGCACAAGGCATGCATCCAGCCGTGTGCCACGGGACTTTGATTTCAGCTGTGCGCTGATCCCTATTGCCACAACTGCACCCAATTTTCCATTACCGGGTGCAGCTGTGACAGTTTCTCTGCTTTCCAGCAGCTTGCACACATATCTGGCACAAGCACTGGTACATTGACCCCCAGGAGTGATGCACGCTGGACCACAAACCTGTGGTCTAAGGAGTGGCACCGGGCGCAAGGGATGTAAAATCCTGACTGACAGATGGTGAATACCGCAAGCCCCATGCGCCATATGTTTGGTGCACAGGGGGCATGCGGCATTGTTGTGGTCTTTGAAAATCTGTCCCATTATGTCTAAGAATAGTGTTTCATAGTGAAGTGTCTCTTTCTCATCCTGTCATTTTAGTTCCATGTTTTAATAGACTGTGTGTTCAGGAATAGCTTTAATATTATAAGGAACATCAGTAAACCTTAATGGAGTAATGGTAAATTTTACTGTAAAAATCAAAGTGCTATGTGAAATTTATAGCAGTTGAGTATGCTGTGCTGGTGTGTGTTTGAAGGATTTTTCACACACTCCTGAGGTGTGTGATAACAAAAAAACATGTTTAAGGGGCTTATGAGATTATCACACACCTAGAGTGTGTGAAAAATCCTCATAGCCCAAACCTTGCATAGGCATTATTTTCTTTTACAATAACTGGTGCAAGTTCTTGAGACAGTGTATGGAGCATGCCAGGGAACTCTTACACCTTGTGGGGTGGTGGCACTGTAACCTGAAATCCATATTCAGGCAAGCTTACAACACCTGGAGGATTCAAAGACCCTCCAGAGCACCCTCCTATGGATCTGAGCACCTTACCGGCATCAAAGAGGCCACAAAGGCACCCTTGCATCCTCTGTAGTGCGGAAGTGGTGGTAGTGGTAATGCATATACATTCTAAAATGTATCAAAATAACTCTCAAAATGCACCACAAAGCATGGCCAGTCCTGCAGCTTCTGGGGGCCTAAGTGGCTCCCAGACCCCCGGCCATTTATAATCACCCTGAGCACCCATAACATTTTTCAAAACTTGGCACCCTTGCAAGGGAAGTCCATGGCCTTAGTTTGTGTGTCCTGGGAGAGATTGGTATTCCTGAAACAGACAAATCATCTGAGGGAGGTAGCATGAGCCATGGCTATAGATGCTGTGTCATTAGCATCCACGGCCTTATGGAACTGATACTTTGTGGCTTCTAGGGCTGTTTTAACTATTTCTGCCAAATCTTAAGCCACTTTATCTGGGGCTTGCTGGCTTATTGCCAGTACAAAACCTCAGAGAGCCTTTTGGTACTGAGCTGTGTATGCCATATAAGTACAGAGGAGAAGTAGTAGGGAAGCTGTGGTGTAAGATTTCTTACCGATAGTATCCAGTTTTTTTAATCTTTATCTGGAAGCTGGGAAGAAAGAGCCACATTTGCCTTATCACAAGCTGCAGCCTGCACTACTCCTTCATGGTATGGATGTATATAAAGGTACTCAGCAGTAAATTTATCTAGCTGGTACTTTATCTCTATCATTTTCTCCACCCCTGGTATGAAGGTGGGATTTTGGAGAAGTTTCAAAGTAGCTCTGCAAAGGGACTTGTGAACTAGAAGGAGTAGCTTTTTAGGAGGAGGGAGACCCATCATATCCAAAAAGTCTGCCTCCTTATCCTTATCTGTGGACTCTTGGATAGAAAGGCCAAGGGTGTCCACCATATGTTGGACAAAGGTAAAATGAGAGGAGAAATCCTCCTGGCCATGAGAAAGTGAGCCAGATTCTTGGTCAGGAGCCTTAGTAGGTTCTAAAGGTTCGCCCTCCTCTTCATCATCCTCCAGCTCATAAAAAATGCCCAGGTCAAAACCAGGGTCAGAGGGGATAGCTGCAGAGGGACCTGTTGGGGTGCACAGAAGAGAGCCCACAGCCTGAAAATTATCATATAGTTGCCAAGCCTTTGCCATTTTCACCACAGAGGATATATATTGTTGTAACACTGGCATCTCCCTTTGCTTTTCAGAAGAAAGGGCAGTGTTATGTTTTTTTTTTGTTTCTTTTTAACAGGCACTGAATCAGAACCCTGCTGAGAATGTCTTTTTGTTTGGCTTGGTCATTATTATTTTTATCAGACTGATTTTCAGTAGTGTCCTTGGAGGACCCATCTTTATTCTTACGATGAGTGGAAGACCCTCTTCTGCATTTTTAACAGAACAGGAGCCAGACTGAGAAGCCTTAATTTCCAGCCTTAAGGTTAATTTCTTGATGTTGGGAGCAATATGAAAAGCAGCTCACAGAGATAAAAACAGTGACTGGCCCAAAATATAATGAGAAAGTTGTGGCAGTCTGTCTACAGCACAATTTGAAAGGTGTTTCGGTAATTTGAAACAGAAAAAGGTCAGTCTTGTTTCTGGGTATAGCTGACCTGCCAATTTGTCAGGAGACCCAGGAAAGTTTGTTCCCCAAAAGGAAAAGCAAAAGGTTCCCAGCACTGTGGAGCCGCTAAAAATGGCTCTGTGTTGAGGTAAATGAAAGCAAAATGGTAAAAATCACAGAATTACTTAAAAAATAGGTATCCACAGAAAAGAAATAAGGTTAAAATATAAATTTCACAGACTTTTTACCTTGGGTGCAATATTTCTTTACTCAGAAAAAGCGTGAAATGCAGAAATAGTGGCACTTTTTCCACTGATTGCGGGAACTAAAAGTCCACAGAAAATACACAAAAAGAACTAAAAACTAACAAAAAAACCCACTCTAAAAGCAGCTCAAAGAAAATAAATGCCTGAAACTATGAAAATAAAATACTGCAAGCGAAGATTTGAAGAGTGAGCTCCGGTGCAGACTTGCCCAGTCAGCGGAGAAATGAATATGACTAGCCGTCAGCAGCATCTATAAGTGGCACTACAACCTGATTGGCTAATTCTTGGCATCGTTTATATAAACTCCACCTTCGGGGCAGCTAAATCCAGGTGGCATAAGTGCAGGAGTCAAGCATACTGACGGGTTCCTGGGGTGAGAAATAATAACATTTTTAAGAAGTAGACAGCTGTAACTTTTTATTTCTGAAGTATTTTTCCTTTTGCTTATAAGTAATTCTTCTATGTGATAATATTGTGCTGGATGTGTGAAACAGCTAGCAGCTGACATATCTATCTCTACCCCCCCACTACATCATTAGCATTGTAATCTCACTGACAGTGATATCACAGGTGAGTGACCTGTCAGTTACTGAGTAGTTGTTCCTAAGCAGCAGTGATGTTAGTCAGTGAGGTCACGATGATGATGTAGTGGGGGGGTAGAGACAGATATGTCAGCTGCCAGGAAGAGTGCTGTCCCACACAGCACACCTACTAACATCAGGTAAAAAAACTTCTAATAAAAATAAGGGAAAAGATAAAAGTACCTCAGATATAAAAGATAATAGTTGACTGCTTTTAAAACTAATATTTACCTTTCAGCACTGGGCTAGCAATCTCTTAGATCGTCTATAAAGAGAAAGAGCTTAGTCTGTAGTTACAGATACCAGGTATACATTTGACTTAATTTGGGGAAAGCTAGAGAAAATTGTAGAGGCTGGTTTCTTTCCTTGGTAATGTAATACATAGGATTATTTACAAGAGGCGATGTAGCTATGAATACTGTGAATATGTACTCTTTTGCTTTGTATTACTTCACCCTCCACATGATATTATACTAGCTGTATTCCATGCCTAGATGACTCTGCTTCCAACAAATTGTATGTATAACTGATCAATTGCCACAACAGCCTATCAGATGACCTAAAGGTAAGCAAGCAATGTGAGAAGGCAGTAAGGATGGCTGGGAGGATACTGGGATGTTTAGGGACAGGCATCAACAGTAGAAAATAGGAAGTTGTTATCCCTCTGTACAGACAGTTGGTGAGACCCCATCTGGAATATTGCATGCAGTTCTGGAGACCCCATCTCCGCAAGGACATAGACAGGATGGAGGCAGTCCAGAGGAGGAGAACTAACATGGTGCAGGGTCTGCACCAGAAGCCATATGAAGAGAGACTAAAGGAGCTTAATTTGTATACCCTCAAGGAAAGGAGGGAGAGGGGAGAGGGGAGACATGATAGAAACTTTCAAGTACCTCAAGAGAATCAACAAAGTCCAAGAGGGTAGCATCTTTCAGAAAAAGTGATGTGCAAGAACAAGGGGGCACAATTTGAATATTGAGGGGGGATGGCTCAGGGGCAATGTGAGGAAGTATTTTTTCATGGAGAGGGTGGTGGATGCATGGAACAGCCTTCCTGAGGAGGTCGTCGGGTCAAAAATAGTGGGGGAATTCAAGAATGCATGGGATAGACATTAAGGGGATACATGATGGGCACGAGTATGATATAGAAAATATTTTCATTCCTTTAGAGTGACCTTTGGATATTTCACAAGTGGTGAAGCCATGAGTGAGTATCCAGAGGTCACTGTGTAGGAGTGAAAATGTTTTCCATATTACACGAGTGCACATCGTGTATCTGTTTTATACAATAGGGGAGTGATAACTGGAGAAAACTCCAGTTATCACACTCTGGTGATGTCAGCAGAATGTGATATCTCATGGTGGTAGTTTTATGCTGAAATAAAGAATGGCTTATCATCTCACCCCTATTGTATAAAAAGCAACTATAGTGGGTGGTAGTAGGAAGTAGGCTGTTGGTTAACTAGGATCTGCAGCTTAATCAATAGGTAGGGATATGGGCAGACTGCGTGGGCCAAGTGGCCCTTATCTGCCGTCAAAGTCTATGTTTCTATCACACGTTAATATTTGTTTTTTTTATACTTTTTTTGAACTTCTAATAAAATATTAAACAAAACCAAAAAAACACAATATTAGTTTTAGGCAATAAACTAGCTCTTAAGCCTGGGCTCAGGACCTACTGTAGAGTTCTCAGAATTCCACTGAAAAGCACAACTTTGTAGTTCATAGAATCATAGAAGCTTGATGACAGAAAAGGACAATGCCAGCCCATCTAGTCTGCCCTTTTTTTTTCCCCTTACACCTCCCCTCCCTGCCAGCCCCCACCCTCCCTCCAATACTCAGCCCCATATGCTTGTCCCATGCCCTCTTGAATTCTTCCATCTATTTAGCCCCCATCACTCCATCTGGTAGTCTGTTCCAGGGCTCCACCACCCTCTCCATGAAGAAACACCCTCTCACATTGCCCCTGTATCTTTTTCCTTGCAGTCTGAGGCTGTGCCCACTAGTTCTGACCCTCTCCTTCCTGTTAAGCAAACCCTCTTCTCTCACATTATTGAGCCCCTTTTCAATCATGTTTCCCCTTTCCCTCCTTGTCTCCAGCGTGTACAGGTCCAGCTCCTTACACCTCTGCTTGTATGACTTTCCCTGCATACCCTGCACCATCTTGGTTGCCCTTCTCTGAACCATCTCTAATGCAGCTACAGTATATCCTTGCAGAGATGTGGCCTCCAGAACTGAACCCCATACTCCAGGTTATTCTATTTGGATGGCTAACTCATCCTCCTTTTTTAGATGATCTTTGATAGGAGGGTCTTGCTGTGACATTTCCCTAATACCTCCCCAATCTCTGGTGCTTTCAATGGTTTGGAGGTACTGCTGACCTCTCTTTTGGCTCCACACTGGATGCTGAATGAGAGCCTTGTCCTCTGGGTTCACAGTTGTCTCCAGCTTCTCCTCCATTCTGCTTCCCAACCCCTATCATCATCAGGGGTGATTGGGTAAGTAGTAGTAGGCAGTTAGGAATATGCAAGGCACTTCACTGTCCTCTTGTGGGGGGGGGGCACCAGCAGTCTATGTTCTCAAATGCCTTCTCCAGTAGGTATTCCACCTCCCCACTATATGTTACCTTCCTGCTGTTTGCCTGCTCCCCTACCACTGGTTTTTGGGGAGTCACTGTGGGTTCTCAGTCCTCAACACTGGGGTTGATGTCACAGGGGGCCTGTTCTTTTTCCTGGGCTTAAATTACCTATTTCTCCCAATTATTGCACCTAGGATGCTGGTACAGTTTCTGCCTTCACTCAATCATCCAGCCATCTATACAACTCCTGTGGGAGCATCCAGGACTCCAGAATCAGAGCAGCCTTCTCTGGGGACTCTCTGCTGGTGTGAATTGGTTTCTGTGGTGTACATAGAGCTTGGACACCCTTCACCCTGCATGGTTCACACAGGTACTCTTCTCTAATTATGGGGCAGAAACAGCCACAGCCCTCACAACATTGCACACTTGCCATAAAACCCCACCCCAAGCCTCTGGTGGAATGCTGCATTCTTAAGTTTTGTACTCCTTCATACAGTATACTGGGAGACAAACTTTTTTTAATTTTCCAGGTAACTTTCCTGTTTATTTTTCTCTCTCTCTCTCCCCCCCCCCAACTGATACCTCTTTCTCTCACAGCGCTGCAGTGCAAGAGGCACAAAGCTTCAACAAAAGTTGCCTTTGTAGCACACAGTAAAGTCCAGGCTGCCTCCTAGGTAGGGCTTTAACCTCTACACTAAATGAGCTGACCATAACTGCTGTGTCAGCTTGGTGGGTAAGTAAAAAGATTGATAGCTTGGTAACCAAGAGACCTTAGGTTTGAATCAAGACAAGATTGCCTCTTTTTTTCATTCGGCAATGTGAATTTCAACAGAGTGGTGATCCATGGTGGCATGGAGCTACAACAGTAACTTTATAAGAGAGTTGGTTGCGAAAAGAATAAGTGTGCCAGTAAAGGGATTGCTAGGAGGCAGGCCTGCCTCTGAATCAACATTGGTTGCAATTTTGTGCCTCTTTCCACAGCTGTCCATACTTTCCAGTTCATGTTGCTTGCTGTTGCACTGTCTGTTCAGCTACCTGGCCCTCTACAGATTTCTGACTTGCTTCACGAATCAAACTGTTATCTCTTGATGGACATCTCTCCACTGCTCTGCCTGTCTGCAATGTGTGGTTCGCTTCTGCCACTGTTCTGATATTGAACCACACCGTACAGTGATCACTGTGCCCTAGGTGGCCACCCACTGTGACATCTGCAACACTGTCTCCATTGGTGAGTACAAGGTGCAATATTGCTCCCTCATCAGTGGACTCCTTCACTAGTTGCCTGAGGAATGCCCCGGCAGGGGGTCCAGGACGTCCCTGCTCTAGCTGAGGCTACAATTTAGATGCTCCAATCCATATCTGTCAGATTGAAGTCCCCACCAGCAACACCTTCTCCTTATTTGCCACTTTGTGGATGGCTTCCACTTGAACCTTATCCACCCCCCATGCTGGAGGTCTGTAGACCACTCTAGTGTGAACAGCAGCTCCATTCCCTGTGTCTCTAGAGTGACCCACAGTACCTCCACTTCCACTGTGTTCCCTGTATTTCTGTTGCTCTTATGCTATCCCTCATATAAAGAGCTACTCTTCCCCCTTCATTATCCATTCTGTCCTTTTTGAACAGAGTATAGCCTGATATGGCTAAATCCCAGTCATGGTTCTCATAGCACCATGACTCGGTAATGGCGACAATGTCCAGATTTGCCTCTGCCATAATGGCCACTAGGGATATTACAAAATATTACGGATGAAGTCTAAAATAGTCAATTCAAGACATGACTAGTTGGAAAATGCCTTTTGCCTTTAAACTGCTTGATCTTCATGGCCTATTTCAACCAAATGCAGAGACCAGTCTCAGTCCATCAGAAGTTGGTGGCATTTATTTATATATATTTATTTACTATAAAATAAAATAGCACCAAAGATTCCTGAAAAAGTCATGGGAAAACCTGCGAGGTGCAAGAGCATTTAGGGTCCCAGGTGTCCCACATGGAAATTGCAGCAGTACCTGATCATTGACAATATACGTACGCACATGGGATGGGACAATATTCTGTATAAAGTCAAATCATAACACAAAATGAATAAGAAATGCACCTATCAGTGAAAATGTGAAAATCACAGCATTTGTTAGTTCACTCTGTGCTGTTTGGACAAGTGCTGTATAGTGTATGGTCGATCACTATTCCACATGGGAATCCATGCCTGGAACAGCCTTGCTGTGCTGCAGTAGCGACGTCATGATGTTGTTGTGGTGCACTGAGGATGTCAGTACTGCAGCACAACAAGTTCAAATTTTGTTGCCCGGCTGCCTCATTCAAATTGCAGCTCTGATCACTGATGCAAAACAGAACTGACAGTCCTGAAAGACGCGTTTTTTTGGTGATCATGTAACCAATGGCTGTGTTGCTGAGAGTGACACATCCAGATGGATGCCCACACACTATAAAAGACTGTGTGTGGTGACCCATACACAGACAAGCCTGTGTCCTTATGAGGTTACCTTGTCCACCAGTGGACCTTGAGGGCTGTGCTCTCGCGGTCTCTGGTTGCCACAGCAACCTCTCGAGTCACACAGGCTTGTTGTATAATGGTGACCATACACAATGCTCTATATACTGACCCTTTCACAGTGAGGAAAGTTTTTTTCAAACCTGAGCCACTTAATAGGTTAGCTATTTAGAAGAGGACCCCCGCCTTCAAGGGTATGTATGCTGTTTATCAGAGAATTGCAGATGGCTGCTGAAATCTAAAGCAAGGTGGAGCATGCCTAGCCACTGAAGTAAAGCCGCCAGGAATTACTGTTTATATAAGTCTAACAGACTGGGATGACAAACATTGACTGGCTACCTAGATTTCAAATATAGCAGCCTACATCTGTCCCTTCAGGATGCAAAATTAAATTCTTTCAGTTGGCCTTTCGTTTATTAAGGTAGCAGTTTCACCAGTGAGATCGGTCAGTGTTTCTCAATGTCGGCATAAGTGAGGCATGTTTGGGATATTTGATATTACATACGAACATACGAAAATGCCAGCAGATACATGCTGTGGTGGTGGTATATTGAGTCTGCTCGAATATGGAGCTCCCAGCCTACTCTACTGTAGCTGCTTACCCCCAAACACCTGTGTTACCCTCCAGACCGCCTCTTCCCCTCCCTGTTTCCCTTCAGTTATGACCTTATCTCTGATCCTGTACTATGCCCACTTAAAACTGCCTGCAGTTGCCAGTGAAATCACCTCCTCTGGCAGTTGGTCCCATGTTGTCACCACCCTTTCTGTGAAATAGTGCTTCCTCATTTCCCTCTTGAATCTACCCCACTCCAATTTCAGACTATGCCCTCTTGTATTCCTCCCACCCCTTCGTCTGAACATGTCCTCAGAACTTACTCTATTTATGCCCATTAATATTTTTAAGTCTCAATCATATAACCTCTCTCCCTCCCATCCTCCAGGGGAATACCTGTTGAGCTCCCTCAGTCATTCCTTGTATGGCATGTCCCCCAGGCCTAGGATCATTTTTGTCACCCTACGCTGTACCCCCTCCAGTAGATTGATGTCTTTCTGTAAGTATGGGCTCCAGAACTGTACACTGTACTCTAAGTGCAGTCTCACCAATTACCTGTACAATGGCAGAATGACTTCCTTCCTTTGAGAGGTGATCCCCCTGGTAATGTACCCTGCATTTTACTAGCTTTAACTGCCTCCTTCCTGCACTGCACAGAATGATTCAGGTCCCCTGTAATTAGTACCCCCAGATCTTTCTCCTTCACTGATGTGGATAACTGCACCCCCTTCCCCTAGCTAGTTGCCTTACTTAGGGTTTCTGAATCCCAAGTGCATAACCTTGCACTTCTTAGCTTTAAATCTCATCTGCTAACTGTCAGACCAGTGCTCAGGCTTTGCCAGATCAACTTGAAGATCCTGCCTTCTTTCATCACTGTACATCACCCCGCAAATCTTAGTGTCGTCAGCAAACAGGATAATTTTACTCTTGATCTTGTCTGCTACATCTCCAATAAAGACATTGAATAACAGTGGCCCGAGTACTGAGCCTTGTGGGACTCCACTGGTGACAGCTCAAGGAGGCGAGAGTTCCCCTCTAAAACCTACCATCTGTTGCTTATCCTGCAGCCAGCTCCTAACCCATCCTACCAACTTTTCCCCTTCTTCCAGGGCCCTCAGTTTACTGATCAACCTTCCATGAGGCACTGAGTCAAAGGCCTTGCTAAAGTCCAAATACAAGACATCCACTGCATGGCCCTTATCAATTGTCCTTGTCACCCAATCATAAAAGTCGATCAGGTTGGTCTGGCAGGATCTACCTATGATAAATCCATGTTGCCTATTGTCCTGGAGCCCATTCTTCTCCATAAAGATCACCAGTCTCTCCTTGAGAATAGACTCCATCAGCTTCCCTACGATGGAGGTAAGGCTGACTGACCTGTAGTTACCTGACTCATCCCTGGCCCACTCTCATGGAGGGGCACTACATGTGCCATTCTCCAGTCCTGAGGCACATATCCTGTCTCTAGAGAGGTGCTGAACAGGTCTGCCAGGGGCTCCACAAGGACCCTGCCAACTCCCTCAGGATTCTTGGATGCATACCGTCCAATCCTGGATCCTTATCAACCCTCAGGGACTTAAGACTCTCCAGTACCCTATTACCCCATCCATAACCCCACCCTCCCGTGCCCACCCTACCCTTCCTTTGTGGCACAGGCCCATCTTTCTGCTTGGTAAATACTCAACAGAAGTACCCATTCAGTGCCTCTGCCTGACCCCCCCCTTCTGCCCACTCTCTATCTCTATTGATCCTGACTATTTCACCCTTGCAGCATCTTTTCTCCCCTGTGTACCTGAAGAAATCCTTTTCCCCCTTCTTTGATCCCCCGTGCCAACCTTAGCTCTAATGAAGCCTTGGCCACCCTGACTACTCTACTCACCTCCCTGGATTTCCTGGACTACTCCTCCCTGTCCACCTCCCGATCAGATTTTTTATATCTGATGAATGGGGCCCTTTTCTCCCTCTTCTTATTGGAACTGGGTGTTGGATCTAGGGATATGGGAAAGACTGCGGCAAGATGGAAGCAGTACACTGCAGGGTAAAAAAGATGGTCCATAGTCTAGGAACAAGATTTATACATAGATAAATAGACTTTGACGACAGATAATGACCGCCAGGCCCACATAGTCTGCTCTTTTTCCCTCCCTACTGTCTGAAAAGAGGCTGCTGGCCTTGAACCTGTACGCCTTTGAAGAATGGAGGGGAAAAGGTCACATGACTGAGACATACAAGCACATGCAATAAGTAGGGTAGATGTCAGGGAAATCTCCTTGAGTTCAAATGGTAACCCATGATATGAGCTACTCAAATTTAGTGACTCCGTATGAGTGACTATGGAGACAGTGGGCCAGATATTCAAAAGGGTTGCACCATGCGCAATAGGATTGCGCCTGCGCAAGTCCGAACTTGCTCCATTCTGCCATATTCAGCAGGAGGCAGTTGTGCCACAGAAAACATGCTGAGCAACAGCGCAATGCAAATGAATGCATGCTGAACTGGAGGGGGAGGAACCATGCATAAACTGCACAGCCCGATATTCAGCAGGGCTGTGCAGAGTGTCTGGCGCAACCCCAACCTGCGCCTGCACAACTTTGAGCCAAAAAGAAAAAGGCTTAAGTTGAGGCCACCTGGTGAGCTGCTGCACTGTGAGGCGCAGCAGCAGCTGCCACCTGGCTGGCCCCAACCAGTCCCTGTGCCCCCCGCAGCCCGATTGTGGGCAGCCAACTGTAATCCCCCACCACCCCCCACTGGCCCGATCGCGGGCATACCTTAATCCCCCACCAGCCCGATCGTGGGCATGGTTTAATCCCCTCCCACCAGCCCAATCGCGGGCAGCAATGTAGCTCCCCGAACATATCCCTGGTGGTCTAGTGGACCGAAAAAGCCCAATCGCGGGCAGTAGTTGTTTAACAACCCCCTCCTCCGCATTCATCCCTGGTGGTCCAGTGGACGAAAAGCCCGATTGCGGGCAGTAGTTGTTAAAGCAACCCCCATCCTCCCGCATTCATCCCTGGTGGTCCAGTGGACGAAAAGCCCATCGCGGGCAGTAGTTGTTCAAGCAACCCCCACCAAATCCATCCCTGGTGGCTAGTGTCCCCCACCCCACCCACTAAGCCTCACCACCCCGCTCCCCGCGGCCAGCGAGGCGGCAGCATCCACCCACCTGCGGCCCGCGCCCGAACTGACTGCCGGTGGGAACTGCGCCCATTGGTGCAGAGCAAGGCCAATGGGCATGCAGCTCCATACCGTATGACAGTCAGATTTGTGAATGAATACATTCATTCATTCACAAAACTGGACACCATATATGAGCTGCCGCGCCAGTGTCTTATGCGCACATGCGTGCAGCTAACAGGCAGTCGATCGGCAGCCAGCGAGTGCTGAGCAAATGAGATGCTGCCGCCCACCGGCTGCGAAGAGTGGTGGTGAAACTTCGTAAGAGTGAAGGTGAAAAGAACATAACCGAATGAATTCAGCCGAGGGTTCTTGAACACTTACGATCAGGCTTTTGGTCAGCACAACCACCAGAACACTCTGACCGAGGAGCCACGTACTGCCTGCGATCAGGCTGGTGGGGGGGATTAAACTATGCCCGCGATCGGGCTGGTGAGGGATTAAGGTATGCCCTGATCCGGGCCAGTGAAATGGTGAAGATGCTACACTGTTTTGCCTGCGATCAGGCTGCAGGGGTGTCAGTCCCGATGGCTGCTGCCTGACAGGGTGCAAGTGCAAGTCCTTGGGGATCGCGCACCTGCATGCTAATGGAATGCAAATGGGCCATAATCAGATGCAAATCGCCCCCGTGCCTTGCATGAATTATGGCCCATTTGCATGTCACCTTTTGAATATAGGGTTTTGAGCATGGCGCATGGTACGCGCCACATGAGATTGAATGCTCCACTGACAACTTGCGGTGCGCAAGTTCCACTGCGCCATGCACAGTGGCTGTGGCTGGGGTGATATTCAAAGGAGTTGCTCAAGGGTGCAACTCCTTTGAATATCGCTCTGGACACACCCCAGTGCAACTATTTTGTGCAGCGCAAGGGCTTGCACCACAAAATAGTGCAGTTTGAATATCCAGCCCAGTGAGTATTAATAGAGAGCAACAGGAATTACAGCAAATGTGAAAGACAGCCATGTATTGAATAGCCAGGCAGAGGTATGATGTGAAGGACAGAGAGTGTGTTTGAGAGGGCTGTTTCCAACTGGCTGTCTGGTGTGGTGGGTTAGGTGATGGCTTGTGATGCTGGTAGACCGGGGTTCAAGACTGGAGTGGTGCTTCTGATTTTTTTTGTGTGGATTTCAGTTGTTGTAGTTTATTTTTGTTTTGTTTCTAGGCGTTCCGTTCCACCTGAGTTTGTTTCCCCCAACGTTCTCCTTTGTGACTTGTAGTCCCCCCCATGGTGTAGTCCCCTCCTGTGATATTCTCTTCCCCCAGTGTCACACCCCCCAATTAGTTGATTATATTAGTTAGGGGTGAGTATGCCCCCACAAAAAATGTTTTGAGCTTATTTTGTAAAAAGTAAGTTTCGATCATTTATATTGTAGATCGCTGTGGTGTCTGTGGCTTTTATTCCTGTTGCCAGTATGTGGTCACCATTTAGTTAGCCTCTGCTTTTGGTGGGGCTGTTATCACATGGTACCAGTTCAAATACAGGATTAAGAGATAACTTAAATAAGCCTGCAGGAGGGTGATTCAAAAGGAACATCCAAAAGCATTTTTTTCACAGAAAAAATGGCGGACAAGTGAATAAGCTGCTGGAGAAAGCAGTTCAGGCCAAACCAGTCAGCAGCTTCAAACAGAGATGGGGCAAGCATATGGGATTAGTTAGCAAGCATTTGTCAATATTGTCTCACTGACATTGGCATTGGAAGTGCAGGAATTAGAGATGCATAATAGGAAGGCAGTGAAGTATGGCACTGACACCAACCCCACCCTGCAGAGACTGACAGGTGCTGGGGTGTGCCTTTGGGGCATCAGCTATAACGCTCATGCCATTTTACCTCACCCTACCCTGTAGACACTGACAAGTGTTGTGGTGTGCTTTGGGGTCTTTGGGCCTTATACTTACCCCATTCCATAAGGAAATATGCTGAGATGGGTGCAGTATAGGAGAATGGGGTGAACTTTAGGCCTAACACTCCAAGGCACACCCTGATGCCTATCACTGGCTGCAGGGTGGGTGGGGTGGGGGTGGAATGGTGTGAGCATTACAGCCAGTGATCCCAAGTCACACCCCTGACACCTGGCATTCTCTACAGGGTTGGGTGTTACAGTTGGAAACCCTAACATCGTAGGAGTTTGTTGGTATTTTCACTCCAAATTTTCAACATGGGCTTTTTGTGACCCCACCTCATGAAGAGCGGCATAATCGGTTTGTTAGCTGAAAGATGGTTTTGCACAGCGGCTATGCCATTTGGTGACACAGGGACAAAAACACATTTTGGGCAGGATGTGGAAAATGACAACTGTATTGTTCTTGAGGAGGAGTGAAAAAATAGCAACGTTGAAAATCTGGAGTGAAAATATGAAAAATTGGTGAAGTCATGAGTATTTATTTATTTATTAGCACTTCGGAACACCGTTGAGTCAAAGACTCATTTACAAAGGTCTACGACACAGAAAAGGTACAGACAGGCGTAACAAAACATTAGAACAGAGTACAAAGTTCAGATTATTTACAATGAGAAGTATACAAGTATTTAAATAAGGATTAACACAGACACATAATAATAGGGATAACTTAGTTAAGGATACTTCACAACAGAAACAACAGGCGGGAAACAGATACTATAAAACCAGCTGAGGCTAAGGGGCAGTCAAGGGGTGAGGTGGTTACAGGCAGGGGCCATCGTTAGAGGCAGTTAAATAGTTCAAAAGCAGTCACAGGTTCATGAGGCCAGGAGATGTTCCCTAAGGTGGGTTTTGAAAGGCCCAGGTCTTGGTTCATTTAATAGTGGGGCCGGGAGGCTGTCCACCCATCGAGGTGCCCTGTAGTTGAAGGACCTTTGGAATAGAGAGGTCCTGCAGCTGGGCATTGAGAGGATGGGTTTTTCAGAGCTATGGGTGTGCTGCACCTTGGGATCTGGGTTGGCTAGAGGGGCTAGCCCAGAGGGGGAGAGACCAAGGACAATTGTTTTTTGTCATGAGGCATGTGTGGAACCTGATTCTGTTATCAAGGTTGAGCCAGCTGGTATGGTTGTAAAGTGAACAGGTGTGTGTGAGACAGTCACATCCCAAGACGAGGTGGCAAGCTTTATTTAGGGAGAGACGGAGACTATCTAGGGCTGTGGTATTTGCTGCTCCATAAATCAGCAGGCCATACTCAAGCAGCGAGAAAACTGAGGAGGAGACAGCAAGCCTGAGGGCGTCCGGGGTGAGACAGTGTTTAAAGTGGTATAACAGTCCCAGCCTAACATTTAGGGACTCGGATAGGTGGCAAATATGAAGGTGGAAGTTAAGGGCCAGGTCCAGGGTGATGTCCAGGTATTTGAAGGAGCCCACTTGCTCCAGAGGAGTCTGGTTAGAGGTTAGGACTGGAGAGCAAAGCTCCTTTCCAGCATTCTGCAGGTGGGCGAACAGCACGAATTTGGTTTTTGAGTAGTTGAGAGTAAGGCGATGCACGACTAACCAGTTTTCTGCGCAGCTGAAGGAGGCCTGGAGGGAGCGGTGGAGTTGTAAGGGGTCGGGGTTGGAGGAAAAGAGGACAGCATCATCCGCATACAGAAGTAGATTGCTGGGGCAGAACATAGGGAGGGAGTTGAGGAATAAGCTAAAAAGTAATGGCCCAAGAATGGACCCCTGGGGCACGCCAGAGAGGACAGGCTGGCTATTGGATAAGGTGTTCCCTATTTTGACTTGCTGGGACCAGTTCATGAGATAGTCCATAAACCAGCCCATTGCATCATGGGAGAAGCCCATGTTGGCCAAGGTGGCAAGTAGGAGGGAGTGGTTGATGGTGTCAAACACCTTTGTGAGGTCTATGTAGACTGCACCAGTGATGTGACCCTTGTCCAACGCGGAGTGTATGTGGGAGGAAAACTTAAGAAGGGCAGTGGTGGTACTATGACCTTTGCGGAAGCCATGTTATTGATTACAGAGTAGGTTGTATTTGGTGAGGTGAGCAGTTAACTGGTCCAATACAGTCTGTTCCAAGGCCTTAGATAGGGGCGGGAGTATGGAGATGGGCAGTAATTATTGGTATTGGATGGATCCCCACTTTTAAGGATGGGGTAATGGTGGCTGATTTCTACTTGGTGGGGAATTTACCTTGCCACAGAGAGCGGTTTAAAATATGAGTTAGTGGATATAGGATCTCCCGCAGAGTGAGTCGAAGGAGCTTCACATCTAGGGAGTCACTGCTGAAGGAGGAGTGGCTCAGTGCTTTAGCAAGGAACGGCTCCGCGGATTTGGGAGTAATTTGGCAAAGGTAAAAAGGGGGGCCTCTGGGGGGTTAGGGGTGCAGGAAGAAAGTGGGTCAAAGAAATTAGAGGGGAGAACATGGTTGAGGTTTGAGAAGGCGTTATTGAAAGCCTCAGCAATTTGGGTGGGGTCAGAGGTCAAAGACCCATTGACCAAGACCTGGACAGGAACAGGGTTAGGGTCTTTTCCACAGATTTCCTTAATTTTGTTCCAGAACTTACGCCCTGAGCCCCAAGAGGTGGTTAAGTAGGATTTATAATAATCTGCTTTTGCTTTTCGTACAGCCCAGGTACACTTGTTCCGAGTCTCTCTGTACTTTTGTCTATCGAGCAAGAGGCCAAACTCAATGGAGAGCTGCCACAGTGAGTCCCACATCCGCAACAAGGCCAGGAGGTGATCGGAGATCCAATGCACTGTATTACCTCTGACCATTCTTTTGGTGAGAGGGGCATATCTGTCACATATCTTGTTGAAAGTTAGGATGAAGAGGTCTAGTGCTCTATCAGGGTCGACGGAGTTTGTAACGAAGGACCAGTCCATCATGCTGAGGTGTGCTTTAAGAAGTGTTAGCTTACCAGGGCCTAGTTTGCATTGCGTTATTAATTTAGGGGGAGATATAGGAGCTTTGCAAGTCCAGGAACAGAGAACAGGGGAGTGATCGCCAAGTACATTAGAGATGACAGTGACATTAGTGACTTTGTGTGGATGGTTGGTGAAAATGAGGTCTAGCAGAGAAGAAGACCCAGTGCGCTGGTCCCAAAGGGTGGGAGACGAGACTACTTGGGTTAGGTCTTGAGCTGTGGCAGCGCCCATGAGTGGTGAGCCTTCCCTACTTAGCCAACTGATATTGAAGTCACCAAGTATAATCTTTTCTGTAGGTGATGGGAGGGTGTCCAGGTAGGTCAGCAGTGAGAGGAAGGATGCCTTTTTTCCTGGGGGAAATGTAAACAACAGTGATAAGAAGTGGGGTTTGGGAGTGTCCCAAGGTTAGTTTAAGTGTGAGTGCTTGTGGTCCTGGACCTAGTATGGGAGTGGGAAGCAGCTGCTCGTGTAATAAAGCTTTGCAGTAAATGGCGCAACCACCCCCACGTTTACCCTTACAATCGACACAGTAGAGGTTGTAGCTGGCGAGGGTAATGGAAGAGTCGGGGATCCTAGGATTAAGCCAGGTTTAGCTAATTGCTATGACATCAGGCTGATGCTGAAGGGCCCAGTCCTGGAAGGAGTCCCACTTTTAAGAGACTGCAGACATTAAGGGATGCAATGCAAAGCCCACGAGCAGGGGTTGGATAGGTGGTTGGTCTGATGGAGGCCCAGGACTAGGGTGGACATTCCCTGACATATGAAGGAGGAGGAGAAAGAACCTGAGTGCAGAGTACCAGGATCTTTTTTACTGTAGTGAGTGAGCCTTTTTGAATGCACAGGGGTAGAGATGGTAGGAATGGGGAGGTGGAGTGTAAGGGGGGTAGCAAGTAGGTGGGGTTGGAATGTGGGATGGGGACTGCACCAGAAGTATGGGATGGCATGGCCGACAAGGGTGGCAAGACAAAGCTAGCATGATATGCCTAGGGTGGACCTCATAAGTGGTGGTAGCAGCAGAGAAGGCAACAAGACTGGCACATCAGCAGAGGCTGGAGGAGAGAGGGACACCTGGGCAAAAGAAAGAAGCCAGGCATCCAGGTAATTGAGAGGGCCAAAGATGGAGAGTGTATTTGTGAAGGGTAATGGTTAGAGGGGAGCCAGGGTAGTGGGTAATAGATAGCATAGCTGTAGGATTAAAGGAAGCATACTGGTGAGTAAGAGTAGTCCTAAGGAAGTAGGATTAAGCCAGAAGGCAATATAGCAGCCTCTAGTGGTGAGATTGTAAAAAGCTGCAAATGGAGATGTGGGTTGAATGGTTCTCACTCACTATATAAGGCAGTGCTGAGCAAGGGTGGTGGTGGGGGCAGTGGGGAGCCGATGCTATGTGTCAGCAGGGCCAGAAAATTCAAATAGTAGAGTGCTGAAACAGCAGGTCTCCTCGTGGAAAGCAGTGGACGTACCTTTGGGGGTGGGGAGGGCATCTTACTGCCCGCGCCCTCTTGACCTCGGGACCCTCGGATCTGGTCCGAATTAAGCTGTGGAGGAAAGCACATAGAAACTGCGCAACACACACATCCATAACCCAATTATTTTGGGGATTATTTTAACCACATTTTCAACATAGGCATTTTGGGACCTCCCCTCATGAACAGTGGTGCTGTGATTTTGTTAATCTGTCCCAAAGTTGATTTCCACAGCAACCATGCCATTGTGCGACACAAGTGTGGAAAACATTTGGGCAGGTTGTGGAAAATGACAGCTGTACTGTCCATAAGGAGTGTGGAAAATGCCAGTGTTGAAAATCTGGCATGAAAATATTGTTAATTTATGAAGTTACAAGGTGCGGGAAACTGCACAACGCACGCTTGTAACACAAGTCATTTTGGCTGATTCATCACCAGATTTTCAACATAGGCATTTTAGGACCTCTGCTTATGAACAGTGTCACCATCATTTTCTCAAACTGTCCAAAACTGATTTCTCACAGCCACTCGCCATTCTGTGCCAGACGTGTGAAAACACATTTCAGCCAGGATATGTAAAATGGAAGCTGTACTGTTTATAAGGAGGTGTGGAAAATGGCAATTTTGAAAATCTGAGTGAAAATATTACAAATTCACGAAGTTATGAATGTGTGTGGAAACAGCGCAACGACGCTGTAAAACATCCATTTTTGGGATTTTTCATCAGATTTGCAACATAGGCTTTTTGAGAGCCCCCTCATGAACAGTGGCACTGTCGTTTCATTACTCGGTCCTGAAAGGTGATTCCTTGCAATGATTGCAAAATCACCTTTCGGGACCAAATAATGCCATGACAGTGACTAAATTCATGAGGAGAGGACCCAATAACCCCATTTTGAAATTTGGTGCAAAAATTCCAAAAAATGCCGGCGATATGCACCAAAGTTTAAAAAAAAAACCTATTTATGCCATTATACAGCTTACCGGCATTTCTTCAGTTCGTGGTCGCCTTTGAAGAGTGAAGATGTGTTCCCGGGCCATCAAAGATTGTCGTGCCAGATTCTGGAGGTAAGTATGGGGTGAGGGGGTGGGGATGCAGAGTGCACAGAGGGTGGGTGCGGGTTCAGGGCAGGGAGCTGGACAGACTGCGAGGGACCATTTTCTTCTTTAATCGGTTAAAACAAAAAAAAAAACATTGTGGGACTTTTTTTTTTTTGACAGAGGCATTTGGCATGCTGGGGTGGGCTCCCAGCATGCCACCTGAATGTTTGGGCACCCCCGTCAGCACATACCAAGGGGGCAAGGGCGAGGGATTAGGCACCCCTTGGCACATAACAAATGGGAGGGTGCATTAAGCCAATGGAAGTGGGCTTCCTTGGCACTTAAACCGGGTCAGGGCTACCGACAGGGGGATTGGGCACCCCCGAAGTTGGCATTGTGGCAGACAGTGTGCCACCATGTTTCCTCTAATGTTTCACCAGGGAAGGCATGTTGGGTGGTGCTGCTGAGTATGACGAGCTTTGCTGTCATTGCAGCGGACCTTTCCTTAGATGTGCTCACCACATTATGTATTTCTGGTGTAGCGCCTCCGTGCTGGCTTATTGGGGAATGAGAGAAGCACCTACTGATGTGTGCCCTGCATTCATCCAACAGTGATGCGTCTCCAAATCTGTTTTATTGTAATATGTTGGCTGGTGCACAAGCACTAACCAACATAAAAGGGGGTGAAACTATGAGTGATGGCCACTACTGCAAGTGTTTGTTTACTTGTTTGTTTATTTTGTTAACCAGGTAGGTTCACTGAGTACAGGTACCCATTTTCAGAGGGTAACCTGGATGGAAAACATAGTACATATACAAACACAGTTTACATAACAATAAACAGTACAAATTAGTACATTGCCAAATCAAAACAATAAACATCAATCATTCCTTAAAACATGTGCATTTACAAGTATCTAGCAAAGTGCAGTGTAGTATGGTGTAATGTGGTGTGATGTGTAATATGGTGCAGTGTAGTGCAGTGTGGTGTGGTGTGCTGTAGTGCAGTATAGTGTGGTGTAGCACAGTGGTGTGGTGTGATGCAGTGCAGTGTGGCACAGTGTAGTCTAGTGCAGTGCAGTGTACTGTAGTGTGGTGTACTATAGTGCAGTGTAACGTAGCGTGGTGTGGTGTAGAGTAGTATATTATATTATTCAGATATTCAGGTATTCATTTTTATTGTTCATATAACCATAGTATTCAGGTCCATAATAACAAAAAGCCCCCCACCCTCCTCTCATAGCCCAAAATCCTGTTAAATACAAATTCCATCTCTCCCAACCTCTGCCAGAATATCAATCCCACCCTCCTACCCCGAGAATCCCCAAATAAATAAAAAAATGTATATTTGGAAAAATAAATCCCATGATCGGCAACAGGCAAACAGCCTGCTTCAATGGTCAGCCACCATCTTTCTTAGCATAAATTAGCACTTTAAAAAATGACTTCTATATCCCTCCCCTCACCCTCCACCCTGTCAGCACCATACTGCCATACTTCCATACTCCTCCCAGCAATCTCAATCTTATTAGAACATGACTGGCACAACCCTTTGTGTCCAGCCACTTCCTCATGAATGAAAGTGCTCTTCTGCTTGTTCGTTTGTATAGTAAAAATCAGCTGATCACATGATATTATATACCTGCCAGTGAACTTCTTCTACTGAGAAATGGGGGGTCGGGGATGTGGGCACTGCAAGGGTGGGGGCTGGGGGTTATATATCTTTTAAAACACACTCAAGCTCTAATTTACGTTAAGATAAAGATGACGGCCAGCCGTGGAGGTGGGCAGGTTTTGCCAGCAGCCCACCATGGAATCTTTTTTAATATAGATTTATGTAAATATTTATCTTACTGTGGGTGCTGGGGGGATTTGGCTTCTCTTAGAAGGTGGGGGATGGGGTTGTATTAAGATTTGGTCTGGGGGAGAGTTTGAGGGCTGTTACTTTTTCTTTTTTTCCTAAAGAATAGTATTTTTCAAATACAAATAGTCCCCTTTTCAGGAAAGGCTGCCAAATATTTAGAAGTACAACTACTCATGATATTCAGGAAATACTATTCATCCCCTGCACACCCCAGCATGTTTGGGTTATTAGTGGTGGCCTGTGAATCCTGAATGAAAGCCCAGCAATTAATGAGAAGCACAATATCTGACTGTTCCTTATTTGAATACAAAAATGAAGAGAGAAAAATTATGCAAGCACTGTGTTTAGTCGTTCAAGGTTACTGTGAATGTTAACCTTTTCTGCTAGAGCAGTTAAAATATATTATGAAAGATTTCATAGCATTTTTGTTTTTCACACTTGCAGGTTGGTGGGACAAGAATATGTACTACTGAAGCTGTTTGCTGTCATCATTTATGACTCTTTTGAGTTACAAGCTGCTATCCACCTTGTCCTTGCTTCATCCAAAGAATTCTGAAGATCACATTGCTGTTATAGGATTGAAAAGACTAATTAATTAATTATGCTTTTGTTACAAAACCGCATATTTGAAGAATTTAAAGGCCCATGAAAAGCAAGTTGTGTGAATACATTTTTAATACTCCTGTGACCATTGTTTTAAATCTTATATTCTATGAAAGTAATTATTTTATATGAAAGAAAATTTAATTTTTTATTGAATAACTATACAACAAGTGACTTCATTATATACTATAAAATGGGCAGGGAGAACGGGGCTTCCAGATTGGCTTTTTGCTGTGCATTGACAGAGCACAATGCATGTCTAAAATCAAGTTCTGTCCGACAGGGCAAATAACACGTCAAGTGTCGTTTTATTCTTTGGTATTTGGGCAAGGTCCACTGGGCACAAAGCCTGTTTACAGGGGTGATCTGGGAGCACAGGGAGGTTATGTGATTTGCTCAGGGTCACACAGTATGCAAGTGGAGGTTGTGGAAATCAAAGCCAAGTTTGCTGGACTGCCAAGCTTATTCATAGCTCACTGCTCTAACATTCAGGCATCCACAAAGAGAATGTTCATTTTTTTAAACACTAGCCATTTTTTTCTGTTGTGCAAAACTGTCAAATTCCCTTCACTTGCAATAGTAGTCTTGCCTACCATACATTTTGAAATACCACTGGCACAGGAGGCTTTGGAAATATTTCTGCCAGAGCATGAAACAGAACATCTGGTGCAGCACCCTCCATTGCCTGCCCCCCCCCCCACAAGCAGGGTTGTTCATTTGCTCACCGCACTCATTAACAGAACCCCGTCATCCCAGACTCCCTCACTTATCCAACCTTATCAATCACTCCCTTGAGTTACTATTTTTTTTAATTATCACTATTTTCATAGCCTAACTTGGACTCAAAGTTCAGAGGCACTAAAGGGTTCGATTTAACTTGTTTGTTTTAAAACAGTGAAAATGTCTGAGACATAGCAACAAAGCTTACAGTTTTTAATACTGACACCATCTGCTCGGTGCTCAGCAAATTGGTCTGACACAGATGCTCTCTGAAAGCTTCAGGTCCCAAGTCCAAACCCCTGCTACCTCCATCAGCTTGAGCACAGCTGTAATAGAAAACCTAAATTGATTTCAGAACACTTGGCTCACAACAGCTATGTTCCCTGACCCATAGCAGTCACAAGCAGCCAGATGCACTTTGACATTGCCACTACTGTCTTCACCTGCAGATTGTGATTCATCATCAAGGCCCTGGAATTCTGCAATTCTACCATAGTGGAATTTTCTGCAGAATTTGCATCATGCTGCAGAAATATACACTGCCACAGAATTCGCTGCTGTTGCTGAACTTTCATTCAAATATACAATATTTCAATAGTGCCCAGCTGGTTTATCCTGAAGCACTTCCTCTGTTTTCAGCATGTGATGTTATAAATAACATCACAACATGCTTTAGCCAATTGGGACTACATTTGGCCACAGAAATGAAGAAATCATGCAGCAGAAATGAGAAAATGCTGCTGCAGAACCTAGAGCCCTGCCACAGAAATTAGAAAAGTGCCCCTAGAGCACTAGGGACCCGGGTCATCATACACATCTTCAAAGCTATTCTTTCAGGACACTACTGCAAAATAAAAAGACAAATATTGTTTTCTTTAAAAAAATGAATAAATATTATAGAGCGATTGTCAATACAAGACCCAGTCAGTGGTTATTTTAGGTAGAGAGAATGGGATGTAAGTAAAGCAGCTTTAAAACAAAGAACTTGATGAACTATGTTTTCAAAACCTCTCTGAAACCCATTTTATAAGTGCAATAAGGCACTCTAGGGATGTGCATAGTTCTGAGATAACTACACACAGGGGCTAAGACACTCAGCCTGTGGCCACGCTTGGACTATATCACTCGGAGTGTGTTTTTCCCAGTACTATGTAACCCATTGGGTCTTACGCCTTGATTCTTTGCTTGCCATCACAACAGGCCAATACAAAAATAGCAGTGATTCATGTCTATGTTCAGGGCAAGGTCTGAAGATAGCCCATAAAAACAGTAAAAACATTTACAATAGACAGTTCAAAGCTTGCAGTGTTTTCATCTGCAAATTGGGCATTATGTAGAGACAATGGAGCAAGTTGAATTTCTGTGATATAATCATTTGCATGTATTGCATGTTACATGTGGCTTTTTTCTGAGATCTAGAGAAGGAAAAAAATCTGTAAGGGCCATATTTATTTGGACCTGTAGATAATTTGTTCTCAAGGCAGACATTTTAAAGAGAACATACCTGCAAATTTCATAATGTGATCTTAGCAGCTTTGTTAATTTTGAAGAGCTTTTTACCACATTTTCATAAAACAAATACAAACTGAATAATGTTTGCCCAGCCCTCTACAGAACCCAGCATCAGTAGCAATATGTAACATGTGAGTGCCTTTTGTAAGTATCCACAAAACTGATGACACTCATTAAAGTCATGTTTTAAAGAAAACTGGTGTTTCTCTTCGATTTATTTCTGCTTCCTACCAGCTTAAGTAATGTGCCAGGGTCACCATGTTGCCATCATTGTGCAAAGAGATGTCATTTTCAAACTTACAGTCTCACGAGGCATTTACAGTAGATCAGTGCAACTGTTTGGATTCTGTAGTTGATAGTGTGTATGCGGTTGAGAGAAAACATTAAAAATGCATTTCTTACATTATGCGTTAACATGCTGTACATACTGAAGAGGCAGTCTGCAGGAATTGTGCATAGGATCAGTAAGTGCTACACCTTTAACAGCACCCAACCTATTCCTCATGCTTTACGTGTTTCTGGTTTGATTCTACAGCTACAGCTAGTTTGTATGATTTTTCATAATGTGTCAACTGCACCAACTTTTTTATTCCCCGGTCAATGTCCTTGCCATACACATCTCTGTGTAAAGTACTTTGAATTAATTTTTGTAACTGGGCTGATGGTGTATTTGGTAATTTATTTGTTTAACTCTGCTGTATACCTAGTTGTTTGATTGATACTAGATAGATGCCTTTTCTGGCTCTTCTGGTTGCTGTATAATTATATATTGTACAGAAGGCTAGGTTTCCCCTTCTGCATAATCTGATCCTGTCTGTTACTTGTCCTTCTATGTTTTACTGCTGTCGGTTTCTGGGTCACACCTGAAAATAGGCATGTAAATTGTTTAGTGTGTTTACTTGGTTAACAAAAAATTAACTAAATAAATAAATGCACTCATGAGGACAAGAAAGATCCAGAGTGTTCTGTTTTTGCATAGAAACAATGCAATAGTATGAGTGGAACTCAATTTTACACCCCCCTTATTTTCAGAGTATCCTTTTTTTTATTACTGGAGACATTTTCATGGAAGCAGCATTTATTGTTATTAAATATTATCTATTCCTACTGCTTAGGCTGGTCATTAATTCATACTCATCTAGTTGTGTGATATGCCAGTCTGTTTGAGGAAACTATCTTGATGACGAAGCAAAGGATTCGACCGCAGAGAAGTGCAAAAAGTTGGGATACTGAGAATGAGACAATTCTGTTCTGATTTCAATCTGTCAGATTATTGAAATGTTCATTTCAGAGTTTGATACCATTCCAGTGCCAAATAAGGCTTCAGATTTGGTATCGGTCTCAAAATCAGATTTTACAATTTCTCATCCAACCATGGATTCCAGGTACAAATCCCCTGACCAAGTCAGCAAGTACACCTTGAAAAAAGACCCTCAGCCCAAATAGGACACCCATTCAGTGCCCCATACTTACTATTTCTCCCATCCAAGTGGTTGGTAGTCATTGAATTTAGGTGAAGTCAGGTTGTGTCAGGTGAGGTGGATGGGTTGATGCCCTGTGCTCACTGCTAGGCTGACTCCTGGTGTTGCTACTGATGAGCATCAGTCTTCTCCTCCTCCTCCTCTCCTTCTTTCCTCCTCTTCTTTCCTCCTAAAGATGTCCCCTCCAGTCCAACCATCACAGCAGGATGCCACTAATTGCCTGTCACCAACCAAGGGCCACCATTTCTAGTGCCTCCTGCCCAAAATGACTGCTGCCCCTGCCCATTGCCCACTAACTAGTGCTATACAGAATGTGGAATAAGGGCAGAATGACCATACCAGTGTTGACATTTCTGCCAGAATTTCTCTAGTCCTTCTGTGGAATTCTGCCTGCTGTGATCTGTGGAATATTATTCCATGGAGCAGCATTTTTTCTGTGGAATATCATTCTACAACTATTTCTGCACAATTCGCTGGAAATTCAGCAGAACTTTGAAAAGTCTGTGAAATTCTGTTTTGCTGAATTTGAAAATTCTGCACAGTACTGCCACTAACCCACACCGATCCTACCGACTCCAAATAACTTAAAGTCTGAAGCATGACTCAGGAGTCTCATGATGCTTTCTTGGGGGAGGTGAGAGGGGGGCTGACTGTCACCAACATTGAGCCACTGCTCTAGTAAGATGTTGTAAGTAAGCATCTCCCAAGGTGATGATCCAGAGTTTGTGATGCTGACCCCCAAATTCCATGATCACCAGTCACTGGGATAGGAGACATATGGTGAATAGGTGTTCAAGGCAGGGGGTTGGTTTCTTTTTCAATGTTTGCCTGATGCTAAGCATACATGAATTCTGGGTGGGTGGGATTTCTAATCCATAGTCGGATGTGGACTCGGAATGAGATTCCAGTTCTGATTCTGAATCTGACCATTTTTCAGAAGAAGAATTTTTTTGCCTTCAATTTTGAAAATCCTAATTCTGAGAAAGAAAAGCTCAGAATCCAAGGTTACCAACTCTGTGAGCCAGATTCCAAGCAACCCTAGCATATGGGGCTGGCAGTAAAGCCTAGGGGTTCGAGTAATGAGCTGTGAATGAGCTTGGCACATCTAGCTGACCTGAGTTTAATTCTCTCAACCTCCACATGCACACTGTGTGACTCTGAACAAGTCACTTCACCTCCCCAGTGCTGCTGGGTCACCCCTGAAAACTGGCACTTGTGCCTAGTTGCCATTTTCCAGTTTTCAAAGAATACAAACAAAAAAAAAAAACAATAGGAAGAGGTGACATCTAAGGGAAATACTATATTTTCATGCAGAAATATTTACATAGAAATGAAGGTGAGAAATGATTCCATGTCCATCATGCCCCTTCTGCTTCTTAAGAAGGCATAGTATAAATAAATATGCTGTGCAAACATTCATTTAAAGGATGGAATGTCCTGAGATTCTTTTTATTTTGGCATATTAGTGCAGCAGCAGCAGCACTGAAGTCTGCTGTGCTGGTGATCTGGGTTTTAGATCAAGCACAGGACATTGGTGGATGGTAAGAAAGAAGAGCATCAAGCATCCCAAAGGACTGTGTCCACCTCCAGGGATGGGAGAGCAGTAGACCTAGATGGCATACCAACACCTTACTGACCACAGCTCATGGTGAACACAGAGTTTCTAATTGGAGGGATGATACTGATTTACTCCAGAATGTAGGCATACATTACGTGCATGTGCGTTCCATGAAGTCTTTGACATCAGTGTTGTGGAGGTTTGGGGAGAGAAACTAAGGTAGAAAAGCCCTGGAGTGCACAGTATGAATCCAACACTCTTTGGCCATGCAGACCAGACAGTCTGTCACATTCCCACATATTAGAGGGACCCACAAACTCAAAGGAATTCACCACAAAGTGTGGTGGGAAGGGGGTGGGGCTGGGGCTCCCTCCAGATAGAGGAACCTGGAGCAGGAGTACAAATAATTTAAAAACAAATGTAGGGGTGCAAATATTTAACATTTCCACAGTTACTAATACATACCGAAATTGCAACAAGTGGCCATAACTTTGTCATTTTTTCATATGTTGACCCTAAATGTTGAACAAAGTCTTCTTACCACCCCACCTCATGAAACCTGTAGGTGAAATTTTCAAATCCATGGGGAAATGGTATTCGATGCCACAGGTGCAAAACACATTATGGGCATATTTGAAAAATGACAGCTGTGCTGGTCATGAGGTGGCGTGATAAAAAGGCTATGTTGAAAATCTGGAATGAAAATATTGACAATGACCAAAGATACATGCATGTATAGATTATGAATGACCGGTATAACTTGGCCATTTTTGGAGTTATTTCACCAAGTTTTCAACATGGCCTTTTTGGGACCCCACCTCATGAAGAGTGCTACTGTCATTTTGTTCACTTATCCTGAAAGGTGATTTTGCAGAGCGATTGCTCCATTCTGTGACACAGGTGTCAAAACACATTTCAGGCAGGATGTAAAAAATGACAGTTGTACTGTTCATAAGGAGGTGTGAAAAAAATGGCAATGTTGAAAATCTGAAGTGAAAATATTAAAAATTGATGAAGTTAGGAAAGTGCATAGAAACTGTGCAATGCATGTTCATAATGCAGTCAATTTTTGGAATTTTTTCACCAAATTTGCAACATGGGCTTTTTGGGACCCCATCTCATGAATGCAAGCATGTAGGGAAGTCGACACCTCCACAGCAACACCACTAAGGAGCGGTACAGAATGCCGACAGCCACCGCAGAGATGTGGGATTCACAGCGACATACTCCCGGAGCATCAGCAGGTGCACCGACAGAGCTCAAAAGCACCGGTCGGCCCCACAGACACCATCTCTGCGACCCCAGGGAGAATGGAGTCGGGTTACACCAAGAGCGTGAAAGGCAACAGACTACTGGTGGTGGGGGCTATACATACCAGCGGGAAAGGAGCCATGGGGAGAGGACCTACTGGAAGTGCTGCGACTATGTGGCAACCCAGTGCAAGGGCCGGGCAGTCACCGTCACAGATGGTGGCGCTACCATCTCAGGCACCCACAACCACGTACCAGATTCAGCCTCGGTGGGTGTCCGGAGGGTGCATGCTGTAATAAAGAGGCAGGCTAGGGACACAAATGAGATGTCCCAGCAGATTGTTGTCACCTGCTGCTCAGGCATGAACAAGGCCGTGGGGGGCAGCCTACCTCCTGTACCCCTCCTAAAACGTGCAGCTCAACGTGTGAGGTGTACTGCCTGACAGGCACCAGTGGACCCCAGACATTATCAGAGATGGTGATACTGGAGGAGTTTTGCATGACGGAAGGGGGCCCTTCCTGCTATCAGACTCGGAGGGCACTAGTGACCATAGGTTCCTGCTGTACAGCACCTCCAGGAACATGTAGTACCTGGCCTGCTGCCACACCTGACTCGTGATGGCACAGTCAAGGTTGTCCATGCCTCTTCCAGCAACTGTCACACCCTGCATGGGGTCAATGGCACCATGGTCCTGCCTGCCGTGTATGTGCTGATGACCAAAGAGGACCGTGGCTGCCTACAAAGGCGGTGTTCACTACGGTGGTAGGCGTGTCTTGCAGGTGGCCCACAGCATATGCTGGTCAACTTTGAGATGTCCACCTACAGGGCACTGTGGACAGTGTTCCCACAGGTGGAGGTGCATGGCTGCTTTTTCCACCTGTGCCAGTGTGTGTTGCGGCACATACAGCAGATAGCAGAGCTAGCCCGCCTGAACAGGGATGACGTTGTATGTGCCATGCACCTCCGCATGCTTTCTGCACTGGCCTTTGTGCCCCCTGCTGATGTTGTGGCCACCTATGAAGAGCTCCACAGTTGGTCCTATTTCATGGAGCATGAGGAGACCCTGGCGCCAGTCCTCAATTATTTCGAGGACACATGGTTGGGTCATCCTGTCCACAGTGGCCACTGCCATAAGCCACTGTTCCCCATCCCAGTGTGGAACTGCCACACCTATGTCTCCGAGGGGATGCCCCGCATAAACAACTCAATTGAGAGCTGGCACAGAGCCTTCAGTGCCCCCTGCTTGGTGCAGCGCACCCCACCCTATGGCATTTCCTGGAGGTTCTGCGGGGGGGAGCAGTGGCTTACTGAGGTGAAGAGGCAACAGGTGGTGTCCAGCCAGTCTGTGGGGTGGTCCCGTAGGTGTTGGAGGGAATGCGCCCACCAGGTCACTGACCTCATTGCCCAGTACAGCACCCGTAGCTGCAGGTACTACCTAATGGGGCTGACGCTCAACATCCACCTCCAGGTCTGACCACTGGGGTGGGGGATTGGGGGCCACCAGTGCTGGCCACCTGTGCACCACCTCATGGATGGCATCTGCACCATCCATGGCATCCTATCCCTGCTTGTAGCAAGGGTATTGGCAATGCCAGCACTGTGTGTCTACAGGGGTCTGTGTTCTGTTCCATGTGGCATGGCTGACATTTGCCTGCCATGCTGTGCCACTATGCATTCAGCCGTGACACTGCTGGGCATCATTCTGTCTGTGGGCAGTGCAGTGTATACCCTGCCATGCTGCACGCTGGTTGGCTCTGTTGCATCACCATGTGGACCACCGCTTCCTGTTGCTGTCCGCCAGCCTCCATGCATGTCGCTATGCTCACCATCATGGACTAGGTGTCGGTGGAGTCACTCGCCATGCTGTTGTGCTCCTGATGGTGACAGTCTGTGGTGTGCCGTACTGTGGCCAGTCATGTCGGTTACTGTTGTGGTGTCACCATCAGGTGCTGTGTTGGTAGCCTGTCTGTCGGTCTCCTGTGCTTCAGGGTGGTTTATCATGTTCTCATGGTTTCTCCATGGGGGGTGTCAGCCGGGTGGTTGGCGCTGCTCTGTGGTGCTTCCCCTCATGAACAGTGGTACTGTCATTTGGTAAATTGGTCCCAAAAGGTGATTCTGTGCAGTGATTGTGAAATCACCTTTTGGGACTGAGTAGCAAAATGACAGTGACAGTGTTCATGAGGCGGGGTTCCAAGAACCCCATGTTGAAAATTTGGGGCCAAAATTCCTAAAAATGGTTGAGCTATCAACCTAAGTTGAAACCCCCATTTATGCCATTATATGGCCTTAACTTTGATTCTTCAGTTTGCCAGTTGGCTTTGAAGGGTGCAGGCATGTCCGGTCCTCAGAAGATTACAACACCAACTTTCAGAGGTAAGTATGGGTAAGGATGGGTGTGGGGAGGTGGGTGCTCAATGGAGAGTGAGGATGGGGGAGGGGAGACGACGAGGGACCATTTTCTTTTTTAGAGGTTAAAAAAAGAGGTCGGGGGACAGTTTTTTTTATTTACAGGTGCAGTATATAGAAAATTGAGCACACTGGGGTGGGCTTCCAGTGTGCCACATGAGTTGGGGGGTACATAATGCTGAGACGGGGATTGGGCACCCTGATGTCAGCATGGGAACAGAGGGTGCGGGGCAGACAGCACACAGTGGGAGGGAGTGGGAGGGTTTGATTAGATGCCTGGGGCTGGGATGAGAGCAGGGAGGACAGCAGCAATGGGAGGCAGTAGGAGGGTTTATTGAAAGATGCCGAGCCGGTAAGGGAACAGAGGGTGCATGGTAGTCTGTAGTAGTGGGAGGGAGTGGGAGGGTTTGATTAGATGCCTTGGGCTGGGATGGGAGTGGGGAGAGGCAGCACAAGGGTTTAATGAAAGATGCCGGGCCAGTGGGGGAGTGGAGGGTGTGTGCATGACAGACTGCAGCAGTGGGAGGGGGCGGTAGCGTCTGCAGACCTTGCATTGGTGACTATGCAACTGAGAGGAATGAAGCACACTCTCTCATCAGTGAGGTTCATTTCTCTCAAGTGCGAGCCGGCTCCCCTGTGACATGCTGACGGCCATCACACTCGACTTCAGTGGTCATTGGATTGTCAGGGTTCGCCCACTGTATTGGATGCATTCTGACACACCTTTCAAATGAGTTCTGTCCCAATGTGTTTCTTGTGCAAATGCAAGGAAACACAAAATGGGCAAGGAAATCCCTGTGTCCTGATTGGCTGAGACTTGGTTCTAGCCATTGCCTTAAGTGCACTGCCAATGGTTAAAACAAGTCCCTGTCAACTGGGGTAACTCACAGAATTCATAAGCCACTCACTTCCTAATTTCCATCAGAAACATGGCTGCATCCTTTATTAATATATGAAACCTTCAACTACTATAGGCCCTAAAATAAAGATCCATTAAATTAACTAAAGTAAGTAAATAATGAAATGTTCTTTTCACTCAAGAGCCCCTTCTTACACACATACACAAATTTAGAAAATCAAGTACTCTTCAGAGTTTCCATTGCTGGTGTTTCTTTGATGACCATGAACAATCTCCGTCCTATCCCACCAGTTTGCCAAAGAACTTCTTGCTGCTTATCTGATGACAGATGGAATTGAGGTTCTGGCTACACTTCAGGTTTGTGTGTGTATGCCAGTGAAACTCTGAAGAATTTGAATTCATGTATTCCATGTTACCATTCCATGTGTTGGGCTGGAGCATTCTACTACTGGAATAATTCATAGCTTTGAACTCTTATTCTATGTTAAACAATTACACAGTATACTGAGTATGAAGACAGACAGATGACTGACAGGTGAAAAACATCTGTAAAGGGACTATTTTACATTATCTTATTTATTATTTACATTATTTTTTGTTTTGCATCATGTATTAATTTGCACTGTCCCCTTAGTAAATAATTGTATAATAATTGTTGCTTATCATGATGAACTGATTGTTTTTTTCAGCCTCTCATTAATTTTGCTTTGTTACTTTCTTTGCTCACCAAGCTTTTTTATTTATTTCATTTTTGTTGACCGGGTAAGTGCACTAGACAAATCCTGCCTATTTTCAGGCACGACCCGGGGGAGGGGGGTACAGATGAATGCCAACTGACCTTGAACCAAGTTAAGCTGTTGGTGGTATTTTTACTGAATGAGGGAAATTTGGCCAGGACACCAGAGAAATTCCCCTACTCTTTTCAATAAGTGTCATGGGATCTTTAACATCCACCTGGACTGCCACCAATCCAGGCAGATGGGACCTCGGTTTTAACATCTCATCTGAAAGATGGCACCTCCGAAATGCAGCACCCCTCTCATGCTGCACTACAGTGTCAGTACTGGGATATTAACCTAAGTGCCAGATGTGGGAACTAAACCCACAGCCCGCTGATCTCCCGGCCTCAGAGGCGAGTGTGCTACCTACTGAGCCACTGACACTGTCTACGTATGTCTGTATATCCACATGGCTTGTACTCATTGTATATCTTTGTCACTACCTCTGTAACTCGACCTGTGTGGCCCAGGTCGTGCCTGAAAATGGTCCCTGGATCAGTGCACTTACCAGTTACCAAAGACTTAAATAAAATAAATAAATACATTTAGTAACATTTTATTATAATTGTTATGGGTTTGAAAACTTTTAGAGTGTTTGTTTTTTAAAAGTTGCTTCTGGCCCATTTATATAAAGCAATATTTATTTATTTTTTATTTATTTGTGAAATCAGTTTACAACCTTTGAGCCAGAGGCTCATTTCCAAAGGTACCTCGTCACATTAAAGACATATATAGAGTTTTAGGTTACATAGCATAGGTTTGCAAAACAATAGGCGTTCAACAGAGGTGCCACGTCACACTGAGGTCAGACAAAATACATTTAGGCTACAGGGTACATGTAATTGAGAACAGGTGTTACACAAGTTGGTATCAAACATTGAGCAATCTAATAGGTATACAATGAAACAGCTGGCACTGGCCAGGCTAGACATAGGTACGGTGTACCGGGAAGTGGTGATGGGGATGGCTAGGTGGAGAGCCACCCGGTGGGCGTTGTCATGAGAAGTCGAGGTGGAGGCTACTTTCAGAGACAGGAGCAGCTACGAGAGTTGAAGAGTTGGTCGAAGGGTGCTTTTGAACTTGGAGATGGTGGTGGCATTGGTGATGGGGGCAGGGAGAGAGTTAAACCAGGATGGGGCTCTGTAGCAGAAGGACCTCTGGCCACGGCTGGCAATAAGGCACTTCAAGCACCTTGGTTGTACTAGGTTTACCCCATGGTCAGGGGCTGAAGCCACTCAGCTTCACCTCGTGCCTTACAATGCCCCTGACCGTGGGGTGAACCTAGTACAACCAACACCCTGTCATGCCTTATTGCTTAATTAGGAAATACCTAACAATTTATTTGGCTGCAACTGTATCTGGCCTTATTTCATTTGCATTTGGTACTGCGCTGCTATGAATCATCACTAGGGTGGGCTAAGGATTGATATTCACAAACTCTGCAGAATTTATGAAGTGCAAATTCACCAACTGTGCAGTTTTAGCCAGTGGAGTTCCTATTTTTTATGAATTGACCAAAATTCACTGATGAAGTGGCCACTTCACTGAAAAAAATAACCACTTCACAGTAAAAACTTCACAATTTTGTCAAAGTCAAGTTTATAAGGTCTGTGAAAACTTTACAGATCCCACAAAGACAAATTTCAGCAAGTCTGTGGCCACATCACCAGCAAAGTTTAAATCTGCAATACCGCTAATTATAGGTTTGAGAAGACTCATGGCTACGATATGCTTTCGAGGATGACTGACAGCTGTTGTACACTTCCTTAGTGTGTCAGTACTTGTAGATTGTCAGGACATGTTTCCAACTGTGTGTGGGGCCCCAAATGCACAGACCTAACTTGGCCATGCTGCAAGTTTGAGGAGTGTACACAGACATAAGAAACAGAGATAGAACAAGCCTGATTAGCACATCAAAACTGTTTCACTCTCTGTACATTGCAACATTTGATGTTTTCTATGTTCATACAGTATATCTCTCCAAATTTACCTTGAAGGAATACAAGAACTTGCCTTTGAAATTGGGAAGGGCAGTTTTCATTTTGATCAGTGTCAGTGGCTCAGTAGGTAGCACCTCACCTCTGAGACTGGGAGATCAGAGGCTGGGGTTCAGTTCCCACATCTGGCACTTGGGTTAATATCCCAATACTGACACTGTAGTGCAGCATGAGAGGGGTGCTGCACTTCTGAGGTGCCGTCTTTTGGATGAGACATTAAACCGAGGTCCCATCTGCCTGGAATGGTGGTAGTTCAGGTGGATGTTAAAGATCCCATGGCACTTATCGAAAAGAGTAGGGGCATTTTTTATTGAAAACTTGAAACAAAATATACAAAGGTGTATTGCATCATACACAGTCATAATAAAAGGAGGAAAATAAAGAAATAAGTATTACAGCATACAGAAACTAAAAGTTCAAAAAAATAATACAGTGTATATAGAAATTTAACAAACATAATCTGTAGGTAACACAACCTTTATCCTATCTCTACTAAAGAAGTGGGGGAAACATTTCTCTACTTCCAGAAAACAAAACACAAAAGCACAGTACATCGTCCATAATCATGTTGTATTAAATTTATAACCAAAATATATTAATCAGATTTTATGACAAGTATAAGTATACTCTAACACCCAGTTCTCTTAACAATAAAGTCATCCAGTATCTAACCAATGTAATAACTTCCAGCTAGCATTATACAACTGAACAGGTAACTGAAGTTTCTCCGGTGTTTTGAAATGTTGGATGGCAAAATAATGGTTCAAAAGCTGTTCAGAAGAAACTAGACATTGTTGCAAAGACCATTGATATCTAGTCTGCCATATGAAATATTTTGTGTGTCCCAATATACTGTGAACAGTAGAAACATCATAACACTGCCATCTGGGTGGTAATATGCCTAACAACAATATCTCATAATTAACATTGATTAAACTGGATTGTGACCAATACAGATCCCACATGGTCCAAAATTGTTGAATAAATGAGCATGTAAAAAATCAATGTTCCATGGACTCAACTATATTCAAACAGGTCTGAGATCTAGGGCATATACGTTCCTCTATCCGCTTATGAGATAAATTACCTTTCACATTTAGCCTACCATGCAACCCCAACCAAGTAACATCCCACATAGCAGCAGGTATTTGGGGAGTGGTCAACATTGTTTGGATAAAACCCAGGTCTGAAAGGGGTCTCTGAGCGTAATGTGGAACTTGATAAAAAAAAACTTGACTGAATTATATGATAAAATTATTTTCTAGTATAGTTAGTGATCATGTTTTTAGTAATTTTCCACAGTTTAAGTTTGCTAAAACAATCCAAAAAATATGGGGGTAGATCCTGTATATGTGTCTGTTTTGCAATAGGAGCATCAGAATTCCAATTCTGTAACCATTGGGAGATACTATCTAGTACCCAAGGATCCCAAAGATTGGGAAGATGACAAAGTAATGGCTTAAGATTAACATATACAAAAATAGAGGAAAAAAAAGTAATTGGATTTATCATTAACAATCCATCTTGGTGTCTTGGAAGATACAAAATACCCCTCTTAATAGGATTTAACCGACTTCCCATACTGCACTAAAAAGTGCTAAGACATTTGGAATGGGGTAAATAGAAGCCACATATAGAAAATGCCCAAGCAGATAAGTTTTAATCATAAACACTCGTTTCAGTTTTGACATTTTCCAAGAGTACCACTGTGCAACTCTATGTTTTGCATCTTGAAGCAATTTGGACCAATTAAAACTTGTACCTTCAAGGATCCAAAATAAATCCCTAAAATATGTACAGCCTCATTGGTAACTGGAACCCTCATAATAGTAACATATGGGCAATCCCCCAGACCAAGGAAAATGTACTTACTTTTATTCTTGTTTATCCTTGCACCTGTATTTTTCATAAAATCAATCATCTGTGGCCACACTGGATCATTTATCTGCTAGAAAGACACATAAATCATCAGCATAGGCTATTGTTTTTAGTTATACCATGTCACTGTGAAGTGAAAGACCTCTAATAGTACTATCAGTATTAATTTTCCATAACAAGGGTTCCAATGTTAAAATATATAAAAGAGGACTAAGTGGGCAACCTTGTTTCACCTGAGAATGTTTCTGAAATTGTCCCACCTAACCATTAACAAAGGAGCTACCATTGTAGTTTCATAATAACAGGTCAACAAGGAAATACATGTTAATGGGAATCCTAGTGCTTCCAAACACCTCCATAGGTATTGATGGGACACCCTATCAAAAGCTTTCAGCTGATCAAAACTAAAAAGAAGCCCAGTAAGTTCACCTGAATGACTTTTATCCGTTACTTCTCTAAGCAAAATCAATGCATCAGTAATTTTCCTCCCTGGTACAGAGCAAAATTGATATGGACCAATGACAAATGGTAAAACATTCATCAGTCTATTACACAAAATTTTGGAGAAAATCTTACTGTCAGAATTTAATAGGGTAATGGGTCCCCAGTTTCTAAGGTCCTCTTTCGGTCCAGATTTATACAAAAAAATAACCAACCCTTGATTAAAATGGATAGGAACTGAACCTGAGGTTAAAATAGTATTAAAGAGAGACAAAAGTTCTCCACTTAGAATATTATACATAACAGGATATAATTCATTTGTATTACCATTATAGCCAGGGGATTTATTTTTTGGGAGTGTCGCAATAACAGAAGTTAATTCTTTTTCTGTAATGAGATCACTCAACTGAGTACTAAGAAACTCTGGAAGATGGCAATGTACATGATCCCAACCACTCCTGAATTTTATCATTAGATATATCTGGATCTGCTGTAAAAGTTGTAGCAAAAACTGATCTAATTCTGACAAAATCTCTTTCTGTGTGTCTACAAATCCACCAGAACTTGTTTCAAGTTTCCTTATCTCTTTATTTTCCCTGTTAAATGCACAGGTTTCAAAGGGATTGCATGCACCTTGGGAACTAGAAGTGCCAAATCTCTGTTCTCTCTCAAGAGACTTTCGCCTATCATACAGAGTTTGTAACATGTTTTCTTTTAAGGTATTAATGTCTTTAGTAGATACCTTAGCATGTGTAGTCAAATGAGAATAAATGTTATTTAGTTGTTGCCGAAGATCAAAATATGAGGTTTTATTAAAAGAACCTAAGAGTTTTCCAAAGGATTTAAAATAGGCAATAACATCCCCCTTTGTGTCAGACCACCACAAAAGTGGAGAATCATAAAGAAAATAAACCAATGGACGTGCCAATAACAAAACATTAAATCCTTTCTTAACCTGGAATATCCAATAGTGAAAATTTAATTTCCAATAACCTGGACATTCAGGGAAAGCGGAAATTCAGACAGTGTAACCCTAAGCAACATATGGTCTGAAGTGGCCATAGGGAGCAATTTTTGCGCACAATAATGTAGGTAAGGGGATAAAAACCAATAATCTAGCCTAGATTTCCTAACACCTGAAAAAAAGTATATGCTGGACCATGACCAATATCTTCCCATACATCCTTAAGACCGGTAAGTCACAACAAATCATTTAAATAATGTGTATCACACTATAACTTTGAACTTTGTGAACTATGGTCTTTAAAGGACCTATTAATATTAAATCTCCTCCAAACAACACATTGCGTCTAGTAAATAAAAAAGGATGAATTTTTGCCAAAAGGCCAATACGTTCTGTTTTCACTTGCGGGCCATAAATATTAAGTAATCAAAAGTCATCAGTTTGAATCATCACATCCAATATAAGTGCTTTGCCTGGTTCCAGATCTACCACTTTTGTAAGCAAAATATCCAGACAGAGAAAACAAATACCCACCCCTGAGCAAGCAACCAATCCTCCATCCCCTGACCAATAACAGGCACCTCTCAACCAAGCCCGGGATGCCCTATCAAAATCTACTGTAGTATAAAGTCTAGTATCTTGAAAAAAAATCAAATCTAAATCAGAATTAGTAAAAAACTCAAATGTAGCTAAACATTTATTCTCAGATCTAATACTATTCACATTGAGGGAAGCTATATTGAGATCACAACCCACAGGACACTGAAAAGGGAAAAGGTGAAAAAATGTTCATTCATTTTTTCCAAGTACTCTTTCGGATACCTGACCTACTACCCAAAGATTTCTTTTAACTTTAGCAGTGCTTAAAGGCCTCAATTTTTTTTTAAATTCAATAAACTTTATTTAGTTTAATATATTATTCAACAAAACAAAGTAAGATACAATGTAGTATACATGGATGTAAGACCAATCTTGGTGCAGTATCTGAGTTCAGGTGTTCCTATTTAGATATATAGCGATGTCATGAAAGCCAAATCATCAAAGGCCTCAAATTTTTATCAATATCAGATGTAGTCAACCTGTGAGGACTTTCTGGAAGCTGCATCAGAATCTAAATCATCCAAAACTCCTCAACTGGTAAGCCATCAAATTTAATAGAAAGAGGAGAGCCAAAACTGAGCCATCTGACATCCTAATATCTCCAGAAAGGAGTTTTTGTCTGCCCAGGGGTGGTGGAGTCAGACCGGGGGCCATAACCCTGGTTGTAATCTGATCCCCAACAAGAAGAACCCCAGGTGCAACACTAGGTAATGTGATAGGACAAAGAACCTCTGTGCATAAACACTGAGGCAAGGGTTACCCAAAGGGCATTTGGCTGGGAAGCCAAGTTTCAAGAAAATACAAAATCACATTTCCCACAATGCAAAGCATCATGGGCTGCATATAGCAAATCACCACAGAATGTTATGCTGGTCCAACTTTAAGCAGAATTGCATGGTGCCGAAAGGCCTCTCACACAGTTTGCAAAGGGTGCTAACAGAAGACATAGACACGTGTTTCGTCCTACCAGGACTCATCAGTATGCCTCGTCTGTTTGACACCCCAGTGGAATGGACCAGCTATCCTTAAGGCAGTGTGCCTGGGATATATCGTGGTGAACCCATTAAAATAAAAAAACATTTAAAAGACAAAGAACCTCTGTGCATAAACACTGAGGCAAGGGTTACCCCAAAGGGCATTTGGCTGGGAAGCCAAGTTTCAAGAAAATACAAATCACACATGCCCCCACAATGCAAAGCATCATGGGCTGCATATGCAAATCACCACAGAATGTTATGCTGGTCCAACTTTAAGCAGAATTGCATGGTGCGAAGGCCTCTCACACAGTTTGCAAAGGGTGCTAACAGAAACATAGACACGTGTTTCGTCCTACCAGGACTCATCAGTATGCCTCATCTGTTTGACACCCCAGTGGAATGGACCAGCTACCCTAAGGCAGTGTGCCTGGGATATATCGTGGTGAACCCATTAAAATAAAAACCATTTAAAGACAAAGAACCTCTGTGCATAAACACTGAGGCAAGGGTTACCCAAAGGCATTTGGCTGGGAAGCCAAGTTTCAAGAAAATACAAAATCACACATGCCCCACAATGCAAAGCATCATGGGCTGCATATGCAAATCACCACAGAATGTTATGCTGGTCCAACTTTAAGCAGAATTGCATGGTGCGAAGGCCTCTCACACAGTTTGCAAAGGGTCCTCCAGGACTCATCAGTATGCCTCGTCTGTTTGACACCCCAGTGGAATGGACCAGCTACCCCTAAGGCAGTGTGCCTGGGATATATCGTAGTGAACCCATTAAAATAAAAAACATTTAAAGACAAAGAACCTCTGTGCATAAACACTGAGGCAAGAGGTTACCCAAAGGGTATTTGGTTGGGAAGCCAAGTTTCAAGAAAATACAAAATCACACGTGATGGGTCACATTCACAACAGGGTCTGGAGTAATAGAAACTGTGGACTGTACAGGTGTAGGAACTGAAGAGACCCTAGGCCGTGATGGTCTAGGAGGTCTTGGATCTATCAGCCCCCGCCCTGATCTGGCCATAGATATATAAAAATCCTGTACTGCAAAATCTGCATCATCTGTGTTATGGGAAGCTAAGGGACATTCTGCAAAGTTTGACCAGGTTCGTCACAAAAATTACAATTTGGAGCATTACTACATTTTTGTCCAGCATGCCCTATTTCACCACAACGAAAGCATTGGATTTTGTCACATGCAGAACTTATATGTCTCAAGGAACCACATTTGTGGCATCTTCTAGGCTGACCCGGACAGAAAATAAAACCCTTATCCCGTCCCCAAAAAAAACAGGGAGGTGTTGAAAGTCATTGTCAGTGGAGAATAGTTTCACTTGAATACTCCATCCCCCATTCCAAAATCCCTCAGTATCTAATATAGGGTTGGGAGTTCCTTGAATATCACATTTATTTTCAAGCCACTGTAACATGTCAGTTACATTTACCCCTTCATTTCGAAACAGAACGGTAATGATACAAAAAGGCTGTTTCGTTAGGGGGATAACTTGGAAGTGAACCCATAAAGGGTTAGTTTTTAAAGTTGCATATGTAGTCCAAAATCGTTCTAAAAGTGTGGCAGTCCAAAAGCTAATATCAAAATGATGTTCCCCAGAGGCATGAATCAGGGCATAAACTTCACTAGGAGTAAAACCTAAAGATTGCTTCAGTAAAATTTTGCCAACAAAAAAACGATCTGGTAAATCATTCATACCTCCTAAATATCTCAAATGAATTGCATGGCATCTTTTAGCCATTTCTATCAACTTATGAAATAATTCTGCATAGGTCTTTTTTGAGCCCTTCAGTAGAAGGAGGTATGTCTGACTGGATGTGTTCTTTTCCAACTGTCCCTTCAACACCAAAAATCAGGTTTCGATATGGGAGGAGAAAAGGAGGAGAATAGGAAGGGTACCTGTATCAGAAATTTCATTGGCCATTTGTTTTAGTCCTGGGGCTGTAACCAGTAATTCCTCAGCCTGAGCCATCTGTGTCGTCTCTGGGAGCGGACACCTTTGTCAGCATTTTCCAATACACTCCTTGTATCGACTATCCACCTGCCATCAGCACGACAAATCCAGCCAGCGTGAGTCAGGGCCTCTTCAGCAGTCCAGCCTTCCTCCCCAGGCTGAAATTCAGGAGACTGCATTGAGAGTGCATGTGTCTCGGTAGTAACTTCCTGGTTTGATGGTCTGGTTCCTCTAGAGGTGGCCATAAAGAGTTTCATCGCCAGAGTTTCAGGAGAGATACAGACTCCTGCATTCGCTTTCTTTTCTTTTCTTCCTGTAGCAAGGCTGAAACTTGTATTGGGATCTGGTGAGTAACCTCACTGTCAGTTGGTCGATTAGTTTGCAGTAAAGGTTCCAAGGCCTCCTCCACTACCGGCATTGAAACCGGCTCCATATGTGAAACGAGCGGCTGCTCCCCGCTAGTAGTGATCACCGCACTCATTGCGGAGCACTCACCGCAGACATCCTTCCTCGCTCCAAGCTCTGACAGGACTGACCTCGCACACCTCACGAACAGCGCTCCCTACCAAAAGAGTAGGGGAATTTTTATTGAGAGAAACAAAACAATAACAATGACACAATCTGTTTTAACATTTGTCAAACACACCTATTTACAAGCATTATACAAAAGGAAAAATACTAAGTACACCCTTCAATATCTTCCCCACGAACACTCGAATACAATATTTGAAAAAACATATACAAAAATCAACCTAAACCCCTATACACCATAGCCAGTTATCCCCATTTCACCTTAACCATACAATGTGTTTCCAAAAATCCTGAAAGATATTTTTATCTAGCATGCGCTGCTCATATAGTTTCTGTTTATCAGCTGCTAATTCAATACGGCTAAAAAGAACATTGTAAGGAAGAAGGGTATGTTGTAAAGAAAAACTGACACCTTGCTTGCCATAAATGATACTTAATACATGCAAATATCAGATTTAGAGTACTTGGGTGGTATCTTCGTAAAAAACCTGAATAATCCCCCAGAACGAGACTCTGATAAGTTATATGAGTCAAAAATCCCCATTCCCACCGCTTTGCCAACTCATACCAAAAAGACTTAACATATGGGCAAAGTAGTAAAAAATGTTCCAAGGTTTCAATTTGATCTGAGCACCCAGGTCTAATGAACATTCGATCCAAGATCTGTTTGTGTTTTAAATTACCCCTGACTCCTAACCTCCCATGATAACAGAGCCACAACACATCCCACATACACGGGGGTATCCTATGGTCCATCAAAAGCTGTAATGCTTGAGACAATTTTGTCGGGGTACACAAGGGAAAATCCACTTGGATGTAAAAAAAATTAAACATAATTTCTGCATAAAAATCCTTCCTAGGAACATCCTGCAATTGAGCCTTTCCTAATTTCCATTCCCGTAGTTTTCTTACTGAGGAATCCGCATAGGATGGGGCCAAAGCCATCTTACCTCTCATGGGAACACCCCCTCCTTCCCAACATGACATAAAGGAAGAAAAAAGCAATTGTGTCCAAGCCGACCATGGATGATCCTGAGGTTTAACCCTGGATTGAAAGGCAGCAATCATGAAAAAGGAATGAAAAAATACCACTGGGTGTATCATCCCTAAACCCCTTGATTCAGCTTTAAATAAGTAAAAGCTCTTTTAATCGGATTCAACCGACTACCCACACCATTTGAAAAAATACACTATACAATCTAGTTTCTAAAGCAACGGAACTGGAAAAATGGCGAATACGTGTAAAAAATAGGTAATAAGAACTTTTAATAATCAAAACCCGCTTTTTTTTGGAAAAACCCCAGGATTTCCATTGCTGTACCTTTTTTTCTGCAATGACCAAAGCTTTTTCCCAGTTTAAATATGCTAAGTCTCCTTTACCAAAATTAAGACCTAAAACAGAAATACACTCCTTAACTATGATGCCCCAATACTCTGACAAGCCATACTATCCCCAACCGCCAGACAGTTACATTTTTCTAAATTTAGTCTAGTACCATTTAAATCAGCTAATCCTTCAATCACTTTAATAGCCTGAACCCCTGAATTAACATCTGCTACCAACAAACACATGTCATCTGCATATGCAGCTATCTTCTGGGCTGGTAAATTACAAGAGGGACGATAACCCTGTATTGACCTATTGTGCTCAATTTCTCTCAACAATGGGTCTAATGCAAAGCATATAACAACGGGCTAATCAGGCAACCTTGTCTGACACCACAATTCATCTGAATCTCGGAGCCTACCGCCTTATTAATAGCATACACAAGAAATTGCATTGCAATATAAAGTGTAAATATATTGAACAAATATTTTCGAAACCCATACCTCACTAACACCTGGAAAAGAAAATCATGGGACACCGAATCAAAGGCTCTCGCCTGGTCTAATGCCATAATAAAACCTGACAGTTTTCCTTGACGTCCAAATTCACATATATCCCGTAACAATTTTAAATTCTGCTGAATTGATCTATGAGGAATAGCACATGTTTGTGCCGGGTGAAGCACCCCCTTAGCCACTTCCTGCAGTCTTTTACACAAAATAGAGGAAAGTATTTTGTAGTCTGTATTCAAAAGACTGATTGGTCTCCAATTACCCAATTCTGTAATGTCCCCTGTCTTAAAAATAAATGTTAAAATAGCTAAATTAAATTTCGTATCACCAAACCCATATTGTAAAATATCATTAAAACTTCTGTCAGAATGCCACTCAGGTCATCCGAAAAGGTTTTGTAGAATTCATTAGTCAACCCATCTATCCCCAGTGATACCCCTACCCTTAAGGCACCTATTGCCCGCTGTACCTCCTGTAAGGCTATAGGCCCTTGCAGCATCTCTACTTCTGCCTGAGAAATGGACGAATTGGAAAATGAAAGACATCTTCCCGCCGAGGAGGAAACAAAACTGTCTCCAAATTGAGATACCACCTTCTCCTCTGCTATTGCTAACATTTCTGCCACAGATGATTTTAAATCTCCAACAAATTTCGTAGCCCTGACATCACTCTCTTCTCAATCTTATTTTTACATGCCTTATATGGATCTTGAAAAGGTTGTTGTGTACCAAATTTAAAAATGGCATGAATGGTTGCAGCCCTGTGATATTGATAATTTGACATGTTCTTTTTTACCCATTTAATCTGGGACTGAATCTCTGCATCCTTACTTCTGGAATGTGACTGTAATTTATAATATTGATTTCGAAAATCTAAGTATTGTAAATATTCCCTTGAACCTTTCCGTTTCCCATAAGCTATAAAAAAATCCTTTAAAGCCAACTTGGTATCCGACCACCAAGAAATCCAATCTGAAAAGAATACTGCCACTGATTTACGAAAAACCATAAAGTTTTTTAATTGAGCCAAAAACCCTGCTTCTGTCAGCAACCGTGCATTTAACATCCATCTGCCCTGAAAAGCCAGAAAAGAGGCTGGGATCTGCTGTAAGCCTACAATACTCCATAACACATCGTGATCAGAAAAATCATATGGAATCACTGAACACTCCACGGGATCAAATAATTAGACAGAAAAAATAATCTATTCTTGTCTGAAGGTAGCTGTCTTATAAGTATAACCCCTTTTGCATGTAATTCTCTAAAAGCATCCTTTAACTTTGCTACCCCTATGGTTTGCGAAAGAGCATGCAAGTCACAATAAGTTTTTTGCTGAACACCATCTCTTAACCGAACATCTAAACTACAATTCATGTCCCCTTCCCAAACTATATTCTTAGATGAAAACAAGTATGGCTTTACCAGATTAAACAAAGCTATCCTTGCTGTTTTGACTTGTGTGGCATAAGTATTAATTAATCTAAAACACAAACCGTTCAAAAAACAATCTAAGAGCAATACTCTACCAGGCAGGACATCAACCAGCCTTGTCACCTGAACTACAGAGTTAGAGAACAATATCCCTACCCGTCTACCACATCTTCCCAAACGACCAGAAGGGCGGGCCCTCCCACATAATTTTTTTACCTGAGACACCTCTGTCAAAGAAGAAAAATGAGTCTCCTGTAAAAAAATCACATCCGCTTTCAATTCTCTATAATGCTGTAAGGCAATAAGCCGCCTCTTGTAGCTCTTTAGGCTACAGCAATTGAGGGATATAATCTTTAAACAGGCCTTATTACTCATTGGTCATCTATTCATGACTTATCTTGTTTCCTTTTTCTTCCCTTTTTCTTCTTTCCTTCTAAAACTTCTAGCCCACCCTCTTCTTCAATTTCCATATTCAAGCTCTCATCTGATTTTAACAAATCAGAAACCCCCTTCCCCTCTAAGTCTGCTAGAGCTGCAAAGGAATTTTGAGTCAAACACACCCCTCCCGTATGACTACTTGCTCTAGTCACCTCCGAGGTCTGAAGGAATTTCTTCTCAGTTTCCCTGGCCAGGTCATCTGTACTTTTAGTCAAGGAATCTGCCATAGAAATGGGAGGGGACTACATTCTGTTGTGGAATTGACCCAGTGAATCTTATTTCACTAGAGAGCATCTGATACCTCTGGAGGCGTCACTCTTTCAGTTTCCTTCTCGCCATGTTTCCCTTTACTTAAACGGGATTGAGTAGGCTCCCCTACATTGGGCCTGAGAAATCAGGTCCTCCTATTCAATCCCCTTGCCTATTCTGCTCCGCCCATGGACACTGGTGATAGGCATGACCTAAGTCGTCACATAAATTACATTTGAATTCATTCCTACACACTTCACTGTCATGGTCTAATTCACCCATAAGGCGCATTTCACTCTATCACATGCACTACTCAGATGCTCACGACTACCACATCTATAACACGCTTTTGGCTGACCTGGGTAAAAGCAAACCCCATGATCTCTCCCCAAAAAGAAGCTGTTTGGGACATGTTGTATTTCATTATTCACCACAAACAGTTTAACTTTAAATTTCCATGCCCCAGTCCAAATATTTTCCGAGTCCAAAATAGGTTCTGGTGGGCCTAGTACCTCACATTTTTGTTTTAACCAAAAGACAATGTCACCCACATTCACTCCCTCATTCCGGAACATCACATTAACTGTTTTAAACACCGGTTTTGTGATTGGAATGGCTAAAAAAGGTATCCATAAAGGCAATATCTTACAACTGTCATATTTATGCCAAAATTTTTCCAGGCTAGCCATTTGTTTAAAGCTTACATCAAAGGTATCCTCCCCACGAATGTTAATTAAAGCATAAATGTCTGATGGTAAAAAGTTCATAGAGTCCATCAATAATTTTCTTGCTACATGGACCCGGTCCGGGTGCTCAGGGAGGCCTCCTCTATACCTTATTCATACTGCGTTTCTTCTTGGGGCTTGCTCCACCTTATTTCTTTTAAAAAGGTCCGAAAAACGTGGGCCCCTCCTTACTTCCTGCTCTTCTGGCCCCAGTTCATGCATACTTTCAGCTGGTGAAATCCCCCCCTTCCCCTGCTTATCTGGTATCCCCACCTGGCCTAATGCCTGGTCCTGTTTAGAAAGTCCAACTGGGGCCAACGACTCACCATCCTCCATAGGTCCTTGTGATGCCTCCGTCGCTCCTGAAGAGAAAGACATCCACTCCGAGTCCGGCACCCATCTGCCATCCGCCTGCCGGAGCCATCCTGCTTGAGATAGGGCTGTTTCTGCCAACCAGCTAGTGCTCGGACCCGTTTCGTGGCCCATACCTCCGGTCCCACACTCAAACAAGGCCGACTCAGTTCCTTCCTCTATGCGAATAGCCGCACTCGCGATACCCGGAACTTCCTCCTTACCACTGGGCTCACGCTGATCCATGGCACCTCTACACCGATCCGCACCGGAAAGTACCTCTTCCTCCAGGCGATTCACCATCCCGCTTCCTTCCTCCACCAGTGATCCTGCTGTGTCTGATTTTGAGCTGGCTCCCAACAGACTTTCCTGAGCCCTTACGTTCATCACAGTCTGCGCTGAGGTAAGCTCCGATACAGGCCTCACCTGTGTATCCTTCGATAATAACAGTTGCTTAACCTCTTGTATCTGCATCTCCTCCATTATCTCCGTCTCCATTTCTCCAACCGGAGCCTCCGTGCTCCACACTGAATCTGGCCGCACAGCCATCCTCTAGGTCAGTAGCTCCCCTACTGACCAAGATGCAGCAACGCCTCAGAGTAGGGGAATTTCCCTCGTGTCCTGGCCAAATTTCCCTCATTCACTGAAAATACCACCAACAGCTTAATCTGATTCAAGGTCATTTGGCATTCATCTGTATCCCCCTTCCCCGGATCGTGCCTGAAATTAGGCAGGATTTGTCTAGTGCACTTACCCGGTCAACAAAAAAAAAATAAAAAAATTAAAAATCCTGCCATCCAGAGTTAATGCTCATGTGACTGCTCTACATAACTAGTCGGATGACCTACTTGTTCACTGCTAGTTTCTTGAATCTATGAACCCCCTTTATTATGAGCAACCAGCGTGTGCCCTATGAAATCTGTGAGGCAGTTGTGCAGGCTGTGATTGAGCAAACTTGTTGGTGTCCTGGCAGCCCAGCCCCTGTGTGGTTGTCTACATGGGAGCTTAACACCCACAATAGCCAATGGTCAATCCTAAATCCCAGTTCTGCTCTGTATAATTTGTAAAGCTGTCTGTGCAATCAAGTGCAGCTGTGCATTTGCTGCTGTGCAAATGAGTTTTGATCAGAGCTACATGTATACTGGACTAACCACTCCACTCACACTTGCGGCAGATTCCTCAGTCATCCAGTGGTTAAAAAGTCAGTAGAGCCAAATATAGCAGTCAGAAAACGCTATCAATTTTCTAAAGTAGTCAGTTATTACTTTTTATTTTTGAAGAATTTTTCTTTTTCCATTTCCTCAGTGGAAGGCTTTCTTCCCGATGCATTAGGAGTGATGTGAAGAGCAATGCATTTCCTGGAAGATGACACAACAAATTCCATTCCTCTAAATAAGTCATCAGCATTACGACTGCCCTTCCTGTGGCATCACAAGTCACTGATCAGGCAGTTGGCGATTGGCACTTCTAGGGGAGTTGTGATGTGATTATTGTGATGTGTTGCATATGCATGGGCACGCCCCCTGGAGAGGCGCTGCATACATTATAGATGAGCATTAGCGCATCTGGAGTTACGCGCTCATCTCCAGGGTTTGAATATGGCCCTGTATTAACTTTGGGCAGTGTACTAGCTCTGTAACCTTATCCTGGCCAGTTACATCTATTCTGGGCCAGATTTTCTGAATTACTGTTACTTATCTTGGGTTCATTTTTAGTTGTCTTGAGTTTCTGTGTCACTCATGTGCCACAATTATGCTAAATTGATTAACAGTGAGATGAATTGGTAGTAAAATACCAACAAGGTATTAAGGTTGGGCAGAAGTTTCAAGTTCTGATGAAACAGAATTCTGCAGAATTTTAGAAAAACAACTAATTCCATAGAATTCTGACATTTTGAAAGTGAAACTGTTTTTCTGGATTAGTAACCCAGGGTTGATGTACTCTCACAACTAAGAACTAACTTTTCCTGTCTCTTTGACCATGATAGTTTTAAATTCATAACTGCTCACATGGGGCCTCCTAGGCTTATCCCAGGAACTAACTCTTCCAGATGGCTACTGGTAAAGTGATTAAGGGCCTGCAGTGTGGAGGTGATTAAGGGTCAAATTCAGAAAATTTGGTAAAGTGATTAAGGGCCTGCAGTGTGGAGCTGATTAAGGGTCAAATTCAGAAAATAATTTTGCCACAAGGGTAGAGTGAAAGAAACTGTTTTGAGCATATGACTCTATGAAACAAATGAATGATCTCAGTATAGGGTAAAACTGGGCAGACTAGGTGGGTCTTATCTTCTGACAATATGTATGTATGTATTTCAAATGCCCTCTCATGACCCAAAGGGTGAGGGTGTTATGTTTTACTGTGTCCTGCTTTAATGTCATACCTGTTCCCTTTTTTTTTAATTTATTGTGTTTATTTTAGTCTTTGGTAACCGGGTAAGGCCCACTAGGCACAAGTGCCTGTTTTCAGGGGCCACCTGGGAGCACTGGGCGGTTAAGTGTCTTGCTCAGAGTCCCACAGTATGCAAGTGGAGGTTGTGAGAATCAAACTCAGGTCTGGTCTGCTGGTTGTATTAAGCTAGTTCACACCTCGTTCCTCTAACCTCTAGGCTATACTGCCAGCCCAACAGGTTTTATATCCTGTTTCACCTGGCTGATAGATCTCTTCCAAGCCTCCACATCTAGCCCCATCACCTGACTTCTCTAGCATTTACCATCCATACCTTGGCCTCCCTAGCTTGCCCCCCAAAGTGGGCCATCAGTGGGGCAATGATTCTCTGATGGAGTTTTAGCATAGTTGTTGATAGGTGGCAAAATCCATGGCCTGTGGTATTGAAGTGGTTTCATACTGCTCACCCACGGATTTTCCCTCTACTTTCTGCCCACCACTAGGATGCCAACAGTGGGCCCAGGCATGCATAGTCATGGAAGTGTGGGGCCATAAACATCTACATCCATCAACATTCTCTGTCCTTCCATTACAGGCTGCAGCTCTCACCACCACCTATGATCACCAAGTTAAGGGTAGTGTTGTGAAACCTGAATTCCCATCCACCCCAATGAGGAGCGCATCCTCTGGAATGCTTAGATTTCCTCCCTGGCTGATTCTTTGATGACTCAGGCTCTTGTCTGGATCTGATTCATTGGTGTTGCAAGTGGTACTGCTACAGCTGCACCAGCAGGCCAACACACACCTGCCCCCTTATGACCCAAGGAGTGACAGGGTGCTATATTGTTACTATTACGTCAATTAAAGCTGCACCTGCCTCTTATGACCCAGGGACTGAAATAAGGGGTGCTGAGTGCCAATTCACAGTTGTATTTAGGTAATTAACCTGCCATTTTAAGGAACAGTAAGTCAGCAGCACTACTAGAAGCTCCAGTCTCTTGCAATGTGCATGTGTTTCTGTGTAGCATAGGGAGAGTGGGAGTGTTTGAGCTCTGCAGTTAGTGATGCCACCCAGTCTTGAAATCAGAGCCAAGTCCCTAAAAGCTGAAAAGGAGAAGGGGGTATGGAATATGCAGAAACAGAAGTTAGTGAGCTCTACAGTTAGTGACGTCACCCAGTCTTGAAATCAGAGTCCCTGAAAGCAGAAAGGGGCATGGACTGTGTAAAGTGAACCATGTGATGTGAAGAAAAGGAGTGCTGAAATACAAGCCACAGACTCAGTGCAATCAGGAGAAATCAATTTTCTAAAGAAGGGACAAGGCTGAGACATAGAGTAATTGCCATAATTCTATCAAAATTAAAACCTTTTTTTTGTTATGAATTTTATTTATAATAGAAATGGTTTATCCAGCCGCATCCAATGTGTACCTTTAGTTTAATTCCCTATTCAAATCAGTTTGGGTAAACTTTTATTTATTCATTTATAATTTCAGTTATGTAAGTGAAACAGGTTTGAATCCTCCCAGAGCCACTTATAATTCAGAATGCTGTAATAAATTAAATGTAAAGGGGGTGCTAAAGGTACCACTTTAGAAATGGGTACTTAAGGGAGGATTCACTCACACTAACTCCACCCCCTGACGAAGACCACACCCTGCTCAAAGTGCTGGGGACAGGTGAGCTACTTTGGAGGCTGTGCTTTATCTACACCACGCTTTGCATTTGTAGTTTTGCACATTTGATACCATTAAATACCAACAAAAACTAACTAAATAAATAAATAAATTTGCTTTTGGAACTTTAATTCTGGAGACTTGCAAATCCTTACTATGACGTTCTGGAGTGCAGAGTTATCTTGGATGGTATATTTCTACTGTATTGTATTTAAAATCACACCAGCCATCTTATGCCCCAAGGGTAATGGGTGCTGTGATATTTCTACTGTAAGATATTTAAAACCACACCAGCTCTCTTATGACCCAATGAGTAATGTGCTGTGCTATATTTCTACTGACATTCATTTCAAGTTGCACCTGCCCTCTTTTGACCCAAGATGTGACAGGAATTGTATTGTTGGATTTCCTAGCCTCCTCCCCATAAACTGCAGTAACTGTGCTGTTTGATTGGCTGTTTTTGTCTTGCTAATTTTTTGTTTTCCATACTGCCAATTCTGCTACTTCTCCCTCGCATACTAATAATTTACTCCCTCCATTCACTTCTTTCTTTCCTTACCTTCTTTCTATTACCCTTCATCTTATCACCCTCCAATCTCTCTTTCCCAGTTATCCAACTGACGCCTTTTGGGCCAATTTATCCTGTTACCCTCCAGCATTGACTGCTCCTACATTGAATCTGCCACTAACTTTGATGCTGCTTCTCAGCTTGGACACCAGTGCCCCTCCCCAAGATTGGGGTTAAGGATACAGCTGTGTAGAATGCATAATTCATATGGAACTGCAATCCTGATTACTAACATACATACTAAAATGACAGCAGAATAGGCCTAATGGTCTCGAGTCTGCTCGTTTACAGCACCAGCACTGAGGGCCGATTTTGATGTCCCCCACACCCTTTAGGTTATACTGTCCCCAGTCCCAGATGTTCCACCTGTATTGTGCCTGATCAGATGTACCTCCCTGTACCTGTCCCATCCCTCTTAAACCCGTCCCACAGTCTCCACCTCGACCAGCCCCTGGGCAGTGCATTCCATGGCTCCACCACCCTTTCAGTGAAATAACATCTCCTCCTCCTCTCCCTCTGAGTCTGCCCCTTCCAGCTTACACCCATGACCTCTTGTTGCCCCACCCTCCTACCTTGGGAGCACCCTGACTGGGCCTTCTTTATTGATCCTTTCATGTACTTAAAGACTCTCATGTGCCCCCGCCTCCTCCTCTCCTCCAGGGTGTACATGTCGAGCTCCTTGAGCCTCTCCTCATAGGTCCTCTCCCCCAGGCCCCAGATCATTTTGGCTGCCCTCCTTTGGACCCTCTCTAGGAGTGTAATATCCCTCTTTAAATGTGGTCTCCAAAACTGTACACAATACTTGAGGTGTGGCCTAACCAAACAGTTGTACAGTGGAAGGATCGCTCCACCTTTCTGGAGGTAATCCCCCTGGTGATGCATCCCAGCATCCTATTTGCCCTTACCACTGCCCTCCTTCAGGTCTCTGAGTTGTTCATTTTGACATCTACCACTACCCCCAGGTCCCTGTCACCCACCGTGACTTGAATCATGTCTCCTCCCAGGGTATACCCCATGCCTTGGATTTCTGACTCCCAGGTGCAGAACCTTGCACTTCCCCACATTGAATTTAGTTTCCATTTTCCTGACCACCTTTCCAGAGCCTCCAGGTCCTCCTGCAAGGCCACCCTTCCCTCCTCCCCATCCACCACTGCACCCAGCTTTGAGTCATCTGCAAAGAGACTTATCTCACTACTGACCCCCCTCCTGATGTCTGAGATATAGGCGTTGAACAGAAGTGGCCCCAGCACTGATCCCTTGGGAACCCCACTAGTAACCCACCTTGGGGATGAGGCTAACCCTCCAACCACCACCTTCTGAGTATGCTCAGAGAGCCAATTTCCTATCCATCTTAACAACTATCTCCCTATCCATATTTCCTTCAGCTTAGCCAGCAAACCACTGTGGGGTACCAAATCAAATGCCTTGCTAAAGTCCAGAAAGAGGATGTCCACTGGCCTACCCTGGTCCGGGGCCCTCGTCACCCAGTCATAGAACTCAACAAGATTTGTCTGGCACGATCTTCCCATGACAAAGTCATGCTGCCCATCGTACAAGTGCCCAGTTTGCTCTAGCAACCCCTAGCCTTTCCTTGACAATACCCTCCATCACCTGCCGACCACCGATGTCAGGCTACATGGGCCTGTAATTTCCACCTCCTCTCTTGATCCCCCTTGTGGATCAGCACACAACATGGGCCACCCTCCAGTCTTGGGACACCCACCCAGTCCTCAGAGAGATGTTGAAAAGTTCCACTAGAGGGACTGCCAGGACATCCGCCAGTTCCCTCAGCACCCTGGGATGTATCTTATCTGGCCCAGGTGCTTTCTCCATCCAAAGGGACCTGAGGACTTCCCTTACTCTCTGTGTTGGGATTTCAGCCTTCCCGTCCTCCCCCTTTCACCCTACACTGCTGGGACACCACCTGTCTGTGGTGGCCACTCCCTTTCCCCAGACCCATCCTGGCCTCTGGTCTCTACCGGTCCCACCCTTGCTCCGGTTTGCCCTCTCCCCTCAAGAAGACATAGCCCTCCATCCCCCCTGGTAAAAACTGAGGCAAGGTACTCATTCAGGACTTCTGCCTGTTCCCTGCCTCCTGTGCCCAACCATCCCCTATCCTTATCTTGCTAATCTGCCCCCCCCTTACTTTCCTTTTTTCCCTATGTATCTAAAGAACACCTTGTCCCTCTCCAGATCCCACTGGCCAAGGACTGCTCCTTTTTGCCTTAGCTGCTCTCACCACCCTGGTGACCTCTTGGTTGTCAACTCATATCCTCTTGATCCCTTTCACTCCTTGAGCACTTGAAGTGCCCATAGGCCGCCTTCTTTTCCTCACCACCTTCTGTACCTACCGGGTCCACCAGCAGGTTTCCTGTCCTTACAGAACTTACACCTTTCCTTGCGTGAGGATCTGGTAACCTCCTGTATTCCCTCCAATGATCCCCACCTGTTGTCAGCATCCATATCTGGCCTTATTCTGTCCAGATGTTTTTTAAGGATCCTTCCCATCTCCCTGAAGTCTACACCCCTAAAGTCGGTTACTACCATCCTTGCATCTGCAGTTTACATAGAAACATAGAAGGTGACAGCAGATAAGGACTGTGTGGCCCACCTAGTCTGCCCACTTTCCCTACCTATTGCAATACTGCAGACATGAACTGCAGGATATAATTCTGAGGTTAACATGCTGCTTTTGTAATTGTAGAAAACCGCTTCCTATGGAATTCCATGGAATTAGGCAGAATTTCTGAAATTCCATGGACTTTCAGTGTAAGCAGAATTTGAAAATTCTGCACACCTCTAATCTCCCTGGGCTTGATGAACACGTTGCCTGCCTTAGCACTTGTGACTCTGCTTGGCACTGGCATAGGCTCACTGGCTCACCTATGATCTTGGCTAGGTACAAACAGCTTTGAAATGCCTGCACTAAAGACAGCAGGCTAGCCAAATCTGAATATTTTGCCTCCAACTTCCATACAAACCTATCTTAACCTATGGACGCTCATCCACATTCTGGAGAATTTTCCATACATTTTTGACACCTCTCCCAACTCAGCAGTCTATTACCCCTGTCCCCTGTTAAGACATTTTCACCATATCCAACCCCACTTAAGCTGGTTCAAATTACAATTTATTTTTTACTCCTGTGCTCAGTCTCTCCTACCTCCATCACCCTTTGCTCTTCTCGATTCTATCTTCCTCCACTTTAGCCTTCGCTCCCATCCCTCCAGCAGCCACACTGGCACTGCTATCTTATAACCTGAATAAGGGAAATAAATACATGTAGTCTGAGTGGTATTGATGCTAAATTTTCACATCTCTCTGCTCCTGCAATTACCATCCCTATTTCTGGCCTTCTTAATCTTTCTTTCTGTTCCAGCAGTGTCCTTGGGAATGTAAGGGGACCACAGTGTCCCCTTCACAAAAGTGGCAACCCTTAATGACTGGGCACTATTGCACCATCTCTCATGCCTGCCCTGGCTGAACCTCAGGAAAAGCTAGTTCTCTCACAAGTCTGAGTTCCTTGACATCTTCTCCTTTCGTAGTCCTATTCTGTCTGGCTTTTGAAAGTCCCATTCCACTGTTATCTCCTTACTCAGGTTCACTGTCTCCTGCCTAACAGGTATTGATCAGGGTAAGCTTGCCACCACCATCTTTTATCAACATTGCAGAGGCTTATGACACTGTCTCTCACCCACTCCTACTCAAAAAACTTGAAGACTGACATCTTGAACCTTTTTGTCCAGTTCTTTTCTGGCTAACAGGCCACAGATGGTTCTGGTAGGAGGATACACTCCCCCATCAACTCAGGAGTCCCTCAGGGCTCTGTTATGGGGCATAGGTGACTTTCGTTTTACAGCTCACACATACAGTACCAGCCTCTATGAACCCCCCACCAGTGACCTCCTTCATCCCTGAGTACTTCTTCTGGCCACCACCCGCTGGGTGGTAAACTGGCTAAAGTGAGTAAACCCATCTAGTCATCCTTCCTGGCCCCAGGTCCTCCAAGTTGCTGATCAATTTCTTATACTGGATGAAATCAAAGGCCTTGCTGAAGTCCAGCTACAGTTTGTCCACTGCTTGGTCTTCCTGTCCACTGCCTTTATAATTTATTTGAAGAAATTCATCAGGTTCTTCTGGCGTCACCTCCCTGCATACAGTAAACTTGTGTTGCCTGTCATCTGGAGCCCGTTCACCCAAGAAACTCAAACAGCCTTTCCTTGAGAATAGTTTTCATCATATTGCCAACTATCAATATCAAACAGACTGGTTTTGGGAAAAAAAAAACGGTCCATCGCTGATCACTTCCACACCCCTTAACCGACCACCCACTGTGTACCCACCTCCTCATACCCCCCCAGTACACCTCCACACTGTCACTCACCTGAACATGTCTGAGATCTGCTCTCCTGATTGAAGACACGTCTTGCTGCTGGAACCGACAACTGCAGTATGAGAAACTAAAGGTAAATGTGGTCCAATGTATTTCAATGGGAGTTTCAACTTTGGTGCATAACGCTGTCATTTTTGAGATATTGGCCCCTAGTCTTTTGGGGACCCACCTCATGAACAATATAACTGTCATTAAGCAAATCCTGCCAAAAGGTGATTTTGCAGTCACTGGACAAATTCACCTTTTGGGCAGGATTTGTATAATGAGAAGTCATATTGGTTCTTGAGGTGGGGTCATAAGAAGGCTATGTTGATTTACCTTTTGGGCAAGATCAGTAATGACAGTTATAGGGTGTTCTTGAAGGGGTCATACAAAGGCTATGTTGAATATTTGGGGGTCAAATATGAAAAAATTGCATAGTTATGATCATTCATTGCAATTTCGTTATACCCTCGTAATTTTGGAATTTTAAATATTTTGACCCCAGATTTTCAACATAGCCTTCATATTACCCCACCTCATGTATGTTACAACTGTCATTTTTCAAATCCTGACCAAAATGTGTTTTCCCACCTGTGGCGTGGAATGCCATTGCAGTTGCGCAGAATTACACTTTGACGGGGATTGGAAAAGTTTCTGCACTGGTTACATGAGATGGGGTAATAATAAAGGCTATGCAGACAATCTGGTCAAGATGGCAAATTTAGTCTCAAAATTATATATAAAATGTCTATTTTATCAATACATACAATAATTATATGGTTTAAAGTAAACATACCCATTTTAGAAAACTGCTAATCAAAACTGGTTGATTGCTAATCATTTTTATGTTTGCTTGCACGCATGTGCAAGAAACATAGTGCCACCATCCGAGATTTCGGAGGTGTGTCACCTCCTCCTCCAATTCAGTCAGTGTGTTGGCAGGTGCAGTCCCTGTAAGCCAATGCATGCTGGAGCTGTCTATGACAAGCTCCAAAATGCAGTGGCATACAGTTGAAAGGGGGAGCTACGCTTGAGTGAGCAGCAATAAGATATCGCCTGCTCATGCACAGCTCACCCTACACACACACAGAAACACACGCATACTGCATGCTGACCCCCCTGCACATATGTATAGCCGATGAGAGTTGCCCAATCCCCGTCGGCTTGTATCCAGCTCCCCAAAATTTCCACATGCCACGCTGGGTGCCCACCCCAGCATGGCAACTGATAGAATAGCCGACTGGGTGCCCAACTCCGCCGGCTCCACTGTCCTCACCCCCAGTACTGGGTGCCACGCTGGGAGCCCACCCCAGCGTGGCACCATCATCATATGGCCGACGGGGTGCCCAATCTCACACAGCTCCACGGCCCCACCAGCTATTTTGTACACGCTGGGAGCCCACCCTACGTGGCAAATATCCCATGTCGCTCTTTTTTTTTTTTTGTAACCTGAAAAGTAAAACGGTCCCACGGGCGATTCTCCCAGCCCACACCCCTCACCCCATACTTATCTCTGGAGTTCGGCGTGACGATCTTCGTGGACCGAAACATCGCTCAGACTTTCAAAGCTGACCGCGAACTGAGGAAATGCCGTAAGCTGTATAGTGGCTGGATAGGGTTTTCAACTTTATTGCATGTCTCAGGCATTTTGTTATTTTGCACCAAATTTTACATGGGGTTTTGGAATTCTTCATGAATGATGTCACTGCATGTTATTCGGTTCAAGGTGATTTCAGTCACTGCATGAAATCACCTTTGGGCCTGAATAACACCATGACAGTGACATCTTTCATGAGAAGAGGTCCAACCCATGTTGAAAATTTGGTGCAGAAATTTCAAAATTGACTGCTTTTACGAGCTGCAGCAGCAGTTCCTACGCAGGCTCGTAAGTTCAAATTTTCAATATTTTCACTCCAGATTTTCAACATTGCCATTTTACCACAAATTCTTATGAGTAGTACAGCTGTCATTTTTCACATCTCACCCAAACGTGTTTCCTCCATGTAGCTATTAAATGGCACAGTTGGTATGCGAAATCAATATATGGGACAAATTAAGAAAATGACAGTGACACTGTTCATGAGCAGAGGTCTTAAAGTGGCTATGTTGAAAATTTGGTGAAAAATTCCTTAAAATGACTGTTTTACGAGTGTGCGTTGCGCAGTTCCTACGCACGCTCGTAAGTTCGCGAACTTTCAATATTTTCACTCCAGATTTTCAACATTGCCATTTTACCACACCTTCTTATGAGCAGTACAGCTGTCATTTTTCACATCTCACCCAAAATGTGTTTCTGCCCATGTAGCGCACAATGGCGCAGTCGGTGTACGAGATCAATGTACGGGACAAATTAAGAAAATCACAGTGACACTGTTCATGAGCTGAGGTCTTAAAATGGCTATGTTGAAAATTTGCAGAAAAATTCCAAAATGGTTGTTTACTTAGCTGCAGCAAGCACAGTTCTACAAAGACGCCGTAAGTTCACGAATTTTCAATATATTTCCACTCCAGATTTTCAACATTGCCATTTTACCACACCTTCTTATGAGCAGTACAGCTGTCATTTTACATCTCACCCAAAACGTATTTCCTCCTTTTAGCGCATACAATGGCGAGTCGGTGTGCTAAATCAATGTACAGGACAAATTAAGAAAATCACAGTGACATTATTTATGAGCAAAGGTCTTAAAATGGCTATGTTGAAAATTTGGTAAATAAATTCCAAAACATGACTGTTTTACGAGTGTGCATTGCACAGTTCCTTTGCACGCTCGTAAGTTCGCAAATTTTCAATATTTTCACTCCAGATTTTCAACATTGCCATTTTACCACACCTCCTTATGAGCAGTATAGCTGTCATTTTTCACATCTTGCCCAAAATGTGTTTCCGCCCATGTAGCACACAGTGGTGCTGTTGGTGTCTGAAAGCAATGTTTAGGACAGATTAAGAAAATCACAGTTACACTGTTCATGAGCAGAGGTCTTAAATGGCTATGTTGAAAATTTGATGACAAAAGTCCATAAATGACTGTGTTACGAAGTGAGCATTCAGTTTCCACACACCGTGAAGTTCATGACTTTGTAATATTTTCAGTCCAGATTTTCATCAGTGGCATTTTTCCACATTTCTTATGAACAGTACAGCTGTCATTTTTCACAACATGGCTGAAGTGTGTTTTCACACTTTCAACGCAGAGATGCGTGGTCGCTGTGGGAAATCATTGTTTGGCACAGATAAAGAAAATCACAGTGACACTGTTCATGATCGGAGGCACCAAAATGCCTGAGTTGACAATCTGCTGTAAAAAATCCCCAACCTAATTATATTACGGGTGTGTGTTGCAAAGTTTCTATGTACGCTCGTGACTTCACCAGTTTTTAAATATTTTACTGCAGATTTGCAACATTGCCATTTTTACACCTCCCATGAACAGTACAGCTGTCATTTTTACATCCTGTTCGAATGTTTTGCACCTGTGGTGCTAAATGCCGTAGTCGATGTGCATAAGCAGTCTCGCTAACAAACTGATATTCCCCTGTTCATGAGGCGGGTCACAAAAACATGTTGAAAATTTGGAGTGAAAATACCAACGATGCCTGAGGTATTAGGGTTTCCAACCATATCGCCTCAACCCTGTAGAGAATGACAGGCATCAGGGGTGTGACTTGGGATTCTTGCCTGTAATGCTCATACCATTCCACACCCTGCAGCCAGTGAGAGGCATCGAGGTATGCCTTGGACTCTTCGGCCCCAAAGTTCACCCCATTCTCCTATATTGCACCCATCTCACCGTATTTCCTAATGGAATGGGGTGTGCATAATGGCCAAAGACCCCAAGGAACACCGTGACACTTGTCAGTGTCTGCAGGGTTGGGTGTGGTGAAATGGCATGGCCATTATGCCTGACGACCCAAAGGCACACCCCAATGCCTGTCACTCTCTGCAGGGTGGTAGTGGGGTTGGCTTCAGTTCAATACTTCACTGCCATTCCTATTACGCAGCTCTGTAACTTCTACACTACCACTGCCAATGCCAGCAAGCAAACATTCGGCATTGACAAATGCTTGTTATGTTTGCTTGCACGCATGTACAAGAAACATAGTGCCATCATCGGAGTTTTCGGAGGTGTGTCAGCCCTCTTCCAATTCAGTCAGTGTGTTTGCAGGCGCGGCCGCATTTCTCCAATGCCTGCTGGAGCTGTCTATGACAGCTTCAAAATTCAGTGGCATACAGTTGAAAGGGGAGTTACACTTCAGTGAGCAGCAATCAGATATCGCCTGCTCGCGCGCCTCCCCCACACACACACACGCATATGCTGCTGCTGTCCCCCCAACGCACGCACTGTATAGCCGATGGGTGCCCAACTTTGTCGGCTGTAAAGAGCCCTCCCTCAAACACAGCCATATACCACGCTGGGTGTCCACCTCCCAGCGTGGCTACATCGTGAGGCCGATGGGGGTGCCCAATCCCCTATCGCTCCACTGTGTCTCCCCAAGTACAGGGTGCCATGCTGAAGCCCACCCCAGCGTGGCAACAGATGCCATGGCCGACGGGGTGCCCAATCCCCATCAGCTCCACACACCCCAGCCATCCTTCTGCCATGCTGGGAGCCCACTCCAGTGTGGCAAACGCCCCACGCTGCCTTTTAAAACAAAAACCTGTAAAGAAAAAAACAGTCCCTCGTAGTCTCCCTGCCCCCACAACCTGCACCCACCCACTGCGCACCCTGTCTCCCCACACCCCACACCCTACTTACTCCGAGTCCAGCGTGATGATCTTCGTGGACCGGGAACACGCTCTGCACTCTTCAAAGCCGACCGCAAACTGAGGAAATGCCGGTAAGCTGTATCATGGGATAGATAGGGTTTTTTCAACTTTGTTGCATATCTCAGGCATTTTTGGATTTTTGCACCAAATTTTCAACATGGGGTTTTTGGGACCCCTCCTCATGAATTCTTGCACTGTCATGGCGTTATTTAGGTTCAAGGGTGATTTCGCAGCCACTGTGTGAAATCACCTTTCTGAATGATTAATGAAATGACACTGCCCGGTTCATAAGGTGGGCTCTCAAAAGCCTATTTAGAAAATTTGTGGAAAAATTCCTAAAAATGACTGTTTTACTAGCGTGCGTTGAGCAGTTCCTACGCACGCTTGTAAGTTCGTGAATTTTCAATACTTTCACTCCAGATTTTCAACATTGCCATTTTACCACACCTTCTTATGAGCAGTATAGCTGTCATTTTTCACATCTCACCCAAAATGTGTTTCCGTCCATGTAGCGCACAATGGCACAGTCGGTGTGCAAAATCAATGTATGGGACACATTAAGAAAATCACAGTGACATAATTCTTGAGCAGAGGTCTTAAAATGGCTACGTTGAAAATTTGGTGAAAAAATTCTAAAAATGACTGTTTCTACGAGCGTGTGCTGCGTAGTTCAGCATGCGTTCGTAAGTTCGCAGTGAATTTTCAATATTTTCACCCAGATTTTCAACATTGCCATTTTACCACACCTCCTTATGAGCAGTACAGCTGTCATTTTTCACATCTCACAAAACGTGTTTCCGCCCATGTAGTGCACAATCGCGCAGTCGGTGTGCGAAATCAATGTACGGGACACATTAAGAAAATCACAGTGACACTGTTCATGAGCAGAGGTCTTAAAATGGCTATGTTGAAAATTTGGTGAAAAAATTCCTAAAATGACTGTTTTACGAGCGTGCATTGCAGAGTTCCTACGCACGCTGGCAAGTTTGCGAATTTGTAATATTTGCACACCAGATTTTCAACAGTGCCATTTTACCGCACTTCCTTATGAGCAGTACAGCTACCATTTTTCACATCTCGCCCAAAATGTGTTTCCACATATGTAGCGCATAATGGTACAGTCGTGTGAAAACAATGTTTGGGACAGATTAAGAAAATCACAGTGACACTGGTCATGAGCAGAGGTCTTAAAATGACTATGTTGAAAATTTGGTGACAAACTCCATAAATGACTGTGTTACGAGTGAGCATTGCGCAGTTTCCACGCACCCTCGTAAGTTCATGAATTTGTAATATTTTCAGTCCAGATTTTCACCAGTGGCATTTTTCCACACCTCCTTATGAACAGTACAGCTGTCATTTTCCACAGCATGGCCGAAATGTGTTTTCACACTTTCAGCACAGAAATGCGTGGTCGCTGTGGGAAATCATTGTTCGGGACAGATAAAGAAAATCACACTGACACTGTTCATGATCGGAGGTCCCAAAATGCCTGTGTTAACAATCTGCTGTAAAAATCCCAAACTAGTTACATTACGGTGTGCGTTGACAGTTTCTCGCACGCTCCTGACTTCACCATTTTTTAAGATTATCAGCAGATTTTCAACAGTGCTATTTTTACACCTCCCATGAACAGTACCGCTGTCATTTTTCACATCCTGTTCGGAATGTGTTTTTGCACCTGTGGTGCCAAATGCCATAGTCGCTGTGCAAAAGCAGCTTTTGGCTAACAAACTGATTTTGCCACTGTTCATGAGATGGGGGTCTCAAAAAAAACATGTTGAAAATTTGTAGTGAAAATACCAACGACAGCCTGAGGCGTTAGGGTTTCCAACCATAACGCCCCACCCTGTAGAGAATGACAGGCATCAGGGGTGTGACTTGGGATTCTTGCCTGTCATGCTCATACCATTCCACCCCCACCCACACCCTGCAGCCAGTGAGAGGCATTAAGGTGTGCCTTGAACTCTTCGGGCCCAAAGTTCACCCCATTCTGCTATACTGCACCCATCTCACCATATTTCCTGATAGAATGGAGTGAGCATAAGGGCCAAAGACCCCAAGGCACACCGTGACACTTGTCAGTGTCTGCAGGGTAGGGTGTGGTGAAATGGCGTGGTCGTTATGCCTGACGACCCAAAGGCACACCCCAATGCCTGTCACTCTCTGCAGGGTGGTGGGGTTGGTTTCAGTTCAACTTAGCTGCCATTCCTATTATGCAGCTCTGTAACTTCTACACTACCAATGCCAATGCCAGCAAGCAAACATTCGGCATTGACAAATGCTTGTTCATTTTGATTAGCAAAGGCTGCTAATCAAGTCTCTGACACTAATTTATGCCTTGAGTTGTGGAAATTAATGCTGCAGAAAAGATCACTCTGTTACCTACAGTATAGCACTGCAGAATGATTGCATGTATTGCAGATTGATATATTAAACTGTGGAACAGAATTCTGGAGAACTGTCAGTTCATGTGTATCATTCCACAATTGGCCAGAAAATTTCACAGAATGGACTGAAAATTTGCTGAACATATTCAGACGATTCAGATTTCACCGAAGTTGGAATTTTGGAAACATTTCTTTTTAATTTGAAAAATTTCGCAAAAATGCTGTGAAATCAGATTTTGCCATTTTTACCCAGCACTAGTTTGTATTCCTCTACTGAATCAGCACAGACAACTCCCCTTGGCAGCAACTCCTTCTCATCCACAAGTCTTTCTGTGAAAAATAATTCATGATGTCCTCCCGTAACCTGCCCCTCACCAGATTCATGGAGTTCTCCTTGTATTCATATTCTCACTCGGTGTGAGAAACTCCTTGCAGGGTTAGTCTTCTCGATTGTAATCCAGAATCCATTTGCTCTGATCACATCATCTGCCACACATATTGCACCGACAAGTGATACCGGACAGAGGTGATAATGTGCAATAAGGCATACAACATTAATGTCCCACCTGAACAACCACCAGAACAAGCAAACAGGACCTTGGTTTAATGTTTCAGGCTGACAACGCTGACATTCTATGTCCATGCCATATGAGGGGACCCTTTCTATTGCCAAAAGAGCATTGTTTTACCAACGTACCTCAGAAACAGTATAAGGATGGGTCAGGCTTCTCTCAGCTTTAGGTGGGTGGCAAATGATCTGTGGGTCTGTTGAATTTCTAGTGGGCAGTTCTTTAGGCTAAAGACTTCAGTTAGCAGATGGTTTACAAAGTCAAGCACATTTTAGCTTCAGCCCCTCTAGTACCCCTATGAGGTGTAAGTTATTTTGGCACCCCTGCACGTTAAATTGTTATTGTCCCATAAAAGACTATTACATTTTTAGCAGGTGTATTTCAGCATCCCAATGGTTCCTTGGATAGCAATGTGCCTCAAGGTATTTTTTTGAGTCAGACACTCTCACTGATAAATGTTTCATGTTTCATGTTTCCTACCAGTGTTGAGATTGACTGTTTTACCCCTGTCACATTGCCCAAGATCTTCTTGAATATAAGTTTAATAATAGGATCCATCATTCCTAGAGCTATTGAGATGCTAACAGCCATAGTGACAGGCTGAGGCAAATGAACTTAATTCGATTAATTTGTCAGAATTACATTTTTTAATTTCCCTGTTTTGATTGCAGATTTCCAGGAAGATGTAGGCTAATGAAATCCACCAAAAGCACTTACAAAACCACAGCCATGAATTTTGACAATTTTATTAGTTGGCGCCTGAGGTCAGGTGTCGAGGGCTTAGATGGCCATCGTGGTCATGGATATACCAGAAGTCCTGTTTTTTCTTACAGTTTTGTGGTTTAGCTTTAGTATCCTCATGCTGCCACCATCACTTAAAGTTGCTTGCACAGTGCTACGCCGGTGACCTGGGTTTAGGAACAACCTCAGGTCATCAGGGATCTGGCACCTGGGGGTGGGGAGGGAGGGAGGATTGAACCACCTAATGGCAGCTCTCCTGTCCCAGGAGGTTGTCGCCTCACCATAGTTCCACCACTGCCAGCTGGAGGTCCGGATGGTGCAGGTGGGAGGGAGTGACATGAAGGGAGGCATTTTGCAATGTGATGTGCGTGCCTTAGTGCCAAGATGGGGATGGGTGAAAAACAGGGCTATAAAAACAATAAATACTAATTAAAAACAAAATTGCTTGTACAGTGCATTTAAAGTTGTTCTTCAGATTCAAAGTTATTCTTTGATAATATGTGCTATGTTAAGAACAACTTAAAGTAAACACTGAAAGACATGTTAGACATCTACTATCAAAGGACTCGCCTACAGTGTATTAGCAGATACAGAGATAAAGATCAATGGGTGGCATGGACATCAGCCAGAAGAACAGAAGTGACCTGAAGGACTTTTTTGTATCATGTAAAGTTTGCTAAGTTTCTGTTATATCAAATATACAAGCATACTATGTCAAAAATTCCTCATCTGCACATGAGTACACAGAAGGAACCTTGTATTGTCCAGTAGTAAACAACCACATACATTTCATCCTACCACACTACACATCACTCTAAGTCTCACACTTATTATAATAAACATGTTCACTACATATAGAGCAGCTGAGCAAGAGTATAATATATTGCTTACAGGACTTGACAGTCAGCTGATACCTGTATGTTCATCCTCCTGTCTGATGTCTGGGCTACCAACTTTGCTTACTCTATGGCCTCGTATTCCTTAAGACAAGCAATGCTACCCCTATTTGCTTAGGTACAAAGAAAATAAACTCTCCCGAGGGAAGGTTGTCAGTGGTTGGGGGGGGGGGGCAGTGTTTTTATGTGTTTCTTTCTTGAGAGTACCCAGTCCCATCTATAATTACCTATCCTCTGCTGTTCATAATATTACACCTCATCCTGCTGGACTGAGAGTGTCTTGTGGGCAGTGAAACCCTGTTTGTGATGGAAAGAAGATTAAGAGGGACAGGAGGGGTACTGAGCATAAATGAGATTGTAGAAATTTCTTTGTATATATGGAGAGTTTACCTTTGGCTGCAAATGATAGACTTTCTAAAGTTGCTACTCTTGCAAGTGCTGAATGCCAGGTTAGTATTGAGTGTGGGGAAGACTGCCTCCATCTCATCAAGCGTGCCCTTTTTGTCTCCATTACTGCTAGCAGAAGGAAGTCAGACTGAAGTGAAGATCCTTGAGTCAAGTGTGATGCTTCGCCAAAAAGGATGAGTACTGGAAAAGGAGGAATTTGCAACTGCAGCACTGTACAGCAGTCCTCCAGGATGTCCAGCCACAATTGCTGAATTCTGGGACATTCCCATAGAATGTGTAAGAGATCTGCATTGGGTGCCTGACACCTTCAGCACTGAGAATGCGGGAGTAGGCCCCAGTAATGAAGTGCCTTAGGGGTCTTATACCAGTGGTGTAGGATTTTGAGTTGTATTACCTGGCTTTTGGCATCCCGATAACCTGTGTGTGCTTTGTGAATATGTTTCCCACTGTTGCTGGGATATGTTCCCCTGTAGTTCCACCTCCTATGCAGCCTTGCATTTGCACATAGTCTCCAGCTGTGCATCTCATAGAGTGGCATAAATTCTACCTGTGAGACCTTTAGTCCCATTGGTTCTGTGCCCAAATCATAACCATGCCCATTCTGGCCCATCTGCCACTGTGGATTGAATTCTCCCCACTGTCCCCCTAATCTGCCAGTATTGCCAGAAATCTTACCTGGCAAGGCCATATTTGTTTTGTAGTTGTTTAAAAGACAACATGCTGTCTGAGTTGGGCAAAGATATGTCTGCCATGGTCCATATATCGTACTGAGTCCATTTCTTCTAGTAAATGGACTTCCCATTGATTAGTATGGAGGGGTTACCCCATAACTGCGTGCATTGCATAGGCAGAATTCAAGCTTTTCTGGGGTTGCATGTGACCATGAGGCATTTCTCCCGCGCCCTCTGTGTATCTCCTGGGATGGGGTTTTTCCACAACTGTTTATTCCCGTTGTGCCTTAGCAGTATGCCCAAACAATGTGTTCCTGCTAGCAGCAGTTCTAACTGTACCTATGGTGGGGTGGAGTCAGAGCTTGGGAGATACCATTTTGTAGCCTGTGACATTCAATAGGCTGGTACACAGCCCTGTAGCAAGGGGAGGCCCAACTCCCTCCTGTCCAGTGTGCTCACAGTTTGGCTTTACTAAGCCTGTTTTTTTTTTTGTTATCCCAAAGGAAAGATGCTACAACATTTTGGAACCTGTAGTATGGTTTCAGGTGCAAGCAGGGGTATGTTTATAAACAAGTATGCCAGATGTGGCAGTATGAACATCCTAATAATTTCTACTTTGCCTTTGAGGAAAGTCGCATTTGTCCCCATCTCTTGATTTCTTCTTCCAGAGTCGGCAATATGGGTAAATAGTTCTCGGTTATTATTTTCTCTCAACTAAAGAGAATTTTGATCCCCAGGTATGAGAAACTCATAAGGCCCAGCCTATGTTGGTGCCTCTTGCACACTGGATATCACATGCCGAGTTGAGCAGCCGGAGCATCATTTTATTCCAGCTCACCCTGTGTCCTGAGGTGTGGGCAAAGGCATCTAGCACTTTTATGACCTGTGGGACCGAGCTATCAAGATGAGACAAAGTTAATAACATGTCATCTGCATAGGTGCTCACTAGATACTGAGAGGTGTTCATCAGTATCCCCTCCTATGAGGAGAGTCTGAGCGAGCTTAACATGTATTCTCTGTTGGAGAGGAGGGATGGGGGGACATGATTGAAACCTTTAAATATCTAAAGGGGGTAAACAAGACTAGAACAGATTATCCAGATCAGAAGGGGGAGGTTAACAAGGGGGCACTAGCTGAGATTGGAGTGGAAGGGAATTTAGGAGGGAAGTCAGGAGACATTATTTCACAGAGAGGGTGGTGGATAAGTAGAATACTCTGCCTGAGGAGGTAGGTAGGTAGTAGCCTGCAGCACAGTGGACAGCTTTAAGAGGGGATGGGACAGAGCAAGGGGGGGGTGATTATGAACAGGGGAAGGGTGTCTGGGGTAGCTGTAAGGTGAGGGGCTAGTTGCACAATCGAGCAGACTCGATAGACCATAAGGTCTATATCTGCTGGTATTTTTGCATGTTTATATGTTCGTATGTCTTGAGAGTGTAGCACCTTCCTGGTGAGGGGGGTTTAAGGCCAATAGAGAAAAAAAGAGGGAGCAACGGGCAGCCCTTCCTGGTACCTCTATGAAGAGTAAAAGGGGCAGATATGATGTTGTTGGTGAGGACTGCTGCCATTGAAATGCTGTAAAGGGCTGTAATCCAGCTCCTAAAATAAGGGCCAATGCCATATGTTTTTAACACTTTATGTAGATATTCCAACGAGACCAAGTTGAAGGCTTTCCGAAACTCGATAGCCAATGCTGCCGTGGGTGAGTTCGAACTGCTGGCTACCCATCTGAGGTTGAGCAAGGTGCACAGATTGTCTGTTCCTGTCCGGCCTTTCCAAAAGCCTGCCTGCATGTGGTGAATTAGTGATGGAAGGGTTTATTCTAACCTGTTTGTCAGCACTTTTGCTAAACTTTTAGTATCTGTAGAGATAAGTGAAATGGGTCTGTAATTGGCACAGTCAAGTGGGTCGTTTAGATTTTGGGGGGCAGAAGGATAATAAGTGCCTCCTTCATCGTGGGAGTAAAACCCTGTAGTTCTCTGGCATGATTTAGCGGTGCCTGCAGGTGAGGGATGATGGTTTAGGGCATGGTCTGATAGAGGTCTACCATGAAACCATCATACCTGGGGCCTTGCCAGTCTTCAACTGAGTCAGGGCAAGGAGCAACTCTTGTTCAGTTAAGGGTTTGCCCCACAGCTCTCTGATCTCGCTGGACAAGACAGGAGTGGGGGAGTCATGCAAGAACTCCACTAGGCCAGGGAGGGAGGGAGGCTAACCCTGACTGGGCTAATGGCGGGGCATATAATGTCTCACAGAAGTGGCACATGATCTCATTAACTCCCTTACAGGCGGAAAACTTCCCCATGCCTATTACGAAGGGCCATGAACTGAGACATCTCTTTCTGTTTTCTGAGATGGTAAGCCAACAGCTTACCTCCTTTGTCCCCAGACTCCCAATAGTATGCCTTGAGCACAGGAGAAGCCATTCCGACTTGAATTGGAGCAAAGTTCTAATTCTGTATTTAAGCCCTATTATCTCGGGCACTAGTGCAGGGAGGAGATGGGGATGGGCTTTACACCGAGTTTCCTTGGTGCTGAGATCTGCTTGCAGAGAAACTATTTCCCCGAGTTCTTTTTTATGACTAGCCATGGAATATGAAATAATTCTGCCTGTCTGGAAGGCCTTGAACACTTCCCATAAGGTACCTGGAGATACTTCCCCTGAAGCGTTCATTTGGAAGAAAAACCTTTCCTCCTGTCTTATCCAAGTTATGAATTTTGGATCTTTTAGCAGAAAGGGGTTACACTGCCATTGAGGTGAGTTCAGTTGGCCTCCTGGAGGGAAAAAGATGATTCCCACTGGGACATGATCCGATAATATTATCTATAGTGGTTTCAGTTACCCATGCGGCTGCCGAATTGTTAGCCAGCCACACATCTATCCTGCTGAAGGAGCTATGAATGGGGGAGAAGAATATGTAGTCTCAGCCTGTTGGATTGTCTCTGTGCCATACTGTATGTCATTCAGTCCCCATTCCGCCATGAGCGTATTAAGTGCAATCCTAGCTCTGGGGTGCGGATCAGTAGCTACCATTGATTTGTCTAAAAGCAGGTCCTGGGCTACAATGAGGTTACCCCAACCAGTATGGGAATGTCTGGGTGATCTTGAGCCATGTCCATGAGTGTCTGGTTGCTCTTAATGAAAAAGGAGGGTCTTCCATGTTTGGCTGTAAATATTGGCTTGTAAGATCTGCCCCAGGGGTATTAATTTTGGATACAGTCCATCTGCCAAACTCATCAGCTATTGTTTGGGCTATTTGCCATTTTAGTGCCTTATGGATTAACACCACTACCCCTTTGGATTTAGTAGAAGCTGAACTATGAATGATCTGCCCTACCCAACTCTTCCGCAACCAGGAAATATATTTTGAAGTGAGGCAAGTCTCCTGCAAAACGGCTACATCTGCTTTCATTTGTTTCAGATACTATAGAACCGTATTCCTCTTTATTGGATGGTTGAGCCCATTTACATTCCAGGAGATGCACCTAACCCTGCGAACCCCTTCATTAGCTTTGTCTTCGACCATTGTCTGCACCCAGTTAGTTGGGCCAGTGTAAGGAAGAATAAGTGGAGAGATACCTGATAGCCTCCTGCTACAAAGCCCTATATGGAAGGGTGAGGGGTGTCCTTTAGAAGGACATAAAGGTGGTAAGCACTGTCTGCAAGTTATGTTCTTGGATACAAGTGTCTACCTGCTAGCCCCATGTAGTTGGCCCCTGCCTCCCCACTGAACCTGCCCATAGTCTCAGAATCAGAAAGAGAGCTCATATTAAGGCTGATCTGTAAGCAGACTGGAGGTTATTATAGGCAGAAGAGTTACTCCTGGGTGCTTGATCGAAGTGTCTGTGTACCACTGGAGCATGTAACCTGTACAACCAATAGGTCACTGGACCCTAAACTACTGTAGAATAGACCAATCATGCGTAAATTATATTTAGCGCTGTGCGGCTGTGTCATGTTTGCGGTCTTTCAATATTAGCTATGTTGCCCCGCGATCATTAACCACAATTCACAGTTTAACGATTTACACATTTTACAGTGACCGCGACTTCAAGGCAAGCTGATTACCCATGGCAGATGAGGTAACTACAGGTCAATTACAGGCTAATGTGCAGCTAATCCATTCAACAAAAGGTGTCAAGTTTAAGCTCAGCTTCAGCTCTGTCCATTGTAGCTGATGAGCTGAACTGAGTAATCACTGTCAAGACCTAATGACTGCAAGAGGAGGTTTAAGCAGGTGGGTTTCACAGAAGCCCACAACGAATGCCTCAACAATCATCAATGGCTCATCAATGGCTCAGTATGGATTTGTAAAGTAAAGTAACCTTTTCAGTAATTTACTACTTTGCTAGCAGGTCCAATTGTAACCCAAACAAAGTACCTTGCTTGAGGAGCAGTGGGAAGAGGAGATGAGAATGATTCCCTTGGACTTGCTGTAATTTTGCTGGTACAGGTTTTCTTGCTGAGAGTAGTGAAAAGCAGGGAGTGGGTTTTGGTGGGGAGAGAAAAAAAACGTCAATGACGAGTGAAGACTAGGAGGGCTATGTGGAAACACATGTTAGCGGTTCTTTATTGTTTGCGGTTCCACCTCAGTCAGCAAACATAGCGAAATATAAAGAACCACAAACATTTTCTATTCTACAGTATATTAAATAACTCTCAACAAGTGTGCAGAAAATGCTGAATTAGAACAATCAAGGATGCATTGTAACACTACTACATATTTAACTTTTAAAATGCAAACAACAGTTACCAGAATTTAAAGTTAGAACAATAATTTATTATTTTAACTGGTCAAACAGTGTAAGCAGATGTACTGAGGTTTACCCAGTCAACTCTGCTACTAAGAACTTCTACAAGAGTGGTGGTCTGGATCTGATTACTGACCCATCCCATCCTCCTGTAGTGCCGATCAGTACACCAACCAGGTGAACCACTATCCATGCTCTCTATCACCTATTAATGATAATATGCATGTGTTGAGACTGCTACTGCACCTATGAATACCAGGATGATGAGGAGTAGTCCTTAATCCCAAAAGCCATACTTTGGCACCGTGTATGGTTGTTTGGTCCCCAGAAATAATGTCACAGGCAAAAAGCGGACATTATGTTGAGGGACAAATTGAACCATGTATTTTGTTGACGACAAGATTAGTTTTTGAACCCAATGTCACCACATATAATGCGCACTGACAACTTTTCGCCAGGATGACATCCGGCATATTCAGCATCCAGTACAGCTTAATGATTCTGCGGGTAATTTAGCCAGCCTACCATACAAACTCAGACCTGAAGCATCCCGGCACTCTCCTACTAACTAGAATTTTGTCCATGACACTTTTGGCATCTTTTTGCAGAGTTTTAACTTTTTCATTCAAAGCACTGAATTTTCTATTGAATTTGTCGATCCAATGGCCCGATTCCACAAGGGCATATGCGGGCATAAGTGAGATACGCCAAACCCAGAGAGGCAGTACAGCACAGTGGTTTAAGGCTCTGAGCTGCAAATCTGGAGACCTGGGTTTGAATCCCACAGCCCCCACTTGCATACTGCGTGACCCTGAGCAAATCACTTAACTTACCTGTGCTCCTAGGTCGCACCTGTAAACAAGCTTTCAGCTTAGTGTGCTGCTCCTGGTTAAACAATTGGAAAAGAAAAACATGGCATATCTCGCTACTTATGCCAGTCAATACACCAGCCCCCTATTCCAAGATGTGGGTTGCACCTTGGTGTTTGTGCCAACATTTACACCACTTGTGGGTTACGACAGCTGCCCTACTTGGATTGGTCTAGGTTGCTGTCATAACCCACAGTTGCAGTTTCGCCAGGAGTTGCTGGCTGCAGCGAAAGTGTTGGCATAAACTGCGTTTGTCACAGCCTGCAGATGCTAAGGCGCAACCCACATCTTGGAATAGGGGCTGGCGCATTGACTGGAGTAAGTAGTGAGATATGCCATGGGGTTTGGCATATCTCACCTTACACTGGCATATGCCCTTCTGGAATCAGGCCCTGGGACCCTGCCACTTCTGGAATGTGGCATAGGGTCCCTGGCGTGGAGGCAACCGCGTGCAAGTTACGCCGGTCATCTTGGAATCGGGTCCCAAGTCACAATACAATCTAATGATTTACCCAAATGAGTCTATTATATGCCTTTTGCCATTCTGCTTATCTGCCTCGAATTGCTTAGGGGACGCTGAAGCCATTTTATCTTTTCCCCACTTTTCACAGGTAAATTCAAATCCAAACCTCCAGCTTCAAAGAGACTTGCAGTTTCTGAGGTTGCTATCACTGATATTGCCAGTGTCGGCGCTGGCGGTGATTTCTGCATAACCACCCTGTGATGAGTTGCTGCTACTGGGCTTTGCTAAGTTTCAGCTGGGTCCATATAAGATATCTCTGGACACAAAGCAGCAGGTTTGGAGAGTTTTGACACTTTTTACAGAGGATTTATGAGGTTTACTTTAGTAGAGCCACTGATAACTGTGACCACATGTGAGGGGTAGCCCATGACATGGGTGATTGCGATTGAGTGCAAACAAAAATGGAGACTCAATAATGGCGCATGTCATGGGGGCTACAGACAAGGTAGGGTGACCAGATGTGGTGGGTTCATGCATAGACCGACAGGATGTCACTATGTGTATGCGTGCTGGGGGGGCAGGAGGGAAGGCAGGGTTTTTGAGGGGTGGGGCCGCAGTGAGCTGTTGAACTGGCCCCATGGCATGGTGGGTGGGTTCAGGGCTTGGGTGGACAGGGTGCTGGGGTGGGGGTCTGGGTGCAGGTACAGTTTTGTTGCACCTGGCTCAAATTTATTTTGTTCATGGTTTGCTCCCCGACATGCACTCCCCTGGAGTTGAGAATACTAAAGTAGGGTGGTGCGGAACACAGCCCCCTGCATAAAAATTTAAATTGTAAGTCCCCAGTGCCCTTTTGTTGTGCTGGGGGCACATCACTGAAATTGATTTTTGTGATGTGGACGCCACTCTAATGGCGATCACCTTTCAGCAGTCGCCATTATTACATGGAACCCATGTGAGGCAGCTGTGGGAGTTGGAGAGCCAGGAAATCATCAACCAGAGCAGTCGTTGGTACTGCAGATATTGTTGGTGTGTAAAGTATATGCAGGATTTTGGGGATCAGGTCACTAAAGAGAGCATATAATATGTATGGGACAAAAGTCGCACTGTGAAGCAGATCATGCAGTCGCTGGTATTCGATCATGGAAGAAACATTTTGTCTGTTACTGCTTTACTGTTGACCGCATGTAATTTCGACTTTTTGTGAGCAATATTTTGACCGCAGCAAATTATGCAGTGATTAAATAATTGAATGCCCTTTGGCACCTGTGAGGTAGTAAGGAAATGTAGTGCCAGAACAGTTTACAAATGTAGGGGAGTTTGTACCTCATGTGTTGTGAATATGGTGGGGGAAGGATTTGCAATACCTTGTTTAAATTCAAGGACTGAGAGTAATATTGCCCATGTCATGCACCAGTTGACTGGGGAACAATTGGTCCTTAGGTGACCCTGTAGTCCCATTCACAATTACCATTCTGACACACTGTGTCATTGAGGTACTGTGCAAGGAGTATTGTCGACTGGGGGAGGGGGGAGAGGCCCCTTGATTCTGTCCATCTTCCAGACCCCGGTGGACCCTGGGAGTATATACCACTATATAAGGGAGCGATGTAAGATGAACCTTCCCCCTCTACCCGTGCTGCCTTGATCAGGACACAATGATTAATTACTGACCAATACAGCCATTGTTCTTCCCCTGCCCTTCCCTTTTCTGTCCCTCAGTTCCCTTGTGCAGCCGCAAGTCTGGGTTCCCAGAAACTGGGTTACCCGAATGCATCAGCAAGCACAAATTCCCATTGGGGGGGATACCACAATACATACCGAGAGACTTACCTAACTGTGCCTCCTATTTAACAGTGGGGCACTGGAGTCATCTCACCCCCAATCTTCCCTCCCCATGCTGTACATGATCCAACTGCCTTTTGCCCCTGACTTTAGAAATAACATCATAACCCTCTCCCACAACTTATAAGTAACCATGTCTGCCATATAAAAGAGAAAAACATCAAACAAGAAAACGGATATAGTCTACTTCTGAGCCAGAAGCAGCTGCTCCATTGGGAAATTTCATGTAAGTGAATCCATATGCCCAAGTTCAGTGGTTTAAGTCCCAGAGCCTGCCATCACTTCTGCAAATGTCCTGTCTCCTGGGACTAGGTAGTCTTCTGCTGCTGCTACACAATCTATGTCTGAAATTTTTTCTGCCATTGAAGCCCAGGACTGGGAATCCGCTTCTTGGTCCACATTGTTCTGCAATGTAGTAGTCTCCAGCGATCTTCTCTGCCTTGGCCATGGCTTCTGGGCTTCTCTCAGAACTTTCACTGGGGGTGATGCAAGAGCTACTGCCAGGTTAGAGCAGAGGGGTTAGGGACTTCTGGATCAGCACCTGCTAGGACTGTTGAAACCCTGATCAGGATTATCTGTGTCATGTCCCATGACAACAGAGTGATCCAGGCGTTGTGGAATAAGCATTCTCGCTATCTTCTGCTGACATCTGTTTGGATGGCCTTGTCTGTCCTCACCATTTTGATTTGACAGGTTGCTGTAAGGACGTAGTTCACACTCATCCAAAAGTTTTCTGGGGTTTGTGGTCCTGGGATGCAAGTCCGCCAATGTCTCTGCATCCAATTAGCTAGTTTAGCGGGAGATCGTCCCTCGATTGTTTGACCATTCCCTAAGGCAGACAAGTTTGTCAGCCCCTTGCTCCTGTAAGGTATCCCATTCTCCCAGAGCACCGCCTTTATGGGGTTGAATGCTTTTCTGTACTGTTCAACCTCCTGGGAGAAATCCTGGTAAACTATATATGCAGCCCTTTCCAAAATAGTTCACTTTTCTCCTTCAGTACCCGCAAAGATGTTCCTTAGTTGAAAATCTAAGCAAGTAGACAATAATCAGGCAAGGTCTTGCACCTGATTCTGTGAGTAGCCCTCTGGTTCAGAGAACCCTTTCAACCTCAATTTGATCTTGCCATTAGGGTCCAGCCAGTTGTAGAAGGGTAGGAAGAAAGTGCTCCATAGTGGCTCCTTCAGCCTTCTCCGGGATGCCAAGGATCTGTATGTTATTTCTCCTACTGCAATTTTCTTGATCCTCGTGTGCTCCCAGAGCCTGTCCACATGTCTCTCATGCTCATCTAACCATGCGAGTATATTGTGTTGGAAGTCTTCGAGGTCTAGGATGTGCTGTTCAGTGGCATTCATGCGATCACCCAGTACTCAAACTTCCTCCGAGTTAGTCTTATTAGTCAGTTTCAGCTCCGATATGTCTGCCACAAGTGTTTCCATTAACTTTTTGATGTAATCCAGTGAAGAATTTCCTGTATCTCTATTAAAAGTAGCTGCCCCACCTTTTGCCATGCAGTGTGAATGCCCGGTTGCTGCCAGAATGCAGACCGTGTGGTTAGGATGGGAAGGCTCTGCTGTCGTAGCCTTATGAAATTGTAAGTCCAGAAATGGGCGAATTGCAGTGATGCACCAGCAGTTGCATGTAGCGCCTTGCAGTCCCCTGCTATTTTGGCACTGGAATTGTGAAAATGAAACAGTGGATCGTCAGTGTTAAAGTAAAAACTTGTACAGAAGGAAGAACAGGACCATGCATCAAGAACTTGGCATCAATTAATCCTGAAGCCCATGCATGCTCCTCAAGTGACCTGAGGGACTTCAGCTGAATGACATTGAAGGGCTATGGGGCAGTGAACCATATACACACTGTACACCATACTATGGCTATTGAGTGCATCCAGAAAGATGCAGACTTCAATAATGCAGTGCGGGTGGAGGAAGAGAACCCAGTCCTTGGGGAATGGCTTGAGGTAAAGGGCTAAGCCAGGTTGATTCAAATGTGCTAAATGACTAAAAGCACTAAATATTCTGGAATACATTTTTTAAAGTAGTGGGAAAAACAGTGTGTGATTAAGCCACTTAACAGTACACTTGACGAAAGTCCTAGACCGAAGCGCTATGGAGTAAGACCGGTGTGTCAGCACGTTTGTCCTTCCAATAAAGTAAAGTAACTTCATTCAAAGCTGGATTTCTGTATCATTTCATTATGTTGCTTGCACACATGTGCAAGAAACATAGTGCCATCATCCGAGATTTCGGAGGTGTGTCAGCCCCTCTTCCAATGCAGTCAGTGTGTTTGCAGGCGTGGCCCCAGCTCCCCAATGAGTGCTGCAGCTGTCTATGACAGCTCCAAAATGCAGTGGCATACAGTTGAAAGGGAGAGCTCTGCTTCAGTGAGTAGAGCTCTCCCTCCCATGCACACATACGCGCAAGCACGCATATTGCATGCAGATGCGCTCCTCCCCCACACACACGGTATGGCTGGACGGGGTGCCCAATCCCATCGGCTCCATGCCCCCAACAGCTGTCCAGGTGCCATGCTGGGAGCCCACCCCAGTGTGGCAACACTGTTATAGCCGACTGGGGTGCCCAATCCCCATCGGCTCCAAGGCTGCACGCCTCAAAGCTTTCCCGGTGCCACGCTGGGAGCCCACCCCAGCGTGGCAAATCTTGTTTTGGCCAACAGGGTGCCCAATCCCCCATTGGCTCCACATCCCCCAAAACAGCTTTTCCTGCTGCCATGCTGGGAGTCCACCCCAGCGTGGCAAACATCCCGCGTCGTCTTCTTAAAAAAAAACAACCTGTGAATAAAAAAATGGTCCCTCGTAGTCTCCCTGCCCCCCTCCCACAACTGGCACCCACCCACTGCACACTCTGCCTCCCACACCCCTCACCCCATACTTACCTCCAGAGCTCGGTGCGATGATCATCGGTGGACCGGGAACACGTCTGCACTCTTCAAAGCCGACCGCGAACTGAGGAAATGCCGGTAAGCTGTATAATGGGATAGATAGGGTTTTTTCAACTTTGTTGCATATCTCAGGCATTTTGGGATTTTGGCCCCAAATTTTCAACATGGGTTTTGGGACCCCTCTCATGAATTCTTGCACTGTCAAACGTTAATTGTCTCAAGGGTGATTTCGCGTCACTGCAAAATCACCTTCAGGACTGATTAATGAAATGACACTGTCAGTGTTCATAAGGTGGGCTCTCAAAAAGCCTATGTTGAAAATTGGTGAAAAAATTCCTAAAAATGACTGTTTTATTTAGCCGCAAGTGTATTAGAGTTCCTACGCACACTTGTAAGTTTGCGAATTTTCAATATTTTCACTCCAGATTTTCAACATTGCCATTTTACCACACCTCCTTATGAGCAGTGCAGCTGTCATTTTTCACATCTTGCCCAAAATGTGTTTCCACCCATGTAGCACACAATGGCGCAGTCGGTGTGCGAACTCAATGTATGGGACACATTAAGAAAATCACAGTGACACTGTTCATGAGCAGAGGTCTTGAAATGGCTGTGTTGAAAATTTGGTGAAAAAATTCCTAAAAATGACTGTTTTACGAGCGTGCATTGCGCAGTTCCTACGCACGCTCGTAAGTTCGCGAATTTTCAATATTTGCACTCCAATGACTTCCAAATACCTAAACAGCACATAGAAGCAAGCAACATTCGGCATTGACAAATGCTTGTTTTTTTTCTTCCTTGTGAGTGCACCGGTTTCTGTTATTCCTTAACACTTGAAAGCTGCCTGTCGTGATGATGGTGGAGACACACCTTGAAAAGTTCAAGAATGAAATCAAGTTTGGATCTTGTACAGCAGTAGGCACCTGCAATGAATATAGATAGTGAAAAGGGACTGGGGAGTTTTCCTAAAAGGAGTGCATGTGAGGAACAGACAGAGGAGCTGTGCAACTTCAAGCTGTGAATGACAGTAACACAAAATGACTGCACCACACCACCACTCTTTTCCTCAGTCCTGTCTGCAGACAGTATAGCTTGACTGGGAAATGTCTGTATCACAGATCCTACAGGAGAGCCAAGACTTGGAAATGAGCAAAAATGTTTAGGATCCATGGCCTCACAATTAATCTGCACAGCATATAGTGTAGAGAGCAAAGAGCACAACCTACAGACTGGCAACAGTGTGGTGATACAAAGGTCCAGACAGTAGTGCAGCCATGAGATCTCTGACTGTGAACTTGTTGTTGAATTGTCCCATTCCTACCATGCCGCTCATGCGGGGGGCATGTGCACTGCATCTGTTAGAGGAGAGAGGCAGTTTAGACAGGGAAGCCTTGTCTCTTCTCCTCCAAGAATGCCTGGTTGGCTGCTTTCTGATAGGATGCTGCATTATTTCCACTGGGAGATCCAAGCCATTGGCATGACATCAATAGGAAGACAGAAAAGGGCCCCTGGATCCAGTTGTGGTTCCTGCTGCCACATGGAGTATGATGAGCATCTCTGCCTGCTGAAAATATGGGATAATCAAGTAGGGACACAAAGAAGAGCACTGGGGAGTTTTAACAATCAAAGCCCTACTCCTTTCCCCAATGATGGTAGAGTGACTGGCAATCAGTCCCTTGCACTCTAACTGGATGCTGCTCTATCCCAACTGGGAGAGTCAAGCTGTGGAGTCATTCAGTGGTGACTGAAAGGCAAAAAGGATCCCAGGATATGTTGTGGTGTCCTCTTTGCTATGTGGAGGGTGCTGAGATGATTCTACTACTGGACTTGCTGGAATAGGCAGACTTCTTTGATTACAGTATTGCAATATTTAAAAGCAAATTATAATTACTTTGATTCTATTGCATAATGGAAACGTTCTGCTTCAAATATGGAATTAAACCTGGCTTCTCTCTCTCTCCTAAAGTTTCAAAGTGCTATTGTTGCATGAGTTTCTGGATTCTGATTAATTAACCAGTTGTTTGATTTTTTTAATGTAACTGCATCATTCTATATACCTTTCATCTAATTAGAACAAATGAGGAGAGGGACATTCTAATCTGCCAAGAGTTGAAAGTGGTATCTATAAATGCAATTATTATCAAACTAATTTAAACCATTGTAAATTACATTTTAAAAACACTCTTGTCATATCTTTCTCTGGAACAATATGGTTTGATCATGGATGGAATCCTAAGCACAAGCTCTCTGTATGCAAGCTGTTAGGGACATAATTCAGAATCTCTGATACAAAGTTAAATGCATACATTATATACTAAAATACATGTATCATATACTGAAATAAATACATCATATTGTGAAATATATATGTCAAGTAGTGAAACACATACTCTATGTCCTGAACCACATGCACTATGTAGTAAAATACATATATCATATAGTGAAATGCATCCACTGTATACTGAAACGTATATTTCATATAGTGAAACACATACATTGTATAATGAAATGCTTACATTATATAGTGAAATACATGCACCATCTACTGAAATCCACATACTGAGTACTGAAAATCCACATACACTCTAGTGAAACAAATACACTATTTAGTGAAATGCATACACTACTTATTGAGATACATACACTGCAGACTGAAAACTCGACATACACTCTCTACTGAAACCAATACACTATATATTGTAATACATACACTACATATTGAAAAGCAATCTTCATACACCATATAGTGAAACAAATACACTACATATTGAAATACATACACTACAGACTGAAAAATACACCTACAGCATGTACTGAAACATATACACTGTATAATGAAACACATACATTACCTATTGAAACAAATACACTATGTTGAAAAATCTGCATACACTATATGCTGAAACAAATACACTACATAGTGAAACACATACACTGTCTATTGAAATACATACTACACATTGAAATACCCACATACACTATCTACTGAAACATATACACTATGTATTGAAACATATACACTATATATTGAAACACATAGACCATCTATTGAAATATAGTATATCATAAAAAATCCACATACACTAAAGACTAAAACAAATACACTATATATTAAAAGATATACACTATCTATTGAAATACATACACTATAAACTGAAACACATACACTATATACTGAAACACATACACTGCCTAGTGAAAGAGATACAATACCTAGTGAAACAAATAAACTATATTCTGAAAATGCATGTGACATGGAAGCTCCTCCCACTCTCCAAAGCCAAGATTTAGTTGGGCTTGATCCTTTGAGGAGGTAAGACATGCTTTTCGGGCTCTGTTGTTAACCCTCATCTGGCCACTGCAGTATAGCTGCCATTGGTCTGCCACCCCCATTTCTCAAGGGAAAGCATCGCTTTTTAAGCTAAATTTCAAACCTACAGCAGCTTATTTAGTGAGTTTGTTCAGTGATAGTGGATGTGTGAACTTGTAATTGCTTCTTGCTATATCCCGAAGCAACTGTCAGAACTGAGTGCTGCAATTGAGGTCAGTTGCAGTTAGCTGTAATTGCTCTGGACTGCAGACTTAATTGATGTGAGTCCTGTTTTGCTTCACTCTGTTTTAGACTGTCTTTCTCATGGATTCATCACCCCTTTCTCACCCCCGGCAGAGACATACTAGGAGCCTTGCCCTCAGTTATTGCTACAGCCCTCTCTCAGGAAAAACAATTGCCATGTGCGCTGGTGACATCATCTTTTCATGCAGTCTCTGCAGCTACCAACTGAATTCCATGAATACCAACCTCTAGTGCCTTGGCGTATCCCCTCCTTTAGAGTAGGAGAGAGGGAGGAACTAAGTGGAGTTATGTGCCCTGCACGTGAGACCAGTTTGGTGTTGCGTTACAGAGAGAAGGAATGGAGGAACAGTGAGATTGAAGTCTGGATGTTTGTTTTTGCAAAGCCCTGTGTCCCTTAGTCCTGAAGCAGTGACCACTAGCCTTGACCCACACAAAGTGACTGAGATGGAAGAAGGGAGTTGTAATGCCCCAAAGTGTGCCATTACAGAGAAAATATTGTAAGTAATAGTGTGCCTCTGCACTTGCAGCTTTGTAAAAGATAGAATTTACAAGCAATGCAGGTCATAATAGCCTGGATGGAATGCTGTGCTAGGTGGCTCATGCACAGCATTCCAATACAGCAGATCTAGAACCCTGGGAGGTTCAAGTTTAAACAATCATTCTACAAGAAAACAGTTGGAGACAGTGATTGCGGGGCAGAGGTTGAAGAGCCAGGACCCAGAAGTCAGGGGGACAGTTAGGGCTTACCTTTTGTTTGGAGCTGTCCCTCTGGACTTGCTGTGGTCCTGTGCTGCCTCCCCTGCCCGAAGACTTCCTCTGCTGTGGTAGTCCATGGTCGGTGGTGCCATCAGGGCACCACGAAGATGGAAACACCGCTCCCACCACGTTTAATGGGCTTAAAAGCCCTTCGTTTCTTTTTTTTGCCCTGAAAGTGTTTTTAAAAAAAAGTAATCTCGGTCCCACGCCGGCGGCAGAGAAGTGCCGCATCGCCGAGTCATGTTTGGGCCGTCAGAGGCTCCCAAGTCGCCTCCCGACTGCTCGTACATTTTTCCTCCCACTGCCAGCATCCCTCCCGCCTCCCAACAGGACTTCTACCCCAGTCAGGATGGCAGAGCGGTGAGTCGGCGGCAGCATCGCTAGCGTGACCGCCAGTTTGTTGCAGGGGAACTGACTGTTAATAGCGCATTGGGTGCTTGGAAAAGGCGGCGAGCACCGCGTGGGGCCATCGGGTCATTAGGACCCGTGAAAATTAATATTTATGTGGGGGGCGGATTAGCGACGCCCAAAGGAGGGGCCAGTATATTAAGGCCATTCAAGAGGCCTATGAATATTTATTAGGGGCGGAAAGGAGGCGGCTTTCACCAGTTGAGTGACAGCAGGCATTGGGATCCTGCAGAATTTAAAGGGGCAACAGTATTTAAAAGGGCAATTCTGGCCCAAAGTTTAAAGTGTGGCATCAGGCCCAATTTAAGGTGGGGCACCTGACCCAATTTAAAGTAGGGCACCAGGCCCATGGTAAAGAGGGGCACCAGACCCAGTATTTCGAGTGGCACCAGGCCCATTGTAAAGTAGGGCATCAGGCCCAATCTAAGGTGGGGCACCAGGCCAAAGCTAACATAGGGCTTCAGGCCCGAGGTAATGGTAGGGCATTAGGCCCGAGGTAAAGCCTGGTTGAAAGGGAGGCCCCGGCCTAGCAGAATAGGGCAAGCCAGCCTAGTAGTACTAAAGGGAGGCCCCAGCCTAGCGGAATAGGGCAAGCCAGCCTAGTGGTACTAAAGGGAGGCCTCAGCTTAGTGGAATAAGGCAGGCTTAAGCTAACGTAGGGCTTCAGGCCTGAGGTAAAGGTAGGGCATTAGGCCCGAGGTAAAGCCTGGTACTATAGAGAGGCCCCGGCCTAGCGGAATAGGGCAAGCCAGCCTAGTGTTACTAAAGGGAGGCCCCGGCCTAGCGGAATAGTGCAAGCCAGCCTAGTGGTACTAAAGGGAGGCCCCGGCCTAGCGGAATAGGGCAAGCCAGCCTAGTGGTACTAAAGGGAGGCCCCGGCCTAGCGGAATAGGGCAAGCCAGCCTAGTGGTACTAAAGGGAGGCCCCAGCCTAGCGGAATAGGGCAAGCCAGCCTAGTGGTACTAAAGGGAGGCCCCGACCTAACGGAATAGGGCAAGCCAGCCCAGTGGTACTAAAGGGAGGCCCCAGCCTAGTGGAATAAGGCAGGCTCGAGGTAATGGTAGGGCATTAGGCCCGAGGTAAAGCCTGGTCTAAAGGGAGGCCCCAGCCACAACGGACAGTAAGGGATCCTATCCCAGAAGTACCCTACCTATAGAACCAGGGGTTCATTTGAGAGAGTTCCAATTGCCTAAACTGTGAATTTACTGTGATTACTGTACTGCTTATGCTGAACTATTGCCTTAAGTACCTGAACTAGTGTCCAAAGTACCTGAACTATTGCCCTAAGTACCTGAACTATTGCTTAAGTACCTGAGCTATTGCCCTAAGTACCTGAACTATTGTCCGAAGTACCTGAACTATTGCCCTAAGTACCTGAACTATTGGTCCAAGTACCTGAACTATTGCTCTAAGCACCTGGACATTGGCCCTTATCAGTAACGATTACTTCTGAAGTTGGCATTTGCCCTCCCAGGCAAATTATTGTACTATTCCACAGTTCTTTGGGCATTCTTCAGTTATATGTTTGCTACTGTACAAAGACAGTCTCAGTCTTCTACCACACTGTGTCCTAGTGTGGTTTGTTACACCACGTGCTCGGAATCAGTCTCTACTCAGAAGAAGACATCCTTCCAGCATTCTTCACTTCAGGAAGATCATCTATCAACTCATCCCGTCCGTTCGTGTCATCCACCGAAGTCGAAGTCCGTCGTCAGTTGTACCAGTCGTACCCGCCGTTTTCTTGTTTTCACAGCTTGAAAGTACGTCCACCGAAACGCATCACGACAGCCGTGACAGTGCCGTTCCATGTGGTTCCTGTTCAAGATGTCCCGAAGTTGGTCGCCCTCTACAGAAGAGAGAGAGCTCATCTTGGAGAACCTGTTCTGCGCCCCCACCTGGTCATTCGCCGAAAGTTTAGTCCGTCAAGCCCAGTCCGGACGCGTCCGCTGCTTTTGTTTTGTGTTAGTTCCTGACCTGAGGATTGCAGAATCAACCATCATCTCTTCAGATTCCTATGGTTCCTGGTCCTGTCAGAGTTCCTTCTGATTCCAGCTGGCCCTTGGAGTGCTGCAGCATCAGTCGGATCGTGGTAGTCCTCCATCGGATTCATCGCCACACAGATCTTGGTCTTTCTTCATCCTTGGCAACCCTAGAAGTGGGTTTTGGCCGAGGAACCTCTTGCTTCAGTGTGTGTTATTTCAGGAACCAGTTGCTTTGGTTCTACATTCCGGCAGCCTCGGAGAGAGTGGGCTTTGCCGAAGATATATGGTCTGTTTACTAAACCTCTCACCACCCCAGTGGCCTTACCTAGGTCTTTGCTGGGAATTGAGATTAGGGTTCCACAGTTCTGTTTTATTTCCTTGTAGCTACCAACGAAGAACAATGGCATGAAGACGATAGACATTTGGACTTTATGAGAACTGGATGGTCATTGTAAAACCAAATATTGCATTGTGGGTAGTGAAGCACATCTGATTTCCGCCTATGTACTAGTTGCTCTTACAGGATACTGCTAAGGAATTTTAGAAGTATAGTGGCAATAGGTCGTGGTGCACCTATAGAGAATAATAGTCTAGAGTTTATACATTTTAGAGTTTAACTGTTACTGTTTAAGATATCCATAATGCTGTCCATACTCCTAATTGTTTTTGTGGTTGGTTATAATCTGCCCTATTGTTAACTGGGCATTCCCTAATCTTCTTGTGACTGTGTCTGTCTACCCCCTCATTTGGTTGCAAATAAAACATCCGCCCTTTGGACATTTTAAAACTACTACGTCGACTCCTGCCTCTCCTTGTCCGGATAGCAGTTATCCTATCCGAAAAATAATTGACCTCTGGTGCCCGCTCATCTCTTTACACCACCTTAGAGTAGAGCGCCTCATTACATAATAACATCACCTTCTTGAGAGCACCACAGGAGTACACTAGTAGGGTCGTGGGCAGTTAACTGCAGAGTGGTGCCAGAGGAGTGAGCGAGACAGGGCACAGTGCTAATGGAGGACAACACTGTTTGCTATGCACTGAGGTAGCTGGGAGGGTTAAGGAGGCAGGCGCAGAGAGAGTCAGAGGAAGATTGTAGAGTGATAAAATCTGTGTCTCTTGTAGTATGCACAGTTGTCTGTGAGGGTTGGAAAATCTCACTGAGCCTCTTGTTTTCAACTGTTGATTAGCTTGTGGCAGACTAGTGAGATGGTACAAAAGGGAGGGGTAGAGGGACTGTCTAAAGAACTGGCACCCTGTTCCTGCAATGGCCGTGAAAATTATACATTTTAATCCAAATGGCACCTAACCCGGAACTTTATCCTTTAATTTGCCCTTGCATTTACAGTGACTGAGAATTGGAACAATAAAATCCTTAAATCTTTTTTTTTTTCCTGATTCTTAGCCATTGTAAATGCCAGGGTAAATTCAAGTATAAAGTCCAAGTTATTAGGTCTGCTATTGTCTTCTGTAGCATTGTGACATTCCTTCCAGCCATCTGGAGGCTTCAATTCCTGATTGGCTCTCAAGCATGCTTACCGTTTCACCTTCAGAAACATGCCCAGTGCCATTTCCTTTTTTCAAAGGAGATAGGAAATGACTTTGTGTCATTTTTGCTGGCTAAATACATCATACACTTCAAAGGATGACATCTCTGTGTGTTTATATATGGAATAATTAGGCCAAATACTCATTTGTATGCTATTTTCAATTTTTAAAAAGAAATTCAGCTAGACAGAGTTTCTTTTTGAATCGGAGTCAGCATGTGGCAGGCTTTGAAATGCCCATGTCACAGACTCCCGATTCAGCATGAAATGAGTAGCTGCTGGACACATTTCTTATGTCACTGTCCCATGTCAGTAAAAACCTCAGTGTGAAATAGTCACCTGTCATTTGTGCACATACACCCCCCTTTACTCAGTTGCTGGTTACCTTACATTACAGATCAATATGTATAATTTACCCACCAAGTAGTCGATTGAAAGCCTTGTTTCATTTATTCCCTCAGTGGGTCTCGAGTATACTAACTCGCTTGCTCACTGTCTTGTTATCAAAACTGCTGACAAGTTTACCATCAGCAACAGCCCCCTCCCCCCCACACACACACACATATACACTGGTTGACTGTTTGGGGGAGTAAAGAACAGGAGCAAGTCACTGGCTACAGCACTGAGGAAAAGTTGACTGCTTCTCTCAGGTGTTCTCTACAACACCGCTGTCTTATTTGTGTGCGTGGTGCCAGTTTGAGCCTCTTAACAGCAGCATTGGCAATTCAGGAGCCAGGACTGTGTGTGTCTCCATAACTTCCATTTCCCAGCCCCACTGCTGCAGTGTCCCTAAGGGTCAGCCATGTGAAAAGCACAGATAGCTTGCAGGCTAATATTTTCAGTGCACAGATGAAATAGCTCACCACGGAACAAGTGGATGCCCTCCCAAAATATGTTATAGCAAAAAAAAATAAAAACAGGAGCAGGAGATGTTTAAGTAGCCCAGTACCAAAGTCGTAGACAAATAATAAATGAAAACAACTCAGGCAATTGGCAAATCAAATCGTCAGATCCCCATATGAAGTGTATCGGAAAAACACAAAGCACTTAGCTTAGGTGCTGCAGGCTCGTTTGAATTTCCAATTGCCCAAGTTGTCTTTCATTTATAATTTTTTATGACTTTGGTCCTGGGCTACTTGAACACCTCCTGCTCCCAGTTTGTGTTTTTTGCTATATAATATTTTTGGGAAGACACCGACTTGTTCCCTGGTGTGTTTTTTCATCTGTGCACTGACAAGTAAAGTAGTAGTAGTAAATACATTTATTTTTATACAGGATACAAAATGTACTTTTACATTTTACAATCGTTAGGATAAAATCCTATTTACAAGCATCTCCTGTCTTAGATGTTAAATATCAGTTACATATATTAAACATATCCAAACTACAATAATTACAATCATACATTTGCATAAAACCTTCAATACTTAATCAAAACAATTACATCTTACTGCTAGTTCATTCTTCAAGGCAGTATTGAATTCATGTGACCCTATATCTCAGATTTTTTTGAATGTTTAACTCATTCCAGAATTTTGTTGCTACATAAGCAAAATACATTATCCTGGTTCTTGGTGTAGTTATTTTAAACTCCATCAGTTTTGTTGTATTTCTTAAACCATATATATGTTCCACTTTCTGTAGTTTCTGTCTTAAGTAAAATGGTCTCCCTGAATCCAAAGGTTGCCATTTCATAGTAACCCAGATGATTTTGTGTTTACTTTGTAAAGTGAGCCAATTTAACTTCTCATAAAGTGTGCAATGATGGGTCCTCCTATCTGCTCTCAAGGCAAATCTTGCCAACCTATGGTACATGGTTTCAACCCTTTTTGTTACAGAGACCTTAGCAAACATGTAGATATTTATTCCATACTCTAGTACTGGTACCAACATATTCTATACTATAGACTTCCTCATGGATTCATTTATACAATGGCCTGCTCTGTGCAAAGCCCCAAGTCTTCCGTTTAATTTGTTTACCTTTTCATTAATATGATATTCAAAAGTCAGTCTCTGGTGTCTATCCAGAAACCTAAATATTTGTATTCACTCACTTGTTCTAACTCCCTACCATCCTTTGTCGTAATTTTCAGATTCACCATGTCCTTGGTTTTCTGGGTGAAAAACATAATCTTTGATTTTTCAGCATTCAAAACTAAATTGGACTTCCCAAACCATTCCTGAATTCTATCAAAATCTGCTTGCAATTCTGATTGTATCTGACAAACATCTTACTTTTAACTATTAAAACAGTGTCGCTCATGATAGACGAATATCTGAAACTTTTACTGTTTGAGCTGCTGGATTCGAATAAACTAAAACAAAAGAGGGCCCAGGATCAAACCCTGTGGCACCCCTCATTTAACCTCTACTTTCATTGATAATGTTTTACCCACCACAGTCTGTTGAGTACAGTCTGTCAAGTAAGACCAGAACCATCCCTTCACTTCTTCAGACACTCCAGAGTTTTAAAGTCTTCCCAACAATATTTGATAATGCACTGTGTCAAAAGCTTTTGAGAAATCCATGAACACTGCACCCACTGACATTCCCTGTCAAGAAAGGAAACCAAGATGTCAATTATGTCAGTGAGTGCAGTGTTCATGGAATGCCCTTTTCTGAACCCAGACTGGTACCCGGACGGTTCACCACTTCTCTCCATGTAATCATAAAGCTGTCCATATACCAGTCATTCCAGAATTTTAGAAACCACAGCTAGCAATGCTATAGGCCTATAATTCGTAGGATTTGATGGGTCTCCTTTTTAAAAAAACTGGGACAATTTTAGCATTTTTCCATATTGAAGGGAACCCATCCCCCTCACATAGACTCCAATTAAAGAGTTTTGTCAAGATCAGACCTATTATGTCATTTGCATCTTTTAAAAACCCTTATTTCCAGCTGATCAATACCTGAGGATTTCTTTTTATCCATTTTCCTTATTACGTTTTTAACTTCCCTACAAGTTAGTCTCCTAAATCTGAATGTGGGAGTGTTCTGATCATTTAATTCAATTACTTGATCTTCAATTACATTTTATTTCATTTTCTTCCAGTCCTACAACATCTGGTAGCTTAGTAAGGTAATTATTTAGAATATTTGCTGATCTTAACTCATTTACCTTGACCCCATTTTCTACCATTTGTATTCAAACCTGGTTTTTAGCTGATTTTTCTAAAGTTTTTATTAATGACCAGTATTTTTCTGCCCCTCTTGTCTCCTCATTTTTTGAGTATAGTACCATTTTTTAGCATGTTTTATTTTTGTTTTGAGACAATTTCTACTAACTTTATAGTTTTCCCAATCTAGGGGTCCAAAGTTTGATTTGCTTTCTTCCACATCCTATTTTTCACCCTTATTTCTTTTTTTCTTTTTTTCTGTAACACAATGTACATGGTTGTTTTTTTTATTTATTTTCACAGATGGGGCTATTTCATTGCAAACTTCCATGAACATGTTTTGAAATTCTTGTACTGCCAAATTTATAGATGGTATAAGAAATAATCTGGACCCATTTACCTGCCTTAATTTGTCTTGGAACCTTTTTAATAAAATATTTTTTAAAGCTTCTGACCTATTTTGTATTATTATGTTCCCTGTTCTTTCTATTATAACCATCCCAGCTTACTTCACAATTAAGAGAGTTATGATCTTCTAAAATTGGCTGATTAACCTGGGCACTTTGCCCTTGGATGTCCTGGAATATAAATATTAGATCCAGTATACTACCAGCTCTTTGAATAGTCTTTCTAGTTGTACTAGTGATAAGTTGGGTCAAACTCAGATGTTTAAAACTATCTTGTAAGACTCTTCCCCTGGGACAACCCCAGGCTGCTTTAAAGTCCCCAATTAAAGTTAACTTTTTCCCCATAGTATAGTCTATTAACAATTGGGCTATTTGTTCAAACACTTCTGTTTTCATTTTTGGTGGTGAGTAAATAACCCCCACTACCCAATCAAATTTTAAGATTTCTACCAGTAAACAATCTGTCTTATCTATAGTCCCCTTATATATCACTTTAGTTAAACCCAAATCCCATTTAGTATATTGTAGAACTCCTCTCCCCTTTTTGTTGTTCCTATCCAATCTATGAGTGTTGAATCCTTCCAATTCAATTTACTCATTTTTTATTGCTGTGTTGAGCCAAGTTTCTGTTATGGCTACAATTTCTGGGCATTCTGCTGTAATCCAAGTCTGAAAGAGATCTACTTTATTTTTCAAGCTTCATGCATTATCGTACAGTAGTTTCACCTTACCTATGTACTGGGGTCCAGAGTTTTGTTCCACATCTCCGCTTAATATTAAGGCTAACCACACTTGATTTTTACTATATGGGTCTTTAGTTTGATTTCTGGATATTTTTATACAATAGTGCTTTGTTTTATTACAGTTAATGAATTTCTCCTTTTTACAGGGTACCCAGTTTTCCCTCTGTTTGATTTATTTGAATATATACACAAGACTTCAAAAGATCACTTTGTTTTTCAGTCAAGACTTTATATTGGACCAAGATTGCCATAATTGATATACCCACCACTACTCTAATTATCAGTTTATTTAGAGTTTGCATTTTTTTTTAACACTATGGCCCAGATATTTAAACTGCACCAGGCTGTGGTGCAAGCATGGGTGCAGCTCAACTTGGCTGCGCAGGGGCGTGGACTGGGTGATATTCAATGGAGCTGCGCCATGGCTCAGCATCATTGAATATTGCACCCTGGCCACCTGCAGTGCACATGGCGCAGTGGCACTGTGCCAGCACCAGTGGCCAGAGTGGAGCATGGGGATGTGCTAGCACAAGTTCCATTGCACTAGGTGCAACAACCGCGATATTCAAAAGTTGACATGCAAATGGGGCCATAATGTATGCAAGGTGCAAATGGGGCCATTTGCATGTCATTATGGCCTCATTTGCATGCAGGTGAGCCGATCTCCGACGACTTGCACCTGGCGCCCTGCCAGGCAGCAGTCATTGGGGCAGGATGCCCACTGCAGTGTGGCAATGTGCCCACAGCCCGATCACAGGCTGCAGTAAAAGAAATAGAATCCCACATCCCTGGTGGTCCAGTGGACCACTGCCTGCCTGATCACGGGCTTCAGTAAAAAAAGATTAATCCTATATCTCTGGTGGTCCAGTGGACCGCTGCCTGCTCGATCGCGGGCTTAAGTGTGAATAAAAAGATTACTCCTATATCCCTGGTGGTTCAGTGTACTGAAGTCTGCTCGATCGCGGGCTTAAGTGAACTAGTACCGACCCCCATATCCCTGGTGGTCCAGTGGACCCCCCCAACTCCCACCAGTCAGCGGCGGGTGGCGGCACCACCGCCTGCTGCCCGCCCACCGACTGACACCATCGGTGGGGCTGTATATGGTCCATTGCGTTAGCCAATGGGCATGCACATATTATACCACATTCCAGATATGTGATTCTATATCTCGAATGTAGTGCACAATATGGGCTGCATGCCCAATGACTCACGCTGTGGACCAATGGGCGTACAGCCCTACTGACGATGCCAGTCGGTGGGTGGCGGGCAGCAGGTGGTGGATGCTGCCACCCGCTGCTGACCGGGGAGCAGGCAGTGGATCAGTGGGCGGGTGGGAGGGGTCCGCTGGATCACCAAGGTTATGGGGGTCGGTACTAGTTCATTAAGCCGGCAATCGGGCAGACTTCGGTCCACTGGACCACGAGGGATCTAGGAATAATCTTTTTATTAATACTTAAGCTCGCAATCAGGTGGGCAGCGGTCCACTGGACCACCGGTGATATAGGATTAATCTTTTTTTACTGAATACTGTGATCAGGCAGGCAGCAGTCCACTGGACCACCAGGGATATAGGAGTAATCTTTTTTTACTGAAGCCCTCAATCGGGCATGGGTGGGTGACACCACGGAGATGCAGCAATGTGGCAGCTCACCTGTGGGTAGCCGCCATTGCTCCTTTTTGGATCAACTTTGTGCTGGCACAGGTAGGGTTGCTCATGCATGGCTCCGCACATCCAGGATGAATACCGGGCTGTGCAGAGTAGCCATGGGCGCTCACTTCCTGCACCCTGCATACATTACTGATGCGCTCCAGCACATCAGGATTTGTGCCAGGCACAATTTCCATTTGAATATCACACTCAAGAGTAGTGGGTTGCGCATGGTGCAACACTGTTGCGCCATATAAACCCTTTTGAATATCTGGGCCTATGTCTTTAGGGTCAAAACAGGAATTTAATAACTACCTCACAAATAGAATATCTCTGTCCTAATCCAAACAGGCAATTTGTAAATTAACTATTCAATTTAAATAAAAATACTTTAAAATTCAGGATTCATCATGCTACCTTAATCTTAACTAACAGGATAACTTAGTTACTCGGCATAAAAATAAAGCATACTTTCCAATTGAAAAGTTAGACTTCAACATATAAAACACAGTTTTGGGTTCACTGGAGCGGCCTGTATAAACAGGCCATTCCAGGCAAGTAGCAGTATTGATTTATAATAAATCTGCTTACAAAGGTACAAGCAGTCATGTCAACTATAAAACCTAAACACTATAATTGATAGGTTTAACATTACAAGCTCTCAACCATAATTTATTAAAATCCCTTCTTTCAGAACGGTAGCTTAATCCAATACCTCTGCATGAATTTTATTTTTCTTACGAGTGGCGCTCATGCCACTCATGCTCGTGCACCACGCTCGTGCTGTGTGTGAGCACGATGTTTAAATGCAGAGTGTTCGCCCTCCCACAGAGGCGATCCTGCTCAGTTATTGGCTCACCTCTGAGCCCCCAATTTACAGCAGGTAATCAGCTTCTTGCACACACCTGAAAATATCCCCACAATTCAGCACAGCAGTATTGGCAGAAATGAATAAACAGTTCTCAGTCTCTAACGAATTGTAGCTGCACTCACAGTCACTAGCTGGAACTGATGGCCATAGGTAAACTGCCGAGCTGTTCAGATGGCAATGATCTTTTAGGGTAAACAGTTCTTTCAGTGGCTTCTGCTGGCAGTGCCTATATAGATGTTTACAGGCAAGCATCCCCCGAGAAAATGGCTGGTGTTCTTGCTGGGAGCCATCGGTGCTTTTTGTATGGCTGACCCTTAGGAACACTGCAGCAGTGGGGCTGGGAAATGGAAGTTACGGAGCACACACAGTCCTGGCCCCTGAATTGCCAATGCTGCTGTTAAGAGGCTCAAACTGACACTGCACACACAAACAAGACATCAGCGGTGTAGGGAGCACACAAGAGAAGCAGTCAACTTTTCATCGGTGCTGTAGCCAGTGACTTGCTCCAGTTCTTTACTCCCCCAAACAGTCAACCAGTGTATATGTGTGTGTGTGTGGGGGGGGGGGCTGTTGCTGATGGTAAACTTGTCAGCAGTTTTGATAACAAGACAGCGAGTGAGCGAGTTAGTATACCCGAGACCCACTGAGGGAATAAATGAAACAAGGCTTTCAATCAACTACTTGGTGGGTAAATTACACATATTGATCTGTAATGTAAGGTAACCAGCAGCTGAGTAAAGGGGGGGGGCGTATGGGTACAAATGACAGGTGATTATTTATTTCACACTGAAGTATTTACTGACTTGGGACAGTGACATAAGAAATGTGTCCAGCAGCTACTTGATTCATGCTGAATCGGAGTCTGTGATATGTGCATTTCAAGGCCTGCCATGGGCTGACTCCTGATTCAAAAACCCTCTGTCTAGTTGAATTTCTTTTAAAAATTGAAAATAGCATACAAATGAGTATTTGGCCTAATTACTCCATATATAAACACACAGAGATGTCATCCTTTGAAGTGTATAATGTATTTAGTGTGCAAAATGACACAAAATCATTTCCTACCTCCTTTGAAAAAGGAAATGGCACTGAGCGTGTTTCTGAAGGTGAAACGGTAAGCATGCTTGAGAGTCGGTCAGGAATTGAAGCCTCCAGATTGCTGGAAGGAATGCCACGGTGCTACAGAAGACAATAGCAGACCTATTAACTTGACTTTATATTTCTATTTATTCTCGATTTACAATGGCTAAGAATCAGGAAAAAAGATTTAAGGATTTTATTGTTCCGATTCTCAGTCATTGTAAATGCAAGGGTAAATTAAAGAATAAAGTTTAGGGTTAGGTGCCATTTGAATTGAAAAAAGGTCAAATTCTCCCGGCCTTTGCAGTAGCAGGGTGCCAGATCTGTAGACAGTCCCTCTACTCCTCTCCTTTCATCCCTCCTCACTAGTCTGCTGCAAGTTAATCAACAGTTGAAAACAAGAGGCTCAGTGAGATTTTCCAACCCTCACAGACAACTGCGCATACTACAAGAGATGTAGATTTTGTCACTGCACGGTCTTCCTCTAACTTTCTCTGCTACTGTCTGCCTTAACCCTCCCAGTTACCTCAGTGCATAGCAAACAGAGTTGTCTTCCATTAGCATTGTGCCCTGGCTTGCTCACCCTCTGGCACCACTCTGCAGTCAACTGCCCATGACTCCACCAGTGTCTCCCTTCTTACCTCATTGTCACTTTGCATGGGTCAAGGCTAGTGGTCACTGTGCAGGACTAAGGGACACAGGGCTTTGCACAAAACAAACATTCAGACTCCAATCTCACCGTTCCTCAGTGCCTTCACTCTCTAATGCAACACTAAACTGTTTTCTCGTGCAGGGCACAAAACTCCACCTAGTTCCTCCCTTTCTCCTACTCTAAAGGAGGGGGATTGGCACCAAGGCACTAGAGGCAGAATTTAGTTGGTAGCTGCAGAGACTGCACGACGAAGACAATGCCACCAGCACACGTGGCAATTACTTTTCCTCCGAGAGGGCTGGAGTAATAACTGAGGGCAAGGCTCCTAGTATGTCTTTGCTTGGGTGGTGAGAAAGGGGTGATGAATCCATGAGAAAGACAGTCTAAAACAGAGTGAAGCAAAACAGGACTCACATCAATTAAGTCTGCAATACAGAGCAATTACAGTTAACTGCAACTGACCTCAGTTGCAGCACTCGATTCTGACAGTTGCTTCGGGATCTAGCAAGAAGCAATTACAAGTTCACACATCCTTTATCACTGAACAAACTTACTAAATAAGCTGCTGTAGGTTTGAAATTTGGCTTAAAAAAACCTATGCTTTCCCTTGAGAAGTGGGGGTAGCGAACCATTGGCAGCTATACTGCAGTGGCCAGATGAGGGTTAACAACAGAGAGCACAAAAAGCATGTCTTACCTCCTCAAAGGATCAAGCCCAACTAAATCTTGGCTTTGGAGGGTGGGAGGAGTTTCCATGTCACATGCAATTTCAGTATATAGTTTATTTGTTTCACTAGGTACTGTATCTGTTTCACTAGGCAGTGTATGTGTTTCAGTATATAGTGCATGTGTTTCAATATATAGTGTATGTGTTTCAGTATATAGTGTATATCTTTCAATAGATAGTGTATATCTTTTAATATATAGTGTATTTGTTTTAGTATTTAGTGTATGTGGATTTTTTATGATATACTATATTGCAATAGATGGTCTATGTGTTTCAATATATAGTGTATGTGTTTCAATACAGTGTATATGTTTCAGTACATAGTGTATATGTTTCACTAGATGCTATATCTGTTTCACTAGGCCACGTATGTGTTTCAGTATACAGTGTATATAGTGTATGTGGATTTTTCTGTGTGTAGTGTATGTATTTCAATAGATAGTGTATATGTTTTACTGTATAGTGTATTTGTTTCAGTATGTTGTGTATGCTGATTTTTTCATGATATGGTATATTTATTTCAATAAATAGTGTATGTGTTTCAATATATAGTGTATATGTTTCAATACATAGTGTATATGTTTCAGTAGATAGTGTATGTGGGTGTTTCAATGTGTAGTATGCATTTCAATAGACAGTGTATGTGTTTCACTATGTAGTGTATTTGTTTCAGTATATAGTGTATGCAGATTTTTCAACATATAGTGTATTTGTTTCAATAGGTAATGTATGTGCTTCATTATATAGTGTATATGTTTCAGTATATAGTGTATTGGTTTCAGTACATGCTGTAGGTGGAATTTTCAGTCTGTAGTGTACGTATTTCAATAGATAGTGTATGTATTTCAATATGTAGTGTATTTGTTTCACTATATGGTGTATGAAGATTGCTTTTCAATGTGTAGTGTATGTATTACAACATATAGTGTATTGGTTTCAGTAGCTAGTGTACGTGGAGTTTTCAGTCTGCAGTGTATGTGTCTCAGTAGATAGTGTATGTGTTTCACTAAATAGTGTATTGGTTTCACTAGAATCGTGTATGTGGATTTTCAGTACTCAGTATGTAGATTTCAGTAGATGGTGTATGTATTTCACTATATAATATAAGCATTTCAGTACACAATGTATGTGTTTCACTATATGAAATATACGTTTCAGTATATAGTGGATGCATTTCACTATATTATATATGCATTTTACTACATAGTGCATGCGGTTCAGGACATAGTGTATGTGTTTCACTACTTGACATATATATTTCACTGTATGATGTATTTATTTCAGTATATGATATATGTATTTTAGTATATAGTGTATGCATTTAACTATGTATCAGAGATTCTGAATTATGTCCCTAATGGCTTGCCATAGCTTTAGGAAAACAAATACATGACTGTTTTTTTTTAATGAAAAGATCAATAAAGCATTGAACACAAACACCCTGGCAGTTAAACTTTATTTAGATTTCCAAAAAGTATTTGAAAAAGTACCACATAATACATTAATTGATAAACTGAAAACCATGGGTACACTGAAGAGATGCTCAAAGGACAGGGTGCCAGTGACAATATTAACACAGTCTGAGAAAAAAGTCATGGTACTCGCCACTCCCTAATTAAATAAAGTAGTCTTTTAAAAAGGTTTTGAATTTAGTTTATCCCAGTGGTGCTAAGGGTTGAGGCACTGGATGTCACACCTCACACCACGCCGGTGACCCGGGTTCGGTAACAGACTCGGGTTGCCAGGGGTCGGAGGGGGGATGGAGGATTGAGCATCCCTATGGATGCTCTCCTCCTCCTGGGATGGGTTACCAGGGGTGCCTTAAGCACCTGATGCTCCTGGGACTGGTGGAAGCATGGGCTTTTGGGGGCAACGGCGGCTCCTCGGAGGAGCCGGGGAGTGGAGGATGCTGTGGGCACTTGGCAATGGCATGAATCAGCATGTCATCTGCCTGGACATACATCCTTCATGCCGGCATCCTCAGGGGTCTAAAGAGGAGAAAAAGGGGAAATATATATATACACACCAGCCCCTCATGCAAGATGAAACCAGGGTGGGTTTGCCTAGAGAGATGCCCAGGCAGACGAAGTGGGGGGGGTACAAGGCCTCCTCCGAAAGCCATGGGAGTTGGGCAAGTAAAAAAAAAAAAATGTTTTGAATTTACCTTATTTACTGCAGACATGCAGGACAAAATTAGACAACACAGCTCAGCACAGCAGGGAGCAGAAAATCCTGACATTTCACCTAGCAGCTTTATCAAAGGACAGTGCCCCTAAGGCATAAATGCTTTTATAGTGGGTTCCCAATTGTACATCAGTAATCACAATTAAAATTCTTTAAAGTAACATAATGCTTTCACCAAAATTCTTTATACAAACAATTATAAACCACAACCATACCCTTTTCATATTATAAATGCATGTACACAAAACTCACAATGCAATACATTTAAACACATTTGACCTCCACTTATAAAGCTGCCATAATTTAATTATGCAGTACTGAAATAGTTTTACTCACTAAAATTCAAAAACTGAAAGCCCAAAATGGATGCACTGGAAAGCATAAAATCTAATAGGGACATATGTGCAAAATTATAATTTCAAGAAACGTCTTGGAATTATTTTTCAATACAGTCCCATGTATAATAGATCAATATCATGAGCCAATGCAACCCAGAAAAGAGATAAAGTAATTGGGTGGGAGGGTGAGAAAGGTGGAATAAAGGGGGTCTCGGGGGAATGTCACCTAAAGTGATAGACCTACTGCCCAGAAAATTATAGGAGTTCAAAGCTGGTAACCCTGAGGAAACTCAATAAAATATATAAAATGAACCAGAAGTCTGTGCCTTTTGGTTCTCGGAAGAGATTTCTGTTTTTTATATTTTTATATTTTATATATTTTTATATCGTACGAGATGGTGAGCAGCCGTGGAGCATCCACAGATGCCCCCTATGAATGGAGCTATAAATAGCTCTGGTTTCCAAAGTACATGTCCCAGTGCTATACCGAGACCAGCTATAGACTGGCTGAGCACCATTAATAGCCTCATTCACACAGGACATCTGTGGATGCTCCACAGCTGCTCCCTGTCTCATACATCATCCCAGGACAGCTGCGGGAGGTTGTGGGTGTGCCAAGCAGTTCAACATGCCAGCAGGAGGGAAGCAGGATCAACCAGATACAATCTATATATTTCAGCAACTGCAAGTTTAAAAAATTAAAACACTTTGTGAAATAGTTAACCTGGCCATTACATACACTGAGGCATGGCCTGATTGCATGCAGACATTTTCCCTTTAATCAATAAGACCTAAGATTCAGCAGTGATTGTAATAAAGTACTTATAATAGTCAACAGACAACTTGGATGCATTAAGAAATCCTTTATAAGTAGACATGAACAAGGCATAATGCTACTGAATAAAACACATAAGACTGCACTTGTATTATTGTACATCAGTGTGGAGTCCATACTTCAAAAGAGACGAAGAAAATATAAAGAAGGAGCAGCACAAGGCAACTAAATTCTTAACTAGATTAAGGGACTATTCCTATCAAAAAGAAAATAAACTCGGACTTTATACTCTGAAGGACTGTTTCTCAAGTTTTATTTCAATGTATAAAATTCATTTGAATTATTACATTGTGCATTTTGGTTTCATATAAAAATATGCATATTTGACAATCAGACAGCAAGAAAATGATACAACTATCATTGTACAAACAGTAAATGACCCAGTATCAAATATAAAAAGATCTTTATCTAAACCTAAGTTTACACAGGACCATACTAAAAAAACTTTGCTATTCCATAGATCACTTTTTTGTCTGGCAATTTCATTAGGTAAACAAATCTTTCTCTTTCATTTTAAAAGACATGCAAAAAGTAATGGTTTTAGTAAGGAATTTCTTTCATCTTGCAGGGTATCACGGTGCAAAATTAAATGTTGTATTGTTATCAAGGACTCTTTATTGCACAAGCATTCTTTCATCACCTTCTTATGTATCCCAATGTTAGAAATAAGTGGAAAATATCCCTATAAATTGCCAAGTCTTCATTTACTACAGTATGTGCCATCCTGTGGGATTCATTCCCACAGTATAATAGATATTGTTTAATTTCTCCATGCCCCTTTCTCTTACTATGTATGCCATTACTGTTAATATGATGAATTCTATCAACATCTTTTTGAATACATTTATCTCATATCCTATTTAGGCATTCAGATGCAAATGCAGAGGGATTTGAACATACTGGGCTGGATATTCAAAAGGGTTGTGCCACGCGCAATAGGGTTGCACCTGCGCAAGTCCGAAATTGCGCCATTCTGCCATATTCAGCAGGGGGCAGTTGCGCCCCCCAAGTCAAGCTGAGCAACAGCGCAATGCTAATGAAGGCATGCTGAACCAGAGGGGGAGGAACCATGCAAAAACTGCACAGCCCGATATTCAGCGGTTGTGAGAGGTTGTGCAGCTTAACCCCAACCTGCGCCCTGCACAACTTTGAGCAAAACAAAAGGAGTAGTTGACTGATGAAGAGGGGTGGAACCTTATGTGGGGTCATGAATCTATGCCAGACTCCTGAATCCAGTGAACCAGATGAGACCCACCCCTTGAGGGGATTGAACAAGGGACCTGATGCATTTCCTGTACCCCCAGAGGCCCAGGGTGGAGTGGGGGTACATGCTGTTTCCTCTGATTCCCGGATGGAGAATGATTTGAAGGCCGAAATTAGAGATTTACGGGAAATGGTGAGAGAATTGAAACAAACTGCTTCCAACCCCTCCAAATTTGGGGGACCTGAGTTATCTGGAAACCAACGACCTAGTTCAGAGGAGCCCTCCAGAACCCCCGACGCCTCCCAGCAAGTGAGATATCTTTACCCAACAAAGACCCCCAAGATACTAAGTTCTGCTACCACTGTGGGGGGATGGACACTTTCAGACTTAGTGCCAGTTACCAGAGAAGTTAGGGAGGGTCAATAGCAGGCTAGTATTCTGGCATCGCAAGGCCTATACCAGACCCCAGGGAGGGCCTCCTCAGAAGAGTTTTGTTACCTGGGCCAATGCCCAAGCAACCTCCAAAACAATGCCCCCTGAATGGTCTGACGTGGTGGGTCCCTCAATGGAGACTACTGTGAGAGTGGATGGAGTACCCACCCGGGCTGTGTTGGACAGTGGTTCCCAAGTGACCATTATGTTTCAGGACTGGTATCGGAAACACTTGCCTGAAGTGCCTCTGCAGCCTTTGGATGGACTACATGTTTGGGGACTGAGTGATAAGGCCTACCCTTATTTTGGGTATATCCGGATCTAGTTGTCTTTCCCTACTTCTGTGGTTGGGGTGGCCGAACAAGTGGAAACCCTGGCATTAGTGTGTCCCCCCACTGTACCATATAATGGGTAGCCCCTGTTAATCTGAACAAATGCTCACATGATTGGTCGTTTAGCACAGCTGTGCTTTGAAAAACAGAGATCCAGGACTGGGTGAGCTCTCAGAATTCCAGCCTTGATTCAGAAGGCCTACGAGACCCAGAGAAAGGCCAGCCAGGCGGAACCCGAAGGCCCAGTGGGTGTTGTCTGGAAGAAGGATCCAGAATCCTTGTGTAACCCCCTTGTTACCCGGGGTTACTAGAATCCCAGTAAGACCTAGTGGTAGGCAGGGAAGGCAGCCTATGAAACTCCAGTTAAATGGGTTTCACATATGTCTCACTCTGTTCTCAGTCTCAGCTGAGACTGAGGGATGACATCACCAATAGAACCATCGCAGCTGCATGAGCCACATTAGAATCTGCAGCAAGGGAGTTGGTATAGAACGTTGGGAAATTTTAAGCAGAGTCAGTCAATTCAGTGTGGAGTTGGTGTTGGGAGCTTGCTGTGAAAGCAGCACAGCAGCTCAGCGTAGGCTCTAGGAGCCTCAGCCCTGACAGAGGGCTACTTTTAGGTAAAAAGGGTGTGTGTCTCCACCAAAAGAGAGACACAGAAGATAATTGAAGTGGTGGAGACTGCTGTTTTCGGGTCTCAGTGCCCCCTCCCTCCGGGGATGGGAGCAGGAAAGGGTTCCCTGCAGATTCCTAGGGCAACCCCCTAGTTCTGCTAGTAATGGAGAAGCTGCTATTTGTTCCAGAGTTTATTTGGGGAACAAGAAGACTTGTGAGTCACCTGTAGGGCACCTGCAACATGAAGAGGTGAGTGTCTGCTCTTCCTGAAAGGGCCTATGTTTTTCACCCTGGGACTTGTGTGACAATGTGGGGATTGAACTACTAAAATAGTGGGAAGCCTAGAGTAATGGGCTAAGCAACAGGTAAAAGTAGGTTCAAGTCCAGAGCTTGTTGGGATGAAAATGATATGTAGAGGAGATGTGACAGACATCTACCCAGGAATCTACATTTGCAAGTTTTCAGGGAAGGAATTGTTTAGTTTCCAGAGAAATGGCCGGGTATGGGCTGTGAGAGCTGGAGATGGGAGACCCCCATCTTTAGTGACCAGGTCCACCTCTAGGATTTGTTCTGTGGATTTACTTTACCTCAGGCACTTGGCCATAGTGATGAGGGAAGTACCCAGACGTGGATTGGAAGGAAAATTCCCAGGAGTCAAGGCTCAGTAGTGGTTTGGGAGCCACAACAGGATAATTGGTTCATTCCAAACTGGACTGCGGATCAAGTGGCCGACGGGGGAGCTGGACCAGTGGGGAAAACCCAAGTAGTGTACAAGTCGGGCTGTGTACCCAAAGCTGCGTGCAAGTCCGGGCTGTGTGCCTGGTGGATTTAGAGCCTGAGGGCTGGAAATAGCGATAAAGTGTTCTGTTGTCTCTAATCTGCATTACCAGGAATGTAGCCCCGTGGGGGTCCATCTATGCTTTGTTTGTTCAGCTTGTATGTGAATAAAAGCCACACTGGAGAATCCCATTCCTGGTTCTGGACATTACAGTTATTGCTTCCTTTGTTCGGATTTACTTGGGTGCCCCGTGCAGAGTAGCCAAACCTAGGTCCCCTGTGCCGAGTAACCTCATCCTCCCCGAACCCAGTCCCCACCAGGTACTGCTGTCAGCTTCAACAGCATGCCACCTGTCATTTTGCTAAAAAGGCAGTGGTGAGGGGGTTAAACTTGCTGCTAGCCCCAAATGCCCAATGTGTTCTACAGGGAGAGGTCCGGATTAAAAAGGATGTTAAGAACAAAATGTTGATGCTGGATGCACCAGGCGATGGAAAATTGCCCGAGGGGTTGTTAGTTAAACCCAGCATTTTGCCTGCTAGAGCCCATGCTTTTGCCAGAAGAGTAATGGTTCAAGTGCACAATGTGTCTGATTGAGAGATTCGAGTGAAGCGAAGTTGCAGTCTGGCCACGGTGCACTGTGCGGATACTGCTGTTCTGCCTAGCAACAAGACTTCTGGAAGGAGTGACTGAGTGACCCCTGATCTGTTTGATTTCAGTGACTCCCCACTGCCAGCAGAATGGAAGAAAAGGATCAGTGAAAGGCTCGCCAGAGGAAGCAGGTGTTTTCCTTGAAGGAGTGGGATGTAGGATGCGTGCAAGGAGCTGAGCACAACATTCGGCTACAGGATGAGAGACCTTTCTGTGAGCGATCTCGACGCCTGGCCCCTGCTGATATAGATGACATGAGACGACACCTGCAGGAGATGCTCGCGGCTGGGGTGATACAAGAGTCTAGAAGCCCCTATGCTTCACCTATTGTAGTAATGAGGAAAAAGAATGGAACTGTTCGGATGTGTGTGGATTACCACACTTTAAACAGGCGAACCATACCAGATCAGTATACCATGCCACTCATTCAGGATGTCTTGGACTGTCTAAATGGTAGTAAGTGGTTCTCCGTGTTAGACCTTCACAGTGGGTACTACCAGATCCCGATGGCTCCTGAGGATCGAGAGAAGACTGCTTTCATTTGCCCACTAGACTTCTACGAGTTTATGTGGATGCCCCAAGGGATCTCAAGTGCCCCTGCTACTTTCCAGTGCTTGCTGGAGCATGCTGTGGGGGACATGAACTTGCTCGAGTGTTTTGTCTACCTGGATGATGTTACAGTGTTTGAGAGCTCCTTGGAGGAATATGAGAGCAGGTTATTCAAAGTCCTGGATTGACTGGAAGATTTTGGTCTCAAGTTGTCTATAGACAAGTGTCAATTCTTTCAAACATCCGTGAAATATGTGGGGCACATAGTATCCACTGAAGGCATAGAGACTGACCCCAGTAAAGTGGAAGCTTTGACTACCTGGCCTCAGCCAAAGAATTTGAAGGAGCTGCAAAGGTTCCTAGGGTTTTGTGGTTATTATAGATGATTTATCAAAGTTCTCGAGTGATCCACCCTCTACTCAACCTTACTCAAGGGTATCCTCCAACCCACAAAAAGTATAAGAAAGCTGTGCCCTCTGAGACTGAGAAAAAAATATTTCCGTCCAAATGATGTGTTTGGAACCCGCTGGACTGCTGATTGTGAGACAGCATCCCATGATATTATATCTCAACTTACTCAAGCCCCAGTGCTGGCCTATGCTGACCCTGCCAGGCCATACATTCTTCATACTGATGCCAGTCTGCAAGGATTGGGGGCCATATTATATCAAGAGCACACAAATGGTCTAAGGCCCATAGCATTCACCAGCAGGAGCCTAACTCCTTCAGAGAAGAACTATCCAGTGCATAAGCTAGAGTTCCTGGCCTTGAAGTGGGCCATTGTTGATCAATTTCACGACTACTTGTATGGTGCTAAGATATTGGTGAAGACTGATAACAATCCCCTAACCTATGTGCAGACCTCAGCTAAGTTGGATGCCACTCGCCATAGGTGGCTTTCTGTGTTGTCTACCTACGACTATGCTGTTGAATACAGAGCAGGCCTGAACCACATAGATGCTGATGTTCTCTCCTGGAGGCCTGTGTCCCGAGACAACTGGGTCAGGTTGTCAGAACCTGACATTAGAGCACTTTGCCAAAAATTTGACAAGGAGTAACAGGTGTCTCCTGATGCTGTGGATTGCATGGTGGATTGTTTGGGGCCATCTGCTGCTTACTGTCATTTCTCTGCATTAGACACTAGTTCATTACCCCAGTTCAATAATGATAGTCTCCGGCTAGCTCAATCCCGAGACCCCATGATAAAAACTGCTCTGGAGGCTCTGTTCGAGGGGAGAGATGTGTCAAAACTACGTTCCACTGACTTGAGAACTGCCCTGTTATACAAAGAAGGTCCCAAGTTGAAACTGCTTAATAGACTATTATACAGAGAGACAGTAGATAAAGAGGGGCAAGTAGACAAACAACAATTGGTGCTGCCCAGTGCTTTCAGAGAACTGGTGTTGAGGTCCCTACACAATCACATGGGACACCTCGGCATAGACAGAACCCTTGACTTGGTGAGGTCCCGGTTTTATTGGCCCAAAATGGGTGCTGATGTGGAACAGCATATCAGGACTTGTAGCCGATGTTTACAAAGAAAGACCCTGCCCCAGAGGGCTGCCCCCAGGTTAACATCACTACTAGTGTTCCCATGGAGTTGGTCTGCATTGATTTTCTGAGTCTAGAACCAGATCAGAGAAACATCAGCAATATATTGGTAGTTACTGATCACTTCACCTGGTATGCACAGGCTTTCCCCACTAAAGACCAGAAAGCAACCACAGTGGCTAAAGTACTTGTTGAGAATTTCTTTGTCCACTATGGGGCCCCTCAAAGAATCCATTCCGATCAGGGGAGAGATTTTGAGAGCCGCTTGATTAAAGAAATGCTATCCTTATGGGGGGTACGAAAGTCAAGAACTACTCCTTATCATCCCAAGGGGGATCCTCAGCCTGAAAGGTTTAACAGCACTTTGTTTGACATGTTGGGCACCCTGCAACCTAAAGATAAACCTAGATGGAGCCAGCAGATTAGCACCCTGGTACATGCTTATAACTGTACCAAAAGTGATGCCACTGGATTTTCCCGGTATAGACTGATGTTTGGGAGTGAAGCTAGACTGCCTGTGGATGTATGTTTCGGGGTCTCTCCTGATGGGGTTCAAGCAGCTAATCATCTATAGTATGTGCAGAAGTTGAAAGCCCAACTAAATCATCCCTACCAACTAGCCCAGACCATGGCTGCTAAACGAAACCTGGCCAACAAGGAACGATATGACAAGAAAGTGAAAGCAATGGAGCTGAGAGAAGGGAATAGTGTAATATTGAGGAGTCTGGGACTTCATGGCAAGCATAAGATCGCTGACAGATGGCATCACCTCACTCATATTGTTGTGGGAAAGCTGAAAGATTTACCTGTATACAAAGTGCGGCCTGAGAACAACTCAAAAGATGTGAAAACTATACACAGAAATCATCTGCTGCCAATTGGACAGATTTTGATAGAGGCTGAACCTCCCAATGCCCCCCCTCTGGGCCTGTTACTAGATCCTCTGCCAAGAAAAAACTAAGACTGGTTGATTCCTCCGAAATTAAACTAAAGAGGCCTTCTCAACCCCCCTCTGTTGAAATTGATTGCCAGTCTATATCTGAGGACAGTGAGAATAATCCTGAGTACTACCCCTCTTATGAACTGAGCCAGTTGTTTAGGGACAACCCCCTGATCAACCCTGGGGATGAAGTTGGGTTTCCTGGACTGTCTGAGCCCCCAGCTTTGTCTCTGGAGCCAATGCTCCCGGAGGGAGAAGTGAATGGTATTAAATCCAAAGATATAAGCTCATTGGGACTGACTGAACTGTCTGATTTCTCATATGAAGGAAGTGATGTGGGGGAGGCAACTGGTGATATGCCAGAGCAAGAAGAATATTCTGAGTGCCCGGATAGTTCCCCAGCAGTACCAGAACTGTCTCTAGCTGAGCCAAGTAGGGTGAGTTCTGGAATAGAGGGCCCTGTCCCCGAAGGTACTACGGGCTCTGGGTCCCCCCCTCCTGTAGAGGTTTCCCTGACCAACCCAAGTGGGGCTGAAATGGAGTCGGAGCCTTCAGAAATTTTATCTGAGACCCCTAGACGGACTGGCCGAGAAAGTACGGCCTGTAGTGAGATTGAGCTATGAGTCCCTGGGTCAGCCTGTGGATCTGCCTCTGAATGTGGTCCATAAAGGGGTGTATGTGTCCCCAAGCTCTTTGCCCAAACTAAGCCTGGGAAATGATTCCAGATTGCTGGTATCGCCCTCTGAGTATGGTGCCCTCGCCACATTTAGCCCCCAGGTAGCTGATAGGGAAGGGCCCCCTCTATCCAGGTTTCATGGGCAGGAAGTAATGACCTGATGCTAAAAGAAAAAGGTTGTCTGTATGTGTAATATTGTATAACCAATAGTGAACTGTGTAATACAGTGCCAATGTACGTAACAAAAGGTCTGATGTCTGTCAGTTTAAAACTATTTTGCCTTAAAGTGATTTAAGGGTAACTACTTGACGCGGATGCCAAATTCTTTCCAGGCCAGGAAGGGTGTAAACCCCTACAAATGGGGGTTCCTAAAAGCCTTCCCGGAGCTTGCCTAAGTGCTCCCTGCCTAACTGGCATTCGGCGTAAGGCCGCTTAAATGTGGGCACAGTGAGTGCTTTTAGAGCCTCTGGTACTGTCTCTTTAAGAGCTGCCTGCTTGCAGGCTTTACCAGTTTGTGTAGGGGGACTGTGGGTTTACTGCTCGAATCCCACTTGAGTTGCAGTTTGAATTGCTCCATTCTGCAGTTGCTAAGAGAGCAGAGGGAGCTTGGTTAAAAGATGTAACTGTTTGCTGGAAAATATGTAGTGCCATCGCAAAAATGTAGTTTGTTTAACCTGCCTTATTTGCAGCTGGGACTCTGTGTGTTCAGCCCCTCCATTTTGGACCTGAACTGATGATATGGGCCAATTGGGGAAAGGGGCCTTAAAATGGAGACCGCTGGAGCCAATTAGAATTTGGACTTCCACTGGGAGCTTGCCTGAAGGGGAATATATGGTAGGTGCTCCTGGGAAGTGTAGTTTGGACCCTGGCGCCTTTTTGCACCAATAGAGGGCATATGGAGTGACTGACAAAACAAAGCAGCCAACCGGAGCCCTGTGGAGGAGAGGAAACTACCCTGCAACTGTCCTGGAGGGGCAGAGTCGTTGGTGATCGTGAAGGTAGAAGGAGCTCTGGCTCCTGCGCTGTGGAAGTCTTTGCATGGGAAGCGCGTATGGCAGGCCAAGAAGTTGGGCGATAGCATCGCCAGAAGGAGCAGACAAGACCCGTAGAGGAGTGCAGGCAGAGGAGGCTGTACATTTACAGCTACCTACCAGGCTCACCCTGTAGAGGACCGGAGAATCTGCTTCAATCGCGTTCGGTCTGTCAGGACATGTGAAGCTGCGTTGTTTTTGGCCCGTTTATTGCAGTGAAAGTGATCGGGAATATAAAGCAGCTACCTTGTATGGTACCCCTCTGCTCTTTATATAAATGTGTGGAGAAGTGTTTGGATCTCAGGCTCAGTCCTGCGAGTGGTGTGAGAGCGATCTTTCTGCAGGAGTCGTGAGTACTGAATCAGGGTAGCTCCCTGTCAGATGTTCATTGAGAGGGCAAGCTTTGTCTGGCTGCTTTACTGGCTACACGAACTGAGCCTGCTGGTTCTGCTTAATCCATTTAGGTATCAAATGTTTGTTTTCTGCTTCAGGGCCCCAACCAGCTGCACCGAATAGGCTAGCCTTCTATTGCCTGGGTACCCAGAGACAGCGACTGATAGGTTTGGCCTGTGCACAGTGCCCTATGTATATATATATTAGAGTGTTAAGTTAGTCAACCTGATCTTCCCCTTCCTTGTTACTCTCCCCTTAATAAAGGTATACCGTTTGAACTGTGTGTTTGTGCTTCCCCTTTGTGCATGGGTTATTGTATAACTGCACCTTATTTTACCGGGGGTCCTCAGCACCAAGTTGGCCATCCTGGCCTCGGGGTAAGTGTAAGTCATAACGATAGTGTGGGAATTGCTGGTGAGTCACTAGTGGGAAGAAACGGGGGTTGCAGTGACCCAGAGGGCTGTGACCAGGTCATATCTGACTGTTCCAACCCCAACCTCTGGGTGGAGGCACCCGCCATTGGACCTAGGCCCCTCAACCTGTCAGTAGTCAGGCAGGGGTAGTAGCCCTTGGGATAGTGCCACCTGGGGTTTACATAAGCATGACACCCCTGAGAAAAGGATCTCCCTGGTGGGCTGGAGGCACTGCCTGGATCATCGCTTGGTCAGTAAGTGCTGGATAGTCAACTGTAAAAGGGCCAACAAAGCAGAACAGTCTGAGAAACCTCATATCCTCCTAATAACTAGCAGTGAATGGGTGCCTGTGGTGGAGGTTGCTGTCAGAAAAAGGGGAGACAGGAACCACACCCACTGTGGACAGCTGCTACTCTGCATGAAGCTGCACAAGCAGTGGACTGATAAAAGAAGCTCCCCCCACTGAATTAGTTTCTGCTGCTAGCTGGGACTTGGAAAATTGATACCTAGCTCTGAACCATACCTCTCAACCTCCTGCCTCATAAATCAGGGACAAGGCTTAAAAAAATCAGGGACAAAGGACAAAAATCAGGGACACATCTTCAAAATTAGAGTTATCCACCCAGAAAGCTGGTAGAATATGGGGCTTAGTGCTAAATGCATTTTCTAAAGAAGAACAAGTCTGTAACTTTAATGCTTGACATTGTTTTGTGCTTACAGTCCCCACTGTTTAGCCACAAAAACACAAATTTTAGGAGGGACAGAGTAAAATTTTGAGGCAAAATCGGGGACATCCCTGAAAATCAGGGACACTTGAGAGGTATGCTCTGAACTGTTTCGAAAACCACATCCATAGCAGAGACGCCTAGTACTGGCTTGTGTGCATGAAAGGAACATAACCTATGGTCTGATGGAGTAACCACTCTTCACCTGACTATGAACTGAGGACTGAAAACATCCTGTTTTGCTGTGGGCTGTTCCAAATGAACAGTACGTCCTCAGAAATAGGCACATGGTACTGAATCATTTACTGAAAGGAATGAAGCCTATGAACTGAAGGGGAAACCACCCTTCATGTGGCTGTCACAACAGAGGTGGCCGACCAAACCAATATACACCGAGCAGCATTGCCAGGCTGACATTACATGCCCATAAAGCCCTGAGGGGAACTCAGAAAAGGCACCTCATTCATAGATACTGTGAGCAGAGTGCAGGCCTGGCCACATATCATTGTCCTTGACCTGAGCAGCTGACCAGAAGATGCTATAAGATAATTTCTCCTGAGCATCAGGCATGAAGCATGATGCCATAGGGTGAGATGCAAACCCCTAAAAATAAAGGAAATCATTGAGGCTAAACATTAATGCATGTCCGATCAGGACAGCCATGACATGGTCACTGTGGACCATTTCAGAGCTAGCCTGTACACAGAGACGGTAAGCTGCAAATAAAACCTTCCAAGGCCCTTTATGGCCCACACAGCACTGAAGCATTATACTAATACAGGGACACAGGCCACTCCACCTCCTTCAGGCTACAGCGTAAGGGGGTACTTTCTGCTCGGATTATGGTTATACCCCCTAATATCCTCCTCATGTCTTGTCATCAAGGTTAGAGGATGCCGGAAAATTAGATGAGCTGATTCACTCTGCAATGGTGCACCTGGATGTGCCTGTAGGGACCCCTTCCTAACCAAAGGGGGCCATGTATACTCAGGTGTCTACACAGGATGGACCTGCAGATCACTGATGGATAATCTAGTATCCTCAGCACAAGAATAAACAGAACAAAGTGTAACTCAGCTTTACCAATGCCAACAGTACCACAGGTGCACCCTCATCCCAGCTTGATGGTCCAGCCAAGAGGGACTGACAGAATTAAATTGAGTTACACAGTGTGAACAACATGACCCCTGTTTGAAAGGCCTCCTAGTGCTTCTGCAGGTCCTACAGCTATTATCGTTGGTCTGTGAAAGCCATGGTGCCGCTATGACTACCCAAAAAGGAATACATTTTTGTTTCTTATGTCAGAGTCCCACATCATGTCTTCTCACTCCCATACTCAGAAAGTGAACTGGAGAAAACACATGACCGTACCATGCAGTTCTACTCATTGGGAGGACCCAGAAAATCCGGTTGATCATATAACACAGAAATACAGTGACATGAACCAGGGACACATAATGGGTCTATAAATTATTATTGAAACGTTCTAAAAATCTGAGATGGGCAATGATCCTTTGGTGTCCTGCCTATTAATTACCAAGCCATCAAATAATGCATACAAACACAGGCTCCAGCAGCTCCATCTCCAAACGTACACATAAAACTCTGGCAGTAATACTTGTCCAAGTGTGAATAGTTTGCAAGACTGAACAACATGCAGCTACTCTGTTATAGATGGTACCCGGGTCAATATAGCACTGCTGGAACAGTGCAGGAGTAACCGCACTACAGAAAGTGTTAAAGTTTGTACAGCGACAGGGGGGTTTTCAGCATTGGGGAATAACCACTACCCCTGTAGCTGTACGCTCTGATGGGGGAGTGTTAAGGAGGCTGCTGGTGCGGTGCCACGGTGGAGTGGCTAGGGCACCAGCACCCGGTGGCATAGGGGGACTGGGGCCGTAGTTCAGTTCCCCCCAGGTCCCATAGTGTTGTGACTTTTTTTTATTTTACTTAAAAAGTGAATTTTCCCCCCTCCAGTGTTTCACCTTATCACCAAAGGCCACATCCCCTTACAGTTAGTTATATTAAGTCTGGGGGATGGAGCCCCCCCCCACAAAAAACATGATAGTGCTATTTGTTTCAATGGTTTGCACTGTTTCTGTTGTGGTGTGTGTTTTTCCCCAACCTTATTTCAGCACACACCATTTATGTGTTTTGCACTGTTTCATCCATGACGTTATGACCCTGTACCATTATAGATTGTTATAGCAGTCTTACTTACTGTGCCTGTACTGCATCAACTGGCATTCCATTGCCAGTCTGTTGTCTTGGCGCCATCTCCATTAATGACCCCTGCCAGTCTACTCTGGCTGACCAGAGCTCCTGAGGCTGACCATAATGGAAACTGGGGACAGTCGCTACCCTCGAACAGTGAGACACCCAGCTGCTCACACCATGCACTGCTGGCCCTCGGTAGTGTACCCCTGCCAGATATAAAGACAGTTGTTAGCATCCCCCTGCAAATGCCTGGCAGGCTCCATTAGGCAGAAAAACAGGGGTGCTGTATTCTGAGGGGGCATATGACTGATGTCAAGCAAGGCACATGATGTCATCACGTAGAGGCGTACCTCACTTGAGCAGGACCCCGCTCACCATTGGAGAACCCCCCCCTTTCCCTGCCAGAGAAGTGCTAAGCGCTTGAGCTGAAATGGAAGCCAGACAGGAAAAAAACAAAAAGCGCTCAAAACTCTGCAACAAGGGCTCTGTCTTAAACTCTGGGAGTTGGAGCGCTGTAGTGAGTGAAAGAGAAAAGATGCCTTGGGAAGGGCATCTAACAGGGGTCAAAAACTGAAAACAAAACAGAACAAAACAAGGCACCCAAAGCACTCAAATACAAACTGACTAGGGGAGGGGCTATCATACGGAGCACTATCAGACACAACGGAACTGCAGAAGAGCTGCATCACGTTTTTTTCATGGGGGGGGATGTCTCAACTTAAAGGGGAACTGTCATCAAAAGGGTTTCTTAATGTCTGAAAGACCATAAAGAGCTAATTTGAGTGAGCCATTGTGTTTAAATGTGTCTTTGCAGTCCAGAGTTATTCATATATAAATCAGCCTGTAATTAAGGGCTGGGGCCCTCATATGTTTTAGGCTCGTGACAGGAAATGATGTCGCCGAGGATCTTGGCCCTCCATTGATTGTAGGTTAAATAGGAAATTATCTGTTTTATTAATTGTGTTTTAAGGTGTTTTTACAACACTTTCTACATTTATAATAATTGTTTTGTACGTGCATTGAAACTAATGAGTTATCACCCTTACATTTCAAACTGTTAGTAAAAATAATCCATCTTTAGTGTTGCTTTAACCTCTGGCTATACTGCCAACTAATCATCAAAAACTACACATCTCAAGGCTGGCATTGTGGTGCCAACAGGTATTGGGCCCCATATCAGGATTTCTAAACCCTGTCTGTGTTCATCTCATTACAGATTTCTGGGGCTGCCACGGCACCAACTTCTGTCTTTTTCCATTCCCTCTCTTACAGCCTTTTCTCTTACAATTTTGGGTGTGAACTCAGGTTTACAAGATGCAAATGTGGCTACGTACCTACTGGCCTGGCATCATGGGGCCAGCCTTGAAATGTGAAGTTTTTGATTATTAGCTGGCAGTACGGCCTCGAAGTTAAAGCAAAGAGCTGTGAACAAGCTTCATACATCCAGCAGAATGGGTTTGGATTCCATCATGCTCTACTTGTATGTTATGTGACCAGAGCAAGTCACAACCTCCCTGTGCTCCCAAAACACACCCAGGAACAAGCTGTAGCTGTGTGCCTTTCCTTGACAAAGACAGTAAAAACAATCTGAGCATGTGTTATGATTCTGAAAATATTATGCTCTCTCTATCCAGATTTGACTTGAAAAGAAAATAATTGGACACCATTACTTGTTTATTAATTGCAAAACAAATGAAACGAAACATGGAGTAGGGAAGTGGGGAACCACTAACTGACTGATCCTCTCCTCAGACAAATAAAATGGCCTTACTTGAGGCACCAGGCTATATGCACGATTTGTTGCAGACCTACAATGCAAACACCCTACAAGGCAAGTTGTCTCCATCGAGGCATTGTAGGCACTGGAATGGAAGTTAACTAGCAGGTTATTCAGTTTGAAAGCCTCAGCTTAACAGGCATGATTTCTAAATTTAGGGCTGCTGCTTTTGACCAGAAACCCTAACCTGCCCAGTCATTACACCTTCATAACCAAAAAATAAAAAATCTTCTGGAGAGTTCTTCTGGGCTGCTACCCCTATCTGGTATAGCAAAAAACTGAAGGGAATGCAGCTGGAATGTACCATGTGGGGGGGTCTGTGCTGAGGTCTCAGCTTTGCCATTCCCCATATGCATTAACTACCTTCCCCATTTACAGTGTGGAGTGATACAGAAAGATCTGCCACTGAGCCAAAATTTGCTGATTGTGGGTTCACCCATTCCGCAGTGACAGGCATGTTGCCGACGCCAATTATGTCACAGGCAACATGCCATCTAACATTTACAGCGCCAGGTATTATGCCTACTGTTAGTTACAGTGCCAAATCGCTGTTCTGGAAAACAGTCAGCTTTTATGGGGGACTCACCCCCTCCCCCCCAAAACATATATATATAACCTTCTCCAGGGCAGGCATGGCATGAAGGGCACAGAAATTGTGTCGGTGCCCAACACCACAAGAGTGCGGGGCAATCTAAAATCAAGATTGCACCATCACTCTTGCCCTTTTTGCGGTGACAACATTATCATGCTGTAATGCTGTTGCCATGCCAACTGGATACATTGATTGTGTCCCAGGGCAGGGTCTCTCACCCAGATCTCAACTCCCTACATTTATAGGCATGGTTCCTGAGGAGTTAGAATGCTCAAATTTAAACCCTTCAAATAAGGTCCAAGAAATTTTGAAAGTTCCTAGAAAGCCAACAGCCAGGAACATGTATGTTTCAGAATGGAAACTCTTCAGTATTTGGTGTGACACTCATTATGTCACTGCAAAAAATTTGTGGACATATCAGTGAGTTTGGATTATCTTGTACACAGTATTGGACAAGTTACGTTTTATATGACTTTCTATTACTTTTGGAAACTTGTTTCAGAAAGCTCTGCACAGTCACTAGCAAGGACGGAGAAGTACCGGAAAAAGTAATACACCTTACAGTTACAATTACTTATGTCTTTTTATACAAAAGAAATACGTAGATGTAACTGATTATGTTTATTTGAAAGTAACTAGTAACTAACCTATTATTTTCAAAATGTAATCTGTTATTGTTATTTATTATTTTTGTATAAAAAGAAATAACTACAATTGTAAGGTGTATTATTTTTTCTAGTACTTCTCCATCCTTGCTAGTGACTGCACACAGCTTCCTGGAACAAGTTTGCAAACATACTAGGAAGTAATAGAAAAACTAACTTACCCACCACTGCTTGTGCACTTAAAGGCACAGCAGCTACAACCATCACATCTTAAAAGATATTTTGTGACTTTCTCTGCTTTTAAATCTACAGGGGGAGAAAAAGCCCTTGCAGCTCATCCTGTGTTTAGTAGGTGTTCCAATGCCTTGAATGATTTGTATCTCTCTGCAAGAGAACCAGTCTCACCATGGGATTTGAGCCTGGTACTTCCACAACTCATAAAGCCACTATTTTAACCCTTGGGCTGCCAACAGAATTAGGATGTATAAGAATTATGGACTGATATTTCAATGTGTGGCACAGCAAAGGTTGACCCATGTCTTCATCAGAGCTCAAATATGTGACCTGGAAAACCATGTTTTTCATGGCCATTACTTCTGCAAAAAGAGATAGTGAGTTGCAAACACTGGGTACAGACCCTAATTGTATGGTATTTCATAAGGATAAGGCACTGCTCAGAACCAATATGAAATTTCTGCCAAAGGTCATGTAAGCCCCAGTAGGACAGGTATCCTTCCATTACCTTTAGGGGACAGGGGACTACTAAGTCACACTGCTACCAGGTTGCCATAGACATTTGCAGTGGCTCATGGGTCCTTTTCTCTTTCACTAGTAAGGGGATGATATCTAAAAAGAAGAAATAGCATGGTGCCTCCACCCAGAGAAAGATTAAAATCAGTCTGGTGACTGGTCAGTACAACCCCCTGTGAAGCGGTACCTTCCCCACTGCCCCACTGTGGTCACCCACCTGCAGACCCCAGCCAAATACAACCAGTCTGTCCCAATAGCATTCACTGTAACTAGTGAGTCAGTAATGACATATTTCACAATTAAGTTCAACTCTGTCTTATGTTGTGCAACTCTAAAAGTAGAAAAAAGGGATTAGTGCAATTGATTCACAAATGTGACATGGTACTGTATAGCCAGGCTTTTCTTCCATTGCCCCAAGGTGCCCTACATAGGCAGGGACATTAAAACACTTCTGGGCACAACCTGCATGCGGCCTGCCCCCACACCACAATCCCAGTACTGTACTACATGGTACTCCTGTACTGGAGGCTGCCCCCTCTTCCATCTGGTACTAGGACATGCCCCTTTAACATTATTAGAGCTCCCTTAGTAGTAGTTGCTGGGCACATAGAATTAGATTGAAGCAGGCCCACTGATGTTGCCACTGGTTGGCAGGTGGTGGTGCACTGTAAGTGAGCCACATGCTCTGTTATAAACCCCAAAACCCAAAGGCCCTGCAATTGCTTAAAACGGCTTTGAAACCTGCAACATGAGATACTTGCAAGATCCTGGTCCAATAATCAAGTGTAAGAATACAATTCCCAAATCACACAGTTCACTGTCTTTGGAGCAGGGCAAGCCCCCATCTTACTCATGGCTCCTGGTCGGATCACTCCATCCTTTCCCTGCAAGCCTCTGGAACTCTGATCTCTGCAGTCTGTCTCAATTAGCTGGACTGCCTTTCTGGTCTCACTTTACTTGCTTTCCTGCATGGCCTTCACTCACTTTGTCTGAAGATTCGGCTATTTCTCTTACTCTCTAACTGCTGTGTGCCTGTTCTGACTCGCATATCATGGCTTTTAATCCCTCTGGATGGTTGCTGCCAAAACTTACTGTGGGGCCTTCTAATGGACCCCACAATAGCCTTGCTGTAGCTTCTCAGCTCTCTCTGTCTTTTTCACTGTTCCTTACTGGAACTTCAGCATTGTCCCTCATCCTGGCTAGCATGTAAATACCACTCTTTTGCTCACCAAGAACTAAAGTTTTTTTTCTCCTTGTTTATTTTTCAAAGATGCTTAGTCTGTGATTGCACAGATTGAACTCTCTGTCTGGACAGCAGTTCTGCCTCTCCGTGACCTCTCACAGATCTGATCTAATTCAGTGTAGCTCCTGCTTTTTCATCCATGAATCTCCAGCTTCCATTGACTCAGCAGTCTGACAATTACTGTATATGCAGGCAGTCCTGGAGGTCCATTACTTGATTGTCTAATGGCCCACAAAAAGAGCACAAGAATCACCTAGGCCTCCTGTATTCCAGAGGCCTCTGCACTCTGCTCCAACTAAGTTCCTATGTGGGAGGGCTTCTGCCTTCAAAGTTCAGTGGTCCCCCGATCCAGGTGGCTCTTTGACAGCCAGTGTTGTTGGGGTGGTGATGGCTGATGGCGTTCGATGTGTGATCGCAGCTGCGTTACTATAGAGTGCAGGAAGCACTGAAGAAAGCACAACTCTGCAGCTTTCTACCTGTCCCCTGCAGTACAGTTCCAGCCAAGGGGTTGGACGGTGCAGAAACATATGAACATACAAAATTTGCCAGCAGAAAAAGGCCATTTGGTCTATTGAGTTTGCTCAATTATGAAGCTAGCAGTCCTGTTCTGCAGCAGTCCAGTTTCGGGCCAGGGGACCCAGGTAAGCTCCCACATTGGGGACGGGGAGTTCCAGTGGTTTCCACATTTTATACAAATCAGTCTGTAACATTGCCTGTGTTGTTTACAAAGCAACATTCCAATGCAGGTGATGGGAAACTTCATAGTCTGGATATAAAGAGGGCTTTTAAGTGTTTACCTGCAAAGAACTACAGTTCAGAACTGACAACAGGCAGCTGTTTGTCATATAGAAAGGCAGTTTATCACTGGATTAACTCTTGCATTGACTTTTGCTGCACTAAAACTGGTAAAGAGTCCCCAAAAGGTCCAAGGACAGATTTCACAAGGGCCACATCTCCAACAGTAGCAACGGTAAGGGGTATACATGGTGGTGGCTAGTGGCTTGTAAAGCAGCCACATGGTCTACGGTACACAGTATGCACACCTTCACCTCTCATTATCTGGGCATCCAAGTCAAAAGGGATGACAGCTTTTGTACTTCTGTACTTCATACCTTTTCCCTAAATAGTTCCAATACTCTGCATTCCAGGTACTGTTTGGAGTCTGCAAATTGCATGACATCATAAAATACTCTCATTGCTAGAAGATAAAATGACTCACCTCAGTAATGATGTTTCTTCTAGAAGCTATATCTGTGAGTCAAACATGCCTTCGATAAAGCATCTCCTCTTCTAGGACCCAAATAAAGCAGGTTCTTTAGTTTCATATATGTAGTATACAGTATATCGAAATTATTTTGTTTCTATTTAAACATTTGAAAATTACTTAACCTCATCATCATTCAACTTTTGCAGTTTTCATAAGTTTTTCATTGAGTGATTTGTCATTTCTTATTACATTTACATTTCTCAATTCATAGTAAACACTAACATAGTTAGGCGGTCACTGCTCTCCAGCTAAAAATCTGCTGTGTGTGTGTGTGTGGGCGGGGGGGGGTGGAGACAGTTGGAACATGACCACATTGCAGAATTGGAACTTTTATGTATTGTACAGGTCCACCTCTGGGGCAACACCTCAGGGTCCAATGATGTAAATTGTATGACACGCAACTATAGTACACTCTCTAGCAGAAACATCAGTACTACTGTGTGTAATTTGTTTTCTTCAGAGGGGAAGGAGTCCACCCAGCAACCAAGCTGCAATAAAAAACAGTCTTCCAGATAGGTTGGCGCCCACTAACAGGCTGGTGTGCAAATACCACAGAGTTCAGATGTTGCATCATGCCAGTCGCATGGTGGTGGCAAATCCCCCCCCCCTTCAGTCTATACCATACATCTGCTTCTGAGAGTCCCCGAGTATGATACGCCATCATCCATCTCCATTGCTTGGTAGTGCTCCAGTGCTCTACCACAATCCACTTCCTAATGCCAAGTCACTCCCTGGTGTCCAGTGGAACTACTCTCCCTTGTACCAGTCCCATTGAATTATAACACTGGACCCACAGTAATCTTCATCTCCATCAGCTCCTCCTACATCAGTAACAGAATTGTGAAACCTCTTCCACCCATGTTTATCAGATTTAAAGGCAGGGGGTGTTGCAATACTCTGCAACCATCTTTTCAATGGTCCGCATGCTTTGTGTACAGCACTGTGGACCATTTGCATTGGTAGCCTGCTCCAATCCCCACATAGTGGCATAGTATCCTGTGACTGTGCAGAGAATGGTTGCAACTTCTGTTGTGCCATCGTAAAGTTAAAACTGATACTATCAGCCAGCCCATTGGCACAGCAGTTGGATTTCTGCTTGCGACACCAGTGACCCAGGTTTGGGAACAGTCCTGGGAGCTGCAGGGCCGGCTGGAGAGAGAAGGCTCGAACATCTGTAGACTGCTTGCCTTCTCTCAGGTGGAGGGGGGAGTATGGACCTGGTGCTTGCTGACTCCTGGTGGAGGCCGGGAGTATGGCAACACGATGGGTCTCGAAGACCTAGAAGGGGCATGGTGAACATTGTCATATGACTTGATGTTCGTGGCACACCACACCCCCGGGAAGCAAAACAGGAAAAATGCTCCATGGCCAACCAGATGATGGCCGCTGGCCTCTGCTGCCACTGAGCTCATGATGCAGCTTAAAGTTCCACCTCAGCAGCACCCGGGGGGAAATGTAGAGTGTGCTGGCTGTCCCCCACCAGCGCCTATCTCCCTCGGAGGAGGGGACCTTTCCAGCAAAGGGACATGCTGGATTACCTGAGGGGGCTGCAATGTGGGATGGAGGTGGCTGGCATCAGGATAGGGGTGCCAGCGAACGATCTAGGTGGCCTGAAGGAGTGGCTGACCAGGAGCAGGGCAGGGAGCCCCCCAAAAAATGATGCTATGTGGGCTTGCGACCATTTAGTGACAGTCACTTGTAACTGTGAATCAGCCACTCCAACTCTCGGTAATTTGTGCTGTAGCAGTACAGGGAGGTGGAAGGCCAGGGGCAGCCAGCCCCGGCTATATCCACAGATTCAAAAGAAACACTTGCACACTAGGACTGGCTTGTTCCTAAATTTTGTAATTCATTTTCTTTGTGAAATAAATAACTGGAACAAAAAAAATTAGATGACAGTATCCCTTTCACTGACTACCTGTGGTGCCAATTATTTATTTCACTAAGAAATGTGATTTAAAAATGTAGGCACAAGCTATTCCTTATGTGAGTCTTTCTTTGGAATCTGTGACTGTGAATTGGGCACCCTGTGTTTCAACTACCCTACTGCTTTATATCCTTCATCCTGGTTTTCTCCTTATAATGCATGGACATGGCTGCAATAATTTCAGAACAACAAAATCCACTCTGAACATAATGTCTCCAAGTCCCATGACTCATGAGTATACTAGCAAAAGTAAACAAGGTACGGCAGCATCCACTAATCGTATTCTGTATAAACAAACTTGCGCTGCGCATGCACGCTTCGACAGACAACATGCGCAAAACCAATTGGGCCATTCTGTGAACTACTTTTTGTCCTCTGTGGGGCACTTCGATGTGAGACCGTATCTCTGTAAGTAAATAATGTTTGTTTATATAGAATAAGATTGGTGGATGGTGCTGTCCTTTGTACAGTTTTGCTGCAATATTAATTTCTCAGATTCTTCCCCCCAAGTGTTATGGCACTAACAAATTTTGCTCCTGGTTACTAAATTTAAGCTTAGTCCCCTTGACCTATCAGACTAATCCCTGGACCTTAAAATCAGATTCTCTCAGCTCTGGCTGACTGTGATTGATGAAGATTTGGATCTGACAGATTAACTTCAAGCTAAAATACTGTTCTCCAATCCCTTTAGGAGTATCATTGAGAATAATGGCAGCCATTTTTAGCATGACACTTGGCTTCTGTTTTAATTTCAAAAGCACTGTTATCTCAGTATTGGCTAACCCTATAAATAAAATATTAATACTGAATTGATGGATTCCGAGGTGCACCCAATCCAAGCTTCTATAACAAGGAGGTAGCAGAAGTCTTACAGTTCATTAGACAGAGTGCCTAGACTGTGAAGAATTGTCAGTTTTAGAGTTCTATGCAAGTGCATCTGTTATACAGTACATGAGGGCCAACAGCCTTATCATTTCATGAAACCATGTCTCTGTTTTTCCTCCATAGATGAAAGACTCTCTAGTTAATCTCCAGAAGGGCATTGGATTACGGGATTATGGGTCTGAACCAGAAGAGAAGAGGAATCGTTACCAATGACTGGCTTGAAACAGGCCGAGAGGGAATATTGTGCAATATATATCTATATATATATATATATATATATATATATGTGTATTTTTATATATATATATATATATATATATATAAATTTATATACAGACAAAAAGGTATATATGCTAGAACCATGGGCTAGTGGACTGTACAGGCTGCTGCTCCTTGTAGAACCATGACTAAGCAATTTAAACAAACAGTGTTGCAACTGAAAGGAACGACAACCAAGCTCGGATCACACTGACGGCAGTCATCGTAACCTGGGCCTGCACTCCTGTTTTAAGTTAATTGTTTCAAGAAAAGAAAAAAAAAAGAGCAACTCCTTGAACATCATGCAGCAAACTTTTCCACGTAACAAAAAAGCATGTCCTGTTTCTTTGGCTGTCTTGGTTCACTAAAGATGTGCTGTAGTTGAAGTCCTGAACAATCTTTTGTGTACCAATATGACATTCTTTATAGGGGAAAACTGCCCATCTAGTGAAGCCAGAGGGGTCCCTTGCACTGTTCTAAGTTATGGGACCTAAATTAGCAGTAATGCAAACTAAAGGTAATTCTATGTGCAGTGTCCTTTTTTTAGGTTTGGTTATTTTGAAATAAGTTTGCATTCCACCTTTTATAGGTTGCAAGACAAGAACCCCCCTAAAATAGTCTGCTTCAGTTAAGGCGTATTTTATTTATTGCACTCTGCATGATAAATGTTAGTACTCATAAATGGTGAAGAAGAGGATGGATGGCAGTGGAAGACAAGGCCCTTTCCTTTTATTCACACAGAGGTCAGGTATAGCCAAATGCAAGCCTCCCTCATTGCCCTGCCAACTCACTTGAATAACGATGTGGTCAAATGACGTCTCCAGAGTGAAGAGAGGTGTGTTGGTCTCCATGATCATTCCATTTTGGCACTCTTTGGAAATCCTGCCAGTTGTGCTGAAACTTGTGCAGAGCCTTTGTGATGTTTACAGCTGGCCACTAAAGCTGAGAATGCCAAACTCAGTTCATGTGTGACTTGAGGTTCAAACACTGTCTGTGGTAGTCATAGGCAAATGTCCCACTCACTAGGCCATAATGTATGTCCCCACTTGCCAATCTAATAATTTTGTTAGCTTTAGATAACCTTGCTGTGCCGCTGACATGTATACACATCCTAACAGCCTACACATTCTAAATCTTCTGGCAGCCTAAGGTTCAGAAAGATCAGACATCCTGGAACAGCTTGGGTTAAGAGGTGTTGTAAGCAAGTTACAGCCATCAGCAACAGAGCATGGTTACCAAGTGCCTGTTTCAGCAGGGAGCTGAACTAAGCACTCATTGTTCTCCGCTCCCTTTGTTGAAAACCCTGCCCTTTTTTTCTAACATAAACCCTCAGATTTTGATGATTGATGATATGTTGCATTGCTACTGTACCAGGCAAAGACACACAAGCAAACAAGCGGGAAGTGATCAAGCAGGAAGAGAATCTTGAGAGCCCATCCACTGCAGAAGTTTATTTTCATTTTTGAAAATTATTCAAGTTTTTTGTACTATAACTATTCCCCTACTTGCATCAAGTTAATTAGCAGAGGTCTTGTGAAGAATATTATCATAAATGATATTGTGAAATATATATATATATATATATATATATTTTAGAAATGATCAGCAGATATCTATGAAGTTACTTTTAATGTCGTTGCTCACATTGTGGCAAATACTTGATCTAAAAGAGGATACTGTACATTTCATAGTGCTATATAATTGTGAATGAATGAAATTATACTGTGAATATATATACATATATATTGACAAAGCCTGAAGGTGTACAAAAATAGAATTATGATGCAAATATTTATTATTAGATGTATGTATATATACATATATATATATAGGAATGAAACCAAGCTGTTACAGGTGGGTCAGGGAAGACATGAGATGTGAGGTGCATGCCTCTGGTTATTTGCTTTGTCCCAGCAGCATGTCTGGAAGTTGGGAGGGGAGCAGGCCTGTAAAATATGATCATTTCAGGCTGTGGTGGGGGAGGAGGGGAAGGTTTATATGGCATTGTTCTAAAATTTAAGGGAACACTAACACACACACATTTGAGCCTTCGGAGGGGGGGTTGCTGTCACAAGTAAAGTCAAACAATCCCAGCTGGAATCAGGAGAACTCAGTTATGAACTAAGCCAAAAACAGCTGAATTTCCAGCCATTCTGTTCTTTGCTGCTAAGGGTACTGGCAAGCAAATATGATCTTTTGCCCAGAGTTACACACAGTATGTAAGTAACAAGCCATTACAGGATAGGCATTAAAGGATTTTAATGCACTTCCCAGGGTCATAAGGACACTTGGTGTTCGGTCTTGTGCCTTACTTCACCACTGGGGCATACATTACAATCCTGTAATGCACATCCTATCACATTTCATTGCTTACTTATAAAATGGGGAAAACAATCTCCTACAATCTGATTGGCTCACACAGCTTTGGAGCCATGTGTTCTTTGTTCTAATATTCAACAGTAATAAAATAGTACCAGTGCCAGGCCACACCATGACCCAGTGAGTAGGGTTACATGCTCCCACACTAATAACTAGAGTTCAGAAACAAGCTTGGGAAGCTGGACAGATGACCCATGGGCAAGGTCATTGATTTACAGTGACTAAAGTGATGAAATTTCATTTTCAAAACTTAACATTTTGGCAATTGCTCCAGTGATTTTTAATCTAATTTCTGGATTTTACTGGGATCCTACTGTCATTATTTCAGTATGTGTATAAATAATCATAATAAAAGAAGAATTAATATACAGAACATTAAATGAAGCAAATTGAAAATAGTACAGGAAGCAATTATAGAAAAGAAACAATGTTCTGTAGATTTACTGATCTAGTATAAAATGCCCAAATTCTTTGAAATTCTTTGATCTTCCCTTGTCAAGTCTTCACCATTCATCATTTCTGGGTGTAAGCCGGTGGCGCACACCTGTACAGGAGCTTTTTTTGAGGGGGGGTCAGTGCCGATGGTGCCGCCCATGAGGCCAATGCATTGTGTGGTGCACGAAGGTTGACCGTTAGACACCGCAGACTCCTCCAGCCCAGTTCTGTTTCTCCCACCATCGAGGTCGCACCTGCTGCACGAGTTACCAGTTTTCCTCTAGGTCACTAGGCCTTTACTATTCGACACCATTTCCTGCCTGCTCCATCTCCATCCCAGTTCTGAATTCACCCGATGCCACTGGAAACTGGTAAGCTTGTTCTATTTATTTTTACGATGGGGCCGGGTCCTTTTTCTGTGAAGTTTTGTTATATTTCTTTCGCATCATGTCTAGTTTGGGGACTAAGAGAACATCCAAAGCAGATCATGCCCCCATGCGTTGGTACCCCTGTGGCTGGCATTGTTCCATTATGGACCGACATGATGTTTGTCTGCCTTGCCTGGGTCCCAACCACTATATGGACAACTGTGATGCCTGTTTCTCCATGGACCACCGCGTTCTCGGGATCCACACATTTAAAGTCATCAAGGCCCCACTGACTTTCAGAGGACGGCATTGTTCTAGAGATGCCTTGGCAAGATCTCTTGACTCTGCCTCTGGGTCCCCTCCTGGGTCTATATGGCCTGGTGAGGAGGAAACCTCCTCAGATTCCAGCCTTGCCGTCGAGGAGGTTTCTTTCATGATGCCAGAGGATTGTCTTGGCTCCCTGTGGAGTCAGGCTGAGGGCACTCGGAAAGCAGTCACCTCCTCAAAGGTGTAGGCTCCCCCAGTGTTGTGGCCCATGGCTGCTGGGCCCAGCACTGGCAGACCCTTGGTGCCACGTGCCAGCATCACTTTGGATCCCAGCACTGTTCGCAGTGCCAGTGATTGAGGTGGTGCTGTGGGTGGTGCTGAGTCCTGCGGTGCTGTTGGCAGGAGATCTCCCGGGGTCGCTAGTCTAGCAGTTTGTGTGGTCTCCTCTTCTTCAGAGGTGGATGACTCACTGGCTGATCTGCACTGGTGCCCCTACTCCTTGGAGTCAGGGAGTCTTGATGACACAGCACCAGGCGGCCCAGTGTTTGCCTCGTGGACTCTCCAGAGTCTGTGGTCTCTGTGGCCCCCTACACCAATTCCAATGTTGGGGACGCTGTGGTGGATAGCAGTCTCAGGGGGCCTAGTGTGGTAGTTTCAACTGTGGGGGCCAAGGCAGCTGCCATCTCTGGTGCTGCCATAGCCTCCTTGGTGGGGATGAGGACCGCCTCCTCTGCGACCTCTCTTGGGGGAACTGCAGGATTGGGGGACTTCTTGGCACTGGGTTCGAGGAAGAGGTTCATACTAAGGTAGGATGAAGGAGCTAGTAGGCCAAAGCCCATAAAGCTCCTATACTAGGCCATAGAATAGAATGATAAGTCATACCCTGACATAATTGAAGTGTCGAGACGATGCTTGAAAACCTCTTTAGTATTACTAGTAGCTACGTAGGATGGGAGTCGACTCCAGGGCCCAATAATTCTTACAGTGAAAAAATACTTACGATTATTATGTTTGAAGGATTTACCAGTTAACTGAAGGATATGACCTCTAGTATTGTGTACTGATTTTTTGAAAGAAAAACCTAATTCAGACATGATATAAGGGTCATGAATGATGTCATATAGAAGGAGAATGTCACCTCGAATACGTCTAATAGTAAGAGGCATTAATTTCAAAATATCCAACCTAGACTCATAAGATAAAAATTCAAGTCCGAGATTTTTAGTATATTCGCTGTACCCTTCAAGAGAATAATTTTCAGATTTTTGAAAGGACACCACAATTGTGAGGCATATTCAAGATGGGGTCGAAATAGGACCTGAATAAAGGTAACAACATTTCCTGATCACGAGATCTAATGTTGCAAGATAGACCATACAGTTTTATTAGATGTATTAATAACTAAATGCATATGCTTAGAATAGGTTAAATTGTCTGATATTGTTATGCCTAAATCCTTCTCATCAACAGTGGTACACAGTGGTAACTCATCCAGAATATACTGGAAATTTAAATTATTAGAACCTAAATGCATAACCTTGCATTTAGCAGAGTTTACTTCATACCCATTTATTAACCAAGTATTGATAACATCAAGGTCATGCTGAATACAAGATATTTAATCAGTATTAAAACTAGGACCTCCGATCTTTACATCATCTGCATATTTAATAGTGTAGGAAAGGCAAGAATTAGTGAAATCAAAATAAAGGCCTGAAAAGACAGGGCGAGAACTGAGCCCTAAGGTACACCCCTAAGCACTCTACCTGAATCAGAGAATGATCCATTAATCATCACTCTTTGAGTTCTACCCGAAAGCCAGTTATGAATCCATTTTATTACATAAGTATTGATGCCAAGACTAGAAAGTTTTTGAATAAGAGCCCAATGTGGCATGGAATCAAAAGCCTTACTAAAATCAATAAAGACAATATCATAAGCTAACCGACTATCCAAAAAAGAACTAAAGTGCTCTTAAAAACAGAGTAAATTAGTTAGACAACTTCTACCCTTTTTAAAGCCATGTTGTTCCCGGTCAGATTTGTCAATTATTGGGGACACAATATCCTGGAGTAGACTTTCTAATACTTTACAAATGGATGAAGTCAAACTAATCGGCCGATAATTTTCCCATAAATGTTTGGAATCCTTCTTACGAATGGGCACTACAAATGTCTCTTTCCATTCACAAGGGATAAAATTATGTCTGACTCTGAAGAGGGTGACTTCAGAGTCAGAGGGGTTGTGAGGCTGGGGTGAGGTGCGGAGGCCTTCTTCCACTACCCTGCAGGGGTTGGGGAGGACCTGCAGTGATGAGCCCCTCTTCTCCTCCTCTGAGAATTTAGGGGCCCCTTAATGGGCAGCACTGAAGGTTGCCCTTCTGGAACCATGCAACCTCAGTCACATCACAGGGGAGATTCTCCTTCAGGGCTCAGCCAGGATTTGTTTACACATCTGCAGTGTCTGCTGACTGGATCGACCCCCAGATCCCCCCATGTGGGAGGATCTACTGTGGGTTTCAGAGCCCTTGCAGAGGCCAGACACTTTCAGTGAGGTGCTCTTCCCCCTCTGCAGACACCTCCGCCTCTCCCAGACCATGTGGGCCCTACGGGATCTTTAACCTGGGAGATGTTCAGGGCCACTGCAGCGGTCTTCTCTAGGTATGTTAGAGCTATAGATGAGCAGTCTTTCACCCGTCTCCCCGCCACAGGAGGACTCTGAACATCCGAGCTCCTCTATTTCCTCGGCTTCCTCATCTGAGGAAGAGGAACACTCTGTCCACCTTTCCTCTGACACTGATTTCATCGAATATCAGCGATCCCTTCGAGGTTAGTTCAGGGCTCCACATCTCCCATGTGGTAAGATGCAATACTAAGCAGGAGATCGCTCTTTTCTGAAGCGAGTTTAGTGCCAACCGCCTAATGGTTCCTTCCTGACCTATTCTCTTCCAGGAAGTGTCTATTCACACCTGGCAGTCTCCAGCCACCTCATCCCCAGCCCCAGTGGACTGCAGGAGGAGGTATTTTGCTCCCAGGAGTCTCTTGGTTTGGCAGAGGCCTCACCCACCCTTGGGGCTGATGGTCTTAGACACTACTTCCAGGCTTCAACACTTGGCACACGACTGACCACCGGATCCAGATACCCTGGAGTTCAACTGGTGGGGAAGAAGAGTTTTCTCCCAGCCAGAGTGTTACTCTGCATCAGCTCTCATCAGGCTCACCATGCTGCCTACAACAGGCACTTGTGGTTGATGCTGGTGCAGGTTTTAGCATCCTTGCCCGATTCAGAGGAATCAAGGCAAGCCATTGCCCTCTCTGCACAGGGTCTGGAGCTTGCAAGACACCAAGCAAGGACCTTGTATGATGCCAATAAGATGGCTTCCAGACTAGCAGGGACTGCAATCTGCATCAGGTGGACAACATGGCTTCGCCTGTCTAGATTGTAACCCATTGCTCGTCGTAGAGTGATTTCATCTGCTTTCCAGGGGACCTGTCTTTTCTCTCGCACGGCAAGGTGGAATCTTCAGGGGTGCCTTCCATCCCTCTGGCCACGGGGACACCTCCTCAGCCTGACCAGTCTTAGGCCATGTTGACCTAGTATGGCAGAGCGGTCTCTCCCTCCTGCATCTCCCCACAGGAGGCTAAAGGAATCTGTTCCCTCAGGGCAGTGCCAGGTCCCTCAGGGCATATTACTCACCAGCAGTAATGAATGGTGAAGATTGACAAGAGAAGATATAAAATTACATTGCCTACTGCAATTCTTGATCTTCTCTTGTATCTTCACCATTCATTACTGATCCCTCACCTTCCCCTCTTGGGCCTCAGCCCTTGGGTGCCACCTCCACCCTGCTTGCCCTCCCCCTCTTCAATGTCAGTTGGGGGCAGAGTCCCCCTGGTACATCAGGGCTCTCTGTTTCCTTCTCTAAAAAGTCTCAGCGCACCCATCCTGGGAGGGTGGCAAGAAGGTCTTAGCCCCTGGCCTCGAGGAACTCCTGGGATTCTCAGGGTGGTGCACTGTTGTGTCCTCCTTAACTTGGCACAGATGTTTCCATTTGTTTTCATCTTCTTGAAGTGGGGACTGTGTCAGTGCATTTCATGGGAGAACCCGTAGGGATTTTCCTCCCTCTTTCTCCTTTCTCACTTCCCCGCTCCCTTTAGAGGTCATTCTGGATTCCTCTCCTGTTTGAAAGGTTTTTCTCCCTTGACTCAGCCATCAGGTGATAAACTGTGGAGGGCCATGCTCCTGGACTTTCATCCCAGATGTGGATTTAGGGGTGGGAAGAGGGGGCTGACTCCACCATGTTTTATATTCTCCAAGACCATTTCAAGTTCTCTCATTCTGGATTTCTGTCCAGTGGTCCCTGAAGTTGATGGGATCCTTCCTTGTGTGTCTTCATATCTTTCAGGTTTTTGGGGCTGTAATAAGCCAGTGATCTACCAGCTCAACACATCGAAGGGCCCCCTTCCCCTTCTTCCCTACATATGTTGTATCTTCTTTCTTCACTTTCTCTCTCTCTTTCTTCTTTTCCTGTGCTGCCACCCAAGGGTTGGGGCCCTATGGCCACTCTCGAAAATGTCCAGTCACTCTGTCCTCTGGTCAGCTTATTCCTTTTCAGTTTATATCCTTTCCTTTTCCTGTCTCTCGGCTCTCTTGCCACACCTTGGTTTACTCTAGCCCCCTTTTTCCTCTCCTCTCCAGCAGGACAGAACTGGGGTGGAGGAGGAGTCTGTGGCACTAATGCCCAACCTTCATGTGCCACACAATGCATTCGGCCTCTTGGGCCAATGCCATTGTGCGACTCCTCTCCCCAAAAATGGTCATGTACAGGTGCTCGCCTCCAGCTTACATCCAGCAGTAATGAACAGTGAAGATACAAGAGAAGATCAAGAATTACAATAAGTACATAATTTTCATTTTCTACCAATGTGCAGGCAGTCCAAATTCCAGAATTTTACCTGGTTTTCCACTAAAAACCAAAAACCAGTGGTCTTGCCCATGGGCTGAGATGATGCTGTTTCAGTACAGCGCTCCCAGCTCAGGGAAGGATGGCGTTGGGTTCCACCACTCTGGCAACCTCTGTGTTGGGCCAGGAGCTTTCCTGTCCTGCAGAAGCATCACGAGAAGCATGTGACTTCAGGTAGGAGTCTGTCCAATTGCAGGGAAGGAGATGGACCAACAGGGAGGAAGGAAAAACCCTGCCTGCAGGATGGCACCTCTCTGCTGCCACAGGCCCTAAAACCACTGACCAGGTCCAGACTCCAGTACCTGGATGTATGTACAGGGGACAGTGACTCTGTCCCTGGCCTTGTCAGGAAGGGGTGTTCTGTGAGGGATTGACTAGAGTACAGGTAAGTCCCAGGGATGGTGGGTGATGGGGCAGAGTGCTGAGGGGAGATTGACAATGAGAATGGGGCATTAAACACTTACAAAAAAAATTACCAGTGTCTAGTAACCCATTGATATAATATATCCATGTGCCACAGTTATGAAATTCAAAACCTCAACTGGTAGTCATTTTTTCCAGCTGTCCATCTATTGCTTTTACCCAGTTCTGTACTGTACATCCGAAAATAAAAAATCACGTCAGCACACAAGTTCTTTATGTAGTTCTATAAAATGAAAACTGAGTATTTGCACATTATTGCTTCATCCTGTTTCACCGCTCACCATATAGTTTTGGTTCTCTCAGTCATTCACTCCCTCGATCAAATTTGCTGTACTGTCCCACACTTTGCATGTACTAGTTCCCCCACTTGGCCACTTAGCATGTAGTGTCACTTGTATCAGTCACTTGTTCCCACAACTGATTGCACTGTACTGTCACATGATCCCCCCAGTGTTCATACCGACAAAAGTTAACTAAAACAATTACCTAATGAATGTAGCTCCTCCTGGTGGCAGACCACAAGCATAACCACCAGCATAGCAGATATTTTGTGCATAATCAGTAATTTAAAAAGCAATTTAAGAATTTATGTTAAAATTGTAATAATTTTTCATAAAGAAAACCCATTTTATAAACAAAATCCATTTTATAAATGCAATAAGTCTCTCTAGTGTGTTTATTATACTGGGATAAACATTTTTCCAGCAGCAGTAAGGCACTCAGCCTGCGACCTCACTACATCCCTAGGTGTGCATTTCTCCAAGCATAGCCAACATCCTGTTGTGTGTGTTTGCTTACTTATTGCACACCTAGAGGAGAGAGGTAGAGATGTAGCGAAGTTAAATTTCATCAGCGAGCTGTGAAACTTCAACTTCATGAAGTTCCTACTGGCATCATCAACTTCAACTTCACTGACTTCACATTTTTCAGGTAAGTGTGACTTCTTTTCCATGAAGTAGCAATTTGTAGTGAAGTTTGGTCACTTTGTGAAAAACAGTGCCAGCTAGCCTGGCATAAACATTTGAAATCAGCACTTTAGACTTTGCGAAGTTGGCCAACTTCATCAAGTTCTGCGAAGAAGAAGATTTCTCAGCTTACGCACATCTCTAGGGTGAGGCCATGGCCAAAGGCCAAGTGTCCTTATATCCTGGGAAGTGCATTCAAATCTTTTGATGCATATCCTGGAGTGGTGTATTACACTAATAAAATGGCTTGCTGTGCTTATGTATTATATATTTTTACATGAAATCATTTGTTTGAACAGATTTTAAGTGGCAAAATTATATACATAAAATAGTCCCTGATTTTGTAAGTAATGCAGCTTTTTTTTTACCTTGGTAATGACGGTGCATCACTAGCTCTATGAGCATGGTCACATGATCTCTCTCTCTTAGCCAATGAGGTTTCAGGTTTCTTCCTTGCCATTTTATAAGAATGTATGAACTTAGAGATGTGGGATCACTGGCCCATGAAGTTCTTTTTTCCTGACCAACTTAGTGGAAATACTTTGTCACCCTTTTTTTGTCAAGATACATACTGTATCTAGTTTTGGCTTGAGGATAGAAAAAGCTGATTTGGAAGTTTGTTCCAAGTGTTTGATACTCATTCGGTGAGTAGCACTTCCTAATATTTCCCTTGAATCTTATTTCTTTCACAGACATTGAGTGCCCTCTTGTCCTTCCACCATTGAACATTTGGAAGAGTTGCATTTTGTCTAATGGTGTTATCCCTTTTAGATATTTCAATACTGTAGTAATATCACACCCGAGTCTCGTCTTTTTCATTGAAAACAACTGAGTTCTACCAATTGGCCCTTACAGCTTATGTATCTAACTACATGAATTAAAACAGCCCAATCAAAGGCATGCATCCTCTCCATGAGGTGCATGGTACCCTGGAACTTAGAATGTTGTCTCAAAGATGATACCTCTCACTATAATGGTCTCAATCCTCACATCATTGCAATGGCAGAGCTTTAGATTCTGCTGAAGGGAGCAGTCACTCCAGATGGTGCCCCCAGTAAATTCGACAGCTATGTCCTAAAGATTTGTTGTTTTAAAATATATTTAGTTTTTTAGTTAATATTTATTTGTTCCATTTTCAAATATTTTTCATGGTTACTGAATGGTTAGGGGAACTGTGACCTAAAACGCAAAATACACTCTGCTCACAATGACTGTGGTGGAGTTTGCAGTTGAGATCAGAAGCTTAGTGGCCCATTATAGTGGTTCTGTGGTACAAAAAAAGATAAGGTGCATCTTTCCACTTGGACTGTTTTTCAGCTCACAATGGCTATGATCGAATGAAGTAAAACTAGTTGGCTCACAATGACTGTTGTCGATGGAATAATACTGGCTTTCAGTGACTCAGGTTGGTGATTCTACTGTGGTGCCAATTTCTGGACTCATATCTGAGTCAGAACTGAAAAAAGGCCTAAAATGTACTAGATCCACAGGTGTCGCAAAGTCCCAAAAGCATGGTCATTGTTTGCCTAAGGCAGATAGACGAGCTACAGATGTTTAGACCCGGATTGTGAATGGTTAAACTGCGATCTGTGCGAAGTGTTTAGTCCTCAGATACAGAAAAGGAGACAAGCAAAAATGCAGTATTTATCATCACCAGCCTCTTTATCTAGCTCCAGAGAGTTCCTCTAGTAAAAGGGCTGAGAACATCTCTGCGATAAAGTCAGCTGAATCCGTTTCTCCTAAAGACAAGTCTAAAGCAGAGTCTCACAGAAGAATTCAGGAAGACGGCTCACAGGAGCGGTATCCCATCAAGACTATGGATCTGGAAAAGCATGGTGAAAAACCACACCGTCATAACCACAGAAAAAGAAACAGTTAAAGTGCCACTATACAACCTAGCACACTTCCTTTAGTTTATTATTGAAATATATACATTGGACTTATTGAGGGTGCCAACTATATATTTTGATAATAAGGCAGAGGAAGTGTGCTAGGTTGTCTTTTATTATGCCACGGGTTTTGACCATGTTTTTTTGGATGGTGTGGATGGGGCAGTTTTTGACCATGCTTTTTTGGATGGTGTGGATGGGGCAGTTTTTGACCATGATTTTTTGGATGGTGTGGATGGGGCAGTTTTTGACCATGATTTTTCAGATGGTGTGGATGGGGCAGTTTTTGACCATGCTTTTTTAGATGGTGTGGATGAGGCAGTTTTTGACCATGGTTTTTCGGATGGTGTGGATGGGGCAGTTTTTGACCATGCTTTTTTTGGATGGTGTGGATGGGGCAGTTTTTGACCATGCTTTTTTTGGATGGTGTGGATGGGGCAGTTTTTGACCATGCTTTTTTGGATGGTGTGGATGGGGCAGTTTTTGACCATGCTTTTTTGGATGGTGTGGATGGGGCAGTTTCTGACCATGCTTTTTTGGATAGCACAGTTTTGATGAGGAACCCACAGGGGCTACTAGCTGGATCCTCAGCATAAATGGTAACACAATTGTGAGGCAGAGAGCTGGGCCCAAAACAACAAAAGCCTGTTGAGGCAAACTATCCAAAAACATTAGAGTGGTTTGCAAAGCTTTATTAGCAAGAGTTAAAACCATGGTAGGCATCCTACTCCGATCCTTCTTTTCCCATTTTAAATTTGCTTTACCACTTTTTCCTAGATTTGAAATAATAAAAGGTAAGTTCCTCTTAATATGATTCAGCCCAGGTTTTCATCAATATTCATTGTCATTTTTGAAGACCTGTTATTTAATATATTTTCTTGTGCCTAAAATGGATTAGCATGCATTAGATAATGCTCCCTAACATTATGGGACAAGAGATTTACAAAAGCGTATGAGAATACTGATGAAAGCCTGGTCACAGCAATGTTAAAGGAGTACTCTTTCAATATATCAAATAAAAAAAAGGGTTAAAGCAGACTCAAAATGGGAAAAGAAGGGTATCATATAAGACAGGAAGGCAGTAGCGGATCTAGGGGGTTTTAATGGGTGCAGGTGCACCCCCCATTGTAACTTGCTTGCCTGCTGCTGCTACATTTCACTTTGCTGGAGAAGTCTAATATATTGATTGTAAGAAAATCTACATTCAAAACAATAGATAACATTATTATTTTTAGTCAAAAATGTAATGGAAAAGGATTAAAAAAAGTCACAAAATTGCATATCAAATTCGCACACCACCACAGCACCCCCCATTGTAAAATCCTAGATCCGCTACTGCAGGAAGGATGGGGCAATCTAAAACAGAATAAAAAAAGCATAGGTCAAAAGTTTCACCACTATCATGCACTGCTGCTTTAAGCATGCAGTAGCATTATGCTCTTACATTTATGACATCACTGTTTGTTACAGAGGACATGACTATGATCACGAGAAACATCGTTTGGGACTTTAAAGTATGACTTAATGGAAGCTAGTGAGCTGTGTGGATGAATTCTCTTTGTTTCGTCATAGTTCTCATAACCAATATAATCCTAACTAGAAGGGAAATACAAAAAAACTGCAGAGAAGGCAGTTGGATATTTGTTGTCATAGTACACTTTTTTACATTGATCATGGTAATATAAATGCCTTCTTTAAAATTTCAGCTCAATTGTAGTGTAAATCCAGCAGAAGAGCTATGACAACCTTACCTTGGGTGCTTAGCTGCTTCTTAAAAAAGTTTGCCATCCAATGGTCTATTGGCATAACCCAGAAGATACAGTAATAAGGTTAATATATAACAGTATAGACGCCAGATCAGCCCACTCTAGTAGTGTGTTCTTATTGGTGCTCAATATCCATTGGTTGCAGTGGTACAGTCATGATCTTGCAGGCTCCTGCAAAGCAGCACCCTCAGCAAGACATGATCCTGCAGTGAGCTTGTTGGTTCAGCAAAGCTTAGGATGTTTCCAAGTGACCATTATACTTGCATGAGGTGGAATCCTTCTGCAAAAAGAGCTTCAGCACTACCCAGCATAGGCAAAATTCAAAAACGCACCGCTGTGGTTTATCCTTCACTTCATACCACATAACCGTTAGGTTTGAACATTGATCTTCAGTATAGACAACCCAACAGTATCCTACTAGGGCACTACAACATTTATTATAATGCCAGCAAAGTGGGTGTGAAGTAACTGGCTACTCCTATCCATAGTGAGGCGAAGTTTATTGGGACATTTGCAACATACACTTCTCTTCAGAGTCAGGTGATAGCAATGCTAGTCCATGCACTTCTGGCAAAGTTTTCTGGTAAACTTCATTAGTGAAGTGAAGAGCTGCTCCAGTTCTCCACTACTCTTCACAACTCATATTTCCCAAATTGCTCCCTGAGGAGTAATGAAGTTCACAGACGTACTGTGCTACCTTCACTGTGGGTAAGGAAGCAGACACACTTCTCTCAGCTCTGTGTTATACAATAAATCACAAACCAGAATGGAAGTATCCCAGAAGCACAATTCTTGTCAAACATTTTAAACATAGAAGGTAAGCATAGAAGAAGACTTTAGGTCATAGAAATCTGTCAGCAGAAAAGGACTCCATGGTCCATCAATTCTGCCCTGCACCTATACCTTGATATAATATCTTTGTAAAATCTCAGAGAGCTATAATGTGTTTGGTATAATGATTGTGGGTGCTGTTGCTCTAGGCCATATCAGTCCTGTCGGTCTCCTTTTCCCTTGATGCATTGATTTTTGCAATTTTTTTAAGTAACTTTTCTTTTTGGGTGTTTTTAAGGAACATTTTTGAGATATGAATAGCGGTGGGTGACTTGGCTGAATTCTTGCAGTTTTACCCAGTAAAGTTGCAGTTTCTTCAGCAAACTTACCAAAATTTGCTCAAAGTGACCATTTTGCTGAAAAGTAAATTGCCACTTTGTGGTAACAGTTTTGGAGTTTCAGTGAAGTTAAAGTTTCTAAGGTCCATGAAAACTTAGTGAAACATTGCTAAAGCACATTTCAGCCGATTCATGGCCACTTTACCACCGATGTTTAAATCTGCAACACCTCCAGATATGAATGACCACATTTTAATAAAAAGCTTTGAAGGCATTACAAGTATGTATTTTTATATTTAAATTAACCTTATAGTTATAGTCAGTTTATAATGGCAAAAGGTGCATCAGGATATGTTTTGTAGTTGTGTAACTGCACATCTCAGGTGGTTGGGGACACTTAACCTCACTTTGTGTCTCACAACATACCAAAGCATGCCATTATAACAGCATGCTACATGTCTTATATTGTCGTATTGCTTATTGAATACCAGTCATTTTAATATTGAACTTTGCAGTGCAAAGGCATGTTATGTAGTGTGCATATACCTGGGTAGCATTTGTTTTCTTTCTTGGCAGTGATGCACAACTTTGTGCTTTCCCTCCTCAACATCAAACCAGGAACTCCCAGTCATTTCTCCAGTTTTGGGAATCCTTTGTGTGTCAACTTTAGGCCCCACAACCAACTTACTACCCTTCTTTGAGACCAGTGTAAACTGCTAGTCATCAACTGAACTGGTCACCATGCAGTGATGTTTAGTAAATTATGAACATATGATGAAACCAGCAGATAAATTCCTAATGGCCTATCAAGTTTGCTTGAGTGTGCAGCTCTCAGTGCTGTGCACTGATGCTGCCCTCCCTCACCCCCACCAACTGATACCGCTGTTTTACCCTTCCTCATTTTGATTTTGCCCTTAAGTTTATCCACCTCCCCTTAAATCCCCCTCCACTGATGCCCTCAAAACCAGTTCCTCTGACAGAGCATCCCATACTGTCACCTCCCTCTCAGTGAGAAAGTGCCTCTTCATCTCCCTGTGAAATTGTGCTAAGCCCACCTCTCTGAAGTTCATCTCTTACACAGAGCACCTGATCTGCACCAACCCCAAGTCCTGAGTTCATTTGAAAAGCCAGTATGTTACATCTGCAGTGCAGTGTGCTACTGCTCAGCAGCACTAATTGAGAATACTGCCAGCTGCAACTTTCATGTATTCCAGAATGTTTTTCATACTTTGCAATTGCATGTTGCGTGGGAAGTTCTTCCTGTTCTCATAACAGTCAGACTTCCTTGAACACCCTCTGGAGAGGCTGATTCATGTAGTTGCACAGTTTAGAGTAAAATGTAGAAATTAATATTAACATGTAGTGCTGTGCAGACACTAAACCTTACACCATCAAGCATTACTGGCAGAAGGATTGGGTTCTGTGTCTGTTCATTTGCTAGTTTGGTATAGTTTGCTTCTTCTCCAGATCTTCAAGTTTCTGGTTACCCATTTAAAGCAGCAGTGCAATGAAAATATTTTCTCCAAAAGCTGCTTTCTGCTACAGTTAATAGAAAAATACTAGCATTCCTGTCAAATTTACTTTTCTTGGTACCTTCTATGCTGCAGACCATGAGGTTTTTTTTTTCCTCAGTCCTAGCCCTTGCCAGGTCTATGATGCTATTTCTAAACCAAATTCGGTGGCCATCTTTTTTTCATGAGAAATACCTAAATTAAAACATTTACAAAATCCTCAAATTTAAGTTGAATTAAACAATTTTACCACCAAATTAAAGTCAAATATGCTTGAAATCTTTTATAGCGAAAAAAGGGCTCAGATTTTTTTGCCCAGTTTTGTTGCATTGCTGCTTTAAGGGAGAACAGGCTGAAACATACATACCAAATGAAGAGGGGGAGGCGGGATGGGAGGGATTCTGGTGATCAATGCAGTGAAGCCCTCTTGTTAAAGTTTACAGTGCTGGGGAGTCAGGTTCTGTACTGAGCTCATGATGCTGAGAAAATCACATCACTATACGGTCATCTACCAGATCTCCTTTCTATGGCCAGGAAACATAATATGCTCAACAGAAGCAAGCCATTATATATGCGCAATAACAGACTCCAGGGTATTGCATTAAAACAGTTGTATTCACTTCCCAATGGCATAAGGCACAAGGCATAATTGCCTTGTGGCACGTGTTGAAATCCTTTAACACATTCCTTGAAATGTGTTCTTCTGTACTTTTAACTACTAATTGTGTGGTTTCCAAATCTAAATGCCTGAAGCCACAACAGTCTTGGCCTCTAGACTGTACAAGACTGAAAGTCTCTAAAAGTTCAGAAGCACCGCCCTTTTAAACCAAACGGTACACTGCATTTGGAATGCTGAGCCAGGGCCATTGAGTCTTCTTAATTGCTTTCTCCTTCCCCTCTACTGGAGTTCCAGATTCATACTGCATATTGTACATCTTGTTATGGTTGCCATCCTACTTCTAGACTTTCCACAACATTGTTCAAAATGCCACAAGACAGTCTCATTGGCACCCCACAAACTCAAGTGAGTAGCCACTCCCTTCTTTGTGTGGCACGATTAAGACATTCCATAGAATCATAGAGCAACTGATGGCAGAAGGAGACCAAGGGTCTATCAAGTCTGCCCAATAGTTCCTGAGACCTTCACAGGCCCCAGGACCTAGCCCCCCTTCTGATCCCTACCCAGTCCAAATTCATCAGATTTTATTCAAGCATACTGTTTGTTCCAGTCCAGTTTGAATGCTGTTATAGTCTTAGCTCCCACCACCTCTGCAGGCAGCCTATTCCAAGGCTCAACTAACCTTTCTGAGAACTAGTGTTTCCTGATTTCCCTTTTGAAGCTCCCTCCCACTACTTCCATTTGTGCCCTCTAGTATTTGAGCTGGAAACCTTGTTGACTAGTTCAGAGCAGGGCACCTTATTTATCCCTCTCAGGAACTTGAAAGTTTCTGTGATGTGTGCCCCCTCTCCCTCCTAGTATCCAGTGAGTACATGTTCAATGCCTCCAAGCACCCCTCATCCGAAATCCCCTACAGGCCCTCTATCATTTTCATCGCCAATCTCTGCATGGTCTCCAGTCTGATTTTTGTCCTTCTTAAGGTGTGGGCTCCAAAACTGGACACAGTACTCCATTTGAGGCCTCACCAGGGACCTATAGGGTGGCAGTATTACCTCCCTGTTCCTGCTGTCAAATCCTTTCCCAGTACACCCCAACATTTTGTTGGTCTTTCTGCAGGCTGTTTACATCGGCTGGTCTGCTTATGGGTGTCACAGATGATGACTCCTTGGTGCCTTTCCTCCTGTGAAGCACTGAGTCTTACCCCGTTAAGCCAATATGCTGTCCTTGGGTTCCTTTTGCCTAGATGCACCACCTTAAACTTCTTGGCATTGAACTTCAGCTACCAGACACTAGACCATTTTTACAACCTTTGCAGATCTTTTTGAAGGTTCTGAACCCCGCAAATAACCCAGGATGTGTACTAACAATCTTGAAGTGCAGTAGGCTCAACATTCTGGCATGTATTTAAACATCAAGGTAATGCAGACATTTCTTCTTAGATTTGCCATCTTTTATAAATATTTATAAATACTGGTGCTGTACTGCACTGCCCTGAAAATAAAAGTACTTTGTTTTTAAAGCAACACATAGCTCCCCCCCCCCAAACAAACACACACATACCCTGTCGTGTTTAACGTAAATGTGATGATACATGTTTGAGCACCTTTGCTGTTCGGACAAATGGTTTGTGTTTATTTCAATGCTATGTGCTGTCAGTTAGTCCATTAAAATGTGATTGGGGAATGGATCATAAAGTTTAGGTCTTGCTTTTCAGTTTATGAGGGCCCTGACAATGGTAGATTTAAGGTATAACTTTATAAGCTCCTTTGTCTAAAACAAGTGCTTAAATGGGTCAGTTCATTATTAGTTGTACCTGACCAAAAGTCTTGCAACATACTTTAATGTGATCCACTCTGCTTATGCAACTGCTAGGGTACTGAAGTGTTAGAAACAAATTTCTTTGTAAGGTATGCTAGGGCGGTGGTGGTGGCTACCTTTGTTAATCCACTGTCAGAAAAACAGACATTTCTTCAGAAGAGTTAGCAGGCAACCATCTGTCACTCTCAGAATGTAGTTGCCTGCCTGACAATGACGCTGATGAAAGGACCATTTGAATTACAATGTCCTTGTACTATGAATACAGTAGAAGATGTACTGTAAAATGTTGAAAAGGCAACCTTGGAGTAACTTTGGGATGAGTCTCAGATTGCCTAGCTGGTATATTTATTATTTTTCTTTTATTTGCTTTTCTAACACTTGACTATTCCAGTCCAGGGCTATTGAAACAATTTAGACGATGTGTTTGCTGTTGTACAGTATGGCTAAACACCAGTGGAAATGACTAATAGTCAAGCTTGCCATTTCTTAGACAAAACAAAAATGAGCACTTCTGCTTGGTTGTACATGGCGGGCAGAGGGAGAGTACAACAATCACTCACATCTGTAAAAAGTAAAACAAACTGCCATTTAAGCACAAATGACCTCAAATATGTGTGGCGCACACTGTGATTGACTCACTTCACATGCGTTTGGTGTGCTTACCTCAAATCATTTCAAAGTGCACTAAGCGAGTAAGGATGTCCACCTTCACTGTTATTTCTTGAGTCATGTCTAAGCTTAGGATATCATTTTCGAAAGAAACTGTTTATGTTTTCTAACACAAGTGTGTGGTTACTGTGGTAATATCCTGCAAACTAACCAATGAAAACATTTGGAGGTTTGATCAGCTGTGATCACACAGCTTGTTTTGAAAGTAGTAAGGGTGTGTTAAAAGCCCAAAGAGCTGGAGTATTGCCTAATTTAACATGTTATGTCACAAACCAATTAACCACAGGTCACATGATTGCTTCCAAAATGCAAATAAAATAACGTTGGCCGTGTGGTTTGACTGTGTCATGGCATTAACTAAAGTATCACTATGTGCATATTAAAAATGTTTTTTTAGAAATGTTTTGATCTCTATGTATGGATCTTAACTACAATAAACTTACGCTATGCTTGGTTTAGAAATAATGATGACCTTGCCTACTAGAGACTAAGATTATAATGGTTAATCCAGCTATCGTTCATGAAAATAGAAAATTAAGGTTATAAATAAAGAGTAATGAACAAACTGATGAGAATAAATCTCTCTTGTGACCTCTATTAAGCTTGACTAGTTCAGTTTTCCAACTGTGATACTGGTGCCAAAGATGGTAACTCAAGTGTTGTCTATATTCCACAGGGACTTTGCCACTTACCTTGACTTTATATCATTAATACTGCCTGCTTGCCCTGGTCTTAGCAGTAGGTTACCACCACACCATGTGTCTTCTAAAGTTCCAGCAGTCATTCAACTGAAAAAGCCTGGAGTAAAGCAAGACTTTAGTAAAAACACAAATCATTTTTAAAGCTGTGCCTTGCATGGTGGGAGGTGGTGGAGTGTTGTTACAGGCAAAGATGATCCTCAAGAAGCAGGAGCTGCTGGATTTTTCATGGCATTCGTGCCCAGTGGTGAAACTGAACATGTTTAGGTGGGGAACTATTCTATATTATGCATTGAAAAGGATACAGGTGCATGAACTCTCTTACGATGTTGTAAGGGGTGAGGGGACTGAGCTACTGTGGTTCCTGCCCTAGATAACTCCTGTACATGCCACCATCTTCCTCCCAATTGTGTAAGAAGCCTGAAAATTACCAGAAGATATTGCATTTCCACATTCCTAAACCCACCAGTTCTCCTCACAGATGAGTAAAGCTGGGAAAGTGAAGGTGATACAGATTATTTGGGGTGGTGAACATTCACATCACATGGGAGGCTCTCCTTACATCATTGTTGATTACTGAGCATCAGGAAGAAGTCCAATCTCAAAGGAAAAGGCAGAGTTGTGTGTAATGGCTTGACTACCTTTGAGAAAAAGGGAGATAATGCCATGTTGGTTATAGATATTTAGGCAAATGGTTCTAGCTGCAATTCAGTCTTTGTCTTCTGTGCCAGATAATACAGTTACATGGTCTTAGTATTTAGAATATATCTATTCACATGGCTGAAATACTGTTTTGGAATGCTGAGTATTCCGAATAAGACTGGAATATTTGGTGGCCATATAAATGCACTAGCCATGGGGAACTGAGAACAAGGGGGGGTGGGCATACTCACAGTACCTTTCTCCATGAATCAGTGGAATGAGCTGCAAACCAGATGTCTCTACTTCCATTGCTAATAATGGTAACTGCAAGCCATAGCTTGTAGCCCAGTCACGGCATCTTCCTTGCACCCTGAAGATACAGTATGCTGAAATGCCAATGCTTGAGGAGTTTATACGTAACAGATAAGGCTGTAACACATGAATATCCAGAGCACAGATACATTTTAATATCTAGGCTGTTGGAAAAAAAAATTAAGATTATGAAGGTAATTTTTCTTCAATTACTTTTTTACCTTGCTTTTTTAAAAACTAGGAGAAGGCCAGCCGGCTAATGCAGCGGTAGAGTTACCGCTTGCTGTCCACATGACTCAGGTTCATGCCCCAATCCTGGGATGTCTGATGTCAATGATGAGGCATGGTCGGTGCCCTTTAGACGCCTCCTGCCTCGGGAAGGGAGGGCACCTCCTTCTGTTGCATGACCACCCCCTGGTGACCCGGGGAGGGAGAGGGGTGTCATGTAGGAAGGAATAAGTGGTCCTTCTAGGGTGACCTCACATGGGCACCCACGCACTTACCTGGCAAGTGATACAGAGGCATCACCTGCACAGAATGGAGCCAGCAGGTGAGTTCTTAAGGTAAGGACGGGCTTACCCATCCTTCTGAAGACCCTAATAGGCGAATACTGGAACACCTCAGGACCACGCCCTGGGGTGGGATAAGGAGAGGGCTTAACAAGGGGATAAAATACCCCCAGCAGCACCGGGAAGATGAAGCCACCCCACCCACCACTCCACAGCAGGGCCACTTCAACTCCTCCCATGCTTGTCGGCTTCTCCTAAGGGCCCTAACCACCAAGTGAAGTATTTTCTCCTGGCTTGGGAGAATCAGGGGTCCTGCCCATGGGGTATAAGCCATGGGTTATGATAGGGATATCTGAGGAAGGTAGCTGAGCAAAGGCTGGTGGGGGGTAGAATCATCAAAAGACTCCTGCGGCAGGTATAAGGGTCTGGGTAGGTAGAAGGAGATCCCAGCAGCTGGTGGCAAAAATGGGGGACAAAAATAGGAAGCAAAAAGAAAAAACAGGAGAAAAATTAATTGCCAGGAACAATGGAGTCTGTGGTCCTAATATTTTAAGCATTTGCTCAAAATGTTTGGTCGCTGCAATACATTTTTAAAACAGTTTTGACTAGTAATTATAAAACCTAGAGATAGCTCTTGAAATTATGAACATGCATATTCCTGTATAAATGTGTTTTAATATTTTATTACGTAACCAGATAGCACATGCACATGCTTTGAACATTTGCATGCAATGCCTTTCGGGACAACACTGCTAGATACAAACTGTTAGTTTGTATCTGCAATACTCTATACTTATTTATTTAAAAATTATTTTTTATTGACCAGGAACACTCACTAAACAATTACAATGCCTATTTTCAGGTACAACCCAAGATAGTTACAAAACAAAACAGCGGAGACAGCCATTTCACAGAAATAACACAGAAAACAGTTACAAGGTTGCAGGAAGGCATGAAGGCATAACATTAAGCAAAATACAGTGCTAAATGTAAAAATCTAACTTACAGCGGTGACCACAGAGATCAAAGCCATTTTATAATACAATACCATAATTAAGTTGTGGGGGGAGGGGTAACTATTTATGTGAGGATGGGTTACTATATGTACCGGGGGGGGAGGGTAAGCCAGAATCCTTATGGGTACAGCTCCAAAACTCCAAGGGTAAAAAGGTTAGATTGGGGTGGTATACAGGCCACCCCTCACAGACGGAGGAAACTTACAGGAGTTGGGGGAGCACAGTCGAAGTGGCCACTTCAATCTGCCTCAGGTACTGGAGCACCAATAAGCTACCTAATGCCAGGGAACAGGTACTGCTGGAGGCTATACAGGACAGCTACCTAGTGCAGGGGGTGACAGAGCCCACCAGGGAGGGTAACATACTGGATCTTGTGTTGGCAACTTGGGACCAGATCCAGGATGTAATCGTACAGGACCCTCTAGTGGGCAGTGATCACCGCACAGTGTAGTTCTTCTTTCAGATGGGCAAGGAGGGCCACCAGGACCAGGACAGTTGACTTCAGTAGGGCAGATTTTACCAGGATTGGCAGCAACCTGGATGGCCATCTTACTGCAATCTGCCCTGGGATGGATGTAGAACAGAAATGGTCCATCATAAGGTGAGGTCTGACAGAGGCCACTAACACGTGTACCAAGACCCAGAGTAAGCAGCCCAGATCTAAAAAAACCAAGCTGGCTTAGCAAGGAAGTAGCAGGAAAGGTGAGGGAGAAGAGAGTGGCCTTCAAAAGGTACAAGAAAATTAGGTGCGGGTAGGGACAAGGAGGTACTCAAAGAAATCAGGGAAGTGGTAGAGAGTAGTCAAAGTGGCTAAAGCTGCAAGGGGCCACGATTGGCTCCAGGGAATCAGAGAGGGTGAAGGATTTTTCAAGTACATAAGAGAAAAGAGAAGCTGTGAGAATGAGATTGTCTGGATCAAAAGGGAGGGTTGGGCAGAAAATGGGGAAGACCAGGCAGAGGCACTCAACAAGTACTGCTGTTCAGACGTTCACTAAAAAGGATGGGATGATATTGCAAGGGAGGGAGGGATGGGCAAGGGAGGGCAGAGGTAACAGATTGGGTTATCAGGTGGATAGGGTTCTAAGGCCTTAAAGCCCTCTGGGTAGACAAGGCCCCAGGACCAGATGGCGTACATGCAAGAGTCCTAAGGGAGTTGGCAAACATTTTGACAGGCCCACTGGCTGACCTGTTTAACACCTCACTGGAGATGGGGTTAGTGCCCATGGACTGGAGGATGGCTTATGTGGTGCCCCTCCACAAGAGTGGTCCCAGGGATGAACCGGGTAACTATAGACGAGTAAGCCTAATGTCCATTGTGGGGAAGTTAATGGAGACCATTCTAAAGGAGAGATTGATAATCTTTCTGGATAGTAATGGTCTCCAAGATGAAAGGTAGCACAGATTTATGTCAGGAACATCCTGTCAAGCTAACCTAATTGACTTCGTTTGGGTCACAAGGTTGGTTGACAGGGGCTATGCCATGGATGTCTTGTATCTGGACTTCAGTAAATTCTTTGAGTCGGTGCCTTGTGGAAGGTTGCTAGGCAAGCTAAGGAACTTGGGGGCCAGGGAGAAACTAGTGGGATGGGTCAAGAGCTGGCCACAGAACAGATGCAGAGGGTAATTGTAAGGGGGGAGACCTCCAAGCCAAGACCCTTGACCAGTGGTGTACCACAGGGCTCAGTGCTAGGCCCTGTTTTATTCAACATCTTTATCGGGCACATAGTAGAAGGGATCAAGAGTAAGATCAGCCTGTTCGCTGATGACACAAAGATATGTGTGACAGTGGACAGTGAGGAAGGGAGGCAGGAACTCATAATGGCAAAATAATAACCAATGACAGTGAGTTAACTGAGGTTTTCAAGTAATATTTTTGTTCACTTTTTAATAAAAAACACAATATACAAGAACTAATAATTAGTAACCAAACAGAACACATCAAATTCACCATAGCAGAAGTTAAAATAAAGCTCTATTAAACTACTAAAGCCTAGCTCTTCTTCAGGACCAGATATCAGTCCTAGACTGCTACTGGAAACTATTGACGAGATTTCCCCCACTTTAACTATTTGTTCAATAACTCTCTGGAAACAGGTGTTATAGCTGGTGGATGGAAAACATCCATTGTTATTCCCATTCATAAAAAAAGGACACAAAACCAAGTTGCCAACTATAGGCCGATCAGTCTCACTTCAGTCTGTGGCAAAGTATTAGACTGATAAAAGGGAAAATAGAAAAAGAAATCACATACCAAGGAAGGACAGATAATCTACAGCATGGATTTGCCCCAAACCGCTCTTGCACAACTAATCTAATCTCATTTTATAACTCCATAAGTGCCGGTATGGATAACAAAAACAGTGGATGCTATATTGCTCAGCTTTGGCAAGGCATTTGATAAGGTTCCTTATTTTTTTTCCCTTTCTTTTGCTAATCCCTCCCACCGATTTAGACCCTTCTCTGTCCCAGACTACTGTCTCCTGCCTGTCCTTAGCCCTCCTCTAAAATCCCCCCCATCCCTTGATTTAGCCGCTCTAATTTAATCCTTCTCTATTCTTTTCTTTCCACACAGTGCCAGTCCTAAGCAGGCACCCCCGTGGTGCTGCCTGTCTGAAGCTACTGCCAAAGTAATTCTGAATTTCCAAGACATCGCACCCAGTGCCTGATTGGCTGATCCACTCTGCCCTGACTCTACACTGTTCGGCTCTCTCAATCTGCCTGCAGCTCAGTTCTGATTTCTGCTACTAGCACATATTTTTAATTCGAATTGCCCTGCACTAATTAGCTGCCTGTACAATTATTTGATTAGCAGCCAGTTTACTGCTGTTCTAGGTCTTAACTGTGAAGCTGTTAGCTGACTGTGCTGTTGAACCCTAGGCTGTATTTGCTTGTTGAAAACTAGTGCCTAGACTCTTCTCTCCTTTTTTCTTTAGCCTTTCTGAAATTTTCTACTAATTTTCTTCTTACTCCTTGTTCAGGCTGCCCCACTGTGCCATGGGTCTCCTGGCACCCCGATTTCCCTCTGTTCCTTAGGTTTTCCCTTTCTTTTGCTAATCCCTCCCCCAATTTAGACCCTTCCCTGTCCCAGACTACTGTCTCCTGCCTGTCCTTAGCCCTCCTCTAAATTCCCCCCCCGATTTAGCTGTTCTAATTGAATCCTTCTCTACTCTTTTTCTTTCCCACACCGAGCACCAACCTTGAACGGGCTCCCCCTCCTGTAGCTCAGTTCTGATTTCTGCTACTAGCACATATTTTCTCCAGCCCAGCCTCCCCTACCCCATCACTCTTTTAATGGTCTTGGCTAAAGCCAGACCTCGCCCCTTTTCCTCATGCAGTTAATAATATTTCTTAAGCCCCGGTCCTTCTTACTGAGCTCAACTTTGAGAGAGAGAAGGTGATGAGACTTTCTATAGATATGTAAGTGAAAGAAGAAAGTCCAGAGGGAGTATTTGAAGAGGAAGACCATGTAAAAGCATCTATCCTAAAAATATACTTTTGCTCAGTATTTACTAAACAGAAGGATGGGCAGGGCCCACAGCCCTAGCACCACGGACACAGGGGAGGAGGTGTGCACTAGTCCCTTCACAAAAGAAAGGGTCCTACAAGAGCTCAGTAAGCTCAGGGTAGACAAGGCAGTGGGACCTGATGGCATACATCCCAAGGTACTAAAGGAGCTAAGGGTGGAACTAGTAAAGCCATTATCAGAACTGTTTAGTGAGTATCTGAGCACAGGAGAGGTCCCAGAAAACTGGAGAAGGGCTCATGCAATCCCACTCCACAAGAGGGGCAGCAGGTAGGAGGCAGGGAACTACAGACCAGTCAGTCTTATCTCAGCAGTGGGCAAGATTATGGAGGCACTCCTCAAGGAAAGGATAGTGCAACACCTGGAATCGATAGGAGCACAGGATCCAAGACAACATGGGTTTACAAAAGGAAGGTCCTGTCAAACTAATCTCATAGATTTATTTGACTGGGTAACCAGAATGGTGGACCAAGGGTGAGCAGTTGATGTCACCTACCTTGACTTTAGCAAAGCTTTCGATACTGTTCCACACAGAAGACTGATTAATAAGCTGGGTAGGCATGGGGTGGGTCAGAAGTTGATCAGCTGGGTGGCAAACAAAGAGTGGTGGTACACGGTATGCAGTCAGAAGAGATGCAAGTCACAAGTGGGGTACCTCAGGGATCAGTCCTGGGGCCAGTTCTCTTCAGTGTCTTCATCAGTGACATTGCAGATGGACTGAAGGGTAAGGTTTGACTGTTTGCAGATGACACCAAGATCTGCAACAGATTAGATGATCCAGATGGGGTGGGCAAAATGAGAAGAGATCTGGATAAACTAGCAGAATGGTCAGAAGAGTGGCAACTGGGGTTTAACACAAAGAAGTGCAAGATCATACACATAGGGAAGAGAAACCCTGAAGCCACATATAGGCTGGGAGAGGAGTTGCTGGCACTCTCAAGGGAAGAAAGAGACTTGGGCATCATCATCACCGATGACCTGAAATCATCCAAGCAAACCACTAAAGCAGTAGGTAAGGCTAGCGGGATGTTGGGGTGTATTAGTAGGGTATCTACAAGTCAGAAGAGGAGATAATAATCCCTCTTTACAAGACACTGGTTAGGCCCCATCTGGAGTACTGTGTGCAGTACTGGAGGCCCACCTTCACAAGGACATTAACCAAATTGAGGCAGTCCAGAGAAGGACAACCAAAATGGTGCAGGGACTGCATCAGAAAACATACGAGGACAGATTAACGGAGCTCAATATGTATACCCTAGAGCAAAGGTGGGAGAGAGGTCATATGATCGAAATATTCAAACACCTTAAGGGCATTAACAAGGTGAAAGAGTCTAACATGTTTCAATATAAGAGGACACAGCATGAGATTAGAGGGAGGCTGATTAAGGGGTAATGTGATGAAGTTCTTTTTCACAGAAAGGGTGGTGGATGCAAGGAACAGCCTACCTTCAGGAGCGGTGGCTATGAATACAGTGCAGGGCTCAAACAGGCATGAGATAGGCATAAGGAGCAGTACAGATGAGTATGACTAGATAGGCCATTGAGAGAGCAAAGGCAGATGGCACATTCATAAGGTAGAAAAGAAATGGGCAGACTGGATGGGCCTTGCCAACAACTTCTGTTTCTATGTTTCACAGTGTGTCAATACTGCTATACCAAACCTCGTCTATTTTGTCTTGTGGTATTTGGGTAGTCACAAAACCTAAACTTCCCCTCTTCTACTCTTCTGGGGCTGCCTTCCTTTTTAATTTTTCTTTCTGCAGTTCCTTACTGGTCTGGCCAAAATCGTCCTGGTTTCTCTGCATTAAATAAAGCCGCCCATCTCTTCCTCTCTACCTGCCACGTCTGTCACTGCCCACCTGTATTGTTCTCCCTCTTCCTCTCCCTGATCCCTTTGCACGACTCTCCCCTCATCAGGCCCCTCGCCCTACTAGTTTTTCTTCCTGCCCTCCTCCTACTTTTTACCCCCCCCTTTTCCTCTCACCTTCGGCTCTTCCCTCACTGCCTCCTTCCACAGACCCCCTCTCCTTTCATTCACTCTGGGATGCTACCATCCACTCTTCTTCACCTAGAAGCTTTGTACCGTCTCACATCCCCTTTCCTGGAACTTCCTGTCACACCCACAGAATGTCAAGGTACCCTCCTCATTTCCCCCTGTTTCTAATTCTACTACTACTCTCCAGTGATGTTGATCACAATCCTGGACCACTGTCCAACCCCCCTACAATGGCATCTACCACTGCAGCCTCCAACGTAAGCTTTTCTTCCCTGCCCAAGTGACTCAAGACTTTTCGCCTAAATAGACGCAGCCTCCTCCCTAAAATTGACCAACTTAAAGTTTGGGTTTCTCAATATCCTCCAGACATCCTGTGCATAACCAAAACCTGGCTGTCTGCTAAAATACCCAATTCTGCTATCTGTATTCTTGAGTTCAATTTATTTTGCCGAGACAGAGGGAAGTGAGGTGGCGGCTGCGCCCTGTACATTAGACAATCTATCTCCTGCTCTATCACTTTCAAGGAGGCCAGAACTTCCTCCCATGAGATAACCTTAGGACAACTATCCATCCCCTCCTCTGCCCCACTCTATATTGGTGCCCTCTGTGCCCCACCCAAAACATCCCCTGATAGCTTAGTCTCCATCATCTCCTTCATCTCCTCCCTCACGTCTAGTAGGGAGCTGCTGCTACTCGGGGATTTCAACATGGACTGGTTGTCTCCCTCCTCCAGGTCCACCATCCTCAAAATAGAAGCTCTAAACCTTACACAACTGATCCGAGATCCCACTCGCCTAAACCTCCGATCTTAAAACCACACACCGCTTGATAGTTTTATCCTCTCACCCCACCATATCACTGCATCTGGAATACTACCTGACACCATCAGTGATCATTACATCACTTACTGTATTAGGAATATTTACTCCTCCATTCTACCCCAAGTACATCTGGTCCCACTCCCTACACAATCCAAATACTACTGCCATACAGCAAGACCTATACTAGGCCGACTGGCTCCCATCTACTCAGCATGTGATGTTGACTCTACTCTACCTCTTTTCTCCAACCTCGTCTTGGGCATTTTGAATTACCGTACTCCCCTAAAAAGAGTCAGAGTGAAGAGACACCACCACTCCTGGATCTCTGCCGACCGTCTGGCCAAATGTAGGGCTAGGGATAAAGTCTGGTGCCACTATAAAGCCACTCTTCCTCAGGCTGACTTTCAAGCATATAAAGCCCTCAGGAATAGCTACACCAAGACCATCCGTCTCTCCAAGGCAAATCACTTCAGATGTCACCTGCAGCAAAATCAACACACTTCTGCATTATTCTGGAAGGTTCTCCAGTCCCTCCTAGACCCTCCTGCCCAACTTTCCTTGCCAGTTCTACTTGTTGACGGGTCTTCTGTTTCTGATGCGACCTCAGTCACCAATATTTTCAACATGTTTTTTGCCATCTGTGCTCTCCCTGATCCCGGAACCCCTTCCCCTACCTCTCCCCAGTTGGCCCAATCGGTCTTGCCTGTTAATCTTCCCACTTATCAGTTCCCCCTGTTCACTTCTCTTGAGATCTACTCTGCTCTCCTTGCCCTAAACCCCCCTAAATCCAGCTCTGAGAGTCTTCACCCCAAGCTTCTCCACATCTCTGCTTCCACAATTGCAGCCCCACTCACACACATCCTAAACCTTTCTCTCTCCCCTCTTCCTCTGTTCCCAAGGCCTGTAAATCAGCTAAAGTCCTTCCCCTCCATAAAGGGGAGACCCCTCTACCCCTGGTAATTATAGGCCTATCTCCCTCCTCCCCTCCCTTGCTAAACTACATGAATCTCTCATCCACTCAAGGCTGTCTGACTACCTTGCCAGTTCCAGCACTCTCTCTCCAGTGCAGTCTGGCTTTCGGAAGCATCACTCAACCATATCTTCTCTTCTACATGTCACAGATTCAATACTCTTCATGATGGACAAGAGCCAAATTACAGCCGCCATCTTCATCGACCTGGCGAAAGCTTTTGATTCAGTCTCCAATCCTCTCTTGCTACAAACTCTCAGCTCTGTTGGTCTCGCTGGTCCTGTGGTAAAATGGTTCTATTCCAATCTTCATAAAAGTTCAGTCAGTTCAAATAGGTAATGTTCTATCCCCCAACCAATCCTTTCCAGCATCCCCAAGGCTCCATACTTGGTCCTATCCTTTTCTCCCTATTTATAAATACCCTCCCCTCTGTCTGCAGATCTGCCGATATACACATGTGTGCCGACAATACTATTCTTTTCCTCTCTGGGCCTTCTGTCAACAGTGTGGAAGCCCCCTTCCAGGATGATTTTAATAGAGTCCAATCCTGGTTCTTGGAAAACAAGCTCAAACTTAATGTAAAAAAAACAGTGGCTATGACTTTCGGCAACAAATAGAAACTGACCACCTTTCAGCACCCTCCAACCTTCTCTACCTTGGGTGGTTCTTGTCTTGAAAATGTCTTGGCTTTCAAATATTTAGGGGTTTGGCTAGATTCCCAGCTGGACTTCTCCACTCACATTGATGCCATCTGCGCCAAGCTTTGCCTTAAACTAGGTGCCCTCTACTGGCACAAAGACCTCCCCTCCCCACGTGCACTGAGCTTGTCACCAAATGATACTACCCACAACTGACTATGTCGATGTGGTATATGGCACAACTTTTCAGGCCTCCTAAAGCAAACTCAGTATTCTGTTAAACTCCTTCTGCTGCTTTGCCACTGATTCCCTCCCCTTACCCACCACTGCCTTCTCTACTCGGCCCTGTCACTTGCTTCCCTGTCCCACAGGAGACTGGTTCACTGTGCAACTTTTACTGCCAATTTCTGGTTTGGTACTCTCCCTTCTTACCTCTCCTCCCACCTCTCCCAGGTGGCTACCTCTAACTACTCCCTTCATCACAGAGACCCTCAAACCTTCTCTCTTCCCCACTCTGCTTCTGGTCAATCTGCTTTCTCCTTTTGTTTCCTCTCTCTCTGGAAAAATTATGTCCTGATCTTCATCTATCCTCTTCCTCCTCTCTTTCAAAGGCTTCTCAGACTCCTCCACTTTCAGCCCTGCTCCCAGTGCCCCCTCGCATCACCGTAAAGTTCTGTATTCCCTGTTTGTTACCTCTTCTGGCCATACTGCTCATCTCACTTCGCTGGGATGGCTTACTCCATCCTGCACTTCTTGACGCTCTTTCTTCCCTTATAGCTATGCTACCCTCTTCCCCTGTTGACAAATGTCTGCTTTTACTCCCTCCCTGGTGCTATGTCCTCTGGTTTACATGGAGCCAAAATCCCACTCATATGCAGGAGTGGATTTAGCAAAGATCACGCGCATGTACAAGAGTGTGCTGCTTTTGCTCATGTGTGGGATTTTGGCTCTGGGCTAAAACTTTCATTTGTACAACTTGGAGTGCTCCGTTTGTTTGCAGAGATCCCACAAAGGATTTGGATTCCCATAATGGACTGATGGAGTATGTTTTTATACTAGGCTCATGAAAAAAATGCAGTTTCAGACCGCGCTCATGGCAGACGTGCATTTCCGACCAGTGATTGCTTCCAGTGGGCACGCAATTTAAAGTCGAACCCAGCGGACAACTTATAAGGTAAAACATTGCAAAAAAGGTACAAAGTGGGACTTTTCAGGCATAGAGGGGCATTCTACAGTACTCGTTCATTAGGTGTGTGCCAAGAGGCACACTCATGTGATTGTGAAGCAAACGGAGGGGCAAAGCTGACAGTACCCCGTTAACTAACCGAGTAAACCCCTGGAACATCTGGCAAACTCGAGCACTGGTCAGGTGCATGGCAGTTGAGGTTTAATATTAAGAAGTGCAAGGTCATGCACCTCGGAGCCAGAAACCCCAGGACCAGCTATTGGCTGGGGGAAGTGCAGGTAGCTGTTTCTGAGGAAGAGAAGGACCTGGGGTACTAGTCACAGGAGACATTAAGGTATCGGTGCTAGTGTTGGAGGGGTGGCAGCAGGGCCAATCAAATGTTGGGGTGCATTGCCAGAGGTATCACCTCTAGAAGGAGGAGGTAATCCTGCCACTGTACAGATCACTGGTGAGGCCACTCTTGGAGTATTGTGTGCAGTTGTGGTGGCCTTACCTAAAAAAGGACATACGATTACTGGAGGGGGTGCAGTGTAGGGCGACAAAGATGATACTAGGTCTGGGTGATAAACCCTATGAGGAAAGATTGAGGGAGCAAAATATGTATTCCTTAGAGGTTAGAAGGGTGAGGGACATGATAGAAGCTTCAAATACTTAAAAGGCATAAACAGGGTTAATATGGTGGGATTGTTCAGTTTAAGGGGGATCATGAGGGGTCACAAGGCACAGTCTGAAGTTGAAAGGAGGAAGATTCAGAAGTGAGAGGAGGAGGCATTACTTTACAGAAAGGTGGATGGGTGGAATAAACTGCTGGAGGAATTGATTGCGTTGAAGACAGTGGACTGTTTTAAAGGGTGTGGGATAGACTCAAAGGGAAGGTAAGTACAGATATAACCGAGAGAGAAAAGCAGGGGTAGGGATGAAGGGAAGGACTTGGAGAGCAGCTGCAGTAAAAGCATGTTGTGAGCTGAACACTTGGGCAGACTTGATAGACCTCTGGGCCTTTTCTGCCAGCAATTTTGTATGTTCATATGTTCTTATGTAAGTTAAAGTGCACAGTCACTACATAAAACCATTGGTGGTATGTGTCCTGGAGACTGCAGGGGACCCCAGCACCAAAAGGGGGATAAACTGTTACATTAAGTTCACACACAGGCAGAGCCAGCCTTCAGGAAGTCCCATGGGATTTGTTGAATAGTGTATGGTAGGTGGCACTTGGGACCAGGGACAGAGGGGAGTTCCTGAATCTACAGTATGTGCATCTCCAGTGAAGGCCTGGTCACCTGAGGCAGTGTGGGTTTTGCATACAACCAGCCAGGGCTGATTGTTAGACCTCAGGCAGTAGCTTGATTGAGTCTCTTTAACTGCTCCACAAGGATAGGAGGGGTAGCAGTTCTAATACCTATTAATTAAACAGCACAGGGTAAGTAAATGACTGTTATCTGTGGATTGCCCATCCCGTTTACTGTAAAGCTGGCAGCAGTGCAAGAACCAGGCTGCGGATGCAGCAGACCTGCAGATGTTATTGTAGGCTACTTCCTGTTTACATAACCTGGGCTTTGTGACATTCACATAAAAGATGAGCCTGTAGTTAGGGCTAGGAAGAAGCACCCCCCTGGCAAGGGCGAGACGAGCCATGGGGTAAGGATATTATTGACCTATAGGCTAGGCCCAGTTTGCAATTTACTGCCTTTCAAATATTAGGGATGTGCAGGAAGAAGTCTAGTAGGAAGCTGAGAGTTACACCAAGATATTTAAAGGAGTGTGCAGTGGTACTGTAATGGCTGATCAGTCAACAGTAGCTACCATGACAGGTTCTGGGCAGGAAGTAATCTTAACCTTTGCATTTTCTTAACATTGTGGACCAATCTGTTTGCAGTGAGTCAGGACTGGATGTAGCAGAAATCATCATTTAACTAGAAATTAATAGTCCTGATATTATCAGAACTTGTAAGCAACACACGGTCATCTGTTTACAGAGTAGAGCTGCATAAAGCAGTTACCTGAGGGAGGTCATTTATATACAAGGAAAATAAGATAGGTACTAGGATGGAGCCTGGAGAGACACCAGACTTGACAGATGTGAGCTCAGACAGTGTCCTGTTGAATTTAACCAACTGTTACCTGCCTTGTGGGTAATTAGAAAACCCGGCATCAGCATGAGCAGACAAACTGAAGGTGCTAAGCTTGTGACATAGAGACTTATGGACAACTATGTCAAAAGCTTTTAAGAGGCCAACAAAGATTACCCTGAAAGTTTGCTGCAGTCCATAGTGGCCCTTATTGCAGAGGACACCGTAGCAAGGGCAATGAAGGAGCTGTGTCCTTTCCTCAAGCTGCTGCTCTGGGGCCAGCAAGTCATGGGAACAGAGGTACAGTATTCTGTTAGTTGAGAGATCACAACCTTCTCAAAGAGCTTGCTGATCACAGTTAGGAGTGTTAGGGGGTGGTAATTCTCCATAAGCTTTGGGTCATCTTGCTTAAATACTGGAACTACTGTTGCCTAGCAATCTTCCATACATCTAGGATGACCCCAAAGAGCACTGAGAGGCTAAAGATATAAGACATAGTTAGGGTAAGGAGGGTGACACCTATTTGATTGAGTTTAGGCTCCAGTTTGTCAAAGCCAGGGCTGGTATAGTTCAAGTTCATTACAGGAAAACTCCGTTGAGCAAGCTCATTCATAAGAAGGTCCTGAGACAGGCGTACAATCAAATAAGTTAAAGAATTACATAATATTACACAATGTACATAAGAGCTCCCCAGGTACACAAAATTCATGATGGGAGGTGACACTGTTTATAAGACAATACATTACATACATTAGGATTTCCCCAGAGAAAAATTAAAGTTCCTGGAGAAAGTAACAGTAATTACATAACTATAACTAATATGTTAATAGAAATTCCACCTGATGCACTGATAATGGTTCAAGACAGAGCTAATGACATGGAGAGATGGAGCCCAAGATAACGTAAGGCCGATAAATTGGTGCCCCAAGGACAATATTCAGTTTAAAAACAGCTACAGGTATCTTTTAGTTTGACCATGGCTAACCTTTTAAAAAGGTTAACAGGGACAATACTGGGTAATTTCAGTGAGGATTGTAATCGATTCCAAATAGTTGGCAGCGAACATGATATAGCCGTGACCTAAAAAAGAAGTACTGTCCTAGGTACATCGAGGAGGAGAAAATCTGACTTCCTAAGGGAATAAACACTGTGCGCAATGTGTATTAAGAAGGTGAGGTATTGCGGTAGTTTGTTCAGGAGAAGTTTTAAAGTCCAGATGCCGGCGTGGACTGACCGTCTAACGGTGAGTGAGGGCCAGCCAACTATAGCATATAGATCACAGTGATGAGTTAGGGGAAGGGAGTTGGTAATAAATCGGAGGAAGCGGTGGTAGAGAACATCTAGCTTATGAAGACTGGAAGGAGCTGAAGAGTTGTAGATTATATCGCCGTAATCAAGAAGGGGGAGGAATGTGGCCTGAACCAATCTGGTTCTAATCTCTGCAGGAAAGAAGGACCTATTGTGAAAAAAAAGCCTAACCTGGCTTTTAGCCTTTACAAGTTCATCGAGATGATCATTGAAGGAAAGCTTGTTGTCAAGCAGAAACCCAGATATCTGAACTTTGAAACTATTTCCAAATGCTCACCTAGGGAAGTATTTATAAAGTTATTAGGTAGAACAAGAGTAGTACAGTGGGAGTGCATGGGCGGAGGATCATGGCTTTCGTTTTTAGCATTAGAATACTTTGCATTAATTAGGTTTTTCTAGTTGTGCAAAGTCGGCTTGAAGGTGTCCCTAACTCCTTCCAGTGAGGGCCCAGATGTGTACAGGACTGTGTCATCTGCAAAAAATGTAAATGGGACTTGGTAATCTGGTGGTCAAGGTTGTTTATATATAAGGAAAGAGGATGGGGCCTAAATTGTTAAGAGGGTAGAACTGGGGAAGGGAGAGGGGAGAAGGTGTCGCCTGGTGCCATGGCTTGGGGACAAGAAGCGATCTCACAGTGCAGAAGCAGCATCATAGGTGAGGGAACTAGATATCATTGTCCACCTTGGGACAAATGACCTAGCTAGGCATGGAACCAGTGCAGTGCAGGATGAATTTGTGGAGTTGGGGAGGGGCCTCAGACAGGTAGCAAGCATGGTTACCTTTCAGAGGTGCTGCCAGTCCATGGCAGGAGTGAGGCTAGGGTACTGCACACCATACAGTTTAATGAATGGTTGCAAACTGGTGCAGAGCACGGGGCTTTGGCTTCATTGGGGACTGGGGGGTACACCTGGAAAGATGAAGGTCTATACTGGCACGATGGTCAGCATCTGTCCACGAAGGAACCAAGCTCTAAGTGACAGGTTTAAATGCTTCCTTGGCAAGCTTTTAAACTCAGCCGGGGAGGTGATGATAAGAGGCAGGAAATTTCAAGCCTCCCCCCACAAAACATGGCAGGTAGTAAGGTAAACACTGAGGTACAGAGCTCAACTGAGGGCAGGACAGGGGTAAATGGAAAAATAGACAAGGGCAATAAGAGCAGGGATGGGGAGTAAAAAAGGATAAAGCCAACATTTAATGGAGGGCAATGAATACCAATGCCCGTAGTCTGGGAAACAAGCTTCCTGAGCTAGTAGCCCTGATGGAAGATGAAAAATTGGACATTGTGGCAGTCATGGAAACATGGTACACGGAGAACCATGACTGGGATGTCAACATACCGGGGTACACAGTTTACAAAAGGGACAGGGACCGTAAAAGAGGAGGTGGAGTAGCTCTATACGGAAAGGAAGTGATCAAAGCTACAGAGCTAAAAAGTAAAGGGGGAGGACAAGAGGCACTCTGGGTCATCTTGGAGACAGGGAATGGCATCACAATCTGCACTGGGGTTGTATACAGACCCCCATCTCAAGGGGAGGAAACGGACAAGAAAATGATGGAGGACATTCTCAAAATGGCTGAAAAGGGGGAGATACTGTTGATGGGGACCTGAATATGCCAGGTGTTAACTGGATGACATATGCTGCAGCCACATCCAAGAGCAGGGTCATTCTCGATGCCACTGAGAGCAGGCCTTAGACAGCTAGTGTTGGAACCCAGCGAGAGGAGCAATACTAGACCTGGTACTCTGAAATGGAGAGAGGATCACAAATTTAGAAGTCAGTAGACATCTGGGAACAAGTGACCACTGCACAGTGTGCTTCACAATAACAACCATGGAGACAAGCCATACAAAACAAGGATACTGGACTTTAGAAGGGCCGACTTTGGCAAAATGGGTGAATACCTGAGGAATGCACTAGCAAATGGCCAAAAAGGAGGGGTGAAAGAACAATGGAGAAAAATCAAAACTGCTATCATAGAGGCAACAAGCCTTTGTGTGAAACAATTAAAGAAAACAAAGTGGAGTAAAAAACCACTATGGTTCTCAAAAGAGGTGGCAGGGAAGGTTAAGGAGAAAAAGGCTGCATTCAAAATGTATAAGGAATCACAGAAGGAGCACGACAGGGAACTGTATCAATTAAAGCAGTAAGAAGGTGGGAAGGCAGTCAGAATAGCAAAGGCCCAAACTGAGGAAAAAATAGCCAACTCAGTTAAGAAGGGGGATAAAACCTTCTATAGGTACATTAGGAGCATAGAAAGGTTAAGGGAGGAATAGTGAAGATTAATAAAGGAGAGGGGAGGTGGGCAGAGGAGACAGTGAAAAGGCAGAGATACTGAATGAATACTTTTGCTCAGTATTCACAAAAGAAGATGAGGAGGAGTTACCTAAACCAGACAATAGAAGCACTCTGGGTAGGGGGGTTGACACCAGTCCATTTACAGAAGAAAGAGTCCTGAAAGAACTCCTAAAACTCAAGGTGGACAAAGCAATGGGGCCTGATGGGATTCACCCCAGAATCTTAAAAGAACTAAGGGAGGACCTAGTGACACCACTGACCACACTTTTAACAAATCATGGGAGGATGGGGTGGGACCTGAGGACTGGAGGAGGCAGATGTGATTCCCACAAAAGTGGGAGCAAGGCAGAAGCAGAACTACAGACCTGTAGTTCGACCTCAGTGGTAGGAAATGATGGAATCACTTCTGAAAGAAGAATTGTTGAGTACCCAAGGCCAGGGCTGGGACAGGCAACATGGTTACAGGAAGGTCATGTCAGATGAATCTAATTGATTTCTTTGACTGGATGACCAAAATAATAGACAAGGGAGGGCTTTGGGTATGGCCTACCTAGACTTTAACAAGGCATTTGACACAGTCAGCCAAAGACTAATAATCAAGTTAGCCAGCCTGGGGTGGGTTCAAAGGTGGTAGCCTGAGTAACAAACTGGCTACAGGACACAGAAGATAATGTGAATGGAACACATTCGAAGAAAGGGGTTACTAGTGGGTACCCAGGGCTCAACACTGGTCCAGTCTCTTAACATCTTTATAAATGACATTGAAGAGGTCTGGAGAAGGTATGCCTCTTGATGACACAAAGATCTGTAACAGGGTTGATACACAAGGGGGTAGAAAGGATGAAAAGGACTTGCAAGTTGGAGGAATGGTCAGACATGCAACTTAGATTCAATACAAAAGTGAAAGTAATGCACTAGAAACAAAAACCAGGAGAAGTACACAATAACAGGGAAGTACTAACAACAACAAAAATGGAAGGACTTGGGGGTAGTCATATCAGATGACCTAAAGATAGTGCAATGTGAAGTCAGTAAGGAGGCAGGGGATACTGGGATGCATAGGAAGGGACATCAAAAGGAGAAAGCATTTGTAATACGACATTAGCACGGAAAGTAGTGCAGTGGTGCAAACACGTGTAAAGCTTTATCCTAATGCCCTGTGCGATTGCTGGTATTTGCACAACAAATTTCAGCAGACCTTTGTTACCCCCATTGTAAACCACAGGAAACCGCTTTAGGCAGGATGTGAAAAATGACAGCTGTAATGCTCATAAGGAAGTGTGGTAAAATGGCAATGTTGAAAATCTGGGTAAAAATAATGAAAATTCGCAAACCTATGACGTCGTAGGAACTGCTAGCAATCGCTCATAAAACAGTAATTTTAGGAATTTTTACCAAATTTTCAACATAGCCATTTTAAAACTTGCTATGAACAGTGTCTGTAATTTTTTAATGTGTCCCATACGTGATTTGCACACCCTGCGCCATTGTACACTACATAGGCAAAAACATTTCGAGCAGGATGTGAAAATAGACAGCTGTACAGCTCATAAGGAGGTGTGGTAAAATGGCAATGTTGAAAAATATGTGAAAATTCACAAACTTACGGCGTGCATAGGAGCTGTACATGAACACAAGTAAAACAGTAATTTTTAGAATTTTTTCACCAATTTTCAGCACAGCCATTTTAAGACCTCTGCTCGCGTCAGTGTCACTGTACGATTTTCTTAATGTGTCCCATACATTGAGTTCGCACACCGACTGCGCCATTATGCGCTACCTGAGCAGAAACACGTTTGGGTGAGATGTGAAAAATGACAGCTGTACTGCTCATAGAAGGTGTGGTAAAATGGCAATGTTGAAAATCACAGGTGGAAATATTGAAAATTCACAAACCGGTAGCAGCGTAAGACTGCGCAATGCTGCGCTCATCAAAACAATCATTTTGGGAATTTTCACCGTTTCAGCAGCCATTTTAAAACCTCTGCTAATGAACAGTGTCACCATGATTTTTTAATGTGTCCCATACATTGATTTCACACACCGACTGTGCCATTGTACTACATAGGCGGAAACATGTTTTGGAGCAGGATGTGAAAAATGACAGCTGTACTACTCATAGGAGTGTGGAAAAATGGCAATGTTGAAAATCTGTAGTGAAAATATTGAAAATTACGAACTTACGAGCCTGCATAGGAACTGCAAAGCATGCATTTCATTAAAACAGTAATTTTGGGATTTTTGCACCAAATTTTCAACATGGGGTTTTGGGACCCCCTTCTCATGATGTCATGTCACTCGCCAATCATGTCTGAAGGGGTGATTTCGCGCAGGTGACTGCGAAATCAACCTTCAGGCGAAAAACAACCATGATGATGACATCGTCATGAGAAGGGGCCCCAAAACCCCATGTTGGAAAATTTGGTGCAAAAATTCCAAAAAATGCCTGAGATATGCAATAAAGTTGAAAACCCCCTATCTAGCCCATTATTCAGCTTACCGGCATTTCCTCGGTTCACGGTCGGCTTTGAAGAGTGCAGACGTGTTCCCGGTCCACTGAAGATCATTGCGCCAAGCTCTGGAGGTAAGTATGGGGTGAGGGGAGGTGTGGGGAGGCTGGGTGCGCAGTGGGTAGGTGCAGGTTGTGGGAGGGGGGGACTAGGAGAAGCGCCGTGGGACCGTTTTTGCTTTACAGGTGAAAAACAAACAAAAAAAGACTACGTGGGATGTTTGCCACACTGGGGTGGGCTCCCAGCATGGCAGAAGGATGGCTGGGAGGTCGAGGAGCCAGCAGGGATTGGGCACCCATCGACCGGCAAACAACGCTGGATGTTTGCTACCTGGGTGGGCTCCCAGCGTGGCAGAAGGATGGCTTGGGGGCCATGGAGCTGACAGGGATTGGGCACCCCTGCCGCAAACAACGGGGACATTTGCCACGCTGGGGTGGGCTCCCAGCATACATAGGAAAGATTTAGAGGCGGCGTGGCGCGGGGGCGCGCACGTGCTCTGTATGACAGCGGTGGTTTTCTTTGAAGCGGCCCACCGCTGTCATATACAGCTCCCGCACCCATTGGTGCAGGACTGCCATGCCTGCTCAATGGAGCAGTGGATTGAAAGGGAGAGGCACACCTCCAAAGTGTGCTACTCTCCCAAAATGTTCCTTGCACATGTGCGCAAGCAAACGTAAAAAGGGAAGTGGAAGTGATTATCCCTCTGTACAGACAGTTGGTGAGACCCCATCTGGAATACTGTGTGCAGTTTTGGAGACCCCATCTACGCAAGGACATAGACAAGATGGAAGCAGTCCAGAGGAGGGCAACTAAAATGGTGCAGGGTCTGCATCAGAAACCATATGAAGAGAGACTGAGAGTGCTTAATATGTATACCCTTGATGAAAGGAGGGACAGGGGGACATGATAGAAACTTTTAAGTACCTCAAGGGAATCAACAAAGTCCAGGAGGGTAGCATCTTTCAGAAAAAGAGATGTGTAAGAACAAGGGGGCACAATTTAAAGACAGAGGGGGGACGGCTCAGGGGTAATGTGAGGAAATTTTTTTCATGTAGAGAGTGGTGGATGAATGGAACCGCCTTCCTGGGGAGGTTGTTGGGTCTAAAACAGTGGGGGAATTCAAACATGCATGGGACAGACATAAGGCAATTGTAGTGGGGGTTGCAGGAAGTAGGCTGTTGGTTAACTAGAATCTGCAGCTTATCCAATAGGAAGGGAAATGGGCAGACTGGGTGGGCCAAGTGGTCCTTATCTGCCGTCAAAGTCTGTTTCTATGTTTCTATAGATCCCTGTGGGACTCCCCTAGCAGTAGGAAAGGAGGAAACAAATCTCCTGATTTAACTTTCTGTGTCCTGCCAGTCATGTAACTATTGAACCATTGGGTTGTGGATGGAGTAAAGCCAAGGTTAGTAAGGCTGTGAACTAATAAATTGTGGTCTACTGTATCAAAAGCTTTGCTTAGATCTAAGAATACTACACCAGTAGTTTTCTTAGAGTCCATTGCAGAGACCCAATCATTAGTAACCTTGGCTAGAGCTGTTGTGGTGCTATGATTTGGGCGAAAGCCAGATTGGAGAGGGTTTAAGAGAGATTGAATTTCAATATGGTTTTTCAGTTGAGCATAGATCAGTTTTTCGAAGGCTTTTGAGAGTATGGGCAGTATTGAAATAGGTCTATAATTATTGAGATCGCAGGGATCACCCAACTTGAATAGAGGAAGAATATGGGCAGATTTCCAACATGAGGAAACTGTAGCAGTTGAGATAGAAAGGTTGAATATGTGAAGTATTGGGGCGGTAAGGTAGGAGTAGCCAAGTTTTAGGAATAATGGTTCTATGCTATCTTCCCCCACACTTTTTTTGGTATCCAGGTTAATAAGTGACTCCTCAACTTCCTTAAAGCTAAGAGGGAGCGGCCAGACGGTCACGTGATGCGGTGCGCTGGGTAAGACGCCTCTCTACCCGCTCTGACCTACCGCCCATTATTTGCCCTTCAAAATCCTGTTCTTCAGTGGTTTTTACAGAAGACTGCCTCCTACCGCCTTTCTGAGCACTCCTGCTTTCTCTACGGGGCATCGATGGATGAGGAGATGCCGAAAATCATCCCAAAACACACACCTCCTGCAACGCCCGAGAAGGCCTCTAAGAAAGCCAGGGCCTCCCCCTCGCAACCCTCGCTGCCTGTTACTGCTGAGTGTCCTGATACAGATCCTCTTACCCTCTTGAGGTTTCTAGAGGAGTTTCAGCCTTTTAAGGCTGAAATGCAGAATATGGCAGGGGAAATTAAAAGCATTTCTAATACCCTGGAGGAGCTTTCTGAGAAAACTGCTGACAACTAAGTATGTATACGATCTGTTGAAAAGAAGCAGGATAAAGCTGATCTGGAGCTGGTGGCCCTGAGGCAAAGGCTAGTGAAAATGGAGAATAAGGTGGAAAACCTGGAGGGGCGCAGTCGCCGTAACACTGCAGTAATAATTGGCTTGCCAGAGGGTGAAGAGGGCTCAGATCCCATCAAGTTTATTAAAAAGTTAGTGGAAAAGGTGGCAGGCCCTTCCCCTTTCAGTGCTAGCTACATCATAGAAAGGGCTCATCGGGCACTATGCTCCCTTCCCTCAGCCGGAGCTCCCCCTAGGGCATTCATATTTCATTTTCTGAATTTCCAGGAGCGACAACACTTCTTATACAAGGTCAAGGAGGTGCAAGATTTACAATGGGAAGGTAAAAAGCTGAAGGTGGCACAAGATCTGCCCTTATCTGTACGCCAGAAAAGAGCTACGTTTCATAAAGTGGTTCTCAAGCTGATCGCCTCGGGAATTAAGTTCCACATGGGTTTTCCTGCAAGGCTTCAAGTTTGTATAAATGGCTCTTGGGTGACCTATGAGGAGGTGGAGACAGCATCTGCTGGGCTCTAAGAAGCGTTCCCTGATCTATTCAAGCCTATATGAGAATGGATCTGGCTGCCGAGTTTCCATCTGGTGGAGCTGCCTATCTGCGGTAAATCATATCTGTCTACAGTACTCCTAGGGCCAAGCCGCCAACAAACTGTGTAACTGGTTACCTATCTTTCCATTACAGCTCTCAAGTGGGGTCCTCCTTCTGATATAAAATGCACATTTTGTTCCTGATCTGGTTTTCATCTTCAGGACTTTTTGATACGTTGTGGACTCACATTTCTCATTCTGGTTTATCTCTGTTTTAATTTTGGTTTACAAATCAGGTGTTAGCGGGCTCATATGTGTTTTTCTCGGTTTCATTTAATGAGCACATGAGCGGGGTCATTGTTCCTATGTTAAATCCCAATTTGGTAGTTCTGGTAACCCTATTTCCCAGGCGTGTTGACCTGATCTCATGGTAATGGGGGGGGGGGCAATGCTTCCTTTTCTCAGATCTTAATATGAGACTTCTCTGGCAATCGCGGTCTCTCCCTGGCCTTGTTAATATGGCCTGTTTTTTTGTTCTCAGATTTCACTCCTCCTCATGCTCCCTGCTATTACTGGGCAATAAACAAGGGTAGTCCATATATCAAGGGAGATCCTGTACTTAAGGATAGATGAGAATGCCAAGGTTTTGTACTCCCTTACTGGGCTCTGGATTGCCCCTTCTCTACAACCCTGTTTAAGTGTGTCTCTGGAGGATTCCCGTTTTTCTTTTTTCCTTTTTTTAAATCTCCCTTTCACATTGTGATGGCCACTGGTTTTGATTTAAAAATGCGCTCTAGACAGCGACTCTGGACCTTTCAGTTCTCCCCCATACCACAGCGGGTAGCCATGGACTGCCTGCCCTTAGTCATTAAGCACTGATGTTGAGGGATTGCGCCACAAGAAGGCATCTGAGACTAATCCTTACAAATAATACCTTTGTGTTTTATCCCTCACGCTCTGTGGGCCATGTTATTTTATGGCTCATGGGACTACTATAGGGAGGATGGCTTTTTCTAAAGGGCTAGTATAGCTAATCCCCTGGTATCATCTAGGGGTATTGTCAGGCTATTAATGCTGAAAATAAGCTATTCTGTTGGAATGTTTTGATTGCTGAGGGATAATTTTGTTCCTGATTTCTGTTTTATGAGGGCAGGGTGGTTGGGGGGAGAGGAACTTTTCAGTTTGCTGGACATCATGTACCATGTAAAATATAGGAGGGTGTGGGACGAGGGGTTAGGGTTTATGGGGTGTTTTGGGTGGGGGGTCTTGGGGGTGCTGGGGAATGGATCTAGGGGGGCAGAATTGGGGGTAGGGTAGAACAACCCAGTGCATACATGTTTGGAGCTCTGTAGATGGAGTATACATATATATGCGTGCTTTGGAGGATTCCGAATTGGCAACATGAGTGATGGCTAGAAACATTCAATTTATCAGTTGGAATGTTAAGGGGGTGAGGAACAAGACCAAGCAGTATAAAATACTGAAGCATATAAACCATTTAAAGGCAGAAATTATGTTTTTGCAGGAGACGAACTTGCTCAAGGGGGAGACTGAAAAGATGAGACAGCAGCAAATTGGGCAGATGTTTGCTGCAGAAGGTATGACCCACATTAGAGGGATCATGATCCTCCTACATAGGTCAGTCCCGTTCAAACCTCTTCAGGTTATATCTGACCCTTCAGGCAGATTCTTGTTTGTAAAAGGTAGATTGCATACCCTGGACATTGTCCTGGGTACTATCTATGGCCCTAATGTAGATTCCCCTAGTTTTTTTTGTTCAGATAATTAAAGCCCTAACTCCCTTTTTGGACACTCCCATGGTCATAGGGGGTGATTTCAATCTTGTTTTTGATCAGGCCCTTGACAGGTCGGGTAAATCCTGTCAAGGTCTCTCTCCGGCACAAAGAGCCTTTTGGGACCTGATGGACTCCATTGATCTTTGTGATATATGGCGCGTATTACATCCCAATGTAAGAGAATACACTTTTGTTTTTCCGGTGCACACAACCTCCTCTGGGATTGATTATATCCTCATTTCTCAAATCCTGTTACCAGGGCTTATATGTTCTAGCATTGTCTCAGGGTCCCCCTCTGATCACTCTGTGGTCACCTGCCTAATAGCCCTAGCTTTGTTGCCAAATAAAGGAGGCAGGTGGAAGTTGAATAACCAAATTCTGAAGGCGCCAAAGACGGTTCAATATCTAGCATCCCAAATAGAGCAGTTTATTGCTTCTAATTCTAACTCCATGGGGAAGCAGGACATGATATGGGGTGCCTGCAAGGTGTATCTAAGGGGGATTATAATTGGTCTAACATCAAAAAGGAAGAGGGAGAGGGCATCTTGGATTTCTAACCTTCTCTCTCAAATTAGGAGTATGAGGACTGCTCTTTCTCCTTCTTCTTCTGAGGCATTCAAACAAGACTTAACAAAATTGAAAGAAGCCTACCTAGCAATGTTAACGGAACAAGCTGAATTCACAATTTTGAAAACAAATGCGGTATATACCGATCAGGGCGAGAAGATGGGCAAAATGCTAGCATTGCATTTTAAGCAACAGGAATCCACCAGACCCATTCCTGCTATCCACTCTCTTAGTGGTAATTCTCTTAAGGTCTCACCCTCAGAGATAGCGGAGGAGTTTACAAAGTATTTCCAGGATTTTTATGGCCCTACGGTCAACTCCCCATTTAAGGAAAGACTTTATGAATATCTGAGTGATTTACAGTTGCCAACTCTTACACAATCCCAGCAAATAATTCTGGAGTCTCCCCTCTCTGAGGGCGAGATTGAAAGAGTAATCAAATCTCTCCCATCCTGACGGGTTTACTTCCAATTTTTATAAGGCTTTCTCAAAGCAATTGATTCCCATTTTGCTGCATCTTTTCCAGGCTATTCTCTTGGGTAAAGTGTCTGATCCCTCTCATTTTGAGGTCTTAATAGTCCTGTTGCCCAAACCAGATAGACCGCTGGATCAGGTGGCAAGCTATAGGTCGATCTCCCTACTTAACCAATATATTAAAATCCTGGCAAAATTACTAGCCGACCGTGTGGAGGCAGTACTTCATTCTCTTATCGGGGCTGATCAGGTTGGTTTCATGAAAGGGAGATCATTGGTTGACCATCTGAGGACTCTGTCCCACATCTTCTTGGCATCCAAGGATGCTCCTCATCCAATGGTCTTGATCTCGTTGGATGCCGAGAAGGCGTTTGACAGAGTCCACTGGGATTACTGATTTGTTATGATGGAAGCTTTCGGTTTTCCCAAGGAATTCCGTAATTGGGCGAGTTCTCTATATAGGTTCCCTTCTGCCAGAGTCTCATGTAATGAGGTTATTTCTAACCCCTTCAAATTATGTGTTGGGACCAGACAGGGGTGTCCCCTATCTCCTCTTCTCTTTAACATTTATTTAGAGCCGCTTATCAGAAGGTTATCAGGATCCCAGGGTATATCGGGTATCTCTCTCGGGGAACAGATGGTTAAAGTAGCGGCCTATGCAGATGACCTGCTGCTGCAGATATCACATCCACTCACATCTATTCCCGTTATCCTAAAGCTCATAGAGGATTTCAGTAAGGTTTCAAACTATAAACTTAATGTAGGAAAGACGGTGGTTTTTCCTGTTACTCATAGGGTTTGTAAACTGGATATTACTGTGTTTGGACTCACCTGGAACTCTGACTATATTAAATACCTTGGGCTTCTTTTAACAAGGAATACAACGTGGCTCAGACAGCTAAATATTGATGCACTGGTACAGAAAGTAGATCTTGACCTTCGTAGGTGGACCCTACTCCCCCTCTCTCTATGGGGCAGAATAAATTTAATCAAAATGAATGTTTTCCCTTGTCTGTTCTACCCCCTTAACATGTTGAACATATGGCTTCCCCTGTCCTGGGTCAAAAAAGTGCATGGTATGATCTCCGCTTATATGGGGGATAAGAAGGCCAGAATGGCATTTCATAAGTTAGCGGCCCCGAAGGCCAAAGGAGGTTTAAGACTTCCCCACATCGGACTATATTATTGGGCCAGCCAGGCCAATAAATATCTCAGATGGCTGACCACAGACCAGCTGTCCATGGCTGCTACATACATTCCGACTTGGTTAGCTGTCGAATCTGCCTCCATTAAAAAACACGGTCTCTCCCCCTCTGCGCTGTTATATACCAAGACTAGTTCCCTACCAAAGTTTCTATGTAGTTCCCCTGTAGCTGTCTCTATCAGGGTTCATACTCAGTTGTGTGCATTTCTAAGATACATGAATCTCAAGGACTTATCACAACCTGTAATAGGCAATCCCAATTTTTTATTAGCGGGCAAGCCTCTCCCAGCCACATGGCTTTCTCAGATAGGTAATTGCTGTTTAGAGGAGTTTGTGTCACCCAACAGTCAATGGTATTCTTCAGCTGATATTATGTGTAAGTTCTCGATACCTCATACAAATATTTTCAAGATTTTTCAGTTCCGTCATCTCCTGGTTAAGGTAATGGGCTCGACCCCTCCCCCACCTCCTAATTTTAATTTTCAGATTACCTTAACGGAGCTGGCAGGTCTGCCTCATGCCGTATCCAAAATATACAGTGTTCTCTTCACCTGGGCCTACCCTGATAATTATGCTCCCATCTCCTTTTGGGCCTCTCTCTTTCAGGGTAGAGATCTGGACTGGCCTCTCCTGTGGCAGAGTTGCCATAAGTTTCTTAAGCAGGAAAGACTTAGGCTAATGCAGTTTAGGATTTTGCACAATATCTACTATTATCCGTAGAAACTTGCTAGGCTTGGTCTTGTGTCTTCCCCCTTTGTACAAGATGTCAATCTCAACAAGGAGATCTTCTTCATATTTTCTGGAGCTGTTCTAAAATCGTTCCACTCTGGACTGCGATTAAACAGCGTGTTGACCCTCTGTTGGGGCTCTCGGACCTCTTCACCCCTGAAATTTACCTTCTTGGGGATTTCTCCTCCATTTCAGTGGTGAACAGGAGGTATCATATAGCTTTGATGTCAATGTCTGTTAAAAAGGTGGTACTAAGACATTGGAAGGATACGGAGGTACCAACATATGTTGAATGGCTTCAGGAGTTACTTGCAAATCTCAGAACTGAAAGGACTATTGCCAGTTTACTTAACAAACTTAAGAAGTTCGATAGGATTTGGGGACCACTGCAAACTCTCTATGCACTTCAAGATTAAGCACTAATAGGCTACATTCATAGGTATAGTGCTAAATGTGTAAAACAGCGCTGGGTTGTTCGGGGTGGAAGTGGGGTAGGGTGGATGGGAGGGTGGGGGGAGAGTGAATCACTCTATATTTTATACCCGATGTATATGGTCACTTTATACATTGTTACGATTCACTCTTTGTATTGGAAACCTAATAAAATTTGAATTGAAAAAAAAGCTATGAGGGAGCAACTGAAATGAACAGGCTGGGGTATGCGGCAATGCATACGTGCTATCGATGTTCCTTACTTGGGTGGCATATGGAGAGGAATTAAATGCTAGGCTGGCAGTGATGAAGTGGGAATTAAGTTCTTCCAGTATTTGATGGGTACCTTCAATAACTGTTCCATTGATGTGGATCTTTGCTGGAACAGATGGGGCAGTTGAGCGACCCTCAATTGACTTGAGGGTCTTCCAGATTTTGTAAGAGTTTCCTTTAGCCTGCTGTAGAGTAGAAACATAGTAGCTTGATTTGGTTACATGAATACATTTGACGCAGGTGTTCCTGGCTGCCCTAAATGCCCGCCAATCTAAAGGGCTCTTGGTGTGCCTTGCCTGGGCCCATAATTTGTCGCGATTTGACAGTGCAACCCTGAGTTCTGGTGTAAACCAAGGGTATGAGTTTTTGCACGTCCGAACCTTAATAGTGGGAGCATGTCTATTAACTAATGAGGTAATGTTGCAGTTGAGAACATTAACAGCCTCGTCTACTGATTTTGCAAGGAAGAGGTCTTGCCATCTGACCTTGCTTAGATCAGTGAAATAGTTATCGGTATTAAACTTATGGAACGACCGTTTGGTTATAAATTTAGGTGGGAGGTTGACTTTAGCTTGTGATCTAGTGCAGACTACGATATTGTGATCATTCATATCATTATGAAACATCACTGTTTGTAGGATTTTATGTGGGTGAGTAGTTAGTATAACGTCTAAAAGTGAGCTATTGGCTGTATTTAGGGTATTAATCCTAGTTGGTTCACTAATTAGTTGGGCAAGTCCAAGTTCGTCACAAAGTGACTTCAGGCCGGAGGATTTTGATGATATCCAATCCAGATTGAAGTCACCAAGGATTAGTGTTTCTGTGTTAGCATTAATGATTAAAGTTTTGAGGGCGCTAAAGATATCAGTTCCGGCAGCAGGTGGTCTGTATCCACCTGTGATGGTAATGTTGTCAGAGGAAGGGAGATGGAGCTTCAGTGAAACAATTTCATACTCCTTGTGTTTAGATTTGGAAATAATATTACTAATTGTATATTTTGATTTGGCATAGACAACTACTCCGCCCCCCCCACCCTTGATTCCCTGTCTGCCCTAAACAGAGTATAATCCACTATGTTAATTTGCTGACTCAGTGACAATGATAATATCAGGCTCAGTATGGGCAGCCCAGGCTTGTAACTGGGATAGTTTTTTGTTCAGACTCAGTATGTTAACCATCAGTATTTTTAAACCAGGTGCATCTGCAAATTCTGTTGGGGAGGAGAGCAGTGATGGAGGGCCTGGATTTAGCTCAACATTACCTGAGCAGAGAAGGAGAAGGAGTAACAATTTCTTTAGTGAGATCAAATGCGACCTAAGGACCTTTTTCCTTTCTGTCTGACTATTATTTGTTTTTGAGAGTAGCAACTGTATATTAATTGTGCTTGTGCTTGTGTTACAGTTTGGGACTAGGAGAAGGAGCGCTTTAAGGGACATTGGGGAAGGAAGGAGGGAGACAAAGAAAGAAAGAAGAGGGTGGCGAGTGGGTAAAGGGAGGGGGGGGGCATGAAGAATAGTGAGTGGTAAAATGGCCGGAGGCATAGTAGGTGTCATTTTTCATGGCAGTGCTCGCCTGTTGTGTTATGTTAGTGTGGCATATACCAGGAACAAAGGCTAACATTAACAGGCATACTAAAGTATAATGTGCCATGACTCACTGGAGACTGAGTGAGTATGTAAGGGAGAGTTTTTTTTTTGCCAACTAGGTGGTAACATATAGGATGGCTAGATGGACAGAGAGGGCGTGGCAACAGTGTATTTAAAGGAGGCCTGGGAGGGTGGAGGGGTGGGTCGAAAAACCACAGTAGAAAATCCCTCAGGGGAACAGCCTGCACCGAGGTGGACTGGACCAATCGGTGGCTTTTCTGAAAAGGCACCTGGAATCTGATTGGCTGGCTTGTATGCGTTCCTTCTGGAGCTGAATCCGGCTTTTTGGATGGCTGCCTGACTCTTTAATTAGCCCGGTGACGAGTCCTGGGGCTCGCCCTGTTCAGGGGCTGCAAATAATGGAGAGAAAGGCAGTAATTTATAGGAAATCCAATAAAGTGGAGGGTTAAGGAGCCAGAGATCAGTGAAATTAACAGAATAAAGGGACACTTTAAAAAGGCGCCAAGGATGGCGGGGGTAAAGGGCTTCTGTCTAACGAATCTTAACAGGGCTTGCAATCACTTAGCATGCATACAATAACTATATCTTTAGTTCCAACAAACAGGCTTCAATAACATTTGTAAGCAAACTTAATTTTCTGCTGAAAAACCACAGTAGAAAATCCCTCAGGGGAACAGCCTGCACCGAGGTGAAGGACTGGACCAATCGGAGGCTTTTCTGAAAAGACACCTGGAATACGATTGGCTGGCTTGTATGCCGTACCTTCTACGGAGCTGAATCCGCTTTTTGGATGGCTGCTGTCGGCTGCGTGGTCACCAGTGGGCCAGTGACCAGGAGTCCTGGGGCTCGCCCTGTTCAGGGGCTGCAAATAATGGAGAGAAAGGCAGTAATTTATAGGGAATCCTCCAATAAAGTGGAGGGTTAAGGAGCCAGAGATCAGTGGAATTAACAGAATAAAGGGACACTTTAAAAGGCGCCAAGGACGGCGGGGGGTAAAGGGCTTCCGTCTAACGAATCTTAACAGGGCTTGCAATCACTTAGCATGCATACAATAACTATATCTTTAGTTCCAACAAACAGGCTTCAATAACATTTGTATGCAAACTTAATTTTCTGCTGAAAAACCACAGTAGAAAATCCCTTGGGGGAACAGTCTGCACCAAGGTGAAGGACTAGACCAATCAGAGGCTTTTCTGAAAAGGCACCTGGAATCCGATTGGCTGGCTTGTATGCTGTCTAGGGGAAGAGATGGCCCAAAAGTTTGGTAGTGTCAGTTACTGTAATGGTTTTATAATAGAAGTGGGGTTGCAAAGGCAGGGAATGGGAAGGAGATGTTGAAGTCCAGAGGAGGGGGACTAGAGAATAGGGAGGTGAGACAAGACAGGTCAGAGAACTACCTGATAAATGCATTTTCTATCATAGTAGGATTGTTACAGTTGACTCTATCCAGGAGAAATGTGTTTGTACAGTGTGATGCACAGCCATCAACCACAGTTTTGATGTTCTGCCAGAAACTACAGGGATACCTAGCTGAGGCGAGGAGAGTGGACCTAAAGAATTCATTTTTGCCATCTGTATGGCCTTTCTGCAGACATTCCTGAATTGTCTGTACTCAAGGAAGTCAGACATGGCATGGATGGACCTAAATCTGGCCCAACATTTATTCCTGTGTTTCATAAAGGACGACGGGTCACTATGAAGCACTTAGTGACCATGCCCCATACTCTCCTTTTGATAAAGGGATTAAGTTTGTCCTGCATGGAGGAGAAGATGGCGATGAAACTGGTGATGCCAGCTGATCCATCAGTGGCTCATAACACGGTAGACCAGTCAGAGTAGGCAAGGTCATTGAGAATTGAGCTTTATCTAATTTGGATTGGTCTCTGAGGGAGATAACCTTAGGAGAGACACTGGGAAACATTACTTTTCACACACAGAAAGTTGAGAGTGTGGACTATGATGCCATCTGGGGAAGTTCAGGATAGAGGGATCCTTTCATCCCTGTTAGACAGGATCCAGTCCAGGTGCGAGTGCTGATCACCATTAGTGAAGAGGCTGGGGGGAGAAAATAAGTTAAGGCCAAAGTCCCCACAGAGGAGGCTCAAAATTCTTAACATTTTTTCCATCCAGTTCAAGGTAAACCTCTCCCATAACCAAACACCTCTTAGTACCAACCTTTGGGCTGACAGCATCCAAGGAGAAAGTTGGACCATGAATACTCCCAGAGGGATGATTATATGTATACACACCAGGGGCCAGATATTTTAAAAAGTGCAAAAGTGGAGTGCAAAGATTTGTGCTACACTTGTGCCCAACCCAGAGGTTGCTATATTCACTCAGATAGTGCACTGAAGCTATCCAACTGAATATAGACCCATGTCAGTGCAGCACTAAGGCAAGATGCACTGCCCTGACATGGATCCGAGCTGTATTCAGCCATTAATAAATTGCACCCCCAGAACAGATAGGATCGGGAGCCATGGCGCGATATTCAGCCACATAATACAAATGAGCTCTTTGGGGGAGGGCGGATTGAGTGAAGACACAGAAGGTGAGAAAAGTTATTTTAAAATGTCCCATAGGGCAGCATACTTTATTAAATAAGGACTTGGAGACACTGGGCAAAGGAATAAACATTTCAAACAGTGCAGATCTGGAACTTCTGTTTTGCTTAAACTGGTTGACCAGTCAGGATGATCGTGGGCTACTATAAAAACTTGGCTTAAAGGGCTGTCAGCTCCCTCTAAACCAGTAGGATCACAGGGACAAAACCAGCACCTGAGGGTGGTCTTACCTGTACCTGCAGCTCTGCAGCCCATACTTTAGGTAGACCAATCACTCCCCCCCCCCCAACTGCTCAACTGAGTTCTGGTCCAAAACATCCCAGCCTTGGCTAGAACCACCACTGGTTAATTTTTTGAAAATGCCCCCAGCATTAACTACTCCCCTTTTTCATCAGCCAGTTTTTACTCCTGCAGGGTCCTGCTCCCTCCACAGTTCAGTTCAGTTCTCCTCTCATCTGCCAGGCTGTGCTCATCCAGTCCCTTTTAGAGGGCTAGAGATCATGGGCAGGATTCACTAAAGAGGGAGAAGGACTCGCAACTGCGGGAAAACCTCGGCGCTAGTGGGAATCCATCTGCGAAGCGGCAGGTTGCCCGCAGCTGCGGGTATTCACGAAGGTAGAGCCGGAGTGAAACCGGCTCCACAGAATACAGCAGCTCGTGGATGCTGTTGCCATGGACTGCACCACAGCTGTGGGAGACTGTTACGGGTATCGGAACCCCCCATAGCACCCTCCACAACTGCTGCAGTTGTGAATTGCTACCACCGCAGCTGCGGGCGATTCCAGTCCGTAACAGCAGTTGCGGAGGGGAACTTTAAAAATCCTTCATTGTGAATCCTGCCCCATGTGTCAATCATACCTTAACTTTTAGTTAAATGTTTGCAACCATTTTAAGCAAGGCTGTTCATACCACTTAACTTTTATGGATTTTGCGTAGTGCTATGATTTTTACACTCAAATTTGCCCTTGTTCTGCAAAGGTTTACTGATGGTCTTTAATCATGTTAGAACTATTTCTGGACACACAAACTATAAAATCATTGAACTAACTTGATAGAAACATCCCTTAACACTAAATATATGGGCCCCACTATTTGTAGCATATTATTCTTCAAAATAATAAAGTGCTACACATTCTGGCCATTTGCTCTGAATTTTGAAGGTCAGTGCTATGCATTTTAATGCCGAGAGGTTGAGAGGTATGAGGCTCTTTCATACAGAAAAGTAAACAAAAAATGAAAAAAAAAAAAACAGCATTTTAGCACCGATCTGCCGTGCCACAATTGCAAAATAAAGCAAAAAGAAAATAAAGAAGGGAACTCCCAGGCAGAAAGTCCCACCTTTCTTGTTCCCAGACTCCCTCATGCTAGAGCTCTATAAAGCCCCCTGATTTCAGCTGGCCTGAGCCCATAGTAATCCACAAAATGGATGCTAGCAAACCAAAAGCACATGGAGTCAGGCATTTCTTAACCAGGTACGTTTTCTCAACATGTTGTAAAATCTGCAGTTTGGGCTTAAAGAAACATTTCATTTCATATTAGGAAAATACAGATAAGACCAGCAATGTGAAACGAAAGGCATTGATAATGCATTGTTTGTAGAAGTCTGTAAAACATGTGTTTTACACGTTGCATGCAGTAAGAAGAGCTTCATGCTTTCTGGTACCCTAATTACCCACAATATAAAACTAAAGGGGTCTTTGTAGCAGTTCTCCTTTAGTATTTTGTTTTATATTTTGTTTAGGGTCAAAAACACTGATTTATGGGGCTGGATTTTCAAAGGAATACGAATGCCGTAAGGTGCTTGTGGCAAAGGGTGTTGACGGATCTTGCACCTTGTGGCAAAGGATGAGGCAGTCCCGATTCAGAAACACAGCATGCGTCTGAATTGGGATCCGCCGTATCATACCGGCAATGCGCCCCCCCCTTGCGACATGGACGTGGGTGCGACACGTTGCAAGGTGGCATGCGTCACGGTGTGCTGCAACATCCCCTTTCCTGGGATTCAAGAAGCTCAGCTGTGGCCACAGCAAGGGGCATTAGACAGACCAGCAATGAGCTGGTCTAAGCCCCTTGCACCATGGGCAGTTTCTTTGGCCACAACCTTAGGGGGACCCTGTCATATGGGTTGGCATAGTACTGGTGGGGAAGGGGTGGGGCATGCATACTGGAATGGTTGCACCCCATGGGGTGCTGCTCTGAGCCAACTACTGCAAATGGCATGGAACAGGGGTAGCGAGACACACAGTGCCATGGCCCCATGTGGGCATGTTGTCCCCCCCGCATACCTGCCTGCCAGGTGTGTGCCCCCATCCTCCACCCATCCAGGCACCTCTGCTGGTGTGCCAGGTGGGGGGGCAGACAGATCCCTGTGGCAGGTCCCGTAGGTGTACCCACTGCTTTGGCGCACATCAGCTGATGTGGCAACACCCAAATATGTGGTGTAGGGACACTGTTCTTTCAGAATATAGTGCAGGGTCCCTGACACAGCAGGTGGTTGCCGCAGCCCTAGATCACTGCATATTTGCGGCAGTCTAGGGAACCTTTGAAAATTCGGCCCATAGTGTTTATGTAACTTCTTCCCCAGGAACAGTATTTTGCAAATGGTAACTCTCAACAGGGAAACACAGCATCAAAGTCCACAATCTTTTCTTTCACCCTAGCTGCTCAAAAGCAGCATTTTTGATTCAATGCTAGTTGTTGGGGGGAGGTGTCAGAAAGAGAAGAAATAGAAAAAGCATTAACATTTCAACCTTGGATCATCAGGACAGAGAAGAAAAGATAGAATAGCACAAAGGTTAGCACTGAAGAAAGGCTGCCGCTGAAAAGATAGGAAAGAAATATTAAAGGTAGTCTGGCATACTGTATAAGCCCATTTCTGTGCTGAGTGTTTCTCAGCATGCTTTCATTGTATCTGATACCTTAGCGCATCCTTGTGGCTCTATGACCTTCTAGCCCCTTAGGACCTCATTCTCTTATTTTCATTAAACAAAATTACAGTAGGAAGGTTTCACCCTACAACAGGCATGCAAAGTGCTAAGGGGCCATATGCATGCCCATGCTGGGCTCATTTGCATGGCAGGAGGTTTGTGCCCACACTGTGGTCACCCACCACATCAGACCTAGGGGTGACCAGCACCCCCAAATGCTCATCCGCAGATAAGAATATAGTTCCCTGATGTCTAGGGGGCCACCCCACCCCGATACTCCTCCTGGAGACACTGCTGTGTTCCCTGGTGTCTAGTAGCACCTCCCATCCCCCTGAACTCCCATTCCTGACATGCCACTGGCTGCCTGGTGTCAAGAGGCACCCCTGCCTGCCAATCAGCCATCCTGGTACATCGTTGTGTATCTCCTCGTGGCTAGTGGCACTCCTCGCCAATCACCAATCCTGGTACGATGAGTTGTATTTCCTGATGGCTAGTGACACTCCCCTCAGCAATCACCGATCATGATACTACTGAAGAATCCCTGGTGGCTAATGGCCCCCCTCAATCTCCCAGCCCATAGAGTTCCCTGCATCCACAGTGCCCAGCGGCAACTCCCCCCCAAGCACTCAGCCCATATACTCAAATGATCCCTAGTGTCCGATGGTACCCTCCCCATCTGCTGGACACCAAGCAGACTGGCAAACATTGGTAGTGCAACAATCCCCCCACTCGCTCTACCCACGCCCAGCACACCACCCAGTCAACATCCCATACCTGTGATGGTGGGCCGTGTGGGTGGGGTGCTGCTGCACCACCAGTGTTCGCTGGTCTGTTTGATGACTAGCAGTTGGGAAGGGGGGGTACCACTGGATGCCAGTGATCGCTCGGGTACATGGGCTGGATGCTTGGGGAGGATTGCCACTGTACATTACAATGTAGGGCACTCTACAGGATGGGAGACCTGGATGGGCCACTAGCCACCAGAGAATCTTCAGTAGAATTGGGACTGGTGAACACTGGGGCCGACCAGGGATTACAGTATGTTTTACCAGGATCAGTGATCAGCAGGGGAGTGCTGATAGCCACCAGGGAGTACAGTAAATCATACCCACACCAGCCACTTGGATTAAATACTGACACTGTGGTGCAGTATGAAGGAGGTCCTGCACTCCTGAGGTGCCGTCTTTCAACTGAGGTGTTAAACCGAGGTCTCATCTGCCTGTTCTGGTGGTAGTTCAGGTGGATATTAAAGATCCCATGGCACTTCCCAAATAGAGTAGGGGAAGTTTTATTTGGATAAAGTAACCACAAAGGAAACAAACATGTCAACATTTATGTGATATAGGTCAGGAGAGAAAAAAAGGTAAAAAAAAATCAGTGAGTATCCTACAGCAATGGGAAAAAAAAATTAGCAAAAGGAAATGAAAAGACAGACAGTATTAATTAACATCCCCCAGTGAGTTTTATAAAACATCAAGTAATAGTAGAACAAACAACCCATACTCCCTATTAACCTCCCGTAGGATGACTCAGAGGGAAAAAGAAACAAGTGGGGAAGTGGGCAGGGAAAAAAAATGTCATCAAGGCAGTTCAAAATGGGCCCCAGTATTCCGCCAATGCGGAGGACAATAGTCAGGTGAAGCAGACATGCAGTCTGTCCAATAAATAGTCACTTGATCTGCGGTCACCAAAACCAGCAAGGCTGCAGAGGAGATAGCTATACTTTGAAGAAGGAAAACACATCTAGCATGCCATAAGTAGTGCTTTGAGACCGTCAAGACCAGACTCAAAACACCCTTACCTTACCGGCGTGCAGAAGGGGAGGACCTCAAAATGATATCACCGTAGGAAAGGCACAGCCATCCTGGGTCCTGCCAATTAGTAGCCAAGGTGTTCAGGTGTGTGCTAACAGATTACTGCTGTAATCTTCTGATTCAAATTATATTTTGCAAGATATATCTTCTGTTACTGCTTTATTTTTCTCTGTAGCAAAGTGTTTCTTATAGGGTATATCTTCTGTGAAATTATTACAGGTGGTGCTTTACAGGTTTTACAGTTTTATCTATCATTAGGATAAGCTTTCAGGGCTACTGCATTTGTTGCTGGCTGATTGTTTCTGCTCTTACCTCCTTGTTTCTTTCACCCATGGTTCTTCTTTTTTGTCCGGGGAAGGGCCCAGCCACCCACCCCCATCCCCAACCATCCCACACTACATTTCTTTTACAGGGTAGCACAGTCATGACATTTCCTGTGGTAAAGCAGGAAGGGGCGGATCAGTGGGGTATCCACAAGGTGACCTCATTTGCAGGGGCACTAGTAATTTAACTTGTAACAGGGGATTAAGCAAGATAAAGAAATCTTGCACACGTATTGGATAAAGTAGAGCATGTGACAAGACACCAAGCATGGTTTAATTTCCAAGATCCCTGGTTGCTGTTGCAGTACAATTTTTAATCACATAGTTTAGTGTAGCAGTAGTCAGCACCCATGGACCCGAATGCATAGTGAGAAAATGGATCCAAGCCATGTAGTGAAATATTACAGCACTGTCATTATTTTTGTTTTGTAGAGCAAACTGTGTGTGGTAGGCAAAAAAAAAATCTTCAAGCCAGAAAACATCGCTCTTTCCCACCCACCCGAATGGGTAGTGACAGGAGGCACCCAAGCCGTGTACTTCAATATTGTGTTACCATCCGTGAAATACCAGCACCGATATTATGTTTAGTAGAGTAAGCTGTTTTGCTTATTTAGGTTAAAAAAAAATAAAAGTACATCGTAGAACCAAGGGAAAGTTACCACTGTTCGCATACACAAGGGGATAAGGGGAAAGCGCAGTTTAGAAAACACAGTAGATGGTGATTTTTGTGACGCAAATCACATAAGCAATCCCTGAATCCATCTCATCATGTTACGGTAGTGCAACGGAGAAATGTTTCGAGTGTTGGCAAACAAGCAGTGTAAGTTATTTGAGAAATGTAAAAGCATGAGAAGATGAACAAAATGTATACTTTTTGAAAGCAGTGTTCTTAAAAAATAAACGGTCTTGAGCACAATATGTATAATATTTCCACCCGGAAGTTGTTTACCTTTGAACGATCTGCAAAGTAAACATTAGAAGTGCAAAGATTTTATTTTATTTATTTATTTATTCTAGAATTACAAGTACCTTTGAGCCAAGGCTCTTTTACAAAGGTTCCACCGTCAGAAATAATAAACAACAAGGAAGCAACAGTGAAATAACAGTAAATAATTCATGTACAACAGTGTTATTGAAAGGGGTCAATTATAGGAAGAGTAAGGTATAGAGAAGGAGGAGAAGTGTAGGCAGTTAACAGAGGCAGCTATAGTAAAATGGTGAACACAGCTAGGATGCATGTGCCCACAAGGAATGGATAGGGTCAGGTGCCCGGGGCTGGCAGAGAATCATGGATGAGAGGAGAGGGGGAGGATGAAGATGCAGCCGGAGGCATTTGTCAAAAAATAAACAGGAAGGAGTGATAGAAGAGAAGAAGGGGGCAGGGTGAGGGGGGAATAAGTGCTATAATGGGGCAAGGAGAGACTAATGAGGTGGTATGAAGATCTGAGATTTGAAGTGGCACCTTAGGAGCTGGGGAGAGGGACTGGGAGGGCCTGGGGTTAAGCAGTATGTAAGTTAGTGTAATCCCCCTGTTACCCAGGGTTACAAGAATCCCAGTTAGACCTAGTGTCAGGCAGGGAAGGCAACTTTTTGAAATTCCAGTTAAATGGATTTCACACTGTCTCACTCTGTTCTCAGTCCCAGCTGAGACTGAGGGATGACATCATTTAAGAACTGTCACAGCTGCATAAGCCACTTTGGAATGTTGCAACTAGGGAAGTTAGGATAGAATATTGGGAGGATTTGAAATCAGTTAGTAGTAGTTGGTATGTGGGCTCAGTAGAGAGACAAGGTATGCTGCAGCTACAGGCCCTCAGAGCCCTTACCTCAGCCAGAGAGCTATATTTTTTAGTTCAGGTGTGTGTTCTCACCTCAAAAGGAACACAACAGTACCTGTTAGAAGTGGTAGAGACTGCTTTCCAAAGTTTCAGGGCACCATCCCTGTGGGGATGGGGAGAAAGTAATCAGCCTGCTTGCAGGGGCAATTCCCCTGGCCCGGCTGGTGGAAAAAGAAGCTGCCTGTGAGGATTTGTGCTGAGGCACCTGGAAGTTTCATTATGTTTCAGAAGAGAAAAAGCCTGTGGGGCACCTGCAACCAAGAGGTGAGTTTGCTCTGCTAAAGGGCCAATGTGTTTTCAGCTGGGACATGATTAATCTAAATGAATGCTACTGTGGGGTCAGGAAAAGACAGCCAGTACAGTTTTAAAAGCACTTACCCGGTCAACAAAAACTAAATAAAATAAAAGTGGTGGGAATTGGACTGCTTAACTCTGTGGGGGTCTAGAGAAATGGACATAGCCACTCATTAAGTATGTTTCAAGTTCATGATATGTGGAATGGAAGAAACAGTAGATTAAATGTGACATACATTTATAGAGAGTCTACAAAGTAAAGTGTAGTTCAGAGATGAGGTGTTAAAGTCCAGAGGAATGGCCGAGTATGATTTATGGGAGCAAGAGATGGGAGACCCCCCCATCTGGTGTGACCAGAGTCACCTCTACGGGTTCACTTTAGGACACCTGTTGCTTTCTCTCAGGTACTTGGCCAGTGCCTGAGAAAAGTACCCAAACATGGGATTGTTTAAAGAAGATTCCCTGATGGAGCCAGAAGTGTTCATGGGTGGAATAGGGAGCCACCATTAAATCTCCATGATAAATGGATAGGTAGTCCAATGGCTGGCAAGGGAGCCAAGCCAGGGAAACCAGAGAAGAGTCAAGTTTGGGCCGAGTGGCCTGTGTGTTGCCATACCCGAGGGTTTAAGATTTACGAAGATGTGTGTCTGTTCAGGAGAAATCTGCACTACCAGGAGTGTAGCCCTGTGAGGGTCCATCTTTGCTTTATTGTTCCTTTTTGTTGTGAATAAAAGCCACACTTTAGAATCCCAACTCCTTGTATGGACATTCAGTTACTGCTTCCTGTGTTCTGAATACTTGGGTGCCCTGTGCAGGGTAGCCAAACCTAGCCAGCATGCCGAGTGACATTTTTCTCCCCGAGCCCAGGTCCCAGGTAGGAGGTTACATAATGGAGACACTGCACAGTGCTAATAACACAAAAAATACCACCACCCCGACCGCTGGAGACTCCCACCTGGTAGTTGTGGCTGCCCAGGTTACAAAAATGGAAGCACCGCTGGGATTTTGTTAAGATTTGGGAGAAAAGTAAGAAAGGTTGCTTGTGTGATGGCTAGTATTTTGGCTATCTAGCAGAGGGTAGCCAAAAAATCTGAAGTAATTGCCAACTAAATGTGCCTCTGTGAAAATGGGCTCCTGCCGAGAAGCTACAGTTGAAAAAAAAAAGTGTGATTTGCAGTTTAAATTTTGCCTGCTCGATGATCGCCGTGAGGAGAAGAGCATTCGAGAGGAAAGAGGCTAATTTGCATGGCATCAAGTGATTGGTGAGACTGCAATCAGACCTGCCCCCAAGCCAGCTCTAGAGCGACTGCACAGCATTCGAGAGGGAGAGTGAGTGGAGTGTGTTAACTGGCTTGCCAGGAGGAGTGTTGCGGTGACTGAAAGCTCTGTAAAAAAGTTTAAAAACTGATTTTTCTGTTCAAATTCGGCTCAACCCGCATCTCGATCATCTGGACTGTGAGTGTGGTGTTCTGAGGGACAATCGGCAGGACTGCCAGCCCGCTTCCTTCCAGAGGCCTCCACTAACGGCTGTAGGCTGTTTTTTCATCTCAGCAAACAGCTACTGATAACAGTGAGTACCATCTAAATGAAATAGTTCAAACTGTGTGATTTCACCAAAAAGCCAGCTGAATCTGTGTGTAGCAGTGTAGTCACTTTGCAAAGAAGGACTGTGCCAAGTTTGAAAGAAGCTAAAACAAGAATTCTAAACAATAGACTGTGAGCATAATTATAGGTTCAGTAACAGTATAATTTTCAGAGCCATGTGAGAGACTGTGAGTTGTAGGAGAGATGCAGCAAGAAATAAAGGCAATCCTGTGCTATGAAATACTGAGGCTTTATGGGACTGTAAGCTAGATCAGTGTTTTCAGCAAGTAAAAAGTCAGTGGCAATTCCTATAAATGTGCTAAGAGAGCAACCAGTGCAAGTTTGTGCAGTTTGAGCTAATGTTGTCAGAAGAGTGTGTAAATCGTATGCGCAGTGGCTTGACCCATTTACAGAACGTTGATGCACCAAGAGTGCTGCCACCGCCATTACAAAGTGGGGCACTAATGTAAACACAGCAACAAGGGAGCCATTTTGTGAAAAGTTTTTTAATCCAAGTGGGACTTGTAATAACAGTGAGTGTTTGTTTTCTCTGCAGTCATGGCTTCAGGACTAGCATGCTACCCAGATCATGCCGGGGCTATGATCATAGGAGAAGTTGACAAGTTGAGAAATATTGAGAAGTGCTACTATGGAGGACGACTGCCTCCTCATGTGGCGATTCCTGGATGTCCAGTACGAGTATGTGTGATGTGCTTAAATGATGGAAGGGATGTCTTGATGGTACCTCACTGTTCTGGGTGCCTAGAGAAATATGGTTTGTGTAAAGCACCCAAGATTTGTTTGACGTCCACATGGACAAAGTTACAGGAACCTACAATTGGCAGCACACAACACTAGAAAGGACCTGAAGAGGGAAGTTCAATAAAGTGTGGCATAAAGCTAGAGGGTGCAGATCAACAGACAGCACAGCTGACTGATGTGTCTGAGTCTGAGTCACTGAGAGACAGTGCAGAGGAGCATCAGCAGATCAGTGGATAGAGGGACCTAGTCCAAGTCTCATAGGCGAAGATGAGACAGAAGAGGGCATTGAATGGGAGGTTTCGACCTCCACACCTAGTAAGGAGTGAACCGTCTCAGGAGTTCAAGTTCAAGTTCAAGTTTATTGCAGGAAAACTCCATTGAGCAATCTCATTCACAAGGAGGTCCTGTGACATAAACACTTAGGCCAAGATATTCAAACCGCGCCAGTCTGAGGCGCAAGCCCCCGCGCTGTTCGCAATAGTTGCGTTATAGTAAGTCGGGTGATATTCAGCGAGCGCGCCTGTTGAGCAACTCCTTGAATATCACCCCCAGCCACAGCACTTGGCGCATGGCGCAGTGGAACTTGCGCCACTGCAAGTTGCCAGAGTTGAGCATTAAGCTTGCGGTGGCGCAAGTACCATTGCGCCATGCGCAAATTTCCGATATTCAAAAGGTGACATGCAAATGGGGCCATATATTTATGCAGCGCAGGGGCCATTTGCATCTATTTATGGCCCCATTTGCATGCTATTTAGATGTAGGTGGCGCCGATCCCCGAGGGACTTGCTCCTGGCCACCCTGCCAGGCAGCAGCCGCCGACCGACGCGACAATGTAGCCCGATCGCTGGGCATCACAGTTACATGACACCCCCACATCTCCCACAGCCCGATCGCGGCAGAACACGTCATACGTCGCCCCCCCACACATCTCCCACAGCCCGATCGCAGGCAGAACTGTATGACCCTCAGTTGCCGATCGCGGCAGAACCTGTATGACCTCTCAGCCCGATGGCTGCACGCCCATTGGCTGTAGCTCTGCACCAATGCGCTGGCAGCCCTACCGACAGTCAGTCGGCGGGCGGTGGCGGCAGGTATGGTGGATGCCCGGCCGGCCGCGGGGGAGCGGTGGAGGCTTGCAGTGGGGGACACTAGACACCAGGAGATGTTTGGGGGTTGTGTTGTGACATTCTGCCCGCGATCGGCTTTACGTCCACTGACCACCAGGGAGTTATTCGGTTGGGGGAGGGTTACATTCTGCCCCGCGATCGGGCACTGGGGGTTCACAGGTTCTGCCCACGATCGGGCTGTGGAGATGTGTGTGTGGGGGTTCATGTATGCGTACTGCCCGCGATCGGGCTGTGGGAGATGTGGGGGTTCATGGTATTTGTACTGCCCGCGATCTGGCTGTGGGAAATGTGGGGGTTTCATGTAACTGTGATGTCTGCGATCGCTGCTGGTGGGGCACAGGACCGAGTTAGGGCAGCCAGGTGGCAGCTGCTGTGTTGCGCCCTGCAATACAGCAGCTCACCTGTGGGTGGCCCTCAACTTGATCCTTTTTTTGGCTCAGGTTGTGCAGGTGCAGGTTGGTTGCAAGATGGTCACTTCTGCACAACCCGACTGAATATCAGGCGCGCAGGTTATGCATGGTTCCTCCTCCTGTTGAGCATGCATTCATTTGCATTGCTCTTTGCGCAACCTGTTGCCAGTGGAGCAACTGCCTCCTGCTGAATATCGCAGAATGGCGCAATGTAGGACTTGCGCATGCGCAACCCTGTTGCGCATGGAGCAACCCTTTTGAATATCTGGGCCTTAAAGTACAAACACAGATAGGTAATAACAGTATATACATGAAATGCACATTACATGATACAGGCTGGATATACATACAAGGGTACCACATAGGGTGACCGCAGGTGGTAAACATTGATGAGACAGGGAAGCGACTTACAGGTTGCATACTGATAAATGAAACATGATGACTGGTGTGTGCAATACATATACAGTATTTTGCAGCTAGAACAAACAACAGTCTACAACTGATATGGGGAGGAGTGATTTGATAGAGTAGCAGTGGAGCATAAGCAAAAGAAAGCCAGGAGTAGAAGGAAGGAAAGCAGTTAATATGACAAATCAATTATACCTTACCAGTGGATAAATATGGCACATGGGGAAGGAAGAGACTTAATGACAGTTACAGGTGTCTTTTATTTTGGCTGAACTTAGCGATTTGTAGAAGTTTATTGAAACTGTGCTAGTTAGTTTCAGTACGGTTTGTAATTGGTTCCAAATAGAGGGAAGGGCATATGCAATATCACGTTTACCAAAGGAAGTCCATGTGCTTGGTATGTCAAGCATAATAAAGTCAGATTTTCTTAACGAGTATGCACTATGTGAGATACTAATAAGGGAAGAGAGATAGCTTGGCAATTTCTGCAGGAGCAGTTTGAGTCCATAGCCCAGCATGGAGCAGGCGTCTAGTAGTAAGGGATGTCCAACCAACAGCTGCATATAAGTCACAGTGGTGCAAACGGTAAGGGGAGTTGGTAATGAACCGTAACGCACAGTGATAAAGGATGTCCAGTTTACTTAGATTTGCAAGAGTGGTGGAGGAATAGATTACATCGCCATAGTCGAGTAGGGGGAGAAAAGTGGCCTGTACAAGCTTGTTTCGAGTTTCAAGGGGGAAAAAGGGCCTATTTCTGTAGAAGAAACCTAACCTTGCTTTTAACCTTCTAGAGACATCTTCGATGTGGTCACTGAAAGATAATTTATTGTCGATCCAATTACCTAGATATTTAAATTTGGTTACAACTTCCAGAGGCTCGTTTAGCATGGTGACAATAAAGTCTTGGGCAAGAAGTGAGGATGACTGCTCACTCCTGGGTGCAGATTCTCAGTGAAGATGATGAGGAGGAACCCATTTGGCCTGACAAAGAAGGCATGGGTTCACAGTCTCCAGGTCCTGGCTTAGAGGAATACATGGAAGAGAGTGGTGATTCAACTGCCCTGCCTGTGCAATAAGGAGCCAGGGATCCATTTTTTGTGTCGTTAAGAATGCGTAGCTGGCAGAACCAGGACTGGCCACCCCCAAGCTAGGCCAGAGGTCCCAGGTTGACCAAATGCAGTAAAGAGGAAAGACTGGTTCGTAGGAAAGCGAATGAAATCTATGGAGAATCATTTCCTACCTTTCCTCGAAGGACCTGGGAGGAGCTAGAAAGATGCAGGAAATCCTGGATTATATAAGAGGCCATGAAAACATGTGCACCCTCGTGCCAGCAGATTTGTAAGAGACGGAATCTTGCAAGAAAATTTCCAAACATGGAAAGTGGGCAGGACATTGTTCATAGACACTGTTCGGATCATGGACAGCAAGGGACAGGAATCCTTTCACAGTGTGAATTATGAGTGCCCAGACGGGGTAATAATTCTTGTACCTGACCCATTGTGCTATTTCCCACAATGCCAAGAACATCCTGAGAATGTGCCCATGCCTACCAAAGGAGAGCAGAGCAGTGGTAGCCAGTGCTGCCATTCCAGCAGTTGCCATACCTATGTTGTTCCACCAGTCTGGACGTCCAGGATCCAGGTGCCCCACATTCGACAGTTCTACAGTGTACTGGCTTTACAGAATCCATTAACGTGGCCCACAAGATGACTTCAAATCCAGAGAGGACACCAGCTCAGCTGTATCCTGATTCATTGCCTGGTTATCAGATGACTTCAGACCAGCTGTTTTCCTTTTTGTTCCTGTTCCAAGGTTCCATCTCCAGAGATGACATCAAACCAGCTGTTCCCAGATGTGCCATCCTCTTCGTGTTCCAGAAGATGTCCACCCAGCTGTATTGACAGAATGCTGCCAGGGAGAGTCTTTGGCGAGGATACAGGTGTCATATGTTTTCCATTCTTCAACGGACTGGTAAGTCCAGACTTTTTCTATTTCTGACATTTGCAGTACACACCCTACATCAGCAGACTCCAAAAGTGTGAACTGTCCTCAAAGAGTCTCCCCTTCGGGACTTTGGCCTGCTAGAACTTTGCTTCACTGGGCTCTGGCCCAGGAGAGACTCTTTATTGGACTTGCCTTTGGGCATTGTGAGTCACTAGAAGGGATATTTAGGGCATTCCATCCCCCCAAAATTGCAAATGCATATTGTGAATATTCTATTTTTCTATTGTTTATACTGTTGCTGTTTTTGTACTTTTCTAAAAAAAAAATATTTTTGGGATTCTTCAGTGTTTAGATAGGAGGGGTTTAGATAGAACTGTGTATGCAGATTAAGTGTGTTTTATTTTTCTCTTTTCTTGCAGGCAGTGACAGCGCTGGGGGGTTTAAAACATGGGTCGAACTGGACCCACTAATGTAAAAAAATGTGGGTCTAAAGAGGAACCGACTGAGTCAAAACATAAATTAGTGGCAGATTTTGAACAGTTCACTTTCTCTTCCTTTAGATATTGTTATAGAGTAGGTGCGTCAGTTTGGACCCACTGGAGAAGAAAGAGAGGTCAGTCTTGGAAAGGATGCAACTTTTGCCCTTTTGCTGCATGTTAGCGCTATCACTACTTGCAGGTGTTCCTGAAGAAGACCAGAAGAGAAGACAAGAAGAGGAGGAGGAACTCATCGGGGTTCCCCTTGAACTTTAAAAAGTATTTGGGTTTAAAGTACTGTTGTTGTTGTTATTACTGTATGTAATTTTCCTTCCACAGGTATAGTTGTGGGGGAGTGTGGGAGTTATGCATTGTGTATGGTATTTGCTCCTGGTGTGTGGTTGTGGGTGTCCAGTGTTGGGGGAAGTCCCCTGTTGTATTTGTTTTGGGGTTTTTGGTTAAAGGCATATAGATTTTCCCTAGAGGGCTGGGGGGATAGACAGGCTGTGGTCCTGACCGGCTGGAGGGGCCGCAGTACTGATCTATTAGGGCTATGATCTGGACAGTTCTTCCAGAGACACTTGGTACCCATAGTTAGTGGGTAGAGTAGAGGCTGATGCATCATCCGATGGTCTCTGGGCCCTTATTGTTGCCTGCCTGTGCCTAGCACATGGTAGGAGGGGGCCTGATCACCCCTCTCTGTAGGCAGCACATAGGGTAGGATGGCCTAGGTCGGGTAACTAATGACTGCAGACAGTCATTTTTCTGGCTAAGGGTGAGTGTAACCCCCTTGTTACCCGGGGTTACAAGAATCCCAGTTAGACTTAATGGAAGGCAGGGAAGGTGGCTTATGAAATTCCAGTTAAATGGATTTCACACTGTCTCACTCTGTTCTCAGTCTCAGCTGAGACTGAGGGATGACATCATTTTAGAACTGTCACAGCTGCATAAGCCACTTTGGAATGTTTCAGCTAGGGAAGTTAGGATAGAATGTTGGGAGGATTTGAAGTCAGTCAGTAGTAGTCAGTATGTGGGCTCAGTAGAGAGAAGAGGTGTGCTGCAGCTGCAGGCCCTCAGACTCCTTAGCTCTGCCAGAGAGCTATATTTTTTAGTTTAGGTGTGTGTTCTCACCTCAAGAGAAACACAGCAGTGCCTGTTAGAAGTGGTGGAGACCACTTTCCAAAGTTTCAGGGCTCCATTCCTGCGGGGATGGGGGAAAGTAATCAGCCTGCTTCCAGGGACAATTCCCCTGGCCTGGCTAGTGGAAAAAGAAGCTGCCTGCGAGGATTTGAGCTGAGGCACCTGGAAGTTTCATTTTGTTTAGGAAGAGAAAAAGCCTGTGGGGCACCTGCAACCAAGGGGTGAGTTTGCTCTGCTAAAGGGCCAATGTGTTTTCACCTGGGACAAGATTAATCTAAATGACTGCTACTGTGGGGTCGAGAAAAGACAGTCAAGTACAGTTTTAAAAGTGGTGGGAATTGGACTGCTTAACTCTGTGGGGGTCTAGAGAAATGGACATAGTCACTCATTAAGTATGTTTCAAGTTCAGCACATGTGGGATGGAAGAAACAATAGATTAAATGTGACATACATTTATAGAGAATCTACAAAGTAAAGTGTAGTTCAGAGATGAGGTGTTAAAGTCCAGAAGAATGGTTGGGAATGATTTATGGGAGCAAGAGGTGGGAGACCCCCCATCTGGTGTGACCAGAGTCACCTCTACGGGTTCACTTTAGGACACCTGCTGCTTTCTCTCAGGTACTTGGCCAGTGCCTGAGGAAAGTACCCAGATGTGGGATTGTTTGAAGAAGATTTCCTGATGGAGTCAGAAGTGCTCATGGGTGGAATAGGGAGCCACCATTAAATCTCCATAATAAATGGATAGGTAGTCCAAGGGCTGGCAAGGGAGCCGAGCCAAGGAAAGAAGGTAGTCCAAGACTGGCAAGGGAGCCAAGCCAGGGAAACCTGAGAAGAGTCAAGTTCAGGCTGAGTGCCCTGTGTGTTGCTAAACCCGAGGGTTTTTGATTTAAGAAGATGTGTGTCTGTTCAGAAGAAATCTGCATTACCAGGAGTGTAGCCCCATGGGGGTCCATCTATGCTTTATTGTTCCTTTTTGTTGTGAATAAAAGCCACACTTTAGAATCCCAACTCCTTGTATGGACATTCAGTTACTGCTTCCTGTGTCCGGAATACTTGAGTGCCCTTGTGCAGAGTAACCAAACCTAGCCAGCATGCCGAGTGACATTTTTCTTGCTGAGCTCAGGTCTCAGGTAGGAGGTTATATAATGGAGGCACTGCACAGTGCTAATAACACAAAAAAATACCACCAACCTGACCCCTAGAGACTCCCACCTGGTAGTTGTGGCTGCCTGGGTTACATTAGGATTAAAGCTGTGTAGGTCATCAGCTAGGAGAGGCAGTCACAGGAGCTAGAGGCAATGACATGGGTCCACAGCCTGGTTTTGAACAGACCTAGTGTTGAGGTAGAGGAGATGGTGTGACTGAGACCATTCATCCATAGAGGAGCCCTATAGGTGAATGAGCATTGGCCCTGCGTAGTTCGACAGCGAGGAACTTGTAGAATCTGGGTTGTCGAGCTCCTGGTGTTCTGTCGGTTGGAGTTTTGATGTAACAAGGCAGTAACACTGGGGGGGGGGGAGTGTGAGGCCAAGGTTGATTTTTCCCGCCATAGCACATGTGAGATACTTTGTATGGTTGGAGAGTTGGAGCCATCCGGATTGTTCATAAAGGGCACAGGTGTGGGTGAGGCGGTGGGCACCAGTTGTGAGTTGGCATGCTTTGTTAAGTGCAGTTGTTATACGTCAGAGGGCGGACAACATGGTGGAGCCATAGATAATGAGGCCATAATCAATAATTGACACCTCAGAGCGCTGGACGGCAATCTTCAGGACACCTGGTGTGAGATTTTGCTTGTGCTTGTAGAGTAATCCAAGGCGTGTGTTGGCAGCTTTAGCCATGCTGTCAATGTGAGCCATATAGGAGAGATTGGGGTCAAGCAGAATCCCTAGGTATTTGAATGAGTAAACTTGTTCGAGGACAGTCCCCTGCTTGGTGGAGATGACAAGGGGGTGTTGCTTGTAACGGTTATGTGAACTGCAGAATAGCAATGATTTGGTTTTCTTGTGATTGAGGACTAGTTTATGAGTGAAGAACCATGTTTCAATGGCACTGAATTAGAGTTGGAGGCTGTGTTGTAGTGGTGAAAGGTCCTTGTACGTAGAAAAGACAACAGCATCATCCGCATACAGGATGATTTGTTCTGAGCAGGATTGTGGTAGGGAGTTTAAAAAGAAGCTGAAAAGGAGAGGGCCTATTATGGACCCCGAGGGACTTTGGAGTGGATAGGCAAGGTATCCAAGATAGCATTAGCAATTTTTACTCTTTCAGAGCAGTTGTCAAGGTAGCTTCTGAACCAACGGGCTGAGTCCGGTGTGAGGCCAGCAAGGAGTAGTTGGTCATACAGCAGCCGATGATGGACCATGTCAAATCCTTCAAGAGGTTGATGAAGACAGCCCCAGTAAGAAGACCTTATCAAGGAAACTATGCACTGCACAGGTTAATTCAGGCAGGGCAGTGGTGGTACTATGCCCTTTTCTAAAACCCTGCTGTTGTGTGCACAGAGTATTATATTTGTCCAAATAATCAGTGGGCTGGTCCACAACAATACTTTCTAGGGTCTTGGATAGTGGTGGCAATATGGAGATCGGGTGGTAGTTAGAGTAACAGGTCTTATCCCCACTTTTGTGGACCGGGATCACAGTGGCAGTTTTCCATATTTCAGGGAATGTACTGGTGTGGAGAGAGAGGTTAAGAATTTTAGTTAGGGGACTGAGGACCTTGTCAAGTGTAAATGATAACAGTTTAAGGTCCAGGGTGTCACTGCTGATTCTGGAAGTGGAGATGGCTGAGGTGATGTGGCGGCAAGCTTCATTCATCTTAATCTCCCTGAAGTAAAAATGAGAGTGGTTTGACAGAGTGCAGGGTATGTTGGAGGTAATACATTCCAAATGTTTTCATTATAGCAAAACATAACAGTAGAAACACATTATTATTATTACAGTGGATGCCATGTTACAAGAGCATTAAATCACTCAAAAGGATGGGTGTACTGTGGAATTAATCCATGGTTGGGTGGTTGGAGGAACTCCCCCCAAACCATGGATTAATTCCACAGTAGACCCATCCTTTCTAGTGGTTTAATGCTTACTTGTTATAACAAGTTATACAAAAACAAACAAAACACAAAATCAAACTTTTGCTTTCATTTTCTTCATTCTAATTACTCTAACCAGGTTATAAACCCAGCAACTTATCTGGAATGGATATCATTAACTGCAGGTACTGCAGAGCACTTTTCAGAAGGGCAGTTTTACAGGATTTAGGACACTGTCCTACATGCTGGGCCATTGGAGAACTAAATGCTCAGCTCCAGGCAGCATGGGCAGAGATTGTGTGCCTCAAATTGCATATTCAAGAGGAAATATATTATAAGAACCTCCCGCCATTTCCCCAACATCCAACAGAAGCACCTTGACCGCAGAGGGTAGTTAGTCTGGGAGGTTGGCAAGTGGTTAGGAGGGGCAAATCGGGTGCCCCATCACTCAGTGCTGTCCAACATATTACCTCCAAAAAAGATATAAAAACTACCAACAGGTATCTGCCTCTATCTCCAAAATCAAACAAAGGGGCAGAGGACACTGCAGAGCAGGACACTGCAGCACAGGAGCTAGCACAACAAAACTCGCCAAAAACAGGAAGCAAAACAAAAAAAGCAAAAAGGAAATCCAAAAAAACTTCTGATCATAGGAGACTCCATGATTCAAGGAGTTGATACCTATCTCCAGCCAAGGGTAATGGTCAGATGTCTCCCAGGTACATTAGCATGGAGAGACACTGACCGCATTGCTAAAATTGTTCAGTAAGCAGGAGAAAACATTGACGTCCTGGTACACATAGGGACTAATGATCTCGCCAGCTGGTCAGTTGTGGAGACCAAGGAACACCTGACCAGGCTGGGTGACAAACTATCATCAATTTCATCCGGCATCTCCTTCTCTGAGATCCTGCCAGTCTGGGAGATGGGGGCAGATGGACGGAAGGTCAGAGATGGGGAGATAGGGGAGCTAAACATATGGCTCAAGGGCTGGTGCCAGGAGAAAGGACACAAATTTGTAGGGAACTGGCAACAATTTTGGGAGAGAAAGTTCTTTAAATTTGATGGACTGCATCTGGCTAAGGAAGGAGTCAGTGCATTGGGGTAGAAGTTTGATGTCTTTGCAGAATATTTAAACTAGCAAATGGGGAGAGGAGTGCAGCACTCATACGTCAAATGGGAAGAACACCCCTCCCCTCTCAGCTAGTGGTCAAACAGGAGTCCAGCATGTTTGTAGTTCATTTGCATCGCCAGGTAAGGAAAAGGGTCCGGCTCCCCATATGATGCACATGGGAAACGTCAGACCTCACCCAACAACTAACACACCGAAATCTGGCCAATGGAAAAGCATGTACACAAATGCTCACAGTCTGGGAAACAAGATCCCAGACCTGCTGGCAATAATGACAGAGGCTAAACTGGACATAGTAGCCTTTAGTGAGACATGGTTTACCAGTAACCACACTTGGAAGACTTCAGTACCTGGCTATGTACTGTTCAAAAGAGACTGAGGTGCAAAAACAGGGGGTGGAGTGGCCCTGTATGTCAATGAAAATATCAAAGCTACAGAAATTCAGAATACACAGAAGGAGCCAAAAGAACTGTGGGTCACCCTGGAAACAGGAAATGGGACAGCCATCCAAACTGGAGTAGTCTACAGGTCCCCAGACCAGGGGGAGGACATAGACACATTACTGTTAGAAGATATACAATATATGACAGCTAAAGGGGAGGTTTTGATAATGGGAGACTTCAACATGCCAGATACAGATTGGTCAATACCAGCAGGAACATCTGCCAGAACTAGGCACAAGGCGAATTCCCTGCAGGGTGAGGGCCTCAAACAATTGGTGCAACAACCCTCAAGAGACAGGGCTATCCTAGATCTAGTACTGACTAACAAGGAAAGGATTACAGATCTCCAGGTAGAAGGTCACCTGGGTGCCAGTGACCATCACATGGTATGGTTCAATTTGGCCGCTACAACTAAATCATTCCATTCCAAGGCAAAAATATGGAACTTCAGAGGAGATGACTTTGATAAGATGGCCAACAGAGTTAAGCTAGCCCTGGCAAAAAGAAATACAGGTGAGGGGGTACAGACAACATGGGCAAGCATTAAGGATGCAATACCTGAAGCAACATACCATTGTGTTAGAGAGAAAAGGAAGTGCAAAAGAAGAAGGAAACCACTTTGGTTCTCAAAAACAGTAGCAGAAAAGGTCAGAGCCAAAAGGCTGGCCTTCAGGAAATATAAGGGAACACAGCGGGATGAAGACAGGGAGGCATACCAAACTTCCCTAAGGGAAGCAGGGAAGGCAGTAAGGCAGGCAAAGGCTCAAACCAAGGAAACACTAGCACAAACAGTAAAAGAAGGTGACAAGACTTTCTATAGATACATTAGCTAAAGGAGAAAGTCCAGAGAGGGTATTGCTAAGATCAAAGGAGATAAAGGGGTGTGTGAGGAGAAAGACCATGTAAAAGCATCTACCCTAAATAGATACTTCTGCTCAGTATTTACTGAAGAGAAGGTAGGGCAGGGCCCACAGCTCAGCACCATGGACACAGGGAGGAAGGTGTGCACTAGCCCCTTCACAAAAGAAAGGGTCCTTCAAGAGCTCGATAAGCTCAGGGTGGACAAGGCAATGGGACCTGATGGCATACATCCCAGGGTACTAAATGAGCTAAGGGTGGAACTAGCAGAGCCATTATCAGAACTGTTTAATGAGTCTCTGAGTACAGAAGATGTCCCAGAAGACTGGAGAAGGGCTCATGTGATCCCGCTCCACAAGAGAGGTAGCAGGGAGGAGGTTGGGAACTACAGACCAGTCAGTCCTACCTCAGTAGTGAGCAAGATTATGGAAGCACTCCTTAAGGAAAGGATAGTGCAACACCTGGAATCCATAGGAGCACAGGATCCAAGACAGCATGGGCTTACAAAAGGAAGGTCCTGTCAAACTAATCTATAGATTTCTTTGACTGGGTAACCAGAGTGGTGGACCAAGAGGGAGTAGCTGATGTTGCCTACCTTGACTTCAGCAAAGCTTTCCATATTGTTCTACATAGAAGATTGATTAATAAGCTGGGTAGGCTTGGGGTGGGTCAGAAGTTGGTCAACTGGGTGGCAAACTGGTTGATGGGCAGAAAACAGAGTGTGGTGGTAAACGATATACAGTCAGAAGAGATGCAAGTCACAAGTGGGGTACCTCAGGGATCAGTCCTGGGGTCAGTCCTCTTCAATATCTTCATCTGTGACACTGCAGATGGACAGGAGGGTAAGGTTTGTCTGTTTGCAGATGACACCAAGATCGGCAACAGAGTAGATGATCCAGATGCGGTGAACAAAATGAGAAGAGATCTGGATAAACTAGCAAAATGGTTGGAAGAGTGGCAACTGGGGTTTAATGCAAAGCAGTGCAAGATCATGCACATTGGGAAGAGAAACCCTGAAGCCACCTATAGGCTGGGAGGGGAGTTGCTGGCAGTCACAAGGGAAGAAAGAACTTGGGCATCATCATCACCGATGACCTGAAATCATCCAAGCAGACCACTAAAGCAGTAGGTAAGCCTAGGGGATGTTGGGGTGCATTAGTAGGGTATCACAAGTCAGAAGAGGAGGTAATAATCCTCTTAAAGACACTGGTTAGGCTCCATCTGGAGTACTGTGTGCAGTACTGAGGCCACATCTTCACAAGGACATTACCAAATTGAGGCAGTCAGAGAAGGGCAACCAAAATGGTGTAGGGACTGCATCAGAAAACATATGAGGACAGATTAATGGAGCTTAATATGTATACCCAAGAGCAAAGGAGGGAGAGAGGTGATAAGATCGAAACATTCAGACACCTTAAGGGCATTAACAAAGTGAAAGAGTCTAACATGTTTGAATATAAGAAAGATAGCAGGACAAGAGGACACAGCATGAGAATAGAGGGAGGCCAATTAAGGGATAATGTGAGGAAGTTCTTTTTCACAGAAAGGGTGGTGGATGCATGGAGCTGCCTACCTCAGGAAGTGGTGGCTATGAATACAGAGCAGTGCTTCAAACAAGCATGGGATAGGCATAAGGAAGCAATACATATGAGTATTAATAGATAGGCCATTGACAGAGCAAAGGCCGATGGCACATTTATAAGGTAGAAAAAGAAATGGGCAGACTGGATGGGCCTTGCGGTCCTTATCTGCCATCAGCTTCTATGTTTCTATGTTTCTATGTTCCAGTAGGCCTGGGCATGGGGCATTCCAACAAAAAGTGGGCCATTCTCTCGAACACCCCCACACCCCCCTCCCTGGGACAGTGTTGTAACCGTTCATTCACACTTTTATGTTTTGCATTAGCTTTAATACTCAGTTTCACATGACAACACAGCCAAAGGGTATCCCACATCTTAGGTGAGGGTACTCAGATCCATCAGAGATCCTTGAAGCAAAGGAAACTGAGCAGCAGCAATACCAGGATAAACAGGAGGTGGCCGAAAAAAGGAGCACATAATATCCTGATAAAGAAGCTTGGGCTGGGACAAATTCGGGAGAGAAAATGCACCCCTCCAGCACCACAATTTTTCCAAAAGTGACCGAACAAAGGAGCAAACCCCTCTGGATAAAACAGGAGAGAAGTTAGGATGAGATCATTGCACCACAATAGGGGCCACCCAGCTTGCCACCCAAGGTTTACACACCCGGATGGCTGAGTCAAAATAATGCCCTAAATTCTATTTAAGAAAATGACAAAAAACAGAAACTACCGGGTTAGCCATATTAATGCCCCCACTCTTTACAGGAAGATAAAGGACATTCCGTTTACTCAGATTCAACCGACTTCCCCAGATCACCTGGAAAAAAGACTATAAAATCTGATCTCCGAGGGCCTGCCCATTGGCACAGTGGTTGGATTTCCACTTGCGATGCCAGTGACTCAAGTTCAGGAGCAGACTCGGGTCACTGGATAGCTGGCCGGGGGACAACGGCTTGAGCGTCCCACAACAGATCACCATCTCCAGGGAGGTGGGGGGGATGGCTGATGCCCATGCCACTTGTGCATGACCTTGGGCAGAAGCTTGGGGGGACCACAAGCCCTGTTTGGAGGGGCCGGGTGGCTAGACACGCAGTGGACATCAGCACATAGTGCCTTGACATCAGGAGCTTTCACTGCATTGGGGAGAAAATGGGAAAAACATCTGCAGGCTCTGGGATGAAGGGCTTCCTGGGTCATGCCTCCTATTTGTCCCTGCTCACTGGCCACCTGCACAAAGCCTGATGAAATGAAGGATTACGGGGTTGGAACCCCACCTCATCCCTGTTTGGGGGAAAAACCGAAGCTCCATGGGGGACTGGGAGGTAGGTTCTGGTGAGCGGGTGGCAGGAGGATGACCCCTTGGATGCCCTGAAGGGTCGGGGTTGGCAGGTAGCAGGGGAGAATAAAGCATAATTAAAAAAAAAAAAATCTCATCTCTAAAATCCTGGGAAGTGGAAAAATCTGACCAAGATGTAAAACAAATGGGGAATAAAAACATTTTCACAACTGCCACCCTCCTCTTCTTAGTTTGCTTCCAGAACTTTCAACGGGCAACCCTGGCTTGACAAAAAGCAGATTCCCAATTCTGGAGTACTACATCCCCTGAACCAAACTGGAGACCAAGGATCCTGATCGGGTCAGTGACCAGTCAAATTCTTCCAGTGTAGTGCATGGGAGGCAATTCGGAGACCAAAAACATACCTGAACACTTCTGAAGATTCAATCTTGCTCCCGAAACTGGTTGGAAAGAATGAAATATGTCAAGGGCCAGGCATCCCAAAGAGACATCCTGAACCAACAAAGTGACATCATCCACGTATGCCGTCACCTTCACTTCGACGGTAGGAGCAGGATTCGTGATGCCCTGGATCTGTGGATGCAACAGTATTTTCCTCAGAATAGGGTCTATACAGAACATATGCAACAGGGGGATTAAAGGACACCCCTCCCTTACCCCTCATCAGAGAGCAGTCTGCCCTCTCTCATGTCCATTTTTCAGGGGAATTATGGAGGCAGACTAATAGATAGCCCAAATCCAAGAGCAGAAGGTCTGCGGAATGGTTCCACCCACTCAGAGCACTGGCATTAGTGCACCTGGTCATCAGGGTGCCAAGTCGTGATTTTGCCAAACCCTGTTTTTGTGGGGGGCTCCTGCACCCCACACACTTTCCCCTTTATTATTATTCTATCATCGGGGGGGTGGACCACAGGAGGGGGCGTGAATCCCCAAATCGGCACCTGATGTGCCAGCGCTCTAATGGCCAGAAAGTCTGCATAACACCATAGTGTGCCAACGCAGTAAACAAATAATGGTAGAAGACCATATTGAAAGCTTTTTCCTGGTTTAATGAAAGCAGGAACCCCCTTCCCCCAGCACAATGTCCCTGTCTAAACAGTTTCCATATCAGCATGAGGTTATCCACCATATGTCTATGAGGAATAGCACAGATCTGCACAGAGGAAATCACAATATTTGCCACAATCGCCAATCGCTTATTCAAAATGATCATCAAAATCTTTAAATCATTATTCATGAGGCACAGGGGTCTCCAATTATGTAAATCAGTGTCCAGTATCCTCTTATACAGAAGGATCTGTATAGCCTCAGAGAACTTGGTGGTAACCTTCCCTGTCTGCAGGATCCAAAGACAATCAAAGTTGTGACAAGTCCCTACCAGGAAACTATCGGCCTATATCTATACTTCCACCCCTCTCCAAGGCCCTCATATGCATTGTGGCTGACCAACTCTTAGACTACCTGCATAAGTATAACATACTCTGCTTGCAGCAACATGGATTTAGGAAAGGACACAGTATGTCGACCGCCCTACTGGAATTCTCAGGAGAAATTCACACTGCCTTGGACAAAGGATATCAAACTGGAGCTGTTTTCATTGACCTAACAAAGGCATTTGATACTGTTCACCATGGCCTAACTATCACACAACTACACATCTTGGGCTCTCGGAAGGACCAGATGCTTGGGTTAAAAGTTACCTGGCCCAACGCTCTCAATCAGTAAAAATCTCAGAAGTTCTCTCAGACTCAAAACCGGTCCTCTCAGGTGTTCCACAGGGGTCAATCCTAGGCTCCCTCCTTTTCAGCCTTTTCCTAAACTCTCTCCCCAAATCCTGCCTGAAACAATTAATCCTTTATGCTGATGATGCCGTGATTCTCTCCTCTCATAAGGACCCGAAACCCTTGCTCCAGAGCCTGCAACTTGCTTTCTCCAATGTTGAAAAGTGGTTCCTAGATCACAAGCTGGTCCTAAATCACAAAAAAACAAAATCCATGCGTTTCTCCAGTCCACAAAACAGAAAAAGACAAATTCCACTTACTATCAAAACATACCCATGAAATACCCTTGAACAAATGTCAACATTTAAATACCTTGGGATCACCTTTGATCAAGGTCTTACCTTTGCGACCCACATTGATAACACAGCGAAAACGGTGAACCAGCACATTGGTATCCTGTTCCAAAACCAGCAATTCCTTACCCAAGCTGCGCTGAGGATTGCTATCCAAAGCTCTGTCATCTCAATCATAGACTATAGGCAATTATCTATGGCTCTGCCACTACCACCGCACTAAGGCGCATCACAACCACCTAAACAAACACCGACTTGCTCACTGGGCAAAGGCGTACTCATACATGTGAGCTCTACACTGAAACAGGATGGTTGCAATTCTCAAATCGCATAAGGTACCTCACATGCTTGATGGCAAAAAAATCCATCTTGGGCCGCACTCCTCTGTGTATCCAAGACCTACTTTGCCCGAATACCAGCATCTGTCCCACCACAAGATCGGAACACCAGGCTCTCCAGGTCCCCAGATGCCGGACCACACAGGACCAAAGATCTTTTGCCTATTGTGCCCCCAGCTGGTACAATGCCCTGAGCTCGCTCATTACATCCTCCACGTCACTAGGAGCTTTCAAATCTATGCTTTACTCTCACCTCTCAGCCTCTAGCTCCTGTGACTGCCTTGACTAATGATTCTTCCCTCATGGCTGTTTTTACTGTTTTTCATCCTCCTCCTCTGCTCCTTTCTTGACAAAGGCATCTGAGTACCTCTAACTACTCTAAGTCTGCTCCCCTGCCCATATCTCCTCCTACCCTTCCCACCTTGACCATTCCTCCGATGTTTTGTTTTTTTCCTGTGATGTACTGTATTATACTGGCTTATTGAAACCTTTATAATTTGCTGACCATTCTATGTAACATGTCTTGTTTGTTAGTACATTGATGACGTGGAACCTTTGTAAAAGAGCCATTGGCTCAAAGGTAATAATTCCTAGAACAATAAACTAAACAATCGGCAGAATATCCACCATATAGGTCTTATAAAATGCAGCCATCAGGCCATCCAAACCCGGGGCCCTATCTGTATTCATACACGCTATGGCTTGGTCAACCTCTGAAGGAGTCGTGTCCCTAGTGAAGGCAGTCAACTCCCGCTCAGAAATAAGGGGAACCTTTACAGGGGCCAAAAAGGCCTCTAAAGGCCAGCTCGGTTCCAGGCAGCCAAACATGGCAAAAAGATGCCCTGAACCCGTGCCATAATACCCACTTTATCTGTCACAATTGTCCCCAATGAAGTTGCAACCCCCACCAATATCCTACGTGCCACCTGTTCCTTACAACTCTCAAATGTGTCCCCCAAACTGTGCAAACCCAGGGTACCACATTGATGCTTCATAAGGAGGGCGGTGCCCTGATCATATTGGAGGTCCTTCATACTCTGTCTAATAAGAGCAATCCAAGCAGAAAAATTCCCTCCAGTTTCCTCTTGCAAAGTGAGCGATCTAGTAAATTGTACCCACAAAGCCAGGTATTCCTTATATGTAGTAGTGAGACGTTTGACTGTGAAATGCGTACAGAGGACCTGCACCTCAGATTTCATGGCATCCCACCAGTCACCCACATCATCAGTGAGACATGTCACTAACTATCTGGCCCTATAAAATTCCAAAATCACCAATAGGAAATATGCATCCTGCATGATGGAGTTGTTTAATCTCCAGTAACCCCTCCTCAGAATGAGGGAGGAGGACTCCCCAAAGTTACCCCCCAGGAGGAGATGATCCGAGACCTCAGTGGGGACCAAATGCATTTCACCAGGTGTCAAAAAGGGTGAAACACAAAGATACTCAATACATGTGGACTTGTGAAAAATACTACCCTCCTTCTTATGCACACTGTGATACACATCCTTAAGGGAAGCCACGTGAAAAACGTCATTTAAGGCATTGGTATCTCAAAATAACTTTGTAGATGTCCCACCCAGATCCCAATGGGACAAACCACAATTAAAATCTCCCCCAAACACTACATGCATCAAAGTGTGCAAAAAGGGTTGTATTAACTGAAAATGATCTACTTGGTCCCTTTTTGATTGGGGTGCATAAATATTAATCAATCGGAAATGGGATTCCTGGAATGTAACATCCAGGAGTACTCTCCCAGGATCCAAGTTCACCAATCTCATGACAGAGTGGGAGCAACCCCGAAAGAGGATGCCTACCCCATCACAAAGATCGGTACTGGAGGACCAAAATGATGGGCCCCAGCATCAGTGCCTACAGACCTGGTAAACATCATTGGAAGAATGCAACCTAACTCCTTTACAGGGGTAAATAAAAAAAAGCCTCCTCGTCAATTACCTTAATGCTATTTGCATTTAAAGTGGCTAGGCGAATCCTGGGCTCCATGATTGTCGAAGGAGGAAAAGAAAGGTGGAAACAACAAAAGGAAAAAACAAACTCAAAAAAGTCAAGTAACATCCATCGACAGTTCCTTTTGCTGCCATGTAACTATCTTCAGCTTCTTCCTTATCTTCAGCTTTGGTTTAACTTTGGTGGTGTCATCCTCCGTATCCGAAGTGAGCGAATGGCAAGAAGTACATGATGAGTGTTCAGAATCCAAACTGAAGTCTCTCTCCTCTTCATCCTCCAGCAGCATCGAATATTTATTTACTGGGGCAGATCTGCACCCTCTTGTGTCAACTTCACGGAAGCTGAGAGAGCTTTATGCGACTGCAGGGCCAGTTTCCTGTTAACCACAGTAAGGCAGGGGGAGGAGGAGCATGATCCCCACATCCATGGAGTCTTGCTCCACCCGATCAAAGACCACAGGCTAAGTGGCAACAGGAGGCAGAACCAGGGCCTCCGGAATGGGGAAGGGGGTAAGTCTGAGTCCAGCACTGGCAAAGGGGGATGTCTCAGCTGTCAGCACAGGGACAGGCATAATCCCACCTGAAGGGGCAAGAGTCATCAACCGAGGTTCCATGTTATGATAGCGACTGCAAAACAGCGATCAATATCATAGCGAACGTATATCACTGAAAAGCATTTCAGCGATATACAACACAAGTGACCCGACATCCAGCTATTTACCAGTGTTTTGGCGGGGGTTCTGTGCCCCCCTGCTCCCCCCTGAATAAGGATTGTTAACTCCAGCAGGGTGCATGTCAAGGAGGGGCCAAAACATGGATTTGGAAAAAAAAAACACCACAAGCAGCTGCAAAACAATCAGGTCCCAAACCCAGTTCCTGCTGCATCGTAGCCAGCCACCCTCACCACAACACCACATGGCTGGCTTGGCTGCAGCAGGATCCGCTACCCATACAAACCTTCCCCCCTATCCCTCTCCTTCCAGTCACTCTGCTCAACTATAGGATTGCTACCCTAGCAGGGTAGCTCTTCATGATAGCGCTATAAATGGGTCACTGTTTCTACAGTCGCTCATTTATTACCGCTATCATCACTGGGTACCATCAACCAACTCCTGACCATGGGCAGTGAAAGCAGCCAGCTCCTTGTTCGAGCATTGTTGTACGGTGCAATGCACATGTTCCAAAATGCTGTCATGGTTATCTTTCTCATCCTTATTATGTTTCGCCCAAGGACACATATGGAACGAGTGCCCAGTCTCTTCACACAGATTGCAGCATAGGTAATTTGTACAGTGTGAACTGACATGTCCCAAGGACAAATAGAGATTACAGTACAACATGTCACAAGCATTACTCAAGTGGGCATCCAAGCCACAATGAAAGCAGGTTTTTGGTTGCCCAGGATAGAAACATTGGGCCCGATCCCAACCCAGATAGAAGATGCTGGGTATATGCTGCTACCCCGACATAGTGTGGTGCAACTTGATTTTAAAGTGCCAATGACCTGTCCAAAACATCTCAGAGTCAATGATGGGTTCTGGTTCCCCCAGCACATAGCACCTTTGAGAGAGCCAATAATGGTACCGGGTCAATATAGCACGGACAAGACCTTGCATGGAATACCACGCTGTAGGAAGTGCAAATGGTTCTACAGTGACAGTAGTTGTTTCAGCGTGCGTTAAGAACCACTATTCCTGCTGCTGTAGGCTGCCATTAGGGAACATGAAGGATGCTGCCTGCTTGGTGCCTGGCCAAGCCGCTTCTGTGGTGGAGTGGCTAGAGTAAGCGTTGGGGACCTGGGGCTGCAGTTCAGTTCTCCCAAGGTCCCACTGTAATGTGACTTTTAAAAAACAAATGCCCCTGTCTGAGTTTTCTTTGTTCCCTGAAGTCCATGACCCCCCAGAGTTGATTATAATCAGTCTGTGGGGTGTAGGGGGTGAGGCCCCCCAAGTCAGGGGGTATGGGCGGAACCCCCCCTGCAAAAAAAAGACAGTTGCTGTGTTTTCAATGGCATGCACTCTTGTTGTTTCAGTTGGGATTTTGTCCAGATGCTGTTAGAGCACACACCATTGTGTTTGCGCTGTTCTTTGCGTGGTTTTGTCCACATTATGACCCCGTGCTGCCAATAATGACATTCTGCACTCTTACACCTTCATTTTTCAAAATTATAGGTAATTGTGAATGGTAGGCTTTGTTAAGGGGATATGAAAAACAAGATAACTCGCACTCCCACTGATGGAGCCTTAATTGGTGAAGTGCTGGGGCACCTAGGACAGAACACGCTTACTGTGTCTTGAGTGAGCTTGCATTTAAAATAAAAGGAATATTTTCTTCAAAATCTTTGGAGTTTGGATATCCTTCATTGGGGTATTGCTCCCCTGGCTCTGGAGGGTGAGTTTTCTTGTTTTTGTGTGTTGACTGGGGCTAGCCACCCCTAACTCACACAATGCCTGCCTTGAAGTGCAGTGCTTAATTGTTTTTGTTTGTCAAGAGGACAACCTGGAAGAGGGCCCAAAGTGGTGTGTCCTTTAATTGATTATGAGAAGTCCAGAACCTGTCCATGCACACAGGGAAATGGAAACTCAGATCAAAATAACCATCCAAAGGAGCATGAATTAGAACGTAGAGTTCATGAGGCCTGATATTTATAGATTCATTCAAAAGATATCGACCCACATAAGATCTGTCCAATTTGGGGTCAAAGTCCCCTTTGCAGAAAAGATGGCCTGTACTTCTCCGCTGTGTTAGTGCAGGAGAATTCAAAAAAGCATCTGACATTCAAAATTGCAACCATTTTTGGGCCGCAGTCGTGATCCCCACAGGCCACCCAGGAGATGGGAGGTAAGAGGGGGTTGAGTCAGAGTCTTCCTGTTCCACCCGTGATTGAGTCCTGGGTACCCTCAGAGATGTTGCCATAGAAGAAACTGCTTGGAGGGGCATTGCCGGCTATACAGGGTTGATTCCAGCTAGAGCAGGACTTGCAGCATCCAATGTAGAACTGCTAACAGGCAGGGAGATCAGTCCTCCAGTAGGGCCAGCCATCTTCTGACATCCTGACATCAAAGCTGTGGGAAAAGTGCATCCGGGGGAAGCCCAGCACCCCTAGCCCTAGAGAGTTCATGAACCAAGGGGGGCTTCTGCCCCTGAACTCGAGGAACTCAGGACCCGCAATACCATTTGCATTCCCAGGCAAAGCCCAGTCTGCTGAACTCCCCTCTTCAGTGACTGTATGTCCACCTCAGCGGCCTGAAATATTGGAACATTAGTTCCTTCATACTGTCTGAGTACCAACATCCTATCATGTCCCTCGACCAACCAGCATCCATCAGGGCATGAACCGGAGACCAGTTGCCAGGGGGTATGATCCTCTCCGAGAAGTAGCAGGTTGGCTGTACTGATCATGTTGTGGGACATCTCTTGTCAGTGAAAAAGCAGGGCCCCTGACTGAGTACAGCACCCTGCCACTGGCAAACCCTCCCCAAATTGCACACCAGCAGCAAACTTAGGGTAACCCCCCCGCAAGTCCCCCATTCTGCTTAGTGCTACCCTCCAGAACCCTGGAGGAACAAGCAACAGCATCACCATGATCCCTCCATGACTGATGGGATTGAGAACAGTTCACCCTCTGTCGGTTGAGAAGCAAAAGAATAATACCTGCACAGACTCCTTAGTGCTGTCCAGTCCGTCTGTGTCCAAAACTCCTCCCTTGGAAATGACTATGCCATATATCCCTGCCAAGGCCGCGACTCCAGCGTCCTTCCTCGAGAGGAATCCTGAGCAGCAACAAATACATCTGGGTCTGCATTATTCACCATGTCCAGCAGGTAATCCATTTTTCATTTTACTGCACCATGCAAACAAAATTCTCCCTCCAGAAAATGGGGTTTCGAATATACCACCCAGTCTGGCAACAATTGCTGCAATGGTCCTCTCTTTGGCAACATCATGCCCAGGGCATTCTCCCTGCGATAAGGCATCCAAAGTCCGTATATCCAAAGTTTCTGCTGGGGCCAGTGAATGTACCCCTGCAGCTCCTCCAGCCCCGTGCTCTGAAGAATCCACCATGATGGGAACAGGCACTCCAGCACCCCCTACAGAAGAGTAGTGGATTTTGTTTTTATTGAAATCATACAGAAAATCAATGTAATATATGGATAAGCATCAATAATATTATACTAAGTTATACAAACATTTCCCAGTAATACATCACTACTCTCAATAATACTATCCTGAAAAGTGATAATACTATCATTTTTGCTGATAATACTACAGTTCAAAGGTCATCTCCAACTGTAGTATTGTCAATGGACCCATATATTACAAAAAAATAACAGATAAGTGTTTTACAAGGCAGTAATACCATCTCGAGGTTTTGGGGACTTTAAGACCTCTCAAGCTTCGCTCTTGAGGTTCCATGTCCCCAAAACCTCTTGATGGTATTACTGCCTTGTAATACACACTTACAGTATCTATCTATTATTCTATTTGTATAAATCAAGCATATCACCACATTGTAAAAACCAACATAAGTAAGTGAAGAAGTAAAAAAAAAAAAATATTAGAGTTCCCAACAGTATAAATATATTATGTACATAATCCCTAAACTATTTATCCATTTCAATAAATGAAGTATACTACATCTATCCTATCAAGAATTTATAAACTATATGTGCATTATATGTGTTATCTGGGGTTGCAAGAATCCCAGTTAGAACAAGTGGCAGGTAGGGAAGGCAGCTTGTGAAATTCCAGTTAAATGGATTTCACACTGTCTCACTCTGTTCTCAGTCTCAGCTGAGATTGAGGGATGACATCATTTTAGAACTGTCGCAGCTGCCTAAGTCACTTTGGAATGTTGCAGCTAGAGAAGTAGGGATAGAATGTTGGGAAGATTTGAAGGAGTCAGTAGTAGTCTGTAGTGGGCTCAGTAGAGAGAAGAGGTGTGCTGCAGTTGCAGGCCCTCAGAGCCCTTAGCTCTGCTAGAGAACTATATTTTTCAGTTTAGGTGTGTGTTCTTACCTCAAAAGGAACACAACAGTGCCTGTTTGAAGTGGTGGAGACCGCTTTCCAAAGTTTCAGGGCCCCATCTCTGCGGGAATGGGGGGAAAGGAATCAGCCTGCTTCCAGGGGCAATTTCCCTGGCCCGGCTGGTGGAAAAAGAAGCTGCCTGTGAGGATTTGTGCTGAGGCACCTGAAGTTTCATTGTTTCAAAAGAGAAAAAGCCTGTGGGGTACCTGCACCCAAAGGGTGAGTTTGCTCTACTAATGGGCAAATGTGTTTTCACCTGAGACAATATGAATTTAAGTGACTGCCATTATGGGGTCGAGAAAAGACAGCCAAGTACAGTTTTAAAAGTTGTGGGAATTGGACTGCTTAACTCTGTGGGGGTCTAGAGAAATGGACACAGCCACTCATTAAGTATGTTTCAAGTTCAGCACATGTGGGATGGAAGAAATAGTAGATTGAATGTGTCATATATTTAAAGAGAATCTACAAAGTAAAGTCTTTTCGGGGATAAGGTGATGAGTCCAGAGGAATGGTCGAGTATGATTTATGGGAGCAAGAGGTGGGAGACCCCCCATCTGGTGTGACCAGAGTCACCTCTATGGGTTCGCTTTAGAACACCTGTTGCTTTCTCAGGCACTCGCCACAGTGCAGAGGAAAGTACCGATGAGGATTGTTTGTAGAAGTTTCCTGATGGAGCCAGAAGTGTTCATGGGTTGTATAGGAGCCACAGTAAATCTTCATGATAAATGGGAAATAGTCCAAGGGCTGGCAAGGAAGCTGAGCCAGGGAAACCAGAGAAGAGTCAAGTTGGGTAGAGTGCCCTGTGTGTTTCTAAACCCGAGGGTTTAAGTGTACAGAAGATGCTTGTCTGTTCAGAAGAAATCTGCATTACCAGGAGTGTAGCCCCGTGGGGGTTCATCTATGCTTTGTTATTCTGTTGGTTGTGAATAAAAGCCACACTTTAGAATCCCACTCCTGGTTTGAACATTACAGTTATTGCTTCCTGTGTCCGGATTTTATTTGGGTGCCCATGTGCAGAGTAGCCAAACCTAATCACCATGCCGAGTGAAGTGGTGGAGACCGTTTTCCAAAGTTTCAGGGCCCCATCTCTGCGGGAATGGGGGGAAAGGAATCAGCCTGCTTCCAGGGGCAATTTCCCTGGCCTGGCTAGTGGAAAAAGAAGCTACCGGTGAGGATTTGTGCTGAGGCACCTGAAGTTTCATTGTTTCAAAAGAGAAAAAGCCTGTGGAGTACCTGCAACCAAGGGGTGAGTTTGCTCTGCTAAACGGCAAATGTGTTTTTACCTGGGACAATATGAATTTAAATGACTGCTACTGTGGGGTTGAGAAAAGACAGCCAAGTACAGTTTTAAAAGTTGTGGGAATTGGACTGCTTAACTCTGTGGGGGTCTAGATAAATGGACACAGCCACTCATTAAGTATGTTTCAAGTTCAGCACATGTGGGATGGAAGAAATAGTAGATTGAATGTGACATATATTTAAAGAGAATCTACAAAGTAAAGTGTTTTTGGAGATAAGGTGATGAGTCCACAGGAATGGCCGAGTATGATTGGGAGCAAGAGGTGGGAGACCCCCCATCTGGTGTGACCAGAGTCACCTCTATGGGTTCGCTTTAGGACACCTGTTGCTTTCTCTCAGGCACTTGGCCAGTGCCTGAGGAAAGTACCCAGATGTGGGATTGTTTGTAGAAGTTTCCCTGATGGAGCCAGAAGTGTTCATGGGTGGTATAGGAAGCCACCAGTAAATCTTCATGATAAATGGGAAATAGTCCAAGGGCTGGTAAGGAAGCTGAGCCAGGGAAACCAGAGAAGAGACAAGTTGGGTAGAGTGCCCTGTGTGTTTCTAAACCCGAGGGTTTAAGTGTACAGAAGATGCTTGTCTGTTCAGAAGAAATCTGCATTACCAGGAGTGTAGCCCCGTGGGGGTTCATCTATGCTTTGTTATTCTGTTGGTTGTGAATAAAAGCCACACTTTAGAATCCCACTCCTGGTTTGGACATTACAGTTATTGCTTCGTGTGTCTGGATTTATTTTGAGTACCCATGTGCAGAGTAGCCAAACCTAATCACCATGCTGAGTGACACCTTTCTCCCCAAGTTTCAGGTTATAAAAATGGAGGCACCACATCATAGGACTTAGACCCCTCAACCTGTCCATAGCCACATAGGCAGGAGTAGTAGCCCTCTCAGTTTAGTGCCGACTGGGGGTTACATCTTGGAGGCTACCACTCGGCTTCTGTTGAAATTTGGGAGAAGGAACAAGAAAGGTTGCTTGGATGGTGGCTAGCATTTTGGCTGTCTGGCAGTAGGTAGCCCAGAAAGTAGAAGCATTGCCAACTGAATGTGCCACCGTGTGCTGCTGTCTATGTGCTGCTGTAGGTGTGCCAACTGTTTACCAAGGAGCAATAAAGCCCGAGTGTGTATGCCCTTGTCCTGCATCAAATTACAGCATTTGCCAGCTTTTAAAAGTACTGTGTGACAGAAAAAAGTATGGAAAACTGTGGGCAGCAAAAGAAGATTTGTGCCCTAGGCGTTGGAAATGCTTTCTGTGTGGACTGAGAGACTTGTTGTGCTTCATGGCCATGAAAAATGGTTAAAATGGGCTCCCGCCAAGGAGCTACAGTTGGAAAAATAAAGGTGTGGTTTGCAGTTTAAATTTTGCCTACTCGATGATCGCCGTGAGGAGAAGAGCATTTGAGAGGAAAGAGGCTCATTTGCATGGTGTTGAGTGATTGGTGAGACTGCAATCAGTAATGCCCCAAGCCAGCTCTAGAGCAACTGCACAGCATTCGAGAGGGAGAGTGAGTGGAGTGTGTGAACTGGCTTGTTAGGAGGAGCGTCACGGTGATTGAAAGCCCTGTAAAAAGTTAAAATCGGACTTTTTCTGTTTAAATTCAGGCTCAACCCACATCTTGATAGTCTGGACTGTGAGTGTGGTGTTCCGAGGTACAATCGGCAGGACTGTCAGACCGCTTCCTTCCAGAGACCTCCAAGACTGGCTGTGGGCCGTTTTTTCCATTGCAGCAAACAGCTACTGATAACAGCGAGTACCATCCAAATGAAATAGCTCAAATTGTGTGATTTCACCAAAAACCAGCTGAATCTGTGTGTAGCAGTGTAGTCACTTTGCAAAGGACTGTGCCAAGTTGGAAATAAGCTAAAACAAGAATTCTAAGCACTAGACTGTGAACATAATTATAGGTTCAGTAACAGTATAATTTTCAGAGCCATGTGAGAGACTGTGAGTTGTATGAGATATGCAGCAAGAAATACAGGCAATCCTGTGCTATGAAATACTGAGGCTTTATGGGACTGCAAGCTAGAGCAATGTCTTCAGCAAGTGAAAAGTCTGTGGTAAATCATATCAATGTGCTAGCAGAAAGAAGAGTGCAAGCTTGTGCAGTTTGAGCAAAGTTATCAGTAGTGTGTGTAAATCGGATGCCCAATGGCTTGACCCATTTACAGAATGTTGATGCGTAGGAGTGCTGCCGCCACCATTACAGGGTGGGGTAGTAATGTAAACACAGCAGCAGAGGAGTCATTTTGAAAAAAAAAAAGTTTTCAGTGATGTGGGACTTGCAATAACAGTGAGCGTTGTTTGTTTTTCTCTGCAGTCATGGCTGCAGGACCAGTCCGCTACCTGGATCATGCCCGGGCTGTGATAGCAGTAGAAGTCAACAAGCTAAGGGACATTGAGAGATGTTACTATGGGGGATGACTGCCTCCTCATGTGGTGATTCCTGGATATCCAGTACGAGTATATGTGATGTGCTTAATTGCTGGAAGGGATGTCTTCATGGTACCTCAGTGTTCTGGGTGCCTTGAGAAATATGGTTTGTTTAAAGCGCCCAAGATTCATTTGGCTCCCACATGGACAAAAATTAAAGAATCTGCAGTTGGCAGCACACAGCACCAGGCGGAGCCTGTTGGAGAAGGCCCCTTAGAGTGTGGCATGAAGCAAGAGGGTGCAGATTTACAGACAGAACAATGTGCTGATGTTTCAGAGTCTGAGTCGCAGAGAGACATATCAGGAAGTGCATCAGTAGACCTCTGGAGAGAGACCTAGCCCAAGTCTTATAGGTGAAGATGAGACAAGGGAGGCTTTGAATGGGAGGTTTCGACCTCCACACCCAACAAAGAGTGGACAGTCTCAGGAGTGAGGACGACTACTCACTCCTGGGCTCAGATTCTCAGTGAGGAAGAAGAAGAGGGGGAACCTATGTGGCCTTGTGAAGAAGGAACTGGTCCACAGCCTCAAGCTCTTGCCTCAGAGGAACCGATGGTAAAAGAGAGTTGTGACTGTGCAGCTCTGTCCCCACCAGGAAGAGTAAGAGATCCATTCTATGTCGCATTGAGTATGCGTAGCTGGCAGTACCAGGACTGGCTGCCCCCAAGCCAGGCCAGTGGTCTCAAGTTGACCAGAGCTAGTAAAGAGAAAAGACTGTTTCGTAGGAAAGTGAATGAAATCTATGGGATGTCCTTTCCTACCTTTCCTCGGAGAGTCTGGGAGGAGATTGAAAAAAGCAGGAAAACCTGGATTTGGGAAGAAGCAATGAAATGTGTGCATCCTGGTGCAAACAAGTATGTCAAGAACAGAATGTTTCAAGACAAATACAGCTAATAGAAAAGAGGCAGGACACTGTTTATTGACACTGTTTGAATTGTGGATGGAGAGAGACATGAAACCTTTCACAGTGTGGATTATGAGCACCCAGATGGGGTAATAATTCCAGTTCCTGACCCGTTGTGCTAATGGCCACAATACAAAGATCTCCCTGCGAATGTGCCCATGCCTACCAAGTGGAAAGCAGAGCAGTGGTAGCCAGTGCTGCCATCCAGCAGTTGCCGTACCTATGTTGTTCCACCAGACTGGCGTTCCAGGAACCGGGTGCCCCACATTCATCAGTTTTAAAGTGTACTGGCCTTCCAGAATCCACTGACTGGCCCACTAGATGACTTCAGATCCAGAGAGAGGACACCAGCCCAGCTGTAAGGACTTCATCTCCTGGGTATCGGATGACTTCAGACCAGCTGTTTTCCTTTCATTCCTGTTTCCAAGGTTTTGTCTCTAGAGATGGCATCAGCCCAGCAGTTTCTAGATGTGCCCACCTGTCATTACCCAGAAGATGTCCGCCCAGCTGTATTAGAAGAATGCTGCCAGGGAGAGTCTTTGGCTGAGGACCAGGTGTGGTACTGTTTCCATTCTGCAAGGGACTGGTAAGTCTAGACTTTTCTATTCTTAAGACATTGCAGTACACACCCTACATCAGCAGACTCCAAATGTTTGAACTGTCCTCAAAGACTCTCCCCTTTGGGACTTTGGCCTGCTAGAACTGTACTTCACCGGGCTCCGGCCCAGGAGAGACTCTTTAATGGACTTGTCTTTGGGCACTGTGGTCACTAGATGGGACATTTATGGCATTCCATCCTCCCAGATATTGTGTATTGTAAATAATGTCATTGTTTTCTACTGTTTTCTACTGTTTCTACTGTTTTTCTACTTTTCTAAAAAATCTTTTTGGGGATTCTCCAGTGTTTTGATGGTAAGGGTTTAGATAGAACTGTGTATGCAGATTAGGAGTGTGTTTTTGTTGTTCTCTGTTTCTTGCAGGTGGTTCCTGAAGAAGACATGAAGAGAAGACAAGAAGAGGAGAGGGACTCATCAGAGTTCCTCAGTAGTACATTAGTGTTGTAGTATTAAAGTACAAGATGTTGTTTATTACTGTGTGTAACTTTTCCTTCCACAGGTGTGGTTGTGGGGGAGTGTGGGAGTAATGCATTGTGTATGGTATTAGCTCCTGGTGTGTGGTTGCATGGTGTCCAGAGTTGGGGGGAGGTCCCCTGTGTGTTTTGTTTCTGGGTTTTTGGTTAAAGGCAGATAGATTTTCCCTAAAGGGGGGATAGACATGATGTGGTCCTGACCTGCAGTAGGGACTGATAAATGGGAAATAGTCCAAGGGCTGGTAAGGAAGCTGAGCCAGGGAAACCAGAGAAGAGACAAGTTGGGTAGAGTGCCCTGTGTGTTTCTAAACCCGAGGGTTTAAGTGTACAGAAGATGCTTGTCTGTTCAGAAGAAATCTGCATTACCAGAAGTGTAGGCTCGTGGGGGTCCATCTATGCTTTGTTATTCTGTTGGTTGTGAATAAAAGCCACACTTTAGAATCACAGTTATTGCTTCCTGTGTCCGGAGTTATTTAGGGGCCCCTGTGCAGAGTAGCTGAACCTAATCACCATGCTGTGTGACACCTTTCTCCCCAGGTTTCAGGTTATAAAAATGGAGGCACTGTGTCATTGGACCTAGGCCCCTCAACCTGTCCATAGCCACACAGTCAGGGGTAGTAGCCCTCTTAGTTTAGCGCTGACTGGGGGTTACATATGCTTATCACTGTCTAGACCCATTGTTTCAGTTTGCATCAATTCAGGCAATTGAAAAATGTGAGTCTATGACCCATGGCATGTTTCTCCATGCCCTGTTTAAAAATACTTGATTTCTGGCTAAAGTTTCTGTGTGGTAAATATTTATTTCATACATTATTTTCCCTAGTAGTTCTGTGTGTGTAATCTGTTTCTGTTGTAATGTAAAAATACATCTAGCATTCCAGATATGCCATTACCATTTGCAGGTAGTAATACATTTAAAGTGTTTTTATCCCATTTGCACCACTGTCCCATACAGTGTCCATGACTTAATGTAACATGACATTACAGAAAATAAATTGTCTCTCCAGTTTTGTGCTATCAGTTTCCAGAACCCAGTAATATAAGTACAAGAGAAAAACAAATGTCATAGTTTCAAGCTGCTGTATACGCAACTGTCTTGAACACATCCTGTCTTCCAGCTGCTTGTATTTTAGGTTTGCTTTTACATTCAACTTCTCATGGCAGCAAAGCCAGTGAACATCTCTCATTTGTTGTGCTATTCTTCTCTCTGTGAGCAGTTTTCCTAATGAGGCTACTTGTGATAGTGGGCAAAGGGGAAACACAATGGTTTCTGAGAAATGTGCATCTAATACTAAAGCATATAACTGCGTTCAGGTTTTAGTCAGTACTAGTTGACTATTTAGCCCCGATGTCTTAAGTTTTGCAAAAACTTCCCTCATATAACCAGGGGTCTGCGTTGACCTTCTAATAACTTTTAAGGTTCCTTCTTGCCACTGGAAAAGCAAGGTGGAAATGGAGAGTGTAACAAACTCCATCCAACATATGCTAGCTCTAGTTATTATGGGCCTTAGGTTGGTGGAAATGAATATGATATAGAAAAAGAGAATGGGGTTTACCATATTTAGTCCCTCTTTTTTGAGAGTTAAGTATGTGATGTTCCTTTTTAGTGGATTAAGACAACTGCCCCAAACAGCTTGAAAAAAATACACTTAATAAGGAAGCTTCCAGTGATTTTGACGGTGGAAAGATGGCAGCTACAGTATGAACAGAAAAATGGGTAAAAAATAGGTTTTACTTGAGTATATTCTTTTGGATTTGCTTAAAGGCCATTCACTCCATTGCTGAACAAGCATTTTTCCTTGATTAATTTTCCCTTCCCAGTTTAGACTATCTAACTGCACCTGACCAAATTGTATGCCTAATATTTTGATAGGGTCTGAAGTAAGCTGTATACCTGCAGTCTGGGTTTGTGTTATCTGGATATTCTTTAAACTACGGCCAATGCTTTTACTGGTATTTTAAGATGCACCAGATGCTGCACTATATAATAATAATAACATTTTATTTGTAGAGCACAATCCAGCATGTATCAAAGAGCTGTACAGAATTAAAAACAAAGATAAAAGATTAAAATACAACAATAAATCATTAGATACTAATCTCCGAAAGCAAGGTTAAATAAATAATTTTTTAATCCTGTCTTAAAGCTCTCCAGGGTCAGAAACTCTCTGATCCGATGAGGTAGAGAGTTTCAGAGAGTCGGAGCTCCGTAACTAAAAGCTCTCATACCGGATGTCGTTAATCAAACCCTGGGAACCTCTAGCAATCCCTCATCCGCTGAGCGGAGGGGTCGAAGGGGGCAGTAAGGAATCAGGAGCTCTTGCAGATAGCCAGGACCCTGACTGTGAAGGACCTTAAAGGTCAGTAAACCTACTTTAAAGGTGATCCACCACTGAACTAGCAGCCAGTGCAGTTCGCGCAGCAGAGGAGTAATATGACTGGTCCAGGAAACCCCTACCAGTAACCTGTCTGCAGCATTCTGCACCAGCTGTAAGTGGTGGATATCAACCCCTGGAAGCCCTAGGTATAGGGAGTTACAGTAGTCAAGGCAAGAGGTCACAAAGGCGTAGATCAGTGTTGGAAAACCACAGGATGGAACAAGGTGCTGAATCCAGGCAATGTTCCTCAGATGGTAAAAAGAGGATTTGACTATGGCTGACACCTGCGAACAAAGTGTCAGCCCTTCATCAAATATCACGCCCAGATTCTGCACCTGAACAGAGGGCAGGAGCTGGCTACCCATGAGCCAGAGCCCAGAGGCAGATTGCCCTCCCGTCCTCTCTATTCCGCGACCTGGCTCCATCACCAACACCTCAGTCTTTCTTTCCAGAGTTCAACCTTAGCCAGCTAGCCTGCATCCAGTCCTGGAGCTCCACAAGGCAGCTATTAAAGACAGAGACCACACTATCCTGGTTGGGGGCAAATGACAGGTACAGCTGGCTATCATCTGCATAACAGTGAAACCACAGCCCATACCATCTTACAATGTCTCCCAATGGCAGCAGATACTCTGCAAACAACATAGGGACAGCACAGAGCCCTGAGGAACCCCACAGGGCAGAGAGAATGAGGCAGAGGAATAAATCCCCAACACCACTCTCTGGGTTCTGCCAGTGAGCAAAGATCTAAACCAGCTAATATCCACTGCACTGCTAATATGCACTGCACCACAATATTACCTAGGTTATTGATTGTTCATCTTTAACCATAAAGCAGATATCATCTGCATATGCCAGTGCTTTTAGAGGAAGCTTACCTCTATCATAGTCTATTGGATGGATACTGATGGATGAATTTAGTATCCTCAATAATGGGTCGATGCAAAATGCATACAGCAGGGGGCTCAAAGGGCACCCCTGCCTGATACCTGTTTTCACCAGTATCATTGGGCCACTCCAGCCATTTACTTAAGAAATTATAGTAGCGGTTTTATACATTTTCTAAAGGCATGCTATAAATTTAGAGGGAATGCCATATTTTTGTGGAGTATACCATAAATAAGTATGGCTAACAGCATTGAAAACTTGTTTTTGATCCAATGAGAGACTATAAACCACTCTAGCCCAGAAATATTGTCTCTTTCTATTATCTCTCATAATGAAATTAGAGGATCAATCATTGATCTTCCTGGAATAGAGCATGTCTGCTCTTGAAAGACAGTATACTCTGCTACCCGTATTAGTCTGCGCTGTAAGATTTTCGCTAATATTTTAAAATCCACGTTTAAAAGGCTTATGGGCCTCCAGTTTTGTAGATCTTTTTTATCTCTAGATTTAAGTAAAAATATTAATAAACCTTCTGGCATCTGTGAAGGAAGATGTGATGATTGTAATAAAAAATTAAATACACTAGCTAATTCATGTGCTATATGTTCCCCTATTAATTTATAAACTTCTGGGATCGGGCCATCTTTCCCTGGAGCTCTCCTTTTAGTTAGCTTAGATATGACAAATGTTACCTCATCACCTGTGATATCTTGAACCATAGACTGAATGATATCTGGAGGACAGTCAGGTATCTGGACTTTAAAAAGGAACTGTGAAATGTCAGAAAGATCAACAGGTTGTTCTTTATAAAGTTGTAATGTATGCTGTGTTGCTATGTTTACTAAAGATGTTGTATCCAAATGCGGCACTTGATTACTGTCTAGCAGAGTATCCATAGATTTTTTTAGTCTGTGATTACAGCTATTGAAAGGACATGTGGTACTTTGTCTTGCCCTGAGTATCATACAGCTGTTGCTGTTTTAATTTCTCCATTTGTTTTTCGTGAAGCTGCTGCATATTTTGTTTAACCACATAATTTCCTCTGACAAATCATGTGAGATTGTGTATGATAAAGTAACCAAGTGCTGTAGTTGTTGTCTGTTTTTTTAAATCTTTTAAATATTCATTATTTTTAAGCTCACTTTTTAATGTTTTTATTAATTTTATTAAATCATGTTTTGTATCTATCCACTATAATGCAGGGTCATTATACATAACTAATAATAGATTTTCTAGCTTCTATGAGATATTGAATTTCCTGAACTGTGTTTGGTAGAGATATTAGTCCAGCATTACACCTACAAATGCTTGGTCCATGTGAATTATTTAAGTTATGGCCAATTTGCAGGTGTAATTTGGCATGAAACGAATGGTCCACTGGTTGCACCCTTGCATCATTAATTATCACATTTTTACTGGTGAAAAAAAATCAATTTGTGATGATAAACTTCCCTTGTGAAAGGTGGGAACTATGTTGGATGTATGTGAAATGTATGCATCCTTTAAATCTGCTGTTTGTACCACCTTTTTTAAAACAGGACATATCACAAAAGATTTTTTTTTTGTCCTGGTTTAGCTACCTCTATCTTTCAAAGATAGCCTGTAATTAAAATCTCCTCCCCATACTACGTTATGTGGAGTGAAAATATAAGGCTGTATTAATCGAAATAATACCACCCAGTCTGATTTTTTTTGGGGGGGGGGCATAGATATTAATAAACCTGTATAAGGATTTATTGAAATCAATGTCTAGAATCAAAACTCTAGCATGTACCAAATCCATAAGCTTCAGTATTTTAAATTGTGTAGCGCTAAAAAGGTATCCTACTCCTGAACAAGGCTCAGTTCCTAATGACCAGTAAGAGGGCCCTGTATACCAATGTTTTGTGGTCTGAGATACTTGTGAGACTGTGTGTAAACTGGTATCCTGTATAAATGTGACATACACATTATCAGAAATTAGATGAGAGAATACCCTATTCCTTTTAGCTGTACTTTTAATACTGTTTACGTTAATTGTTCAGATAGAGAGTGGGGATGGCATTATGGTGTCATTATGGTGCTGATTGGAGCAAGGGATGTAAGCAAACACTGTGTCCATCACCTTTAAGGTGGCTTGTTTCTGCTTGATCTTTTAGACCCGGTACCTTTCTTTCTTTTTTATGTTCGCTTGCGCGCATGCGCAAGGAACGTCTTGGGAGAATGGGACACTTTGGAGGTGTGCCCCTCCCCTGCAATCCCCTGCTCCATTGAGCAGGTGTGGCAGTCCTGTACCAATCGGACGCGGTGCTGTGTATGACAGCGGTGGTCTTCTCTTCAAAGAAAACCACTGCTGTCATACACAGCCGCCACCCCCCCAAATCTTTGCTGCCATGCTGGGAGCCCACCCCTAGCGCACAATATCCCCCGCATCGTCTGCCGATGGGGGTACCCAATCCCCAATCCCCCATTGGCTCCAGGCCTCCCCAGCCATCCTTCTGCCACGCTTGGAGCCCACCCCAGCGTGGCAAACGTCCTGTCCCGCGTCGTCTGCCAACAGGGATGCCCAATCCTCCGTCGGCTCCACGGCCCCCCCAGCCATCCTTCTGCTACGCTGGGAGCCCACCCGAGTGTGGCAAAAGTCCAACGTCATTTTTTTTTTTTTTAAACCTGGAAATTGAAAATGGTCCCACGGCGCTTCTCCCAGGCCCCCCCCACAACCCGCACCCACCCACTGCGCACCCTGCCTCCCACACCTCCCTCACCCCATACTTACCTCCGGAGTGTGGCACGACAATCTTCGGTGGACCGGGAACACGTCTGCACTCTTCAAAGCCGACCGCGAACTGAGGAAATGCCGGTAAGCTGTATAATGGGCTAGATAGGGGGTTTTCAGCTTTATTGCATATCTCAGGCATTATTTGGAATTTTTGCACCAAAATTTCAAAATGGAGTTTTAGGACCTCTTCTCATGAATGATGTCACTGTCATGGCATTATTCGGGCCGAAAGGGTGATTTAATGATCACTGCGCAGTCACTGCATGAAATCACCTTCAGGCCTGAAAATGCCATGAACAGTGACATCATTCATGAGAAGGTCCCAAACCATGTTGAAAATTTGCAAAAATCAAAATTACAGTTTTACAAGCCGCTTGTGCCAGTTCCTATGCAGGCTTGTAAGTTCGCTAATTTTCAATATTTTCACTCCAGATTTTCAACATTGCCATTTTGCCACACCTCCTTATGAGCAGTACAGCTGTCATTTTTCACATCCTGCCCAAAATGTGTTTCCGCCCATGTAGCGCGACAATGGCGCAGTCAGTGTGGAGAAATCAATGTATGGGACACATTAAGAAAATCACCATGACACTGTTCATTAGCAGAGGTCTTAAAATGGCTATGTTGAAAATTTGGTGAAAAAATTCCTAAAAATGACTGTTTTACAAGCATCGTTGCGCAGTTCCTCGCATCTTTCGTGCGTTTACAAATTTTCAATATTTTCCTCCAGATTTTCAACATTGCCATTTACCACACCTCCTCATGAGCAGTACAGCTGTCATTTTTCACACCCTGCCCAAAACGTGTTTCCGCCCATGTAGCGCACAATGGCACAGTTGGTGTGCGAAATCAATGTATGGGACACATTAAGAAAATCACAGTGACACTGTTCATGAGCAGAGGTCTTAAAATGGCTGTGTTGAAAATGTGGTGAAAAAATTCCTAAAAATGACTGTTTTACGAGTGTGCGTTGCGTAGTTCCTATGCACGCTCGTAAGTTCGTGAATTTTCAATATTTTCACTCCAGATTTTCAAAGTTGCCATTTTACCACACCTTCTTATGAGTAGTACAGCTGTCATTTTTCACATCTCACCCAAAACATGTTTCTGCCCATGTAGCGCACAATGGCGCAGTCGGTGTGCGAAATCAATGTATGGGACACATTAAGAAAATCACAGTGACACTGTTCATGAGCAGAGGTCTTAAAATGGCTGTGTTGAAAATTTGGTGAAAAAATTCCTAAAAATGACTGTTTTACAAGCATGCGTTGCACAGTTCCTACACAAGCTCGTAAGTTCGCGAATTTTCAATATTTGCACTCCAATGACTTCCAAATACCTAAACAGCACATAGAAGCAAGCAACATTAGGCATTGACAAATGCTTGTACTTCTTTGTCATTGATTTTTTTAAGCCATGTCCAAGTGCCAAATACCACTGCAAATACCTGCAAGCGAACGTTCGGCATTGACAAATGCTTGTTCCCTTTGCGGCCATATGGTAGTGGGATTTGGGTCAGCCATATTTTGTTCCTCATCTGACAGTACCTTCTGTTGACTTGAGCTTAGAGAGGAATCTTCTGAGTCATTGTCTGAACCTTCAGTGGTGGTTTATAAAACCTCATACCTGTTTGCAACTGAGAGGAGTGCTGTTTTGGGAATGTTAGGTATTGGTTGCTTCCAGGTTTGCCTTCTTCTGTTGTCTGGTTGGGGTGGTGGTGGAGAGGGGGTGAGACATACTGTCTGGTGTATGGGAATTTGCATCTTGCAAGTGTGGTTCAGACACTTTTATGTATGGTGGGGCTGGATCTGTTCTTGTAGCCTCTCTAACTGTCTCAGATTCCCTAAATTTTTCCTCCTGATTTACTTTTTGCACACCCCCCTGACCTTTTGTCTGTATAGTTCTATCTGTTGGTACTGATGTTCCTTGCTGCCTTTGGAGGGGGGGGGGATCTGGCCTAACAGTATTAGCAGCATTTGATATCTGTACATTTGTGACCAGTAATTGTTGTTCCTCTCTTGCTGCCTGATTTTCTTGGCTATGCACAGCCTATTTACATTCTTGATATGAATTACCTCTGGTTTCACATAAATTACACATTGGTACAGATCTACAGTGACCACTGGTATGGCTAAGGTGTCCCGTGGAGCCACATCTATAGCAGGCCTTAGGTTGGCCCATGTAAAATAAGACTCTGCGGTACCTCCTCCACAAAAAACAATTAGGCAAATGTTGTAGGCCTCTGTCATTAGAGTATAGTATAACTTAGATTCTCCATTCTCCAGTCCAGATATTCTCAGAGTCAAATATGGCTTCAGGATTCCTCAAAATGTTGCAACGTTGTTTTAACCAGTGTAATAAGTCAGTAACACTCACTTCTTCACTACGAAAAAGCACTGTGATGGTTTTATGTGCTGTTTTGGTTAATGAAATGGCTTCAAAGGGTGCCCACAGTGAAGTGTTTTTTAACTGATGGTACTGTTCTCAGAATTTTTGGAGGCCTTCATTCAATTTGAAACTGATATCAAATGTTGATTCACCTGATAAGTGAATTAGGGCATAAACTTCCGTGGTGTTAAACTTCATGCTGTTCTTTAGAAGAGTCCTGGCCATGGGGGGCATGGCCAGCAGCTGAACCGAATGGACATCTGAGCTCTGAGCTCTCTAAAATCCCCATTAAAATCCGTATTAATACCCAATCTTACTTGTACTAGGGCGCGACTTTAATACTATAAGTAAAATATAGCAGTCGCCTGTTTATTTGCTCATTGATCGGGCCATGGACGACTGGAAATTCCAAATTATATCTGTCACTCTCTGCTTTGTCACCTGGCCTGCAGCATCCTCGGGATGGATTCCACTTCAACGCTGACACATCCGGAGGGCAACTTATCCAAAATTCGGCAGTTGTTCACCGGGATTCTTCATCGCATGGATAATATGGACTTGGCTACCAAAAAGAACACTGAGGCTATTATGGATCTTTCTCAAAGAGCCTGTATTTTTGAACATAGGCTTGCTGAAGCGGATGATGGCTGGCATAAAGCCGGGGCTAAATTACAAGAGCGAGATAGATTAATCCATCTGTTATGGGCAAGAGTGGAAGATTTGGAGAACCGCAGCCCCCAGAATAACCTCAGGTTTGCGGGGTTTCCGGAGGGCTGCGAGGGGAATGATGCCATTGCGTTTTTGCAGAAAGAGCTTTCTTCTTTACTGGACTGGTGATGTGAGGCTCTATTGGAGATCCATAGAGCCCATAGAACTCTGGCTCCTCGCCCTACTCCTGGAGGTCACCCTCACACTATCTTGGCCCGATTCCTCCAGTTCCAAGACCGGGAAAATATTACAAGGATGGCCCGTATGAAGAAAGAACTGTTTTGGAAAAATTCAGATATTGGCTGACTATTCACAGGAGGTGACAACAAGATGCAGGGCCTTTACAGCAGCATGCGGAGCCTGTGCCAAGTTGGGGCTTGAGTATACCCTTAAATATCCTGCCTCTCTCAGAATTGTCTTCAGTGGTTCCCCGCGGGTATTTAACAATCCGTCAGCTGCAGAGAATTTTCTCGCAGCGCAGGCCCTTAAGTTAAATTGGGGCAGGCTGCGTGAATCCCAAAGCCCTGGGGCCTTATCTGTTCGGCCTTCCATGATGAAACTTTCACCACAGGAGACCACCATCTGAGCCCCTACACACGCTTCTCTGACAGCTAAGCAACCCCGGACACCTAGCCGGGCGACCCCTCATAAATCCCCAGGCAGTAAAATAAAGAACAGAAGAAAGACACGAATAGAGGGGGCACATATTGACAAAACTCCTTGGCTCTGCTCTAGGAGCCGCAGTAGAAGCCATGATTCAAGTGTCTTACAAAGCTCTCATATACCCGGTATGAGCAACAATCAATATAGGGCCTTGATGGATCTATCAACTGAGGACCCTCCGCAAGACCTGCCCCTGCCTCTTAAGAGAGCACATTCTGAGGAAAGTAAATCCCTAGCAGCAAGAAGCCTTTCATGGTCAGAAGAAGCAGAAGATACTCCTCTCGAGGTCTCTATTCCCACTGACAGCCTGCCTGCTACGTTGCCGTCCATGAGGACCCCAGCACTACAACCCCCTGCCGCTGAATTGGTGGACTGTGATATCCTTTTGGAAATAAGATTTCACTGGTGATTTAACTGAGATTAGTACACTGCCAGATCTGTTTTTGCTGCTAAGCAGTCATGGGTTTCTTCTTTTTTTTTTCCTCACCCCTCCGCTTGGGGAATGGCACCTTTGGGCCCACAAGCACAAGGGTGGACAACAGGAGACTGTGTGGGTTTGCTAACCATTGAAAGGATCTCTGTTTTGTCCTAATCTTATCTTAACATGAGCAGTCTGCGCCCATACACACTTGTCCTGTAGTTGGGCCACCCGGGCTAGGGGGGATGGATCGTGTTTTTCTAGGCCAACATCCCCGAGGTTCCCCATAGAATCCGTCCTCTGCAGCAACAGCCAGGGACCACAGGGCAGGCCTTTGCTAAACAGCACAACAAGCCTGATGGGCGGTAGTCCATTAGTCCGTGCATGCAGAAAAGCCTATATGTCTGAGATGGGGGTAGTGTAAAGAGAGACACTAGAACCCCAGTTTGTCCTATCTCTCATGATGTGCTCAAGAAGGTACTCACCTCCCAGTGAACTCCGCTGGTATCTGGGCTGCTTGTTGGCCGATATGTGCATGGATGCTGGTCAGATGTGGGATTGTACAACGGGAAAGGGAGGGGTCGGGGGGTATGGGGATGTTAATAAATGTAATCTGTTACTATTACTGTTACTGTTAGTTTTCAAGTTTAAAACACAAAAGTTTCATGACAGAAAGTCTGAATTATGTTGTTATGTTAATTGTTATGGCAATCTGATTACTGGGGCTGTGACACGTCCCCCGAATACCAGGAGAGGGAGAGGGCGGGGAAACCATGCTGGATATGGTCTCTCTTTATGGTGTTTCCTGTCACATATTTTTTCAGCCATGATTTACCATGGGCTAGATGGAGACTAGGCTTATTTCTTGGAATGTAAGAATGCTCAATTCGCCTGTTAAACATAAAAAGTTTTGCTCCATCTGAAAAAGTTAAGCCCTATGGTGGCTTTTTTACAATAGACGAAACTCTCTCTTCCCGCGAAACTAGGAAGCTCAAACAAGGTTGGGTGCCTGAAGAGCTTCATAGTGCATCCGCATCCCATAAACATGGAGTTTCTATACCATTCCATAAAAATTTGGGGTGGAAAGTGAAGGGTTATATCCAGGATATGGATGGGAGATAGCTCATAGCAGAACTAGAGACTCTGGAGGGCCCCCTGGTTTTGGCTAATATTTATGCCCCCAACCAGGATTGTCCACAGTTTTTTCACACTGTCAATCAGGCCCTTTTGGACTTTAACAAAACTAGGGTTCCAGTATTAGTAGGTGGGGACTTTACCCTGGCATAGGATCACTCTATTGCTAGGAGTAATAAAGCCCCTGAACCTCACAGACAGGGTAAGAAAGCAGTACAGAGGTTAATGAGTGAACATGGGTTGTTGGATGCCTGGAGAACACTGCATCCAGCGGTGCATGATTATTCATGCTTCTCTTAGACTTATGGATCATCCAGCAGAATAGACCTCTGGTTTATCTCCTCCAGATTATACGAGAGAGTCGTTAAGTCCTTGATGCATCCAATTTATGTATCAGATCATGCCCCTCTGGAGCTAGTGATTAGATGAGGACAAGAGCCCCCTCAGACCGCTCATGGCATCTGGACCCCCCCCCCGTTGGAAGATGTGAAATTCCAAGAATGGATAGGTCCTGAAGTGTTGGAGTATTGGAGAAACAATGACAAAGGGGAGGTCTCTGATTTGACTCTCTGGGAGGCTTTCAAGACAACTATCCGAGGCAGAATAATTGCCTTTTCATCTGCCAGGAGGCAACCCCGAGAAGCAGATCAGAGGGCATTAGAGAATCAATTATATATATTGGAGTCCCAATATAAATCTCTTAAAAAGCAATCCCCATCTCCATCACTACTAGCACAATTGGCTAGTACAAGAATTTCCCTCAGTGCACATTTAACCCTTCAAGCTGAGTTGAATCTCAGATGGATGCGTCATGCATATTGGGAAGGTGGGGAGAAGGCCAGCAAACTCCTGGCATATTGTCTAAAACATCAACAAACATCAAAGATGAAACACACTCAAGTAGACAAGAATGGGGTATGCTGTCATTCTAATAAAGGGGTGAACGAGATCATGTTCCAGTTCTAAGAACAATTATATGCATCTCCTCACCCCCCTGAGTTGTTTAAAATTCAAGGATTTTTAGCCTCACTACCTATCCCATGACTCCAAGAAAGTGACACTAAATTGTTAGAAGCTCCTATAACAGTTGAAGAAGTGGATTGTGCAATTAAATCTATAAACCCCTGTAAAGCCCCAGGGAAAGACGGTCTGCCCATAAACTTGTATAGAGTTCATCTGGACCCATATCTGGTTCGGGCATTTCAACATTCTCTGCACACAGGGCATTTACCCCCATCCATAAGGGGAAGCTACTATTACAGTGCTCCCTAAGAAGGGGAAAGATTTATGTTCCCCTGGTAGTTATCACCCCATCTCCCTTATTAATGCTGATGCCAAAATTCTGGTGAAAGTTCTCATGGGTAGGCTTGAACCTCTCCTACAAGGCCTGGTTCACCCCTCCCAAATAGGATTTTTCAAAGGCCGCCAAGGGTTGGACCACCACAGAACACTGGTTTCATTAATGCATCATACCAAAATGTCTAAGAAACCTTCCATAGCCCTAGCCATAGACTTCAAAAAGGCCTTTGATTTGGTTGAATGGCCGTTCTTGTTTCATACTCTCTCCACAATAAGTCTGGGACCAAGTTTTATCACCTGGATAAAGCTATTGTATGCTTCCCCCATGGCCTCGGTACTGATGAATGGCACTTTGTCTCTGCCCTTCCAACTACAGAAGGGCACGAGACAAGGTTTCCCCCTCTCCCCCCTTTTGTTCATCCTACCTATAGAACCCCTGGCCATTGTGCTTAGGGAATCTCATTCTATTCCAAGTATACAGGTGGGTGATGCTAACTTTAAAACATTCGTATATGCAGATGATCTCCTCATCACTACAGAGTATACTCCACAAGTGATTCAAATTATCTTTAACATCTTGGCCGATTTTACCAAGGTATCAGGTCTTAAGTTGAATCAGTCCAAAACGGAGGTCCTTCCACTGAACTCTGTATCCTCTGGAGAAGAATTCACAGCCATAGGGTTGAAATGGTCTCCTAATGGCATAAAATATCTCGGTATTATCCTACATTCAAATTTACCTAAAATGCTTTGAGCCAATTTTAATACCCTAATTGATTCTCTTAGACAGGACATAGAGAGATGGAAGGCACTGAAGCTTTCACTTGCAGGGAAAATAGATTCCATCAAGATGATGGTAGCTCCTAAGATGCTATATTTGTTAGCTCACCTACCCATGCCTATTCCACAGATATGGTTCAAAAAATTGGAAGCTCTGATGGGCAACTTCCTTTGGGAGGGGTCCCTTCCCTGATACAGCAAACTTAAATTATGGCAGCATTGGAATAGTGGAGGCTGGGGACTTCCATGGTTACAACGATATCATATGGCCTTTGTTTCAGCCCAGTCCACCAAATAGTTTTCCAGAATTGGACAGGTTTCTCTGTCCTGGCTCCTGCTAGAAGCATCATTAATCATGCCCCTTCCCCTGCGGTGGCCCTGTATGGCAAGAAAAATTCATATTCTGGCCTCCCCCCCCTCCATTCTGGTATCAATTAAATACTGGAGGAAAGTTCTAGTCCTCTTGGGACATGACCCAGTTCCCTGGAAATAGATGCCCCTGTGGAAGAATCAGGCCTTGAAAGTAGGGAAAAGCACAATCCATTGAAAACTCTGGGAGGCACAAGGTATTTCCATGATACAAGAATTATTACTCCCAGAATCTAACATAATAGATACCTTTGAGGCTTTAAAAACCAGATATCGCCTTCCGGCTTCCCACTTTTGGAGAGATTTTCAGATTAGAGACACCATAACCCATTTATCTAATTCCCCTCAAATTAAAGGGGTACAGCAATGCCCCAACCCTATAAGTATATGGGGGAAGTGTACTAGAAATAGAGCTAGTGAGATATACACTGCCCTCAGGGAGGCCTCCACAGACCCTACCCAAAAGGCTAGAATGCAGTGGGAAAAGGACCTGCAGATTCCCATTTCGGAGCAGCAGTGGGAACATGGGAGGGTAAGAATTAATTCGGCTTGCTGGAATGGATGTACAAGTCTTATTATGAACAAGACCCTGCATAGATGGTACCAGGACCCAGCCAAACTTAAAAAGGTGAGACTCTTCTTGGCTGACAGCTGCTGGAGGGGTGGTAATCAAGGAGCTCATCTGTTTCATATACTCTGGGATTGACCCAACCTCCAGCACATTTGGACAGCAATTCAGGACATGTGTAAACAGATATTTCCTAAGATTGTCCCTGATCTCTCTCTCCTTCTCTTAGGCTATGGTAGTCCTACCACACCGAAATATAGTTCAGGGGCTCAACGGGTTGCATTAGTGGGGGCAGTAGCCAAAAGACTCATATTGATGAGATGGAGAACCTCGGAGATACCTACCTTTCATGAGTTCCTCCTGGCATTAGCCCAAGGGGCTACATTTGAAAGGATCTCTAGCTTCGCTCGAGGCTCATCTGCTCAGTTTGACAAATGATGGCAGCCCTATCTGACTCTGAAGAACTGTCATGACACCCACCCCAGGCCACTTCATAAAATTCATTGTTTTCCTGGATTGGTTTTTCCCTCTTTCTATTAAGACCTGGTATCCCAGTTAGGTATTGGTTTTCATTATGAGTAGGTCCATATTTCAGTAAATGACTGCCTTTCTGTATATAGTTGATGTTATAGTATGCCCGACTGTAGGACGCACTTTAGCTGGTTATTCTGGGGTCGATTCAGGCCCAATATGTCAAAGCAAGTTTGAAACATAGGTTAGCAATTCCAGGTTCCCTTCCCCCCGTAGGTAAGGGGACCTGGTCTGATCCTGACAATCCCTGTGTTAAGTTCTTACATTATGTTTCGTAAACTGTACTATACATGAATGTATTTACCTAACCCTACTGTATCATTCTTTTATGTTAACTCAGCTCTCTGGTCCTACTAAATGTTGTGGTATGGTCCAGAACTTTTATGTAATACTGAGTCTATGTTTGTGCGTCCTGCTAAAATAATAATAATAAAATCTTGAACTACAAAAAGAAGAGTCCTGGCCACAAAAACCCTATCCAGGAATATGTCTAATCCCCCTGTGTAGAGCAAACAAATGCATTATGCTACTTAACAGGGTAAACTGGAGCATGGAACAATGAGGCATGGGGTCTTGGTGGTTGCCTAGTTTCATTCAAAGAGGTGGCCTGTGTAGAACAGTCGATGGTTTCATTAGAACTAGCCATTGTGACTACCAAAACTGTACTGCTGGGAGGGGGGGGCTCCAGCACTGCCTCTGTTATAATCATGCATGTCGCAGCTGTAGGAGTTTGTACATTATCTCTGGGAAGTGATAAAACAGGGTTTTGGGTAAGCTGTAACCCATCTGGGAGTTATAAGGGAGAATCTGAAACATTTTTACTTGATTCTACTGCATCCCTGTTTATAGCTTGAACATTACTATTTATAGAGTTAACTTTGCTTAAATCAGTAGAAACTTGTGGTCTTACCCCTGGGATGTGAACGGGAGAGGAAACCTGATATTCACTACCCTGTTGTAGGGGACCAAGACCTGCCAGCTGTTTTGAGTGCTTTTTCTATGGACCATGGCATATTGTCAGTGCTAGGTGCATCCGCGCAAGAGTCCTGCCTTTGCACAGATCTGGGGACACGTTTTTCCTTTGATCTGGAATCTTGTTTCTGTCTAACCAAAAAGGAAAAAACTGTGGCGTTCTTTTGATCAGAGTCTGACATCTGGAATATCATGGTAGGTGCCTCATTAGAATCTGGTACAGACGTGGGGTTGGGAGCCTGTACAGTCACTGTGGCGTTACTAGAATCAGAGGCTTGGTTGCTAGGGAGGGACAGACCTGTGTCATGTACAGCTGTGGTTTGATTCTTAGCAAGTGCTGCTACAATTTTTTGTTTCCTCTCTGAAACCATTCTTCCTCCACTTTTCGTAGCACTTGCAATGTTGCCGCATTTTTGTCCAGTAATCCGATTCAGTTTCTTTGTGCTGTGAAGATTTTTCCATTGAAGCTTGAATTGTGAAACCTTTGTTTACTCCATCCATTACATCCAGAGAGCAAATCTCCATTTCTCTGTTACACCGTTCAGGAGCACCGATGGAATTGAAGAATTCTTCAGCCTCTGCATTTGCTAAGGCAGGGGAGAAGACCCGCTCCCCAGCCTCCCGAACATCCATCTGCTCCGCAGTCTCATCTAGACTGGCCATCGCTCAGATGGACAGCATTTCCCCTACAGGAGAGATGGGGAATTTCCCCTGTGCTCTGGCCAAATTTCCTCATTCATTTAAAAATCACTAAAAAATACCACTAACAGCTTAATCTGGTTCAATGTCAGTTGGCATCCATCTGTATACCCTTCCCCCGAGATGAGGCTGAAAATAGGCAGAATTATCTAGTCCTCCCTTCCCAATCAACAAAAACTAAATATAAATAAAAAATACCTCGGTGGGTGATTGGTAGGGGGGTGTCACTAGACACCAAGGCAAAAAGTGACATATTGGGGATGGGCATTCAGAGGGTGTGGGTGCCGCTAGACAGCAGGGACAATCTGCTATTATATAAAGAAGGTGACCAGGGGCAGGGGATGCCAGTGGACAGCAGGGATACTGTACTACTACCAGGACAGGTGCCTGGAGGTTGGGGGTGCCACTAGACAACTATACACCAGGGATACTGTGCTCACACCGGCACAGGTGGTCTCAGGGTGGGGGGTACCACTACTCTCCGGGGTGCCATATACCCATCATAGAATGGGCAGCTGAGGGTGGGCAACTGCAGTACAGCTGTTCTACCACCAGGGCTTTGGCCCAGTTAAGATTAGATTTGCAAAGGCGGTAAATAGCATCCCTTGGGGTGCCATTTACCGCTGACGCTTACTGCTGAATTTGCCGTTGCATGAGTGGAGCGCTATGTTAGTGCTCGGGCACTAACTGGTTTTGCCTGTGTAACAGGGGACTTTGAATATAGACCCAACCCACAAACTGGGTGCAAAACCCGGTTAGTGCAGGCAAACACCTATTAGTGCCCACACTAACTTTTGAATATTTGGCCCCATGTGTATTTTCTTGGTTATTTCCCATATGTAACACATGCACAAACTCAAAGGCTGAGGGTGAGAGAACATCATGCGGAATCAGGGAGATGTTCAAATGGCTTTTATAATACAGGAGAAAGCCATCTCCACATTTTAGACTGGCATGGTCAGTCCTAATAAGGTTAAAACCAGGGAGTGCACAGGCAATATCTGGGACAGGGGGTATTAGCCTGGTGTCAGTTACACCTAGTATATCTGAGTTATAGTGACCAACCCAAGCAGTCAGCTCAGTCAAGTTAGATAGCACACTGTGGTTATTCAGATGTGAAATTTCAAGGCATTTAGTGCTATGCCAGCTTGGGAGAGCTGGGTAGGAAGGGAAGTTTGGCTCAGGATTAGGTTCTATATCCCTAGTCATTGCAGTCCACAGGACTGAGAGTCATAGAGGGTTTGTCAGGACTCACTATCTAGAGGAGGCATTAGGGCAGCACAGTCTATGCTTAACGTAATAGCTCAGAAGTGCAGATAATTTCTCCTGAGTAGGGAGATGGGGACCAGGGACCAGTCACATGAAAAAAACAGGAGTAGCGCTGGAATAGTCATCTAGCAAGCAGGATCACACCAAGACATGCAAACACTAATGTTATTAAAAATAAAAGAGGTGCCCTATTATCACAGGGCTCCCAGATTTGCAGTGATTCCTGTATTTTACAGGGAAATTAAACCATTTACAGGAACATTTTTCCCATAGACTTGCACTGGTTATATGGGATAACAGAGCAATTTGGCTTCCATAAGAAATAATGTAATCTACAGTACAGGGAAGCACAGGAAAATTGGCATGGAGTTACAAAGAAAATGCCACATCAATCTGGGAGTACTGTTACCATGGAAGCTTTTTTTATTTTATTAATCTTATTCATCTGTGAAAGATTTTATACTGGTTCTACACTTAGCTCTTATACTGTGGTTGGAGCATTTGCTCTTGTTTACCTATTATTCATTCTTGTTCTTAATACTTTTATTTGTTGTTATTGAACAGTTTTTTGTGAACACCACCATATTTTTTCTTTGTACCACCGTCTCATTACTCTATTATTGTTAGGTAAGCTAAATCCGATCTTCAGCCAGCGGGTCTCTATATTTATTATTTCTACAAATATAGAGAAGTTTTGTGTATTCTTAGAGTATTGTCTAATTTTTTTTTCGATTGAATATGAAAATTATTTCTCAAAATATAAATGAGTTAAATAACCCTGTAAAATGCTCAAAGGTCTTAGCTTATCTCAAGAAACCCAAACCTGATTTCATTTTTATCCAAGAGACCCACTTGTTGAAATCAGAACAAAATAAATTAGCATCATTTGGATTTTCTACAGTAGTTGCCTCCTCCTACCAGACAGGTAAAAGGAGGGGCACAGCTATTTTAATCCTGTGTGCCACCCCTTTTCATTTAACTGCTGCAGAAGTAGATAATCAAGGTTATCTGGCTATGATTAAAGGCTTTTACATGGGACAAACTTTAACACTTGTGAGTCTCTATCTAACTCTCGACCCTACTCATTCAAAAACGTTTGCAGCAGATCACTGCATTTCAAGAGGGAATGTTATTCCTTGAAAGGGATTTTATCATGATTCTTGATAATAAGGATACCATTAATCCTTTACCTCCCTGTTTGTCACCTGTACAACATTTTGTTAAATCTTACCTGGGGGAAATTGGTAGATGCCTGGCGCTGTTCACATCCTACTACTAGGTCATACACTCATTACACAGACCCTCATTTACACTTGAATAGATTGGTTATATTGGTCCCTCAGGAGTATGCCCATAAGACACATACTTGCACTATTAACCCTATTTTACTGTCCGACCATGCCTCTTTGTATATGAAATTTTGATCACAACAAAATAGGGGTTCCTCCCTCTGGAAATTTTATAATTCTGTTTTGAATTACAAAAATTTTGCACAGTGGGCTTCAAATATTTTACAACGTATTCTTTTTTTTTTTTTTTCATTAAATGCATTTTATTGAGTTTCCATACCCAATACACAGGCATCATTGAACAAACAGGTCATACATTGCTTGATGCATACCTACAGACAAAACTTCCAACAGCATAAAGGTACAACAATTGTCAAATAAGAATATACATTGATGCCTGTATCCTTCCTCCCTCTCCTCCCCGATCCCCCCAAGTCATCACCTTCCCAACACCCACTTACCTCCTACCCCCGCCACAATTTAAGAGCCTAGGTAATTATGGATATAGTCTCAAGTATACCGTAGCACAAAGGAAGGTTAAATTATGAAGGAGCACTTATACTAGAAATTACTGTGTTAGACTGAATTAACAACAGATTAAAAAGAGGATCCCAAACTTGTTTATACTTTTCCATTCTATGGGTGATACCTGCAATGACACGTTCTGCCTGAATGGCGAACATTATTTCTTTATACCATTCAGTGTAAGAAGGTGTAAGTCCATCTACCCAGTGTCTGAGCAGTAACTTTTTTGGCACATACAGAAAAAAGTGCCATATAGGCTCTTTGAGTACAGCCCTGGAGAGTCGTGTAGTCTCCTAAAATACAGATCTCAGGGGTAAACTTATTTTTAGAGAGATAATAATGGGTCCAAGCAGGATTTAATACAATTCCACAATGGGGAAACCCTATCACATGACCATACCATATGCAGCAGATCCCCTGGGAATGGCAAACATTTGGCACAGAGATTAGACAACAAGGACCCCACCTGATATGGTTTAGTTCTTGATCAACATCTAGGGGATGTAGAAGTTGGTAGAGAATGGTCCCACCAGTAGCTTCTTTGTCCTTTTAACCCAGCAATAGTGGTTTGCAAAAACCTGTACGCATATGAGATTAAATGAGTGGATGGAAGGGAATTGCGATATGGGGCCAGGGCCGTTGATAAAGTCTTAATCCACAAACCAGTGCCAAAATGCTGCAGTAACATGTGGGAAATATGCAAGCACTTGAATACATGGGTAGAGGACCAACGGTATAGGGTACAGGCCTCTTGAAATCGCATCAGTTTATGGTTGCTAACTAACTCATCCACTCTCTCAACACCCATGTTAGGCCAAAAAAGATTAGGCTTGATTTGTTTACCCGAGATTATTAAATTGGGATTGTTAAAGAGGGGTTGTGTTGTATCTCTGTACCCTGTAGTCTTAAGAAGGGTGTTGAGTTGGTATTGTGTAAACAGAAGGGAGCCTAGCGGGGATTCTTTCATCTTATTTGGAAGATTTTTTCTATTTAAAAAGGGGAGGGCTTTCAGGTCCTCATTGTGTGCCAGACATAAGGACTTTTCGATTTCCAACCAGACAGTGGAATAAAGAAAGTCAGAGGGGTAATTTCAAGGGGATATCCAGTACCTCAATCTAGTTAGATGTGTTGCAAGATGGTACAAATAAAAGTTGGGAGTTTGTAGGCCACCATCAATTTTCATGCTAGTAAGCTTACAATAGTTTCTTCTTGATTTCCTCCCAGCCCACGAAAAGGAGTTGATGAGTTTGTGAACTTGAGTGAACCAGGAACTGGGCAGGGCCCAGTTGTACATTTGTAAGGGGTATAATATACAGGGTAGTATGTTCATTTTTACTATACTCTTATGACACCACAGAAAGAGGGGGTAGCAGGGACCAGTGTTTGATATCATCCTGTATAGTACTTACAGTGGTATCAAGGTTACTTTTTTCATTGTCTTGGGGAAGGGGTGAAGAAAAATACCCAAGTATTTAAGTCTATCTGATCACCACTGTTGGCCCAGTTTAACTATCTCTATTCATCGGAAGTACTGATTGAGAGGAAAGACTTCTGCTTTATCAAGGTTCAGTTTATAATTAGAGATGACACTAAATTGGGAAATTATTGTAAGTGCTGCCAGGAGGTATTGCGAAGGAGATGAAATATACAATAGAATATCACCCGCATAAGTGGAAAGTTTATATTCTGAGTTCCCTATTGTGATGCCCGAGACTAAGGGAGAAGAATTAAGTTTTATGATTAGAGGTTCTAGAAAAAGGTTAAATAAGTAGGGTGAAAGGGGGCAGCATTGGCGAGTGCCCTGTCTTAAAGTAAAGGGCGTGGAAAGCACCCCATTACATTGGACGCGTGCTGAGGGAGAGGAGTAAAGTATTTTGATACAAGTTAGAAATTCCTGAGGGACACCATATTTGGGAAGTAAGAAGAACAAATAATCCCAGGATAGTCTATCAAAAGTTTTTTCTGCATCCAAAGAAACTAAGGCAGCTGAGATGAGAGAATCCTTGAATACAGAAAATAGGTGGGCCAGCTTCCTGAGGTGGTTGGATGAATGACGGCCCTTAACAAAAACTACCTGTTCTGCACTAATTAAGGAGTCCCAGACCCGGCCCAGTCTTGAAGCCAAGATCTTAGCCAGGATTTTAAGATCCACATTAATAAGGGAAATGGGCCTACAGTTGTGTGCAAATAGAGGATCCTTACCAGATTTGTGTAGGACCACTATAGCAGCCTGGGTTAGAGAAATATCAGAGATACCATTTTCATAAAAGTATTGAAAAGTACCTAAAAGGATAGGTGCCAGTGTACTTTTCAGGGCCTTATAAAAATTGGGGAAGAATCCATCTGGACCTGGGGATTCATCCAGTGTGAGTGAGTCAATGGTTTCCATTATTTCTTCTATTTTAATAGGAGCTTTTAAACTAGAAGATTGCACATCAGATAGTGTTGGGAGAGTGATATCAGTAATGAAGGAATTAAACATTTACTGAGAGAAAGAGGAGTTAGTAGGAGTATATAAGCATTCATAAAAATCTTTAAAAGCTTCACAGATATCTTTAGGCGAGATAAGAACAGTGCCAGTAGATGATTGAAGGGAGGTAACGATTCTGTCAGATGTCTGGGACCTAAGTCTAAAAGCTAGGAGCTTCCCCACTGTTTCACCTTGGTCAAAATAAGTTGTCCGGGATCTGAGCATGGTGAGTTCAGCCTTTTCACCCAATAACTGTTTATATTGTGCTCAAAGGAACTCAACTTTTTCCCAGTCCTCATCGGGAGATAATACCGAAAGATTTGCCTCAGCAAATGTGATTTGATCAAATAAAGAAGAGAGGGCTTGTTCCCTCTGCTTTTTATGTTTTGCTGCTAGGTGTATTGATTCTCCCCTTAAGACACATTTTAAGGAACATCATAAAACATCCATTTTAGGCATGGATGGGGAGTTATTTATCATAAAATTAGAAATGAAAGATTGCAGATGTTGTATGTGGTCTTCAGATTTTAGAATTTGGTTATTAATCCTCCAAAGTCTGTCTCATTGAATATTGGGTGTAAGGTCTAAAAGTAACTGGGCCATACGATGATCATAAAACATTTTCGAGGAATAAAAACTGATGTAATTCCAGGGAGGTGATCAGTATTCACTAGAAAATAATCAATGCGGGAAAATGATTGGTGAACAACTGAGTGAACTGAGTATTCTTTCCTGGTTGGGTAAGTGATTCTCCAGGGGCCTGCCAAACCTACTGAGTGCATCAGTTCATGCTGGGCTTTTTGACCTGGCGATAAAGATAATCTAGAAAGGCCCATCCTGTCAAGGTTATTTGATAGGACTTGGTTCCAGTCCCTTCCCAGAATTATTGGGATAGTGGACCAGGGAGCCAATATTGACATGAGAACAGCAAAAAATTTTGGTAATCAGAGTTCGAGCCATAAATGGAGCCAAGGATAAACTCTGAGTGGCCTAGAACAGCCCTTAATATAACATAACGGCCTTCCAAATCTGAAATTTCTTGTAATAAATGGAATGGAATCTTGCGGGCAACTAGGATGGCAGTTACCCTTTTGTGAGAGTTGAAGACTGAACCAAACACTTGTCCCACCCAGAGCCTACGAAGGTAGTGCACCTGGGTGGGTAGAAGATGTGTCTCCTGTAAGAAGACCATGTTGGCTTTTATATTGCAGAGATGTATCAGTACCTTCATTCGTTTAGCTGGGGTTTGTGCCCCTTTGATGTTCCATGTACAAAAGTGATAGCCAGACATTTTAGCTATATACTAAAAAACTAAAGTCTGAGTGTGTAAGGAGAGAAAAACCCATTAATGAAATATGAGCCTTGATCCTTTTATTTGTGGTGGTACTCTCCCCCCTAGAAATCTTTATACCCTCCCAATCCCCAATAACCCCCATCCCAGTAAAATATACCCCACAAAATAAAACCCTGAGCCCCACATGACCAAACTGGAAGAAATTGTAGCATATGCCCCAGAGTGGACAAATGACTGTGGAGGCTCAATCCCCTTTTGCCAAGACATGACTGTTTCACCCAGGATAGCACATCTTGTCTCACCCCCCCAGCCCCCTAAAGAGCATCAACATTAACATACTGAAAAAATCAATTCTCTTGGGGATAACCCCCTTCATATAGTCCGCATTTCACAACGAAGAATGAGAACTTAGTACTCAACAGTGTCCCAGGTCTTCTACTGCATTATATGCTGGGATTATAAACTACCATGCAGCAACTGAATTGCAAACTATACACATATATATTTTTGCAGGTAGTACCGAAGTGATAGTGATCAATCTCTTCTCTTTCTCCTCCTCTCCCCCTCTCTCTTATTCCACCCACCTTTAGTTTAATATAGCCAAGTGATCCCTTTAGGTGCTGGGCTTTATCCAAAATATTACTAGCCCAGATGAATTTTGTAAGAGTTGAAGGGTCTCATGGTACTTAAATAGAACTTTGAATCAGACCCTTGCAACCCCCTATTTACATAGTGGTATACAACAGAAAATAAATAATGAAGAAGAGAAATGTGTGGGAGAGGAGGGAACATATAATCAAAAATGATAAGAGGAAGGGTAATTAGTAGTATAAAGAGATATGTCCAGGAAAAGTGGCCAAAAATATGTCAGTCTTCAACTGAGGATCACCTTGCAGTCACGCTTCCGAGTGGTAAACTTCTGCGTTACTGTGCGCATTCAAGTGACCCAGTATAATCAACCATTAGAGAGGAGCAAAAATAAACAGGCAAGCTACAGGAAATGGGGCAAAATGTGAGCAGTCTTGCAAAACCAGTCACAATATCCAGGAACAAGAATGGATCGAGAATACTTCTTCCTGAAGGAGAAACAGTCAGCAGATGGATCAAAGGGGAAGAGAACAGTGATGCTTGATTCAATTTTTCTTTTGCTGATGCCTAAATGGAGCCTGGAAGCAGCGCTGATCTGAAAAGCTGCAGAACCAGAGATAGGTAGGAACCCATGATGTTACCAAAAATAAGAGGGGAAAAGGAGAGATTTTCCATTATACATCCAAATCATCTTATAGGACTTGTGAACACTGCAGAAAGTTACCAAACCAGTGTGCACTCTCTTACTAGATCAGCGGTGGGTGAACAGATCGGGAAACATAGTGGGTAGTTCCTCCACTGCTTGCTACGCGTCTTCAAAGCTTCTTCAGCTGCCGTGGTACTGGACCATCAGTTTAGCCAGGTAGTTCATCCGGAATTGGATTCCGGCAGCTATTAGTTTAGTAATGGAGTTATGATATGCAGCCCGCTTCTGTCTAATGGTGACTGGCAGGTCTAGAGAAAATCTGAGCTGGGCATCCTCCCATCTAATCTCCTGAAGCTCCTTGGATTTTGCCAGGACATGCTGCTGAAGTATCTAGCATAGGAGATGGATAATGAATGGTCTAGGCTTGGCACCGGGAGAGGGTTGTGGTTTCAGTGAATGGTAAGCCTGTTCAACCTGATATACTGTAGTTTTCGGCGGAGGGCCTGCTATCTTCTCCAGAAGCTTCTGGGTAAACAGAACAATGAAGGACCCTTCAGCTTCCTCCAGCAAGCCAAAAATCACAATATTATTTCTCCTATTTCTCCCCTCAAGGTCTTGTAGCTTGCTTTCCATTTTATTTAGTCTCTGCCTTAGCACTACTACCTCCAGTTCCACCTTGGTCTGCCAGTTTTCCAACGAGGATGTGCGGGCTGAGACGTCAGAGATTTTTTTGTTGGTTTCTTTAAAATCAGCTTGGATATTTTTCAGATCCAAAGCAAACTCTCTGAAGGTATTTTTAATAATAGCCATTTCAGCTGAGAATTTGTCCTCAGACAGAGGAATGGAGCTGCTAGGCGAGGCTGCCATTTTGCTGGGGGTTGCAATCTGCGTTTTGGATCTTTTAGCAGATTTATCTGGCGTCTGGGGAGGCGTCCAGGCTGGGAGGGCCTGGCGCATTTTTGCATCTATCTCCGTGCTTGTTGAACGTTAAACACTGTCTTTCCAAGCTGATTGCTGTTCTGTTTGGTTGGTAGATGTTGTTAGAAGAAGTAGATTAACCAGTCTCAATCATAAAATTACTAAAGTTGATGCCTTTGGAGGGTCAGGAGGAGAGTTGAGCCAAACAGCGTCTACTCAGGCTGAAGACATCACATGATCTCCCTTTTACAATGTATTATTAATGAAAATGCTCAATCTTGGTATTCCCCCAGGTATTTTATGGGACACCATCAAAGTGTTTTTTTTTGCGGTGAACTAATTAAACACACTTCATATTTGAAAAAGAGAAGGGAAGCCCAATTGTCTGAGCTTCAGCAGAAATCTACCACCCTCCAAGCATGCCACATGCAAGGAGACAACACTGTCTTAAGTGATATATCAGAAACCAAAAACAAGATGCAGGCAATTTTAGATACCCACACAGAGCAGGCACTTAGATATCTGCAGCAAAAGTATTATGAGGGAGACACCAGAGCAGCTAAGGTCTTAGCATATAAACTACGGCAGCCGGTGGCCCAAATGTCTATCCCATGCGTTAAACATCCTGCTACCAATCAGACAATGTCTTCCTCGGCTGCCATCCTAGAGGTCTTTAGAACTTTTAATCTTAAATTTTATACCCCAGATGGTTCTCTAACTGAAGATTCTATCACACAGTATTTGGCTCAATTACAACTCCCCTCTCTATCTGAGCAACAGAAAAAAGATCTACTGTCTCCTATTTCTCAGATAGAAATATTGGCTTCAGTGAAATATATGAAGAATAATAAATCTCCCAGTCCTGATGGATATACCTCAGAATTTTATAAGGCATTCATTAAAATGTTGGTTCTGCAATTTTTACCTGTATGCAAAGGTACCCTATTGCAAGCTCAGGCTGCTCTGGTGCCTCCCTCATAATACTTTTGCTGCAGATATCTAAGTGCCTGCTCTGTGCGGGTATCCCTTTCTGAAGGACAGCTCTTGGACAAAGATCTTTCTCCTACCATGCCCCACTGTGGCTGAATGAGATCCCAGCTAACACTCTAAATGCTGCCACCCTGGAACCTTCAAAGTCGAACTTAAGCAGTTTCTACTGCAAAAGAATGTCTGTGACCTTGGCTGCTCTGGTGCCTCCCTCATAATACTTCTGCTGCAGATATCTAAGTGCCTGCTCTGTGCAGGTATCCCTTTCCGAATGACAGCTTTTGGACAAAGATCCTTCTACCATACCCCACTGTGGCTTAACGAGATCCCAGCTAACATTCTAAATGCTGCTAATCCTAGAACCTTCAAAGCAGAACTTAAGCAGTTTCTACTGCAAAAGAACGTCTGTGAGTGCTAAACTGTTCAGTGTGGGTCTCCTGGGCCTGCACCAACCCTGCCTACCAGCAACTACTCATGGACTCACTTACACGGGCCACCCCTCTCCACTCCCTACCCCTGCCCCCCCAGACTCTGACACATCATGCTCCATAGCTCTTATTCCGCTAATAGTTGTGCTCTCTCATTTGTCTCACACCTCATCGCCCCCTCTCTCACTCTCTCACCTCCCTCACCACCTCCCACCCCTTTTCTCCATCAATCTCCCTCTCATGATACCTCCCTCCCCTCCCCTTGGTCTCTCCCTCCTTCCCCTCACTCATCCCCCTCCCTCTCTCCCCCCCTCTCTCTCTCTCTCTCACCACCTTCTCCCACCATACCACACACTCTCACATGCACTATCCCTAGGGTGGGCTTGGGGGTGGCACTACAGACTATGTCCCCATAGTCGAAGATGGGGAGAATCATCCTCTGCACAATTGCACGGCAAGCTCCAAAGCTGTAATACAATGTGACAATGCTCCTCCTGGACTACTCTATCCCCACGCTTCGTTCGCTAACCACTCTCTCTCTATCCTACATTTTCCTCTCTCTCATAGACTTCCTTATGCCATACAACACTTAGTAGTAAACCCTTAATGAAACACACAAGAAACTTTTTGCTGTTTTCTGTGTTTTTGCTACTTCCTATATTGATAATTCAACTATGTCTGTATTTGTACTGTGAATTCAGTTATGTACTGATATTTTAACTATGTCTGTATTTGTACAGTGAATTAAATTATGTCTGTATTTGTACTGCTTAACGGACATGGACCCTTTGTAAAAGAGTTCTTAGTCAAAGGTCATTTCTGAAATTCCAATAAATAAAATATATAAGGCCAGATCCCCCCCTATCTGGAAACAAGCCACTATTTTGGTGATACTACAACTTAGTAAAGATAAAACTTATTGACCGATTTTGGTATTGAATGTCTATTATAAATTTTTTACCTCCATCCAAAGCCTTTGGAATAGATTCTTTCCTCTTTTATTGATAGAGATCAAACTAGTTTTATTTCTACTCATCAAATGCAAGATATAATTAAATTGGTTTCATTCATATCTGATAGGCCGATCCCAATCAGTCAGAATTGGCAGCGCCACCTCGGCTTCCCTTCCTGTTATCTCTGGTGTTCCACAAAGCTCAGTCCTTGGCCCGCTTCTGTTTTCAATCTTCGTAAATGACCTGCCCTCTGTCTGCACACATCCATCCATTCATATGTATGTGGATGATACTTTACTGTACACATCCTGCCCCTCGTCCTCCGATGTAGTGACCAGACTCCAGCAGGACTTCAGCTAAGTTCAGTGCTGGGTTCGCTCTAACCAACTGTCTCTCAATGCCAAGAAAATTATGTATATGACCTTTTGCACAAGGTAGAGACTTTCATGGCTACCCTCCACCTCCTCTTTCCACCCCCTGGATGAGACCACTCTTGAGATGTGCACCTCCTGCAGATATCTCTGGGTCTGGCTTGACCAGCACCTAGACTTCTCTGCACATATTGATGCCATCCACAAAATGCTACACCTAAAGTTAGGTGCTCTTTATTGCAACTGTGGAAGCATCCCACTGCCAGCTTGCCGTGCAATTGTGCAGAGGATGATTCTCCCCATCTTCGACTATGGGGACATAGTCTGTAGTGCCGCCCCCAAGTCCACCCTAGCCAGACTTCTGTCACTTTGATCTTGACTGCCCTCTTAACATGCATCACTGTGTCCTGCACCACAACCTAGACCTCCCCTCATTGCAGGATCAGCGTCTCTCCCATAGTGCCAGTCTCATGTCCAGATTCTGGTCACAGTCCCTCCCTCCCTATCTTGCCTCTGTCCTTTTGGCCCATACCCTACAGGGCTATGCTCTTTCTCATAGACTCAAAATGGAGTTAAAGTCTTATTTATTTAGTTTAGCTTTTCCTAGCTACGGTTGATCTATTTATGTCTGTTTTAAAAAATGTTTATATTTATGTGTATGGTTTCTGTGTACAGTGCCTTGGTTTTGAAAGGTGCTATAAAAATAAAGATGATTTGATTTGATTTGATTTGTCCATCCTGCACATGGTAACCTCAGCAGACCAGGCAGCCTTCATGTATCGCATGCTTAAATTCTGGAACTCGCTCCCCTCTGATATCTGGATTGCCTCCCCTAGTCAGCACCTTAACTCCCTTCTCAAAATTTACTTCTCCTCACCTGCACATGCACCCACAGTAGTCCACTACCTGGGGTCCAGTCCCATCCAAATTAAGGGAGAAACCATTACTTTGTTTTGTTTCCTAGTTGTCTCATGTGCCCTGACATAGTAACTTAACCTGCTGACATTCACCTGTCCCATGCCCTGTACAACTGCCTGCTGAAATGCACCCTACCCATGAAGCTTCTATTGTATTGTCATTTTGTAATATGTTTGATGCTTAGCCTGCACTTCACCCTGTATGGGGACCTTGTATTTTTATCCTGTAATGTGTTTGACCATGTACATTTGTCTTTTCTCCCTCTTCCCCCACCCCCAGGGTGCATCTGAAATCGAGCAGTAGTCTGCTCGGCATGCCCCCACTGGTAAAACCTTTAAATAAATAAATGAACCCTCCACCTGCTACACCATGACACTGGGTCAAATAATCCTTTTCTTTTACTTAGTTTAGATGCCGAGAAGGCTTTTGATTGGGTGGCATGGCCTTTTTTATTTCAAGCCCTTACTAGTTTTGTATTCCCACCCCAGTTTGTCCGAATGTTACAGGTCCTATACAGTACGACCACCCTTTAGCTTATGTGAAACTCAATGGTCAACTTTCTTCAACTTTTGTACTTGGAAGGGGAACACGGCAAGGCTGCCCCCTGTTCCCCCTCCTTTTTGCCATTTATTGGGAGTCTTTAGCTCAAGCTTTCCATCAGAATCCTAACATAACAGGGCTGTATATTGTTAACAGACAGCATTAACTAGCTCTCTACACTAATGACCTTCTGATTTACTTAACCATGCCAGTTAAAGCCCTTCTGCATTTATGGTCATCATATTTCAGTTTGGGCAATTGACTGGCTATAACTTAAATATGTCAAAAACTGAAGTTTTATCAATACACTACACCTCCTCCCAGGACATCCAAAACTGATTTTCTTTTAAGTGGGATCTTACATCTCTACATTATTTAGGTGTTATTTTAGTTAAAAATCCTCACCAGGTCTGCAAATTTAATTACGATACATTTACTGAAATGCTATGTAAAGATCTCACCAGCTGGTCCCATCTACCATTATCGTTGCTTCAGCGTATAGATAGCATTTGTAAGGTTATTCTCCCTCATTTCCTTTATTTGGCCCAAACTTTACCTGTTACTCCTCCCTAATCATATTTTCATAATTGGAACAAATATATTGCTAGACACGTTTGGCAAGGGAAGAAACCCTGTGTTAGATATATTGTCTTACAACTGTCTGAGCAGATGGGTAGACTAGCTCTTCCTAATTTATTGCTATACCATTAAGTGGCACAGCTTCGTGCAACTCTATATTGGTTATTAAAGAATTATGAAGCTCACTTGCCCACTAGAAAACTCAAGAAATATTGGAGGGAGATATTTCTTTCTTTCCTAAAACTCTTCTAACTACTGTCCCCTTACATACAATTATACAATGGCAAGAACATTTCCTGGTCTCTGATTGGTCAGTGTGTGCCTGGCACAGTGAGGTTATCCCAGCACAACCTCACTGTATTGCTTTGGATGCCTTGGATGATGAGTTGGATGCCATACACTTAAGAAACAGATATACTGCCACACTAAAAATCTACTAAAAACATTTTTTTTTTTTTATTTTGTATTTGAGCCATTGTATAATCACAACAATGCACTCCAGGGTGTGGGTTGTGCTGGGATAACCTCACTTCTGGGACATTGGATGCACTCGACCTGTGGCCTCGTGCCCAACCACCCAGGCTTGGGGTTATCCCAGCACAACCCACACCCTGTTGTGCATTATTGCTTAATTAACCCATCTGCAGATCCATATGCAGCAGATAACCTGCGAATTTGGTTTCAGTTGCTTCACAAAAAGAATTACAACCATACAGATATAGATTTTTGTCACTGGTAGGATCTTCAGATTTTACTCCTATGAGCTTGGATTTAACATATCAGAGATGGTCCCACCTTTGTCTTTCTTATTGGTTCCAATTTTTGTAGGGCTCATCAATTCAGTCTTTCAGGGAAATGGTACAACAATTTCATTTACTGCCTACATCCTTTTTTAGGTACCTACCAGTGTGGCAATACCTTAAATCCAAGCTCCAGACAGAATCTTTAAGTGGTGACCTCCCTACCTTAGTTATGTTATTAACACACATTCTTTTAGGAGAAATTCTTATTAAACATCTAATCTCTTAATTATATACAGCGCTTCAGGCCCTTCAGCCTTATTTGATAGACCATGTTAGGTCTGCATGGGGAAAAGATTTCAATATGAATTTGGAATACCAGCATTGGAACTCAACTCTATCTTCCATACATACTGTTTCTTCTTAGGTATATAGGTAGAATTTTCAGGTCCAATTAGCCACTAGAGCCAACACAAGGGCCTGCCACTGGTAACAGTGGTCAAATTACCCATGTTTTATGCCCCATGTAGGCATCAAGCAGTTTCTTAAAACTATCCATACTGTCTGCACTTACCACTTCACATGAAAGTGCATTCCAGGCACTTACAACATGCTGACTAAACCACCTTGCTCTCCTTGTGGTATTATACCTTTCATCAGGTAATTGCCAGGGATGAGATCTAGTAACAATTGTTGTCTCATCCTTCTGGCAAATAGCTGCTGTTTCCCAGATTACCTCATCTTTAAATGCTTTATAGACATAACATAGGCCCCCTTTTACCTGATAGTAAGACATGGAGTAAAGATTTAAAGTTTTCAGTCGATCATGGTAACCTAGATCCTGCACCCTTTTCACTTTTTTTGTGATCCTCCTCTGTACCTTCTCTATCCTATTTGATATTCCAACTGTTTGTGACGTACTAAGTGGGGCCCCATATTCAAGTACTGGTCTCACCAAGGTCTTGTAACGTGGAATCAAAACCTCTTCTTTCCAGCTTCTGATATTCCTAAGAATATTTTCCATTATTTTATTACATTTCTTGACTTATTCTAGGTTGTGACTGTCAAAACTAAGGGTGTTTGATATAACTACCCTGATATTTGTTTCTTTTTGTGTTTCCAGAATGAGTTTATCATTTAGTCTATATTGCACTAGTCTGTTATTTGCTCTGAAGTGCATAGCTCTGCATTTTTCTTCATTGTACATCAATTTGTGTATCCTTGCCCTTTTCTCCAAGTTCAACAATTGTTTTTGCAGGACTTGGGCAGACTTATTGTCGTTAGATACCATCACTATTTTTGTGTCATCCACCTACTTGCAAATCCAAGCACCTTCTGACACCTGCATCGAGGAGACCAGTATTTTAAATAATAAAGGCCCCAAGTTTGACCCCTGGGGCACTCCACTTGTCACTTTTCCCCAATCAGATAGGAATCCCTTTATCTGCATTCGCTGCCTTCTATTTACTAACCATGATGCTATCCAGTTACATAGATTTTGATTAATGCCATATTCCTGTAAGACGTACAGCAGAGTCCCATGTGAAATGGAATTGAATGCCTTTGAGTAGTCAAGGTATACAACATCCACAGGGAGACCTTGATCTAGGGCCTGGCTTACTGGTTTGAAAAAATGCATCAGGTTACTTACACAGGACCTCCCTGTAGCAAAACCATGTTGTGAGATATCTTCCTTTACTTGGTGTGAATACGCATGGAAGGGACTCCTTGCTATTTTATCACCCTGGCAAGATAGATCAAATATTTACCACATAGGGGAGCCCAGTGCTGGAGAGGGTGTGGTCACATGCATGCATGCATGCAGCTTTGGTGTATCTTTTATGGGCTTGCCCTATTTTAGACCCTTTTTTTCAAAAGATTCAATCTGAACTCATAGAACTTTGGGACCTAGAGCAGAAATTAGATATTACTTTATTTTTTGTTTCTTAAATATCCCCCAGGATTATTGCTCTCCAGATGCGTGCCACCTATTAAATATTTCAATATTAGCAGCTCGCAAATCTATTATGAAATGTTGGTTATCACCATAGCCTCCCACTATTGAGATGTGGCACAGTATAGTCCGTAACATCTACCAGATGGAAAAAATAACAGCAAAACTGCATAATAAATACTCTGCCTTTGAAATACTCTGGCGGAGATGGGTGTTGTATATTGCGGGGAGAAACCTGACTTTATTCCTTACCATTGTTCTTTCATAATTTTAAATTATTATCATTATTTTTTATGCTGCTGTCTTTACAATGTTTTTTTTTCCAATTCCTCTTGAACGTGGCACATTGTTTCTCAATGTTTTGGTGGTGTCTTCTTTGTCTTCTTGATTTGATTGTATTAATATTATCAATCTCCATGTATTACTTTTTGTATTTATTGAAATAATTACTAAATAAATCAATTTGCAAAAAAAAAAAAGAAAGAAAAGAGGCAATAGGACAGCAATAGCACCAACCAATAAACTATACTAACAAACTAGCACAACAGTAGGGCCAGAATAGCACAATGATAGCACAATCAGCATGATATCTTTTACAACTCCTACCCTGCTACCACACCAGTAGTGAGCCAGCTGTGTCTTGGAGTGAGTTTTTACCATATTTACACACAAGCTCGGATTATGTCCAGCAGCATGACCTGCCCTAGTCCCGTCTGTTCTGGCTGAATCAGTCCCACCAATCCAGCTGTCCCACTCATGCTGGACCCACGCATGCTGACTTACATGGGAGAGTCACCCTTTAATCCAGCTCCAACTCAGCCTCTGGGATAGAAGCATAGAAACATAGAAATTGTTGGCAGAAAATGACCACTTGGCCCACCCATTTAGGATGTCCAATTGGTTGGCAAAGAGGAGTGCAGAAACCTCCTGATTGGAGAGGCTTTCCAGGTAAATGATTGGTGCGGGTCTTACCTACAAATGGACCTGACTGGTTAGAGTGGGGAGTCGGCACTGGCAGCAAGCAAACCCCATCACAAGAACAGGCAGTCTGGCAGTCTGTGTGAAGCAGGCACTCTGGTCACTTGAGAGGGGATGGCAGAGGTGTCCTTTCTCTAGCTGCAGGAAGCTGGTTGATCACTCAGGGTCCCAGGGGATGAGAGGAAAATTGCAGTGGTCTGGCAGCCCTTTAATTCAGTTCAGCCTCTAGGATGTCAGATTGGTCAACAGCAAGGACAGCAGAAACCTTACTGATTGGAAGAGGTTTCTACTTGGCTGCCCAATGTGGCTCCCACCTGCTAGTGGACTCAGTTTGTCAGAGTGGGGAGCTGTCTCTGGGCAACAAGCAAAGTCCAGTACAGGAACAGATATCCAGGTGCTTTGTGTAAGGGATGTACTCCAGTCATAAGACAGGGAATGGTGGTGGTGTCCTTCCTCCAGCTGCAGGTGGGCAGGCAGCTTGATTGATCACATGGGGTCCCATGGGGGATGAGGACAAAGATTGTGGTGGTCAGGCATCTCTTTAATCCAGCTCTTACTCCATCTCTGGAGTGACAACTGCAGAAACCTCCTGATTGGAGAGGGTTTCCAGGAAGCTGATTAGTGCAGTTCCCACCCATAAATGAATCCAATTGGTAAGAATGGTGAGCTGGCTCTGGGCAGCAAGCAAAGCCCAGCAAAAGAACAGGCAGTCAGGCGGTTTGTATCAGGGAGGTACTCCAGTCAATTAAGAGGGCATCATGGCAACATCTTTCCTCTGGCTGCATACAGGCATGTGGCCCAGTTGATCACTCTGGGTTCCACGGGGGTTGAGGATGAATATTGTGGCATTTGGGCAGCTCTTTATTCTAGCTTTGATTCTGATTCTGGGCTGTCCAATTGGTTGGCAGTGAGGACAACAGAAAACGTCTGACTGGATGGGGTTTCCAGGCAGCTGATTGGTGCTGCTTCTACTTGCAAATGAGCACAATCCATCACAAAGGGAAGCTTGCTGTGAGCAGCAAGCAAAGCCCAGTATAGGAACAAGCAGTCAGGTGGTCTGTGTGAGGGAGGCATTCCAGTCTTTGGAGAGGGAATGGTGGTGGTGGCCTTTCTCCAGCCGCTGAAGGGCAGGCAGTCTGTTTGACCGCTCAAGATCCCAGGGGACAAGGATCATCAGTACTGCATACCTTTTTATGCTACTCCAACTTCTGACACTTGATCTTCATCTCCTTGAGAGCCCCATCAAACCATGGGAGTCTCATGTAAGAAAATCTGGGTCATATATGGACCAGTGCAATGACATCAAGTTCCCTGGCAACAGGCATATTATAGGCTGCCACAGCTTCACCCATGCCAGTCACACATGGAGCACTCACATCAGACAAGTCAACAATCATCAAGAGTCCCTGTGGGGGCAATCCCCTTAAAGGGCAGTAGCTGACCATCTGAGCAGGGGAGAGACAATTGAGGGGGGGCCCAATGAGAACTCTATCATGCAATGATATGACCTAGCAGCTCAATCAGTCCTGAGGTTCATAACCTCAAGCCTCAATGAGAAGATCAAGTCCAGCATGTGGGCATGGTAGTGGGTCACAGAAGCAACTGCTTATGTTAGGCCCAGTGATGTCATTAGCTGGAGAAGTTCATGTCCAAGATGTGAGTATTCATCATCAACCCAAGCATTGAAGCCTCCCAGGATTAACCATCTGGGGGACTCCAACAATCTGTCGACAACAAAATCTGCGATCTCCTGCAGGAAATCTCCCAGTCTAATGATCCCTCTCCCCAGTTCAGATCATCTCAATATTAAACATATATACCCATTTTCCCTGGTAGGCAAGTGGCCCCCCCACCCCCCACCACATTAGCCAGTGACCCACCACCATGCCTCCCCCAACCCGACCAGAGCTGGTGACTGTCACAGCCCACCTCACACACTGGCCAGCCACCAACAAAACTGTACAGGAGCACTATATAGTGTATAATACATGCCCATTGGTTGAACAGTCAGGTAGTCTGCAGCATCTTAATTGAAATCCAGCTTGTGCTTTAAATTTTTGTCAGTCTGCCTGTCCCTCCCAGACGCGGCCGGGTTAGAGGACAGCATTGATTGTTTTTCTTCTAGGGCTTACTCTCCTTTCCAGCATGCAGAAGAGCAGTCTGTGGGAGCAGGTTTATGGCCAAATGAACCCTCCTAAAAGCTACTGCTGTGCGGGCTAGTGACTAACAAAAGCAGGTACCGACTGAGTTTACTACGTTTTTAGGGGGGAATCGGGATTGTGTCATAAAGAAGGGGATTGTATGAAGCAGGAGGTTTGCTGGCAGTAACTTATTCATTGTAGGCAGTGTCTTTACTGTTGTCAGTTTGTTTTACCTTACCATACAGTCTGGAAATTTATTGTACTGTAGGGGTTGAACTTTAAACAACCAAGGGTGTTGTGCTGTGATACAGGGGTTGAACCTTAAATAACAAAGGGTGTTTTGTTGTGCTGAAATCTAACTAACCGAGGGTGTTTTGCTGTGCTGAAATCTAACTACCCAAGGGTGTTTTGCTGTGCTGAAATTTGAAAAGCTTAGGGTGTTTGCTGTGCTACAAGGGTTTTGCTGTGCTGAAAACTAAATAATATTATCTCTTGAATCTAGCAGGATGCAAGAACATCAAACTTCACAGGATGACTGCCAAGTAAAGGACATGTAGCCAGTGACGCCAAAATTCAGATCCAGCCAGCACTTTAAATTTCCGTCCAGTCTGCCTATCCCTCCTAGACGCAGCCTGGTCGGAGGACAGCATTGACTGTTTTTCTTCCAGGGTTTATTCTCCTTCTTATTTTTTTTGCAAGTTAGCAAACTTTATTGATTTTTCTTTAACAAACATCATACAAGCAGTGCACAACAATAAAAACAACAGGGTAATAATACAATAAAAGTAATACGGAAGAGTAAAAGAAACATTACAAAAAGGCAAAACAAAAAATATTTACATGAAAGAAAAAGAACAAACAACAACAACAAGCAATCATCCTCTACCACCCATAATAGCAACCCCCCCGACCCATTTCCCTAAGTCCATGCTGGTAGAACAAAAAACAACTTAAGCAGCAGAAATCAAAACCAAAGTATGTAATGTTTCCCATCTGGACTGGTAAATATGGAAAGATTTAAAAAAACAAGCAATAGATTTTTCTATATTTAAATCTCATTTGTTCCCATAGACACCATATGGCGTCAGAACCATCCATTGCTGGAATGGACCCAAAATATCCACCGGGAGTGAATGAGTTAAGGCTAGACGTACTTCTGCTAACCATTTGGGCTAAGTTGGGAGGGTAGAGTCTACCCAAGGCCTCCAGATCAATAATTTGGTAACCGCTGAATTTAGCACCATATGAGCTTTTCAAGGGCTCACCAGGAGAAAACTATAATCCCCATAAATACAAATTTCAGGAGTAAAAACTTCCTGGAAACCTAACAATGGATCCAACTTTGACTGAATAAGATTTCAAAAAGAAGAAATCCTAGAACATGACCACAGTATGTGGTAAAGATTACCATAATTATCTTTACAAATGGCAAATGGGAGAAACACTCTTCCCCAACCTATACAATTTAGATGGTGAAAAATATAAGACATGGAGAATGTTAAATTGTTGCAAACTAAATCTATCCTGTTTTATATACAGTACTTGTATAAGTCAGACCAGATGTGAGACCAATATTCATGGATATGTTCAATTTTGAGCCGATTGGCCCAGTAATAGGCAACTGGAGGAATCGAGTCCCATACCACTGAGCTAATTGCCTTATATAGCCAAGAAATTGGATGGTCCTGTTGCATCAGGGTTGACCAAGTTACAAATAGCAGACCAGTAGAATTAGACCATGGAGGTCAACCCAGAAAACTACTGAGACAATGACGAATCTGCCAAAACTGATCTACAGGAGACCCATACTTTGGACGGAATTGGTCAAATGAAATAAATGCATCAGCCATAATAAAATCAGCAAGAACAGGAGAATCTAAATGTGGCCATTGCTTACTATGCAGTGGTTTCTTCACAATACTAAGATTTAAATTGTTAAGAAGAGTCTGGGAAATATATTTTATGTATGAAAGTCTGAGATGTCTACAAAGCTGTGCATGAGCTTAGAGAGAGACCAATACATTGGCATGGTTTTGAGATTTTGAGGGAGGTTTGAGGGAGGCAGATACAATGAAGACAATGGGTCAGTCTGATTATGTGAGCATAACTCATTCTCAATAGAGAATCAGGATGGAAAATAACTGTCTGGAGTAGCAGGGCCTGGTTGTACCCAAAGAAAATATTTGGTTCTGTGTAAAGCGTAATAGTACCTTAGAAAATGTAGAAGTTGTATTCCACCAATTTGTTTGTTGTGGGTCAATTTATCATAAGACTGGTGGGGCGGCTTATCTGCCCAGAGAAATGTGGAGAGGATTTTGTGTATGTTATTAAACCAGTCAACTGGGAGGGCAATATTTAGCATACTTAAGGGGTATAAAATCCTAGGGAGAACATTCATTTTTTATAATGTTAGATTTACTCAATAAGGTAAGCGGTAACATTTTCCATCTGTCCAAAATCTCTCAAGATCTGTTTCATTTAAGAGTCCAAGTTTAGTGACTTCAATAAAGATGTATCATGAGACACTTTAATAGTCAAATACTGTAAGTGGAAAATGGTGTCTCCCACTGCAAACCTAGACTTAAGAAGTCCAATTTATAAAAATGCGGTGAGACTTAGTTAGTCTTAGTTAGATTAGGTTTATACCCAGAAAACTCCCCAAATTGCTGAATCACAGATAGAGCTATCTGTTGAGAATTAATTGAGTCTGTTAGATGCAATACCAAGTCATCTGCATATGTGGAAACTTTCCCTGGAAATAGTCTTGAAAAATACAAACCATTTCTAGGGGGTTAGCGATAAAGGAAGAGGATATAGGGTCATATAGAGTTTTAATTCAATGAGCCACAGCCCGTTGTCATAGCCGCATTGCTAGTAGTATACTAGCCTTTCCCCCCTGCCCAACATATGTTGCTTTAACAACTTTCAAGGAATGCTCTGCTTGTTCCAGCAGGAGGGCAGAATATTGAGCTCTATATTGAAAGAGATGGACAGGAGTATCTTCAGGAGTAGTGGGATATAGATATTTTTCAATCTGTCTAATAGAACTAAGGAGTTTAAGTTTTGAAGATTTTTATTTCTTACACTTAGTGGCCAACTCACCATGCCACTGACATTCAAATCCCCCCATAGATGATCTAAGGCCTGAATAGAGTTCAGATTGATCTGTATGGAGCTCTTAATGTAGTTCTCCAATCTACTATTTGAAGGTCATGCAACAGCTGGTTATTCAGGGCCCAGATATGATCTCAATCTGACTGGTCCATGATACCTAATATAAATTTAACTGGAACATGATGGTTTTCTATCTGACAATTGTAAACAGTTGCAAGTAAGGAGTGAGTAATCAAAAAATAGTCAAGCCTTGAAAAGGAGTTGTGGGAGGAGAATAAAAGGCATACTCTCGATCCGTTGGATTTATAACATGCCAGGAGTCAGCAAGGCCTGAGTTATCAACAAATTCTCACTGTCCCTGCTGAGCCGATGACAAGCCAGACCCCAATCGATAGGTTCTATCTATATCATTACTCATTATTAAGTTCCAGTCCCCCCCCAGTATCCAGGGTACATGCAAATAAGGGGCCCAAACCAGGGCTAATCTAGAAAAGAAAGAGGGGGTATCTATAGTGGGACCATAAATTGAGCCTAAGAGAAGTTCTGTAGATCCTAAATGACCATGTAAAAATATATATCTGCCTTACTCGTCACTCACCTCAGACAAAAAAAAATGAACTAATTTATGCAACAAGATAAGAACCCACCTCTGGCAGAAGCTGTTCTCAGCTCCAACGTTTAACCCACCCAAGCTCTCCTGAATAAAGAAATCTAATTTTTAGGACTATGGGCCTCCTGTAGTAAAACAATATGCACTTTTAGAATGTTCAGGTGTTTTAAAATTGTTTGGCGTTTAACTCTGGACTGACCACCCTTAATATTGCAAGTAAGGATACTCCAAGGTGCTGCCATTAATAAAAAAGATTTCAAGGCCATAAAATACATTTTAATAAAAAAATTGTATTTTCTCAGAAGAAGCCAGAAGGGGAAGGAAACATATTCAGTTCAGTGCTTTACAGTGACTGGTAATTGCTATTTTTCTTTTAAACTTAGATTGTGGGCTTTTAGTGACACTGTACTTTCTTTGTTGTCTTTACTTAGAATTGTTTTTGGGCTGTTGAAAATTTAAAACATAGTGGTGGTGTATTTCTTTGCTGTCTTTAATTGCTGCAAATTTTCACCCCCCTTCCCCAACTCTTAATTATATGCCCTGTTAAATCTGATTGACAGGTGCTAAACACAGAGTATAGTAAGGGGTGTGGAGTAGGAGGGACATAAGGGTGAAGAAGCCCACCCTCAGCATGACAAGTGTTTTGATTCATTTATTTATTTCTTGGTTTATTTTCTTTTTTTAAAAAGAAAAGTATCTGAGGATCAGTGGCAGGATTTTTAGGACAGTAAACAATAAATTAATAAAAAGGGAACTAGGAGAGCTTCAGTAGCAGACAAGTAGTGGAATAGCAGTATAATTGCAGTACAATGTGGGGAGTGGTGCAATGCAGTGGCTGTGGGGCAGCCATATTCAGGCAGACCTTCTGGACACTGAAGTGCTGCCCTATCTGCATGCATCTCTCTGGACTTTGGGATGAGGTAGCCAGACTCAGAGGGAAGTAAACTGGGTCAGGAGTACCATCACCCCTATTCAGAGACCACCCAGTCCAATGCAACTGCCTCAAAGGATGCCAAGAACGAGGAGCACTTGGATGACAGTGGGCTCAGGGAGGGTTAGAGCAGTCAGGCAGAGGCACATCCCAGATCCTATTCCACTCAAGAACTCATATGCTACACTGGCAAATGGGGACAACCAAATAGAGGTACCCAGAGAAGTGGAAGGAAAGGATGTGGAGGTTAGCCAAGGAGGTGACCTCAGCGGGAAAAGCAGCGGACTCCAGAGAAGGAGGAAGGGAATCTGGGTGGGGGACTCCATCATAAGAGGGATCCAGCTAGGAACACAGGAGGGGGAGGACAGGGAGGTGAGGTGCCTACCAGGTGCCACGGCATGGAGGGATGGAAGGAAGATCCTGGGGATCACTGGGAAGGCAAGATGGTAGGGTGAGCTGGATGTCATTATCCACCTAGGTACTAATGACCTGGCAAATGAGGAGCCAAAGGAAGTTCAGGAAGAGTTTAGGAAATTGGGGAGGGGTCCCAAGCAAGTAGCTTCTTCTGTCACTTTCTCGAAAGTACTACCTGCGAGAGGCAAGGGAGAGCATAGGGATGCATGCACCAGGAACTTTAACTCATGGTTGAAGAACTGGTGCTGTGAGAAAGGGTTTGGATTCATTGGTGACTGGGGACCCACCTGGAGGGATGGAGGTTTGTTCAAGCCTGATGACCTGCATCCATCCTGGAGGGGAATCCAAGCACTCCATGATAAGTTTAAATGCTACATTGACAAGCATTTAAACTAGCAAAGGAGGGTGGCAGGCCAGCAAGGAGGATACCTACTTGCTCACCCCCCACAGCTAGCAGTGGAACCAGTGAAGCAGAGGAGTGGCTATCTCTACAAAGCAGTGTGCAAAAGATGGAGATTAGGGCCCAAGAGGTGGATAGGCAGAAAAGGGGCAAAATTCAGCAGAAGGGCAGACAGCAAGGAGAACCAGGGATAAAGGACAACCAAGGAAGGGGCTGGAGAGAACAGCTGAAACAGTCTAGGAGGTCAAATCATGGAAAGCCATGTGTGCAAATGCCAGGAGCCTTAGCAAAGATGGAAGATCTGAGGCTGTCATGGTGCAGTCAGATCTGGACATTGTGGCCATCACTGAAACCTGGTGTAATGATAACCACGACTGGGAGATGGTCATACTTGGCTACAACATATTCAGAAGAGACAGGGCAGGCAGGAAGGGAGGAGGAGTGGCACTGAATGTGAAAAATGACGTAAGGGCCACAGAGATCCAGGAGGAACAAAACGGGGGAGAGATACTATGGGTTAAGCTGGAAAGGAAAATGGGGCCAGCCATCTGCACAGGTATGGTCCATAGACCACCAGCCCAGGAGGAAGAAACAGATAGGGAGCTGATGCTAACCATCCAAAGGATGGCAGACAAGGGTGAGTAGTACTGGTTGGAGACTTCAATATTCCAGACGTGGACTGGAGCATCCCAGCAGCAGCATCAACTAGGAGCAGATTTATCCTGGACTCCCTTCAGGGTGCCTTCCTCAAGCAACTGGTCATGGAACCAACTCGGCAGAAGGCAATACTGGACCTTGTGCTCACAGACAGGGACAGTGAGAAGGGGGTAACAGTGGGGGAGTACCTGGGAACAGTGACCACCAGTGACCACCAGTCATTGTGGTTTGAAATCACAGAAAGAGCAGAACCAAACCACACAATACTTGTTCAATATGTCAGCTTTACTGTTGTCATCCTGCCAAGCCCTGGTTCATCAACTCTAAGCTATTAAACTATAAAAAAATAAAACTATGCTGTTGGCTGTTTATGGCCAAATGGACCCTCCTGCAAGCTACTGCTCTGTGGCTGGCGACTAACAAATGCAGGTACTGCACTTCCCACCCTGATCCTGTTCTGTACTTATGGGCACAGCGGTTGATTGGCAGCAGGAAATTGCTAGAACAGCCCTCCCTACCACTAATTCTATTGGGGGCTGAAGCTGCCAAAAGAGCCTACCATAATGCAGGGAGGCTGTGATAGACTTAGAGAACCATCCTGTCAGAATCAAGAGGGAGGGGTTTGACTAAAAAAAAAAAGTCATCATGGATGTGGTTAACTGCAATGGATGCGGGGCTCTCATCTTCCAGGGATTTCTCTGGAGACTGGGACACTGCCCCATATGTAACACACTAAATGGATTCTGGGCTTAGCTGGCTGAAGCATGGAAAGAACTAACCAGGATACAAAACCATCTGTACTGGTGCTTGACTCTGCCACGTCCCCTCCCTCAGAGGCCCACCTGACCGGGGGGGGTGGAAGGTGGGAAGGTAAGGTGAGGGGTTAAAGTTGGAAGAAAGAATCAGGTGAACCCTATTCCTTCTATGGAGACCCCAACCGCAAACAGCATTTCACCCCTGTTGGGTGCACAGGATCCTGGCTCTGCAGGGGAGGATACCAGGCCAGTTGAGGAGCCTAGGCAGAGCAATGTGATGGCATCCAGTGGCAGTAAGAGAAAACAGTGCAGCAACAAGGGCAAGCATTACAGCAACACGGACAAACAAATACTCATCACAGGGGACTCAATGATGAGAGGTGTCGAGACCCACCTGAGTGGAAATACCTGTGCAGAGGTGACGGTTAGATACCTCTCAGGAGCCTCGGCCAGGGGAGAGACACAGACCGCATCAGGAGAATAGTGGAAAAGCAGAGAAAGAAACTGAAGCACTAGCACATCTAGGAACAAATGACCTAAGGAACCAGTCAGTGGAGGAGGCAAAGAGGAACTTCATTAAACTGAGTGAACAGCTGGTTGCTGCTGTGACCTCCCTGGCTTTCAGATACAAGGAGGTTGAAGAATTCGATGATTGGCTGCAAGGATGGTGTAAGAACAAAGGCTATCTCTTCGTTGGAAACTGGGGAGTTTTCTGGGGAAGGAAACTCTTCTGATATGATTGTGTTCACCTTACCAGGGAAAGGGTAAGAGCACTGGGGCTGAAATTCGACATCTTCACAGGACGTTTAAACTAGGTGAGGGGGAGTCTGTGGCTAGGGAAACTATAAGAACTTAGCCCCCTCCCCAAAATCAAAATACACCCTTCTGCAAACAGAGAGCAGGAGTGGAGAAAGCAGCAAGAATCAGAGGGGTTGAAAGAGGAAGGAAGTAACAGGTAATCAAAAGATGAAACTAAATACAGATATGAAAACCACCCCTACCGGTACATGGAAAGGGGTGTGCTTCAATGCCAGAAGCCTGGATGACAAAATAAGTGAACTACAGGCAATAATGGCAGACACCCAAGTGGACCTGGTGCCCATCATGGAAACATAGAAACATAGACTTTGATGGCAGATAAGGACCGCTTGGCTCATCTAGTCTGCCCATTTCCTACAGGATAGGCCGCAGATCCTAGTTAACCAACAGCCTATTTCTTCCTACCCCCCACAAGAATTGCCTTATGTCTGTCCCATGCATTCTTGAATTCTCCCACAGTTTTAGATCCCACAACCTCCTCAGGAAGGCTGTTCCATGCATCCACTACCCTCTCTGTGAAATAATACTTCCTCACATTGCCCTGAACAGCCCCTACTCTATCTTTTAAATTGTGTCCCTTGTTCTTGCACGTCCTCTTTTCCTGAAAGATGCTACCCTCTTGGACTTTGTTGATTCCACTGAGGTACTTAAAAGTTTCTATCATGTCCTCCCTCTCCTTCTTTCCTCAAGGGTATACATATTAAGCTCCTTTAGTCTCACCTCATACGGCTTCTCTTGCAGACCCTGCACCATTTTAGTTGCTCTCCTCTGGACTGCCTCTATCCTGTCTATGTCCTTGCGGAGATGGGATCTCCAGAACTGGACGCAGTACTCCAGATGGGGCCTCACCAACTGTCTGTACAGAGGGATAACAACTTCCTGTTTTCTGCTGCTGATGGCTCTCCCTATGCATCCCAGGAGCCCTCCCTACTGCCTTCTCACATTGCTTGCTAACTTTAAGGTCATCTGATATGATTACCCCCAGGTCCCTTTCCTTTTTTTTTAGTTGTTACTACCTCCCCCCCATTGTGTATTCTTCCCCTGGGTTCTTGTTTCCCAGGTGCATTATTTTGCATTTCTTTGCATTGAATCCTAGCTGCCATACTTCTGACCATTCCTCCAACGTGCAAGTCCCTTCTCATCCTTTCCACGCCTTCTTGTGTATCAACCCTGTTGCAGATCTTTGTGTCATCTGCAAAGAGGCATCTTTTCCTTCCAGTCCCTCTGCAATGTCACTTATGAAGACATTAAAAAGGACTGGACCCAATACTGAACCCTGCGGTACCCCACTAGTAACCCCTCTTTCTTCAAAGTGGACTCCATTTACAATTACCTTCTGTGTCCTGTTGTTCAGCCAATGTTTTACCAAGGCTACCACCCTGAGACCCACTCCCAGACTGGTTAATTTGACTATTAATCTTTTGTGTGGGACTGTGTCAAATGCCTTGCTAAAGTCTAGGTAGGTCATGTCCACAGCCCCTCCCTGGTCTACTACTTTGGTCACCCAGTCAAAGAAATCTATTAGATTCGTCTGACATGACCTTCTGGCTGTGAACCCATGCTGCCTTGGGTCCTGTGCCCCACTGGCCTCTAGGTACTCAACTATTCTTTCCTTCAAGTGACTCCATCACTTTCCCTACCACAGAGGTCAAACTGACAGGTCTGTAGTTTCCTGCCTCTGTCTTGGTCTCACTTTTGTGAAGGGGAATCACATCCGCCTTCCTCCAGTCCTTGAGTACCACACCATCCTCCCATGATTTATTAAAAAGAGTAGCCAGTGGTTTCACTAGTTCCTCCCTTAATTCTTTAAGAATTCTGGGGTGAATTCCATCAGGCCCCATTGCTTTGTCCACCTTCAGTTTTAGGAATTCTTGCAGAACCCTTTCTTCTGTGAAAGGACTGGGATCGACCCCCCTATCAAGATTGCTTCTGTTAATTGGATTAGGCACTTCCCCCTGCTCTTTTCAAATACTGAGCAGAAATATTCATTCAGTATCCTGCTTTTTCACTGTCCCTCTGCCCACCCACCATTCATTCTATTCAGCCTCACTATCCCTCCCTTTGTCTTTCTACACTCGCTGATGTACCTATAAAGGTTTATCCCCTTCTTAACTGAGTTGGCTATCTTTTCCTCAGTTTGGGCCTTTACTATTCTGACTTCCCTCCCTCCCTGCTTCCTTCTGCCTTAACTGGTACTGCTCTCTGTCCTGCTCCTTCTGTGTTTCCTTATACTTCTGGAATGCTATCTTTTTCTTCCTGACTTTCACAACCACCTCTTTTGAGAACCATAGTGGCTTTTTCTTTTGTTTTGATTTGTTTATTTGCTTCACACAAAGGCTCGTTGCCTCTGTGATGGCAGTTTTGATGATTCCCCATTGTTGCTCCACACCTCCTTCTAGCCTGTTTGCTAGTGCTTTTCTTAGGCACTCTCCCATCTTGCCAAAGTCAGCCCTCCTGAAATCCAGTACCCTCACTTTTGTATGGCTTGACTCTGTAGCTGAGTTTAATGTGAACCACACTGTTTAATGTTCACTTGCTCCCAGATGGCAACCACTTCTAGATCTGAGATCCTCTCACTGCCCTCGTTTGAGAGTATGAGGTCTAAGATTGCTCCCTCATGAGTGGGTTCCGAAACTAGCTGCCTGATGCCTGCCACCTGTAGGCATCAAGAATGGCCCTGCTCTTGGATGTGGCTGCAGCAAATGTGCTCCAGTTAACTTCTGGCATATTCAGGTCTCCCATCAACAGTATCTCCCCTTTCTCTGCCATTCTAAGAATGCCTTCTATCATATCCTTGTCCATTTCCTCCCTCTGACATGGGGATCTGTACACAACCCCTGTGCTGATTGTGGTGCCCTTTCCAGTCTCCAAGGTGACCCAGAGTGCCTCCTCTCCTCCCTGTTTACTCTTTTGCTCAGTTGCTTTTATCCCTTCCTTTACATAGAAACCACACCTCCCCCTCTTCTCCCTGGCTGTCTCTCCTGTAGGTTATGTACCCTGGTATGTTAGCATCCCAGTCATGGTTCTCTGTGTACCATGTTTCTGTGACTGCTACGATATCCAGGCATCCCTCTTCCATCAAGGCCACCAGCTGAGGGAGCTTGTTGCCCAGACTACGGGCATTGGTACTCATTACCCTCCATTTCCTGATGGCCTTACTCCTTTTTGCCCCATCTCTGTCCTTCTTGTCTTTGTCACTTTCTCCATTTACCCCTGCCCTTCTTCCTATTGACACCTCTATGTTGGTGTTTACCACACCTACTCCCCTGCCACCCTCCTGTGGGTCTTCTTTGTGGAGGTTCCCAGAATCCTCCTTGGTCTCCACTGCGGGTGCCTCCATAGAGGAACCACACTTTGCCAGAATGGCATAGGAATTATGGAGAGGTACAACTGGAGGGATGCGCCTCTGTTCCACCACCCTCACCCTTCCTTAGCCCACTGAGGTCCAACCACTCCTCTTTCTTGGCAACCTCTGAGGCAACGGCAGTGGCACTAGTGGTCCCTGGATGGAAGAGGAGGTCCCACAAATCCTGGCCAACTCAGCCTGGAGATGAGCAACCTCCTCCCTCAGCCCAGAGAGGTGCCTGCAGATGGGACAACACCGCATCCTCCACTGCACCACTCCCATCATGTCTTATTTCTGGCCCCTTAACTGTTTGCAATCCTTACTCTTTCCTCTGTATTTTTTTTCTCTCTTTCTCCTTACTTTCTGCCTGTGTGTCCTTTAAGCTCCTGATTGTCCTGTTCTGAGATGGTGGGTCTTTGGTGGCTCTGTGATCACTCACTTCCTGCTCCCAAACAGGAAGTTCCTGTTGTCAATCAAATCCTGTACCTATAAAAGTAGAACTAGCTTTGGGTGGGAGGGAAGGAGGGCAATATAGTCCCAGTAGAGAAGTCCAGTCACACAGCAGTCCTTTCTCCTGGTGTCTTCTACCAAGCTACTAGCAGAATCTTTCTAAGGCAGTCTTTAAATGTAGCTTCCTTCTAGCTAAGCCACTCCTCCTACTTACTAGATCTTTCTACAAGTAATTTAAACCTCACAGCTATCAAGTCCTTTCAATCACCTGAGATTTACACCTAGATAACTGTTCAGATAACCATTCAGTTCAGTTAACTCAGACAAACACACACTTTTTTATTGTTTTGTTTGTTAGTTTTTTTTTACCCTAAATTAAAGGTCCAAGTACAAGAGTTCTACTTCTTTAGTCCCAGCAGAGAAGTCCATTCACACAGCAGTCCTTTCTCCTGGTGTCTTCTGCCAAGCTAACAATGCATGCCATGGAAAACAATGACTGGGACCTCTGAGTCCCTGGTTATACACTCTATAGATAGGATAGAAAAGGTGCTGGGGGGGTAGTTCCCAGTTTTGCAGGAAAGAAAGAAAGAATTCTGCTAAATGACACGTTAAATATAAAGGCTGGACCATTGTTCATGAAGTTCAGGTCTCTTGCTGGGAGGCAGGGTACTTGGTCGATGCAGAATGTTGAACTGTTTGGAGAATGCCTTGGATCTCCTTAAGGGTATGTATGGCAGCCTATGACCCAAGGCATGAATCTGCTGGCAATGTATCATCTTCCTCTCGGGTCTGCTGGTTTGTGGCCTGTTATCGTAAACCAGACAGTGGCTCTCCACTGAAATATCTTGATCTTTAAGGGCTGCATTGCATTTTCTGGTATATTAGAGTTGAACCCCCTTCCTCCCAACACACCCTGAGTTTGGCCGGGTAAGGGTCCTGGAACTGAATCTGTTTGCCTTTTAAGGAGCACAAAATGTCTAGATACTGCTGGCACTTTCACTGGACTTCAGGGGGATACTCCTGATCCAAGTATCTGTGCAGGCCCTATTATATTGTATGCTTCCTTTTTGCCAGGCTAAGTGCAGGATTTCTTCTTTTGTTCTGTAGCTTGAATTTCATAAGAGTAAGCCACAGCCGGGCTTGTGGATTAGTGGGTTTTCAGAAGGGGCCATGTGGGTGTTCTAAAGACAAATGCTGTAGGAAGTGCCAAACAGCCTTCAAAAGGTCCTCCAAAAAGTTACATGTGTGGCCAAATTCCACTCCCTCTGACAGTCCTGTAAGTCTTAATTTTTTTCCAGCAGGACCTGGCCTCCAGATCTGTGCATTTAGCTTGAAGCACTATAGTGTAGGTGACTAGTGCATCAATGGTGGTACATAATTCTGTGGCATCATATGAACATACGAACATGCGGAATTTGCCAGCAGATGAAGGACTAGAGGTCTATCAAGTCTGCTCGAATGTGCAGCTAGCACCCCTTATTCTGCAGCTGCCCTTCCCTTCCATCCTTCCCCTTCATTGACCCTCCCCCTTGTCCTGTCCCATCCCCTTTTGAAGCAGTCCACTATTCTCCTGGATACCACTTCTACAGGTAACGCATTCCACCCTGCCACCACCCTCTCTGTAAAAAAGTGTCTCCTCATCTTCCTCCTGAACCTTCCTCCCTCCAGTCTCATATCATGGCCCTTGGTGTCCCTCCCCTCCCTTACTTTGAACAGCCCCTCTGTACCTGTCTTGTTTATCCCTTTCATGTACTTAAAGGTTTCAATCATGTCCTCCCTGTCCCTCCTCTCCTCCAGTGAGCACATGTTCAACTCCCTCAGCCTCCTCTCATTTGATAAGTCCCCCAGCCCCTTCATCATCTTTGTTGCCCTGTGCTGAACCCCCTCCAGTAACTTAATGTCCTTCTTCAGATACGGGCATCAGTACTACATGCAGTACTCCAGGTGCGGTCTAACTAATGACCTGTACAGTGGCAGAATCACCTCCTCCCTCCGCGAGGATATACCCCTTGCAAAACAACCCAACATTTTGTTGGTCTTTGCAGCTGCCTTCCTACATTGTGCTGAGTTGTTTATTGACCCTGTAATGAGCACACCCAGATCCTTCTCCTCTGTCTAGGCTAGTTGCACTCCCCCTAGCTGGTAACTCCTCCTTGGATTCTTCATCCCAAAATGCAGCACCTTGCACTTTTTGGCATTAAACCCCAGTTGCCAGGTGTCTAACCAGGTTTCAAGCTTTGCCAGATCATCCTGCAACCCCTGCCATCCCCCTAGGTCATCCACCACTGCTCCTACCTTGGTATCATCAGCAAACAGACTGATCTTGATCTTGATGTCCAATGATATGTCTGCAATGAGTATCCTAAACAACACTGGCCCCAACACTGAGCCCTGTGGAACACCGCTCATCACTACCCTTGGGTGTGAGAGCTCCCCACCCACCACCACCCTCTGTTGCCTTCCCTGAAGCCAGTTCTCTACCCATCTCACCAGCTTTGCACCTGCCCCTGTGCCTACTAACTTACTTCCCAGCCTTCCATGCGGCACCGAGTCGAATGCCTTACTGAAGTCCAGATACAGGACATTCACTGCATGGTCCCTGTTCAGTTGCCTAGTTACCCAGTCATAGAACTCCACCAGGTTGGTTTGGCAGGATCTGCCCCGTATGAAGCCATGCTGTCTGCTGTCCTGTAGTCCTTTGGCCTCTAGGAGGGCCACCAGCCTCTCCTTCAGGATAGTCTCCATTAGCTTACCCACGATGGATGTGAGGCTCACTGGTCTGTAGTTTCCTGGTTCATCCTTGGGGCCACTTTTGTGGAGGGGCACCACATGAGCCATCCTCCAGTCCTGAGGTACACACCCCAAATGTAGTGAGGCATTAAATAGGTCTGCCAACGTTCCTGCAAGGACTTCTGCCAGCTCCTTCAGTATCCTGGGGTGGATGCCATCTGGGCCTGGCGCCTTATCCACCCTCAGTGCCTTCAAACCCTCCCGAACTCTGCCCTCCATGATTTCTCCATCTGTCACCCCGTCCCTCCTGTTTCTGCCATTTCTCTCCCCTTGGGTGTCACCCCCTCTTCTCTTTAGTAAATACTGAGCAGAAGTACTCACTTAGTACTTCTGCCTTATCACACCCTGCTTCCACCCAACCCCCCTCCTTCCTAATCCATACTATGTGGTCCTTACAGCTCCTTTTCTCCCTGATGTACCTAAAGAAGTCTTTCTCCCCCTTCTTAATGCCTTGTGCCAGCCTGAGTTCCGTAGATGCCTTGGCTCCCCTTACTGCCCTTGTCACCTCCTTTGATTCCATCAAGTACTCCTCCCTGTCCTCCCCTCTCCCTGTTTTCTTGTACTTCCTAAAGGCAGCTCTTTTTCTCCTTACCTTTTCCATGACCTCCTTGCTCAACCAGCTCTGTTTCTTAGCCCTAGCCATCTTTCTCTGAGCCTTGCAGCAGGTTTTGGTTGCCTCCACTATCCCCAGCTTTATGAGCTCCCACCTCTGGTTAGTGTCCATACTAGATTGAATTCTGGCCAGGTACCCTTTTATCCACTTCCCCCATCCTCCCAAAGTAAGCCCTCCTGAAGTCCAGCACTATTGTGCCAGATTCCACTCCTTCCTTGCCCATACCCAATGTCAGCCATACTGAGTGGTGGTCACTTCCTTACAGCGGTTCCTCCACTGTAAGTTCTCTCACAAAGTCCCCATTTGCCAGCACAAGGTCAAGGGTATTCCCCAACCTGGTTGGTTCGCTGACCATTTGCATCAGGAAGCTGTCCTGGAAGGCATCCAGCAGTACCTGCTCCCTTCTGTTCCTGGTTGTTGGGGTACTTCAGTCCGCTCCTGGCATGTTGAAGTCCCCCACAATCACCACACTACTCTTCTCACAGGTCCTCCTGATCTGTCCCGCTAGTTCCCTGTCTAACTCCTCCAACTGAGATGGCAGCCTGTATACCACTCCCATTCTAAGAATCCTATTCTTGGAATCCTGGATTTGCATCCAAAGTGACTCCGTACTACCTTCCTCCCCTTCCTCCCTTACACACTTCAGTCCTTCCTTCCTTCACATATAGTGCCTCACCTTCTCCTTTCCCAATCACCCTGTCCCCTCAAAATAACCTGTACCCTGGTACAGACAGGTCCCAGTCATTGTATTGGGTGGCCCATGTTTCTGTGATAGCTGCAATGTCCACCTCTCCCTCTGCCATGAGCACCTGTAACTCTGCAGTTTTCCTCCCAAGGCTCCTAGCATTAAGGGAAACCATCTTCCACCCTCCCCCCCATCCTGCCCTCCTTTACTGGCATTACCAATAGTACTTGCAATTTGTCCTTTGTCACTGTTATGGGGGGTAAGCTCATATGGTTTCTCAACCTATGGTCTCTGCATGTCTCTTGCCCAATTGCCACCCCCTCTCCTAGTTTAAATTCTCTACTTCCTCTATGTATGCCTCCATCCTCTGTTTTAACACTTTCTTTCCCTCCTCACTCAAGTGTAGTCTGTCCTTGGCATAGAGTCTACTGTCTTCCCAGGTCCCTCCCACCCCCCAACAGCCAATACCCTTTGCACAACACCAGGTTCTTAGCCATCAGTTAAATTCCTCTATTCTCAGCTTTCTTGTTGTGCTTGCCTTGGGCACTGGAAGTATCTCCAAAAAAGTTACTGATCTTCCTGCCCTCTCACATAATTGTCCTAGTTCCTCAAACCTCCTCTGGACTATATCTACTGTCTTGTCAGCCAGGTCGTTCATCCCAAGATGTATAATTAAATGAGGCTTGTCCCTACCCCTCCTAGCATATTTCAGAACAAATTGTCCCACCCTTTCCACTGTCATTCCTGGCATGGCCTCCACCCAAATGCGACTATGCCTCTCCTCCTTGCTACCCCATCTGACTCCTCTTAGTATTGAGTCCCCCAGCACTAAAATTCCACCACTCTTACTCCCTGCTTGCTTCCATTCATCTCCCTCTTTCCTTTCTGGCTCCTCTTCTTCCTACTGCACATTATTTTCCCCTTTTGCCCCTGTTGCAATTTTCCCAGCAGAACTTCCCCCTGCTCCGGTTTGGTCCAGGCATGCGTCAATTACTCCTCTAACTTCATCATTTCCCTCCTCCACCTTCTTCCTCTCTAGCAGTGCACAGCTATTTTCTGAAGGCCCTTCACAAATGCCCGCTCCCTCTCTCCATAGTAACCTGTTCTCTCCTTTCCACTCCATGACTTTTGCCACTTCTTTGCCTCCCCTCACAAGTCCCTATCTCCTCCTTCCATTTGTTTTTTGTCTCCTGACCTGGTTTCCCCGGCAATCATTCTTCCTGGCCTGGGCCCCCCTTGTCCCTGCTTCCCTTATTCTGACCATCTTCTCACCACTGTTGGCTTAAATCACCCTCCCTCATCTCCCATTATTCCTCCCTCCAGTATTGGGCTAAACCCACCCCCAGCCTTTCTTGCCTGTCTTAGTTCCTCCTGCAGACCCTCAATCTCCTTTCTAAGTTTCTCTATGTGGTTGCACACCAAGCGTGCCAGAATATGGTAGACGCTGAGGGGGCTGAGAATCAGAAGGGCACTTATGAAAGTACAAAGGGCACTTTTTCTATACTAGTTTTTGCAATACAGAAATAAAAAGTGGAGTGGCTACTGCCCCTTTCGCCCCCCTGGTTCTGGCACCTATGTTGCACACTAAACATCCTCCCACACTCCAGGCAATTTTTAGAAAGATTGGTGCACTGCAGTTGTTGCAGCCTACCACCCTACCCTTTGCTGTCATTGCCTACTAGAGAAGTCTCCCCTCTTCCCCCTTCTATCAGTGCATAATATTCTTTTCTTAATTTCCCTTACCCCCTTTGTTGTACACATTTAAATAGATTGAGCAACTGCTTTTTATATTCCTACCCTTCCTATCACACTCAGAAAAAGACTTTAAGTAGCTATTGCTCAACCTTCTTCAAACTCCTACTCCTCCTTTCCACAATGCAATAACAATGCAAAGAAGTAACAATGAAAGCTCCTAGATTTGCAGTTACTTCCTTTCCAGTGAGATAGCAGTCACCTCTTGACTCATTGCTGTTCCATTCCTGGATGTCTGCTTCTGCTATTACAGGTGCATATACTTTGCCCATTTGAGGAAGTGATGTCAGAACCCCTGGTATAAAGGAAATCACAGACCAGGGGTGGGTGGGGTGAGGAGTTGGGGGTGGGACCAACCCAAGTCTTCCAGAAACAATCAGGTAGCTGAGGCCCCTGGTCAGACCATTAGCACCCTTCCCCCACTATGCACTAACATTTGCAGCTAGTGAAGCCAGCAAAAATGAATCACAATTCTACTCAAAGCCCCCAAAATAGGTTTGCTACCAAAAGAAACAGGTCCTCAATTCAAACAGCTTCACCAATAACACATCAAAATATGCTTGAAATTAGAAGATATAGGTCTCTGACTCAAAGAAACAGCCCCCATTAAATCACACCAGATAGGTTTTAAATCCGAAGAAATAGGCCTCTACAAATGTAGCCTGCTACACAGTGAAACATCAAAGAAATGAGCCCACTTATAGCCACCAAAACAGTTTTCAGAATTCCAACAGCCCCAAAACAATACCCTGCTAGGCCCTTAGAAGTAGTAAGAAAGAAAAGAAATAACCTTCTACCAAGTAAAATCCAAACAATGTAAAAACAGCAAGAAGCTACTGTACTATAAAAGATCTGATCCTTTCCCTTCTAGTTCCTTCTGAGAAGCCAAAGCAACTGACAACACACCTGACTTAGCTTCACCTCCCTAGCTGAGTGAGACCTGGCCAGACCATTAGCACCCTTCCCCCACTATGCACTAACCTTTGCAGCTAGTGAAGCCAGCAAAAATGAATCACAATTCTACTCAAAGTCCCCAAAATAGGTTTGCTACCAAAAGAAATAGGTCTCCAATTCAAACAGCTTCACCAACAACACATCAAAATAGGCTTGAAATTAGAAGATACAGGTCTCTGATTCAAAGAAACAGCCCCCGTTAAATCACACCAAATAGGTTTTAAATCAGAAGAAATAGGCCTCCACAAATGCAGCCTGCTACACAGTGAAACATCAAACAAATGAGCCCACTTATAACCACCAAAACAGTATTCAAAATTCCAACAGCCTCAAAACAATACCCTGCTAGCCCCTTAGAAATAGTAAGAAAGAAAGAAAAGAAATAACCTTCTACCAAGTAAAATCCAAACAATGTAAAAACAGCAAGAAGCTACTGTACTGTAAAAGATCTGATCATCTTCAATTCCCTAAGGCACACTCCTCTGCTTGCTCAACTTTCTGCTTCTCTCCTGATAGTCTGTTGATGAGGTTGTGGAACTCCTTTTTATTTTCTTTGTGTGAGGCATTAATCCCTTGTAACAGCATCTCCAATCTGCTTCAGGTAAGTCTGTCTCCCTCCATATCCATATCATACTCTGGGCCCTGCGAGCTAGCAGGTGAATGCCTGTGGCTCCAGTCAAAGTTTAGCAGATGCAATTTGGAGCCATCCTTTGGCAGTTTCAATTTTAGAGACTTGGAATGTGTCTTCCTGTCGCCCCCCACCCCCGGTCCAGTAGGCATTTTTATTAAAAGTGGTAGTTTTAAATTGCAGAGGGTAAGTTACTGAAAGCAAGTGGCAGGGAGCTCTCAGTTCAGCTGCTTACCCAGTCTGTTACATCACTGGGAGTCTTCCTTTTAAACAACATTAAGTTCTTAACCCTAACAGTTCCAAATGTAGCCCTTTGTAAAGATCATTTCATTGACTAAGGTTGCCTTTAAAACATTTTTGGATAGAAATGTAATATTTTGAAAGATAGCTTGGAGTCATGGTGACCTGGTTTTATTCTGTTTAGAATATGTTCTATATATATGTTCAATACACTTTGATGTATGGTGAGATAGATATAGATATATATATATATATATATATATATATACACACACACTGTATATATATCAGCACACATTGAACAAGAATGTTATTTTTACAAGGTTTTTATGTATAATAATGCATATAAATTATATCAAAAGGACTTTTTCTTCTAAAGTTGATCCTGTAGCCTGGTCACTTCTAAATTTTTATGATCTTTTGCCAGAATTGGGGCAAGGGAAAATTCCAAATAGCTAATGTCACAAGGTATGCAGAATATACCAGACCATCAAGGAAAACTGCAACCTTTTTTCTAGTTATTTGCTTTCTATTCCTTCACCCTTAGGTGCTTCCCCCATCTGTCCCAACTGATGCTGGGTGTATCAGCAACACAGTGACATTTACACAGTGAAGTCCACCACAGCAACAAAACTGGGAAAATCCATTTTGCACACTTTGCTCCATTTTTACAAACTGAGCACAGTATTCAGTAATGTGACTGTTGTGCACACTGAGTGAAATTGCAGTTTTACACATTAAGGTTTATAAAAATGTGCACTTTTTCAAGTGCACAGCATTTACATAGGAATACTAACGCAATGTTATCAAGTAGTACCTTTTTGAGGGGGAGTTTTTTTCCTATGATTCCTGACTGGAAAATAGCATTGGATTTTGTGGTCAGCCAGTAGCAATACAATCACCATGCTTATAAGGGGGTTCTGCATAGTGCATCGCAGTGTAGTATCCATGCAGTGCTGTTAGTCCCATGCATCAGCACTGAAATTCATTATAGAGAGGTGAGTTATCCACATATGCTGACAATGGTTTGAAATTTCAACAATTATCGACATTACAGTGACAATTCGCTGTTGCCACTGTAATGGTGCTGTGGGACCCCAGCATTGCTTTCTCCAGGGTTTCCACCCTTCCCCGACTCAACTCTGGCTCTGAGTTGAAAATCCTAAATACAGGGGGTGTGGGGTGCACAGCCCCCTGCATGGATTCACCCCTGAAAAAAATAAACTCCTTACTGGATGGCTTTATGCTGACCGCAATTGTGGCCAACATAAAGCTGTCACTGTAACCTTGGTTGACAACTTTGTTCTTGAACTGGCATCATGGATCTAGCTATCTGAAATTGTATAATGAAATTGTGCTGTCGGTTGTATGTTACAAGGAAACATTTTTAGCTTGTTTATTTATTTATTTATTGAAAAGTTTCACCAGGTAAGGCACACTGAATAACAAGTTGCTCGTCTCCTGGTACAACATGGGGGAAAGGTTGATGGGGAGTTACATAGTAGCAATAAGTGCACACATAATTATACAATAACATAAAAAGCACTGATTGAAGTAAACAATAAATGGTAAGAAGGCAACTAGCTGCAGGTAGGGTAAAATTTAGTATCTTAAAATTTGAAATTTAGATTTAAAATCCTAGCTGGGGCAAGTGCAGTTTACAGAGAGGAAATTGTAAAGAGCTTGGTTAAGGGAACCAGGAGAGGAAGAGTCACGTATTTGTGAACGAAGCACATTCCAAAGTTTAGGGAGGCAATAGGAGAAGGAGGCCTGCTCACTAGAAGTGGATCTCCAAGGGACAGTCAGAGTTCTGTGGTCATGGGATCATGGGAGTTGAGAGGGAGTGGGTAGGGGGAGATTAGGGGAATTTAGACAGGGAGGAAGAGTACCAAACCAGGACTTAGAGATGAATTTCACACAGTGGTGCAGTCATCTATTGTGCTCAGCCAGGGGCATTATTTATTGAAATTGTGCATTTTTTAAGAATTTCCATGTTTTAAAAATTTGTAATTTTGGAACAATGGGGATGTTTACTGCAACTTTACATTTTTAAGAACTCAGTTTTAAAAAGGTGCAATTTTGGTGAAATGGGCAAGTTCAGAAAAACAGAAAGTGAGCGTACACTAGATGCTTTTCATGAACATTGTGTGAATGCGAAATCTGCAATTTTGGGCAGTTTCTGAGAGTACTAGACATTTCACCCAGCACTATTTTCAACCATCCTGTCACCAAGCTTAAGCATATATAATGTAAAGGGTTATGACCAGGGGCCAGATATTCAAAAGTTTGCACTTGCACAGGTGGGTCTTTGCAAGTGCAAACTGGGGTTTGCCCTGGATCCCCGTGTTCAAAAGAGGCTGTTGCCATACCTCTCAACTTCCTGCCTCATAAATCAGGGACAAGGCTTAAAAAAATCAGGGGCAAAAGACCAAAAGCAGGGACACATCTTCAAAATTGGTGATATCCACTCAGGAAGCTGGCAGAATAAGGGGCTTAGTGTAAAATGTATTTTCTAAGGAAGAACAAGTCTGAAACTTTAATGTTTGACATAATTTTGTCCTTACAACCCCCACTGTTTGGTCAGAGAAACACAATTTTTAGGAGGGACAGAGTAAAATTTTGAGGCAAAATCAGGGACATCCCTGAACATCAGGGACAGTTGAGAGGTATGGCTGTTGCATGGGCAAAGAGGGTTAGCACCCATGCAAAACATAATGTATGAGTGGGAGCAAGGGGAGAGGCAGGTCACCTGGTAACTCTCCCTGATGTATTGTGCCCCCAAGGGGCATCAAACACCCACCACCCAGTCACCTTACCAGTACCTTCGATGCCGTGGGGGCATTTTCCATATGTAACAGAAGATGAAGTTAAGGAAGCTATTGATAAACTAAAAAATAGTGGTTCCCTGGGTCCCAATGGTATCCCTCCACTGTTTATCAAAAATTTAAAAGATCAACTAATTGGGCCATTAACCTTGTTATTTAACTTGTCAGTCTACACAGAAAAAACAGTAACAAATTGGAATAAAGCTATAGTTATTCCTAGTTTTAAAAATGGCAATAAACACCTTGAGCAAAACTACAGACCTATTAGTTTAACTGATGTTATGTGCAAACTTCTAGAAATGGTACTTAAGGGTAGAATTACTGATTATCTTGATGAAAATAACATATTGGACATTCATCAACATGGATTTGCAAAGAACAGATCATGCCAAACAAATTTACTGTACTTTTTGGAACCAGTGAGTAATGCATTGGATAAGGGATTCTCAGTGGATGTAATTTTTTTGGATTTTTCCAAAGCTTTTGATTCGGTCTCACATGGGATATTAATATCCGAATTAGTCAAATTAAAACTAGATTCTAAAATTAAAGGCTGGATTCAAGCTTGGTTACAAAATAGAACCCAACAAGTGTCTGTTAAGGGTTATTTATCTAATCCAGGCCAGGTCACAAGTGGAGTTCCCCAAGGGTCTGTGTTGGGCCCAACCTTGTTTAACATTCTGATCTCTACAATGTGTCCCCTTAATAATTCCTGCTGGTTAGCAAAGTTTGCTGACAACTGCAAAATAGGTTGTATAATAAAAGATCAAAACGACAATAACGAAATGCAAAAAAACCTGGACCACTTAGTAGATTGGTCCATAGAAAAAAGTCTTTTATTTAATGAGACCAAATGCAAGGTGATGCACTTGGGGAAAAATAATCCTTGTTATCCTTACAAGATCAATAAGACTTACTTGGAGCAAATTACTTATGAAAAATACTCAGGTGTTATCATTTCCAATTACTTTAGTTTTAACAAACATACAATTTCAGCTGTCAAAAAAGGAAACAGAATTCTAAACTGCATTTTTAAAAATATTAAAAGCAGGGAGGCCAAAGTTATACTGCCTTTGTACTCAAGTTTAGTAAGACCCCATCTAGAATATTGCAGTTCAGTAGTATCACCTTACTTAATTAAAACCAAAAAACTTATAGAAAATATTCAAAGAAAAACAACTAAGAAAATAAATGGATTGCAAAATTTAGATTACGTAAAGTAGATTAAAAGATTTAAATCTCTATTCTCTTAATTATAGTGACTCGTGTGATTTATGTCTAACCTATAAAGCCTTCCACAATGACTTAATGTTTGAAACTATTGGTTTAGATAGAAATATAAGTAACAAAAATACCAGATCTCATACACAAAAACTTAAAGGAACCCCCAATAATACTGTAAAAAGAAATAATTGGTTCTCTCAAAGGATTGTTAATCTCTGGAATAACTTACCATCCAATGTAGTCAACAGCGAAACTATAACTATGTTCAAATCAAATATTGACAAAGAAAAAGGAGACCTTAAATTCTGTTTCCATCCATGAAGGATGGCGTGTTCGTAAAAGGTAGAAATACCTACTGAACATGTATTTAACTATGAAACTATTTGGGAACCACACAGCCCTCCTAACACCTCCTTGGCCAGCCACTGTACATCCAGATAGGGAGTGCATGTCTCATTTATGGGATAGGGTGACATGCCCTGTCCTATAAATAAGGGGCATGCTCCCTGCCTGGACATATGGTAGCTGGCCGAGAAGGTGTGAGGAGGACTGCACCAAGGGTGCTGGTAAGGTGATAGGGGGTGGGTGTTTGTTACCATGGGGGTGTGTTGGACACCAGGGAGGGTTTTCAGGCATCCCGTGGGCTGGCGATCGGAGGGGAGGCCACTAGCACTAGGGATGTCTTATGTTTATTACGTGATGGCAGTTGGATGGAGGGGGGGCCACTAGCACCAGGGATGCATTATGTTTATTATAGGCTAGCGATTGGAGGATGGGGGGACCACCATTAGAGGGTGCACATTAAGGGATTTTAATGCATGCACCAGGGGAATTGAGGTATGAGAAGGAAGATAGAGTGTCCTTATGGCCCTTGGAAGTGCAGTCAAATTTTTGAATGCACACCATGAAGAGACTTATTGTGCTCATTGAATAGTTCAATGCTGTTTTGTATTTTAGGTAAAGTGATTCATTTTCAATATGATAAACTGTACATACTGTAACTCAAAAAGCCAGTGTGCTGCCTAAAACTAATATTAGTTTTTAAAAGCAGTTAACCATGACCTTTTATATCTGAGATACTTTTTCTTTTCCCTTTACCTAATTAGAAGATTGCTTACCTGATATTAGAAGGTGTGATACGTGGAACAGCACTCTGCTTGGCTGACATGTCTAGCTCTGTTCCTCCTTTTACATCATCAGCATTGTGCCCTCACTGACTGACATCACTGATGCTTGTGAACAGCTACTCAGTAGCTGCCAGGTCAGCCACCTGTGATGTCATTATGAATGAGAGCACAGTGCTTATGATGTAGTGTGGGGGGGGGTGTTGAGATAGATATGTTTGCTGACAGGCTGAAAGCTATTCTACACATCTAGCACAATATTATGACACAGACAACTTTCTCATGAGCAAAAGGAAAAAGAAAAAGACTTTAGAAATAAAAAGTTATAACTGGCTATTTCTTAGAGTTTGTGTCATTTTTTCCTGTTTATCTGTTTTGATTCCAGTAGCTGTTTAAACACATTTTAACTAACAAAACGGATATATGAAAAAGCCCAGGATTTTGTAGGTGATGATGAGGTGTTTACGTGTTGTTAACGAGATCATCACCTGATCATGTGGTGCTAGGAAGTTAATACATGATCAGGTGACTTCTCTAGGCCAACACATTTCTACATTTCTTGCTATTTTGTAAAGTTGATTAATCAGTCTGCATCAGCACTTTTATTAAAAACATTTGCTTAACCCTGACAGTAATGATAACCTTTTGAAATTCTTTCTTGATGTTGCAAATTCTTGGGGGTGGACGTCCTCCTTGGAGATCTTCAGAACACATGTATTAAGAAAAGGTGAGCCTGAGCTCATAATTCAGGATTTTTTTTTTTGTTACAAAGTCTCATGATGTCATTACATTTTGAGTTTGATTTTCTTGGATTTAAAAGCATTGCCTTTTATCATAGCTTTTCCCTTTACCAGTCATTACTGTTGACGTGATCACTGTTTCATGCTTTTAGTTTGATTGCTCAGTAAAATATTAACATAAGTGTAACAGATTCAGACCCATGAGCTTCAGTCTGGTATCCTGTCTATTAAATGAGAACCATTAAGGCTCTCATTAAACAGCCCATTTTATAAGATTGCAAGTTGTAAAATGTTCTTGATGTTTGACAAGCTCATGTTCAAATTAAGCCATCTACTGGAACTATTAAGGCCTTTGCCATTCACTTCCAGCACATTTTCATGGCAGATCAAACTTTTTACTTTTATTATTTCCTATTTATAGCAAGCTCTTAAAGCTGGTTATTCAATAACTGATCATTTATTCATGACTTTAGAATCTCAGCTCTACTCCTCAAGTCAGGTTTTTATTCACTTTCATGGACTAGCATATGCCTCTCAGGCGGCTATTGCCTGAGCTCCCCATGCCCCTAATATTATCATCAGTGACTGTCAGATCTCCTGTTTTGGGCAGAAGCAATAACTATAATACATGGATGAGTCCTAAGCAAGCAATAATACCCAACAGGATTGGTGGTTTTGGACTATACCTGATTGCCCAGAGGTGTTATGAGAGCCAAGGCTGCAGGTGGAGGGGTCTTGTAACCCATGGAAGGTGTGGTATAGCTCATACCTCCCACCCTGGAGGATGGTATTGCACTTAGAAAATGGGTTGCTTATCAAATTGTAAATAAAATGTTTTGGGGAAAAAAAAGAAATGCAATATAATAGAAAAGTATGTTTATTATAAAAGAGTTCCTCAACTGCCACAGTTACCAGTAGAGGGCACTGCTGTTGGATCCTATCAGTTTTGTTACTGTGGTCATCGTCCCCCCCCCCCACCACCATTAGAGTGGTGGTTATTGATGCTTAGATGTCACAAGACAGAGCGGCTGATGGCTTTCAAATGTTAAATTCCTGCCTGCATCCGGTTTCACCACCATAGCAGTATGGTCTTCGAGTGGTACTTGCAAGCAGCAGACCAGTCAGCAGACTGAGCGCGATCACAACCATAGAGCGATCATGGTCTGAAATTAGGTACGGTAATACTTTTTAGTTACAAGTGTAATCTGTGTTTTTTTAGAACCTGCCTGTCCCTGATACCATTTACAAGATGCAATCATAAGCGAGTGGAGAAGAGTGGGCTGCAGAGCTCGCTCGACTATGAGAACACTGCCATTTTCTTCACTTTATCTCCCACAGGCTGCCAGTTTGCAGCATTTAAAGGTGATGGGAAACAGTTTTTAGACATGTAGATGCCCTCTAGTTGTTCTTTTATTGGCTCCCCACTACTCTGATATGTTTTTGACCTTTTTTTGTTAAATGAATAATCTATCTTTTCTTGCCCTGAGTCCTTCTGTGTTCAGCAGTTGTTGATCTCTGTTTTCAAAGTGCCTGAACATTCTATGACATCAGAAACACCCATTCCAGGCCATTCCGATGAATGGCATGGAATCGGAGTTTGTGATGTCATAGAATGTCTTAGAAGTATGAAAATAAAGAGCAGTAGCTGGTGAGGAGAATGGAATTCAATGTGCATCTGAAGGTCCCCCAAAGCTAGATTATTTATTTATCAAAAAATCATAAAACACAGCAGAATACATAACTGGCATGGAAAGGAAGATGGAAGGGCAATTAACTATGTAATAATCATTTTCTATCTCCTTTAAGAAGGCAGGTGGGTGGTCGGATAAGGAGGGACCCAGTAGTGTTGAGAGCTAAGAATGCTCCGTAGCAGCACTAAATCATGTCTTAAACAGATTTGTTTTCTTTCTGACAGTTAGTGGCATTTCATTATTACATCAGGTATTTTATGGAGTTGTGCAAGGGGGCCATGTTTCTCTCAGTAAGCAAGAGCACAAAATGGCAAAAAGGATTTTTGAAAATTCTGTGCGGGCAGGGGTATTTTGACTGTTGGTCATGTAAACAGGTAGCTGCCAGTGGGTCATGTTTTTAGATGGGCAGTGCTGTGCAATAAGTTCAAACCTTGGCAAGCCCCTTAGCAAATACGAATCCAGAACATTTTTTATCCATTTTCTAAATGAGGTGGAAGATGTGTCTGTGGGGTGCTATTTCAGACGTTATAGCTTGTAAGTGAGCCTTTCAGTGCCTTACAGTCCTCAAGGTCCAGTCAAATTCAAAATGCTAATTTACATATATTGTCTTCTCATGATGCAGTGCGTAGGTGATCCACGCAACTTTATGCTTCTTTAAAACTTGGGTTTAGTGCCTGTATACCTTTTTTCATGTTGGCATTTTTCCTCCACGCCACCCTGCTTGTCCCCTTCTGCCAGTAACCTCCAGCCCCATCTCCTGCCTTCTCTGGGCTTACTTCACCACTTACTCAGGGCCAACTTCTGGTTGGTAAGTGCCACAGTTGCTTGTGTGGGGTCTTCGAGGCAGACAGCTGGCCGAAGGGTTTTCATGTCTTTTGTAGGCCCTGAAGGCCACCAGCATGCAATGATGCATGCACATGCATGATTGCAGAGGTGCACACACACAAATGCTATTGACACCCACAGGCAGGCTCTGCCCAAGTGTATGTGTGTGTGTGTGTGTGTGTGTTCCTGCTTGTGCTGCCACCAGGCTTCCACTAGTTGGCAGGCAGCAGGGTGCAGTTTTATCCCTCCGAGAGAGCAGCCACCTATGGGAAACTCAGTTCTCCCTCCCTGGCCAGGCCCCAAGCAATCAAAGCTCATCCATGAACCTGCGCCACCAGCATAGTGAACGGTAGCACTATCATTGTGCTTACAGGGTGACCTGCCAACATATTTTTCAAATCTTTCTTCCTTTCTTTCTTTCTTTCTTACAAAACAAAAATGACTTGTACAGAAAAAGAACATGGGATAAGCAAATATAACACAAGAGTACTGGGATTCTGGAATCTGTCCCTTTCCCACTTACCATGTTGCAAACTAAGTTATCTTGTGCTGCTTCTTCAGAACTGAAAGGGAAAATGCTCTGTTGTAGCAAGGCGAATGGTCCTGCCTTCTGTCTTTTTGCACTTAATGGTTTCTCATTTCACATTTTCACGGATACCTTGCCATTGACTAAATGAAATGCATACTGTAACATGCTTAAAAACATGACTCCAATTGAAAGGGAAATGTTAACTTGGAAGGCTTTGAATCCAAGTCAATATCTTTGACATACTGTTACTCTTCACCTTGTATTTTCTCTGTGTATTTAATGTGTTTTATATTCACGTATTTTATTTTGTATTGACACTATTTCAGTTACTCTACACCTATTAGTTTATTTACACAGTGTTCTTCACCTTTTAATATTGATAAAGTATTGCTCTGTGCATTGTTACTTCCTACTTCCCTTTGCCCTTAAGACACTTCTGGAAATAAGCTGGTATTGGCTTTGTACGTCCTGCCTGGAAAAAAAAAACATTTGAAATAACAAAACACATATAAAGACAGTCCATTTTCATGACTGACATTACCTTGACCAAGCAATTAAGCAACAGATATGTTCTATTTTCAATCAATGCTAAGACAATGTGGGTAATCTGTCTTTCCATTACCAAACGAGCAGATGATGTGAAGCAATCAGCTGTGTAAAATCTCACATTGATTTCTGTCATCATGCCAACTTTCAGCATTCACGGGTTTCCAGAGAGCAAGGCTACCATGACATGCAGAGAGCATTCTATGGCCCCTTCCTGAGTGGACACTATTATAAGCAGGACTGGTCCTCCAAAAGGAGAGCCATTGATTAGTTAGCTAGGCAGGCTTTGGTGCTTCCTTATTTGCTGTTATGCACATCATCCTGACCCAGTGATTGACAGCTCTAGGATTATTACTCGTAACATAGTTGTAGACATAGAGTGGATAAGTGTAGTACCAAAGTTCAAGTGAAAAGGGATCACTGCTTGTGCTGGTAACATTAAAGAAATACTCATATCAGCCAGAAAGTTAAAGGTTTATGTCTCCTAAAGGTGCATGCAGTCATAGTTTTATATTAACAAAATGGCATCGAAAAATAAATATACCTGATTGGTTAAGATCCACTTCATGTACTGGCATTGATTTCACATTGATGTGCATATACATTTCTGATCACTTTTTTTAATAGCCATAAAAGCTTATTTAGTAAAAATTTGTAAGCCATTTTATATTCAAAATGGCCCACTCCAGTGTGTGTGTGTGTGTGTGTGTGTGATGCTAAATTGATGCACTTTCAAGGAGTGCAAGAGCATTCAGTGTAACGCTTCATGCTTCATTACCCGTACAGTAGGGTGTACATCCATTTAGTATGACTGTTCCAACTGTGTTGGAAGGCACTGTCTATCCTTTAATGTAAAGAGTAGTGTCTATAAAGCAGACAAGAAAGCCACAAACTAGATGGTTTGGCATACTGCATAGCAAGAATTATTAGTGCTGTAGAAATGGAGATCATTTCATTACCCAAAGCAAGATTCTCTGTAGCCTGGAAATCCAGTTATAACCCAGATAAAGAATAAAACCCAGCTCTGATTGGCAATCTTCTTTTACAGGACAGATGTATTTTTAAAGAAAACACAACATGAAAATCCAATATAAATAAATTAAAATCAGTTTGTCCAACATCAGTCTTTGAAACTACATACAAGTTAAAGACTAGTACAATATAGAATAGTGAAAAGCATGGCAGAATTTCATATGGCTTCTCCATTTACTGTGAAGCAGATCTAGCTTAATACATAGATATTTTGTACTTTTACGTAGTTAATAATATGACAGGGCATATTACCTACATTTAGAGATTTCATACTGTCATTGCAGAAAGTGACACAATAGTGTAAGCTCACACTTGTCACAATTATCACAACAGCTTCTAAAACTCACATTGTGCTAATATCTATAAATATCTGTCAACTACTGTTATACAAATCTATATTTAGGCCAAAGTGAGAAAACATCAATTCTAGTTTTTTTTTTAGTTTATGAATACAACATATTGTAGCTCTAGTCTGAACATCTGACCACTAACTGCTGTCTCCAGTCAAGTATTCCAGGTGCCAGTTCATTGATGCAATTCTGAGTCAGTCTTCGACTCAACATTAGGTGGTAGCTCTCTCACCTCTAGGCCATTCCAGAAGTGTGTGGTTTTAAATCCTTCACCAGTGACTTAGGCTCATACTACATGCATTTACTTCACTATTTTACAAGGAGGTGTCACTGTTTTGGAGGTGCAATGCTTTTTGGATGTGATGCTAAACTAAGGTCCCTTCAGTCTGGCAGTCCTTTAGAGGTGGAGATAAAGATCCCATGACATGGTTGAAGTTGTCTTGGGATAGTGCCTGGTATCCTGGCCAACATTTATTCGCTCATCGAAAGGGACTGTAATGAACTTGTCCATGGCTATGTCTAGGATGGTGCTCAGTGTATGATTGCTCTCCTGGCTTTTATACAGTCATGAAACTACCAGTATATAATGTGCAGTAGTGCTTTATAAAGCAGTTTCAGATACCATTTATGAGAAATGAGTATATAAAGCCAAGTTATATCCCATCCCATCCTTTAGTCTGGCAGTCCTTGCAAAACATTTTACAGTCCCATCCCATCCCACCCTATCCTGCCCTGCCCTACGTAAGTTAGTCTGGCCGTTCTTATAAAATATTTTACAGTCCCACCCATCCCATCCCATCTAAGTTAATCTGGCAGTACTTGCTAAATGTTTTACAGTCCCATCCCATCCCACTCTATCAGTCCCATCCCATCCTATCCTATGTGTTAGTCTGGCAGTGTTTGAAAAAAAATTTTACAGTCCCATCCCATCCCATCCTATATAAGTTAGTCTGGCAGTGCTTGCAATACATTTTACAATCCCATCCCATCCCACCCCATCCTACATCAATTAGTCTGGCAGTGTTTGCAAAACATTTTACAGTCTCATCCCATCCCATCCCACTCTACAAAAGTTAGTCTAGCAGTGCTTGCAAAACATTTTACAATGTCCTGGCTACATGTTCTCATTATACCATGTCACATTTGGTTAGATACCTGCAGAGTTTGTTTTATGCAAAATTAAATTAGCCTCAACTGGAATACAGCAGTACCATTGGAGTGCCCCATATCCCACAATCTCCTGCTTCTACACAGCAGTGGACCTACTCCTGTGTTGACCCAGGCTTATTATTGGAAATCCTATGCCTATTCCAGCTCTACTCTTGGACAGTGCCCTGTTCCCACAGAGACATGGCAGGCAGACACTTAAGATGCTGTCAGGTGTGGTGTGGCATCAAAGTTTGTATTTGCTTGGGAAGGCAATGCACAGCTCAAGCATTTGTGTGTCTGACTGCAGAGTTGGTCCCTAGAAAGAATGTTCTAGATTTGCTCTTGTCAAAGTCACCAACACCAAGATCTGCAATAGGGTAGACAGGCCAGGAGGGGTGGAGAAAATTAGAAGTAATCTAACAAAGCTGGAAGAATGGTCCAGAGCGTGGCAGCTGAGATTTAATGCCAAAAAGTGCAAAATCATGCACCTGGGGTACAGAAACCGAGGGGAGGAGTACATGATGGGGGGAGTGTTGTTAAAGGCCACACAGCAGGAAAGAGATTTAAGGATGATCACATCTGATGACCAAAATGTGGCCAAGCAGTGTGCCAGGGCAGTGGAGAGAGCCAATGGGAGGCTGGGGTGCATAGGGAGAGGTATCACCAGCAGAAGGAAGGAGGAGGCTATGCCACTGTACAGGTCATTGGTGAGGCCTCATTTGGAGTATTGCATCCAGTTTTGGAGGGCCGCATCTCCAAAAGGACATAGACAAGGTGGAGGCAGTTCAGAGAAGGGCAACAAAAATGGTGCAGGGCCTACACTAGAGATCATATGAGGAGAGATTGGAGGAACTCAATATGTATACCATGGAGGTGAGGACAGAGAGAGGTGACATGACTGAGACTTTCAAGTACCTAAAGGGATTAAATAAGGTACAGGAGGGCAGCATCTTCCAGATGAAAAAGTGCTTCAGACATGACATGAGACTGGAAGGGGGTAGACTAAGGGGCAATGTGAGAAAGTACTTCTTCATGGAAAAGATGGTGGAGGCATGGAACAGCCTCCCAGCAGAGGTGGTGGGAGCAAAATTGGTAAGGGAATTTAAAACTACATGTGATGGACATAAGGGGACCCTGGTGGTTCATAGGAGGCGACGAGACTGGAGATCAAGTAGAATTGGAGGCTTTTGGGATGGGGGAGAAAGGGGCAGACTGGATGGGCTTGGCGGTCCTTATCTGCCATCAAATTTTATGTTTCTATGTTTAATGACGCATACGTCATTTAGGTGCGGTAAAGTAAGCAATGTGTCCCTAATGCATCAAAATGTTGGAAAACCACATGCAAACATGTTGGCGCATTTGCAGTGATGCAGCTGTGGCAGAACACCTTCCACAAGTCCTGCATCCACAGTTTTGAAAATCTGGGCCCACATCTTAACCTCAGTCTTCAGCACCAGATCCTTGCACAGCCCAGAGAGAAACCCAGAAAAAAACAGTGTTTGTAAAGATGTGGTAGGTGACTCCACACCTTTTAATCAAGTACCGAAATTGTCCAATTTTGTGACTGGATGGACAAATCTGAAGACCGATTCAAGGTGTGTGTGTTTAACAACTGCCACGTCAGTGGGTAGAGTATGGTGCTACATAAGTTGGAGGAACAGTAACTACTCATAAATATTATCTGGTTGAGCCTGCCATAACTACTGTATAATACTCCCTTACCTCTAACCCCTTCAGCACCCTACTTACCTTACAGGTCAAACAGAGGGGTTAGAGTGTTTTAAAGTGTGACTGCAGGTTTGCTGACCTTCCAGAGCAGTATTCTGATACAAGTCTCAGAATTCCACACTGTATCATCGTGGGGGAAGAGTGCTTCACATATGTGAGATGCTCTGCTCTTAGGTAAGAAGGCTTGGGTTTGGGAATACCACCAGGAAAATATTTTATCAAATATCCATATTCAGGGTATTTATTATTCTGCCCAAAGTGATTTTTAATCATCAAGGCCACTGATTTACAGTGATTAAAGTAAGGAAATTCCATTTTCAAGACTTGTAAATTCCAGGAATTTCCCCAGTGATTGTAAGTCTAACTTGGATTTTAACAGGATTCTACAGTCATTCTGCAAGTATGTGTATAAATAATCAGAATGAAAGAAGGCTTAATATACAGAGCATTAACTGAAGCAAATAGAAAAAAAATATAGGTTTTGTAGATTTACTGATTTGGTAGAAAATACCAAATTCTGTGAAATTCTTTGTTTTTACTGGTGTACAGGCAGTCTAAATTCTGGAATTTTACCAGGTTTTCCTGTAAAACCCAAAAACCAGGGCCGGGCCGGTGACACTGAGGGCTGAGGCACTGGATGCCTTACCTTGCTGCATGCTGGAGACCCGGATTCGGAAACAAGACCGGGCCATTGGAGGTAGGCAATGGGAGCTGGATGGAGCTGCCGACAGGCAAGCTCTCCTCTCCTCTCCAGGGAGGTGTATGGGATTCCTCCGGCTGATGGCTGCCATCTGGTGGAGGCTGGAGACAGCATGGGCCTAGGAGGAGCCAGGCACTAGGCCAATGGTGTGGGAGGAAAGGGTCTGTTACCTGGGCCGTGGGACTAATGCGTGCCTCCACACACATGCGTACCCACTCCTGGGGCCCCTGGGTGTAAAATGGAGGAGAAAAATCTCCGGCGGTGGCAGGATGGTGACCGACTCCCTGCAGGCCACTCCTGGGCCTGGCGTTAGGTAAGTCTCGGTAATCCCGGGTGACAGGATGGGGGGGGGGGTTGGTCCGAATGGTGCTATCCGGGGAAGTGGTAAAAAGTATTACATGGTAAATAAAAAAAAAAACAGTGGCCTTGATAATCATTCATTGCCTTCCATTTGTATTTATGTTCTGTATCACCTTCATGCAAGCATCTCAAAGTGCTTTACGGTCAACATTCAGCTCCAAGCCAAACTGTCACTGTGTTGAAACTACCACTATGGTGGAACCATACTGTGCCAGCACACTACTCAACAGCAGTGGGTTTGCACCAACCCTCCGTCCATCATCTCCCATTCAAAGCCCACCTCTTGATTCTCCCATACATCAAAATGAATATCTGACCTTTTGCCAACACCTCCCCCTCACAGCACTATCCTTTTGAATCCCCTCTCCCTGACATGACACTTGGGCCACATATGATGCAGGGGCAATTACACTTTTAAGTGTCTTTAACCCCAGCCCTGATGGGCATACTGTGATATATATGACATCCTGCCAGTCTCCACACGACACTGTCCTTTAACACATCCACCAATTTACCCAACCCTCCCCCAGTATTTTATGGGCCAAATTCTCAGTGTTGGGAGTTTTCAGCCTCAACTTAATCCATGATGGGCTGGACAACTGTGCAAATCCGGGTAGCTCCCACACTCCCTGTCACTGCAGTGCAGTCGCAGGCGGTTTCTGAAGCACATGGGGAGGCCTGAATGATGCAAGACAGACTGTAATAGAGAATGCTAGAGATGCCCCATTCTGTTTTAAAGGAAGGTCATGGAAGCAAATTTCCACAATTTTAGGGGAAAAAGTGCAGTGTTTATCTGCTTTTGCTGTGCAGTGTATCTGAAATCAAAGTAGCATGGAGGTAACATAACACCTGAGCAGTGCTTAGAATTACTGTACCAATGGCTGAAAAAACAGAGTACTGTGAACATTTCAGAGTTTAACAAACAAAGTCAAATGGACCAAGCTGGAGTTTTTTTCTCTATTGGGATAACTTCACTCTGTGTTTAGCAGGGGTTTTCTCGGGGTGTAACCCCTTTAAAACCTCCAGGACTGGTTCCCCTACTGCCAGCTGAAAGGTATGGATGAGAATCAACTTTTAATATGATATCTCTCTCAGGAAAATTCCTTTCCTTGGCAGAGCAGGTTCGGTATCATCAGTTCCATAAGAAGCTCCTTATGAAAATGTGATGTACACTGCCTCTTTAAAAGGACACTGTCGCCCCTTTTTGTATCATAGCATTTCTAGTGGAAAGCCCACATTTTATGACTGCTGAGTTTCATTAAAATTCATTGATGTTGATGGTTGTTTTAATATGCTTCCTTTCTTAGTAGAATTGAAATGCATGCTAATGATTTATAGTATATGGTAAGGGCTTATTGTGACTAGAAAGCCGTGGCTTTCAAAATCTTGTAGGACAGTTCAAAGGTCAAAAAAGTTGTTGTACTATCGCTCTGATGTCACATTGATAGTACAACAACTTTTTTGCCTTGCCCTGCCACCTGATTGGCTCATTGAACAACGCTGTGAGGACAGAAAAAACTGTACAACATGGCGGCTTGACTTAGCGAGTGCTGGTTGGAGGAGCCTCCTCGTTTTGACACGGAGAGCCTCACAAGGCTCCGTGTCACAAAAGTGAATCGCAGTCATTTTGTGTTTTAGTTTTTTTTAAAACTAAATGGGCGATGAGCTGGCGGGATGGGGTGAAGACGAACTAAGTCCGAGCGAGACAAACGGGAGAGAGCCGGAGCGGGAGCAGCAAGACATAACTAAGGGAAAAAAGGGAAAAAAAAAAAAACAAGCCAGGAACCATATACTATATAAAACAGTGGATGGTTAACCATCACAACTATGCTAATGTTTTTCATCTGGGTTGTTTGAAGACATATGGAGACCTCGAGCCGGCTCGAGGTCTCTATGATGTCATCAACAACCTCGATGGAAACACAGCTTGGTTGTGGATGTTCACCCATCCACTATTCTATATATTATACCCACCCTTGTTTAATTTCTTGATCTACTCTTATTACACACTTCCTGACTGTTAGGAACACCCTCAAACACTGCAACCACTCATGATCCAGTAGTCTCCTCTCACTCCTTTGTATCATTGGTGACTATACTGTATTGTGGGTGTTTCCAAGTTCAGGAAAGATGCAGTTGGAGGAGTTGATAAAGGAATGTAAACAAACATGTTTTCGTGTGGTAACACCAGTGTGATGGGTAGTCTGTTTTTCACTTTTAAAAAGGAAAATAAAAGCATCAAAATCAAACTCTGTCTATAACAGCAACCTCTTCAGAGTGTGACTAACTATTTAATGTGTTTTTAAAACCTGAGACACTTTGTGGCCTAATGGTGTTGACAGTGTCCCTTTAATTCCTGATACTGGATTTGCATTTGAACTACAAAGGTTTTGTCACTGAAGACAAGTTTGGACTCCATACCTTCTCTACTAAGGATGTGAAAACCTTTTAGAACTATATTTAGAAGTATTGCAAATTAGAACCTAACAAGCATTTGTCAATGCTGAATGTTGATTGCTTTGGTCTGTTGAGCTCGCTCACTGGCCCTGTGTCACTCGCTCAGTCTGTGTCTCCCGGTGATGCAGGCTGCTCTTTTGTACTGGGCTCCTGCCTGCATTGGCACCTTGTTCTGGCCACTAAGAAATCCGCAGCTGTCCCGACAGAGCTCCGTTGAGGTGGCTCAATCCCCCTCTCTCACTTGCTCATTCTGTTTCTCCTGGCACTGTAGGCTGCCCTTTTGTACTGGGTTCCTGCCTCTGTTGGTGGCTTTTTCTGCCCACAAAGAAATATGTAGTAGTCCCAACACAGGTCTGTTGAGCCTGCTGACCCCCCTCTCACTCACTCATTCTGCTTCTGCTGGCGCTGCAGGTTGGCCTTTTGTACTGGGCTCCTGCCTGCATTTGCACCTTTTTCTGCCCACAAAGAAATCCACAGCTGTCTCGACAGAGCTCCATTGAGGTCGCTCACTCCCCCCTGTGTCACTCACTCATTCTGTTTCTCGTGGCGCTGCAGGCTGCTCTTTTGTACTGGGCTCCTGCCTCTGTTGGTGCCTTTTTCTGCCCACAAAGAAACCTGCAGCAGTCCTGACAAAGCTCTGTTGAGCTTGCTTATTCCTCTTCTGTCACTCGCTCAGTCCATTTCTGCCAGCTCTGCAGGCTGCCCTTTTCTATCGGGCTCCTGCCTGCATTGCTGCCTTCTTCTGCCCACAAAAAAATTTGCTGCAGTTACAATAGAGCTCTATTGAGCTCGCTCAGTCCTCCTCTCTCACTCATTCATTCTGGTTTCCCCACCACTGCAGGTTTCCCTTTTGTACTGGGCCCCTGCGTGCATTGCTGCCTTTTTCTGCCCACAAACAAATCTGCAGCAGTTCCAACAGAGCTCCATTGAGTTCACTCACTCCCCCTCCCTCACTTGCTCTGTCTGTGTCTCCTGCCACTGCAGGCTGCCCTTTTGTACTGGGCTCCTGCCTGCATTGGCGGCTTATTCTGGCCACAAAGAAATCTGAAGCAGTCCTGACACAGCTCCATTGAGCTCTCTCACTCACTCATTCCGTTTTGGCCCGTGCTGCAAGCTGGCCTGTTGTACTGGGCTCCTGCCTGCGTTGCCACATTTTCTGCCCATACAGAAATCTGCAGCAGTCACAATAGAGCTCCGATGAGCTCGTTCACTACCGCTCTGTCACTCAGGCATTCTGTTTCTCTTGGCGCTGCAGGCTGCGCTTGTGTACGGGGCTCCTGGCTGTGTTGGCACCTTTGTCTGTCCATAAACAAATCTGCAGCTGTCCCGACAGAGCTCCGTTGAGATCGCTCAGTCTCCCTCTCTCATGCGCTCATTCTGTTTGTCCTGGCACTGCAAGCGGCCCTTTTGTACAGGACTTCTGCCTGCATTAGTGCCTTTTTCTGCCCACAAAGAAATCTGCAGCAGCCCTGATAAAGCTCCGTTGAGCTCACTTCGTCCCCCTGTCTCACTGGCTCATACTGTTTCTCCCACCACTGCAGACTGGCCTTTTGTACTGGGCCCCTGCCTGCATTGATGCCTTTTTCTGCCCACAAAGAAATACACAGCAGTCCTGACAGCACTCCGGTGAGTTTGCTCACTCCCCCTCCATCACTCGCTCTCTTGTTCTGTTTCTCCCAGTGCTGCAGGCTGCCCTTTTGTACTGGGCTTTTGTGTTGGGCCCTTTCTCTGCCCACAAACAAATCTGCAGCAGACCTGACAGAGCTCAGTTGAGCTCAGTCACTTCCCCCTCACTCGTTCGATCTTAATGTGTCCCAAACAGTGATTTCACAGCGACACGGCTTATTCTGCGGCAGGAGTACAAAAGATATTTTAGCCAGGATGTGAAAATGGCAGCTGTACTGTTCATAAGGAGGTGTGGAAAAATGCCACTGTTGAAAATGTGGCGTGAAAATATTACAAAGTTGCAAAGTTACAAGGGTGCTTGGAAACAGTTCAACGCACGCTTGTAACAGAGTCATGTTATGGAGTTTCATCACCAAATTTTCAACATAGGCATTTTAGGACCTCTGCTCATGAACAGTGCCACTGTCATTTTCTTAATATGTCACGAACAGTGATTTCCCACAGCGACCATGTTATTCTGCGCCGAACTGTGAAAACACATACCGGTCAGATGTGAAAATGACAGCTGTACTGCTCATATGAGGTGGAAAAATTCCACTGGTGAAAATCATGCGGATAATATTACAAATCTGCGAAGTTACAAGGGTGTGTGGAAAGTGTTTCTTTGTTTTTACTGGTGTACAGGCATTCTAAATTCTGGAATTTTACCAGGTTTTCCTGTAAAAACCAAAAACCAGGGCCGGGCCGGTGACACTGAGGGCTGAGGCTCTGGACGCCTTACCTTGCGGCGTGCCGGAGACCCGGGTTCGGGAAACAAGTCATTCAATGGGCTATCATCACCAAATTTTCAACATAGGCATTTTAGGACCTCTACTCATGAACAGTATCACTGTCATTTTCTTAATCTGTCCCGAACAGTGATTTCCCACAATGACTGCTCTATTCTGTTCTGGAAGTGCAAAAACACATTTTGGCCAGGATGGGAAAAATGGCAGCTGTACTGTTCATAAATAGGTGTGGGAAAATGGCAATGTTGGAAATCTGAGTGAAAATATTATAAATTCGCAGTTACAAGCGTGGATGCAAACTGCGCAACGCATGCTTGTAACACAGTCATTTTATGGAGTATCGTTATACTCATGAAGAGTGTCATTGTCATTTTTTAATCTGTCCCGAACACTGATTTTTCCCACAGTGACCGTGCTATTCTGGGCCAGAAGTGTGAAAACACATTTCCACCAAGATGTGAAAAATGACAGCTGTACTGCTCACAAGAAGGTGTGACAAAATGCCAGTGTTGAAAATCTGGTGTGAAAATATTGCAAATTCACAAAGTTACGAGCGTGCGTAGCAACTGCACAGCGCACGATCGTAAAGGAGTCATTTTTTTTATTTTTTCCACCAAATTTGCAACATAGGCTTTTTGAGAGCCCACCTCATGAACACTAGCACTGTCATTTCGCTCATCGCCTCGAAAGGTGATTCCGCTGCAGTGACTGTAAAATCACCTTTGGGGCCAATTAATGCCATGACAGTTCAAGAATTCACGAGGAGGGGTCCCAAAACCCTATGTTGAAAATTTGGTGAAAAATTTCAAATGGCTGAGATATGCACTAAAGTTGAAAACCCTATTTATTACATTATACAGCTTACCGGCATTTCCTCAGTTCAAGGGTCGGCTTTGAAGAGTGCAGACTTGTTCCCTGGTCCACTCAAGATCATTGCACCAAGCCCTGGAGGTAAGTATGGGATGAGGGGGTATGGGAGGCAGGGTGCAGGGGGTGTGTGTGGGTTATGGGTGGGGGCAGGGCGAATATTGAGGGATAGTTTCCTTTTTTCAGGAGAAAAAAAAGACATCAAGGGACCATTATTTCCATCACAGGGGGCATCTGGCATGCTGGGTGGGCTCTCAGTACAGCAGAGGCTTTCATTTTGGGTGGCAGCAGTAGCCAATGGGGGATTGGGCACCCCTGTCGGCAAACAAGGGGGGAGTATCATTATGCCGATGGGGATTGGGCACCCCGTTGGCAGGAATAAAAGAGGGGGGAGGTTACAGAATGCAGATGGGGAGTGGGCTCCCTCGTCGGCAACAACAGAAACATGGGGGCACCAAAGCCGATGGGGATTAGGGACCCCGTCGACAAGTAAACACGGTGGAAGGGGGTTATATTGTTTGTGAACATAGTGGCAAGCCGCCATGTTCACAAACAATATCAGGGGTTTTATATCCCTCCCTGCATTTATGGGTCGCTCCCTCACTGCAGTGGATGGCTGACGCTGCCATGACGAGGCAGCCCCTGATTTCAGCGGCTGATTTGTCTGAAGTTGGTGTCTACGTTCCAAACTGCTGTCACCAGCAGTCTGCAATGGCACTGGGGGAAGCGGGACAAGTCTTTGCAGGCTGTGGGGGCATTGGCCACAACAGTGCCATGCCTCCACAACCTGCTTCTGAGCAAGCTGCCTCAATATGTTTCTTGCGCTGCGCGCAATCAACATAAAAATGTATTGTATTCAAATGAGTAATTGACTGACATTTGCATATGGAGCATTTGCTAGTTAGAGTGCATGCAAAATGTAATCATTTGCATTTTAAAGCAGTAGACTTTTTTTAGAGGGTGTCTTCTTTCATCCAAATGTAGGAACCATTTAGGTTCTGGATGGTTCTTTTTCCTGCATGTTGTGCCTGTCCACAACACCTGCCGATTGCTTATACTGTATAGTTACCTGATAATAGTCTCGACATGGCACCTCAGTTTGGCATTAAAAAACACTTTCCTCACACAATATTGGAAAGCAAAGCTGCACACAAAGGGCTGCATTGAATGCAAATACAGGCCGACTCACAACTTGCATCTTACGTGGCAAATAATTACAAAGGTCCTTCACATTCTTGTTGTCTTTTAGTATCTTTCCAAAGTTTATCCATTTAATTGCCTCCTTCTTTACACCAAAGTGAGGCAATTCAAGTGTGATAGTCAACCATCCAAAACAATCCAGAAAGGAAGAGCCCAAGTGTGAAACTGAAATAAGACTTCTTCACTAAAAACCTAGACTGACCCAAGCATCTTGCACAAAGTTCAAATAGGTCAGGTCTTAAGTGGCTTGGGGAATTTATATTTGTTTCAACCACAGCTATTTACATATATTTCAATCCTCATCTGTGTCTCATATGGCTGTATCCATCACTGCTACTATGTCCTGATATTTCTGGGACTTCCCCTAGAGAAATGTCCTGCCTGCATGCAGTACCACTGTATGGCCACCAGAGACATTTCTTTTAGAAATATTGTGAAATATCCAGACAACAGGATGGCTACAAGTGCAACACTGCAGAATATTAAATAAATAAATTACTTATGAGGCAAATTTATGCTATACTGTGACATTCCTCTTTGTGCAGTGTGTGGCTAGCACATGTTGCAAGAAATGAAAAATGCAAATGATCCATTCATCATTTTACGAAGGCTTAAATAAAATGTGGGAAGGTTGTGGAGGTAGTAGCACATCCCTTTGCATACCATGCTTCAAAGGGGGGAAGTCAATGTTTATCTAGCAAACATGCGTGTTGCTCTGAATGGATTCATAAAGCAGAAATGAAAGTTGTGCACAATCCAAGCCAAAGATAATATACACTTTCCCCAGTGCATCATAGTTCTCCTCAAGGAGTTTCAGATTTCTATTTTCATCTCTCTTTGTCTTGATAGTGTTTCAGCTCTCCAAGTACCTAGGCACAGAGAAAAGAAAACACAATTTTTACTCATCAGATACTGCAGACTGTTCAGCTGAAACTGAAGCAGAGTACAAGCTACTGGCTGTGTCACCCATGTAGGTATCTTTGCTTAAAACAGCATCTTTGCTTGGACTTTTATTACTAACACTGTGTCCATATTGGCTTGCAGTGGTGACCAGTGACCCTCACCAACACCTGAGGCTACCACTACCTGTTCAAAAAATGTTTAGGAATCAATGAAAAAAATGTTTCTTTTAATACTTATCAGGTTCCACTTTGTCAGGACATGTAGAGACATATCCCTGTGACCTACAGAAATGCATTAACTTCACTGAACTAAATGGACTTGGTGGTATTTCTTTAATATAACATGTTCCATTAGTGGGATCTTGATATGTGGCACTAATGTGTATCATGATTTGCAGATACACTACTGTACTGCTGGCTTCTGATTCCTTCATCTGCAGGTACTAGGCAAATAAAAGTGGTTCCACAATCTAGTCGACTTCCTTGGAACATCTGTCATACCTTTGAAGTATTAGATGAAGACAGCGATAGTACCCAGGGATGGGAGAACAGTGAATAAAAACCTTTGATTCTGTAGGCTCTTAAAGAAACTGGGGGATCTGGGACTGGAGAAAAGGCTGACTAGGTGGATAGGCAACTGGTTGGGGGGGAAGGTTGGTGGTAAATTGAATGGAATCAAAGTTAACAGAGTCACTAGTATGGTGCTGTAGGGTTTGGTCCAACAGTAGGGCCTGTTTTGTAAACATGTTCATTAGTGACCTAGGGAAAGGTATGCAGAGTAAGATGCATGTGACACAAATCTCTTTCCATAAGACACAAATCTGTGTGGCAGGGTGGATAGTGAGGAGAGTGTCAGGGATATGATGACAGCCCGGGAAAGGCTGCAGAATGGTTCCCAAACTGTAGTTGTGCAAGGTAGAGCATTGGCAGGAGGAATCCACACATAGTATTGGATAGAAAGGGTGAGGATAACAGTGGAGGAAAGAGAGATCTCAGGGTTATTACCAGCAATAGTCTAAACATTTCAGGGCAATGCAACAGTGCATACAGCAAGGCAAATAGAATACTGTGGTGCATATGTAGGGGCTTTGACAGCAGGAAGAAAGAGGTGATCTTGCCCCTGTACAGGACCCTGTTGAGGCCTCATCTGGAATATTGTGCCCAGGTCTGGAACCCACACCTAAAGAAGGATAGAGACAGGTTGGAAACAGTGCAGCAGAAGGCCACCAGTACAACCCAGGGGCAACAAGGGCAGATTTACAAGGAATGGCTGAAAGACCTCAACAGCATAATGAATTACTTAATGTCTCAGTTCATGTGCTGCTACTATCCAACTATATGATGCCTAATGACAACTCGCTAATGTATTGTGTCTCAAAATGGCTGCCTACTTTTTATTTCTGGAGATAACATGTAGTGTAATCCTTTTATCTATGTAATCTGCTGCTTGACTGGGTCTTGTCTCAGACTGCACACTGTACATTTCCATCTCATTTAACTGCTAAACTGCATCCTTGGGTTCTACTATGCTTACAAATTGCTACCTAATTAATTACTGGTAGTCAACTGTGTGTTGGCAAACATGTAAATATGTAAATACTTCTATTATTCAATACCAATAAGTCAAATGACAATATGGAAATTAATGTATAAACTGTCTGATGTTTTTTGATACCCTTCTACTGAAAATGTAATTAAGAATATAATTAAGGAAAATGAAAATACAGTATTAAAAATGTATAACAATTATAAATTTACTAAAATATGATATTTATGTATTAATAGCGCCCCAGATGAAGCCTTATCTGGGTGAAACATTGGGACCTATCATACAGATTTTGAAAAAAGAAAAATAAAGAAAAATGTAATACTGAATTTCTGTGATGAGCTTTTTGCTAGAGCAGCCTTACTAACTTTTGCTTTGACATTTCCACACCGAAACAAGGCATCCTCCATGACTAAAGTTATTTGAAAGATTATTCTGTGATTTACCTTGGGTAACCCCCCCCAGAAAAGTGCTGCCTACTCATTCTGCAATTGTTCTACTTCATGCCTCTACACTGTGACAGTGCCCTGCTATATGGCTTGGGTTGTCCATGAAGAAAAAATTACTTACCATAGTAATATTGTTTCTTCCGGTGAATCCCTCAGTATGTGTGACTATTGCAGTGTTGCCAGCTGGGTTCAGCTACCCCCAGAGACAGAACATATGCTAATGATGACTGGACTTTAGCCAGTCAACTTGCAGTTAGAGACTGCTGCCTGTAGGTGCTGCTGCTAGTGAGTCAGATTCATTTTGAAGCTGTGGGGCAAAAGGCCCCCAATTCCTAACCCTATTCTAGAATTATTAAAAAGAATGAAGAAAAAGAACCAATAGGAAAAAATTAAACCACCCATAGGCAAAATATATACATCATGCTTAACTGTGACACATCACACAGGTTATGGCCCTCCAGTAAGAAATGTGGCCTGTGATAAGGACTGTAGAACTGTTACAGTAAGGTTATGTGGGGAGGGTGGGTGGGAGGTCAAGCATACTGAGGATCCCTGAAAGAAACAATATTGCTGTAGTAATTTTTTCTTCTCACCCCATGAATCCCTCCGTATGCTTGACTACTGCAGACTACAAAGCAGTGTAGGTGAGAGGAGGGAACAGAACCTACTTAGAGAAAAGGTTCTGCAGGACTACATTGCCAAATCTGACATCTTATCTGGACTATACATCTAAGCAGTAGTGCTTTGCAAAAGTATGTACAGTCTTCCAAGTAGCTGCTTTGCTGATGTCAAGCAAAGGTATGTTCCTTTGTGCTGCCACTGAGGCTGCAGTGCCCCTGGTAGAATGGGTCCTAAGACCTTGAGGTGGCAGTCGGCCTGCCTTACTGTAGCAGAACTGAATGCAAGAGTCTATCCAGCAAGAGATAGTTCTGTTAGAGGCTGGCCTGCCTTTGCCCACCTTGCCATGGGTGAGGAACAGCTGGGTATGAGAGGAGTTGAGCTGCCTGGTATGCTCCAAATAGTAGGTCAGTGCCCTTTTTACATCCAAGCTGTGGAGCCTGCGCTCACCAGGAGTAGATTTGCCTATGAAAAAGACGGGGAGAGTTATGGATTAGATGAGGTGAAATTTAGAAACTACTTTGGGAAGGAATTTTCTGTTGGTTCTGAGTACTACTTTGTCCCTGTGAGCAATGATGTAGTTAGGTTCATTGCAGAGAGATTGCAGCTCTGATATCCTCCTAGCAGAAGTGATGCCATGAGGAATACTGTTTTCCAAGAGACATACTTTAGGTCTGCTGTAGCCATAGATTCGAATGGAGAGTCCATCAACTTGTCTATACATTGGTTCAAGTCCCAGGGGGAAACAAGTTCCCTAAGTGGGGGTTGAAGGTGTAGCAAACCTCGAAAGAATTTCTTGAAAATAGGTTGAGAGATTACAGTTTTCTCCTTGACTGCTGAAATGTAGGCTGAAATGGCTGCCAGCTGGACTTTCAGGGTTGATGCCCTTAGGCCTGAGGCCTGCAGGTGCACCAGGTAATCTAGCACTGAGGAAAGGCTAGGATGCAAGGGATCAATATGCCCATCTTTGCACAAGAAAGAGAATGTCTTCCATTTGGAAGCATAGGTCTTTTTGATGCTTGTCTTTTTTCCCTAGTCTAAGGATTCTCAGGACTTGCTCTGAATACTGAGAGTGAGGGAATTCTAGCTCTTCCAGTATCAGGCCTTGAGGTGAAGAAACTTTATGTTGGGGTATGTTATCCTCATATGAGGCAGGGTCAGAAGACTGTGGCTCGAAGGCAGGTGAATGGGCCATTTGGCTGACGAGACGAGGAGCAGGGAGTACCAAGGCTGCTTTTCCCAGTCCAGAGCCACCAGAATCATTGTTGCTGGCTGTCTCCTGAGCTTGAGGAGCACTTTGAGGATCAGGGAAAATGGAGGAAAAACATACAGGAACCTTTCTGCCCATTTGAGGGACAGGGCATCTAGTGGTACTGTGCCCAGTGCCGGGGCCTGCAGCAGTACAGGAGAATCTCGTGATTGTGTTTGGAGATGAAGAGGTCTATCTCTGGCGTGTCCCATCTCTTGAAGATTGTAGCCAGCACTTGTCTCTTTAGGGTCCATTCGTGATGGCTCTGGCTGATGCAGCTCAGAGAGTCTGCCAGCACATTGTCCTTGCCTGGTAGGTGAATGGCAGTCAGTTGCATGTCCAGGGAGTAAGCCAGTGACCAGCTCTTCATGGTCTCTGTGTAGAGTTTTGAGGATCTCGTCCCCCCCTTGCTTGTTGATGTAAAACATGTGGGTGGTGCTGTCTGTCCTGATCTGAACAGACTGGCCTGTGAGCTGGGGGTGAAGGCTTTTATGGCCAGATATTTCAGCTCTGAGCTGTAGATGGTTTATGTGACAGCTGAACTCAGTGGCAGAGCCAGAGGGGGGCTGGCGGGGCGGTCGCCCCTCCTGGCTGCCCCAGTGTGAATAGTGGCACCATGCCACCATCTTTATTCACTGTTTAGTGCCCATTGTGGAGCCTGTCATTGACTGAATGGCCCTCCCTGGCTCCCAAATGATCTCAAACCTGGCTCCACTACTGGCTGAACTCCCTGTGAGACCATACACCGCTTATGGACTGGTCTGCCAGATATGCTCCGCGCCCCAGAAGGAAGGCATCTGTAATGAGCACTCTGGAGGGTTCCTTCTGTTGGAATGTCTACCTTTCCACCAGTCCAAGGCTTTTAAAAGCATCCTTGTGACTGGAACTAGCTTTGACAGGGAGTCTCTATTTTGAAACCAATGAGTTCTCAGATGATACTGAATATCCCTCATCTGAAATCTGGCACCTAGGACTATTGCTGTAGTAGAGGCCATGTGACTTAGGAGCCTGAGAAAATGCCTGGCTGGCCTTGGTTGGCTGAGGACAAATAAGTCTGCCAGAGTCTGGAGGTTCTCTACTCTGTCTAGTGAGAGCAGGGCTTTCCCTTGATGAGTGTCCAATTCTGCTCCAGTGAATTCTAGGAGTTGAACTGGCTCCAACTGAGATTTTTCTATATTGATCAGGAAGCCCAGCAACTCCAGAGTGAGCTGAGTAAGCTGAAGAGAGTCTCTGAGCTTTTTGAGGAGACTTGTCTACTATCAGCCGGTCATCTGGGTTAGGAAAGACGGAGACCTCTTGTCTTCTGAGTTGGGCTGCCACCACTGCCAGGTACTTTGTGAAGACTTTGGGGGCTGAGGAAAGCCTGAACGGTAGTACTGCAAACTGGTAGTGGCCAGAGGGCAGTCTGAATCTGAGATACTTTTCTGTGAGAGGGCCTGATTGGGATGTGAAAGTAGGCGTGTCTGAGTTCTAGGGAGGCTAGCCAGTCTCCCTGTTGCAAGGAGGGGATCACCACTGACAGGGTAATCATTCTGAACTTGGGATTGAACAGATGCTTGTTTAATTACCTGAGGTCTAAAATGGGTTGCCAGTCCCCATTTTTCTTTTGGGTGAGAAAGTATCTTGAATAGAGGCCCTTTCCCCACTGGGGAGGGGGGCACTCTTTCTACTGCATTTGCTAACGGGAGAGATTTGACTTCTGACTCCAACAGAATCTTTTCTGTGGGAATCAAAGGTTTGAAACTCCTGTGTAGGGAATTTCTTGAACTGCAGGGTTAGTCCTTGACCCACCACATCCAGCACCCACTTTTCTGTGGTGATGTGTTGCCGCTTATGGAGATAGTGGATCGGGCCTTCCTCCTACTGGGAGAGGTGAGGTGGCCTGGGCATCCCCATCAGGGCTTTTGTTTGGACTGGGCTTTTGGTGATGTGGTGGGGTCAGTGTGCTTCTGAGTTCTCCTACCTCTTCCACTGTAGTACCCTGTCATTTGAGAGTAATCCAAGGGCATGGGCATGGGATAGAAAGCTCTGGGGTTGTAACCCCTGCCTCTGCCTCCTCTTCCTTGTTGCCTGTAAGAAATGGAGGCTTTCTGTTTAGCTGCATTACTCTTGTAGGTGGTTTTGTATTCCTCCACCTTTTTCATATATGCCTCTGTCTTGTCCCTGAAGAGAGAATGTTTCTAACAGGGAAATTCATAGCTTTAGTCTGGGTATCCTGAGAGAGGCTGGTAGTTTTTAACCATGCAAACCTCCTTAGTGAGATGACTTGGACCATAGACCTAGAGGCAGTGTCTTTGACATCTACTGCCATATGAAACTGATACTTTGTGGCATATAAGGTAGTTTTAACAGTTTTGTCAGGTCCTGGGCAAGGTTATCTCGTGCTCTCTGGCTAATACTCAGTATTAAGTTCCACAGTGCCTTCTGGTACTGTGCTATGTATGCCATGTAAGTGGAGAGGCAGAGCAGCAGAAAGGCTGTTGTATATGATTTCTTGCCCATGGTGTCCAGTTTTCTAGATTCCTTATCTGGAGGCTGGGAGGAAAAGGGCACTTTAGCCTTGTCATAGGCTGCAGCTTGTACCATGCCTTCTTGGTCAGGATGGGTGTAAATGTACTCAGCATTTGTTTTATCTAGCTGGTACTTTTTCTCTATTTTCCTATCCACCCCTGGGATGGAGGTGGGATTCTGGAGCAGTTTGAAAGTAGCTCTGCGAAGGGAGTTGTGGACTAGAAGTAGTTTCTTGGGGGAAGAGAGACTCACCATGTCCAGAAAGTCTGCCTCCTCATCCTCCTCAGTAGTCTCCTGTATGGAGAGGTCAAGAGTGTCCACAATCTGCTGGACAAATGTGTAATGAGAGGAAAAATCCTCCTGACCTAGTGAAGGGAAGTCAAATTCCTGGTCAGGGGACACATATCAGGTTCTATTCCCTCCTCCTCCTCATCATTGCCCTCTTCATAATAAAAACCATGGCCTGGGTTGGAGTCTGTGGGAATAGGTGTGGAGGGACCAGCTGGGGCGCCAAAAAGATTTGCCAATAGCCTGAAAGGTCTGATAAAGTTGCCAAGCCTTTGCCATTTCCTCAGGAGAGGGCATATTTTGTTGCGACACTGGCATCTCCCTTTGCTCTTCAGTGGGAGGTGCTGTGATACATTTCTCTTTTTGTTTAATTTTAGCAGGCACTAGATCAGAAACCTGCTCGTATGTCTTTTTGTTTGGCTTGGTTTGTCAGACTTATTCTCTAGGGGGTGCTTAGAGGACCTATCTTTAGATTTATGATGAAAGGAAGACCCCTCTTCAAAAGGTTTATTAGAGCGGGAGGCAGAGTGAGAATCCGTAATTTCTAGTCTTTTGGCTCTTTTCTTAACTGTTTTAGAGCAAAATTTAGTGCAAAGTTCACAGTTAACTGAAGTATGATTTGGGCCCAAAGAGCTTAAACAAAGATCGTGGCCGTCTGCCAGGATTTTAAAACACTTAATGCAATTTTTAAAACCTGTAGGTCCAGTTTTCTTTTTAGGTCTATCTGACATGCCAATATCATCAGAAGACTTAAAATTTGGTTCCCAATAGGGAAAAAATAAAACTTTGCGGTCAGTTCCCAAGTGCTATGAAACTGTGAGAAATGGCTCCAAACATTCAAAATATAAAAGAAAAGTAAACGCTAAGCGCAGTTCCCTAAAACACAAGAGGACTGCTGAGAAACTAAAGTTTAAATTTTTTATTTTTTTTTACCTCAGAATGTAGTTTTTTAGGCAGGAAAAAAGGCGTGAGAACTGTGACGAAAACCCCTGTCAGGGGAAGTTTCCTCAGTTCCTTGGAACCAATGGGAACCAAGGAAAAAAGCACTAAAATAGTGAAAAAAAACACTAAAAACACTAAAGGCAGCACACACTACAGAAATAAAATGACCTTACAAGAAATAAACTTCTTCAAGCGATGAGAAATGAAGAGAGCTCCTGGGCCAACTTGTTCAGTCAGGCGGAGAAATGAATCTGACTCACTAGCACCTACATGCAACAGTCTCTAGCTGCAAGCTGATTGGCTACTGTCCAGCCATGATTAGCATAAGTTCCGTCTCTGGAGCAGCTGAACCCAGCTGGCAACACTGCAATAGTCAAGCATACTGAGGAATTCCTGGGGTGAGAAAATGGGCAAACTCTTGATCTAGTGCAACTACCCGGTTTCCAAATCAATAACGTGTGTAAATGTACTCACTGGAGGTTGGAAGGGAGAGGAGGAGATATGATAGACATACAAGTTGCAAGGGGGTATCAAGAGAGTCAATAGAAAGGATCTGGTCAATAGGAATAAAAATGTCATAACAAGGGGGCATTACTGGAGACTGGAGGCCAGGAAGTTTAAGATGGATATTAAGAAGTTCTTCTCAGTGAGTGGGGTGGACTAGTGAAATGTGCTGCCAAAGGAGGTGGTGAGGCAGGGACTGTGGCAGGATTTAATGTAGGGTTGCACAGATGCAAGGGCATCCTGATTTGTACTAGTAAGAATGGCTAGATAGACCATATAAGGCTCTAAGCATATGGGGCAACAGGTAGCAACTCGGAGCAGACAGCATGGACCTTCAGCCTTTTTCTGCCATGAGTTTCTCTGTTTCAATATTTCTGTGAATGTAGTTTCCCTACATAAAAGCTGTTGCAAGGATGATCCAGCAAACAACAAACCTGTCAATTTAATGTTTGTATTGGGTAACGTGTTGGAGATCACAATTGGGAAGAGGCTGGTAAGCTTCCTGGAGGTCAGTGGACTTTAAGACAACAGAGAACATGGTCTCAGATAAACCTGATGAATTTATTTGATTGGGTGACAAAGGTGATGGACAAGAAGCAGATAGTACATACTATACCATGACTTTGTAAAGCCTTAAACTCCATCCCACAAGGACAGTTGACAAAAATGATGCATGACCTGGGGGTGGGTACAGGGTTACAAGATAGGTGAGAAACTGATTGGCAGTACCCAGAGAGTGGTAATTAACAGGGAATAATACATGGGCAGGGAAGTCACTAGCAGACTGCCACAGAGTAGTGGTCAACATCTTCACCTACGACATTTGGGTGGGGATACAAAGTAAGCTATGCCTTTTCAAAGATGATCCTAAGATATGTGACTGGTTGGATAGTGAAGAAGGGGGATAAGAATTTTGAAAGAGGACCTAGGTAGATTGGAAAGGTGGTCAAAAGTACAGCAGTTAGTGCCGACCCATTGGCGCAGTGGTGGGGTTTCCACTCGCGATGCCGGCGACCGGGTTGAGGCGGACCCAGATCATCAGAGGGCGGCCGGGGAGAAGGATAGAGCATCCTAAGGACTACTCTCCTTCTCCGGGGGAGGGCGTGGGAAGCACTCGGCACACTGAGGGCTCCTAGCGGAGGCTAGGGGACCTCAGGCGATCAGCGGAGCCAGATCTGGAAGGCGGGTGCAGACGCTTGCGTCATTGCACGTCCCCGCCTCCGTAAAGAGAAAACCCGAGGCGGAGGGGAACGTTGCATATGACACCCTCCCGGAGGACCTCGAGACACCACTGCCATGATCCTCGACCAGACATAAGGCCTGGTGAGCTGTAGGTGAAGGTGGCCACGGTCCCACCCTCCAGGGGGCAAGCCAGGGGTGACAGGGGATCTCGGCAGCCATAGGCGGTGGTGGAGGTCTCTGGGGCACTGGGATAAGGGCAGAAAGGAATATGGAGCCCAGCCCGGAAAAAATAGAAAATTGAAAAAAAAAAAAGTACAGCAGTTAAAATGTATTACCAGACCTTCCTTAACTAAAAACAGCTGGATGTGACTGCGAATTTGGGGGGGTCATGTGTCCCCCTATGGGCACCATGACTGTTCAGCTCACTGCCCCTCTAGGAGACACTGTGTGTCTCAGTCTCACAACAGCAGCTGAGCCTACTTCACTTTCACACATGCTAATGGACAAAAAACATCTAATTAAAAATAAATATGGATTTCTGTGCCCTGCCTGTAGTGCAGTACCCTGCACCAACACAGTCAGTAAAAAATGATTTGTTAGATAAAACTTTCAACCCCCGACTCTTTTGTGTCTGCTCAGACAACTACCCTAGGCTTGGAGTACCCTGCTGCAGGCAGGCCTGGCAAATAAAATAATATACATTCTACCTCTGCCTGTCCTCTGCAGCAGCATTTCCCTGTCTACCTTCCTGACACTAACTTAAAATCTCTTCTCCTGGTGTGCTTGTTAGACCACCCAAGTGCCGCCACCTCAGCTCTACCATGGATTACTCTGGCAATGTGCACCGAAATCCTGGCCCAGCTGGGGTCGCATCGCCAAGCAACAATAATAAGGAAGGAACAATTACACTCACCAACATGAATATTTGCAGTCTACTCAAAAAGTTAGACTGTCTGCATGTCTGGACATTACAAAATAACCCTGACATACTTGCAGTCGTTGAGATGTGGCTCACTCCAAAAACATTGGATTCCGCTATCTCGATACCTGGTTACACACTATTCAGGAATGACAAGATCTCAAAAAGAGGAGGGGGCTGTGCGTTATACATTAAAGACTCAATAAAGGGGTTTGCTCTTTCTTTTCCCCACCTTACCAGTACTGCACAAATTCTCCCCATAAAAATGTTGTTGGGGGCCCACAATAAAGCCCTATCTATACTTACTGTATACATCCCTCCTGAAGTGAAATTTCCAGGATTCGAAGAACTCATGGAGGTTATCAGATGTCAGCACCTCAACTCTGAATCCATCATTCTAGGGGACTTCAATATCAATTTGTTGGCACCACCGACTGGCACATATAAGGACACTATAGCTGCACTGCATCTTACACAACTCGTTGACTCACCTACCAGAACAAATTACACAACTGGATCTAGCACACTACTTGACTGGATCCTCACAAACCACCCAGAACATATCTCCAACGTGACAGTTCACCCAGACTCACTGATTGACCGCTCTCCAGTAACCTGCAGCTGGACGAACAAATTCAATGCAACACACCCCAAATAATCTCTAATCATAAACTAAAAAGGGGTCACCTGGAGTACCTTAAGGAGCAGCTACGCAACACTGACTGGAGCCCCCTTGACACAGCAGAGGATATGGACACTGCTCTTGAGTACTTCATCAAACAATTCAGTGCTGCTTGTGACTGCCATGCCCCAGTGCAGAGGACAAAGATCCATGGTAGATACAGCTCCTGGATCACACCAGACTTAATAGGCCACATAAAAAACAGGGACAACTGGTGACATAGGGCACAGAACTCTGGCAAGCAATCAGACTTCCAGGAATACAGAAGATTATGGAATGACTGCACCCGGACCATCCGCTCTGCCAAAAGTAAACATTTTAGGGAAGCATTACAAACATTATGGGGAAACAGCAAGTCTTTTGGAATAACCTAAAAGATGTAACAGGGAAAGACAAGAAAGAGGCTCCACAAGTTCTCAACATCGATGGTGCCCCTACCCTTGACCCCCTAACTATTGCCAACACGTTTAACAAAGCATTTACTGACCTTAATAGTGTACTTCTGACAATTTTTTTTTGAAGAAACCAACCCAAGTTCAAGCCAAAGCCTAGGGCCCACTCAAACATCCCCCTTCCCTTCTATTTCAAATCTGTCAACTACAACCAAGCAAGAAAGTACATTCGTAAGATACTTGGTAAATCCAGGAAAAGCGGCGACACACTCAACCTCAAATTTATTTCCCTTGCACTTGATGAAATCCTAGCTCCCATTACTAAACTGCTGAACTTATCCCTGCAGCTGGCTCAATTCCCCCAAGCTTGGAAGTCAGCCCTGGTAACTCCAGTGCACAAGAGTGGTGACCGGGCACTGCATGCCAATTACTGACCTATTTCTATCCTTCCACCACTGTCAACAGTGCTGGAGCGCATAGTCTCAGGCCAGCTGGTTGAATACCTTAATAAATACAATATTCAGTGTCCAGAACAACATGGATTTCGGAAAGGGCACAGTACCTCCACAGCTCTTCTGGAGTTCATCAGCTGCATTCACAGTTCACTGGACCAGGGTAGCCTTGTTGGCGTGGACTTTATTAATCTAACAAAGGCCTTTGACATGGTCAGTCACTCCCTACTATTTCAACAACTCACCTCGATAGGCCTCTCTAACCCCTCTACTAGCTATCTAGCTGATCGTTACCAACAGGTAAAGATTGGAAACATCATATCTGGGCCCCTGTCAGTTCATTGTGGGTTCCCCCAGGGGTCAGTACTGGGACTCCTCCTTTTCAGCATCTTTCTAAATAGCCTACCTCGATCGTGTGACCAACGGATACTTCTCTATGCAGATGATGCTGTTATTTTTACTTCTCAGCATGATCCTCACACCCTAAACTATCAGCTGCAACATGCTCTTAAACAAACTGAAGATTAGTTCAGAGCCCACAAGATGGTTCTGAACTATAAAAAGACAAAAGTAATGCTTTTTAGCAGTGCTAGAAGCAAACACAAAGCAGCATCCCTTAACATCACTAACTGCGCAGGGGTTTCACTTGAACAAGTGAAGCAATTCAAATAACTAGGGGTTACGCTTGACTGTTCCCTCTCCTATGAGGAACACATTGAGAATGTGGCCAAAATGGTCAACATAAGAATTGGGCTCCTGCACAGGCACAAGAAATGCCTAACACCTGAAGCACTCCAAACCGCAATCCATAGCACAGTTGTCTCAGTTATAGACTACGGATTGGTTTTATACAGCTCAGCCACTCCCACCTCACTACATAGGATAGCAGTAGCCCTAAACAAAGCCTGCAGACTGCTCACCAGTTCCCCCCAACTAACGCACACATGTGACCTTTATGAGCAAGCCAGGTGGCTACAACTTGAAAACAGGATACAATTCTAAACCTGCCTCTTAGCTAACAAATCACTACTCGGACTTCACCATCCTGAAGTCACAAACCTATTAAGCTTATTCACAGGCCCACACCACGCCAGGAACTCTGACCATCAGGTTCTCACCATCCCTTGCTGCAGAACCTTCCAAAGGCAGAGGTCATATGCCTACCGGGCACCACTTTGGCTCAATAACCTCAGCACTGAACATAACGTCATGCAGAGATTGGGGCTTTTCAAGACCAAGCTAAGACAACACCTACTGAAGAAAAGCTCCTGTGACTGTACTTTCTAATTACTCCACACACACCCACTTCTGACCCCGGTCTTATTCACCTTTCAGGTTATTACCATCTCCTTGCTGCTCCTACATTGTCCTTCTACCCTGAATTGTCCCCATTTTTGCCCTGCAGTACCCTGCACTCTCCTCTCCCACCTCCCCCTAAATAGTCATCATGCCCCCCCCCACTCAATGCCCCCTACTCTCCTATCAGGATAGCTGCTTACTGTCTTTTACCTAACAATGCCACCTAGGCTGCTACTGTTACCTGAATTATCCTAGTGTTAAAACCATCTCTGTATTTTTGTCTATGTTTACTCACCTAGCTAGATACTCCTAAACCTACAATGTATGTATACCCACCCTTTACGACATGGAGCCTTTGTAAAAAAGCGGTCTCCCGCTCAAAGCTATTGTAATCCAAGATTGAATAAATAAAATAAAAAAAATGCCATTTACCAGCTAAATAGAATGATACTATTGATTATCCAATGATTTCTGACCATTTTTAACTTCTTCTAATCACCAAAAAACTCTTTTTGGAAAAATAAATAACTGCTCTCAGGAGTCTTTGATGAGAGAGAACTGGAAATGACACTGAGACATCCTCAGTGCTCAGATTCCTCAATCTCCAGTGTCTTTGATTGCCTGTTGCAGACAATGTAACTTACCAGCAGCTGGCACACGCTCAGTATGTGCTCCCTGAAAAAAAAAATACTAAGTCATGGTTTTTATAAATCAAAAATGCTGAAGGGAAATGGAGTTTCTGTGAGCTGGCATTAGTGGTGTAAAAAAAAAGTGCAATTTTTTGGTGGTGTCTTATCAAAACCATGACAGTAAACAGGCGCAGTCAAAACTGTGCAGTCATAACAGCGTTATGCAATTTCGGAGATAGTATATCTAACCAGCACAGTTTTGGACCATGCAGTTTTGTACTCACCGTGCTGCATGGTTATTGACCAAACACCAATTCATCATGAGATCATCCCTACTGGCGACTAATGAGCCATGTAATGATGAATGGATGCCACATTCGTACTCAGCGAATGCTGAAATGTGCCACTTTTACCTTCAAATCGGCCTAATAAGAACTTTTGAGCCATTTCAGACCACCTCAACCTTTGGTCAAATAATTTGAAAACTCTCTAACCCTTACCAGGTGGTCAGGTCCAATCTAATGGCCACCCTTTTCCACACTCCAGTTTGTTTCCATTCTCCTCCCCCTCCCCAGACATTTTTTAATAAAAAGCAGTCTCCAAGTCCTGAAACTGTGCTTGGTGCCGAGTTGGGTTCTTTTTGATGTAAACTGACTAGAGCATCAGGGGAGGGTGGAAGAGGTTGGGACTGACTAGAGTAGGCAAGAGGTAGTGAAGAGGTATCCTTTACCCCAATTGGTAGCCTGCTAGGCTACCATACCAAGGGCCAAAGGTGTTTTTGGCTAAAGTGTTGAAGCCAAACTGAAGACGGGTTCAAACTGAAGAAGAAGAAGAACTGAAGTTGCAAATTTTCACATTCACTCACTGTAAGAACCATGGTTTCTTTTGACATTCTGTTGTGTCCAGCCCTACTCCTCCTCTCAGTTAAGCTACTAAGACTCCCAAGTCCTACTCAAATCCAAGTACCATCTCTGAATTCTTCTTCACCACCACCACTTGCAAAACTGGTATATAGTGTAACTGGCATGGTGGAATCTTTCACTGCTCCTTACCTCCCTCCCTCTTACACCCCTTTATTCTTCAGTTCTTTTTTATGTATTTATTGATGTATTGAAAATTTAGCAGATTACCTTCGAGCACAGGTGCTCCTTTACAAAGGTTCCATGTCAAATACACAGTCACAAAAAACATTACAAGTACAATAAGCAGTTCCAGAGGAAATGCAGTCAAGTCAGGCTCAAAGCACCTAAGACAGATCAATTACATATAGTTTTGAAAAAATCCACATAGATCATTGCATAAAAAGTTACAGGATATGTACAGAGAGAAACCGAATAAAACAGTTGAAAGGTTACAATTGCACTGGACTGCAAGGACTAATCTTGGGAAGATTCAGCAGAGTATCAGGCAGTTTGTTTAACCAGTTAGCGGCCCTGACAGCAAATGACCACTTGCCAAGCTGAGTTGGTTGACTGGGTTCATGATTTCCACATGTCAGCAGACTCCCACACATGCCACTGCCCAATGACACACCCAGCTACTGTACTCACCCTCACAGACAGAGTCTTACTGCAGCAGCCTGAAAGTTTTCACTCACAGATAAAGATGGACTTCTGTGCCCTGCCTGCAACATCAGCATGCAGAAAATATATTTGCCAGTAAACTGTTGCCAAAAAAATCCTTCAAAACTCCATCTTACATCTTTCCCATTCTGCTGAATTCACTTGGCCTGACTCTGCAGGAGTTGCAGCTACCAGTACAAACACACACTCTGTATACTCTCTCCTCTCTGCAGCAGTGGTCTGCCTGCATAAAAGTACAGCTAAAGGTAATGAATTTGCTGACAGGAATTATAAAGCATGATTGTCTGATAATTTTGAATTTTTTCTGATGAAGGGTCACTGTTTTTAACATAAAACAGTCTTGTTTCAGTAGCCAGGTCCTTCCCCTGCGAGATAGCTGGAAATGGCACTGAGATGTATGTACCATGAGAAGTTCTTGATCTCCACCGCCAACTGAACATACTTAGTGTGTGCTCCCTGTAAAATGTGCTGTGTTATGAATATTGTTTGGACCAAGTTTTCTTCAGTATTCTCAGCTGTTTCTGAACACCTGTTGTCCCATAAGGCAGGGAACAGTGTATGCCGCGTGCTAGTCCTTTATAGTCACAAGAAAAGTGATCTCAAACAATCGGTGTTCAGAAACAACAGCGAATGCTTATGCAAATGTGGTCCATCCGAGCCATATGTAAAGGAGTTCTCCTTTTATTATTTCAGCTGTACAGAAAGTGGTAAAGCAGGCTCAAAATTGGAAAAAGGGGTACTCTAAAATAGAATTAAAAAAGTGTTAGTTGAAATGTTCACTATTATCATGCATGGTCTACAGTTTGCTAAGAAACAGTGTATCCTAGTGGTTAGAATGTAGAGCAAAGAACCTGAAGACTAAGGTTTGAATCTCACTGCACTGCTTCCAGTGTAATGCTGAGCGAATTGTTTCTCACCCCTGTGCTTGGTGTTCTGTCTTGCTCCCTCTCTCTTTTTCCAGTCCCTTCTAATCTCCTGTCAATATAATTCCCTCTCTGTGTGCAGCTAATGAGTGCTGCAACTGCTCATGGCTTGTAAAGGGCTTTGGGATACAGTGTGCATGACAAGTGATATATAAAATCAAATTTCTTTCCTAGGATCTAAAGCTTTTCTTTCTTCTACTTGAGTCAGGGGTTGCACCGTCACTTGTACTGATGGACCCTCATCCAGAGAGACACTTACGACCCTACAAATTTCAGAGTCAGAATCTACAGTAGCTTATGTTAATAGGATATGTATTTCCTTGTGATATCCATTTGCCCAGGTACCTTGCTGTCTAGAGTGATACATTGTTATAATATACTTTCAGCCTCTTTTTCTGGTGTTCTGAAACGTTGTTATCCATGTTAGAATGTGTCGAACAAGTTTTCGAAGGTGCTACTGATTAGCTTTTGAAGTTGTTCTCAAGTTCAAATGTATTCAGCAAAACCCATGAGTGGGAGCAGCTCGCACTAGCTTAAAGTAAAACTGAAAACAGACAAGAGATATCCCATCCATACAACATACTGATATTCCTTCTAGATGGAATATTGATGGACCAGCTCTGTTTGAAGAAGATGGTAAGTCATTATTTGAAAAAGACACTCACATTGTATTACATGTAATAAAAGCACCCACAAGAGTGAAGAGCAAGCTTGGTTCTCACCCCCTCGTATGTAATATTCCATAGTAGAGCACTCAAGCTGGGTTCTTATGCTTTATGATCTCACTTGTTTCACTGTGAGAACCAGCTTGTTCTTCACACTTGGGGGTGCATTATTCTCTGATTCTGAAATCATACCATGTAGGGTGTAATTTCATCTTTCTAAGACTGAGCATTTGTGAATGAATTCACCCAGTTCTTTGCAAGTCCTTACCCAATCGCTATAGTAACACCCTTTGCTATTCTTCCACAGGGACTGCACAATTTTCTTTGTTTTCAGATGGTATTGCTAGATAATCAGTTCTGCAAAAAGGAAAAGAAGTCAAGAGAACAAATAACGTATACAGGATTTGCAATTTTTACTTTTTTCACAGCACTTCTAGCTGCTTTTGCTAAATGAATGCTTTTATTTAATTAACTTTTATTTTTCACATTAGGACAGTCTTGTTGAAGTGTAGCTTTAAATTTACAAGAGGGTATTTTGGGGGAAGAGCAGAAATGGCAAATGTGACAGACTGTGTTACAGCATACTACAGTATAAGTGGACAGAGGATGGAGCCTCAATGTAAGGGTTTGGGGCATGGCTTAGGTGAGGGCATCCATTGTGACTGAAAGCTGAACTGAAGCAGCACTACACTTATCAATGTCTGTATTGGCAACTTAGTGGATTGTAAGAACAGTAGTGTACAATGTGGTGATGAGAGGTTTTGTCCTGGCTGCTAATTTAATTTATATAATAATAAAAACAACAAATTCAAAGCATCAGGGTGGCTTGGCTAGAAAGCTGGCAGAGGGAAATAGTCATTCGAGAAAGAAATGTTAATTTTCTACATAGCAGAACTAGAAAGTATATTTAAAATGCTTGGATGCTGTTCTCTTTCTCTTATGACATCAAAATGCTGGGATAGCAATCTCCTAACATCTCAAGAATAGAAAAGAAGGATCTGGATTAATACAGAATATGTTCTCTATGCGAACAAATTACTGAACATACAAACAGTATTAAGAGTCAGACATTAAACACAATCATGGCTTCACCACTTGTGAATGGCTGATGGATGTTATCTTTACATGAAGGAATAAATATGTTTATCCCACTATGGCCCTTATGAAGTAGATAATAGTGAGAGATATATGATGAAGTCTGATTTATTTGTTTGTAAATTAGTGACTCGGAAAGGCCATCTGAACCATGTCTCAGCTTCAGGTGTAACCTGTGGGATGGAATAGGACAAAAAGTCAGACAATGGAGTGACACAAAACAGGGAAAATGGCAAACAAAATCAAGGTTTGGCTACACTGTAAAACACTACGAGGAGCGGACACACAGATAGATATATGGGACTTTTTAAATTTACTCTTTCTATGAAGATTGGTAACTACTCCTAATTTAACTTACACGTCAGTGTCAGTGGCTCAGTAGGTAGCATAATTGCCTCTGGGCCTGGAAGACTGGAAGGTTGTGGGTTCTAGCCCCACACCAGATACTTATGGTAATACCATAACTGACACAGTAGGGCAGTACAATGGGGGGTGCAGCACTTTTGAGATGCCATCCTTCAGATGAGATGATAAACTGAGGTCCCTTCTGCCCATCTCTGGTCACGGTCCAGGTGGAAGTAAAAGATTCCATGGCACTTACTGAAGAAGATAAGGGGTGATTTCCCAGTATCATGGCCAACATTCCCCCTGCCAATAAACCAGGTCTTGTAACCCACCCCCATGCCCCCAGGATACACTTGGGAACAAGCTGTCATAGCTAGTATGCCTCTCCTGGTCAAACATTACAAAAACATAAGTAGATGAACTGTCCACAGCCTTGCAGTAACTGAGGGGCTTCTCAACAAAAGAGAGAGACAACAAAGCGGAGCAAATATTCACGCTGCATGCAGCCCAATATGTAGTTGTTTTTTTATTTTATTTATTTATTTTTTTTAATATGAGAAGCACAGCCTGAAACTGGGAAAACATGAGGATCTGGTGCACTTTGAAGGCCTGGATGTAATGACTTGGGCTTGGTATGAGAAGGAATGTGACTGGGACACAAGGTGAGAGGGTTGGAGACTATCCCAAAAGGAATGTCCAGACAAAAAAGGAAGCAGACTTGTTCTTTTTGTAATGGAAGGGAAGGGGTCCCTATGAAGGACAAAGATGACATAAGGGAGGAAAAAGTGCCACAAAATCCATCTGGTTCGATTGAAGGGAAATGTGGGAAAGGATCCCCTTGGGTTGTGCTACAGGCTACCAGTGCAAAGCAGACTGGATGAAAACCACTCAGTAAATTCAGTATAATATTCTTTATTTCTCACAAAACACCGCTGGCTAATGTTTTGTAGCACAAGATGTTACTTTGTTTGTTTCTACCAAAATTCATGCACACCTATTCATAACAAGTCGTAGTTTCCTTATATGGTATAACTCCTTATGTGGCCATAGGATCACATCCCTCTTCTTTCTGGCTAAAGTGTATATTCCTTCCAGCACTACAGTCTATAACTGTTAAAAAAGAGATTACCTCCAGGCATGAGAGGAGTACAGAGCAGCATTGGGGTACTGCAAGACTACACTGAGGTGTACTGCAAGACTACAATAAAGGAAGCCAAGCAAGGGCAGAAAACTAGAATAACATTAGGAACTGTGAATGACATCATAGCCTCCTACCAGTACATAATACAAAGAGGAAGGTTATGGAGGAGATATGGCCCCTGAATACAAGAGACAGGGAAGAAGAACCTATAAGTAAAGCAGTGATGATGACTGGGAGTCTGAATGAATACAGGTATCTTACTTCGGTATTCATCAAAGGGCACAGGGGAAGATGCAAATTAGGAGGACCCGTCACTTTGAGGGGAACCCTGATGCAAGTCGTAGACATCACAACCACTTTGTTAAATTTCAAAGGGGCAAGTAGAACATACTCCAGGATCCTAGCGGAGCTGAAGGAACAATTAGAGAGGGCACCTGCGGTAACCATTATAAGTCTTCTGTGCAGGTGTCGTGACAGGAGACTGGAAAGTTACCGACATGGTCTCCCTGTTAAGTGAGAAGGTAAAGTCAGACTTGGACAGCACCAGATTGGTCAGTCTGACATCAGTGCTGGACAAGGTCCTGCAATCCATTTTACAGACATAATAAGGGATTACTTGACTGAGGACAAGATTCCTACCCACTCTCAGCATGGGTTTATGAGGTCAGATCAAGCCAAACCAGTCGGATCACTTTCTTTGAGAGGGTGACCAGAGATGTGGACAAGGGCAGTGCCTTTGACCTAGTATATTTTAACTTCAGCAAGGCCTTTGATACTGTGGTGCATGATAATCATCTGGCTAAAGCACACCGCATGCTATACACAAGGCATGCACAAGCTGCACTTCTAACTGGCTTTGGGGTAGAAAGCAGTGGGTTCTGGTTGCTGATGCCGAGCACTACTCACAGTGAAGAGGGGTACTCAGTGGTGTTCCTCAGGGATCAGTGCTGCAGTGGCTGAACAGGTTGCTGGACTCCCTTGAGGATCTGGACAAACTACCAGGGGATCTGAACACACTGGGTGAGTGGTTGGACTCACGGAGTTTTAGATTTAAGGTACTGTGTTAAATGCAAGATGCTACACTTTGAGAGGAAAAACAGAGGTAAGACCTCCTTTTGCTGCAGTGGAGGAGGACCCAGGGATGTACTACATGAGGCTTAGGAATGCCAAGCAGTGCACAATTGCTGTTAGGAAGTCAAGAAGAATGCTGGGGTGCATCAAAAGGAGGGTGACCAGTGGAGCAGAGGAAGTAACCATACAATTTTACAAGGTCAGGTTCAGGTCCATGTAGAGTACACTGTAGTTCTGGGCATCTCAAAACTAAAATTACATTGATGCAGTCAAAAGGGTGCAATGTAGGGCCACCAAAATGATTAGGGGTTCAGAAGACAAGAGCTACAGTATAAGGAGGGACTGGAAGCTATTAACATGTTCACACTGGAAAGAATGAGACTGGAGGGGGCAGGATCTTATTATCTCACATACTGAAGGGTTAAATGTCAAAAGCATAGGTATGTTTGATCTGGGGAGCACCAGCAAGAGGTACTGGGTCATGATAGCATGGAATACCACACAAGGAATAGCACAAATGACTATACAGTGACAGGAGTTGTTACTGCGTTACAGTAAGAACAGCTACCCATGTCGCTGTACACTTCCATGGGTGGAAGTGAAGGATGCTGCCGGAGCAGTGCCTAGCCGAGCCACTCCTGTGGTGGAGTGGCTAGAGCACCTGCCTCCGGTGGTGTCAGGTACCTGAGTCTGCAGTACAGTTCTCCCCGGATCCCACTGTGATGCGGCTTTTTGTTTTGGAAAACGGAAAAATGTTCCCAGTCCAATTTTTTTCCCCAAAGTCCAGGACCCCCCAGAGTTGATTATAATTAGTCCAGGCAGTGTGTGGGATGATGTCTCCCACATCAGAGGATGCAAGGGGTACAGCCCCCAGCAAAAACAGAGATATTCGTTCGGTGTATGTTATTTTTGTGCTGGTCGGCATGTTGTTCCAATGTTACTTTGCCGCATGCTGATTTGCATGTGGCATTCTTCATGTGTGTGGTTTTAACTGCAACATTATGACCCTGTGCCACAACAAGACATGCTAGAATCTTTAGGTTCAGTTATGGGCAATATTAGGAGGCATCTCTTCTCCCAGAGACCAGTGAATCCATGAAACTCCCCACCATTAGAGATGGTGGACATAATGACAGTACAGAGCTTGAAGGTTAACCTGGACACATTACTGCTTACAAAGGCAATCACAGGATGCGCTGGGCAGTAAGGTGGGCAAGGAATCCAAATGAATTGATACATACTTGCAGAGCATACTCAGTGATCCCTGCTTAAGAGGTGGGGGAAGACTTGATGGACCTCAAGTCCCCTCCCACCTTAAATTTCTATATTATTGTGATAGAGAAAATACAGATGAGGGAGAGACCATGGTGGCTGAAGGGTTGAAAAGCATGTCTTCTTAGGACCCAGTGAAAGAACTGAGACTGTTTTCTGTCAAAAATAGAAGAATCAGAGAGGATATGATTATGGTGTTGAAATCTCTGAAAGAGATAACACCATCAGACCAAATTCTGCTCTTCTAGAGGCATAAGGACAAGAGAACAAGGGGGCACTGAAATGAGGAAGATTAAAGGGACTGCAGGAAGAACTACTTCATTGAATGAATGGCGGACACCTGAAATAGATATCCCAGAGCAGATGGTATCAGCTGATATGCTAATGACCTTCAAGCTTAGGTGCATCTGGTACTTTGATAGAAGGTTTGACTGGGTAGTTCCATTAAGCCGATGAGATAGAGGAACTTTATGGACCAGTGGTTTCCTTTCCTTCCAAATAGCTGTATATCTATAACTGCCTTGTTATTAGTCCACAGCAGGACTTTTATGATATCAAGTCCAGAAAGGTTCATGCACACACCAAACCCCTGTAGAAGGACACCAGACGTTTACATTTCAAATTAAAGTTTCATTCTTTATTTCTCATTTCAGAGCATATGTCTTGCCTGACGCGTTTCAGACTCCAACTGGTCTTTTATCAAAAGCTAAAAACAAACACCACTATTCCATTTAAATACCAGACACACAATCATGTGACCTAGTGACAGCATTACTAATCATCAAATCCATTGGTTCTTTTAATAAACATTAATAGATTAACTCTTCAAACACTGCTATCACTAATCATAATTTAAACAGAACATCCTAGTGATATTTTTTTAAACTTATGTATACATAAAGCACACAATTATAAAAAATGTCTATAAATGTATCTATCATAGTGCACTACAAAAAAGAATCACTGTACTCAAAGATACCCCATGAAGGGGCCCTGGATGCAGCAGCTTTTTATTTAAATAAAGACACAGTAACAGATAGATCTCCTACAGAACTGTTGCTAAAACTGGTCTGTGCATGAACCTTTCTGGATTTGTTACTTGTGTTTGTTCGGTGCATCACCACCCTAGTGTGAACTCTCAAGTGGGACTGCATTTGTGATATCATCAGCACGCAAAAGCTGATTTCCCATTGGTTGAACACTCTGTTATGATGGGGCTACTGTGGAAATGAATGCGGAGCACAGGTCTTCTGAGGAAATACATGTGTTGTTTTCACAACAGACCTGTCACCATTCATGGCAGCATGCTTTATTTTTAAAACTGAATTTCCATCATTGTGGGTGGATAGATTGACAGACAGATAGACAGGTAAGCAGACAGACAGAGAGGCAGGTGGATGGACAGAAAGACAGAAAGACTGATGGTTAGACAGCCAGAGCAACAGAGCAGTTTGAACTTAGAAAACAGTCCACAGTGTTGTATAATTAATTTTAGGTTTGTAGATAGTAAAATAGAAACATACATAGAAACACAGAAACACAGAATGTGTCATTAGAAAAGGACCAGTAGGTCCATGTAGACTGCCCTATTTCCTTGCCTAACACTACACCTTGGACTCCATTTGGTGACAGCTGTCCCTCCTCCTCCCTTACTTCTGTTTATTATACCCAGGTGCCTATCCCACTTATGTTCAAAGCTCTTCACTGTCTTCTCCCCTACCACCTCTTCTGGCAGGCTGTTCCAGGTATCCACCACCCTTTCTGAGAAGAAGTATTTTCTCACATCCCTCATAAAGTGCCCCCGCCCAAGCTTCATAGCATGCCCACCACGTGCTGGTGCTCTTCCTCATATGAAAAGTCACAAATGACTGGCAGACTGCCCTAGACAAAAAGAATAATACATGTGCTGTGTTTCTGGATCTAAGCAAAGCCTTTGACACTGTGGATCATGATCTTCTAATCACCTCACTAAACTCCATAGGCCTTGACTCACTCTCTATTAAATGGTTCAGATGCTATCTCTCTGAAGGCTACAACTGGTAAAGAATGATGGTGATCTATCTACCCCTAAGCCACTCCTAAGAGGTGTACCACAAGGCTCCATCCTGGGTCCCATCCTTTTGCCATTTACATCAACAATATTGACTCCAATCTCTCTTTCTAATATCCACCTTTTGCAGATGACACTGTACTTTATGTGAGCGATCCTCACCATCAAAAGCCTGTGAGCTCCTACAGTCTCAATTCTCCCTCCTCCATCATAACCTATTAAAAAGAAATTATTACTAAATGCTAAGAAAACCAAAGCTATGTTCTTTGCCCCCAAGAACTGTTCTTCCACTATCCCATCATTCACCCTCCCACAACTCTCTACCATCCTTGGTGAAAATCTGGAATATGTTGACAAATTCAAATACCTAGGAGTATGGATAGACAATAAACTAGACTATACTACCCACGTTGAAGAGCTCCTGAAAAAGCTAAGACAAAGACTTGGTCTATTCTATAGAATCAAACACTACCTGACCAAAGATTCCAAACAAAGATTAATCCTTTCATCATTCATGTCCTCATTGATTATGCTGACTTCCTCTATGGTCATTGCTCCTCTCCCATCTAAACAAACTAGACACCCTGTATCATAGAGCTATTAGATTCATTACTGACCTTCCTCTAGCACCCATCATTGCTCTCTCTACAATGCAGTCAGCTGGACATCCCTGCAACATAGAAGAAGAAAAATGCTGCTACCTGGATCTACAAAGCTCTGACAAACAAACTCCCTTCCTACATCTCAGACTGCTTCAACCAGATCACATCCAGGCCCTACACCTTGAGGATCAACAAACTGATCCTGCTGAAGATTCCTATCACCTGCACCGGTATGGAAGAGCTGCAATCAGTTATTCACTGGCACTTATCTGGAATTCTATCCAAAAGACATTGAAAATGGAAACACTGATCCCTTACATCCTTCAAAAGCTGTACACCAGCCTAATCCCAGATTCATGCAATTGCTTCCACAAGGCCTAGTCCTCCCACCCCCACCCCCCCCACACCCCTCTCTCCCCACCCCCTTCTAAAGCTCCTCCCTATTCTTCTATCATTCCTCTGGTCCTTTCCACATCAAACCTCAAACATATATGCCCACCCATGTACCATTATCCAAGCCTTATCCCCACCAGACTGTTTGTTTCTCACCTTTAATAGGTTTTGGTTTACTGTCCTTTGCCTTGTATATATGTAAATAATTGTACATCTATCTCACTCATAAATGTTTGTATTTGTGCTATTTCAATATCATGTTTTTGTATACACTCTGTAACCTTTTTTGTTATGACCACTCAGGTCCATCTTGTAAATGAGCTATGCTCAATGATGTTCGCCTGAATAAATAAAGATTTTGATTGATTGATTGATTGATTGATGAAAGAGACTCCCCTCCTGCACCCTGTTCACCCTAATGAGATACTTACAGGTCTCAATCATATCTTCTCCAACTCTCCTCTCCTCCAGGGAGTATGTGTTATGTTCCAGCAGCCTCCCCTCCAGTGGTTTCTTCTACAAGCCCCACACCATTTTAGTAGCCCTCCTCTTGGCCACTTCCACCCTGTCAATGTCCTTCTGGAGGTGCGGCCTCCAGAACTGGACACAATACTCCAGTTGGAGTCTCATAAGTGAGCGATACAGAGGCAACACCACCTCCCTTCTCCAGCTAGAGATTCCCCTTCCTATACCCTTCAGCATAGTGACACATAATTAAGAGAGAAATATAGAAAAGTAATAAACAGAAAAAGACCAATCCATGCAGTCTGTCCCAAGCATTTCTACTCCGAGATACTGTGGCCTCCATCCCCTTACCAGTCATCCCTACTCCTCCATCCTCTTCCCATCTGATAACTCCTTTAAGTGTGTCAGCTCCTCATGAATCTCACTATAGTCTTCTCTCCACAACCTTGTCAGGAAGTTTATTCCACCTGTCTGCCACATTTTCCAGGATGTAACACTTCCTAATGTCCTTTTTGAACCTTCCCCCTCGGTTTCATATCATAAGAGTGATAGAAAAACAGCGATCGCCTTTAGGGCGAAAATTAATTTTGGCGATGCACACTCGCAACAAGGACAAAAAGGGCACCCTACACTATGGATTAGTTTTTCATGTAGGAGGCTATGCCCCCACACTCTCCCCAAGGGGGGATTCACCCTCCATGCACCCCTACTTATGGATTCTCAACCTTGTGGGGTATGCCGGGGGTGAAAAATTAAAATGCAAAGTGGCCTGGGGGAAAAACCACACCTGCAAGATCTGGAACCCTGCACCTCCCAGTCGACCACCCTCCCACCACGCTAGCAGACCAGCTCAGCAGCTGCCTGCCACCCCTCCCACATGCCATCCTCCCTGCCTCTCCTCCATGCGTATGTCGTTACTTGTGTCGCTCAATTCGCCCACCCCATTATCTAGTCGCTTCCCCACTAGGTAGCCGCCATGAACACAGGCACCATAATTGAGTCACAGTTTTTTGTTGGTGCCCAATTTTGGTCGTCTTGTTCACGTGATACCTCCCTCTAGCTAGGTGGACATACTCGTGCCTCTACCACCAGACTGGCAAAGTGGTTGAGAATGTACACTCCCTAGAACACTATCCAGCTTGAACTAATGTGCCTTTTTTCCTTCCTCTCTTCCGTTTGTTCCCCAGAGTGGCCCCTTGGGGTCCTGAATTGCACAAAACAAATCCAGTACCTATGGCCAATGCATTTAATGTTTATTTTCCTGAAGTCTGCTTACTCCTGCCCCCATACAGTCAGACAGTTATGCCTGTTAACACTTCCCCTCCCCTCCTCTCCTCCCTGAGATAGATTTTCCTCAATTCTGTCTGAGAATTGTTTCTCCTAATATATTCCTTAAATTGTAAGGTGCCCCTCTCCCTTCCCACAATAGTGCTGGCCATGATGGGCTGTAACCTAGGCTCCTTAAGTTAGCTGGCCCCTTCTGGCCTCTCCCATTGCATGGATATTTAACTTGTCTCTCTTATCTCTGGCATAGTGCCTGGCATTAGGAAGGTGTCTGACATTCTACCAATGCACAAGAAGGTTATTGATAACTATTGACCTATTACAGTCTTATCAGTTCTTAGTAAATTACTTGAAAAATTAGTTGCTGGGAACTCACAGACTATTTAGTTAAGTGTGATCTTATATCTCAAGAGCAACACAGATTTTGAAATGGTCTTAATACTACCGCAGCAATAGTTACATTTACTAACAATGTCAAAACAAACATAGAAACATAGACTTTGATGGCAGATAAGGACCACTTGGCCCACCCAGTCTGCCCATTTCCCTACCTACTGGATAAGCTGCAGATTCTAGTTAACCAATAGCCTACTTCCTGCCACCCCCCACTACAATTGCCTTATGTCTGTCCCATGCATGTTTGAATTCCTCAACTGTTTTAGACCCAACAACCTCCCAAGGAAGGTGGTTCCATGCATCCACCACTGTCTCTGTGAAAAACAATTTCCTCACATTACCCCTGAGCCGTCCCCTCTCTATTTTTAAATTGTGCCCCCTTGTTCTTGCACATCTCTTTTTCTGAAAGAGGCTACCCTCCTGGACTTTGTTGATTCCCTTGAGGTACTTGAAAGTTTCTATCATGTCCCCTCTGTCCCTCCTTTCATCAAGGGTATACATATTAAGCTCTCTCAGTCTCTCTTCATATGGTTTCTGATGCAGACCCAGCACCATTTTAGTTGCCCTCATCTGGACTGCTTCCATCCTGTCTATGTCCTTGCGTAGATGAGGTCTCCAAAACTGCACACAGTACTCTAGATGGGGTCTCACCAACTGTCTGTACAGAGGGATAACCACTTCCCTTTTTCTACTTGTGATGCCCCTTCCTATGCATCCCAGTATCCCCCTGGCTCTCCTTACTGACTTCTCACAGTGCTTACCCACCTTTAGGTCATCTGCTATGACTAACCCCCGGTCCCTTTCCATTTTTGTTGTTATTAGTACCTCCCCTGCTATTGTGTACTCTTCTCCTGGGTTTTTGTTTCCCAGGGGCATTACTGTGCACTTCTTTGCACTGAATCTAAGTTGCCATATGTCTGACCATTCCTCCAACCTTGCCAAGTCCCTTCTCATCCTTTCTACCCTCATCTGCAAAGAGGCATACCTTTCCCTCCAGACCCTCTGCAATGTCACCTATAAAGATGTTAAAGAGGACTGGACCCAGTACTGAGCCCTGCGGTACTCCACTAGTAACCCCCCTTTTCTTTGGAATGTGTTCCATTCACTATTACCACCTGTGTCCTGTTGTGAAGCCAGTTTGCTACCAGGCTACCACCCTGGGATCCACTCCCATGCTGGCTAACTTGATTATTAATCTTTTGTGCGGGACTGTGTCAAATGCCTTGCTAAAGTCTAGGTAGGCCATATTTTCAGCCCCTCCTTGGTCTATTACTTTGGTCACCCAGTCAAAGAAATCAATTAAATTCATCTGACATGACCTTTCTGCTGTAAATCCATGCTGCTTTGGGTCCTGTGCCCCGCTAGCCTCTAGGTACTCAACAATTCTTTCTTTCTTTCAGAAGTGATTCCATCATTTTCCCTACCACTGAGGTCAAACTGACAGGTCTGTAGTTTCCTGCTTCTGCCTTGCTCCCACTTTTGTAAAGAGGAATCACATCTGCCCTCCTCCAGTCCTCAGGTACCACCCCATCCTCCCATGATTTGTTAAAAAGTGTGGACAGTGGGGTCACTAGGTCTTCCCTTAGTTCTTTTAAGATTCTGGGGTGAATCCCATCAGGCCCCATGGCTTTGTCCACCTTGAGTTTTAGGAGTTCTTTCAGGACTCTTTCTTCTGTAAAAGGATTGGTGTCAACCCCCCTACTCAGAGTGCTTCTATTGTCTGGCTTCGGTAACTCCTCATTTTCTTTTGTGACTACTGAGCAAAAGTATTCATTCAGTATCTCTGCTTTTTCACTGTCTCCCTCCGCCCACCTCCCCTCTCCTTTATTAATTTTCACTATTCCTCCCTTAACCTTTCTATGCTCCCTAATGTACCTATAAAAGGTTTTATCCCCCTTCTTAACTGAGTTGGCTATTTTTTCCTAAGTTTGGGCCTTTGCTATTCTGAATGCCTTCCACCACTTCTTTCTGCTTTAATTGATACAGTTCACTGTTGTGCTCCTTCTGTGATTCCTTATACTTTTTGAATGCAGCCTTTTTCTCCTTAACCTTCCCTGCCACCTCTTTTGAGAACCATAGTGTTTTTTTACTCCGCTTTGTTTTCTTTATTTGTTTCACACAAAGGCTTGTTGCCTCTATGATGGCAGTTTTGATTTTTCTCCATTGTTCTTCCATCCCTCCTTTTTGGCCATTTGCTAGTGCATTCCTCAGGTATTCATCCATTTTGCCAAAGTCAGCCCTTCTAACGTCCAGTATCCTTGTTTTTGTATGGTTTGGCTCCATGGTTGTGCTTACTGTGAAGCACTCTGTGCAGTGCTCACTTGTTCCCAGATGTCTACTGACTTCTAAATTTGTGATCCTCTCTCTATTTGAGAGTACCAGGTCTAGTATTGCTCCCTCCTGAGTGGGTTCCAACACTAGCTGTCTAAGGCCTGCTCCCTGCAGGGCACTGAGAATTACCATGCTCTTGGATGTGGCTGCAGTACTTGTCATCCAGTTAACATCTGGCATATTCAGGTCCCCCATCAACAGTATCTCCCCTTTTTCAGCCATTTTGAGAATGTCCTCTATCATTTTCTTGTCCATTTCCTCCCCTTGAGGTGGTCTGTATACAACCCTCTTGTAGATTGTGATGCATTCTCTGTCTCCAAGGTGACCCAGAGTGCATCTTGTCCTCCCTTTACTTTTTAGTTCTGTAGCTTTGATCCCTTCCCTTATGTATAGAGCTACTCCACCTCTTTACCTCCCTGTCCTTCTGTAGACTGTGTACCCAGTATGTTGACATCCCAATCATGGTTCTCCATGTACCATGTTTCTGTGACTGCCACAATATCCAATTGTTCATCTTCCATCAAAGCTACTAGCTCAGGAAGCTTGTTTCCCAGACTACGGGCATTGGTGCTCATTGCCCTCCATTTAATATTGGCTTTATCCTTTTTCCCCATCCCTGCTCTTATTGCCCTTGTTTATTTTTCCATTTACCCCTGTCCTGCCCTCTGTTGAGCTCTGTACCTAAGTGTTTACCTTACTGCCTGCCATGTTTTGTGGGGGGAGGCTTGAAATTTCCTGCCTCTTATCAGAACCTCCCTCCCTTGGCTAGTTTAAAAGCTTGCCAAGGAAGCATTTAAATCTGTCACTTAGGAGCTTAGTTCCCTTTGTGGACAGATGCAGACCATTGTGCCAGTATAGACCTTCCTCTCTCCAGGTGTACCCCCAGTCTCCAATGAAGCCAAAGCCCTGTGCTCTGCACCAGTTTTGTAACCATTCATTAAACTGCATGGTGTGCAGTACCCTAGCCTCACCCCTGCCATGGACTGACAGCACCTCTGAGAAGGTAACTGTGCTTGCTACCTGTCTGAGGCCCCTCCCCAACTCCACAAATTCATCCTGCACTGCACTGATCCTATGCCTAGCTAGGTCATTTGTCCCAAGGTGGACAATGATATCTAGTTCCCTCCTGTGATGCTGCTCTGCAATCCTGAGGATCGCTTCTTGTCCCTCAAGCCATGGCACCAGGCAGGCACCTTACTTCCTCTCTCTCCTCCTCTCCTCTCCTCTCCTCTCCCTCCTCTCCTCCTCCTCTCTCCTCTCCCTTCCCCAGGTCTACCCCCCTAACAATTGAGTCACCTATCAGAAGCTGTTTCCTTCTCCTGTGGTGTCCCTTGCCACCCTTTTGTGGGTCTCCCTTGTGGATGTCCTCAGCATTCTTCTTGGTCTCCACTGAGGGTGCCATCACAGAGGAACCTTGCTCTGCCAGACTAGCAAATGATTTGTGTAGAGGTACAACTAGGGGGCTTCACCTCTGTTCCACCACCCGCACCCTTCCAGAACCCACTGTGGTCCAACTGCTGTTCATACTTGGCAACCTCTGAGGCAGTGGTTATGGCAGTGGTGCTCTTTGGGTGGGGGAAGCCTCCTTAGTCCTTGCCAGTTCAGCCTGGAGGTGGGAAACCTCCTCCCTCAGAGCTGACAGTTGCCTGTAAATAGGACAGCAATGCAGTTTCTAGAATGTCTCCTGGAAAACTGCTGCCCCACAGTCAGTGCATTGCACCACTCTCCACATATCCCTCTCCCTTATAATATACAATATGTAATATATATACTTTTTTTTTGTGGTGTGTAGTTACCCTTTATTCACTATGCTGGGCTATTAAGAATATGACAGTTCTACCCCAAGACCTGTTGAGGAAGTGATGTCAGAACTTTGACTATAAAGGAAATGCCACGCCTGGGGGTGTGGGGTGTGGGGAAGGGTGGTGGGTAGTCCACAACCACTGTTGACTGTTAGAAACAATCAAATACACCACTGCTCCACCACTCTGGTGAGTACTACCCTTTATAGTAATTCAACTAACCTCCAGTAACTTATTTAAAAATAGTTTAACTGTCACAAAATCCTATGCACCAGTAAATTATTTAAAAATTGTTTCTGTCCCAAAATCCTAGTAGTCAATCCAGCTACCCCCCAAAGGACAACCAAAATGCAGTATTTAAACCCTTATGAAGTTACTTCCAAGATAAGCAGTTTGCAAACTCCTTATTCAACTCCCCAGCCACCTGCAATTTGTTTAAAAATAGTTTAACTGTCAGAAAATCCTACCAGACAATCTAGCTACCTCCAAGGATCGACCCAAATGCAGTATTTAAATCCTTCTGAAGTTACTCACAAGATAAACACAGTTTGCAAGCCCCTTCTTGGTTAAACACTAAATAAATATTTAAATAAAAAGCAATTACCAAGGGTAGTTAGTTTCACCTCCCACAGAATTGAGCAAAAGTGCACGTTGTTGCAGATATCAAGTACAATACAGAATTTCCCACACAGCTCACAGCTGAATAAAGAAGTAGTCTCCTTCCAGGTCAAGACGATGTGCTGTTTCTACAAAGAAACATAGACAATGATAGTAGAAAAAGACCAAGGGTCCATCTACTCTACCGAGAGTTCCCTATCTGCCCTGGAACCTATTGTCTCTAAGGGGTTCTATCCTCCCTGGTCCACTCCCCCAACTCCACTAACTACTGCTACTGACCTGAGTAACCACCAGACCCATCACTCTGTCCTAGCCATGCTTGAAATCATTTATGATTTTGGCACCCACCACATCTGCTGGGACTGTAGATGGAGACGGATCTCCTGATAGGGGCAATGTTTGTTGACTGTACAAAAGTGTTTGACTTTGTTGGCAACAATCTGCTATGCTTTAAGCTTTTACCACTAGGTGTCACTTTTACTGCAGTATCTGAGTTTGAGAACTCTTTATGTGCAAGAAAACACATTGAACAAGGATTTGCCAATGCTGAATGTTGTCGCGCTGGCACTGGCATTGTTAGTGCAGTGCGGAAACAAATTTTGGGCAGGATGTGAATATTGGCAGCTATACTGTTCATAAGGAGGTGTAAAAAAATGGCAATGTTGAAAATGTGGCATGTAAATATTGCAAATTTGCGAAGTTACAAGGGTGCATGGAAAATGCGCAATGCACACTTGTAACACAAGCATTTTATGGACTTTTGGCACCAAATTTTCAACATAGGCATTTTAGCACCTCTGTTCATATACAATGTCACTGTCATTTCCTCAAACTGTCCCAAAAAGGGATTTCGCACAGCGACCACGCTATTTTGTGCCGGACGTGCGAAAACACATTTCAGGCAGGATATGTAAAATTACAGCTGTACTGTTCATCAAGAGGTGTGGAAAAATGCCAATGGTGAAAATCCAGAGTGAAAATATTACAAATGCACAACGTTGAGAGCGTACGTGCAAGCTGCGCAATGCACACTTGTAACACAGTCATTTTATGGAGTATCGTCAGCAAATTTTCAACATAGACATCTTAGGTCCTCTGCTCATGAACAGTGTCACTGTCATTTTCATAATCTGTCCATAACACTGATTTCCCAAAGCTACCGCTCTATCATGTGCCGGAAGTGCAGAAACACATTTCGGCCAGGATGTGAAAAATGACAGCTGTACCGTTCACAAGGAGGTGCAATAAAATGACAATGTTGAAAATTGGCATGAAAATATTGCTGCTCATGACGCTACGTAAAAGGTAACTGTGCAATGCACGCCATAAACAACCATTTTTGTTTTTTTCCACCAAATTTGCAACATAGGCTTTTTGAGAGCCCACTTCATGAACAGTGCCACTGTCCTTGCGCTAATCAGTCCCAAAAGGTGATTCCACGCAGTGACTGCAAAATCACCTTTTGAGACAGAGTAATGTCATAACAGCGAGAGAATTCATGAGGAGGCATCCCAAAAACTCCATGCTGAATATTTGGTGCCAAAATTCCTAAAAATTCCTGAGATATGCATCAAAAGATATGCATCAAAGTTGAAAAAACCCTATTTATTCCATTATACAGCTTACTGGCATTTCCTCAGTTCGTGGTCAGCTTTGAAGAGTGCAGATGTGTTCCTGGTCCACCAAGATCATCGCACCAGACTCCAGAGGTAAGTATGGGGTGAGGGGGTGTAAGAGGCAGGCAAGAGGGTGGGTGCGGTGGGGGTAGGAGACTACGAGGGACCATTTTCTGTTTACAGGTGGTAAAAAAACATTGTGGACTGTTTTCTTTTTTTACAGGTGTTTTGTTTGGGGGGATACAGTAGCCGATGGGGATTGGGCACCACCATCAACACATAGGGAGTGGGGGACACTAGTTGAGGGGGATTGGGCACCCCCCCAGCACAGAAGAAGGGGGGATATAATACCGATGGGAGTGGGCTCCCCCGTCGGCATATTAAAGTGGGAAAGAGGGGATGGATGCCGACAGGGATTGGGCACCCCCATCGACAAACAACGAAAGTGGGGGGGGTGTATGAGCTGAGTGGGATTGGGCACCCCCTCGGCAAGCAAAAAAGGAGAGGGATGGGACACATTATGCCAACGGGGAGTGGGCTCCCCCATTGGCACATGCATGAAGGGCAGGGTAAGCTGACCATGGGATTGGGCACCCCCAAAGTCAGCAGTTTAGCGCCCACTGTGCAGCCATGTTTGTAGCTGGTGAAGCACATAGGAAGATCCGTTGTATGTGACTACCTTTGCTTGCATTGCAGCGGACCTTTCCTTTGATGTGAACACCACTTTAGTATGCATGCTGTGGCGCTGGCATGCAGGCTGATTGGGGAATGAGGGACGCACCTACTGGTGTGTGCCCTGCAATCACCCAACAGTGACTGTGCCTCCAAATCTCCACTACTGCAAGATGTTGGCTGCACAAGCATACCAACGTAAAAATGTGAAGGTGCTTGATCCAACATTGCTTCTACTCAGGTTGGTGTTCCTCAGAATTCAATCTTGGATTCTCAACATTTTTCCAGTTTTAGCAATAATCCTCCTCAGGGGTCTGCTTTCTGCTCTTTCTTTCTGTATGCAGAGGGTCATGTACTTTATTTCAGTTCAAAAAGCATAGCTGATGTAAACTATGATTTGAATTGTGATTTATTTAATGTCCAGTCCAGGCTCATGCAGAACAAATTGATCCTGAGGACAAACAAGTCTCCATCTTTGCTGTTTGGGCCCAATTCCAAAATCTGGAAATGTATTGAACTGTTATCTCTAGCCTGCCTTGATGGCTCCCAGCTCGATACTGTTGGCTCATTCAAATATTTAAGAATCACCTAGACCACTCATTAGATTTTTTTCCTCCAAATTTTTACTTTTGGCAAGTCTATCTACTCAAAAAAAGACCTCTAGCATACAAGGGCAGGCGTGTTCTCACCCTAAAATCCCATCTGGCAATTGCCCAAGACATACTTCAGCTTAGCCTGAGTTACGGGCTTTAATCATTCATTAATTCCTCTAAGAATAACATGGCTAAATGGGACACTGCAAATAATGACATTCATAATTTTGCCCTGGTAACAAATCCCCTCACCCATCACTGTTTATTGTATTCAGGTTGGGGTTGGTTATCCCCTTCTGCTAGCTGCTCATTTGCCAATGGCCATTTCATTAATAAGCTACTGTACTCAGTTCTCAAGTTTCTGCTTGCAAAAAGTAAATATCTGGGGCACAATAAAAATCAGTAAAGAGACAACTTTGACTGGAATATTTTCTTCAGTTGTGTTATAGCAAAAAATAAATGGCAAACACAATGCATTCTCATAGCTTTGGTCATTTTCAATATTTTGACCCCAAATTTTCAACATAGTCATTTGTTTGCAGCATGCTGAGGAATTACACCCTGTAACAAAGAAACCAGCCATCAATGTCTGTTGCTGGTACCGCCACTACTGTTGCCCCAACCAGCTCTCCCTCTCAGCACCCCCCACACAAACATAACACTGACACTGGGGGTGCCCAATCCCCCAGTGTCACCACCTGAAATAAAGAAAACCATCCCTTGTAGGTTTCTTATACCCCATAAAAAGGAAAACTGTCCATTGATGTCTGTTTCTGCTATTGTCTTTACTGTCCACCCACCTGACCCTCCCACTCAGCACCCACTACCCCCTCCCAAACATAACACGACTCTTGTGGTGCCCAATCCCCAAGTGCCACCACCTGAAATAAAGAAAACCGTCCCTCATCATTTTTTTTGTTCAACTCTGTAAAAAGGAAAAATGTCTATTGATGTCTATTGTGCTATTAGTCCTCCCCACCTAACCCTCCCACTCAGCACCCCCACCCCACCCCCAATCCCTTACTTACCCACCAGGGCTCCAATGCCATAATCCTCTCTGGGCCGTAAACAAGTCTTCACTTTTCAAAGCTGGACTGACTGAGAAAATAAAGTATTTTTGCACCAAATTTTTAACATGGCCTTTTGGGACCCCTGCTCATGAAGAAGGGTTGAGAAATTATTCAGATCTGTCCTGAAAAGTTATTACATGGTCACTGCATGAAATCACCTCTGGGGTAGGATTTGAAAAATTTCTCTGCCCTTGTTCATGAGGTGGGATCATAAGTAGACTATGTTGTAAATTTGGGAGAACAATATTAAAAAACTTTTCAATGCATGCTCATAACTTTGGTAATTTTCAATATTTTGACCCCAAATTTTCAACATAGCTATTTTTTCACACAACCTCATGAATGTGACAGCTGTCATTTTTTCAAATCGTAGCCAAAATATGTTTTTGAATTTATATCATGAAACTACATTTCTGTTGAGATTTAAGAATTTTTACCCACGGGGTTCATGAAGTGGGGTCCTAAGAAGGCTATGGGCCTGATTCAGGAAGGATGATGCAAGTTGCCACTGAATGTAACTTGTACCACCTGCAATTGCGACAACGACCTTGCATCCTATTCTAGAGGGAGCAGGGTCTCTGCAGCTAAGTCCTGTGACTTGTGACATGCAGCCAGGTATGCTGAAATGCGGGTGCACCTGGCGAGCATGTCACCAGCCACACCACAGTTTGCAACTGCCCCCCCGCCCAGCTTGCCACATGAGGCACACCACAGGGCTGCCCACCCCTGCCCCAAACCCTACATCATCTGCCCCACAGGGCATCCCATTCCCACAGCCCCTAATGTGCTTCATAGAGCCCCACAGGGCTACCCATACCCCCATCCCTCTGTGGGTGTTTTTCCTGGGAGCTGGGGGTATGGGTAGCCCTACAGGGCTTGTGCCAATGGGTGTTTTGGGGGATGGGGGGATGGGTAGCCCTGTGGGGCACCACTGGGGGGTGGACAAGGTGGCATGACTGCAGGTAGGTCTACAGGACCCCAGGGGGGCATCCATAAGTTACACCAGCTAAATGCTGGTGTAACTTATGTTGCCAGTTCTCCTCTGGGGGTTCTTGTAGAATCCCAACATTGGGGTCTTTGTTGCTGCCGCTTCTGGAATAGGGTGCAACTGCTGCTGTAAACCCCCTAGTGCCATGTCGCGGGGGTTTATGGTGCAACTGCCAGCATAACTGCTGTTCGGCGCAAGTGACCTGTGACATGTCGCAGGCCACTTTGTAGAATTGCGCATGTCACAACTGCTGACATAAGTGCTACATGAGCCATTCTACTTGGCACACTTGCTGTTATGCCTGGCATAACTCTTCTAGAATCTGGCCCAATGTTGACAATTTGATGTAAAAATTTGGTAAAATGATCAAGTTATGAGTGAATATTTAAATTGCTTTTGTGCTTTCACAGCCTGATGGACTCCACATTTGGCATAAAGCCCAAAGAGCCCTGTGCATCTGCATCTGTAGCTGCATGGAAGTGTAGGGCCTGGAGGGCACTCTGCTTTCATAGCTGGATGGACTCCTCACATGATGAGGAAGTGCCGGGCCCAGAGCATCTTGTGCTTTTGTTGCCTGATGAATTTCACATTTGGTGCAGGGCCCCACAGAGCCCCGCCTGTCTTCATCTGTAGCTGCATGGAAGTACAGGGCCCTGAGGGCCCAGCATTTCTGCAACCTGATGGATATGTTCATGCAGGTCTCCAAGGGACCTGCGGTGAATGAGGATATGATTCCACTATCTCAAAAAGAAAGGAAATTTTTTGCAAAATACTGCATTATTGCACCAGTTAAGGTTCAACTTAAAGCAACAAAAGCAGGGAAATATGTTGTTAGGATTTCCAACCCTAACTCCCCATTCCATAAGACCCCCCAACCACAAAAGGACAAGCCCACACAAGCAACTGCACACACACACACCCATCATCAGGTAAGACGAACAATATACAACTGGTTCCAGCTGACACAAATGCAGTACACTAATGTGCTACCTTCTAGATTTGCATCTGCAGCTGCATAAGAATAGGTCCCACAGGGGCATGTTCTTATGTAGTCACACCTGTGTGTGTGTATATCATACAGCATGTTCTGCAGACAGAAGGCCCCCTGGGGCCTATGCCATTGCATACAAAGGTACTTCTTCATGCTGTATGAGGTACATCTTTAGATAGCATGATCAGCTGCATAATTGACTACCTGCTACCCCCTTGAACAATTTCTAGATTTGCTGCAGAATCCATTATACCCATATTGCAACAGTACTTCCATCTGTGTAGTGGCAGGCCCTTCCTTCTGGAGCCAGAAGTTGATGTGCATGTGTTACACCTGTGGGTGAAGAGGTGCAGTCCCCTTAGAGGCTTGCACTTCTGCAAACAGAAATACTTTGCAATTTTTGTAAGTGAAAACCTGCTAGTCCCTTGAACAATTTATAGATCCACTGCAAAAACCATGATACCCACACAACAATAGCACTTCTGTCTGAGTAACAGCAGGTCCCACAGAGCCCTGCCTTTCTGGACCCAGACGTTGGTGCGTATATCTGTGGCTGAAGAGGTGCAGGCCCCTCAGGGGCCTGCTCTTCTGCAGACAGAAAAGCTGTTGCAATTATGGTATTGTGTAATTTGTAGCTCCTGCACTTCTGGATCCAGACATCAGTGTGTATGTATTACACTTGTGGCTGCAGAAGCGCAGGTCTGTTGAGTGTGTGCATATTTTAACAGTGTGCATGAGTACCTGTGGCTACAGAAGCCCTGGCCCTCTATGGGCCTGCACTTCTGCAGACAAAAGCACTCCTGCAATTTGGGTATCATGGATTTATATATGTGTCTGCAGAGGCCTGTGCTTTTGCACACAGAAGCTCTATTGTGATTTAAGTATCCTGGATTTCTATCTTCAGCAACAAGCGAGAGTGTTTTATATTTTGCTGTGGGCATGCTAGAGATACAAATCCACAAAGGTAGATCATCAGGGCTACTGCATTTGTGAAATCTGGAAACAGTTGTGGGTTGTTTGTCTTACCTAATGATGGTTGTCTGTGGTCATGTATGTGGGCTTGTCCTTTTTATTGCTTGGGGTAGTGAGGAGTTAGGGTTGGAAACCCTAACGCCACATTTCTCTGTTTTTGTTGCTTTAAGTTGAACTCTAGCAGATGCATTAATGCAGTTTTTTGCAATGAATATACGGTATATGGTTCAAACATCTTTTATGTTGCATACAATGTAGTTGGACCAAATTTACATTATTCTGCATGAAGGTACAGCTTAAATATTGCAATGACATTTAAATCATGGCCAGTGTTCATGGGACGGCCTATATGGCCACCCACCTGAAGCAATCCTGTAAAGACATAGTAATTTATGTGAAATGCTATTAGAACAAAGTTAATTAGCAGGGTTGAGCAGGTTACATCTTAAAGGATACCTAAACAATATTCAAAAATCTGACTCTGTAGGTGACTAAAGAAAAGGCTGCTATATTCATTAATGCTAAAACAGCATTCATATAATTTACCTAAATGTGGTTCCAGAGCATTTGAAAATTGTAAAATCAGCCTTCCAATTTCAAAAAAACTGTCTTACCTGCTTCTTAAAATGGCCGCCAAATGTATTATGTGATGACATCATTGGAGCCAAAGTCAGAGCGATGTATCGCTCTCTATAGTACTAACTAGTTCATTTTTTTCCCTTTGTATAGTATTGTTTCACTTAAATGGTCAAAACTATGTGCAGTATTTGGTATAATACATATGTTAGGCTATGGTTCTGTTCATTTCGTTTACTTTAACATGCTGAAATTGTGTTTTAATCCAACTGACTTTTTCTGTGGCAAACCACAGTGCAGTAAAAATCTTGAAAAACCTGGTGGTCTAGTGGTTATGGTGTATCCAGTATGCTACAATGGGGGTGCTGGGGTGGTGTGCGTACTTAATATGCACTTTTTAACATTTTTGTTAAACCTTAATATTTTCTGCTATTATTCTTTTCTAGTACATTTTTGACAGAACCTACAAATATAATCCATAGTTTGAATAAAACATTTGTACTATCAAGAAGTAAGACTTATTCAACAAAGTGAAATGCAGCAGCAGCAGCAAGCAATTACATTACAATGTTGGGGCAGCTACACCCTTCACCACCCCCTAGATCCACCACTTTTTTGTAGCAAAATTCTTGCGCAGTCCATTGTTAGAGTTCATACTGTCTTGAAAATCAAATATGTGCTTATCTTGTCTTCTTTGTCCATGGACCATGCATAATTGACTACCTGCTACCCCCTTGAACAATTTCTAGATTTGCTGCAGAATCCAGAAGACTTGGTTTGCTGGCTAAGGCACCTAGCTTCACCTGAGCTCTTTCCTTCTAAGACTGCTTGAAAGGCAGAGTAGAGAAACTTACCAGAGCAAGGGAGAAGGATTAAGACTTAGTTTGGCTAAGCAGATTTACTGTGTGGTGGTGTTTTGATTTTTTACTCACAGGGATTGCTACTGTTTGTGGCTAACATTTCATTGCTTTATTTTTCTCTGATTCAAATTGTTGTTGCTGGTATACCTTCTTCTGCATTATTACAAGGTGTGTTATAGGTAAAGTAACAGATTACTGCTGTAATCTTCTGATTCAAATTGTCTTTGCAAGGTATATCTTCTGTTACTGCTTTATTTTCTCTGGAGCAAAGTGTTTTACAGGGTATATCTTCTCTGAAATTATTACAGGTGGTGCTTTACAGGTTTTACAGTTTTATCTAACATTAGGATAAGCTTTCAGGGTTACTGCATTTGTTGTTGACTGATTGTTTCTGCTTTTACCTCCTTGTTCTTTCGTCCGTGGTTCTTCTTTTAGGCAGGAAGGGCCCAGCCACCCACCCCATCCCCAACCACCCCACGCCACACCTTTATAGGGTACCACAGTTGTGACATTTCCTGTGGCAGAGCAGGAAGGCGGATCAGTGGGGCTTCCACAAGGTGATCTCATTTACAGGGCACTAGTAATTTAACTTGTTATAACAAGTTAAACAAAGCACAATTAAACCATTACTTGCATTTTTTCCTTTTTTTTTTCCTTCTAATTACTCTGACTAGGTTACAAACCCAGCAACTTATTTGGAATGGATTTCATTAACTGCAGGTACTGTGGAACAATTTTCAGAAGGACAGTCTTACAGGATTTAGGACACTGTCCTACATGCTGGGCCTTTGAGATCTTGGTCTCAGCTCCGGGCAGCATGGGCAGAGATTGCACGCCCAAATTTCATATTGAAGAGGAAATACATTATAAGAACCACCCGCCATTTCCCCAGCATCCAACAGAAAAACCTCGACCAGAGAGGGTAGTTGGTCCTGGAGGTTGGCAGGTGGTTAGAGGAGCAAATCAGGTGCCCCATCACTCTGCTCTCCAACACATTACCTCCAAAACCACATAAACGCTACAAACAGGTATCTGCCTCTATCTCTGAAATCAAATAAAGAGGCAGAAGACACTGCAGAGCAGGACACTGCGTGCACAGGAGCTAGCACAACAATACTCACCCAAATCAGGAACCAAAACTAAACAAGCACAAAGGAAATCAAAAACTTCTGATCATAGGAGACTCCATGATTCGGGAGTTGATACCCATCTCCAGCCAGGGTGATGGTCAGATGTCTCCCAGGTACATCAGCAAGGAGAGACACTGATCGCATTACTAAATTGTTCACAAAGCAGGAGAAAACATTGATGTCCTAGTACACATAGGGACTATGGATCTCGCCAGCCGGTCAGTTGTGGAGACCAAGGAACACCTGACTAGCTGGGTGACAAACTATCATCTATTTCTGTCTGGCATCTCCTCTCTGAGATCCTGCCAGTCTGGGAGAAGGGAGCAGATGGACGGAAGGTCAGAGAAGGGGAGATAGGGAGCTAAACACGTGGCTCAAGGACTGGTGCCAGGAAAAGGACACAGATTTGTAGGGAACTGGCAACAGTTCTGGGAGCGAAAGTTCTTTAAATTTGATGGACTGCATCTGACTAAAGAGGGAGTCAGTGCATTGGGGCAGAAGTTTGACGTCTTTGCAGAATATTTAAACTAGCAAATGGGGAGAGGGGTGCAGCACCCCATACGTCGAATGGGAAGAACACCCCTCCCCCCTCAGCTAGTGGTCAAACAGGAATTCAGCGTGTTTGCCATTCAATTGCATCACCAGGTAAGAAAAAAGGTTTGTCTCCCCATACGATGCACAGGGGTAATGCCAAACTTCACCCAACAACTAACACACCAAAATCTGGCCAATGGAAAATCATGTACACAAATGCTCACAGCCTGGTAAATAAGATCCCAGACCTGCAGGCAATAATGTCAGAGGCTAAACTGGACATAGTAGCACTAGTGAGACGGGTTTACCAGTAACCACACTTGGGAGACTTCAGTACCTGGCTATGTATTGTTCAGAAGAGACCGAGTGCAAAAAGGGGGAGGAGGGCCCTGTATGTCTAATGAAAATATCAAAGCTACAGAAATTCAGAATACACATAAGGAGCCAGAAGAACTGTGGGTCACCCTGGAAACAGGAAATGGGACAGCCATAAGAACTGGGGTTGTCTACAGGCCCCAGACCAGAGGGAGGACATAGACACATTACTGTTAGAAGATATACAAAACATGACAGCTAAAGGGAGGTTCTGATAATGGGAGACTTCAACATGCCAGATACAGATTGGTCAATACCAGCAGGAACATCTGCCAGAACTAGACTCATAGTGGATTCCCTGCAGGGGAGGGCCTCAAACAACTGGTACAGCAACCCACAAGAGACAGGGCTATCCTAGATCTAGTACTGACTAACAAAGAAGGGATCACAGATCTCCAGGTAGAAGGTCACCTGGAGCCAGTGACCATCACATGGTATGGTTCAATTTATTACTACATCTAAATCATCCCATTCCAAGGCAAAAATATGGACTTCAGAGGAGCTGACTTTGATAAGATGGCCAACAGAGTTAAGCTAGCCCTGGCAAAAGAAACACAGGTGAGGAGGTACAGGCAAAGTGGGCAAGCATTAGGATAATACTTGAAGCAACATCCCATTGTGTTAGACAGAAAAGGAAGTGCAAAAGAAGAAGGAAACCACTTTGGTTCTCAAATACAGTAGCAGAAAAGGTCAGAGCCAAAAGGCTGGCCTTCAGGAAATATAAGGGAACACAGCGGATGAAGATAGGGAGGCATACCAAACTGCCCTAAGGGAAGCAGGTAAGGCAGTAGCAGGCAAAGTCCCAAACTGAGGAAACACTAGCACGAACAGTAAAAGAAGGTGACAAGACTTTCTATAGATACATTAGTGAAAGGAGAAAGTCCAGAGGGGGTATTGCTAAGCTTAATGGAAAAGGGAGCATGTGAGGAGGAGGACCCTGTAAAGGCATCTATCCTAAATAGATACTTTTGCTCAGTATTTACTGAAGAGAAGGTAGGGCAGGGCCCACAGCTCAGCATCATGGACACAGGGGGGAGGGAGGTGAGCACTACTCCCTTCACAAAAGAAAGGGTCCTACAAGAGCTTGCTAAGCTCAGGGTGGATAAGGCAATGGGACCTGATGGCATACATCCCAGGGTACTTAAGGAGCTAAAGGAGGAACTAGCAGAGCCATTAGCAGAATTGTTTAGTGAGTCTCTGAGCACAGGAGAGGTCCCAGAAGACTGGAGAAGGGTTTATGTGATCCCGCCCACAAGAGTGGTAGCAGGGAGGAGGCGGGGAACTACAGACCAGTCAGTCTTACCTCAGTAGTGGGCAAGATTATGGAGGCACCTTAAGGAAAGGATAGTGCAACACCTGGAATCCATAGGGCACAGGATACAAGACAGCATGGGTTTACAAAAGGAAGGTCCTGTCAAACTAATCTCATAGATTTCTTTGACTGGGTAACCAGAGTGGTGGACCAAGGGGAGCAGTTGATGTCGCCTACCTTGACTTCAGCAAAGCTTTTGACACTGTTCCACAAGAAGATTGATAAATAAGCTAGGTAGGCTCGGTGGGTCAGAAGTTGGTCAACTGGGTGGCAAACTGTTGACTGGCAGAAACAGAGAGTGGTGGTAAAATGGTATACAGTCAGAAGAGATGCAAGTCACAAGTGGGTACCTCAGGGATCAGTCCTGGGGCCAGTCCTATTCAACATCTTCATTAGTGACCTCACAGATGGACTAGAGGGTAAGGCTTGTCTGTTTGCAGATGACACCAAGATCTGCAACAGAGTAGATGATCCAGATGGGGTGGGCAGAATGAGAAGAGATCTGATAAACTAGCAGAATGGTCAAAGAGTGGCAACTGGGATTTAATGCAAAGAAGTGCAAAATCATGCACATAGGGAAGAGAAACCCGAAGCCACTTATAGGCTGGGAGGAGTTGCTAGCAGTCACAAAGGAAGAAAGAGACTTGGGCATCATCATCACTGATGACCTAAAATCATCCAAGCAGACCTCTAAAGCAGTAGGTAAGGCTAGGGGGTGTTAGGGTGTATTAGTAGGGGTATCACAAGTCGTAAGAGGGAGGTAATAATCCCTCTGTACAAGACATTGGTTAGGCCCCATCTGGAGTACTGCGGCAGTATTGGAGGCCACACCTTCACAAGGACATTAACCAAATTGAGGCAGTCCAGAGAAGGGCAACCAAAATGGTGCAGGGACTGCATCAGAAGACATATGAGGACAGATTAACGGAGCTCATATGTATACCCTTGAGCAAAGGAGGAGAGAGGTGATATGATCGGTGACATTTAAACACCTTAAGGGCATAAACAAGGTGAAAGAGTCTAACATGTTTAAATATAAGAAAAATAGCAGGACAAGAGGACACAGCATGAGATTAGAGGAGGCCGATTAAGGGGAATGTGAGGAAATTCTTTTTACAGAAAGGGTGGTAGATGCATGGAATAGCTTACCACAAGAAGTGGTGGCTATGAATACAGTGCAGGGCTTCAAACAGGCATGGGATAGGCATAAGGGAGCAATACAAATGACTATGAATAGATAGGTCACTGACAGAGCAAAGGCCGATGGCACATTTATAAGGTAGAAAAAGAAATGGGCAGACTGGATGGGCCTTGCGGTCCTTATCTGCCGTCAACTTCTATGTTTCTATGGGAAATAATAAGAAGAAGAAGAATCAGAATTTATATAGTGCTTTTCATACACATTGTGTCCCAAAGTGCATTACAAGCAATACTAGACTGGTAGTGAAGTTGCTGAACATGTAGCAGCAGTCATTTCATACATTAATACCCACACATAGCCTTGGACAATTGTATGAACTAGTTTTATGGGAAGGGGAATGTTGGCCAGGACAATGGGGTCAGGAAGTGAGCATGGTGATGGCAGTCCCACATCTTATTTCTCACAGTAATCGGCTCATATTTCTCTCCTTCTGTCTTCCCCCTTCCCTGAATATAGTAGTATCTTGCAAGAGTGACCTTTTCAGTCCCCCTCTGGTATTCATTCTTCACTACTCCTCCTCACACCGAAAACTGGTGAGCTCATCACTTTTCTGCATCATGAGTGCAAGCAGTACAGTCCCCATTTTGTTTTTGACATATCAACTATAAACATAATGGAGACTTCCAGTTCCGCCCCCCGAGTAATGGCAGTCTAGAAAGAGAACTGTGTCTACCCTGAGCTAAAAAAACTACACTCCGGCTGTAATTCTGCATATTTCTTAAATAGATTTTGCATTACAAAATCAGAGGAAAGTGAAGAGAATTGGAGAGATTGAATTTACTAACAAAACACAGCATGATGGAGAAGATAGCTGATGGAACCAAATCGGAGGCCTCGGTCGCATCAGATAACTGCGACTCTGCAGATCTTAAAAGGGGCCTGGTTAAATCTCAGCGGAAACAACCAAAAGCCAAAGCGAAGAAGGCAAAACTTGAGCTAATTTACCAAGAGATACTTACTTCTCGTGCAGAAATCAAAGAAATGTACAGTGAGTTATGAAGAGATGTGATACAATTAGAGCAGAGAACAGACGAACAAGAGAGAACTGCGATGGCAACTGAGAATAGAATGGACGATCTGGAACAAACAGTACAGCAGATGAAAGAGATGCAAGAACAAATAATTGATCGCCAAGAAGATTATGAGAACAGAGCACACCGCAAAAACATTACAATTTATTGTCTACCTGAGGACTCTGAGGGAACTAACATTAAGGAATTTGTTGATGCTTTGCTACATACAGCCTTAGAACTGCCAAACGATTTCAACCTTAAACTAGAGAGAGTGCATAGGGCATTGGCACCTAAACCTACTTCTGCAAATATTCTGCCAAGGTCAGTAATTCTTCGTTTCAACAGCTATGCAACAAAAGAACACATTCTGCTTACAGCATGGCGGTGCCAGGAAGTTTATTATGGCCCAACTCGCATATATCTTGATCATGACTATGCACCAAAAACTACTCGCTTGTGACGTGCCTATTTACCGTTACTTCCAGTACTGAAAGCAGCAGGACACAAATTTACAACCCCATATCCAGCGCGTCTAATTGTTCATTTGCCTACCAGAAAGAGGGAGTTCTCCATGGCTCAGGAAGCAAAAGAAGAACTTACAAAAATGGACTTGCACTTTCTCGAACGAAGTTTGAGCAGCAACAATCCAGAAAAATGCCAAGTTGGCTGGCAGTCTAACTCTAACAGAAAACAGGGAAAACAACAAGAACTGGGAACAATCAAACCTACCCTAGCAGTTTACAGGAGGGAAGCAAAAAGTGACAATACTTGAAACTTACAGAGAAGCTCGTTTGACTGAGTGAGCAGGAGAGAGAGTTTGAAAAATATGTGTTGCGCCATCTGTTTTTTGGGCCTGAAGCGTGCTCTCTATATTAATGAGCTGCTCTGAGCCTGGAATAGGCGACTGCATGATGAACAGACACTACTTTACACAATCTGCTAGATAAGTAACAGCCAATAACTAAATAACCTAAGTGCCTTCTAATGGTGGGCTAGAAGTTATAGATATAATTATTTGTTTATGCTAATTGCAGGCTCTTTCTTCTTCCATCGATAATCGAAGTAACATAAGGAGGAACAATTTTTCAGAAAGCTTGGGAGCAGGGAATGGGGAGGGGTGCAATCTTTGAGCTCTATGCTGCTTTTGGGGGACATCCCTAAAGGTTTTCTTTGGAGTTATCTACTCCTTTCCTATGTTGTTTTTGCCTTATTTAAAGGGGAACAGTTTACTGGCTCCTCAAAGGCCCCTAGCAACAATGTTAAGGGATCCCCTTCACTTTTAGGGAGAGTTCAAATGCTCCAGGAGCAGTTTCTACTGGAAATTTGGAGTTTTTAATTTCTCTCCCCACATTTGGCAGTCCCAAAGCTTCTACAGCACAGAATAATACTAAGAGCAATAGTTATATGTATATATGTTTTTGATTTATTGTCAATCATTATTGGACAGCTATCCTTCCAGATTACTGGATACACCACTTACATTAGCAGTTTACAGTGGCTAGTTACAGTTATATATGTGATAATAAGTTATTCTTGGTTGATAAGGGACAGTAAGAAAACTTCAGTTAGATTACATGGCACTGGTCAGATGACAGGATATCTAAGACAAGATAGGATATTTTTTGCTGGAACCATTGTTAGGACATCCCGGAGACTTTGTGGATCCTTGTGGAGATTGTAGGGGGAGTGGTGGAAGGGAGAAATTGCACTAATCAGTAATGCTTTATCAAATGAAAACATAATATGGTATTAGAAACAACTAAGATATTGTCATTAAATATTAATGGCATTAATCATCCCATAAAAAGAGCTAGACTACAACAGTATCTGCGGTAGCAGAACACAGACTGCATTTATTTACAGGAGATACATTTGTCACAAGGGGAACATGCTAAACTTGCTGCAGGTGGCAGATTCACTGTTTTTTCTTCATCCAGTAAGTCAGGGAAAAGGCATGGAGTGGCTATTTTGATTCCAGCTACTACTTCATTTACTAAAGGGGAGGTCTATTCAGATAATAATGAGCTTTTTGTCATAGTACAAGGGCGGTTGTATGAGACTGACGTGACAATGGTGAGTGTTTATCTGCCACCAGGAGCATCTCCCTCACTACTGAGACAGTTCTTTAATAGATTGCTCGAAAAGCAAAAGGGGATAATGCTGATAGGAGGCAACTTCAACTTAATAATGTCTTCGCAGAAAGACTCTACTTTCCCTAAACAACATAGGTTTACTCCTACTCAAAAACTTCTAAAAACTAAGATACCTAAGATGGGTCTTACAGATATATGGCACCATTTCTACCCCTCTGTGGAGGGACACACTTTTGTCTCCCCTAGATTTCACACATCAGCTAGAATAAATTATTTTTTTACTTCTACAGAGCACTTGGATATGATCCAAGATATATCCCTGGAAGCTTGCCTCCTCTCAGACCATATAACTCTCTTAATTAAGGTGGGATTAAACAAAACTCATAAAACAACTTTATTGAGACAGAATCTTCCTCTTTTGAAGGATCCAGTGTTTAAGACCAGAATTGTGGATAGCAGCACACAAATTTTAAAGGAGAACGCAGACCCTTCTATTTCAGCTACTATCCTCTGGGATACTCTGAAGGTTGTGATTAGAGGAGAGATTATCGCATATTCCTCCAGACTAAATAAACTGAGAGAATCCAGATACAAAATATTACAAAATAAGCTACAATAATTACAGCAGAAGAGAGACAGAGGGAACAAGTTTCACAACTTAAGCTTAGACAAATTCAATCGGAATTACAATCCGTTTTAGATTGTAAGACGTAAATGTCTTTATTATATCTTAAAAGATACTATTTTGAAGGAGGTCCTAAAGGTGCCAGAAATTTAGCTAGGCGTACTAGAGGATTTAAGCAGACTGCCACTATTACAAAGACTAGAAATCCCTTAACAGGAGATATTCTTATTAAACCCCCTGCGGTTCTGAAAGCATTCCAACAGTATTATGCAGATTTGTACTGTGATCCTACACCCGCCTCACTGGAGGATATAAAAAATGTCTTGTTCCCCCTTAACTTCCCACACTTGTCTGAATCCCAGCAGGCTTCACTTCTACGCCCTTTCTCCACTATAGAAATCCAGAAAGCAGTTAAAAATTCTAAAACATTAAAAAGCCCAGGCCCCGATTGCTTTGGAGTCGAATGGTACAAGACATTTCTTTCAAAATTGATCCAGCCGATGCAAAAACCTTTTTTAGAGGTGCAGGATGGAAGTGCCCCCACCCACCCTCATGGTCATATCTTCATATCTCAGCTATACTGAAACCAGATAAAGAACCATTAAATTTAGAGTCATACAGACCCATTTTAGTTTTAAATAATGATTATAAGATATACATGGCAATATGGGCCCATAGGTTAGAGACTATACTGCCTACCCTGATACATCCAGATCATTTAGAATTTCGACGCATGTGTCAGACTGCAGATAATGTACAAATAACAATCGACTTGATGGATTTTATGGCTAACTCAGCTACCCCCTCAGCTTTAGTCAGTTTAGATGCCTGTAAGGCTTTTGATAGGGTGTTCTGGAGATTTTTATGGGGAACACTAATGTCATTTGGGTTTCTAAAGGAATTTGTGAATTGGCTGAAGCAAATATATTATGAACCAAGGGCTTATATAAAAATTAATGGTGGTATCGCACCTCATATCAAGTTACAGCAAGGCACTAGACAGAGATGCCCCCTATCTCCATTGTTATTCACCATCTATATTGAACCCTTGGCTATGATGGTTAGAAAATCAGAAAAAATTGCATTAGGCTGGGCAATCATGGAAGTTGGCTTTACATGCGGATGACATTTTACTGTCAGTATCGAATCCAGAGTCCTCTATTCCAGCAATATGGGAGGTACTTGAGCAATTTGCTCAATTCTCTGGATATAAAATAAATTCTTCTTAAACGGAAGTTCTCCCCTTTCATTTCTCCCCCTAGCAGACACTGAAGTGCAGTTTGCCTCTGCACTGGAACAGAATCAAAATAAAATATCTAGGCATACAGTTACCAAATCAGTTAATGCATCTCACTATGGTAAACTATGAACCTCTAACACAAAAAATAGAGTCTGACCTACATCAGTGGTCACAACTTCATTTATCATTATATTCTAAGGTGCATCTTATTAGGATGGATATTCTTCCAAGGCTGCTATATCTTTTTCAGACCATACCGATGATGCCAGATGGAATGTATTTTCCCTCCTGGAATAAGTCTTTGGTGAGATTTGTCTGGGCTGGGAAAAAAACTCGAATCAAGTGGTCCACATTAATGTTACCAAAAAATAAGGGAGGCTTAAATTTGACTGATCTTCAGATGTATGCATATGCCACTGTGATAGCTCGAGTTTTCAATTGGGATAATCCAATGTATGACAAGCCCTGGAAGAATTTGGAATTCACCCTTAATGGGGTGATGGAGGGGAGCAAACTTTTACAATTGCTATATGCCCCAGTAAATGAAAGACCTAGACTTATTTATAGTACAAATTCTACTATGGAGACTTAGAGGAGACTCATCCATTTAAGAAAGCTAGAACCAGTAGGTCTCTATCTTAATCTATTAAATTTCAGAACCCAATCTCTTACTCTGGAACAGGAGGGTATTTTGGCTCAATGGAGACAAAAAGGTTTTAAATTTATGTTCCACTTGGTGGACACCAGGGGGGTCTTCTCATTTACTAAACTTCAAGAAACTTACAATCTTCCACAACAAGACTTTCCAATTTATACAAGTTTAAGAGACAGAGTTGAATGTAAATGACCAGTCTTTAGTAGGCTCTAAGATCCCCCTCCCCTTCATTGCTTAATTTAGCCATGACCACGGGGCAAGGCCAGATGTGGCCCCACTTTGTGAGACTAATATATAGGGGTTTGAGGGAATTATCAAAAAATTCAACTCAGGGAATTCTGAATGCCTGGAATAAATAGCTTCCACTCCACGTATCATAGGAGGATTGGGAAAAGTATACTAAATTCTCAATGGGACTTTTGGGAGCCCCTTGTTGGTGAGAATTTGCCTGGAAAGCTAGGAATAGATTTTTCTATACACCGGCAAGACTGGCCAAGTTCTCATTAGGGACAATATGCAATTGCTGGAGAGTTTGTGGAGCAATATCTGCGGATCAGTTCCATGTTTTTTGGTCATGCCCGCAGTTAGCAGGCTACTGGAGAGATATTTTAGAGGCATTAAAAGAATTGGTAGATGCAGAAGCTGTGTTGCCCTCGAGCTAGTATTACTCTCAATGCCGCCAGAGGGTCTCCCAATACCCAGAGGATCACTGTTAATCACTTATATGGTGGCAGCTAAAAAAACAATTAATAGAAACTGGGGGAAGAAGATGTCTCCAAACATATAGAGTTGGCGGGGAATAATGGGAGAAATTTATGTATTAGAGAGATTAATAGCTAAAAGCACAGATAAATGGTCTGCATTTGAGCTTAAATGGAGGAAATGGATTCTATATATTTCATCTTTAGATCCTACTTTTGTACCTAAGAAATATATTAACCCAGATGATTGTTTCTGTAAATGTCTTAGTGTTCATTATATGAATTGCTTTGTAAAATATGTAAGTCATTCTGAGACCTTTGACTAATGTATTGCTACATATCTGACTGATGTAATTATGTGCTGTCTTAACTTATACACTATAAAAACTGTCCTATGATTTTGCAAATGAAAATATAATAAATATAAAGTATAAAAAAAAATATAAACATTACATTACAGTAAGTCAGGCTGATAGCAGCAGGGAACAAGGGGAATGATGGGCTTTCCTATCCTTAAAAGATCTAGGCTACCTTTGATTAGGCACTGCTAAATGATGGGTGTGCACATCATTATGCACGTCATTTAATAGTGCCTAATCATAGGTGGCTGAGATCTTATATGGGTAGGAAAGCCTATTTTTCCACTTGTGCCATGCTGCTATCAGCCTGGCTTTCCAGAAGATCATGTTTATTATTAATATGTAAAAATAAAATGGAAGACTGTACTAGCCACATTCATGATGCGGAAGGGTAGTGAACTCATCAGTTTTTGGTGTGAGGAGCAGGTGAGAAGAATAAATGCCAGAGAGGGACTGAAGAGGCCATTCCAGCAGGGTATAGCTATGTTCAGGTTAGTTGAAGACAGGAAGGAAGATGTTGAGCAGACTACTGTGAGGTCTGAAATGTGGCACTGCCAGTATCATGATCACTACTTGACTGTGGATGAGAGTAGCCAGTGATGACAAATACTCAGAGTGGCAGGGCTGCACCTAAACTGTTACTTGAAATCAGCATAGGGAGATTACCCTCGGGTGGGGTGGGGGTGCTGATGTTTGTTAGGACAGTATTGAGGGAGTTGCATATAGCTTATTCAATATTTGGAAGGATGGTAGCCAGCCAACTCACATTGTGGAGAAGAGCACATAAAAGTACAGGAGAAGAATTGCTGGGAACTGTCCTGTGGAGTTCTACAGATCACAGGTAAAGGAGTATTCTTGCTCTATTCTCTGACCGTGCTTCTGCCTTGTCATGACTTTAGGTCTTTTCTGTTGTTGACACCACTCATTTGCCGTACCCATTTCTTCCTTCCTCCTTCACTCCCCTGCCCACATATACACTTTATATCCATTTTATATCCACTTACCTGTGACTTTTAACCCCTATGTTTGTCTGTTTACCTGTTTTTGACTGAGCATACTCTGTACCTACTGTTTCCCTCCATGTTCTGCATTTTGTATATGATGCACAAATTATTTATCTGTAAATTAATGTTTTTACAATCTTTTGTACCATTTACTTGCATTTATACTGCCTTTGCCTAATTATTGTACACATAATTGACATTGTATGTTGATCTCACCTAAATTGTAATTTGTTGTACACATACTTGAAATTGAATGTTGATCTCACCTATATTGTATTACCTATTGTTTGTCCCAGGTCCACCATGAAAATGAGTTTGCTCAATGGTGTCCGCCTGGTTAAATAAAGATTTTAATTGATTGATTGATTGTTTGAGTAGACTGACACTGGAGGTTGGGTGGATTCGCTCAAGGTATTAGTATGCCTCTCCTGCTAATAAAATTATTATCCATTGTAAGTGCAGCCCTTCTGAGGGAATGAACAGCATTTTTTTCTGGTGGGTCATGATGTTTATTGCTTGGCCTTCCAGGAAGACCGAGTTGCTGGTTAACGAGGTGGGAAAAAACACAACAGGGGAACTGTACATACTACCTTCACTGTGCAGAAGGATGGTGTCCCACTCAATGTTTACCGTGGGAGCAGAAGTCAAACATTGAGAAAGTGAACTGGAGAGTTATTTTGGAAACATTTTTTAACAGTGCAGGCTGATGATGTATATCGGTGTAGGTGCGCACAACTCTCTGAGGTCCAAGATTCAATCTGAGGTGTGATAATTCTCTTCATGAGACCTCATGCACATATGTGGCCCCAGGCAGTACTAAGGACAGTGTATGGATGGTGGAGCATTCAACAGATGGCAGGCTAGGTGTAGGGGGTTCACATGGAAAAAGAAAGCCTTATTTGTGGATTAACAAGAGCGCATGAGCTTTGGAATTGAACCAGACCGGTACTTTGCTGTGTAACCTTGAGCAAGTCACTAAACTTCCTTATGCTCCCAGGTCACACCTGTAAACAAGCTTTCAGCTTAATGTGTCTCTCCTGGTTAACAAAAAAAAAAAAGTCAGGGCATCACATAACCACTAGATCATTAGGTATTTGAAGTGTTACACTGTACTGCAGTTTGCCAAAGAGAAAGTCAGCTGGATTGCAAAATATTTTCAGCAAGTTAAAGTAAACAAAATGAACAAAATCATAGCCTAACGTGTACTGCTCAAAATAATCTGCGTGTTAACACATGGTGTTGATCATTTTGGTACACCAATTCTAAACAAAGAGGGAAAGAACTAGTTAGCACTACAGAAATATATGTGGGTGTCTGTCTCTGGTTCCGATGATATCATCATGACTCATCACTTAACACACTTGGCAGACATCTTAGGGTGAAATCAAGGCTGTTTTCTGAAAATGAAAGGCTGACGTTTACATTTTTCAAAAGCTATAAAACTACATCTAAGTTATTTACATAAATGCAGTTTTAGCATAAATGTAGCAGAAGCCTTTACTTTAGCTCGCAATGAAGCCAGATTTTGGAGTTTGCAGTTTTAAAAAACTGCTTGTTTAGGTACCCTTTAATTGAACTTTAGTGGGTAAAGGTGTGGCTCTATCTAATCTCTATTTAACTGCTTCCCCAGTTGCCCAAAGGAGCTTTGTATGGGCTGCACTCTGTATAGCTGAAATTTGGAACCTTGAGAGGGGTCCTGCAGAAACAGCAAGAGTTAAACTGCAGGCCTTAGCTCATATAAATATATAATGTATGGTAAGTGCCTATTAACCACCATAATCAACAGTCACACAGCTTTGTTATGCACTGTTTAGAATTTTAAAAGTTGTTATCCACACTTCGGAACTTCCAAACAGTGGCATAACAGAAAAGAATGCACCAGAGTTCCATAATTCTCACACATAGAATATAAACAGTGTTTTTTTGACCATACACTATAAAAGATGATGGCTGGAGAGCAGGTGATAACCATGCATAAAATCACCTCTCGTGATTGTTAGGGCTACAGTAAACCTCTCGAGCTGCGCTCTCGAGGTTTACCATGTTGCCCTAGCAACCACTTGAGATGATTGCAGTGGGCTATCACCCGATCCCCAGCCATTATCCTCTATGTCACTAAAATAATGACTGAGTAGGTCCTGGTCCATGTGGAGTCTTGGTGGCCAGACTTAGTCACACTTAGATGATTTATTAAAACTAAGAACTCCTTTCTAAATCATGGTACAAAGAAAGAATGCTAGTATAAAAAACAAACAAACTTTTGGGTGGTGTTTGAGGTGGGGAATCCTCAGATTTTCCATTGGTACAGCACCATATAGGAAATTTAAACTTCACAGAAAACAAGAAGGTAAGTAGATATTTTATTTGTGTTATGACAGTTTAAAAGGGTCAGAGTGCCAGCACAATGCAAAGTGGCACAAGAAGAAGATTACACACATACAAAGTTACCCTTCTAGGTTTGGCATGGTGCTAAGGGGTGAAAGTACAGTACTTCAAAAGGGGATCCATTTGATTTGCCGAGCTGCATCAGCCCGACTCTCATAATCCTGACCCAGGGTGCCAGAAACACGGTTGCCCGATATCGGGATTTTACCCCTAGCGGAGTTAGAATCCTTAAGTATGGGGAAGGGGTGAGGGGTGCGGGGGGTGAAGCCCCCTGAAACATTTGCCTCAGGTAAAATCCCGATGTTGGGCAACCATGTTTTGGGTGCCTGGGGTTGGAATTATGAGAGTAGGGCTGATACATTTCGGCCAAACATAGTATGGATAGATTTATAGCACTTTCTGATGTTTTTGCATTAAAAATACCACAAGTGTGTGATCCTGACACATTTTGCAAATGTGACTGTGGCAGCTTTCCAATGAATGCCCATAAATTACAGTCTCACCCATGAATTACAACAGGAGCTGTTCTGTTACAAACAATGGTGCCTATGCACAAACGGGCAGGAATTAAGCTCTGGAGGCACATTTCCCACCTGCATAGCTCCGGGGCCCCAGACAGGTGCAGGGTGCATGGAATTCACCACTGCATGCACCAGTGGGGCTCCTGCCCCTGGCCCCACCTCCCCAGTGTGCAGGACTCCACAGAGCAGCCAGGGGCATGCTAGTAGACCCAGGTGATCATCCAATTGGATGCCCATTCTGGGTCCCTGAGTGGATCACTTGCATGGTAAGGCACAGATCTGGGTGCGTGACTAGCCCCTGCAGACACCTGGATCCATGCGGCAATCCCCCTGTGGCCTGCAGCACCCATCTGGTGCACAGATGTCCCCCTGCCCCGTGCCTGAATGTCCTTCCCCCACACGTCTGCCCTATCTCCGTGTGGTTGAACATACCCCCCAAACACAGTGTTGCCCCGTCCCCTCAATGCCGCATTATACCCCCAACACATGTCAGCTTGGACCCCATATGATGTTAAACTAACGTGCCCCACATGGCAGCCTGACCTGTATGCACATACCATACCCCCTGCCCCAACACATGGCAGCCCCGGCCTCCATTCAGTAATACCCCGCACCCCCTGTCATTTGGCAGCCCATTCCCGGTTGCACAAAACATACCTCCCACCCCTGACATTTGACAGCCCATTCCCTGGTTGCACAAAACCTACTCCCTGACATATGGCAGCCCAACCCTGTTCAGTACATGACCTCCCACCCCAACACATTGCAGGCCCGACCCCTGTTCATTACATGACGCACCCAACTTCAACACATTGCAGCCCAGATCCCAGTGCCCCTGCAATACCCAAGGTGGGCATAGGACCCCCCACCCACAGCACTGACAACCTCCCTCCTCCCAAACCCATACCTGTTAGTCGGTTCTGCGACCATGGATAGCCAGTGGCACAGCCCTCCGCACACCTCCTCACCTGCTGTTCACCCAATTGATGCTGGGAGCACATGCGTATATACAGCGCTCCCAGCATTAGTTGGATGACCAATGACAGGGTGTGGGAAGGGTTGCTGCTGATGCGCTTGAGCTGCAGTATTGACTAATAGGTATGGGGTTGGGGCAGGTCAGTGCCGTGGGTGGGGGGGTTCCTATGTCCACCACTGGTACTGCAGGGGGCATTGGGATTGGGGCTGCAATGTGTTGCAGCATGGGGGTCATGTACTGAACAGGGGTTGGGCTGCCATGTGTTGTGGGGTATGTTTTGTGCAACAGGAGAATGGGCTGCCATATGCTGAGAGGTAGGGGGTATTTGTGCAACCAGGGAATGGGCTGCCAAAGCAGTTATGGCAGGGTCCTGCCTGGCATAACTGGTGCCCTCCTATGCCACCCCCTGTGCTTTAGTGAATGGCGCATAGTGCAGTCCCACCCTTGCCTGCCCCCAGCACGTTGCTGTCTGCATGGCCATGGGATCCTGTGCATAACGGACGTCCACACAGATTGTGAATGCCGCAGGAGGTCTGTGGGACCCCGCTGCATGGCATTCACATGTTTCTATGCCTACGTGCCCAGTTTCAGCAGCGCATAGGCATTGTGCATAGGGCCCAATGACTCTAAATGAGCTGGAGTATCTGAAAGCCTTTTACTGGATTTGGAAACTCTAGCAACTAATTTTGAAGCATAGAAATGTAGCTGGAATACGTGTGATGAACTAGGTCTAAGCCAAATAATCAACGTAACCTATGAGACAAAACTGAAACAATCCTAATAACAGCTCCCTCCATGATCTGTTCCTTACTAACAGACCTCATGAAGTTTTGCAAGTAGCAGTATTCCATAATGACTTAAGTGATCACAACAGCATGTAACTCCATCTGCCGCTTTGTCCTTCAAGCCCCTTTTACCACCCACCACTGCTCACTATTCCATGGGTCTGATCACACCTGGAATTGAGCCTTGGCTCAGTGTGCCTTTCCTGGTTACCAACTTTTAAACAAATACCAGTCCTTATGGTGGCTGTCTGTGCAGGGTTGTTTTGACTCCACTACGGGCAGCCTCATTGACAGTGCACTCAGAACCCATCAGTTGTCCCCCTTCTCAACCCTACTCACTGACAGAGTGGTCCCTCGGAGTCTCCAGGCCTCTTCCATTCCCCCCACTGGAAGTCCCTCACACTACTACTACTACTACCATGGGTAGTAAAGCTTTCTCTGTCTCTGCCCCTTCCCTCTGGAATAGACTTCTTTTGTCCATCCGATCATCCCCCTCCCATCAGTCTTTCAAGGCAAACTTAAGGGCGTGGCTCCAGGCCGAGGCTGCTTGTACCTGCAGCTTTTCCCCAGGTGGTACCAGGGCCTGTATCCTGGCATAGCACCTATTCATACCCTCACCCTATCCCTAGTGCCCCTACCCCTTGCACTGTCCTGCTCCTCTGTTCAATCTGGATATAAATACCTGTTTTATTCTGAACTGTTAGCAGGTTCTGCAACTTAACTTAAGTTGCATTTCTGCCTATGACCTGTGCCTATACCACTCTGGCTCCCCGGTGACTGTATGTGCATTGCATGTAATACATATAGGATAAAGTATGGGGTGCAGTTGGTTATGAGAATTTAATACATACTCGAGTTGTTGGATGACACATAAACCCTGAGGATGAAGTCCAAGGAGTTTATGGTAGCCATCCAACAATTGAAAGGCTCTGCCTGTAGTTATATGGAGGAAGAGCTCCTCCCCCATATCCTACTTAAGCAGCAGAAACATGCTGCTCTGCTTAGAGTGAGCCGCACTCACCGTAGTGCCGTTGCTGGTCCGTGGCTGCTCTCCTTCCCCCGTTCGTTTGTCCTGTTTTCATATGTTTGTGGTTCCCCCCCGCCTCCCTTCTCCTCCTGTTCCCAGTGTTTCTGTTTCATCCGTTTGCTATTTTCTTTGGGGGGGTGTTCTACTGCTCGCTCCTTGAGCATTACGCTTCTTCCTGCCCCTATAGCTCACTTTTCCTGAGTGCTTGCCTTGTGTTTTCTGTTTTCTCCTCGAGCAGCCTCGGCTCCATGCCCTTTTCCTTCACCGCTTTTCGTTATCTCCTCCTGGTTTGCTGCTCACTGGAGCAGCCTTTCAGCCTCACCATTACCGCTGGAGTTCATGTCTTCCGCTGCCACCATGCATCTCTTGCCTCCCTCTCAGCATCATTATGCCTGCCTGCACTGCCTGCTGCTGCACTGAGCCATTGTTTTATTCTAGCTGCAGCTTTCCTGGACTTTTCAGCTGAGAAGTGATTTCTTGTTCATTCTGACTCATGGCTGCCTGCCTTTTACTTTACTGCTGTGCTAGGCATTGCATATTCATTCCACATCCTGCAAGCTCCCTTTGGCCAGCATATCTACTAAGATTCCTGATACAGACGCTTGCTTTGGTCCGTACTTGTTTCCCTACGCTCCCATCATGGCTGTTCAGCCTTCCAGCATGACGAGATTTTCTGTGTTCATTTGCAGCGAACTGTTGATGCCTTGGCTGGCTGGGAGCACTACCTGAGACTGCTTTTAAGTACTTGAAATACATATCCTTATCACTTATTCAGTTTACGTGAATTGACCTGGAATATCTGCTGATGTCACCTCTCGGTTTGTGTGATTCTTGGTAGCACTAGTAACTGCAGCTCTTTGCCAAGATCTCAGGGTTGCCTCTCATTGGGGGGCTTGTATAGTGCATCCACTCTAACATTCATGACCTGCTCTAGTGTTTAGCTGGTTCACCTACCTGCCAGCGTATACTTATTTTCATTCAATTATATACCAAAGAAGGGACATATACTGAAGCTGTCCATCACCACAACCAGATGTCAGACATCAGTTGGTGATAGCATCTACATTAAAACCATCCCACGCCTTTAAACTGCTATGTACCACATTTAGCGCTCTGACTTCAGTCGCTTTGATTCCAACGCTGCAGAGTTCTGAAGCTTTTCATGCTTGCAGCTAACTCAAATTACACCATGTACCTTTATGTTATACAGTGCTATTCCTGTTTCATCTGCATTTCGTGCAATCCAATGACCACTACTACTACTGCTATTACTACTACCACCACCAACCTACGTGCAGGTCCGTGTTTACAGCTTGTTGCCTATTGCTCACACTATCTATCGCATTCATACTTCCTGCTTCCCTGCTGCTTGGAATTCAATTAAATCTACTGAACTCGAAACTTCTGCATACTCGAATACTTTTCAGATCAGCTCTTAGCTCATTCAGTAGCTTCCAAGTTGCTCTCACTCCTCCTGCCTTACCGCATCGTGGCCTGGAGGTTTGACTATATGTTCATCTTGCCTGCCTCGCCCAGCATCGGGCCTGTAGATTCATACTTCTCTCATCCTGCCTCACCCAGCCTGGGCCTGAAGGTTCACATACTTCTATCTCATACCTACTTCACCTTTAGAGCCTGGAGGTTCGACCATTCATATACTATGCCTGCCAGCGCCGCGTTCGGCCTGGAGGTTCATACATCTCAGCCTGCCATGCCCATTCTGGGCCTGGAGGTTCGTATATGTCTATTTCATACCCGATTTTCTACCTTACTTGGCATCGACTCCTAGATCATGTTCTCCTATTGGATTTCGGTTATTCGTTCAAGCTCCTTTTCCTTGGACAGAATTCCTCATCTGCCAACTTATTCGACAAGTACAACTCAACCTAAGTGGATCGCATATGCTCGCCTGTGGATCTCGCCATTTCTTATAGTAATCGTCCCAGATATGCTCTACACCCTCATAATTCATTTTGCTAATCAGCTAACTTATCTGGGGACTAACTGCTCAAACTAGCCTACAAGGGCTAGCTGCCACTCTACTTACTTACCAGCAGACTATAAAGGTCTGGCTGCACTTTCATGATTACATGGAGCTAGTCACCACTCTACTTACTATACCAGCTGACCTACGAAGGTCTAGCTGTGCATCCAACCATGGGACTAGCTGCCAATTCTATTACTTATTAACTTGCCACTCTATTTACTTATTAGCAGACCTACGAAGGTCTGGCTACATTTTCATGTCACCTAGAGCTAGCTGCCTCTCTACTTACCTCACCAGCTGATGGTTAAGCTGTGCAGCTCACTGAGGGACTAGCTGCCATGTTCTATTACTACCAACAGACCTCTGTAGGTCTGGCTGCACTTTCCTGTTACCTGGAGCTAGCTGCCTCTCTACTTACCTCACCAGCTGACGGATAAGCTGCGCATCTCACCTGAGGGACTAGCTGCCATGTTCTATTATGTATCAACTGACCAACTTGGTGCATTTACTTGCTACTTACGACCTCATCTCCTAAGTTACGCGGTCCACCCACACATACTTACTTATTGGGCTCGCCCTGTTATACTCCATGAATGCTTCCTAACCTTGCACCAGTGCTTCAGATTTACTACCCTAAAGCCTGCCAAGATTCCAGCTCAGCTCTACAGCCATTGCCTGCTATATCATCACCTAAGTATATATATTCTACTCCTATCGTACTTTACTGGAACTGGATTTGTCAGTCAGTAGTATCGCTGCAAGCCTTCTACCATTCCATGTATTATACAAGCCTTCTATTAGCAGAAACCTGGAAGTCATACTACTTCTATTTCATCCTGCCTCGCCTGTGTCAAAGCCTGGATACAATTACTCCATTCACCTATTATCATTTGCTAGCCTCAGGAACTCCCCACTTCCAGTTCTATCCTTAACTTATTGGACATGTTCTACAATGCTCACCTCAGTGCTCATCTACCTGGACGCTGCACTCTTTCATACTACTACCTGCTTCAGTCATGCAAGACTCAGAAACCTGTTCTTGACCTTTCATCTTGGCTATGAACTGTTCCACTGAATATGTAATCTGCAAATTTGGACTAGCCAATATTAATTAATGTAGGATTATGCTCCTTTAGTATGCCCAGAAGGATGGGCAGGTCGGTAGCCATGGGTCCTCAGAGGTTTCCCCCAAGGGGGGTTTCCTGTCCTGCATGCTGCCAGCCATACTCTCCGGAGTTTGAGGAAATAAATGTAGATATCATATTTTCTTTTGGGGGGTGTCACATCCTAAACAACTAATCTTCCTTCTTACGGTGGGATACAGAGTAAAGCCACACTATCAACTTATACTGATCAACTCAATTGTTCCAGTATCAGCACAATCGGACTGTCAAGTTCATCATGAACAATAGTCACTGACTTATTCATGTCTATGTCCAAGTACTTAAGCACTATCTATTCATATAACTATACCTTGGAAGCATCATTCTACCTACTGGTCTGGCCTCTGTATTCAAACTGAAATCTACATTATAAGATGCAGTATGTAACACAAGCACTGAGCTCTGAACCACATATGATGATGATGTGTGTTAAATTCGAGTGTATACACTGCACTCCATATTTTGTTTTATATAATTTAAGGGGTTGCATTTTTTTGCCGACTGTTGTGCAGAAATGAAAGGTTTTTATTTATTTTGATCCATGCAGTCAACACCTGGCCAGTGGTGCTACCATGTACTCGCTGCCCCAGCCTGGGGTGAAGTTAGAGGAGGAAGAGGCAAGAGATGCTGGTTGGTGAGGGGCACTGGAGACAGGCAGTAGGAGGGATAACTTGAGAGCCTTTACTGCTCTCGACACTCCTGTCTTGTCTAGCCCGATGGAGAGTGCAAGATTGTGTATGTGGCTTCCCTTGTGGTCACCGCTAATGAGGGACTGAAGCTATTTTTAAAATAAAAAAAATGGGAAACCTTAGCACACAGCAGAGATCTGGACTACTCACTCTTTTGAGGTACCTCCAACAGTCTGACACAAAGTGCCATGTATTAACAAAATGCCGTACTACACATACATGTATTACAGCATTTAATACACAACATTTTCAATGGGAAAAAAAACACAACCCATTAATTATTTTACCATAATCACCATGTTAAGCCTTTTATTATTGCATAACCACTTAATGTATGTCACTACACTAGTATGTACAGATTTCTCTGAAATATTTGTTCTATGCTGGGGAATTTTCTGGCCAGGCTAGAGTGACTAGTGGTATCCCCTAAGGTTCGGTATTGGGACCATGTCTGTTTAATTTATATATATCAACCATGCAGGTCCACTCAGGGGTTTGGTTGTCTAAATTTGCAGATGACACTAGGATTGGGTGTCTGGTAAATAATAAAGAGGAACAGTTCATCTTACAAACAGCTTTAAATAATTTGGATATGTGGGCCTCCCAGAAGCAATCTATCTTTAATATTGATAAGTGCACAGTTATGCACATTGGAAAGAAAAATAATCAGTTCCAATATACCTTGGGTGGTTTTGTACTAAAGGCTGTAGGTGAAAAAAAAAGATCTGGGAATCATTATTAACAGTGATCTTAGTTTTAGCTTATAATGTAACACAGCTCTAAAAAAAGCTTGCAGTATAACACACTGTATACAGAGACACATCAAATGTGGAGACAAGGAGGTTGTGATGCCCTTGTATAATGCACTGGTGCGTCCCAATGTGGAGTACTGTGTTCAGTTCTGGGCCCATATAAAAAGGGTGACATTGCAATGATGGAAAGGGTGCAGAGGAGAGCCACCAAAAGGATCAAAGGGACAGAGGAACTAAGCTGCGAGCAGAGACTGCAGTATTTGGGGTTGTACTCGGAGTATCGTAGAATGAGAGAAGATATGTGTTTGATGTACAGGGCACTGACTGATACCAATTTGTGGGATCTCTTAGGCCTAGTTAAAAAGGACCAACTATATAATACTAGAGCCCATTGTCACCAATTGATAAAGTATAGATATAGAACAAATAAAAGGAAATATTGGTTAAACAATAGGGTAACTGAAATTTGGAATATGCTGCCTTGTGAGGTTGTGGAGAGCAAAACAATGTTGGGATTTAAAACAAATTTAGATAAATTTATTTTAAGTAAAAATATTAATGGGTATACATAAATTATGTTGTAAACTCTTGGAACGTATTATTAAGGATGATTTAACATCAGTAGTCTCTAGTTTGGATGAAACTCAGCATGGATTTGTTAAGGGCAGATCATGTATAATGAATTTGCTTTGTTTTTATGATAATATTAGTCAAAATCTAGATAAGGGTGTTCCATGTGATGTCATTTTTTTGGATTTTAAAAAGGCTTTCGATTCAGTTCCATACTGGGCCTTGATAAAAAAGTTACAGATATTCAACATTAATCCGATTTATGTTAGATGGATTTCAAATTGGTTATTAAATAGAAAACAGAGAGTTATGATTGATGGTCATTTTAGTGATTGGAAAGATGTAAAAAGTGGTGTTCCTCAGGGATCCATTTTGGCCCCCTTAATTTTTCAGGTCTTTATATCTGATCTATCCATCAATATTGATAGTACCATTATCAAATATGCAGATGATTGTAAAATCTGCAATATTTGTGAAAATGAAGATGATAGTGCGGTTATTCAGAAAGACTTAGAAACACTTGAAATTTGGTCAAAAAGGTGGAATCTCACTTTTAATACATCAAAGTGCAGTGTTTTACACTTTGGCAAAAAGAACTTAAGATATCAGTATTATCTATATGATGAATTATTAACTTGTAAAGATAGTGAAAAAGATCTCGGTGTAACTATTGATGTTGAGCTGTCTTTTGATTCCCATATTACCAATACGATAAAAAAAGCAAATAAGATTTGGTGGGCCGTTCGTCATAATATGACTTCAAAAAATCCAGATGTACTTTTACCCTTATACCGTGCATATGTTAGACCTCATCTGGATTTTGGTTCTCAGTTGTGGAGTCCATATAAAAAGAAGGATGTGGCTAGATTGGAGAAAGTACAGAGAAGGATAACTAAATATTTAGTGTCTTGTAAAACAATTTCATATATGGATAGATTGGCAAAATTTGATTTAATGTCACTTGAAGAAAGAAGAATGAGAGGTGATTTATTGCTCTTATGGGATTTACATAATGATGAATATTTATTTGTGCATGGTGGTCTTGATTATAAACAAATCAAGATTGATACTAGAGGCCATCCGCTTCAATTATCTAGTAATCAATATCATACTAATAAAAGAGCTTACTTTTTTTCTCAAAGGGTGGTTTCATTATGGAATAAGTTACCAACTAGAGTTGTAATTAGTGACAATAAATTAACTTTTAAAAATAGACTTGATGCTCTTAGGAATGAGAATAATTTCTCAAAAAGTTAATTGTAGTTGTGAGGCCTATATTGGCAATTCTTGCTTTTGTGCCTCTGACAGTATCTTAGTATGGATCTTTGTATTGGCGAGCTCATGGACTAATGTCTTTAATGCTCTGTATTATCTATGTAATCTATGTAATTTGACCTCATGCCAAGTGTATTTGGCAGTCCTATTTTGTTCTAATTGTATTGCAGTATTGTATTGATGTTTTTTTTTGTGTTTGCCACCCTGTTGGCCTGGATCACGACTGAAAATGGTCCTCTGGATCAGTTTGCTCACCCAGTTTTCAAATAAATAAATAAATAATAAACATGCACCATTGATCAACTGTAGAACCAAAAAAGTGTTGTGTCCCTGATTTACAGGTGGAATAAAACATGCTCTAACAAAGAAGGACCAACTGTGGGCTACTACCAGTCGCACCAAAGATCCTTCTGATTGGATGGCTTTCAGAAACCTCCAAAAAAGATGCACAAAACTGGTCAGAGAAATGAAGGTGAGTTACTATCTCAGAGCCCTAGAGAGTGCCAAGGGCAACCCAGCAAAATTCTGGGGCATCATAAAATCAGCTGAGGGACGAAGTTCCTCCCCGTCCCTTCCCCCAAAAAATGTCTTTCAAAGTACAATTATTACTAATAAATCTTTAATACTAGAATCATTTAACACACATTTCTCCATTGCAGGCCTTGCCTTTGTCTACTCCACAGCTGCTATCCTACAACCTGCACATAATCAAGCAGACCCAAACACCAAGCTAGAATGCCAGGATTCCTTCCACTTCTCCCCATTTACCTTTAAACAAGTCAAAGATTTTACTTATATACCTTGATATAAAAAAAGTGCAGGAACAGATGGCTTAGACCCCCAAATTCTAAAAGTAGTCTTTCAATACCTAACAGCACCAATACTGAATTTATTTAACTTGTCTTTTTCAAATAGTGAAGTCCTTTCTGTATGGAAAATAGCTCAAATATACTACAACTTTTCAAATCTGGTGACCCTGAAAACCTCAATAATTATAGGCCTATATCCCTTCTACCTATTCAACCAAAATTATTATCAAAATTAATAAATAACCAGATCAGGGACTACCTAGACAATCTAAACCTCATTAACCCTCTACAATCTGGCTTTCTGCCTTTTCATAGCACCACAACTGCCCTGGTGAAAGTGTTGGATGATTGACTCCTTGCCTTAGACCATAAACATACCACAGGAGCAGTCTTCTTTTACCTGAGCAAAGTCTTCGACACAGTGGACCATAAGATACTGCTAGATAACTGTTAATTGGTTCTCCAGTTATCTGTCTGGCCAATAGCAGCAAATCAAGGTAGATGGAACCTTCTCACCTGTTCTTCTGCTCTGTCGAGGGGTACCCCGAGGATTGATTCTTTGGTCCCTCCTCTTCATGATATACATCAATACCCTAAGTAATAATATATCCAAGGCTAAGTTCCATTTCTTTGCTGATGATACTGTTCTCTATAGTTCAAAACCTTCAGTTATGGATGTCGGCCATAAACTTCAATCCAAATTTGATCTCTTGCAATATAATTTTCTTTTCTCCAGACCATTATTAAACACCAAAAAAAAAAAACCAAAGTCATGTTCTTCCAACCCAATATTCCTTCCACTCTGTCTAAAAACCCACTCCCCCATTGCCTATTGTAACACTGTCAGGTGACACCCTAGAGGTTGTAGATAATTTTAATTATCTCGGTTTCCTGTTGGACCATAACCTCTCCTTCTCTTCCAATATTGAAGCTCTTGTGAAAAAGCTAAAGTTGAGGCTTGGTTTTCTTTATAGGAATAAAGCCTTAGTCTCCAAAAAGTTCAGGACAAGACTAGTCCCAACCACATTTCTTCCTCTGTTGGACAACACTGACATCCTATGCGGCTGTTGCTTGACTAGTAGTCTACTTAAGTTAGATGTCCTATACCATCATGCCATCTTCTTTATCACTAATGCACCATTCAGGATGCACCACTGTGACCTCTATGCTGCAGTTAGGTGAACATCTGTTACACCAGAAGATTACTAAATACTTATGTCTGGGCATACAAAGCCTTGCTTTGTAAGCTACTACCATATATCTCAAGCCTACTTCGCCGCACCTTGTGCACCTGTGCCATTAGGAAAACTTGTACATTATGCTTGATGCTCTAATTCTGCACAAATTGTGGTAAAGCTGCCATCAATCACGCTATCCCCTTGCATGGAACAAGCTGCAATCATCCTTCAAATTATACAAGCTAATCCCATTAAATGCATTTAAAAGCCTTGTCACCAAGTATACAAATGACATTTGCCACTGTTTGTCAGCCTAGGCCTTTTAGTCTTGATCTCCTTCTCATCCCTCCTCTGATCCTATCATGTAACTCCTCCCTATTCTCCCTCAAATCCCTCACATTCCCCAGGTCTTTTCTTAGGTCTCTATCATACCCACCTTTCATGGTTCCATGTCATAATGGCGATTGCGGAATAGCAATTGCCATTTGGGTGAGTGTACATTGTCGAAAATGAAAGGCATGTTCACTTTTAATTGGCTGTTACTTACTGACTCTCCTGAGCAACTTCCTCTGATTTTGAAATCTTTCTGTAGCAGTACAGCATTTCCACTAGCAGCCACACAGTGAGGAAGACCAAGAGAATATACATCATGATTTCTGAGACATAAGAAGTGAAGTCATCTTTAGCTGTGAAATAAAATCAATTATTGGAAGGATTAGATCAAAGGCAGAGCTAGACTGACATCAGTGTGTTCTGTCACATATCCTCTAATTCTAGCCCCCCAACACCACCAAACACTCCTGTTTGGACTGCTGTCACTGGAGAAAAAAACTTGGACACAGTAGAGCGATTTAGTGGTCATGGAACTAACTTGTGAAAGAGAAGATAAAAGGTTTCAAGTTGGCCACAACACCGCTTTTATGATCAATATTGTCAAAGTACATTTTTCTGTAAATGAATACAACGAAAAACGTATTGCTAAGCTGTAATGGTATTGGCCTGACTCAGAGTTTTTGTGTTTTGTTTTAAATACATTTCTAACCCTTATGGTTCAAAAGGTAATAATCCTTTTTAAAGAAAATATATACGTTTGTTTAGAATGAGCTAATGAAAGAACTGTAAGGGACAACAATTTTAACAAGAAAGCTCTAAGTCTGATCTTTATACACTAGCTACATCATGTTGTATACACACAGTACACATCAGTGTACTGTATGTCAGTAGTGTAACAAACACTGATCTGGACATCCTTCACCGACTGCAATAGCTTGCTAAGAGTCTTTGAATTGACGGACGTGGTTTGAACCTCCTGTATGCCAGTTGTCCCTTTTGTTTCACAGCCTGTCCCACACCAGTTTATGACATCTTGTGGTGTTCAACGATAATTTTAGCTCTGCACTAGTGAGTTTTGCACTTCTCACCACTGCTTGTTTGTCATGGGTAGCTGGGTGTGAAATTGCAAAATTTTGCTGTGAAATTCAAAATGTTGCCAAATTTCGCCTGAATGTTACCAAATTTCACTCTAATTTTGCCATTTTACAGGCAAAATTTCACATTTCATGGGCGAACTTTTGGATTTCATGGTGAAATTTTGCATTTCACGGATGAAATTTTACATTTTGTGGGTGAAATTTCACATTTCACCTGTGGAATTTCATATTTCGCGCCCACAAAATATTTTGCGAAATGCACGAATATCGTGAAATATTTCACGGAATGAAATGTTTCAATTTCGCACATCTCTAGCCATGGGCAGACTAGGTGGGCCAAGTAGTCCTTATCTGCCAACAAATTCTGTTTCTACGTAAAATGATTCAATATATCAGTTTGCTTCTGTATCTGTCCTCCACCGAGGCAAGGCTGGAAATAGGCAGAACTGCCTAGCCCTCCTTTCCTGGTCAAGGAAACTCAAATAAATACTAACAAGCCCAGTTGCCAAATTCTGGACCACCTTCTATCCTTTCCAGGTCCCTCATCTTGGCCTGCACCCTCTCCGCTGTGTCCACTCAACTGTAGATCTTGATGTCATCTGCCAATAGACTGACTTTTTCTTGTAGTCCCATTTGTATGTTGCCTATGAATATATTGAAGAGTACAAGGCCCAGAACTGAACCCTGGGGTTCTCCCCTGAGAATTCCTCAATTAATATTACCCACTGGGTTCTGTTTCTTCACCAATGTTCCACCAAGTTTTACTAAGAAGCCCTGCTTCTGCCAGTTTTACAGTTGGGTGTGGGGGGGGGGTTGGTGGATAAAGAACTTACTCAAGGTCATTCAGTGAATAGATCAGTCTGGTGATGTGCAGTTAGAAACATAGAATTTGATGGCAGATAAGGACCTCTTGGCCCACCCAGTCTGCCCATTTCCCTACCTGATGGATAAGCTGCAGGTCCTAGTTAACCAGCAGCCTACTTCTTCCTACCCCAACCCCCTAAATTGCCTTATGACTGTCCCATGCATGCTTGAATTCCACCACTGTTTTTGACTCCACAACCTCCTCTGGAAGGCCGTTCCATACATCCACAACCCTCTCTGTGAAAAAATACTTCCTTAAATTACCTCTGAGCCACCCCCTTCTATCTTCAAATTGTGCCCCCTTGTTCTTGCACACCTCTTTTTTTGAAAGATGCTACCCTCTTGGACTTTGTTGATTCCCTTGAGGTACTTGAAAGTTTCTATCATGTCCCCCCTCTCCCTCCTTTCCTCGAGGCTATACATATTAAGCTCCTTAAGTCTCTCTTCATATGTCTTCCGGTGCAGACCCTGCACCATTTTAGTTGCCCTCCTCTGGACAGCTTCCATCCTGTCTATGTCTTTGCAGAGATTGGGTCTCCAGAACTGCATGCAGTACTCAGATGGGGTCTCACTAGCTGTCTGTACAGAGGGATAATAACTTCCTGTTTTCTACTAGTGATGCCTCTTCCTATGCATCCCAGTATCCCCCCAGCCCTCCTTGCTGCCCTCTCACATTGCTTGCCCACCTTTAGGTCACCTGATATGACTACCCTCAGGTCCCTTTCCATTTTTGTTGTTGTTAGTAGCTCACCCTCCATTGTGTACTCTTCCCCTGGGTTTTTGTTTCCCAGGTGCATTACCTTGCACTTCTTAGCATTGAATCTAAGCTGCCATACATTTGACCATTCCTCTAACCTTGCCAAGTCCCTTCTCATCCTTTCCACTCCACCTTGTGCATCAACTCTGTTGCAGATCTTTGTGTCATCTGCAAAGAGACATACTTTTCCATCTAGTCCCTCTGCAATGTTGCTTATAAAGACATCGAAGAGGACCTGTCCTAATACTGAACCCTGCGGTACCCCACTACTAACCCCCCTTTTTTCAGAGTGGACTCCATTTACTATTACTCTCTGTGACCTATTCTCCAGCCAATTCTTTACCCAGGCTGTCATCTTGGGACCCACTCCCAGGCTGGCTAACTTGTATATTAATCTTTTGTGTGGGACTGTGTCAAATGCCTTGCTAAAGTCTAGGTAGGCCATGTCCACAGCCCCTTCCTGATCAACTACTTTGGTCACCCAAAGTGACCAAAGTTACCCCTTTTATGGAACATCCTAAAAGGTATTTCTTTGATTCAGTGGTTTGCACATGCTTCCAAATAATGTTTAGGTTGTATATTTTGATTGCATTTTATACTTGGGATTACCATATGTCTGTATTTGAATAAACAGTGTTGTTTGTTTCTGGGTCACGCCTGTAAATGGGCCATGTGTCCCAGTGTACCCTCCTGGTGATCAAATAAAAGTGAATTGAATTTAAATGAGATTTGAACTATTTGGGCCTCCTGGTTCCAGTTCAGTGGTATAGCCATAGTGCTACGCTGCCTTTTTCATACAAGCTAACTGCTCCTTTGGAGAGTCTACATCAAAAGGGATATCTTGATTGCACACTGAAAATAGAAAATAAAGACAGAAGCAACATTTTGGCAAGACATATGAACACACACAACTGCCAGCAGAAGCAGGCCATGTTGGTCTACCAAGCCTGCTAAAGTGTGCAGCTTAGTCTAGTTCCTTGGAGTTGCCCCCATCTCCCCTTTCCCTCCAGGAGTCATCCACCCCCCCATTTCCCCTTCCACTTCTCTTTACTGATTCCACCTTTTCTAATTCTCTTTTTCACCCTGTCCTACCTCACCTTGAAACTGGCCACTGTATTTGCAATATTACCTCCTCCACGCAGCAGCTCATTTCAGCTGACACCACCTTTTCAGTGAAAAAAGTGCCTCCTCAATTCCTTCTTAAATTTACCTCCCACTAGTTTCAGGCTATGCCCCCTTGTTGTACCCTCCCTGCTTAAACTAAAGATGCCCTCTGATCCAAGCTTGTATATACCCTTTAGGTACTTGAAGGTTTCTATCATGTTCCCCCTTTCCCTTCTTTCTTCCAGGGAATACATATTGAACTCCCATTACATCTCCTTATATGTTTTATTCTCCATGCCCTGGATTATTTTGGTTGCCCTCCACTGAACCCCCTCCAGTAGTGTGATGTCTTTCTTCAGATAAGGGCAGAACTGAACACAGTATTTCAGGTGTGGTCTTGCCAGTGACTTTTACAGTGGCAGAACAGTGTCCTCCCTCCTAGAGGTGATTCCTCTGGCAATGCAGCCCAGCATTTTATTTGCTTTGGCTGCTGCCTTATGGCACTGCACAGTGTTTCATCCCTCCCTGGACCTACACTCCTAGATCATTTTCTTCCTCTGAGATAGTCACCTGTACGCCCCCCAGCTAGTATCTGGCCCCTGGGTTCTTAGCTCCCAGGTGCATGAAATGCATTTCTTAGCATTGAATCCCAACTGCCAGATGCCTGACCATTTCTCTAGCCTAGCCAGATCTTCCTTGAGCTCCTGTATCCCCTCCTCTGCCTCTCCCCTCCCACAGAGCTTAGTATTGTCTACAAATAGGTAGATTTTACTTTTGACCCCTTCTGCTATGTCACCAATAAAGATGTTGAATAGCACCAGTTTGAGTGCTGAGCCTTGTGGGACCCTGCTGATTAAAGGTCTAGGTTTGGATAGTCCCCCCACCACTACTCTCTGGTTTCTGTCCTGCAGCCAGCTCTTGACCGACCCGAGCAACTTGTCCCCTATTCCCAAGTCACTCAGCTTGCTGATCAGCCTGCCATGTGGTACTGAATCAAACACCTTACTTAAGTCCAGATATAGGATGTCCACATTGTGACCCAGTCAAGAAAGTCTAACAGTATAGACATGCCGGGAGAGGGGTGGAGAAAATGAGACAAGATCTAGCCAGGCTGGAGGAGTGGGTGGAAAGGTGGCAATTGGAAATCAATGCGAAGAAGTGCAAAATAATGCACAGAGGGCGAAATAATCAAAGAGCAAATTACTGCGTAGGGAGTGAGCCACTGCAGGTCATGGAGCAGGAGAAGGACCTGGGTATTTGGATAACTGACACATTAAAGGTTAGAAACCAGTGTGAAAGGACAGTGGGTAAGGCAACAAAAATGTTGGTGTGCATTGGGAGGGGTTTCACAAGTAGGAGGAGGAGGGAGGTAATCATGCCACTGTATAAGACACTTGTTAGACCACAGCTGGAGTATGGAGTACAATTCTGGAGGCCCCATTTACAAGGAAACAAGGATAGACTAGAGAGGTACAGAGAAGGGTAACTAAAATAATCCAGGGGCTGAATGGGAGACCATATAGGGAGAGGCTGGCAGACCTTGGTCTATATACACTGGAGATGAGAAGGAATGGGGGGACATGGTGGAAACTTTTCAAATGCATAAAGGGAATTAATAAGATCAAAGGGACTAGCATCTTCAGACTGAGTGAAAACAAAACCACTAGGGGTCATGCACTCAAGCTAGAAGGAGTGTTTAACAGGTCCACCAGGGGAGCTGCTGGCACCTCCACTAGTACCCTCAGGACCCTCAGTTGTACTCCATCCAGGACAGGTGCCTTGTCCACCCGAAGGCCCCTAAGACCCTTTTAGATCCTGTCAACCCCAATCACCCCATCAGCTACCTCCCCTCCCCCAAGTCTCCCCCCAATTTTCCACCATGGCATAGGCCCATCCTTTTCCCTAGTGAAGACAGAGTAGAAGTACTCATTTAGTGCCTCTCCCTGATCCTCACCATTTTCTGCTCATGCCCCTTCCCTCTTTATCATAACAATCCCATCCCTTCTGTTGCTTCTTTCCTTTATGTACCAGAAGAAGTATTTTTCCCCTTCCTTGATCCCCTGCATGGTAGCCTGTGACATGGGCGTCAGCGATTGAGCACTTGCATTAACAGCGACTCAATCCTGGTGTTCTTATTATGAGCCTTCTTGCAAGTGTTTGAGGCCTTGTTTAACCCCATCAAATGACAAACCATTTCTGATCCGCATTCATCTTCGGTCAGAGCTTTGCAAGGTGCCCAACTATTGTGTCACCCATCCTACCAAAGTTCACTGTCTTGAAGTCCACCACTCTCGTTTTGGTCCTGGTTGCTTCTTTTCCCATGTTGATGTAAAACCACACCATGTGATGGTCACTGCCCACAGGGGGGTCCTTCACTTCTACCTCCTGGACATGTTCACCATCCGACAGCACTAGGTCCAGTATGGCCTCCTCCCTGGTTGGCTCTATGACTCCCTGTGTCAGGAAACTCTCCTAGATAGCATCCAGAAGAATCTGTTCCCTGCAACAGGAGGTAGATGGGGTGCTTCAGTTTACTCTAGGTAGGTTGAAGTCCTCTATTATGATGATGTTTCCTCTCCCTGCTACACTCCTGATCTGGTCTCCTAGCTCCCTGTTCAGCTTCATGCCCTGTGAAGGTGGTCTGTACATCACACCCAATCGAATCTTTCTCCCTTTGGCTTTCTGGAGCATTACTAATAGAGCTTCTGGCCTGCCCTCCTCCCCCTCCTCCCTGATGCATATTATCCCTTCCCTTATGTATAATGCCATTCCGCCACTATTCCTCTTTACTCTATCCTTCCTGAACAATTAGCACACAGGGATCTCAAGGTTCCAGCCATGGCACTGGGTTACCCATGTCTCTGTGATGACAGATATGTCCACCTCACCTTCTACCATCAGTGCCTGTAGGTCTGCTGACTTGTTAGTCAGACTCCTTGCATTCAAGGACACATCCTTGCAGTGTGACCCCATTACCTCTTTGCTCCCCAACATCTTTTTGTGTCTGGTCCTTTTCCTTGACCCTTCTATTCCTCCTCATGCCCTTCCCTTCCTTGTGATTACCTACTAGGGGGGAGGCCCAATGGCATAAATAATTGGTGACCCTCTTTATCTCATTGATTATCAGTATGATTAAATGCCCTAATAACAGGGTATGACATCATACTCTGTTATTATTACAGCATTTGTAATGCTCATGCTTCATTTTCCCTTTGCTGTTTGTAGCACTCATGATTCACTTCTCCTTTCTGCAGCTGAGTAGTGGCAAACTTCACTCTCTTACCTATGCCCCTGCACCAGTTATTATAAGAAAGAAAACAAAAGCTATTTTATTTATTTTTTGTTGACCGGGTAAGTGCACTAGATAAATCCTGCCTTTTTTCAGGCATGACCTGGGGAAGGGGGATACAGATGAATGTCAACTGACCTTGAACCAGATTAAGCTGTTGGTGGTATTTTTAGTGAATGAGGGAAATTTGGCTAGGACACCAGGGAAATTCCCCTACTCTTTTTGATAAGTGCCATGGAATCTTTAGCATCCACCTGAACTACCACCAATCCAGGCAGATGGGACCTCGGTTTAACGTCTTATCTGAAAGACGGCATCTCAGAAGTGCAGCACCCCCTCTTGCTGCCCTACAGTGTCAGTACTGGGATATTAACCCAAGTGCCAGATGTGGGAACTGAACCCACAGCCCTCTGATCTCCCGGCCTCAGAGGTGAGTGTGCTGCCTACTGAGCCACTGACACCTATGATGTGCTTATGAATTTTTTTTAGTTGACACACCCTCAGTGTGTGAAGTCCACATAAACCTCTCAAGCTTCATGCTCAAGGTTTATGGGACATCACACACATTGGGTGTGTAACAAAAAAAATGCATAACACATAGTTATCTATGTGTTATTCTCTATTATAAAATGGTAAGAAAGAATGCTGGTCTCTCATTGGTCAGTCTGGGGCTGGACATGTGATGTTATCCCAGCATAACATCAGGGAGCTAGTTCTAGCATACAGATGACCACATCAACTGTTAATGAAATCACTCCCTGCAGCCCGCTTCACTGATTCTTACTCAGCAGCCCACTTTGTGGCCAGCAGCATGGTTTTCAAAAAGGCAGCGTGCACCTGTCTTCACTCGCTCTCGTTAGAAAAAAGGAACTAAATCTTCCCACCCACAGTGTCAGACCAACAAAAATATCCAGTTTCCATTTCCCAAAATGAGATTCCACCCACTCCATACCAGCCTATTCCCATTTTAGCCACACATAAAAAACAAAAGTAAAGCCATCAGTGTGATTGGCTTTATTTAACCTGCGGTCAGCAGCTTACTGAAATCAGTGATCACGCACAGTCCCGCTACCGATTAGCGATCCTCTGGTCCTACTCATACATAGCATTTGCCAAAGAAAAAAAACTGTCTGTCTGCCTTCATGTTTGCTGAAGGAAAACAAAGGGAGACAGAGGAACACGGCAGAGTACAGGACACACTGATTCACACACTACAACAGAATATAGCTGCACCACCTACTGACCAAACAGAAAATTGGGACTTTGTTTGTACATATACCAATACACAGAAAAATATAAGGGAAAATGTATTTGTTAATGTTTTCCTTTTCCTTTGTTTTCAACAAATTATAATAGGAATACTGCATTCTAGGGTGTGTGTGTTGTGCTGGGATAACATCACTTCTTGGGTGTTGGACTCACCCAGCCTGCCCAACCACCCAAGGTGTGACGATATCCCAGCACAACACACACCCTATCATGCATTATTCTTTTATTTTCTCTAATTATTTTGTTTTATTTCTAGTTCACATGCGGATACAGCACCCACATTTTGTTTCTTGACATTGTGTGGGCAATAGAGAATAATCAGAGACAGGCATTCCCATTTTCTTGTGTCATGAGAGTCATTTCCTCTCAACCCAAGTTATGTGCTGCAAAGACCAAGGTTGCATTTTTATTCTGCAGGTAAAACATTTTTTTCTGATTATAAATCTCTTACATCCCATAGGCATGGTATTCATCTTAATTCTCACCTTCAAGAAATACTGTTAGGTATATGGTTTTTGAATCATGATAGGATGGGCGGTGAGCATCAAATTCAAATTCTCGAGTGACATTGCACGTGTAAATCCCGGTGTTATTCATAGTGACATTTAACAGGATTATTGAGACGTCTTGCAAGTCTCTGCTTCCATTCCAACGTAGCCTCTCTGCAAATGGCCCCTCCATTGTCATAAAACCATATCTGTATTCGGCAATCTGTCAGAAACAGCAAAGCAAAGACCCTTTTCAGCACAATAGAAATGCATCTGCATTATTGCTTTTGTTTCTCCATCCCACAGCAAAGTTGTTGTTTTGAATGGTTATTGTCTGATGACACTGGAACTTGAAAACTGCCTTTTTTCTTTCACAGCATCTGTGGTTGAGCAGGGAACCACACTACAGGGCTCAGATATTCAACAGTGGAAAAAGTGCACACATGCATGAAAAGTTACGCAATGGAGGGTTTCCTTCACAACTACATTTTTTCTGCACGTGCTTAATTTTCGAAAAGGTTGCCTTTTTGCAACATGTTCCACAATTTATAGCAGCTTACACGTATTTTTTGCACAACTTTCAGCTTAGTGTGCTACTCCTGGTTAAACAATTGGAGAAACAAAAATGCTATGGCTGGCGTAACCAGCCATAACATTTTTTGTGCAACTCCAGAAAAAAAAGGAAAATTCCGCCTATGTGCATAAAATGCTACAAATAGCATTTTTGTGGGTGTGAATATATTTCCCTGAACCTGGGAGTTGCCCACAGGGTGCCAGATTTTCATACGCTCTCACATGACACAGAGACCAAGTCCCTATGTCATCCCAGACCAGAGATGGGAACACAGCCCTTGTTGTGTATTGTTGCACATATGCTATTTTATATAGTATATGGCTTTCTAGATCTATAAACAGAAAGCAATTTTGACTCTGAGCTTTCCCAATTAAACTGATGCTGCCTCCCAAACTGAGCTTGATTACAATGCCATAGCACTCACTCTCTCCCCCAAACCAGAACTGAGCTTGATACAACAAAAGATGAATTAGTTCAACTTTTAATTTAGTTAGAAAATTATAGCACTACACATCATCAGAGCTGCTGGTGTCTTCCATCCCCATGACTTTTTTCTGCTTCCTACTCTACCAGGATAAGGGAGTCATCTATGTTTAGAGTGGGAGGGGGAGACTGGGTCTGAAGGGAGAAAATGGAATGGATAACCTTCCAAAAATTGGAGGGCTTATTAATGATGTTTTGGAGTGTGGAACCAAAATAGTCAGACTTCGCAAATCTGACAGCTTTGGTACAGGTGTTACGAAGGCTTCTGTAGTGGGCCAATGAGAAATGAAAGCCAGTGATTTTAAAAGTTCACCAGGAAAGGTCTCTGGAGCGGAGACAAGTAAGTACCTCAGCCAATATCCAGGGAAGATGTGAACCCTGTACTCTGGTTCTATGCAGGGGCGCATGACTATCCCATGCAGCCAAAGATTTAGACTGAAAATAATGCAGGGCAAAATTTATATTACAGGCTGCAGAGATGGGAGACCAATTGATTGACCAAAGATCAGCAAGGAGAGAGAGGTCAAATCAAGTGACTTAAAAGATCTGAGGTACATAAATTTAGAGGGAGCTTTAGGACAGTGTAGTTTATGCACACAGTAAATTATGTGATGATCACTGAGCGCATCCAAAAAGCTCTAGACAGGTCAATAAAGATGGAGCCAACAGGATATCCTTTATCCAAGGTCCTGGAGACAAAATCATGGAAATCAATCAGTGCTGTTGGGGTAGAGTGATTTGGTCTAAAGCCTCACTGAAAATTGGAAAGGATCTGATAATTGTCCAGATAATCAGAAACCTGTGAGGGGAATATTTTTTCCATAAATGTAGAGAGTATAGGGAGCAGGGAAATTGGGTGGTAATTTTCAACTAGGGTTTTGTCCATGCTTTTATGCAGGGAGATGACTAAAGAATGTTTCCATGCTGAGGGAAAAGTTTGGGTGGTAAGGGATACATTAAAAATATGAGTTAGGAGAGGGGGCAAAATAGCAGCACAGGATTTATGTAAAAGGTTGTTTAGTTATTGATTTCTATGACAGTATCATCGCTCCATGTAGAGAGCAGTTTAAATAATTCATCAGTTTTAATTTACCTGAAGTAGAATTTGGGCCTTGAAGGAGGGGACACTGCCAGGGGATCAGAAAACAGTCCAATGGTAGATAACCCAGCTCTTTTTAATTGCAGAACAGGAGCCTCAGAAAACAGGTATTAAACATGACACAAATACCTTCTTTAGAGTATGCAGTGGAGCCACCATATGATATATATGTGGTGGAAGACACGGAATGTACCTTCCAATCAGAGTCAACTATGTACCAACATTTCTTAGGGTCATTTTAACATTTGCTAGATTTGTCTTAAATAAGGAGGATATATATATATATATATATATATATATATATATATATATATAGATACAGTATATAGAAAGAGCTATGTACATATATATATATATATATATATATATATGTATATATTTATACAATGGGTGGGGATAAACAGAGTATGATAAATCCGTTTATCTGAGTAACTGTGTACATAAATTTCATTTATGTATACAGTGCTTATGTCATCAGCCATTTATTCACACAGTGCTTATGTCATCAGCCATTTATCTGTACAATGGTTATGTCATTTAGAATGTTTGACCTCAGTAGCAATATCAACCATATTCAAATGTGAATAACTTTAAAATGAAAAATGATAGCATGGTACTGTGAGCATGAAAGTTTTCAGCATGAAAATATCTACAAAATGAGTGGTGTTTCATTCATAGATACTTTTTCGTTTTTTTCAGAATTAGTGAAAAACAGCAGAAAATTCAATTTTTGTGCACTTTTTTATCAAACAAATGCAAATAACTTAAAAACAAAAAATGATAGTATAGTACTTTGAGCACAAAAGTTGTTCAGCACAAAAATATCTACAAAATGAGAGGTGTTTCTATAATCAGCAAAAAATGGCAGAAAATTCAATTTTTATTCACTTTTTTGACTAACAAATGACCCCTACAAAAGCAAAAACAAAAGAATTGCATAAATGGAATATGCAACTGAAAACTTGTGTAATAAATGATTTATCTGCACTTGAGCAGTTTGACCTCAGACACCTCACTCGTGGCTTATGTCACTCGTGAGGTTACCAGAGGTCAAACTGCTCTTATGCAGATAAATCGTTTATTACACTTGTTTCCATTGCATATCCCATATATACATATATATATATATAGCAAATCTTATGATAATGGAGCAGCTAGTCATAATTTGAAATGATATAGAAAGAGCAAGAGAAGATATTGCTAGTAATGGAGCAAGAGCAGTTAGCATGCTCAGTATGCCTTCCTGGTTAAACACTTGAATAAATAAATAAATAAATAAATAAATAAGAGTAAATGATGCAATTAAGATTCCTAGAGAGATCTTTCTACTTAAGGAATCCTCAGCTCTTATTAGTAACAGTCAGAGACACCTAGAAATGAACATAAGACCAGAATTTAGTACCATTGTTATTCCAAAAAGGCTGGTGGGTTTAAAAAATAAAGACACCAAATCAAAAGAGAAAAAGAGGTGGGGGGGGTTGTCCACAAAGGATGTAGAAAAGGGGATTGTGGACAAACATCTGAAAATGAGGATTGGGAAACTGAGAGAATTAAGTATAGTAAAAATCATTCGAAGGAGCTCTAGGAGTGGGGTTAGATAATGGAAATAAAGTTAGTGCTACAGTTGAGCAGTAGCAACCGTAGAAAAATAAATTCCTTTGCCAACTCCAAAAAATGAATGCTGAGTTAAGCTTACTCAAAAAATTTAATGAACTGCGAAGTGAGACACACCAAGGGAACAGGCAGAATGATCTGCTGTCAGAACTGCCCCTGTCTGTGTTAATAAGTATGTTAAAGATTCTGCTGAAGACCTAGGGGATAGAAATGTTGAAATCAGAACTGATGATAATAGAAAGCTCATTACTAAAAGTCAGCAGGTGGATGGCGCAGACTTCCAGAGACAACAGCAGAATGAAAGGGCTATATTAAAACCATATCCGAGGTTCTGCAGACCAGATAAATGGTTGGATCTTTCTGACTTATATCTGAGAACTCAGATTGTGCACATAATTAGGGCCGACATGGGACTGGGAATTATGGATGATGATATTCAAAGATGTGAAGATTGCTTTTTGTACAGACTTTACAAATGCTGCTGATGTCTGTTTTGATTCTCCTAGAGTTGCTAACTCTGTGTGGATAAATGTATCGGCCTTGCAAAATAGGAGTATTACAATAACGTTTCTCAATAGAAGTAAATTAATAAGAATTTGACTTTCACTGGGGAGGAGGTTGATAGATCAGTTACCCTTAGTTTATTTGGGCTGCTTGTGATGGAGAAGCAAAATAAGTTCAGGTTAAAGTTCAGGTTAACCAGCTCCCTCTGCAGTTTCTTTCAAAATGATTTGCAAATCCGTCTGCGTATGATATAGGCAGTATGGAGGGAGAGTGGTTTGGAGTTGAGACAGGTAAACATTTTATTTACAAACAAGGTGGAAGCAGAGAGAATTCAACAAAAATGTAACAAGATGGATAATTTGGGCCTAAACCTTGTGAACAATGAGATGCATGAAATTGAAATAAAAGTGATGACTACTATTCAAAGCAAGCACCTTTAATTCCCATCTCATATAGATTGTTTGCATTAGCAGGATAAGAGGAATGACTACAGCCTCCTAGTCAGTGTAGCATACTAAGTACTGTGGGACTCAAGTGGCACCATAGGGTTAAAGGGTCAGTAGGACGGCCCTCATTTTATGTCATAGAATATTGCAGGTTGTGAGCGCACATTTTCAAGTAATGATTGGGTTAAGAGTGTCACTGTATGTGAAGTGATCTGTCTTCAGAAACCTTGGCATGATAAGGAAGGAGAGATTACATTAAACAGCTATGAACTTTTTCATCAGCCGGGAAGAAAAGGCCAGAAATATGGCAGATGTTCAGGGGGTTTGGCTTCATATATAAAAGTAGGATCTTATGCAAGAGTGATATTACAGAACACGTCTAATAATTTTATAATTCTTTTATTGAACAGATAGGCTATTAAGCTACTTTTGGTTAATAGCTATGTGCCTCTGATAGGCTCAAAGTTGTATCAAGAGGCCAGTTGGACTCTTTTGGATTAATATTACAAGAAGTTTATTTTAAATTTCCTGATAGAGACATATTAATAAAGGGAGATATAAATGACAGGGTAGATGCATTTGATGGCCTGGTAGACAATACAGTTCTAGGGTTCCTAAATACCCTGCCCATAATACGAGCCAGTCATACTGAAGATAAAAAGGTGAACAACGCTGGTACATCTCTGATCAGTATTCTAAAAGAATTTGACCTTTACCCTCTGAGCAGCAGATTAAAGGGTGACTCAGAGGGAATAAAATCAGAAAGTGATCACGTCCCTGGTACAGTATTCTGAAAGGGGCTGGTTTTAATCAGGTCACAGAGATTAGGCCAGGGATTTTGTTCTCAAAATTTAGGAATAACAGGAGCATTATCTGGGACTGTAACCTTGAAGAAATTATCAAGAAGATCATAGGAGACCATTTAGAGAACAAGCAGTGGGAGGATTCCAGAGATCTAAAATCAGAATCCCTGTGGAATGAGATGTCTTACTTATTTAAGGAAATCATAGGGGTACTTTATGAAGAAATACCATTTAAGTATAGTCAAAAGGGCCAATACCAGTGGTTTGACTGTGAGTGCAGAAAATGTAAAACTGTCCTTAGGAAAAAGATCAGAAGTACCAAAAACATTAATGACAAAACTTCTTTCAGGCTTTAAGTCAGGAAAGGAAAGGAAAAAGTGTAACTGCTTGCTGAAGGGTAAGAAGCACTATTAATTTAGCCTACAGTGGGAAAGGATGCTCAGAGTTACCCTGGATAATGATGCAAAGGGGTTTTGGAACTTAGTTGCTAAAGGTACTAATAATTATAAAGCTAATTTGGATGCCTATATTTCGGAAGATACCTGGACACACTACTTTTCCAATGTTTTTTATGATCCTAATTCTAATAATTCTTTACCAGCAGAATTCGCAGTATTGGATTAAAGTACATCCCTGCTGATAGGAAGGAAATATGTTTATTTGGCCATAAGATCACTTAGAGTTAAAAAAGCTCCTGGGCCAGACAAAAATGCCTGCAAAGGTTTATCTCTTTAATGTTTAATTTTTTTGGTGACCGGGCAAGGCCCACTCAGCACAAATGCTTGTTTACAATGGTGACCCAGGAGCACTGGGGTGGTTAAGTGACTTGCTCAGACTCACACAGTATGTAAATGGAGGTTATGAGACTCAGACAGCTAATAGCTTGGCAGAAGACACCAGGAGAAAGGACTGCTGTGTGACTGGACTTCTCTGCTGGGACTAAAGAAGAAGAACTTTTGTACTCGGACCTTTAATTTAGGCTAAAAAAAAACTAACAAACAAAACAAAAAAAAAGTGTGTGTTTGTCTGGGTTAACTGAACTGAATGGGTATCTGAACAGTTATCTAGGTGTAAATATCAGATGATTGAAAGGACTTAATAGCTGTGAAGTTTAAATTACTTGTAGAAAGATCTAGTAAGTAGGGGGAGTGGCTTAACTAGAAGGAAGCTACATTTAAAGACTGCCTTAGAAAGATTCTGCTAATAGCTTGGCAGAAGACACCAGGAGAAAGGACTGCTGTGTGACTAGACTTCTCTGCTGGGACTAAAGAAGAAGAACTTTTGTACTTGGACCTTTAATTTAGGGTAAAAAACTAACACACACAAAAAAAAAAGTGTGTGTTTGTCTGGGTTAACTGAACTGAATGGGTATCTGAACAGTTATCTAGGTGTAAATCTCAGGTGATTGAAAGGACTTACTAGCTGTGAGGTTTAAATTACATGTAGAAAGATCTAGTAAGTAGGGGGAGTGGCTTAGCTAGAAGGAAGCTACATTTAAAGACTGCTTTAGAAAGATTCTGCTAATAGCTTGGCAGAAGACACCAGGAGAAAGGACTGCTGTGTGACTGAACTTCTCTGCTGGGACTAAAGAAGAATAACTTTTGTACTTGGACCTTTAATTTAGGGTAAAAAAACTGACAAACAAAACAAAAAAAAAAGTGTTTGTCTGGATTAACTGAACTGAATGGGTATCTGAACAGTTATCTAGGTGTAAATCTCAGGTGATTGAAATGACTTAATAGCTGTGAGGTTTAAATTACTTGTAGAAAGATCTAGTAAGTAGGGGGGGTGGCTTAGCTAGAAGGAAGCTACATTTAAAGACTGCCTTAGAAAGATTCTGCTAATAGCTTGGCAGAAGACTCCAGGAGAAAGGACTGCTGTGTGACTGAACTTCTCTGCTGGGACTAAAGAAGAAGAACTTTTGTACTTGGACCTTTAATTTAGGCTAAAAAAAAACTAACAAACAAAACAAAAAAAAGGTGTGTGTTTGTCTGGGTTAACTGAACTGAATGGGTATCTGAACAGTTACCTAGGTGTAAATCTCAGGTGATTGAAAGGACTTAATAGTTGTGAGGTTTAAATTACTTGTAGAAAGATCTAGTAAGTGGGGGAGTGGCTTAGCTAGAAGGAAGCTACATTTAAAGACTACCTTAGAAAGATTCTGCTAATAGCTTGGCAGAAGACACCAGGAAAAAGGACTGCTGTGTGACTGAACTTCTCTACTGGGACTATATTGCCCTCCTTCCTTCCCCTCCACCCCCCACCCAAAGCTAGTTCTATTTTTATAGGCACAGGATTTGACTGACAACAGGAACTTCCTGTTTGGGAGCAGGAAGTGAGTGATCACAGAACCACCAAAGACCCACCATCATAGAAGGGCAAGAGTAGCCCTCTGGCCCCCTCTAGCTGCTGGAGGTCTGCCTCTGAGCAAGTAAGTGGTCTACTGAGAAATATAGGATATTCTTGTCTCAGAACAGGACAATCAGGAGCTTAAAGGGCACACAGGCAGAAAGTAAGGAGAGAGAGAAAAAACAGAGGAAAGAGTAAGGATTGCAAACAGTTAAGGGCCAGAAATAAGACATGATTGGTGGTGCAGTGCAGTGGCTGTGGAGCAGCAGTCTTCTGGGAGACATTCTGGAGGATGCGGTGTTGTCCCATCTGCAGGCACCTCTCTGGGCTGAGGGAGGAGGTTGCTCATCTCCAGGCTGAGTTGGCCAGGATTTGTGGGACCTCCTCTTCCATCCAGGGACCACCAGTGCCACTGCCGTTGCCCCAGAGGTTGCCAAGAAAGAGGAGTGGTTGGACCACAGTGGGCTCAGGGAGGGTGAAGGTGGTGGAACATAGGCGCATCCCTCCAATTGTACCTCTCCACAATTCCTATGCCATTCTGGCAAAGTGTGGTTCCTCTATGGAGGCACCCGCAGTGGAGGCCAAGGAGGATGCTGGGAACCTCCACAAAGGAGACCCACAGGAGGGTGGCAGGGGACCCTGCAGGGGAAGGAAACAACTCCTGGTGGGGGACTCCATTGTTAGGAAGGTAGAACTGGGGGAGGAAGGGAGAGGGAGGGAGGTGAGGTGCCTGCCTGGCGCCATGGCTTGGAGGGACAGGGAGCGAATCCTCAGGATTCGGAGCAGCTGCACAGGGGAGGGAGCTGGATGTCATTGTCCACCTAGGGACAAATAACCTGGCTAAGAAAGGGATTAGAGAAGTGCAGGAAGAGTTTGTGGAATTGGGGAGGGGCCTTAGTCAAGTAGCATGCACGGTAACCTTCTCAGAGGTGCTGCCCATCTAAGACATAGGAGAGGCTAGGGGGTTCTGCACCATGGGATTTAATCAGTGGTTGAAAAACTGGTGTGGAGCTCAGGGATTTGGCTTCATTGGGGACTGGGGGTCCACCTGGAGTGATGCAAGCCTATACTGGCATGATGGGCTGCATCTGTCCAGGAGGGAACCAGGATCCTAGGTGATAGGTTTAAATGCTTCATTGGCAAGCTTTTAAACTAGCCAAGGGGGGAGGCACTGGAAAGGAGAAGGGAAATCCTAGCCCCGCACAAATAATCACAGTAGTAAGTGCAGCAAACACCAATATAGAGGTGTCGATAGGGAGAAGGACAGGGGTAAATGGAGAAAGTGACAAAGACAAGAAGGACAGGGATGGGGCAAAAGGGAGTAAGGCTATCAGGAAATGGAGGGTAATGAGTACCAATGCCCGTAGTCTGGGCAACAAGCTCCCTGAGCTGGTGCCTTGATGGAAGAGGGATGCCTGGATATTGTAGCAGTCACAGAAACATGGTACACAGAGAACCATGACTGGGATGTTAACATACCAGGGTACATAACCTACAGGAGAGACAGGCAGGGAGAAGAGGGGAGGAGTAGCTCTATGTAAAGGAAGGGATAAAAGCAACTGAACAAAAGAGTAAACAGGAGAAGAGGAGGCACTGTGGGTCACCTTGGAGACTGGAAAAGGTGCCACAATCAGCACAGGGTTGTGTACAGACCCCCATGTCAGGGGAGGGAATGGACAAGGATATGATAGAAGGCATTCTTAGAATGGCAGAGAAAGGAGGATACTGTTGATGGGAGACCTGAATATGCCAGATGTTAACTGGAGCACATTTGCTGCAGCCACATCCAAGAGCAGGACCATTCTTGATGCCCTACAGGTGGCAGGCCTTAGATAGCTAGTTTCAGAACCCACTCGTGAGGGAGCAATCTTAGACCTCATACTCTCAAACGGGGCAGTGAGAGGATCTCAGATCTAGAAGTGGGTTGCCATCTGGGGACAAGTGACCATCAAACAGTGTGGTTCACGTTAAACTCAGCTACAGAGTCAAGCCATACAAAAGTGAGGGTACTGGACTTTAGGAGGGTTGACTTTGGCAAGATGGGAGAGTGCCTTCGAAAAGCACTAGCAAACAGGCTAGAAGGAGGTGTGGAGCAACAATGGGGAATCATCAAAACTGCCATCACAGAGGCAACAAGCCTTTCTGTGAAGCAAATAAACAAATCAAAACAAAAGAAAAAGCCACTATAGTTCTCAAAAGAGGTGGCTGTGAAAGTCAGGAAGAAAAAGATAGCATTCCGGAAGTATGAGGAAACACAGAAGGAGCAGGACAGAGAACTGTACCAGTTAAGGCAGAAGAAAGCAGGGAGGGAAGTCAGAATAACAAAGGCCCAAACTGTTGAAAAGATAGCCAACTCAGTTAAGAAGGGGGATAAAACCTTTTATAGGTACATCAGCGAATACGTAGAAAGACAAAGGGAGGGATAGTGACACTGAATAGAATGAATGGTGGGTGGGCAGAGGGGGACAGTGAAAAAGCAGGGATACTGAATGAATATTTCTGCTCAGTATTCACAAAACAGGAGGGGGAAGTGCCTAATCCAATTAACAGAAGCACCCTTGATAGGGGGGTTGATCCCAGTCCTTTCACAGAAGAAAGGGTTCTGCAAGAACTCCTAAAACTGAAGGTAGACAAAGCTATGGGTCCTGATGGAATTCACCCCAGAATTCTAAAAGAATTAAGGGAGGAACTAGTGAAACCACTGGCTACTCTTTTTAATAAATCATGGGAGGATGGTGTGGTACCCGAGGACTGGAGGAAGGCAGATGTGATTCCCCTTCACAAAAGTGGGACCAAGACAGAGGCAGGAAACTACAGACCTGTCAGTCTGACCTCTGTGGTAGGGAAAGTGATGGAGTCACTTCTGAAGGAAAGAATAGTTGAGTACCTAGAGGCCAGTGGGGCACAGGACCCAAGGCAGCATGGGTTCACAGCAGGAAGGTCATGTCAGATGAATCTAATAGATTTCTTTGACTGGGTGACCAAAGTAGTAGACCAGGGAGGGGCTGTGGACATGGCCTACCTAGACTTTAGCAAGGCATTTGACACAGTCTCACACAAAAGATTAATAGTCAAATTAACCAGCCTGGGAGTGGGTCCCAGGGTGGTAGCCTGGGTAAAACATTGGCTGCACAACAGGACACAGAAGGTAATTGTAAATGTAGTCCACTCTGAAGAAAGAGGGGTTACTAGTGGGGTACCGCAGGGTTTAGTATTGGGTCCAGTCCTTTTTAATGTCTTCATCAGTGACTTTGCAGAGGGACTGGAAGGAAAAGTATGCCTTTTTGCAGATGACACAAAGATCTGCAACAGGGTTGACACACAAGGAGGTGTGGAAATGATGAAAAGGGACTTGGCAAGGTTGGAGGAATGGTCAGAAGTATGGAAGCTAGGATTCAATGCAAAGAAGTGCAAAATAATGCACCTGGGAAACAAGAACCAGGGAAGAATACACAATGGGTGGGAGGTAGTAAAAACAACAAAAAGGAAAGGGACCTGGGGCAATCATATCAGATGACCTTAAGGTTCGCAAGCAATGTGAGAAGGCAGTAGGGAGGGCTGGGGTATACTGGGATGTATAGGGAGAGGCATCAGCAGCAGAAAACAGAAAGATGTTATCCCTCTGTACAGACAGTTGGTGAGACCCCATCTGGAGTACTGTGTCCAGTTCTGGAGACCCCATCTCCGCAAGGACATAGACAGGATAGAGGTAGTCCAGAGGAGGGCAACTAAAATGGTGCAGGGTCTGCAAGAGAAGCCGTATGAGGGGAGACTACAGGAGCTTAATATGTATACCCTTGAGGAAAGAAGGGAGAGGAGGGACATGATAGAAACTTTTAAGTACCTCAGTGGAATTAACAAAGTCCAAGAGGGTAGCATCTTTCAGAAAAAGAGACTTACAAGAACAAGGGGACACAATTTAAAGATAGAAGGAGGGCGGTTCAGGGGCAATGTGAGGAAGTATTATTTCACAGAGAGGGTAGTGGATGCATGGAACAGCCTTCCTGAGGAGGTTGTGGGGTCTAAAACTGTGGGAGAATTCAAGAATGCATGGGACAGACATAAGGCAATCCTTGAGGGGGGTAGGAAGAAATAGGCTGTTGGTTAACTAGGATCTGCGGCCTATCCTGTAGGTAGGGAAATGGGCAGACTAGATGGGCCAAGCGGTCCTTATCTGCCGTCAAAGTCTATGTTTCTATGTTTCTAAACCCTGATCTACTGGATGTACCAAGCTCATTCACAGCTCATTACTTTAACCACTAGGCTATACTGCCAGCTCTCTGGTGTAATAGCCTGGTTATCTTTTATAATAAATGTATCTCTGATGATTTTATACCAGCATCTTGGAGAGGATCCAAAATTGTACCCATACAGAAGAAGGGGGATACACCCAATCCAGCAAACTATAGACCAATCAGTTATAAGCATTCTAGTAATGCATAGATGTTGCAGATGTGGCTGTGTTACTGTGGTGAAGTGGATGAGGGAAGATACTGTGATTTTTTTTATACTTACTGTACTTTCTTTTAAATTAAGGTGGGGTTGTTTAATGAGAGATGTATAGTGATTTTTGATGAGGGTAAATACCAGGATGACCATGCACTGTGCTGCACTAATGCATGTTCAGGTGACTGGTTGTAGCCAGTAAGGTTAAGAGGATTTTCGTCCCCAGTTTATAATAGCCATAATTACATGGGTTGTACTACAAGCCAGAAAGCCAACCATTTCACTTCAGTACCTTCCTACAATATTGATGCACACTGTTCAGACAGAATTTATCTGAATAGATGCCGACTTGTTCCACATAAACAATAAATAATAACCCTCACAGAAATACAAGTAAGCAGTATGCTTCCAGCATGCATGTCACATGAAGCTGCATGCATATGTCGCACTTGTATTTCTGTAAGGGAATGTAAAACTTATTGATCATAAGTGCAATAAAGCACTCCAGGGTTGTGTGATTGTGGTCAGTGATCACACTTCTGTCTCAGGTGTTTTAAAAATCCAATTGTAGAAATGAAAGAAAAAGAGTGACTCTCACTGGGATTTGAACCCATGTATCAGCAATCCACGCTTTATCTCTTAACCAACTGAGCTATGAGAGTTCAGCCAATTAAGACCCCTGAGTTTTCCTATCTGAATCACACATAAATTCCTTTCTGGTGTTGCAATGAGCAACCAGGAACTCTTTGTACAGACTCAAATAACTCCTCCTCTATCTCTTCCAAGTGCAATATATGTGTTTTACAGCATTCAGTGCGAGTTCCTCATGCCTAACACCCTCAAGGCGCCCGTCATTATTGACCCATAATCATACGCCTTGTTGTGCCTTATTACATACATATTCTACATCATATCGATGGCTGACACTGGTGACTCCAGCCTGGTTAGAAAAAAGTTGCTGGAGGTACTGCCACTAGTTGTACAGGACCAAACTTTGTGAGAAAATTAGGGTACTGCCAAAGGAAGTCTGGGTACTGAAAGGCTTGTCTTTTACTGTTTTTGCACAGATTTAGTCATTCCAACATTAGATACTAAAAACCATTTACAGACACTGTGGGTCTTCTAATTTCTGAGAAAAAAACAACCACGATGTGGAACAAAATGTAATTCTCCTCCTTGTTAAAGAAATAAATTATATATTAAGTGAAGTCTCAGCTTCACAAACCATTGCACGTTAGTAGAGCTTGACAGTACAGTAGGGAATGCACTGTGTTTGCACTCGGAAACCCTTAAGAAAAAATGTGAAAAACATTTTTTTTCTGCCTTCCTTGCCCCTGGCCTGCCACTCCTTCTGGCTGCACATGACCCCCTCTGACCTCCTCGCCCCAACCCCCTTCCTACTCACCTCAGATCGCAGCCGACCCAGGGGTGGCCCGGCATAACCCTTCACTGGACGGGTCCCTCTCTTCTGAGGTGGAAGGTGCCAGGAGGGGGATACCAGCACACTCTACAATCAGTCCCCAGGTGCTGCTGAGGTGGATTCTGGGGTGTTGGGGCATCTGAGGTGGCAGGGAGTTGGCAGCCATCATCCGGCAGACCAGGTGGCTCTTTTCCTTTTTTTCTGTGGGGAGTGATGTCCTGATATCAAGACATATGCTGACGTCTGCCACTCCCCCTTGTACACTGAGCCCTGGCTGTACTGCTGCACTCCTAGCCTCCGCCAGGAGTCAGCCTTACACCGGTGTGCATCCCCTGCCCTCCCCCCAGAGAAGGAGAGCTGTCCCCTGGACGCTCCATCCTTCTCCCCCGGCCGGCCATCTGGCGACCCAAGTCCATTCCCGAACTCGGGTAGCTGGCGTCACAGACGAAAAACATTTTTTTCAGATTCCATGCACTCCAGTGATATGCCATGGGTACCCTTTCCTGGTGATGCACTCTGTGTGATAGGCAGCTTCTCTCTCAGCTCCTAGGGCCGGGCAATAAAATTGCAGCTACAACCTAATAAAATGTCAGCTTTTTTATTTTCAGCACCACGTTTCGATAGATCTTGTTCATGAGAATTGGCAGATACCTCTCTTGACCTCTCTTGACTGGAATGGAACACGAGCAGCCCCAGATATGGACTTTGCTTATCTGCCACCTGTGCCGCCACATGCCCAGACTCATAGCAGGCATAAGCAGGACTTTCTGCCTGGACTCACTGCCTGACCCCAACAGCCGAGGGAATCCACAGGACAAGCTGAATCATTTCTTTCCAGAACTTACTTCCATTAACACTGCCCTCCTGGATCTGACTGGTGACTTCAGGACTTTCTTGTCAGAAGAGTGGCAAATGGGATTTAACACAAAGAAGTGCAAGATCATGCACATAGGGAAGAGAAACCCTGAAGCCACCTATAGGTTGGGAGGGGAGTTGCTGGCAATCACAAGGGAAGAAAAAGACTTGGGCATCGTCATCACAGATGACCTGAAACCATCCAAGCAGACCACTAAAGCAGTAGGTAAAGGTTAGGGGGATGTTGGGGTGTATTAGTATCGGTATCACAAGTTGTAAGATGGAGGTAATAATCCTTCTTTACAAGACACTGGTTAGACCCCATCTGGAGTACTGTGTGCAGTACTGGAGGCCACACCTGCACAAGGACATTAACAAAATGGAGGCAGTCCAGAGAAGGGCAACCAAAATGGTGCAGGGACTACATCAGAAAACATATGAGGAGAGATTAATGGAGTTCAGTATGTATACCCTAGAACAAAGGAGCGAGAGAGGTGATATGATCGAAACATTCAAACATCTTAAGGGCATTAACATGGTGAAAGAGTCTAACATTTCAATATAAGAAAAATAGTAGGACAAGAGGACACAGCATGAGATTAGAGGGAGGCCGATTAAGGGGTAATGTGAGGAAGTTCTTTTTCACAGAAAGGGTGGTGGATGCATGGAATGGCCTACCTGAGGAAGTGGTGGATATGAGTACAGTGCAGGGCTTCAAACAGGCATGGGATAGGCATAGGGGAGCAATATAGATGAGTATGAATAGATAGGCAATTGACAGAGTAAAGGCCGATGGCACATTCATAACGTAGAAAAAATGGGCAGACTGGATGAGCCTTGTGGTCCTTATCTGCTGTCAGCTTCTATGTTTCTATGTTTCAGGCTTTCCCTGGAATCCCTTACCAGGAGAGATGGCAAAGCTGAGGCTTGCATTAACTTCACTGAGGACTGGGAGGAGCCAGAAAGCACAGAAATAAGAGAACTTAGGCAGAAAGTGACTAAGTTGGAAGACAGAATCAAGGACCAGGCAGGCAAGAGCTGGAGTAACAACCTGATCCTACGCATCCTGGAGAAGGCAGAGGTGAACAATATGCTAGATTTCATTCAGGAATTGCTGCAGAAGGTAGCAAGACTGCCAGAGTTTGGGACAGTATACACAATACAGCATACACATCAGTACTTGCTACCACAACTGCTACTGGGGAGCAAGCTCAAGGCCATCATCTTAAAATGCCTCACTTTCCAGGAGAAAGTATACATACAAGCACAAGCAAGAACACAGGGCACCCTCTCCTGGAACTGTATAAGATTTGACATCTTTAGCAATGTTACCCCAGCTGTTAGAGACAATCAGATGGCCATGTAAATCTATTTGAAAAATCCTCACATGCTGCCAAATCCAATTCTGCATGCTCTGCCCAGCCTGTCTCATCGTCACCGCCATCCAGGGAACCAATGAGTTTGCCAATGCAGAGATCACACAGGGGGAACTAGCCAAAGTCCTGCCTGGAATATTCAACTCCTCAGCAGCCAAGAGCTTGGATCAAGGAGCAACAGCCAAGAAATGACTTTGAAAACCTCAATGCTTTTAGGTCAGTGAACTGTCTGGTGACTCAACTGCACCCCTGGCATACCACACAGACTGTTTAGCTTTTGATGTGAACTGCATCCATTACTGGGGAAACTACAAAACAAGATAATTCAGGTTAGTGTGGCAATGTATTCTTTACTTTTGGACATGATCTAAAGGGCCGCGTATTGATATAAATGAGTGACTGATATGGGGAGAGAGGTCATGAACCTCCCCCTGGAGAACGTCCCTAAGAAGAGTTGCAGCTCTAAGCAAAATGGGGGGGGGGATGATCAGCACTGCACAAGTGATTTATAGGTTGTACTAAGTGCAATATGATGTTCTCAGGAAGGTCCAGGGACAGAGAAGTCATCGTCGTACAAGCCCAGAATGGGCCGACTTTGCTGGCTACAGCCTTTGCTGGCATTAGCTAGCTGACCTGGAATTCTGGGTCAGCAACAGGCATCTGCTGTACCACAAATCTGAAACCCTAATGGTTACTACATTCCTGTTTAATTGTTGTATTGTCATTTTTTTATAGTTACATTTATTATGACAATTTAGCCCTTTTCTTTGAGGCTTCTTCTATCCATTGAAAACTAATGGTGTGATACAACGTTGCCCAGTTGCTTTGATACTTAAACACAAAATCTAACTACCTTTAATGTAATTCACTGCTCTAATCTCCCCATAGACCCCCTTTGTAAACCTGATCAATGGGCTATGCTGGAATATACACAATCAAGAATCTGTTGGGTAAGGAGCCTGATACAATGCAAAGGTGTCAAGATGGCTAATACCTCTCTAAACTTTATCACTTAAAATGTTAAGTGGGCAGAAACAAAGCAGAAGGGGCAGTGAATACTTAGGCATCTTAAAACACTAGGGTCCTGGATAGTGTTTCTACAAGAGGCACGCACAGTAGCCACCCAAGGCAACCTCTGGAGATGGGAGTGGCTTGGCCAAGGTCTTGCTTCTGGGGAAAGTAACAAAAAAAATGGAGGGGCAGCCATACTTATTCAGAAGAGTGTGCCTTTTCAATTGATTGAGCAGTTAACTGTTCCAGGAGGAGGCTATATCATTGTTAGAGGTACTCTAGATAGGGCAGATATGATGTTGGCCTCAGTATACTGTCCTGTGAAGTGGCACAAGTGTTTTCTACTATGCTGTCCAAATTAGATATATTTCCTAGACTGCTTGTAGTGTTCATGAGAGACTGGAATGTTGTACCTGACAATAACCTAGATAGCTCTTGTAATAGGCAGTCAGGCCTGGCATCCAATCAGAGAGCCTGCAGAGAGCTGCAAGACTTGCTGGGCCTGGTAGACATCTGGAAGATTCTCCATGTAGACACCAGAAACTTTACAGTTTGGTCACCTGTCCACAACACAGCTTCTCGACTGGACTACTATCTGGTCACCCCAGACATACTAAGAGCCACCACCTACTGCGAGATTTTGGCAAAGGTAGTCTCAAATCATTCTCTGGTCCAAATATCAATCCTGCTACTGGGTCAAGCAGATATAGAGAGGTTTTGGAGAATCAACAATCAACTGCTCAGACTCTAGATGTCAGGACTAGATCAAAGAGTTTGTTGAACTGTTTTTTACCAGTAATACCAACACAGTGAGCAACCAAGCCAGTCTGTGGGAAGACTTTAAATGTACCCTGAGGGGGGTGGGGGGGGACTAATAAGATTAGCTGAAACCAGGAAGAGGGTCAGAGAGCAGGAATGCACCCAGCTACTAGCAGAACTAAGTGAGAGAAAAATAAATATTTCTGCCTCAAAACCTCAAGAGGACTGGATAAAATTAAACACAGTCTGGGCAAAATATGAGGAAAGACTTAGGAAGCAGCCTGAATTTGCAATATTTAGGTCTAAGACCAAATGTGTACATCTGGGAGGAAAAGCCAGGAAATTACCAGCCCTTCGGCTTAAACAATAAGACATGGCTAGAACAGCGAGAGCGGTTTGCCACCCACATTCAGGCTCCTTACTAACTAACCAACCCTAGAGAAATTATAACTGCTTTTACAGAGTTTTATAAGACTCTATATATCGTGGAAACCCCAAGCAGTGAAACCAGCATTAGGGACCCTCACTAAGGTTAACCTGCAAAAACTAGCCTCCGAACTAGGCTGAGGTCCCAGTCACCATCACTAAGATACAACATGCCATCTCAAACCTCACTCTAGATAAGGCTCCAGGGCTAGATGTTTTTTCTCTAAGCTTCTACAAAGCCTTCTTGATGGTGGTGGCAGCCCTCTAGCCATTTTATATAATGCTGCTAATGAAGCTAGACCCACAACTACAAGATGAAATCTTTACCCTCATACCCAACTACAAGATGGAATCTTTACCCTGATACCCAAACCTGACAAAGATCCTGAGCTCCTAGCTAGCTACAGGACAATCTCCCTGCTAAATATAGATATCAAAAAACTAGCTTAAATAATGGCCTCAAGGGTGAATTTGGTATGGAGCTCCCTCACAGGACCTGAGCAGGTGGGCTTTATGCAGGGCAGACTTTCCACCGACCACCTCCATAAGCTAGCCCACATCATTTCCACATCCAGAGACCTAAAATATCAAGCAGTATTGATGTTCCTGGATGTGGAGAAAGCTTTGATAGCATATCCTGGCCATTTCTATATCTTACCTTAGAAGAATTTGAGTTCCCTACTGCATTTATAGACTAAGTTAAGCTCCTATACTCACAGCCCTCAGCAAAAACCTCTTGTAATGGAGTATACACACTGTCTTTCTCACTCCAGAAAGGAATCCAATGGGGATGCCGTCTCTCCCCTTTCTTGTTTAATTTATACCTAGAACTACTGACCAGATGGCTCCTGGCAAATAGTGTCAGTGGCTCAGTAGGTAGCACACTTGCCTCTGAGGCTGGGAGATCAGAGGGCTGTGGGTTCAGTTCCCACATCTAGCACTTAGGTTAATATCCCAGTACTGACACTGTAGTGCAGCATGAGAGGGGTGCTGTACTTTTGAGGTGCTGTCTTTCGGATGAGATGTTAAACTGAGGTCCCATCTGCCTGGATTGGTGGTAGCTCAGGTGGATGTTAAAGATCCCATGGCACTTATCGAAAAGAGTATGGGAATTTCCCCGGTGTCCTGGCCAAATTTCCCTCATTCACTGAAAATACCACCAACTGCTTAATCTGGTTCAAGGTCAGTTGGCATTCATCTGTATCCCCCTCCCCCAGGTCATGCCTGAAAATAGGCAGGATTTGTCTAGTGCACTTACACGGTCAACAAAAACTAAATAAATAAAATGACAGAGTTAGTTCAAGTTTATTGGCAGGAACCTCCATTGAGCATGCCCATTTAAAAGGAGGACCTGTTAGGACAAGGTGATAACAATATACAATACTCAAAATTGGCAGACAATACAGTTACATTAATTGGCCTGCCATACAGTTACAATAGAGAGACAGTGAAAAATAACATATAATACAGTTGTATTGCAAAGACAATAAGACATTCAATACAGGCGAGCAGTATAATAATATGACTATATGTACTGATGTTCTAACAGATACAGTAGGATAGGGAGAAGTTCTAACAGTAGTTAAACGTAGAAAGAGGGGAATGGTTAAACATGGATAAGTGCGTATTAAACTAGCTTTATCGAAGGTAATAAAAGGCATTCAGTTTGGGAAATACAGATATAAAATCTGCACTTATGCGGACGATGTCCTGCTGCACCTGGAAGACCCACAGCAATCAATCCCAGCTGCAATAGAACACTTATAAGAATTCAGACATCTGTCAGGATATAGACTGAACTTTTCAAAAACGTGCCTGCAGCCATTAAACTATTTCACTACCAAAGCACAGGTAATGCAATGGGGCTCGTTCTCAGAAGCAATAAAATGCCTGGGTATACTCAACACCAGGAATAAGAAGGTCACCTTCACCAAAAACTTAGATAAGCTGCTAACACAGATAAAACAAGACCTCACTAGGTGGTTGACCCTTCCATTAACCCTGTGGTCCCATATTAACACTATCAAAATGAATGTTCTCCCTAGAATCTTATAACCTCTGGGCATGATAGGCCAGATTTTGCCAAACTACTGGTTTACCCATCTTAAGACCACATTGAATACCTTCCTCTGGAATGGGAAAACTCCTCGCAGAGCGTACCATAAGCTCACTCCCACAAAGGAACCAGGAGGATTCGGCCTACCTGACTTCAAGCTCTATTAATTGACCCTGCACATGGGACAATTCCTATGGTGGAAAGGCTTCCCAGAACACCTTGAGCATAACTCCTATCTCCCATAGTGGAAAAAAATGGAGCTAGACCTCTGCCAAAGAGCAGATACCAACCCCAAGACCCTAGCATATACTCCCTATAGCAAGCTACACCAGGTCCTTAAGAACACCCCCATTGGTACCTCTGTCCTGGTTAGTAAACAATTACACAGACTATTGAGGACAAAACCCTCACATGACTTGAACTAGCCACTTACAAGGAATCCTGTTTTCTGGATCCAAAACAAACCCCTACCACCTTCCTTTCTACATCTAGTAAACATTTCCACTCTAGAACATATGTTACAAGGAATTACCTTAATCTCCTTTGACAAGTTCAGACAGAGTAGTGGTAGTGTTAGAATACCAATATTCCTATTCCTGCAGCTGCAACACATGTTAGCGGCTACTTTAGGACTAAAGTCCTGGGCTTTAACCCAGCTGCAGGCATGGGACAAATTACATATGCTACCCTCACCAAGGCACTCCACTTCTCTGATGTAGAAAAAGTGGTTATGATTACAACCTCTGACAATGATTTATGCCGCTATTGGCAAAAAGAGTTCCCAGAGATGGCAGACCCATACATTAGAAACACAATGTGGTGCAACCTATATAAATGTATCAAGTTCGACAGCCTTAGACTCACACAGTACAACATTACCCATAATCTCTCTATTACAAACTTGTCAAACTCCACAAAGCAGGTCACTTGAATGCTGACAAATGCATAGATGTCAACTAGAGCACAGCATGCTCAGCTATATTATTTGGGACTGCATCAAAGCAAAACCCCTCTGGGATGAGATTCAAAGGTGCAGAGACCCCTGCTAGTTCTCGATTCTGCCTTCACCTCAGAAATGTATTTCTTGGGACTGAACTTAGTCCAAATCATAGGCCAGAGATGGTACCCTACCTCCCTAATAGCAGGCATCACCAAGAGATTGGTCCTAATACACTGGATGAATGACACAGTACCTTCTTATCTAGAATGATATAACACAATTTTGGAAGCACTAAGAAGAGAAACAAGCATTTGTCAATGCCGAAGGTTGATTGCATTGGTCTGTTGAGCTTGTTCAGTGGCCCTCTGTCACTAGCTCAGTCTGTTTGTCCCGGTGATGCAGGCTGCTCTTTTGTACTAGGCTGCTGCCTGCGTTGGTACCTTGTTCTGCTGAGGAAGAAATCCACAGCTGTCCCGACAGAGCTCCGTTGAGGTCGCTCAGTCTCCCTCTCTCATCGCTCATTCTGTTTGTCCTGGCGCTGCAAGCTGCCCTTTTGTACGGGGCTCCTGCCTGCATTGGCGCCTTTTTCTGCCCACAAAGAAATCCCAGCAGTCCTGATAGAGCTCCATTGAGCTCACTAAGTCCCCTTGTCTCACTCGCTCGTACTGTTTCTCCCACCGCTGCAGGCTGGCCTTTTGTACTGGGCCCCTGCCTGTACTGACGTCTTTTTCTGCCCACAAAGAAATCTGCAGCAGTCCTGACAGCGCTTTGGTAAGTTCGCTCACTCCCCCTCCCTCACTCGTTCTGTTTCTCCCAGTGCTGCAGGCTGCCCTTTTGTACTGGGCTCTTGTGTTGGGGCCTTTGTCTGTCCACAAACAAATCTACAGTAGTCCCGACAGAGCTCAGTTTTCGGTCACTCCCCCGTTACTCAGTCGATCTTAATCTGTCCCAAACACTGATTTCCCAGAGTGACCATGCTATTGTCCGGCAGGAGTGCAAAAACTTATTTTAGCCAGGATGTGAAAAATGACAGCTGTAGTGTTCATAGGGAGTTGTGAAAAAATGCCACTGTTGAAAATGTGGCGTGATAAAATTACAAACTTGCGAAGTTACAAGAGTGCGTGGAAACAGTTCAATGCATGCTTGTAACACAGTCATGATATGGAGTTTCATCACTAAATTTTCAACATAGGGATTTTAGGACCTCTGCTCATGAACAGTGCCACTGTCATTTTCTTAATCTGTCCCAAACACTGACTTCCCACAGTGACCACGTTATTCTATGCTGGAACTGTGAAAACACATTTCGGTCAGGATGTGAAAAATGACAGCTGTACTGCTTATAAAGAGGCATGGAAAAATGGCACTGTTGAAAATCTGGTGTAACAATATTACAAATCTGCGAAGTTACAAGGGTGCGTGGAAAGTGCGCAACACACACTTGTAACACAGTCAATTGATGGGCTATCATCACCAAATTTTCAACATAGGCATTTTAGAACCTCTGCTCATGAACAGTATCATTGTCATTTTCTTAATCTGTCCCAAATAGTGATTTCCCACAGCGACCACTCTATTCTGCACCAGAAGTGTGAAAACACATTTCGGCCAGGATGGGAAACATGACAGCTGCACTGTTCATAAGTAGGTCTGGGAAATTGGCAATGTTGAAAATCTGGAGTGAAAATATTATAAATTCGCGAAGCTACGAGCGTGCATGCCAACTGCGCAACGCACGCTCGTAACACAGTCATTATATGGAGTATCATTACCAAATTTTCAACATAGGCATTTTAGGACCTCTACTCATGAACAGTGTCACTGTCATTTTCTTAATCTGTCCCAAACACTGATTTCCCACAGCGACCGTGCTATTCTGTGCCTGAAGTGTGAAAACACATTTTGGCCAGGATGTCAACAATGACAGCTGTACTGCTCACAAGGAGGTGTGACAAAATGCCAATGTTGAAAGTCTGGCGTGAAAATATTGTAAATTCGTGAAGTTACGAGCATACACAGCAACTGCACAACGCAGGCTCATAAAACAGTAATTTTTTGGATTTTTTCCACCAAATTTGCAACATAGGCTTTTTGAGAGCCCACCTCATGACCACTAGCACTGTCATTTCATTAATTGGCCCGGAAGGGTGATTCCGCACAGTGACTGCAAAACCACCTTTCAGGGCAGATTAATGCCATGACAGTTCAAGAATTCATGAGGAGGGGCCCCAAAAACCCCATGTTGAAAATTTGGTGAAAATATTCCCAAAAATGCCTGAGATATGCACTAAAGTTGAAACAACTCTATTCATTACATTATACAGCTTACCGGCATTTCCTCAGTCCGCGGTCAGCTTTGAAGAGTGTAGACGTGTTCCCGGTCCACAGAAGATCATCGTGCCAAGCTCTGGAGGTAAGTATGGGGTGAGCAGGAGTGTGGGGAGGCAGGGTGCGCAGTGGGTGGGTGCAGGTTGTGGGAGGGGGGCCCCAGAGACTACGAGGGACCGTTTCCTTTTTTCAGGTAAAAAATAAAAATGTCGTGGGACCATTTTTAACTTTCCAGGGGCATGTTGTGCCACTGGAGTCTTGCTTGGGGGAGCCAGCTGTAGCCGATGGGGGATTGGGCACCCCCGTCGGAAAACAACAAAAGGGGGGGATTTGTTTCTGCCATGGGGGATTGGGCACCCCGTTGGCAAACAACAAAAGGGGGGGAATTCCTTTCTGCCAATGGGGATTGGGCACCCTGTCGGCAGACAATAAAATGGGGTAGGGTTACAGTATGCCAAAGGGGAGTGGGCTCCCCATCGGCAAATAAACATGTGGGAGTAGATATTGTTTGTGAATACGGCGGCAAGCTGCCGCCATGTTCACAAACAATATTAGACATCCTACATCCCGCCCTACAATGATGGGTCGCTCCCTCATTGCAGCAGATGGCTGACACTGCAATGACGAGGCGGCCCCTGATTGCAGCGGCTGATTTTTTAGAAAGTTGTGGCACGCTGGCTGAGCTAGTGTCAGCAGCAGTGTGCCACGGCATTGGGGGATGGGGGTCAAGCCTTTGCAGGCTGTGGGGGCATTGGGCACAACAGTGCCACGCCTCCACAACCTGCTTGTGGAGAAAGCTGACGCAACATGTTTCTTGCACATGCGCACAATCAACATAAAAATGATAGGTAGCATTCACAATCAGTATACATCATATCAGAGAAGATGGGGGGCCTTGGATACCTTTCTATCAATTAGCTGATCCTTAATTGAGAGTTTATTAATGAATTACATGCCTGGTATTGCTTAGCTATAGATCTGCAGAGGCTTTGTATCTGCATCCACTTTGTATCCCCGCAAACAGTCCCTTCTGCCCACAAATTGACAGGGGGACAGGGCACATCTGTATCTTGTTGCTTGTTCTCTGTTGTTTAAAAATTGTAATTAAGTGTACTATTTAAAAAAAAAAAAAAATAAGTGCCATAGATGGTGAAGTACAGTAAATTTAAGGATGAAGTGTTGAATCTTCTGTAGTGTGGTGGGTAAGGAGCTGGGCTTTAATATAAAAGGTTATAAGTTCAAGTCCAACAGTGGGCAGAATGCTTATAACCATTAATATTAAGAAATGACATGTTTCATGAAGGTTCATGGCTAAATAAATTATCCTTCTGTGATGTAATGGGGAGGAAGCTAAACTAAATGGGTGGGCCTTGATGAGCTGTCCATGCTTCTCCCACTGCACACGCTTTCCATCTTCCTTTTAACATATCACAAATTTAGATGAATGTCTATTCATCTAACTTAGCTGTTTTCCTCTTTTAGATATCACATTGTTGTATACTTGGCCTTGTTTTAACTTGGCTGCTTCTGCACACAGCAAATGTTTTTTTTTAATCCAACTGTAATAGTGCACTCAGAGGATTATAATGTTAACAAAGGAAAAAGCAAGAGGACGAGATAAAGTTTGGGTAGGGCAAAAATCTGATTTTCATGCAAATGTCCTCAGTAATAAAGAATAATGGGAGAGAAATACACAGCAGTGATAAAACTGCAGCATAACTGTATCTAATTGCTATATTTTGCAAACATTGTCCTGGATACCGGAAACATTATTTAACTAATTATTTGGCCATTGTGCCGTAATCAGACCTTGGGAGGCAGTTAAGGTTAAGGATGCAGCAGTGGATTCACTGGTTAGATAATAGTATTGCCCTGGGCTGTGTAGAAGAGAAATCTTTTAGAGTACTGGCATGATGTCCACAACTCAAAGAAAGTAGAAGAAGAATTAATGGAATACATACAGGCATGTCTGTATCATTATAATAAGGCTTGTAGAACCACTGGACAATGGTAGTAGCAGGCACTTCTTCCCTCTTTTTGCAGGAGATGCACATGAGTTTCATGTCTGTCCCTACGACTGCTTCTGTATCTGAGAGAACCTCAACACAGACTGACTGGCAAGCGCCAACTGCAGGAGAAAAGAGATAACAACAGTTATAAGATGGGGAGACAAATTACTGCATTTTCATTGGTTGTTACCTGTGCATCAAATCCATTCAATGCACAGGAAAAACAAGTACTGTAAAGCAGAACTGCAGTACACAAAAAAAATCAATGCGCCATTCGAATACTGAGCTGTTCAAACCCCGCCATTTTTTCTGTTTCTGACTGACAAACCATCCATCAATAAAAGACCTACAATAAAAATATTTGCCTATTTGTTTGAATAACACATTGCAGCCCTTCAGATGTCAAACATTTAAATATAAATAAAAGCATGCATTTACTTTTTTTGTTTGACTTGCCTCTCCTGCAGCAAATCTCCTTCCTCCGTCTCCAGTGCTGACTGCACTCCTGTCTCTGCATGTGTGAACACAATTTCTTTTGTAATTTTAATATACAGCCCACAATTTCTGATTTACTAGATGGAGTATGATGAGAAATAAACCTGGTTGGTAAAGCCGTCAGCATCGGGAGAGGGGGTAAAGAAAGCTGACCAGAGCTGACAGACTGATACTGTCTTTGATCCAGAAAATGCCTTATGCTGACACACATGATGCAAAGGACGTCTTTCTGACCTCACACACTCAGGATGTCTTTTTGAGTTCACACTTCATTGGAGCTGAGGGTCGGGGGAGCTAAGGGCTAAGGGGAGAGCTCACTAAGCAGTATGTTAAGGAGGGGGAGCACACTAAGCAGTATGTCTGTGTGTGTGACACAAAGTACAAATAAGGATGCCACAAAGGGACAAATGCCCTCAAGCAAAAAAAAAAAAAAAAAAGAAACAGTCATTATTGTAGTACACGGAAGGACTATTTTACAGTAAATTCAGGTAGTTCTACCTATCTATACGTATGTAGACATATTGATCTCATTTTAAAAATATATATTTTTAAAAAGACAATTTTATAAGTGCAATAAGACATGACGGGGTGTGCACCGAATAGATATTACCATACTTCCAGGGGCTGAAGGCACAGACCGCTACACTCCTGGGCATGTAGTGATATCTGTTCAATGTGTACCCTGTTGTGTCTTACTGCTTACTTCACAGCCCTCCACAAATATTCCTACTTATAGCTTCTATGCACACATCGCTAGTAGAAAAAAATCCATGTGATGACAATATGGAGACATTTCTATCACAGCTGAACATATAGGGCTCAGTTCACAAAGTCCCTCTTAATGGCACAAGGGGTTGCACCACAAGGAATGGTGCAAGGTGTGGCTTGCACCAAACAATGCACCGGGAGCAAATCACAAATACAGCCTGTGGAAAACACAGGCTGCATGCTCCAAAGGGGGCTTGCTCTATTCTTGCAGCACAAAATGGACACACCATGATGCTAGGAGGCCTGCAGCAGACATAGGCTGTTATATCCCCTAATTCAGGATATCGCATAACTATCCCAGAGGGAAAATTTCTAAGTACCCTTAGACTGGCCAGGGCTGGTCTAAGGGTACTGAGAAATGTGTCCTCAAGGTGGGTTTTGAATCTTACGCCAATGCCGTGGGCTCCCCTCCACAGCCCTGTTCTCCTTTTAGTAATATAATTACCTCCCTGATGATCTAGCAGATCTCCAGCCCTGATCCTCCCATATAATAAAAATATCTTTCCCTGGTGGTCTAGCGGGCTGGGGTTAAGCCCCTTGCACCCCCGCCCACCCCAACTAGCATCCCGGGGTGTGCGTTGGGGTGAAGTTGGTCCTAACTCTCAACCCATCACATGTGTAAACAAGCTGAGGTATAGAAGAATAGGGTGAGAGTTAGGACCGACAACCCCAACGCACACCCCAATGCTGGTTGGGGGGTGCAAGGGGGGCTTTCAACCTTAACACTGAACTTCCTCACTTTTGTCGCTGTGGAACAACCCTAACTGATGCATTAAACAGAGTTTTTTGCCATTAATTTCCCTTCTTTTTGAGAAGGAGGACTATAAATAGTGAATAGAATGTGGTGGTGGAAGCACGGGCCCTTCAGGCCCCGCGATCCCATCACTTGATGTCTTGTGGCATAGTAACGGTAACTGCAATGCAAACGCAAGTGCTAATGGTTACACACATGGTGATGCAAACGTAAATGGTAATGCAAAGAATAATAGAAACGCAAACGCAAAGTGATGCCAAAGCGAACAGTAAAGCAAACGAAGACACGAGTACATACAGAAATGCAACTGGTAACACACATGGTCATGGTACCACTATTGTAAATGCAAATGTTAACTGTTACAGCAACAATAACGCCAAAGGGAACAGAAATGGAAAGGCAAACGCAAGCACATACGGAAACGCAAAGCATAATGCACACGGTCATGGTACCGCAATTGCAAATGCAAATAGTAACAGTAACAGCAAAAATAATACCAAAGGAAACAGAAACAGAAAGGCAAATGCAAGTGCGTACGGAAACGCAAACCATAATGCGCATGATCACAGTACCGCAGTTGGGATTGCAAATGGTAATGGTAACAGCTAAAATAACGTTAAAGGAAACAGAAATGCAAACGCAAACGCGTACAGAAATGCAAACCGTTATGTGCACGGTCACAGTACCACAATTGTAAATGCAAATGGTAATGGTAACAGCAACAATAACGCCAAAGGAAACAGAAACGGAAACGCAAAGGCAAACACGTACGAAAATGCAAACCATAATGCACACGGTCATGGTACCGCAATTGTAAATGCAAATGGTAACGGTAACAGCAACGGTAATGCCAAAGAAATTGCAAATGCAAGCACATATTGAAATGCAAACCATAACACACACAGGCACAGGAACGCAATTGGAAATGCACATGGTAATGGTAACAACAACGGTGATGCAAAACGAAAGACAAATGCAAAGAGAAGGGTGGCCGCAAACGCAAATGTTAATGTGCATGGTGACGCAAAGTGAAAGACAAACAGAAACAGTACTGTAGACACAAATGGTAAGAGTAATGCAAACGCAAGTGCAAACAGAAACGCAAAAGATAACGCACTCAGTGGCATACATGGGAACGGTAACGCAAACGGCTACGGAAATGCAAGTGGAAATGGTAACTGTAACAGTAATGGAAGCGCACACCCTATTTTTGCCCAACAGTTGCATGGAGTAACATAGTGTGTACAAAGAATGTATGCATAATAATGGGCCTTGGAGCAGACAATGTACTGTTGGAATACTAAATTGCTTATATCTCAGGAACCGTGCGATGTAGAAAAAAAATTTAAATTTCACGATTCACGAGTTTCCTGGCTAGGTTTTTGTTTTACACTGTCGTGATGAAAATTCCATATCTCGCACCGTTTCCAAGATATGAGCCCCGAAATGCACGGTGAATGTCACTATGTTAGTCTATGGGAAAAAAACATCAACTTCGGAGTACCATAACTTGGCAGCTGTGCAATATTTTGTCACCAAAACCACCAAAAGGCACATCTGAGAGATGTTGGCTGCCTTCCTTCCAAATTTCAGCTCAAAAGACCAAACCGTTCTTTTGCAGCAGGGTGGCAAAGAACTCCTGTCATTTTGGCCATAGTCTGGAAAAGCAGTGTCACAATTTGCGAAAGCTTTCACAAAATTTTGCAAAAGTGTCGCAGGTGTGACACTACTTTGTGGCACTACTTTTCCAGAAAATTGAAAACCATATTTCTGGGGTGTTTAACCCCAAAATAAAGACATGGCTAGCATCCTGATGAACACAAAAAGAATTGTGTTCCTAGAGGGTCCCAATTTTAAATGCCAAGCATTTTTCTGATCAGTAACTGAAAAAAAATGGTGGATTTGTGACACTACGAAGGCCATTTGCGACACTAAAAAGTGCATTTGTGAAAGTGTTGAACTTTTTGTTAACTTTTCCCATTGACTTATAATGGGAACTTGTTTTTTGAATAACTTTTGAACCGTTCAATATTTTTTCATGAAATCTCAAAAGGCACATTGGGAATCCCAGCTGCATGTTCCCTGAAGTTTTTGGACTGGTCGCACAACCAGGCGACCTGTAGGCGTGAGCAAATAATGCAAAAGCTGCATCACATTAATGGATGTCGCTAAATAACTCCGTAGCCGTACATTCAATCTATACAAAAGTTAGCAGATCCCAAGATCTACCATGTCCAACTGTGCATACTAAATTTCAGGCAAATATATCAAACAGTGGCAAAGTTATTAAGGTGCAAAGTTTCACCCTTTAACCTTAAAAGCGCTACTCAAACCTAGTATGGTAGCACTACCGTGCTACCATAATATATATATATATATATATATATATATATATATATATAGGGGCCACTAGACCACCAGGGATATATAAATTGGGATATATATATAATAAATATTTATAGGGGAGATTGGAGATAGGGAGGGGGGTCTGCTAGACCACCAGGAATATCATTATTTTAATAAAAGGGGAATCAGGGCTGGGGGGTGGCACTAGCCACCAGCAACTGCTGTCTAAGTTTTGCTCAAGGGTTGCACCCTCTCTTTGGTGCGCTGCCACCCTTGCTGCAAGCTGCAGGACTTTGCAGCCAGGACCCTACCTGATAGTGAATCAGATGCAGGGTCCCTGGTGCACCAGCAGTTGGCACAAGCTGCCTTCGGTACAGCTTGTACCAACCTTTGTGATTCGGGACCACAGGTTCAAGAACTTCAAAAGTGAACAAAGTAGGTGATTTGATGCCTTTTATTGGACCAGCAAGAAATTGTCAGAACATAAGCTTTCAGGCTTACACAGGACCCATGTTTAGGTGATAGCAGTTTCTACAAGAAGCATTACTTTTATACAATTTATAGTGCTATAGTATCTACTTCCAGCAATTAACATGCACACAAGAAAGAAGAGCTGTAAGGGTAAATGATAGGAATGCTGCTAGAAGGTTTTAGAAGTACATTGAGAGAGGAGAGAGAGAGAGAGAGAGAGAGAGAGAGAGAGATAGAATGAGTGTAAAAGAGTGAGAAAGAAAATAAAAATGATATATATACCTGTGTATCCCATTTCAAGTACTTAGGGGTGTGGCTCAATTAGAATCCCAACTTTTCCACCCACATTGACACCATGCACAAGGCACTTCACCCTAAACTAGGTGTGCTGTACTGAAAAATTCATGCCTTCCTTTCCTGGTCCACTGTGAGGTCATCGTTAGGATGATCTGGCTGGTGTTTGACTTATTTTTATTTATTTATTGAAATGTTTCACCAGGAAGGCACACTGAGTAACAATTTGATTGTTTCCTGGTGCGACTTGGGGTGTAGGGGAACATGAGGATAGTATACAGAGATTTGGTACACAATATAGATATACAATTTGATTACATTCAATAAAGTGAGCAGACTATACAGAAGTACTGAAAAGGAGGAATGCTAACAGGTATGAAATAGATGGATACAATGTTAACAGTCTTGAACTAGATAGATACGATAGCATGAGTATCTTTTGCAAACACTTGGTGGGACATAGCTTTGTAGCTAGAAAATGGCTGGATAGAATACAAGGAGGTTGAACTAGAGCAAGATTGTATCTGCACAGATGAAGTCTATAGAGCTACCCTAAAGTGTACACTTGCCAGGCTGGACCCACTTTTTCATTGTTTGCTGCTTTGCCCTTAGTGCTCCATCTCTCACCCCCTAAACTTCTCTCCATATACTTCCATTCTTGCTGGGATGGATAAAGGCCACATCACCTCGGCTATTTTTATCGGCCTGGCAAAGGCCTGTCTCCCATGCTCTCCTCCTGGACAAGCTCTGCCTTGATGGGCTCTCTACTGAGGCCTCCAGCTGGTTCCACTCCTACTTGTTAGGCAGGTCCCAATCTGTCAGAATTGGAAACTTCACATCTACCTCCCTCCCAGTCACCTCTGGTGTCCCCCAAGGCTCAGTCCTTGGCCTGTTTCTTTTCTCCACCTTGCTAAATGACATGCCCACTGCCTGCCCACACACATCCATCTATATGTATGCGGACATCATGGTACTGTATACATCAGGCCCCTCGACCACTTACGTGGTGACCAGACTACAGCAGGACTTCAACGAGGTCCAGCTCTGGTTTCAGCTTTTTCTTAGCGCCAAGAAGATGATCTCAATGACCTTCAGCACAAGGAAGAGACTCTCTCAGCTCCCCTCCTTCCCCTCTTTCCACACCCTGGACAGGACTACTCTGGAGAATTGCTCCTCATTTTGATACCTCAGGGTCTGGCTTGACCAGCACCTTGACTTTTCTGTACATGTCAATGCCATCCACAAAGAGCTCCACCCCAAGCTGGGTGCCCTGTTTCACAACTGTGGATGCATCCCGCTGCCAGCCTGCCACGTACTAGTGCAGAAATGATTCTCCTCATTTTCGACTACGGGGGTGTAGTCTACAGTGCGGCCCCGAAGTCCACTTTAGCCAGACTGGATACCCTCTTTCACTCTTTCTGCCATTCGGCTCTTGACTGCCCTCCTGCTACACACCACTGCACTCTCTACCAGACTCTCAACCTCCCCTTGCTCCAGGATTGTAGGCAGTGCCACTGCGCGAGTCTTACAGACAAGTTCTGGTCCTAGTCCTTGCTACCTTATCTCGCCTCTACCCTTACGACCCAGTCCCCTCCAGCATACATCCTCAGAAACTTTGACACCCATGTCCTGGCAGTGACACACATGTCCTCCTCTGCTGGTCAGGCAGCCTTCAGACATCACATGCCCTTACTGTGAAACTCCCTCCCTGCTGCCATCTGGTTCATGCCCTCAACCTGGCCCCTTAACCCCCTCATCAAAGTGTGCTTCTCCTCCACCTGTGCCTGTGGCACATGACGATGCTGTATGAATCGCTTAAAGTGCTAATTCCCGAACCTCGATGCATGACTGATTGTGTTGTTATCTTGCCTACTTGCTGTCCTAATATCCTGTATTTTCTGATGCGCTGTACTTAACTTCTCTGTCTCATGTATTATCATCCTGCTTGTATATTGCTTTTACCTATTTTATCTCCACTGTCCCCCTCCCCCAGGTTGCACCTGGAATCGAGTAGCACCCTACTCAGTGTGCCTTCCTGATGAAACTTTTAAATAAATAAATATGCCAATCTCTTCCCTTTCTTGAGGCCCGGCATTTCTCACACTGTTTCTTCTTCATAGTCAAATACTGGCTTGCCACTATTCCCACTTACCTCTCCTCTCTCCTTAACCCTTCCATCCTGTCCTCCTACTCCCACTGTACATCTCATGCTCATTCCTTTCATATCTCTCACAGTAAATCTGTAGCAGGCCAGTCTGCTGTCTTTATTGGCTTCCTGCACTTTGAACAGCCTCCATCTCCCCATTTGTCTTTCTTCCTCCCTCCCTGCACTTTCTCAAACTACTTTTAGTAACACATTTCACAACAGAATGCACCTGCAGCTAGGTTTCTTTTTCTTCTCTCCACATTTATTTATTTAGTTTGTGTGGACTGGTTGGATACACTAGACAAAAGCATTGCCTATTTTCAGGCACGACCCAGGAGGGTTACTGACAAAATTAACATCAAATTACAATGATACAAAACAACATCAACATGGTCTGTCAAAACACAGGGGAAACATGTAACACTGAGCAGCACAGGAGATTTAGGAAAGCAATCAAATAAGTGCAAAAATATCATAGGATATAACAGATAATCCAAATAAGTGTGAAATACAGCAGAGCAGTTACACAGGCAATTATGATTGGCCAGAAGGAACTTAAGAAGTTCTTTCTTGAAAACCTGGTATGACTTGTCATATCTTAATGCCATTGGAAAGGAGTTCCAGAGCTTGGGAGCCAATGCTGAGAAAGCATGTTCTCTCATCTTTGTAGTACATTTAGGAATGTCGAGCAGTGACTTGTCAGTTGACCTCAAGGAGTAAGCCTGTGGGGCGTGTTTGAACATGTTGGCCAGTGTCACTTGTACTCCAGCTCTAATAATAATATCTATACTACAACCAGCAGTATACAGTTGGTAAGAAGATGGGGAGAACCAGATGAGGCTGGTGTTGAGGATGCAGTGGTGGGCATGCCTGGGCACAGATGGGGCAAATCGACAGATGTTGTTATAACACATATTCCATTTATTTAAGACCCCTTTATTTGTCTCCAAGTAGAATATCAGCCTGTATGTTCAGCTGGGCCCTAGTACACTCTGAGCAATGGGCAGCCTGTCATCTGTGGTTAGATTGTGTCTAATCTTATAGGCAAGGCCAAGCTTCATGTTTTCAGTCTTGCAGATAGTTGAAAAGTGGAGGCTAAAATCAAGGGCAGGGTCTAAAGTGACTCCAAGGTACCTGAATGAGTCAATGACCTTGAGTGGGAGCTGTCTTGACTGCATATGCGGTGAAGGGACAGGTCCTGAGTTTAGGTGCTAAGCTAAATAGCACAGTGAGTATCTGTTTGGAGTTCATTAAGAGTTTATTGTGTGTTAACCAGGATTGGATAAAAGCAAAATCCTCATTCAGCTTTGGGTTAATGTCTGATATGTCTGCAGCACTAGTGTATGGAACCATATCGTCCATGTACAGTAGGGTGGAGCAGGAAACAGTCATTTTGGGCAGATTGTTTAGAAACAGAGAGAACAGTAAAGGCCCAAGAATTGATCCCTGAGGAACACTAACACTTGTAGGGGATAGGTCAGATTTGATTCTGTATATTTCTACAAATTGTTGCCAATCAGTGATATAGCTTTCAAACCAGGGAGTGGCAGCTGATGAGAAACCCAAGGCGTTCAGTTTATACAACAACAAGAAGGAGTGATCCACAAAGGTCAAATGCCTTTGTTAAATCAGTGAACAGTACTCTAGTGAGCATGCTCTCATTCACGCCCACCTTGACATCATTAGTGAGTTTTATGAGGGCAGTGGATGTGCTATGTGCATGCCTGAAACCATGCTGAGCCAGGGATAATATATTGTACAACTAAAGCTATTCTGTAACCTGGGAGGTCACACTTTTTTGAGTAGTTAGTCTGGCACAGGTAGGCAGGCTATGGGTCAGTAATTATCAAAGCACTTGGTGTCACCCTTTTTATGTATGGGTACCACTCTCACAATCTTCCAGAGCATTGGCACTTCTCCTCTGAACAGCCTAGTTACTGGTGCTGGGGGGGGGGTAGTTTTAAGGAACCTAGGTAATAGTCCATCAGAGCCAATAGAACCACACACTGGGATGGTCCTTAGGAGTCAAAGTACCTCAGTTTTTGTGACAGGCCTTAGGTTAAGGGGGGAGTCAAGTTTTAACCCTTTCAGACTATGATCAGGACCCAGTCTAGTCGTCTTTGTGTAGATGGAGGGGCTGAAGAAATAGGAGTTTATGTCATTTGCAATCATGCCAATATTGTTAAAGTTTATGCCATCCAGTGTCATGTCAGATATAGCCTCATTGGTACCCTGCCCATTGAAAGATGCTATGTGATTCCAGAACCTATGAGCACCACTAAATGATGTCTGAAGAAACTGTTTGCAGTAGGCACTTTGGGCTGCTCATATTGCTTTTTTACGCTCTTTTCTCCAATGCTTGTATTCTTTCCAGTCAGTAGGAGACTGAGAGTTCAGGTCTGGCCCAGGTTGTGTCCCTCTTTTTTATGGATCTAAGTAGGTCACTATGCATCCATCTTGTCATTGAACCTCTAACTCTACACTTTTTGAGGGGAACATGTACATCTTGGAGAGCCTGGAGAGTGGATAAGAAAAAGCTGAAAGCCTTCTCCATGTCAGATATCTGATATAGTGAGGACCAGCCGATTTGCTGGAAATCTGCAGTTAGGGCCCCAAAGACCAGTTCAGAGAAATCCCTGAATTATATTTCTTTGGGTTGGGGCTCCTGGGTGCATGCTTTCTAGATGCAGAAGACTGGCAAGTGGTCGCTAATAGAGTCTGGCAGTATTCCAGCATTTAGTACCCTATCTTTTCTGTTGGTAAGAATCCAATCTATGAGGGACTGGTAATTGTTATTAGCTACAATTCTAGCTGGGCATGAGATCAGATGAGATAGGTGAAGCTTTCCTACTACATCCTCCTACATACCTGCTTCTTCCAAGCCAGTCAAGATTAAAATCACCCAGGAGAAGTTCATTTTTCCCCTTTAATGATGGTAGATGTTGGATAGGATACCCATTAATCCATTTAAGTCACTCTTGGGAGGGTTGTAGACACATACAATATTTCATTTTTATGTGCCTCCAAGGACAAGTACAATGTGAATGGTTTCACAGATGCTCTTGGTTGGATGGACAGGGATGGTGAGGTTTTCCTTAAAATAAAGAAGAACTCCCTCCCCAGTTTTGAGGTAGAATGGTTAGCCTTGAGTAGCTTACAGCCCTTCAGAGAACATAAAGCAATGGGGATAGTGGGTTTGAGCCAGGTCTTAATCAACCCTAGAATGTCTGGGAAGTAGTGAGACACCCAAGCCTCTAGTTCAGCAAAGTTGGCCGTGAGGCTGCAAACATTCATGTGGGCAATTTTAAGACCTTTTTTAAGGAACCATTGAGGGGTGCTCATGGGCTTATCAGCAAGGATGGGGACAAGGATTTGATTCAATATCACCGGATACAGATATATATATATATATATATATATATATATATCTGGAAGATATTGCTAGACCTCCCAAAACAATGTTAACATGAAGCATTTCCATGGATCATAAAATGAGGAATCTTTTAGGTAATGTGGTATGTAAGCTATTCTGAAAAGTCTCAGATACCAGTTACTGTTAAGAGGCTTATCTATACCTACTAGTGTATTTGAGAAGACAAAGGAGGAGTCATCATGAGTGTATCGACAGTCACAGCAGTCAGGTGTTGGTCTAATATGATCTACAAAGGTGACCATTAGTAATAGCAAACCCCCCACACCAATGTAAGAGCGAAGCATTATCAACAACATAACCTGCCTGAGTTAAGAGAAGGTATAGATCTAAGCATTAGCAGCTTATTTAATTCCCTTGAGATTACAAAAAAATGGGACTTAAACCTTCTAACCTGTGTCATAAATGTAATAAATACATTGGATGATTGGACCATTTGCTTTGGTCTTGTCAACATATCCAAGCGCTCTGGCAAGAAATAAAACTTAACATTTTAGATAAGATAATCCAATGTTATAAGTTTAACCTGCTTACTTGTATCCTAGGTGATTTTACAGCTTTTGTCATTCGATGAGAAATCTATATTAGCCCTCACAGGGGCCGCTACAACTGAACTGTTACTCAGATATTGGGCGGACCAATCTACCTCTGTTTTTAAAGAGTGGAAGGCCCAACTTAGACAAACTCTAACTATAATATGTATTATACCCTACTTCCACAACAAGCAAACCTCCTTCTCAAAATGATGGAAGAGTCTTCTAGACTTAGTCACCAACCTTTGATACTTTGCAGGTTATAATTAACTGCTTGATTGCAGTCATTGAGCCTTTAATAATCTTAAATTTTGGTAACTTATTTATTTTTAATTTAGGCCTATTATTCATTAAGGTTTTTATATGCTGTTTCATTATAGTTCTTCCATGTTTTCCTAAGATGGTAGCTCTCATCATCTTTACTTTAGGTTCAGGGTACTTTATGTTTATGCTCTATCTTTTTAGTTTTAATGGTATTGCATATCTGCTTTAGATATATGGCTCCCGGGGGTGAAGGTGAGGTTAGGGGGATGGGGAATTATGGGTGTTTTGTTGTTTTTGATGGAATTTATTGTTGTTTATTGTTTACTGTATATATTTCAAAACCTAAATAAAGAATAGAGTTTTTTTTTTTAAAAAAGCATTAGCAGCTATACATGAAAAGTAAGCACAGTAGGAATACCCAGCCCTGAGCAAAATCACTACACTTTGAACAACCAGGTAAATTGTTGGTCCATTCAGTCCAGTGCAATAAGATGAGAAAATCAACATTAAGCACAACCCCCCAAAAATCTCACTTACGGTACACTGGGCATACAGGTATTGGGTGGGTGAGGCATGGGGGAAGGGCCAAATTCTCTCCAGCTAGCTGGCAAGCCCAGTGCAAACAGGAGCGGGTCTTCTATGTTATAGTCAGGAAAATGCAGTCCAAATGCAAAGCAAGGGGAGGCCAAAAACAATCAGTTGAGCCCCTCTGACTCCCAAGTTGATGAACTGGCTCCAGTGGTGATTTGAGGAGACTGCTGGTAGCCTCTGGAATTTAAGGAGCCAACAAAACAGTTTGAAAATTGGTGTCTTTTTACAAGCACCCTTCTACTGACTCCAGATTCTCTCTGGCTGGCTGGCAAGTCAGGTACAAACAGGAACTTATCTACTGTGTTACAGTCTGGAAAATGCAGTCCAAATGAGAAGCAGGGGGAGGGCAAAAACAATCAATTGAGTCCCTCTGACCCCTGAGTTGATGAAATAGCTCAGGTGGTGATGTGAGGAGGCTGCTGGTAGCCTCTGGAATTTAAGGAGCCAACAAAACTTTCAAATTGTTGCCTTTTTGCAAGCACCCTTCTATTGGCTCCAGATTCTCCCTGGCTGGCTGGCAAGTCTGGGACAAACAGGAGCGGTTCTCCTGTGTTACAGTCTGGAAAATTGCGAAGCAGGAGGAGGGCAAAAACAATCAATTGAGCCCCTCCAACCTCAGAGTTGATGAAATGACTCCAGCGGACACCTATCCATCCCCCTTCTGCTGTTTTACTTGTGTTACCCATTTCTGCCTACTTAGCTGTATAGCTTAGAAACATAGAAACAGACAGTGACGACAGAAAATGGCCAAAGGTACATCTTGTCTGCCCGGATATCCCTATCTGCCCTGGGGACCTATTGTCCATACCAGGTTTTGTTCCTCCCACTCCTCCCCCTGCTCCCATCCCTACTGCTACTGACCTAAGCAACCACCAGACCCTTCACTCTGTCTAAGCCATGCTTGAAACCATTACCTAAAGGTGACCAGACAATGTCAGAAGGCTGTAGGAAAAGTCAGTGAGATGCTGGGGTGCATAGGGAGAGGAATCACTAGCAGAAAAAAGGAGGTGGTGATGCCACTGTACAGATCACTGGTGAGACCTCATCTGGAGTACTGTGTCCAGTTCTGGAGGCCACATCTCAGGAAAGACATAGACAGAATGGAGGCAGTACAGAGAAGAGCAAATAAAATGGTGCAGGGGTTGCATCAGAAGCCATATGAAAAGAGACTGAAAGACCTCAATATGTATTCACTTGAGGAGAGAAGAGAGAGGGAAGATACGATAGAGATTTTCAAGTATCTCAAGGATGTCAATAAGGTACAAGAGGGTAGCATCTTTCAGAGAAGAGGTTCAAGAACAAGGAGACGTGATAATGGACTAGATGGGGTAGACTCTGGGTTAACGTGAGGAAGTGTTTCTTCATAGAAATGGAGGTGAATACATGGAACAGCCTCCCAGCAGAGGCAGTGAGGGTAAAAATGGTGGGGGAATTCAAAAATGCATGGGACAAACATAAAGTAACACTAACAATAGGGAAGAAAGGGGAAGCTACAGGTCAAGTAGAGAATGCAGTTTAAGTACTGGGAAGGAATAATGGGCAAAATAAATGGGCTCAGCAGTCCTTATCAGCCATCAAATTCTATGTTTCTATGTTTCTATGATATTGGTGCATACCACCTCTGCTGGAAGACTGTTTCAAGGCTCCACCATCCTTTCTGCAAAAAATAACTTTCTCACATCCTGCTTAAACCTTCCCCTCACCAGTTTCCATTTATGACCTTGGGTTCTTGACTCTGTATTCCTGATAAATAATTCCCTTCAGTTCACCTTGTTTATTCCTTTCAGGAACTTGAAGGTCTCCATCATATCCCCCTCTCATATCTAGCATCTGGTGGGTATATGTTCAGCACCTTGAAACAATCTTCCTATTTAGTTTTCAATACATGTGCTAGTTAGAGTGGCTATTTGATCTAACTTTTGGTAATTTAGCAGTATTCTCCATTCCTGACTGGTTCCCTGGAATCAGAGGAAAGCCTTCTTTGTGGTTCCTACTTTAATGTGGTAACAGTTATGTTTGTTAAAAACATACTATAAGAATAACAGCTTATTTTACAATTGAGCAATTTACGAATCTGTCATTAAAGGAACAGTCAACATTTTTTTGGTCGATTGGTATGACTGAAACGTTTAGGAAAAAGACAGGGCCTACAGGATTTAAACATTTTGAATCCTGTCACATAATCTTGGTGAAGACAGACTGCCATGATCTGTGTTTTGACTGCTTGGGTCTAACCATGCTATTTAAATTGTGATTTGTGCAGACATTTTTGCCCTAAAACACACAAAAAAAGGTAAAATTAAAGAATCACAGTCTGACACTGAGTCACCTAGCAGTCACCTAGCAGCTGTCCAAAAAGCAAAATGGAGGAATGTACCTCAAATGGTGGAAGGCATGCATCTTCAAGTACCTGTCCTTAAACTCCAAGGTGACAAAAAACTGACAAGTGTAACTACACTGTAACTATTTTGCAACTGCAATGTACCGTAGTTGCATGCAACAAACATGTAACTACATTACAAGTCACATTAAACTGTTCCATCAACTCACTGGTGTAGCGTTTTTTCGTGATGCTACTGCATTGGCAGCTCAAACTGTTGAAGCTTTTAACTGTTTTCCAACTATCCTTCACTGTCTATTCAGCTCACTTGTACCTGTTTAGTGAAATGGCAGTAACTGTTTTGCAGAATTTATGCAATGCATTTTCATGGCATTGTTTATAAATATCATAGCATTCCTTAAAAGCATTGTTTATAAATATTACAGCATTCCTTAAGAGTTGTTTAGTCTGCCTCAGCTGAAAATAAAGCTTATAGTGCATAAGAGCTAGTTGCAAACCAATACTAACCTTTTACTAATTCATTGAATTAAACACTGCACAGATTAGGAAACTCATTGAAAAATGTGACTTGTACTGTACAGTGTGATTACACTTTTACATGTAATTAAGATTAGTTATATTGAAACAGATAAATTATTGTTCGCTCTTTAAGTGTCAGTTAACTACACTGTAGTTATAGTGTAACTACATTGTAACTATATTGCAAATGCAGTGTAGCTGCATGCAACAAACATGTAACTACAAGCCATCATTCAAGGTGTCCAATAAGGGGCACTCTGAGCCTAAAGATGGCAAAAAGAAAAAAACTACAGATACTCTGGTTCCGTCAACACCAACCAGGAAAAAAACCAAAAAGAAAAGCATCTGACTGCACCTCCCCCCAAAAGGGACCAGGAGCCAGTAAGAGAACAGAGAGCTACACTCTCAGCAGAGTACATTACAAAAATGTGGTTTATTGATTTTCAACCAGGAATACATTACATGGAAACAAGAAAAATAAGACCATCAAGGTAGAACGACAACTCAAAAGATAATATCACAGAACGCATAAAAGCATAGCTGTAACAAGATAAATCATTCCCAATTTTAGGGCTGCAGTGGGCAGAGTGTGACAGGGAGATCCTGCCACTCTTGAGGACCAACCTTTTCTTAAATCTTTTGCAACCGTTCTTCTTCTATTTATTAGCCTAATCTATCCTTTACAATTTATAGTCCATAAGGTTGGCCACCTATGGGTACCCCTTCCCCTTTCTTGACTATGCAATAGTGTCCTCTTTAATTTTCCTTTCCCTTTCCCCTCTCAGGTTCTCGTACCGGGAGACTATTGTGGTGACCTCCAAGCTGATGTAAAACAACAGGCTGTGTTCCTCATTGTTGGATTTAGTATGCAATAGCACTATGTCATAAAATACCTTGATGTGTATGCCTTATGTATACAAAACCTGTAAATATTGAAAATACAATGGCACTAGGTGTTTTTGATAAAGGTAAAAAAGTACTAGGTGACTGTATTATAGAAATTAAGTTACCGGGATGGAGATATCAGAAAACCCCCATTGTGTTATTTAAAATGCATATAAATTTCAGATGGTTTGAGAGGCCCTTTGGCACCATGCATTCCTGCTTTAAGCTGAACCAGCCTAAAATGTTGTGGTGATTTGCATATAACTCCCATGATGCTTTGCATTATGGGTGGGTGTGTGTGTGTGTGTGTGTGTGTGTGTGTGATGTGTTTCTTGGAAACTTGGCTTTATTGCCTATGCCCTTTGTTAAAACACAAAGGGCAGAGGCAATAAAGCCTTTAAAACAATAAACATCACACAGAGATTGTGTGTTGAACCTGAAGTTCTGTGTCTGGGCCATCTGTTATCCCACAACCTCTTCACATGGACCCCTACACACCTCTTGATATGAGAAAAGGATTCACACATTCCTTTTGACTGAACATGTTGGAGTGCCAACACAGTCACCTCCATGTGAGTGAAACACTCCACACTGCACACTTTTACTGTTGGTAGTCATTTTTTTTTTTAACTATACATATCCCCCTACCTGACCCTCCTGCTCAGCACCCCCCCAGCAGCATAATAGTGACACTGAGGGTAAACAATCTGCCAGTGTCATGAATCCAATCAAGAAATTCTGTTACTGCTCCCCCGTCCACTACCGCACATGCACAGTTATTTCCTTTTTTCTTTATTTGTTTTAAATATGTTTTTATTGTTCCCCACCCCACCATCCCTGTCAGCACCCACCACCCCACTCCTCCCCCAGAAACATAACAGTTGCACTCAGAGGTGCCCAATCCCACAGTGCAGGAATCCTCACCTCCCCATCCACTACCGTGCATTTGCAGTTATTTATCAATTTTTTTTAATATTTTCCTCCCCCCCCGACCCTTCCTCTCAGCACCCACCACCCCACTCCTACCAGAAACATAACAGTGGCACTGGTGGGTGCCCAATCCCCCAGTGCAGGAATCCTCGTGTTTTCTGTCCCTGTATAAAAAAAAAGTCCATTGATGTCTTTTGCAGTCATTACACTCCCCCCAACCTTCCCACTCAGCACCCACCACCCTGTACCTCCCCAAGCCCTTACTTACCCATCGGGGTCCAACACCATAATCTTCTCTGGACTGCAGACACTCTTTCACTCTTCAAAGCCGGATCACAAACTGAAGAAACAGTTATGCGGTTCAATGTATTTCATTGGTGTTTTGAACTTACTAGCATAACTTTACCTTTTTTTAATATTTTTGTCCAAATGTTCAACATGTCTTTCTGGGGCCCTGCATCTTGAACAATATAGTTGAGCTGTCATTAGGCAAATCTGTCGTAGAAGGTGATTTCGCAGTCCCTGCACAAAATCACCTTTTGGGCAGGACTTGAACATTTTCTTTGTCCTTGTTCATGAGGTAGGGTCATAAGAAGGCTATGTTAAAAAATCTAGCGTAAAAAATATTAAAAAAACAACAAAGTTATGAGCCTATGTTAAACTTTGTGAACACAGGCTCATAACTTCGGTAATTTTCAATATTTTGACTCCAAATTTACAACATAGCAATATCGTTAAAGCAGCTCATGAATACGATGGCTGTCATTTTTCAAATCCTGGCGAAAATTTATATGTTTTTTTATATCCTGAAAGGTGATTTCATGGCCCCTGCATGAAATCACATTTTGGGCAGGAGTTGAACATTTTCTCTGGCCTTCCTCGTGATGTGGGGCCATAAGAAGGCTATGTTGAAAATTTGGTGTAAAAATATCAAAAAACAACAAAGTTATGAGCCTACATTGAATTTTGTGAATGCAGGCTCATAACGTTGATACTTTTTAGTATTTTGACCCCAAATTTATAGCATAGCCATTTCTTTACAGCACCTCATGAATGTGACAACTGTCATTTTTTAACTCTGGCCCAAAATGTGTTTCTGCATCCCAAAAGTTGATTTCACAATACCTGCATGAAATCACCTTTCAGGCAGGAGTTGAACATTTACTCTGCCCTTCTTCATGTGTCAGAGTCATAACAAGGCTATGTTGAAAATTTGGTGTACAAATATTACAAAACAACAAATGTATGAGCCTACATTACATTTTCCTAATGCAGGCTTGTAACGTTGGTAATTTCCAATATTTGTACCCCAAATTCCCCTTATGCAGCCCTATCGGCTCTGGCCATAGGCTGTTTCTTTGACTAACAAAAGACTAGTTAACTCCTGAGATAGGGTTGTCAGAACTAGTTCTAGGAAGATTCAAACCCTGCTCGAACTCTGGTATTCAAGTTCTAAATTTGAACTCGAACACTAGAGTGTTCACATAAAGGTTCAATCTTTTTTTTTTTTGCTGATTTCTTAGCTAACCTGGCATAGCAGCAAGTGAGTGGGGAGAAGAAAAGAGGGCACCAAGAGCAGGAAGCTCTGCAGCAGTGGTGGGGAGTCACAGAAAGAGAGGTTATTTAGGACTGCAGTAATTCCAATTGACTACCCTGAAGGCAGGGGTGTGGCTAGCATGCACCCGCGGGGAGTTTAACTTGAGAAACTATAGGAAGAGGACCAACTTGAAAATCAAAGGATTCTGATTGGATGAAGAACGAGCAGAACAAGTAACTCATTGGTGTTCTCCTCTCCTGTGTACTCTCACTGGAAGTGATCAGATTTTAGAGAAGCCATTTGCAGAAGCACGTGGCTGGCAGTTGAGGACTCAGTCGATGGTCTCTTTAGTTTTCATTTTGCTGAGGACTCAGTCGGTGGTCTCCTCAGTTTTCTTTCTTTTTTTTTTTTTGAGGGCATTGGCATTGGGTGATTATTAGGCATATTTGATCCCACAACCTCACCAGCGGTGGCAAGCTCCATTCTCCTGACTTCTCCAGATCAAATTACCCACCACCTGAACATTTGGCTTGGGGACAGGCAGTATATTACGAGGAGTGGAGCAGGTCAGACAATTGAAAATGACATGCTTCATTGCTCAGAATTGAAGTATAGGCAGATAGAAAATTAACACTTTTTGAAAACAAAACCAGAATGGGGGGGGGAGTTATATTTGTTTGAAGGTTGTGCTGTACCTAAAAAGAGTGAATGTCATTGACTGACTATTTTACTTAAAATTACCCCACTGAACTGTTAGGCAAGGGAGGCTATGTTGGGTACTCGGGATACTCGAGATTAAGATCACTGTGAACTGTATTTAATTTGAAATTTAGTGTCTCTCAAAAAGAAAATCATGTCAGTCACTTTTAAGTTACACCTTCCTTTACTGTTACAGGCAGGCATGCCCCACTGCACAAGGACAAAACGATGTTGCTGCAGTTGGGATATTTTTAGTTTAAAAAATATATATCTAAGAGAACTTTGACTAAAATCAGAAAATAAATTAAACATGGCTTTTAAGGCAGAGTCTTTGTTTGTATCTGCTGACAATTTAGATGTTTTGGTGCATTATTGGCCACTGCCTACTCTTAGCAGTTAAATCACAATAGAAAGAATACATAGAAGTGGACCCAGGCCCTGGAATATGAAGGAAAAAATAGCCTAACACAATTTTAAGATTTTCCTCCACTCCATGGGCTACAATCATAGAATGTATTTGTTTTAAATTCAAAGAAAAATTAAACACAGATTGGGATTTTGGAAGTGCCTGGTGGGACAAGCAGCACTGGCATAAACTGAGGTGGGGGACTGGGGAAGGTCGCTGTTTCCTTCCTCTACTAGAAATATTTTGGGTGAAGATGGGACTCGGGAGGACAGAAAAACAATTTTTATTAGTTTAAAAATATCTGTGACTCTTGTGTAGTATATTGGCCTTCATTCCTGCTGCATTCCTTTTAATTGTACTGTACCTAGTGTGTAACCATGTGCTGCCTGGCACTCCTTATGTGATATCTTGAAAGGGAAACAACCATATGTCAAAGCCACACATATCCTCCACCGATTAGCAGTTTTGGATAATGAATATAATTTTTATCTTAGTGGCTTATAGTTTTGTATTTTATCTGTTGATCCTGCCATATATAACAAAAAAATGAAAGTCCCTCCTGCCGGCATATTGAACTGAGCGTCAATAGAGGCATGTCACATAACCTTCTGAGGCCATCCCAAGTTTGACGTGTGAGCCAGGAAGCAGCCAAGGGACAGTGTATACTATAACTCTGTGACTGGACCTAGTAATAGCTGTGGTTTGAGATGTACAGGACCGGGTATTATACTTTGACCAAGTAAAGATCAACAGTGACAGTCAACATGCTGGCAGAAGGGACAGCAGGATCAACCAGATAATGTATAAAACTGTAAGAAGCCACTAAGGTAAAAATTATACTTACTATGTGAATCTGCCAATCAGAGGCTACCTCAGAGTGAGGGGGTGGGGCTTTGGCACATGCAAGTTCCCCTTTAAACATATCACAGAAATATTTTGGGTGACAGGACCTGGGGAGGAGACAAAAATCCCATATTCATTTAAAAATATCTGTGACACCTATGTGGTGTATTGGCAATCATTCATGCTGTGCTCCCTTTGACTGCACTGTACCAAGTGTGTTACCATGTGCCACCCAACACCCATTGTATGGAACAAATCCCAGAAATACTGTGGGTGACATTTGAGATAAATAAATCCCAGAAATAGTTTGGGTGATGGGACTTGGGGAGGAGAGAAATATCAGTAGACTGCAGTACCTTGACTTTATTAAGTTGTTAAACAAAAACTCTGGTTTGCAGATGCTCCCCCCCCCAAACCTTACCCTCTGGTTTAGGTTTAGTGGAAAAAGCGGCTTTTTTTCTGCAGCGACAAAGTTGTTTAATTTTTAAAAGTTCACTGCCCAGAAGTATGGCAGGCACTTAGGCAACTCCATTTACTGTAAAGGTGCAGCGCTGCACCGTGCACTTCAATGCAAGTGCACAGTGTAGAGTCACACCTTTATAGTAAATGGAGCTGCCTAAGCATCCGCCATACTTCCGGGTACTGGACTTTTAAAAATTAAACAACTTTGCCGCTGCAAAAAAAAAGATGCTTTTTCCACTAAACCTAAACTGGAGGGTAAGGTTTGCAGGGGCAGGAGCCTCTGCAAGCCAGAGTTTTCCTTTAAGTATAGAAAGTTTGACACATAGAAACTTTTGAGTTACTTATTTAAAAGCGACCAGCAAGTAGCTGAGGTTGGCTAATGTAAATAAATGTTTTCATTCATACTTCATTGAAGAAAGTTGGTGAGTATATAATCTTCAAGTGAATAAATGAATGTAGTTATTGATTTTTTTTTTTTGCACTCAGGAAATCTAATCCAGCTGCAGTAGGGAAACGTTTAATTTATGAGTGGCCCTGTTAGCACCTTTAAGTGGCTGGCTTTAGCAAACAGAAGAAAGCACCTATAAACCTAGCTGTAGCCATTTTAAAGTCACACACAATCATCTCTCTTTCCCCTTATAGTGAACAGATCTTACTTCTTTTTATTCACAATTTCGTGAGATGTATTTCAATATTATCTTCACTAGTTGCAACCCAAGTAAAAGAAATAGGGTTCAAGTTCTAATAGGTTCTAAAAAAGATTAGAACCCTAGAACTTTTTTAAAAGTTCTAGACTAGAACCAGAACCCAGAACTTCAGTGGGTTCTGACAACCCTATTCTGAGAGTTAGCAAGGACTACATTAGTATACCTAATAGTATTACTAAGGACTATTCCAATTAGGACTGATAGGTTTGCAATGTACTGTATATAGTACATTATAAAATACATATACTATTTGTTCAGTACAGATGAGAAAGGACCCCAAATTGCATTAAATATCTCAAGCTTGTTTAGTAGCTTCTAGCTAATCCTTTCATTATTGGCTGTGGTTGTGATACTTATATAATTGTACCAATTCTCCAGGGAGGTGGTAATGTTTGTTTTCCTGTTCAGCAATATTAACCTTTTGACACCAAGTGAAGCTGCCAAGGCCCTGGACACACTACAGAACTGTTTTTGAAAACTGTTTTTAAAACCAGTTCAGCAAAACCATTTTAGTGCATCTACAATACTCAGTAACCATTTTTGATAATGGTTTAGTGTGTCCACACTGCTAGCGTTAAACTTGTTCTCCTTGTAACTATTTTGTGTTAAGTCCAACACACAGAACTGTGCTTGCCTGTACGTATTGCAGCTAGAACTGTTTTAGTTAAACCATTACAGCTTAAAACATTTTTACTCCTGTCCAGACCTGTGAGTTAAACCATGCTAGCTCTAAAACGATTTTAAAATGTCCTGGCTAAATTTCCGTCATTCACTAAAAATACCACCAACAGCTCAATCTGGTTCAAGGTCAGTTGGCATTCATCTGTATCCCCCTCCCCCGGGTCATGCCTGAAAATAGGCAGGATTTGTTTAGTGCACTTACCCGGTCAACAAAAACTAAATAAAAATAATAAAATAAATAAAAATGGTTTTAAGACTAGGTATCTAGCAGGATTTAGAAATACTTTTGTTAAGACGTTTTAAGGGGTTTGTAGTCAGTCTGTAAACTGCATCCTGTGACATGTGCTATTGGAAAGAGAGTGCGTACTGAAATGGCAACCCACTTTTGGCACATGTCAACAGGGCAATGGTGTAGGGAAGGAGACCAGATGGAGGGGTATGTGAATGGCGAAGGGATATCGCTGTATGTACATGCATGAGTGGGAGGGAGCGAGCACGTTGAGTGAGGGGCAGGGAGGGAGGGTTTGTCGGGGTGGTGCCACAGTGCACTGCCAAGCTGGCTCCATGGTGTGGTGGGTGGGTGGATGTGGGGCTGAGGTGGCCAGGCTGCTGGGTTTGGGTCCAGGCATGGGTGTATTTTGTTGCACCTGACCCGAGTAGTGTATCTTTTTTTTTTTTTTTTACAATTTGCACTCCACCCCACCGACATGTAACCCCCTGGAGTTGAGAATCCTCAAGTAGGGGGGTGTGGACCATGGGGATGCAGGGGCACAGCCCCGCATCACATAAGAATTCCATATCCATTGGGCCAATTTGTTTTGCGCTGGAGCTGTACATTGCCGAAATTCAATTTAGGTGATGTACACTTGCCATAAGGATGATCACCTTTCAGAAACTGCCTTTATGACATAGAACCCTGCAAACAGTGCTAGGGTTTTTTAAAATGTTTTAAGGCACTTAAACCATTTTAAGTTCCCCAGTGTGTCCAGGGCCATAGATAACTATTTAGGCCCTGTTCACGCTATTGCACAGTAAGGAGAAATTTTTCTTAAAACAAATTAAGCCTTACCGTGCTGCAACACTCGCACTGTCCAATCCATTTTTTAAATAATTTCTTTGTAAGCATGCTTATCCATTCACACTGGTGCAAGTATTCATGCTCTGTGTAGCAAGGTGCAGTAGTGTGTTTCCTCTAACTGCTTACCAGCATGCAATGCGTTCAGCTGATACTCATGATTCCTCTAGTAGGTTGCCATGGTATTGTTGAAAAATGGCAGCCCACAACGAGCAGTTATTCATGTCTCTTGTGGCATCCTCTTCTTATACAGAAGCATACTGACACTGAATGAGGAAAATGAGGAGCAAAATTATGCTAACGCAGAGGAGGCAGTGGATGCTGTACCAGCAAATGATGAGGTTGCATTTCCTGCTGATTGTCCTGTACAATGTAATTGTTTGTGCTTGTATGGCATTTTCCTTGGATAGAGGCATTTGGTGTAGGGACAGGAGTGCTGAGTGGTGGGACAGCATGGTCCTAAACACCTGGGGAGATGCAGAATGGATAATGAATTTCAGGATGACCAGGAATACATTTAATGTACTGTGTGCTGAACTGCAAGACAGCATAGGCAGGACACACAGTTCAGGAAATCTGCACCAGTTGACAAACGTGGAGTGATTACTCTGTGGAAACTCACCACCAACATAGAGTATCGCACCCTAGGGCATCTGTTTGGCATTGGACGCATGATTATCTGTGAGATTGTTGTTGATGTATGTGAAACTATAGTCCGAGTACTCATGCCATGCATCGTTCATTTTGACAGCTGCAATTAAGTCACTGCTGGCTTTGAGCATGAATGGGGGTTCTTTTGCTGTGGTGGTGCCATATACTGTACCCATTTCTCGTTCATTTGCCCACCCAGTAATGCTACTGACTATTATAACAGAAAGAGCTATCAATCTATCATTATGCAGGCTGTGGTGGACAATCATTTTCTTTTTTGAGGACAAAAATATTGGCTGGCTGGGATGCATCCATGATGCAAGAGTTTTTAAGAATAGTGTTATATACAGAAAGGACCAGAATGGGACCCTATTCCCAGCAAGTACACATCAGATTGGGGGCACCAACATTCCAACAGTCATCATTGGTGACCCTGCCTACCCACTTCTGCCATGGCTATTGAAGCCATTCCCAGACTACAACAACCCCACACAAGAAGCATTTCAACTACAGAGTCAATAGAGCACTCATGGTAGTGGAAGGCTTTGGAAGGCTAAAGGGTCAATGGCGGTGGCTTTTAAAGCACATGGAATTCTCCACTGAACATATTCACACAGTGGTTGCTGCTTGCTGTGTCCTACAAAACATATGTGAGTCAAAATCTGAAGAGTTCTTGCAGGAACAGATGAGTGACAGCGATGCCTATCAGCAACCTGAGGCACATCATGCCACCTATGAAGACAGTAGTATTGCTGAGGTAGGGAGACAGGCACATGCCATTCATGAAGCCCTTGCCATGTACCTCAAAACACACCCAGGGGATGATAGCTAGAATGCATTACAGTAACACAGAAACTTACAAATTGTCACCAAAATGACTGTCATGCATGTGCTGTATGCCTACATAACTTATTTTGCCTGTGACATCTGTCCATGCCTGGTCAATGGCATCTCACCATGGACACAGTTATGTAGAGACAAAGAATCTTAGTGCAAAAGCACTGAGGCAAGGGTTACCCCAAAGGGCATTGGCCAGTTATGGAGCTCAGTCAACAGTAGCATTCTGTACAATGACAACACAATTACCTGCATTTTGCTACTGATACCTGTAACTGTGCCTGTGCACATGATCATTTCATTCGTCCTCCCTTCATTCTTTGGACTATGCCATCATACCTTTTTCAGTCCTCAGAGTGGTAACACACAAGTCAATGTGTTTATATGTGAAATTGCAGAGGAGACAAACACAAGGTGTAACACAGAAATGTATTTATTTGCTAAAATGTGACATACAGTAAACTGTTTTATTATACGAAGAAACAATCTTTTTATGTTTACAAGTTCTTGTTCTTGTTCTTTATTCCTGTATGAAACAAAGAAGCTGTCACATGTAATCAAATGTGTTGGATTAACAATGTAGACAGAAATCTGTACTTGTCCTTAGTAATAAAGTTAGTGTGCCATGGTTGACCTTTTATAACTATAAAAGTTAGTAATACTGTTTTACAACTGTAATATTTAAGGACATTCTAGTTGCTATTCATATGACTGAATTGCATTTTAATGGCACAATTGTTAACATGTAACTTCATTAAAGGTAATTAAAAACTTTTAAATGTTGTTAGCTGTACCTTTTACTCACCTTAAGCTGCATTTGAGTACATTAAAAACAGTTTTTTAAAATAGTTTTATAACTGTTTGAAATTTTAAAGAACAAAATAACATGTGTACTGATTTCCATTCATGTACTTTGATAAGTATTGACATTTCTGTCGTTCTATTATGGCAACATTAAAATCAATGCTATCAAATGCAAATCTGCCTGTTATGCCCATTTCTTTTCAGATGGGTACAATCTCATGATAGTATGAGCATAAAAAACAACATTTGACAGGAACATCAATTTATTTAAATCATATAATGCAACTTTTAGACTCATAAGTCAGTCCAGGTCATATCATCAGTAAATAACTTTTGAGTCATACTGTGTCTAGAAGGCCTTGCATAATAACTACCCTGTACAATATTTTGACCCATGTTTTCTGAGGTACCCACACTGTTAACAGATGTACATTGAAATGGACCACTGTAAACAGAACCCTGTACATTTGGTTGGGGCACAGCTGTTTGAGAGGTAGATGGCTGCTGGAAGACCAGCTGAGGTTGGGGGTTGCGAAAAATTTCTATTAAATTATTGAAAAAAGTTGCTGACTGCTCAGCCTCAAGTCTGCGCATCTGCTCTTCCATCTCCAACTCTGCCTTTGATCTCTCTTCTTCTGCCTTCATCATCTTTTCATGCTGCTCTACTAGCAATTTATGTGTGGGCTCAAATAGTGACTCCATGATTTCCTGCAACCGGTTCAATTTCTTTTTCTTACAGAGGTTTTGAAGGGGTTCAGCACTTCTTTGCCTTTTTCCAACAGAATAAATGGGAGTGCTAGTTGATGGGTGTGATGGTTCCTGATCAGACTTCTCTATCAGAGACTCACAAAGCACAGGCTGATCAGACCCACCAGAGGTCTCAGCATGGGCAGCAGTGTTGTCATCCATCTCCTGTTCCCTCTCCGAGTTTGTAATTGTAATTGTGAGAGACAATATTGAAACATGTATGTCTACTTTGACAGATTAGAACAGGCAGATCTTTCATTTAATAATTAGCAACATTCCAGAAGTGAATAATCAACAAGTCTGTAAATCACCTCATGTGGGAGTAATGTTGCACAAGGCTGTGCAGACAACTACATTTCCACAAATGAATGAGTTACATACACTTGCAATCAGTGTAACCACAGTTACTGCAAACAAGATGCAGGGATTCATAGCAAAGTGGGTCAGTATTAGGAGTCGCTAACCTTGTACAGATCACTGGTAATGTTACATTCAGTACTAGAGCCCACAACGTGGGTGTACCCAGAGGAGGGTTACATGACAGCAAATCAGAAGGGTAAGAGGTGGAGTTCACTGAACATGTACTCCATATGAAAGGTCAGACTGAGGGTTATGTGTGACCTTCCAGCACTTAAAATACATAAAAGTGATTAATTAGGCTCTCTTTAGTTGATGGCAACCATAATACAAGGGGACATAGTCATTAAGCTAGATGATGGGATGTTTAGGAGCGACGTCAAATGGCATTTATTCACAGACAGGGTGATGAACATTATTTATTTACTAGATCATTACCAGGTTTGAGATGGGCAATGAAGTAGCTCTCAACACATTATACTGCCTACAGGCAACAGCACAGTATGACTGTGAGTATTATCACACAGCAACATTCAGTAGGCTGTATGGAGTATTGCTTGTACCCACATAACATCCAATCATTTTGCCTGTCTTGTAATAATGAATCATGGGCTGTGGTAACCATGTATGGTCTCAGCATCATGTGGTTGAGCTACTGCTTCTTACAAGATATCACATTAGTGCCATATCTATACCATGTCACAATCAACAGTTACCTGACACTGGCAGATCAAACTCGAAAGGCATGTCATTGTCAGCACTGCGTTCACTGACTGAAACTGTTTAATCAGAACTTTCAAGGACTACTGCAGGCTCTGTAGAGGGTCTTGTCCCCAAAATTTGGTCCAGCTCCTCATAAAAAAGACAAACAACCCTTTTCGCACCGGACTACCTATTCATATCTTTTGTTTGGTGGTACTTAACTTTGAGCTGTTTGTTTTTTTCACAACATTGTTTAGCTGATCTCTCTATATCAGGAGATGCAAGGTGCTCAGACACTTTCTGGTACACCTTGCTATTTTTATAAACACTGTTCAGCTCATTTTGCAAGGTCTTAGAAGACCAAAAATCAGTGAGGGCTCTGACAGATTCATCATTCCAAGCTGCAAAATGGTCTGAGATCTTTAATCTGAGTAGACTTTTTATACCCGCTAAAGTCTTGATGAATTTCCTTTTTCAAGTCAGCAAAAAAGTGCAGCACTTACAAAATGTCCACGACATTGCTATGTCAGTGATCAGTAATACAGCACAGCAGAATAGAGCAATGCCCCAAATCTCCTCATGATCATTTCAGCATTTATGTCTGCCTACAGCTTTAATTTTTCCCTCTCGAAAACAGCACAGTTGCATTGTGATGCATCCACGTATTAGGGGTCATATTTGGGGTCAAGACAGAGGACAGTGGGAACATGGATCCACTTAACATGGATACAGCAAAAAGACAGTTTGCACTGTAAGTAGAAACAGTTTAGTAATTGAAGCGTTTTCATGAACCATGCTATAGCCTAGGTCCGATCAGGGTTTTAGCATGTTTCGTGAAAACATGTCTCAAAGTGGAATGGGTACAAACATAAAGGGTGCCGGTATGGATCTGAAATGGTTTAATGCCCGAGAACCATTTCAGATCATGCAGTGTGAACAGGCTCTTAAAGTAATGTAAGCAGAAAAGATGCCCAGTAACAATAATGCTGCTGATGGAGGAAGGGTTTGTTTAACTACTGCAGAGCAGAAATCCAAAACTGTCACCCACAATTGCTTCATTTTTGGATGAGCCCAAAGCATATGAGTGAGATTTGCATGTTATGCATCACATTTCCAGCAGTCTCCTCCATGTTTTCCAATTTGGGGGGGGGGGTAACAATAATAATTGTGAAAAACTTTATATTGTATTAGTCTCCCTTGCATTTCTCTACTAGATGTCTTAGCATTGCATCATGCTGACCCACAGTTTTCAGGGGATATCGAGATGTTAAGTTCCAGTTCCCATTTATTTTTGGGAGGGTCTGTTAGGTGTTAATTGGGCTAAGAGAGTAGCTTATAAAGTAAGCGAGCTCCTTTCTTTAAATTAGCTAACTTGATAAATTGGGGACAGTCAGGAAGGGTATAGTTTACATTTAGAATATATGACCTAATGCCTCCCTCAGTGGTAAATAGTAAAAGAAATGAAATGTATGAATATTAAACATTTTCCTGTGCTCTTTAAATGACCACAACATTTTAGAGTGTCGGTCTATAGCAACAGAAAGTTTGGATAATTCAAGTTTGACCCATCCAGGATCAGTCAGAGGTCTGCCATTGTATACAATAAATGCACTATTCTATAAAGATATTTCACTAACTGGGATAAAGGTTAGATTGATAAGTAAAAATATATATTTTAACAGTCTTGACAGAACCCAATGTTATTGGGTCATCATTGAGGGAACTTGGGAGGAGAATAAAAATTAAATCCAAAATACTATGTGGGGTCAATAGCTGTTTTTCCATAGATAGCTGGAGATGCTGGAAGGTTTAATACCTTTTATTGGACTAACAAGTGTCTTGTACGAAGACGGAATTATACATAAGCTTTCAGGGCCTCATAGGTCCCTTCTTCAGGTGAATAGCAAAACTGAGCAACATAAGCAATATTTATATATACTGTGGAGTAATTTAATAAAGAAAATTGAAAATAATTACTTAAAGGGTAGAATGGGAGAAAGTGTAGTAAGAAAGTGATAAAAGGGGAGTTGTGATAAAAAGTCTATATAATTTAAAAAGTAAAAAAGATGTGTGAGAAGAACTGGGGGGACAATTAATAGGAACAGGTCAGCTAAAGCTAAAAGGAAACTAGAAAGGGTAATGAAAATGAATAGACAGGAACACAGGTAAGGAAGATCTGAGATACAAGGAGTTGAAGGTAAGCAGAAAGGGTAGAATAGGTAGAAAATGTATAAGAAATGCATAGAAGCTTTGAAGTTAGAGGAAACAAAATAACAAAGGCCCAGATAAACCGAATGTGAGGTTAGTATAAACAGAGAGGTGTGAGAACTAATCAAGGGGTGGGGACGGGGTGGGCAGGACTGAAGCTGAAGAGTTTGTAGGAGAGGCAGGAAGGAAGGAAGGAACAGGTAATAAAAACAGAGCATGCAGGAACTCAGAAAAAAACAGTAACAAGAGAATTGAAGTTTACCATAGTGTGTCATAAATCCAATGTTCCGATTCAGTCCACAAATGTTAGATTTAAATTGTTTAATATATTTCAGTTCCCATGTCCTTCTGTCCTGTGTGTTTTTGAAGTTGCCTCTTAGTATCATGACAGATAAGTCAGAGAGAGAGTGATCTGTTTGTGAAAAATGGTTTCCTATTGGTGTGCTGCTAACCTGGTTTACTATTGTGTGTCAGTGGTGATTCATCCTGGTTTTCAGTGGTTGCCTTGTTTCCACAATATAGCATCTATTTGTGCACTTCTTGCACTAAATTAGGTAAACCACATTGCTGGATTGACATGTGTAGGATCCATTGATTTTTTATTACGTGGTTCTGGCTTGTCTTGATGGTGGTCTGTGTGCATATGTAGGTGCAGGTCTTACATCTTGCCATGTTGCATGGTGTTGTCCCTCTTGTTTCTCAGTTATTATGATCTGCTGGGAGTCTGTTTTGAATTATTTTGTTCAAGAGGCTGGGGGTCTACTTATAGGCAATGACAGGTAGTTCAGGGAAGATGTCCTTCAGTATTTCACCTCCTCTCAGCATGGGTTGTAGTTCTTTAATAATTTGCTGAAGGGGTTTTAGCATGGGGCTGTAAGTGACAACTAGGTGTGTGCAATCAGTTTCATCTTTTTGCCTGTATTCCAGCAGATTGTCTCATGGTATTTGTCTGGCCAATTTAAATTCTCTGTCAGTTTCTCTTGGAGAGCGGCCCTGCTGTATTAGGGGAATTCTGAAGTGAGGAGATCTGTCTGCCTCTTGTTCTCTCTTCAGAGCAGATTCAATGGTATTGAAGTGTCTGACTGTAGATTACAGATTTTTTGTATGCTTGGTATGGAGCTGGAATTATGCAGGTAGCGGTGTCCGTCAGTGGGTTTTCTGTAAAGATCAGTTTGTATATTTCCATTTGTAGTAATACAGACTGTGGTATCTAGAAAATGTATGCTGGTGGTGGAGTATTCAGTAGTGAGTTTTATAGAGTGAAGAAAGTTGTTAAAATCATGGTGGAACTTTTTGAGGGAGTTTTCACCTTCTGTCCAAATCAGGAATATGTAATCTGTATATTGGAGGTAGACTGATGGGTTATAGGGGTGATGTTTTAAAAAAAATCTTCTTCTAGACAGGCTGTGAAAAGATTGGCACATTGTGGTGCCATTATTGTGCCCATGGCTCTCCCCATGATCTGTAAAAAGTGCTTGCCATTAAAAATAAAGTTATGTGTCAAAATTAATTTTATTAGGGTGCTGATCATGGTTCCTGCAATATTTCATGCTGATGTGTTGTCCTTTAAACATTTCTGACATGCTGCTAAGCCATCTTCATGTTTATTTTTTATTTATTTCAATCTAGGATTGCAATACCTTTGAGCCGAGGCTCTTTTACAAAGGTTCCACGTCAGCGTGTGCAACAGTCATCATTTTTAGTTACAAACATATAGTCATTGACTTACAGACATGTAATAACCAGTACAAAGACTTGAGCTATAGGCAAGACAAGGGAAGGGGGGTGGGTGGTGGGGGAAGTGAGGGTGGGAGATCGAGAAGGCGAGGTGCAGGGGTGAGGGGACGGGAGGTGGTTGGGTTGGGGTGGGGCAGGGTGGAGATATGGGGAGGTGGGCTGAGGGAGACAGTACAGCCAGGGGGCCTTGTCGAGGGAATATGACAGGTAAGGTGCTAGGGGTGCAAAGACTGATTATAAGTGCTAGGTGCTGGGGCATTTGCAGCTGGAACGGTGGAAATGTTAAGATGGGCAATCACAGGGTACAAGCAGTGAGAGGCACAGTTTGGACTTGAAGAGGCCGAGTGTTGGAGCGGTCGCTATGTCGCTGCCAAGAAAGTTGAGCCAGTTGGATCCCCGATAGGTGAATGATCTTTGTCCTTGGGCTGTGCAACATCGCGGGATATGTAGTAGATGGGAATTGGATCTTCTTGTAGTGACGTTCCTATGTCTAGGCTTAAGGAGGGCACAGACAGCAGGTGGGGCAAGCCCCATTATAATTTTCTTAGCCGTGATGCAGGTTTGGTATTTTATGCATTTGTCCAGTTGAAGCCATCCAGATTGGGAATAAAGGTCACATGTGTGGGTACGGCGATGTGAGCCAGTGATGAGGACGACAGCCCTTATTCAGGAGGTCACGATACATTTGAGAGCAGTGGTAGTTGCAGACCCATATATGATAAGACCATAGTCTATGATGCTGACAATGGAGCTTTGGAAGGCCACTGACAGTGCTTCTGAAGTTAGGTGTTTCCTGTGCGGAATAATATGCTAACCTCACATTGGCAGACTTTGCAACGTGCTGATATGGACAGGCGATGAGAGGTAGGGATCAAGGGTGATGCCGAGGTACTTGAACGATTGTGTTTGCTCTAGGATGGCTCCTTGTTCGGTTGCAATGGAGAGGTGGAGTTGTTTGTTTTTGTTGTGGGGGCTGCAGAAGACCACAGACTTGTTTTTTTCTGATTGAGAAGCATTTGATGATTTAGGAACCAGGATTCGATGGAGGAGAAGGCCTGGTGCAGTTTATTTTGTAATTGGATTGGATCAGGGTCCAAGGTGAGGATCACAGCATCGTCGGTGTAGAGAAGTATTTGTTCTGGGCAGCTGTCCGATAGTGAGTTTAAGAATAGGCTGAAGAGGAGGGTTCCCAGAATGGAGGCCTGGGGACTCCCGAGTGGGCCAGTCTAGGGTCTGAGAGTGTATCAGCAATTCTTACTGTTTGGGACCGTTCTTCAAGGTAGCTCTTAAACCAGCCAATGTAGTCAGTTGACAGCCCAGTGTTCTGAAGCTGGACAAGCAGGAGGCGGTGACTGATGGTGTCAAAGGCTTTAGTTAACTCAATGTAGAGTAAGCCTAGTAGTTCACTGGAGTCAAGTGCATTGTAGATTGTGCCGGTGAATTCAAGTAGGGCTGTGGAGGTGCTGTGACCTTTGTGGAACCTGTGTTGTTGCTTGCACAGGATGTTGTATCTATCCAGGTATTCTGTGAGCTGGTCCGAGATGATGCTTTCTAGTGCCATGGAGAGTGGGGGTAGTAGGGAGATAGGTCTGTAGTTATCATGGGCAGTTTTGTCACCACTTTTATGGATTGGGGTGACAGTGGCAGATTTCCATCTGTCCAGGAACTGGCTAAGGCTGAGGGAGAGGTTGAAAATTCTGGTCAGAGGACTAAGCACTTCAACAAGTGTGAGAGACAGGATTTTGAGATTGAGGGAGTCATTACTGAATCTTGATTTACCAAGGGCTTTTGTAACATATTTGCGTACTTGGTGAGCCTTGACTGCTTTGAAGTAGAAGTGGGGGGAGCTGGTGTGAGTAGTGTTCATTGCGGACAGACGGGCTTCACCATCTTCAAAGTAGTCCTGGGGTAGGACAGCGCTGAGGTTGGTAAAGGCTTTGTTAAAGGTATCACAATGGTTTTGGGTTGAGGGTGTGGTTCGTTGATGTTGAGTATTGATGGGGGGGTTTGGGTGGATTCGGTGAGTTCCTTTATGTTCTTCCAGAATTCCCAACCATTGCCCCAGGGTTTTGAGGAGCATGCTTATAGTAGGTGGACTTCATTTGCCGGATGGTTTTGGTGCAGTCACTGCGGACACGTTTGTAGTTTTGGATGTCGTTTTGCCTTCCTGAGTTTCTGGCCAGCTCCCATAGGTGGTCACTTGTTTTTAGCATTCTGAGGAGGTCACCTGTGAGCCAAGGGTTACTGAGTGATTTGACTTTGCATTTCTTAATGGGAACATACGTGTCACAGGACACAGTGAAAATGTTTATGAAGTGGTCAAGGGCAGTGTTTATGTTTGTTGCATTGAAGATAGGGGACCAGTCTTGATGGAGGAGGTGGGATTTGAGTCAAGGAAGGTGACCACTGGGTTGAACCCTGTTGGTGATAGTTTTTGATGGTTGTTTGATGAATTTATTTGACCAGATGCAACTAACAGGGGAGTGTTCACTGAAAGTCAGGGAGGACATTAGTGTTAGATATCCGCGATGGGTGACTGGTAAGGATCGAGTCCAAAAGTGTGCTGGTGCCGGTCCTGTAATTTTTCCTGGTTGGTGATTCAACCATTTGTGTGAGGTTCACTGCAGCAATGGTATCCCTGTGTGCACCATCATCGTCTGCAGGCCAGTTGATGTTGAAGTCACCTAGGAGGATTGATTCGGTGTCCGGTGGGAGTGACTTTACAAAGTCAAGAACAGCTGTTAGACCAGTTCCCTGTTCTTTGGGAGGGATGTAGATGGTGTCAACAGTGAGGGTTTTGTTTTAGGCTCTGAGGAGGATTCTCACTGGCAGTATCTGAGCAGTAGTGGGTTGGAGTGAGGTAATGATGTGGTGCCCCTGTATGGAGTCTTTTAGGTAGAGAGCGCAGCCCCCACCTCTTTTGGAGAGGCGATCCAGCCTAAAGATGTTGTAGCCAGGAAGGCTGATTGCATGGTCTGGTACTGATGGTGTGAGCCAGGTTTCAACAACTGCCAGGATGTCAGGACAGTGCTGGCTGGTGAAGGCCTGTACGGCATCCATTTTAGGAAGGAAGCTGCAGATGTTGATTGATATGAATGAGAGGGCACCCGAAGGCTTGCTGAGATTAATGGCTTTAGAGCAAAGTGGGCCAGGGTTAAGGTGCACGTTGCCTGACAGCATTAGGAGGAGGAGGACTAGCCTCAAGGAGTTGTGGTGTATTTCTTTAAGGGAATGCTTTGCCTGCTAGCATCTCAGGAAATTGCAGAGCATCGACGATAGTGGGTGAAGGTAAGTGTAGACGGGGGGACCAGTGTGGAGGGCTAGGACCTGTGTGGGTGTAGGACAGTTTCATGGTGGTAGGATGGACCCTGGGCAAGGGGCAGTGACCAGTGTGCAGAGTGCCGAAGTGGAGGAAGGATGTAGGAATGTGGAAGCTGTGGGGGAGGGAGGGAAAGCAGGCTTTTGGGACATGCAGTAGGGGAGGAAGACAGGCAAGAAGAAATAGAATTGGGGTACAGAACGGTGGAGGAGCATGATTAAGGTAGGATTTGGGGTAGGCGGAGGGAGGGGGTTAAGACAGGCTGGCAGGGCTAGGAGAAGGGGCGGAAAAGCAGTAGCTGGATCAGTGGGAAGTGAGGATACAGCCAGGAAGGCCAGGCAGCCAGGGACTGTGTCTTTCAGAGGGTAGACTTTTTTTTTTTAATGAAAGAACAAGAATCCCTCTAGTGGCAGGTCTGTATAACCAGCTAATGGAAAACTATGCCCGTTTTCCGATTGGCTGTGCTGTCTCTGTACCTTCCATGGAGCTGCAGGCAGGCGTTCTGGTCTCGGTTGGTGGCTGGCTGGGTGCCTGCCGACCATAGGGGAGCTGAAGCAGCACCGTTCAAGGGCAGGCAGCTGGAGAGAAGAAAAGTTGCAGGGTTTAAATAGCACAGAGATAGGATAGGTTTAGATTGAGCAGTTTAGCAAGACAAAGGAGAGTTAGACTTTTCAGCACCAAGGCAGAGTGCTTGGATGGGGGGGGAGTAGGAAGAGCAAGGAAATAGAAGAGCTGTAAGCACTTTAAAACAGTAGTAGAAATTACAAACCATCTAATACAGTTGAAAAACTTCTATTAGACACTTGAAATGTGCTTAGTTCTATCTAAAATCTATTTGTAAAAAGTGCCAGGTGGCAAAAACAGGGGAAAAGTCCTGACCAATCAGAGCGGGTTTGCTGGAAGCGCCTGTGTTCCGATTGGCTGCGCTGTTGCCGTACCTTCCAAGGAGCTGCAGGCGGGCATCCTGGTCTCGGTCGGTGGCTGGCTGGGTGCGTGATGACCATGGGGGAGCTGAAGCAGTCCCATTCAAGGGCAGGCAGCCCTGGGACATTGTGGGACATTAATGTAGGGGCAGTGATATCCATTGTGGCTAGGATAGTGTTGGGTGGCAGTTGTCCAGCTTGCTTCAGTTTCCTGAGGAAATCTGTGATGTCCTGAATAAAACTGTTAGTAGTTCTTACTAGTGGTTTTAAAATGTATTCAATGGCCAAGATATTCAAAGGAGTTGTGTCTTGTGTAACTGAGTTGCACAGGTGCAACTCCAGAAATGCACCAGGGATATATTCAAAAGGGGGAATTGTACTGCGCAATTCCCAATGTGCTGAGGGGCAAAGATAATGTATGCAGTGCACCTCCAGGGGTGTGCCCCTGCATATGCGGCACATCCTGATATTCATCCTGGGATGTGCAGTGCATCTGCAGGCACAACCCAGAGATGTGCTGCATACATGGGCACAAAGTTGAGTCCATCAGAAAAGGCTCAACTGGTAGCCATCCACAGGTGGGCCGCTGTGGTGCAGGGTGCAACACAGCAGCCACCACCTGTGGGTGCCAACCCCCCCCGAACACTGTGCACAATTGTCCACAAACTACCCTGGTAGTCTAGTGGTTTCCACCTCCCTGCCAGTAACACCGATTGCCATAATAGAAGTATTTTTAAACTCCCTACTAGTCTAATGGTGCCCCCTCCCCTCCCATACCTCCAATAGCCCGTTCTGTTTACAAAAATATTTCCCTGGTAGTCTAGTAGTACCCCCCTCCCTGCCAGTAACAGTGATCACCATAAATAAAATAGACTGTCATTCCCTGGTAGTACAGTGGTACACCCACCCCATCACCACCAGCCACACAGGACCCCCAGCCCACCCAGCTCCCCCCAGTCATCGGTGGGCAGCAAACCCATCTGTGTACCTCTGTGGTTGCCTGCCAAATGACAGCTTGCAGTATCTGCTGCAAGCACATTGGTCTGTGCTGTGGACCAATGGGCTTGCAGTACATACTGTAATAGTCATTCATAACTTTGTGAATTAAGTCATCCATTCACAAAATTGTGAATTACTATTGCAGTATGCACTGCAAGCACATTGGTGTATTGTACAGTAGGGTCTTCTGTGTGTTCTCTATAATAAGTTGTATCTGACAGCTGTCTGTGTGCCCCTTTAATGTAATCCTCTGTGTTCATCACAACCACAGCATGTTTTATTACAATGTTATGATTGTTTTTCAGTGTTTGTATTGCCTTCTTCTCCAATGGTGTGATATTATACAGGAAAGACCATGCACATCTTAGACCACTTGAACAAAACAAAACCCCCTGCAATAATAATGAATGTGGATACTGAAAAGGCTTTTGATAAGGTGGATTGGAAATATATATTTGGGGTTCTGGCCCACTTTGGGTTCCATAAGCAGAACACAGAGATACTCCAAAGATGGTACTCAGGCCTACAAGCATATATAAGAACAAATGGCCACCTATCAGACAGATTTACACTAGGGAGGGGTGCAAGGCAGTGGTGCCCACTATCTCCACTCCTGTTGGCCCTTTGTCTGGATCCCTTGGCACAATGGTTAAGCCAAGACCCAGAAATACAAGAAGTGCACGTGGGGAACAGGGAACACAAGAAAGTCCTGTATGCAGATGATATACTAACGTATTTAATGAAACCAGAAACTTCAAATACCCAGAATGATGACTATGGCTAGATGGTGACATTATTGGCAGTATTTGCCCCTCCAGGGTCAAAATATGATTTTTGTAGGAAATTACTATTGACAATTGCTGAAACGTTGGTGAGCATATTGATTTGTGGAGGAGATTGGAACCTTGCACTAGACCCAAAAGTTGACAGCACCTCAAGAATACCTAAGGCCACACATAAAGTTGCAAAGCAAGTTAAGACACTGATAGGCCAACTAGGGTTACAAGATGCGTGGTGGTTTCTGGAAAGAAGTAACAGAGGAAATACAGTACATGTTAGTCACAGGTACACAGCATGTACTCAAGATTGGATATATTTTTAATCCCAAAGGAGACACTTCCAAAGCTAGTAAGGGGAAAAGTGGGGAAAATTGGATTATCAGATCATGCCCCGCTGACGATAGAATTGTAGTTGCAGGAAACACCTAGAAATAACTTTTGGAGACTGAATTTATTATTACTAAGACACAAAGAGGTGTTAGAACAGATACCCCAATTGATAGAGCAGACATTGGTGGGTCACAGTAACTCTGAGACAAGCAAAACAATGATTAGGGGAAAGCTTATAGCCATTGGAGCAGAAAGGAAAAAAGAAAGAATGAGAAAACATAGGGACTTAGAGGAGCAGATCAGGGCACTAGATACATAACAACAAGACAAACCAAACAGCAACAGGGAGAAATAAATAATTAAACTTAAACAAGCATTTGTCAATGCCGAATGCTGGCTTGCTGGCACTGGCATTGGTAGTGCAGGAGTTAGACAGATGCATCATAGGAATGGCAGTGAAGTATTGAACTGATGCCAACCAACCCCCACCCTGCAGAGAGTGACAAGCATTAGGGTGTCCCTTTGGATGTTTGGTAGTGCAGTGTGGGAAAACATGTCAGGCAGGATGTGAGAAATGACAGCTGCACAGTTCATAAGGAGGTGGAAACAATGCCAGTGTTGAAAATGTGGCATGTAAATATACCAAATTTGCGAAGCTACTAGGAGTGCATAGGAAATATGCAATCCCGCTTGTACACTACCATTTTATGGCGTTCAGCACAAAATTTTCAACATAGGCATTTTAGCACCTCTGCTCATGTACAGTGTTACTGTTATTTCCTCAAAGTGTCCCAAGTGATTTCACTTGCGACCAAGCTATTGTACGTCAGAAGTGCAAAACACATTTTGGGCATGATATGTCAAATGACGGCTGTACTGTTCATCAAGAGGTGTGGAAAAATGGCAATGGTGAAAATCCAGACTGAAAATATCACAAATGCACGACGGTACGAGCGTGCGTGCAATCTGCCAATGCATGCTCGTAACACAGTTATTTTATGGAGTATCATCACCAAATTTTCAACATAGGCATTTTAGGTCCTCTGCTCATGAACTGTGTCACTGTCATTTTCATAATCTGGCCCAAACACTGATTTCCCACAGCGAGCTATTGTGCGCCGGAAGTGCGGAAACACATTTCAGGCAGGATGTGGAAAATGCAGCTATACTGTTCACAAGGAGGTGTACAAAAGGACAATGCTGAAAATCCAGCAGTAAAATATTGTGAATACGAAGTTCTGAGCCTCACGTAACAACTTCACATAATACACGCTAAATAAAACAGGCATTTGTTGATTTTTCCACAAATTTAGAACTTAGGCTTTTAAGAGGGCACCTCATGAACACCACCACTGTCATTTTAGTTAATGGGCTGAGGTGATTTTTGTGCAGTGCCTGCGAAATCACCTTTCGGGTCGATAAGCGCCATGACAGTGACAGAATTCATGAGGAGGGGCCCAAAACCCCATGTTGAAAATTTGGTGCAAAAAGTCCAAGAAATGCCTGAGATATGCAAACAAAGTTGAAAAAACCCTATTCACTCCATTATACAGCTTACGCATTTCCTCAGTTGCGATCGACTTTGAAAAGTGCAGGCGTGTTCCGGTCCACTGAAGATTGTCGCGCCAGACTCCGGAGGTAAGTATGGGGTGAGGGAGGCAGGGTGCACAGTGGGTGGGTGCGGGTGGGGGAGGGCAAACCTAGACTACGAGGACCGTTTCGTATTCTAGGTACAGAAAACTATCAGGACAGTTTGGCACACATGGGTGGGCTCCAGCATGCCATCTAAGTGGGTTTGGGGGTTAGTAGCCGGCGGGGGATTAGGCACCTGTTAGGCACACAGCATGAGGGTTAATGCCGCTGGGATTGGGCACCTAGCCCGGCAAACAAGGTCGCGAGGACTGTTTTGGCACACAGGGTGGGCTCCCAGTGTGCCACCTAAGTGGAGTTTGGGGTCACTGGCCGATGGGAGATTGGGCACCCTCGTCGGCACACAACACGGGGTAATGCCACCAGGGGATTGGGCACCCCTCCGGCAAACAAAGTGGGGCGCGAGCTGAGGGATTAGGCACCCCCTCAGCATTCAACAGTTGGGGGGATGATGCCGATGGGGAGTGGGCTCCCCCGTCGGCGTGTCACAAAAGGGGGGGGCGCGAGCTTCACCCGCTATGCGGTGGCTTCAGCGCCATGTTTATTGAAATGTTTCACTTGGAAAGGCACGTATGGGAGGCGTGTCTTTATGCCGCTGCATGACAAGCTTGTCTCTGATTGCAGCGGCACTTTGTTTACAAATTATGTCCACTTTACATAATGTTGGTGTCAGCGCTAGCATGCTGGCTTATTGGGGAATAAGGGACGCACCTACTGATGCGTGCCCTGCATTCGCCCAACAGCAGCCGTGCCTCGAAATCTCCACTCTCCCAATATGTTGACCTACGCACAAGCGTGGCTAGCCAACATAAAAAGAACTGAATAGGCTACTTGAATATAAAATAAAACAAAAACTAGCATTTCTGAGACAAAAATATTATGAAGGAGGCCCTAGGGTTATGAAACTTTTGGCATATCGGGTTACAGCCAATAGGGCGAAGGCACAAATGACCAAAATTAAACACCCAGAAACAGGGGAACAAATATGAACTACTGACAAAATAATGGAGGCATTCAAAACATACTATAACAAATTATGCAGCCCTAAAACTGAAACCCCAAAAGAAGAAATAAACATGTTCCTAGAACATCTAAAATTACTCCAACTAAATAATGATATTCTGAGTAGGCTAATAGGAGAGGCAGAGATCAAATGAGTTATAGGGAAAGGTAAAACAGGGAAATGCCCAGGGACAGGTGGCCTACCAACAGAATTTTATAAGAAATTTATAGACAAAATAGTGCCAGTGCTGGGCGAAGCCTTTCAAGGTATCATGAAAAAGGGAAGACAGATCCCACCATCATGGTCATTGGCAATAATTTCAGTGATCCTAAAGTAGGCAGAGACTTAACTAACTGTGGGTCATACCGCTCAATATCGATTCTAAATGTGGATTCTAAATACCTCACGGGAATCATGGCCAAAAGATTGGAAGAATTTCTACCCCTTTTAGTACAAAACAATCAGACAGGTTTCGTAGTGGGAAGACAGGTGGCAGACAACATAAGAAGGACCATGCACATCATAGACTACTTGATCAAAACAAAAAAACCTGCAGTAATAATGACTATGGATGCTGAAAAGGCTTTTGATAAGATGGATTGGAAAAATCTATTTGGGGTTCTGGCCCACTTTGGGTTCCATAACCAGAACATAGAGATACTCCAAAGACTGTACTCAAGCCCACAGGCATACATAAGAACTAACGGCCACCTATCAGACAGATTTACACTAGAGATGGGTATGAGGCAGGGGTGCCCGCTATCTCCTCTCCTGTTTGCCATTTATCTGGAACCCTTGGCACAATGGTTAAGACAAGACCCAGAAATACGAGGAGTGCAGGTGGGGAATAAGGAGGACAAGGAAGCCATGTACACAGATGATATACTAATGTATTTAACAAAACCAGAAACTTCAATACCCAGAATGATGACTATGGCAGAGGAATTTTCAAAAATATCTGGATATACACTGGCAGAACTGAACTGCTCAGACTGCAGTACAACCCCTCAACACAACTGAAAACCAGGTAACCAATGAAGTGGACATTAAAAAAACGAAATACTTGTGGATAACACTACCAGAGACTTATACATAGATGATTCAGACCCCTTGATAAAACAGCTTTAAGAGGACTTTGACAGATGGGGAGCATTGTCAGTACCAATGAGTGACAGTGTACAGACAGTAAACATAAATATTCTGCCAAGATCATTATATGTCTTCCAATGCATCCCCATAGACATAAGGAAACCAAAACTGCAGGAAATACAACAGATGATATACAAATTTATACGGGCAGGGAAAAAAACAAGAGTAAGAAGCAGAGTGTTCATCACAAGGAAGAAATAGGAAGGATGGGCCTTACCAGACATTAAAGAATATTGGTTGGCAACTCAACTTAGATGGGCCTTACAATGTGGAAACCCAAAAGTAGATGTGCAATGATCTTGAAGAGGCAGCAGGAGGGGGAGAGCCTTTGGAAGGAAAACATTTAGTAAAAAACCAACAGAGGGATTAGAAAAGAAGGGAAATATAGCAGTGAGGGTGGCAGCGGAAGCCCAACAGAAATGGCATGGATATGAGAAGGTTTGGGGAGAAAGGTGGAAATATATGGGTTGGTTGCAAAATAAAGAATATCAACCAGGGCAGATAGATCAATGGTGTGGCCATCAAAAACATAAAGGATGTAAATACCCAGCAAGTGTAATGAAGGGTGAAATGATAATGACATTCGAAGAAGGGAGATTCAGATATAAATGGAGGGACCAGGATAAACTCAGATATTATCAAATGAAGGGGTACATACAAAAAGAGACACGGAAAGAACACATAATACTAGATGGGGAGGTAACACTTGAACATCTGATACATAAACAAGACTCTAAAGGATCAATCACACTGATATACCAGTTTCTTTTAGATCACAGAGGATTAGAAAAGACACACAAAGCAAGGAAATGGGAAGAAGGGGCAGGGGTTCATCTATCTGAGTTGGAATGGGTGAAGAGATGGGAAGGGGGCTTCAAAGTAACTACATCACCAAAATGGAGAGAAAATCAATGGAAAATAAATACCAGATATTTCATAACACCACACATGAAGGTGAGCTGGGGGTATGCAGGGGACGCTACATGCTGGAGAAAATGTGGGGAAAAGAGAGCCACACATGGGCATGTTTTCTATTTCTGCCCCAGATTGCAAGTCTACTTGGGTGAAGTGAAAATAAGCTGAAAGAAATATTTCAAATGCAAGGAGAGCTTCCACATTTCTGAATCTGCATCTTTGACCTCTCCCTACAAATGTTTAGCTCCTAAGAACGTTGACTTTTCTGGACTGCCTCATAATTTTCTGTACTCTCTTTTGGACTCTTGGTGAGAGCAGAGTCTGAGAGTGAGTTTTGGTTTGGCCAGGAGAAGTGAGAGATCCCTTGGCCCCTCAACAAATCAAAAGCTGGATTTAGACTAATATGTGTTAGACTCCTGATATTGCACTGATTTTCAGCAGTATTGAACTACATGGATCGGAATGGACTGAAATGGACTGAAATTTGTATAGGACTTTAATTGGATTGTAACTGAAATAATTTGCTTATTTTAGTTAGATTGTATATTTGGCTGTTATTATTTGTGTGTTATTGATGATTTGAATGTTGTTATGGTATACGAATGGTTGATAGGGGTGTATGGTTGTGTGAGACGTACCCCATTGGAGGTGGGTGTGTATGTGTGGTGATAATAATTATAAGTGTGGTAGTGTGATCTTATTATTTTGGGTTTATCTATTCATTTTATTTTTTGGTTAAGATGTGCTGGGAGGGTATTAAGATGGTCAGGTATTATTCCCCCACTGTGCTCCGTGATCCACGCCCCTTTCACTGTCCCCCATTATCGGCCAAATTTTAAAGGAGATGTCGGGCGATGGGGATAGTGAGGAGGCGAGTGAGGGGTATATGGACTGGGCACAGTGGGGGAATGGAGAAGGGTGGGCGGACAGAGGTAGTGGGGACTAGGAGATGCCCTGGGGCAAAATGGGGTCAGGAAAGGGGTACTCCCTGCCTGATTCCCATACCCAAGGGGCTCCACAAACTGTGGGCAGGTCCTGGGATCCTCCTTGAAAACCCATCCAACCTGGGTGACGTTGTCTACAGCCAAGTCGATTAGGAACAAAACTATTATAGCTGATCTTGTTGCAACATCTGACCTGGCATGCATCACTGAGACCTGGTTGTATGACAATGCAAGCCCTATTCTGGCATCTGCTGCTCCAGCTGGGTTCTTGGTGATGCACCACCCGAGGTTGGATCGTAGGGGCGGGGGTGTGGCTATCTTTTTTAAAAACAGAGCTGGGTCTTGTGGATGTACCAGTGGGTTGCACTCAATCTTTTGAGTGTATCCTGGGAGCAGGTGTAGGGTTCAGGATTCTCCTCATGTACCATCCTCCCGGGAATGGTGGAGAATTCCTGCAGGAGTTTGTGGACTTCATTATCAACGCGGCATTGGAGTCACCCAGATGGTTGATTCTGGTTGACTCAATGCCTGGATTGATGATGAACTCTTGCAGTTTGGGAATAACCTCCTCCAACTTACGACTATGTTGGGCTTTACACAGGTGGTTACCTCTTCTACCCATATGGGGGTAACTCATTAGATCTTGTGTTTCACCTGGGGATGGAGATCACGGGATTGGGGGTGGAACCAAACAGTTGGCCAGACCATCACAGCATAAGATTCAGCTTTGGGGCACCCCCAATTAAGCCTTCCCCTATGAGGATGGTTCAGTACCACCCTTTGAAGGGGATTACCCCAGAGGGCCTATTGGTGGTACTGGACTTATCGGATCTATCAAGTGAGTGCATGAGTCCAGGGGATCTTGTACTGGTCTATAATAAGGTGGTGGGTGGTGCCTTGGATTTAATTGCTCCTGTTTGTGTTCGCTTGCTCACTCTGTGCCCAAGAACCCCCTGGTTTGAAGGGTTCTTGAAGGAGCTGAAAAGAGTGGGGTGAAGGCTAGAGAGGGCCTAGTGGATATCTGGTCTTGTTGTTGACAGGCTTAGGTTGTTGGAGCACTATGAGGTCTATCAATCAGCAATCACCCGTAAGAAGGCAGAGTTCTTGTCCAAGGAGATTGCTGCTGTGAGGGAAGACAGAGCCATAATAAACAAAATGTAACAGGAGAAAAAGAGTGAACAGAAAATGCAAAATGAACAAATCCAAACTGATCCACCCATGAACCCCTAAATATTAAGACAAAGGACAAATAGAGGAACACAAGTTTATTAATTCTCCCAAGACTCGGTATAGTTTGTTAGATAGTTTGTCATATTAGACTGGTTGGCAATAAAGCAAATAATGATACACATGAATTGTCAGTAAATAAGGGAAGAGAAGAGGAGGACTGAAAAAGAAATGAAAATATGACATAAGATACGTAATTGTAGAGGAATGTATTCTGGAACAAGAAATATGGAAAAGTAATGTATGAATGTATGTTGTAACATCCTTTCAAAATAAAGTAAATATAAAAAAAAGAGGAGTGAAGGGCCACTAGGGCCCTCACAAACAACAATGTGTAGGACAGGACAGGACAGGACAGAACAGGACAGGGTACAGCAGGGCAGGGCAGACTGGATGGGCTACAGGGTCTCTTTCTGCTGACGACTTCTGTGTCTTCTCTTGCTTTACAGAAATCAATATTTAGTGCCATTCACCTTGCTCACTATGTAAGCATGCATCCCCTGTTTTGCCAAGTACGCAAGTTCAGTAATTAAAGCAGTCCAGAGGTGGGATTAAATTGAGTTAACCAACCTCTTCCCTTATACAAGATAGTCAGCAGCATATCATGTATAGTTGTACTTAAGTCCATTCCTAGGTGAGGCTTCTCACGTTAAACCAACTCCTGATCATGCATTCATGATTAATGATCAGAGTGGAAGCATGTACATTATTGCCTATTGGAGTTTTTTATACTACGTTTCCCATTTCCTTCCCATCTCCACCTCCTTTGTCAGTGGAGAGAGTCCATGTTGCTAGTGTGGAACAACACCCACAGCTGGTGGCTGTGGTGCTAGTGCTGTTGACTCCATGTAAAGCTGCATGTTCAGTCTGAGAAAAGAATTGGACAACTCAAACTTTGGACATGGACATCTTTCAGAAAGAATAAAACTTTTGGGTACACCTGCAAACTAAAGTTCACAAAACAGAAAAAAATAGAAAAAGCTTTAAACTAGACCTATAGATTCGTTTTAATGGGTATAAGCAACAGTGGTGTGGAGTAATACTTGTGCAGAGCACTGGATATTGCCTGACCGGGGACGGGCGGGGGTGAAAACAGCAGAGGGTGAATGAGTGGAGCTCTCAAATCAGGGGTTGTTAGGTCCAGAAGATGCCATGGGATGAAATGTATTCTGGATTGTGGCCCGCCATACCTGGTTTCCATACCCAAGGGCACCACCATTACAGCAGGTAGCTCGGTCAGCCCTGGAATCCTGTCCAACTCGAGCAGTGTTGTGCAATGCCAGATCCATTAAAAACAAGACTGCAATTATTGCAGATCTTGTTAGGACAGCTGATCTGGTTTGCATCACTGAGACCTGTCTGGATGAAAATGCTGGCCCCACATTGGAAGCTACAATTCTGGCTGGGCACTTGGTGATGCACCGCTCAAGATTAGACCACAGAGGGAGGGTATCGGTCTGTTTCAAGACTGAACTGGGCCTCACAAGTGTACCAGTTGAAGAGGCCAAGTCATTCGAGTGTACCATAGTAGCAGGTGTAGGCTGTAGGATCGCCCTTATCTACCATCCACCCGGGGACGAGAAGCATTTCCTTCAGGAAGTAGTGTACTTCGTGATCGACATGGCATTCAAGTCGCCCAGACTGATGGCCCTAGGCGACTTCAACACCTGGATCGATGATGAACTCTCGCAATTTGGACACTTCCTCCTTTTGATGACATCACTGGGCCTTACACAGATTGTTACCGCTGCTACTCAAACACAGTCGCTCTCTTGACTTGGTCTTCCTCCTGGGAATTCAAGCCTCTGGGGGTGGAACCGGTCAGATGGTCCGATCACTACACTGTGGGGTTCAGGTTTTTGCACCCCCTCTTGGTACGCCAACTCCTGTGGAGATGATCAGATACCGCCCATTACGGGATGTGAGCCCTGATGGCCTTGCAATGGTACTTGACCTATCGGTAATTTTTGAGGTAAGCGGGAGCCCAGAGGACCTGGTTCTGGCCTATAATGAGGTTGTTACTATGGCCCTGGACTCTGTTGCTCCTGTCCGAGTTCGTCCTCTCTCCCTTCACCCTCGGTCCCCTTAGTTTGATGGGACCTTGAGGGACATGCGGTGACTAGGATGAAGGTTAGAGCACTGCTGGTGGAAATCCACCCTGGAGGCCGACCATCTTAGATTGATGGAACATTATCAAGTCTATCAATCAACAATCACCCGTAAGAAGGCAAAGCTCCTGTCCGGGGAGATGGCTGCTGCTCAGAACTGACCGGCTCAGCTCTTTTGAACTGTGGACAGGCTGTGCAACCTAGCCTGTCTGCATTTCCAAAGAGCCTTTTCACAATCTGAGTGTAATGAGCTCGCTCGGTTCTTTGCAGATAAGGTGGTTGGTATCAGGGTGGAGATCCAACCGGCACACTCTATGGGGGCTGCGAGTGATTAGTGTTTGGTCACTTTCCCCTCACTTTTCCTGGAGTACCTTTGACTGGCTGGAGTTTGAGGATGTTATGCGAATTGTCCAGGGTATGCACCCAATGTGCTGTAGTTTGGATCTGAGCCCAACTTCCCTGATTATGGGTTGTTGTTTATCATTGGCCCGGTCCTTGCATGGATAGTTTGGTGCTCCCTTGAATCAGGTGAGTTTCCTAGCTCCCTGAAGGAGGAGGTGGTGGTGGTGACACCCCTCCTGAAGAAAGCTTCTCTGGACCCAGGCTGCTCTGCTAACTACAGACCTATCTCTAATCTTCCCTTCGTGGGGAAGGTGGTCAAGAAGGTCGTGGCGCTATAGCTGGAGAACCATTTGACCATCCATGACATCTATAAACCTCTCCAATCCTGTTTTCAAAAGAGACACAGTACCGAGACCATGCTGGTTCGGGTACTCAATGTTCTCTTGAGAGATCAGAAAAGCCGCTCCATCTTGGTACTTCTCGATCTCTCCTCAGTGTTTGACACCGTGGACCATGGAGTGCTGCTCGAGCACCTGAGGTTCATCTGTGGCCTGTCTGGTACAGTTCTCAGGTGGTTTAAGTCCTTCCTCACTGGCAGAACTCAGAGGGTGGTGTCAGGATTTTTTCCTCTTACCCATTCCCTCTGCCATGTGTGGTCCCCCATGTTATTCACAGTGTACATGCTGCCCCTCTGAGACATTGTAAGATGGTATGGGATGAGGTTTCACTGCTATGCTAATACACAACTCTATCTGTCTTTTTCACCTGACCAGGATAGTGCGCTTTCAGTATTTAATAACTGCCTCACTGAAATCCAGGATTGGATGAATACCAGCTGGGTGAAATTGAACTCGGGAAAAACTGAGGAGATAGTTGTGGATCCGGGTCACTGGATAGAGAGGTAGGAGGCTGGTCAGCCTACGGGCTTTTCTTGGGGGCTCCCAGCTTCTTGCCTCTGAACAGGTGCGGAACCTGGGCGTGATTCTTGATGGCGGGCTGACACTGCAATCTCAGGTGTCAGCAGTCATCAAGACCTCCTTTTACCATCTGAGGAACATCGCCAAGGTCAAGCACCCAGTTCCGTCTGGTGATCTTCCTACACTGATCCACACCTTTGAGGCATTGTGCCTGGATTACTGCAACTCCCTTTTCCTAGGGCTACTGGGGGTTGATATCTGCTGCTTGCAGCTGGTGCAGAATGCTGCAGCCCGGTTGTTGACAGGGATGCCCTGGATGTGTCATATCACACCGGTGCTGTGCAAACTGCACTGGCTGCCTATTAAATGGTAGATCACCTTCAAGATCAGACTTCTGACTTATAACTCCCTACATGGACAGGGCCTGGACTACCTGAAAGAGCTCCTGTCCCCCTTCTTCCCTGGGTGACCGCTCCACTCAGCTGATGAGGGGTTGCTAGAGATTCCAAGGGTTTCCTTAAAGTCATCGGGGTCCCGTGCATTTATGTATGTGGCTCCAGCCCTTTGGAATTCTCTACCCCATCAGCTATGGGAGTGCACAGCCATGAGGGGTTTTAAGCAGGCCCTGAAAACTTATTAGTGGTGCCAAGCCTACCCAGATTGATTTTACTGATTTTATTGATTATTCATATTAATATTGGCCCAGATATTGAAAAGAGTTGAGCTATGCGCAATAGGGTTGCGCCTGCGCAAGTCCGAAATTGCGCCATTCTGTGATATTCAGCAGGAGGCAGTTGCGCCTCCGAAATCATGCTGAGCAACAGCGCAATGATAATGAAGGCATGTGCAATTGAAGGGGGAGGAACCATGCATAAATGGTGCGGTGCGATATTCAACGACTTGCGCCATGCACAATAGAGGAGCAAGTGGAAGCTGCGCCATAGCGAAAATGAGCCAAAATAAAAAGGAGCAAGGGGGAGGCGCAAGAACGCTACAGGGAAGCCACATGAGGCAGAACTCTAGCCAGAGAGACAGGGCAGGAGGCACAAACAGGGCAGTCCAGGGAAAGGGCAGTCTGAACAGCCAGGCACAGGGAAGGTGTGGGGAGCCACACAGCACAGAGGCCAGCACAGGCAGGTGTACCTGGTACAGGGGAAGTAGCTGCCAGGACAGCGGGGGGAATACAGCAACAGCTGCCAGGGGGGTGAATACAAGCCAGGGACATGGCCAGTGCCACCTTCCAAATGGAGGCCGTTATGAGGGGGGTGAGAAGGCGGGCGGCAGGGGGGGCATGGCTGTGGAAGGGTCCATCGGTGGTATGCCCCCAACAGGCAGTACCGAGCCCGCACCAACTTTGAGCTGTACACTGATACTGAGATTGTGGGCCGGTACCACCTGAATAGGGCAATTCTGAGGTGGCTCTGTGAGCTGGGCAGTGATGTGAAGCAGGCACCCACACAACAGAGCCATGCCCTGTCAGTGGAGACTAAGGTAACAGCCTGCATGTGCTTGCTCACCATGGGTACCTTCCAGAGACCAACTGGGGACACCACAGGGATAACCCAGTTGGCCACGTCACGCCACCTCACCCAATTCCTCAGCGCACTGCTGCCACATGCTACGGAGTACATCCATTTCCCCAGCACAGCGACGGAGCACACAGCAAACATACAGGAGTTCCACAGGTTAGCACGTATGCCTGGCATGCTAGGGGCAATAGACTGCACCCATGTGGCCATATGCACACCATCTGGCCCGAGGGGGCCGCATACATAAATCGCAAGGGCTATGCCAGCATCAACTGCCAGGTGGTGTGCGATGCCGGGGGCACATAATCAATGTCTGTGCCACGTACCTTGGGGGAGCACACGATTCTTTCATCTGGCACCAGTCGGCACTGTGCCACAGATTCGAGAGTGGGGACATCCCCACTGGACACCTACTGGGTGAGTATGCAAACCACATGGACAATCATAGGGCCTGGGGGGGCATGGCCAGCGTTGACATGGGTAGTGGCCTACATGGCCTGGGGCAGGGCGATTCTGATCACAAAACTAACCTCCGCCCTCTACACATAGGTGACAGTGGATACCCACTCCGTCCCTGTCTGCCGGTGGCCAGCGACCCCATCACAGCAATGCTACAATGAGGCACACACCACCACACGTAATGTCATCGAGAGGGTGTTCGGGATGCTGAAGGCACGTTTCCGTTGCCTGGACACCTCTGGCAGTGCCCTACAGTATAGCCCCTCAAAGGTCTGTAGGCTATTCCTGGCCTGTTGCATCCTGCACAACATGCCCAACGAATGTGGGATAGCCATACAGGTCGAAGAGGGGGACAGTGATGGGGACGATGGGGACGCCGGTGATGGGCAGCTCCCCCTTGGCCGACGGGACCCCCAACTGCTCTGGCTGGCACAGCTGCACCGGGACACCATCACGGAGGAGCACTTCAGCCAACCCAGGTAAGTCATGGGGTCATGCGCAACCACCAGTGGCTAAGGCACAACCCACAAACACGCATGGACACACACCAGGGGTGCATGCCATCAAGGGAAGTGGCAGGGCACAGAAACACACACACAACCAGGGATGGGTGAGGATTAACATGCCACATGGATGGACACACACACGCTCACATACAATGCAACAAACGTGCACAGAGGGCAGGAGGCACACCGACCCAGAACGCACACCCTAGCAACACACATGTCCACAGGCCACCACGCCCACTGCCTGTCCATGTGCATGTGTCAGATGCTGAGCACCATTGCACATTGGTGTACAGCGCAATGCAGGCATCATCATGCATGTGCACCTGTGGACAGCAGCCGGGAGGGTGTGCAGGTGGACTGTGTGTCTGCGTGCAGGGCCGGGTACCCACCCGTGCACTGCCTACTGAAACACAATGCACACAGGGCAGCACCAGACAGTAGCCACACTGGGAGACAGGCCAGTCACGCGACACAGTGCTCCGGCTGCCACGGATCCATGGGCGGCCCTGCTGAGACCCGCCAGCACTGACAGGCTGACCACTGGCCTCATGGGGTGGCACCGATGGTCCCCAAGGGGTTCCACTGTGTGAACACGACTGTGCTCGAGCAGGGGTCTGCAGCACACTGAACATGCCTGCACCAGGAGTGCTCAGGATGCCCACAGCTGAACCCAGTGTCGACAGGGTGGGAGTCGCATGACGCCGGGAATGGGGGGTGGATAGTGCAATGAGTGGTGTCTGCGATGCATAGGCACCTGACTGTGTGCCCATTGTGGCCATGACAGCAATGAATGCCTGTGCATGCCTGTCAATGGCAGTGGTCACATCCTCCTGCAAACCGACCATCCCTGCCAGGATCAGTGCGGTGTCCCTGCTGCGATGCTCCTCTGCCCGCTCCAGAGCCACACACAGTGCATCCAAGGATGTCGCAAGCTGCTTCTGCTGCTAGACCAATGCTTGCAGTAGGTGGGTGTGCTCGTCCAAGAGGTCATCAGCCTCCTTGGCATCCTGTCCCTCAGGGTGTGCACGGCCCCGATGATCACCACCCCTTGAGGGTGGGTGCTGTGCACCAGGTCTGGGCATGTCCACAGGCAGTGCACAGATGCCGCCACTGAACCCTGTGCCCCCAAGCCCATTGGGTGACTGCTGATACTGCCCCTCCGGCTGCCACTCCCCAGGGCTCAATGGTGCCACCGCAGTGGCTGCAACAGTCCCACTGTCCTGAACAGACACTAGTGCTGCCTCACTGGTGCTGACAGGCACAGCCTGGGACTGTGCTGACACACAGGCCTCCACGGCGGCACCACCCACAGCCATGGGCACGCATTGCCCTGCTGTGTGGCCATCCCATGGCACACACATGTCACTGCCCACGACGGTTGTGTCATCATCACCGGTGATGGACTCTGCACCGGCCACAGTCACAGCATGCTGGCATCCATGGATGCCAGCACGCTGGGACACAGGCAGGGCTTCCTCCACACCTGTTACAACGACATCAGTGTGGACAGCCAGGCGGCCCCACTGTCGCAATGATCCACGTATACCTGTGGAGGTGGATGGCCCCTCCTCCAACTCCAGCTGACTGTCCACAGAGGACAGGCCCACCACCGCTGACCCATGCAGATGCTCAGGATCTGTAAGGGAAAGCAAAGTCGCGTTAGTGCGTGTGACCTACCCTGCCCCCCCATAGACAGACCATGACTTACCATGCAGAGATGGGCCACCACCCGTCTGGAAGCCACCACCTGGAACACCCTCAATGGCACTGTGCTGCATGCTTCCAGCAAGCCTCTCCTCCTGTGGGGTCAGCTGTACCACCTCTGGCTGTCCCCCACCTGTTGCAGTACGTGCTGCCCTGATGGCAGCCACCTTCTCTTTTATCCTCCTCCTGTCCGTGCCCATCTTTTTCTTACACTCCTGCACGGAGCGCTGGTGGCTGCCATGCAGGTTCACAGCACGTGCCACCTCCTCCCATGCAGCAGCAAGGCTTGAGTTGTTCCCCGCCGTCCACTGAGAAGTGACTCCTGATCCAGGTAGGCCTCGAACAGGGCCTTGGTTTCGGCCTTTGTAAAGTTCGGCCTCCTCCTCCTCCCACCACTGTGTTCCTCCTCTCCAACAATCTGCTCGGTCATTATGTAGCCTGTAAGAATGGCAGTTGTTACCTGTGACTGAGCAGTCCCATGCATGTCCCTGAATCCACCGTCCACACTCCCAAACAGCAAGCAACTCACCAATAGACTGCAGTAACCGACTATGGCCACTGCAGCACATTGTCGCACTTTTATAGCGCAATCCATGCAAATGAGGTGAGGAGCAACTTTAGGTAGATGCAAATTGCAGTGCTGCGCCATTGAATGGCTGATTAGATGATTTGCATATGACGGCTGAATATCGTGCTGTTGCGCTTTGCACAATTGTGTTGAATGTGCTGAGCCAATGGCGCAGTTCTGTGACATGCGTAGTATACCTCACTGCGCATGCCCGGGTAGCTGATGCAGGCATCTGCCACGCTGATGACGTACTGTGCATGGTAGGCAATGCAAGGCATGGCCACCATTGTGCCAGTGGCGCTATAGCGATGGTCACTACATGGCACTGTGGCACTGGGCCATCATAGGCGCAATGGGCCAACTGCTCGGTAGGCTGCTATGGCGCTGGCACACAGGCAGCCAATCGTGCTACATGCATTGTCTTCCAATGGAGCTGTGCATAGCCATGAGCCAGAGACCCTTGACCCTGTGCCCAACCTTTGCCCCCTAGGCGCCATGCATCAGGCGTGGGTGCACCTCTATTGCGCTGTTCGCTAACAGTGCAATAGGGAATGGCAGCATTGTACCTCGCAGCATCTGCACGTGGGGAGCTGCGCTGCAGAGTGCCATATGGCCTACTATGACTGGAAGAATGGCACGCAGATGGGCAGCGCAGTGGTCTGCGATTGAGTTGGCCAATCTGGTGGCAATTGTGGAGCCACACCATGGGCCTCTCTTCCGGGAGGCGCCCCTGGACAGGCCAGGACCCACGTGTGGCAGGAGGTGGCCACTGCCCTGGAGGAGGCCACCGGATGGGGGAGGAGTGTGGAGCAGTGCAGGCACCGCTACGGGGACCTGCGGAGGAGGGAGCCGAAGCTACTGGCATGACTGCGGGCACGTGCCAGGAGGGGCACAGTGCCATGGCCAGGTAGGGGTTCCGTCAAGACACTTTTATCATCCTTATGGGTAACAGTGTTGTATGTGTCCAGCACATAGGAGAGGGACCGTCTGGGGTTGGCTGTGGTGGTGTTCACCCGGTGTGGGGTGGGTGGGTCTGGCTGGGTGGGAGGGCACACACCTTGGGGCAGGGGGACTTTGCTTCAGGATTGTACTGATGTTCTTCTCTCCTTGTTTTCCCCACGGGCTCGGAAGAATGCCGCTGTTTGAGAGAGGAGCGGTGGAGCCAGGAGGACAGTGCAGCCAGTCGGGGCGAGGGCCATCACCGCCCACCTGACCGGCCCAATGAGGGTGAGTGCCATACATCTATGATTACTATTGCATGCTGTGTGACAAGGTGGGCAGCGGGGCATGGCCACCATTCATCAACACCACTGCCATGCATGCAACTTGTTACGGTCAACACTGTCCAGTGGCAATGCATGTCTGGGAGTGCGTCAATGGTGGTCCATGCGTGCACCAAGTGCATGGTTGTGCCACTGCCTTTGCACCACATAGCCATGTCACTAAACGGCCACAGTGGTGCTGTGCGTGACTTGGCCGGTGGGTGTGTGCAGCATTCCGCATGGCTGTATGCACCTGGGTGGGCGGGTCCTGTGGACGTGATCACTGCAGGTGGTCACACACCATCACAGTGGTATGTCCCATGCCCGTATGCCATGCACAGTGGGCAGGCTGTATGGGGGTTGTGCATTCACACCTATTGACTGTGCTCCCTTGTCCTAGGTACCCACCATCTATGGGACATCAGGGAGACTCTGAGGGAAATACTACTGGTGGCCCGGGCATTGCTGGACATCCTCAGGTGGATAGATAACACTGGGGTCCTGAGGAGGCACAGAGGCTGGAGGAGTCAGAGCGTGGAACAGCGCTCCCGCTAGGTATCTATCAGTCCCTGTATTCTCCTACTCCCCTGGACCCACCCTCACACCCCTTCTTTCCCATCCCATTTGTCTACCCCTGCCCCCTACCCACCCCCACCTTGTTTGTGGCACCCCCCAACCTTGTATATAGTTTTTGTGATAGTGTAAATAGTTGAATTTTATATTTGTTCAATACATTTAATTTTGATATGAATACTGTGGTGGTATCTGATTTGCAGCGGGCTATAGGTGCTCGGCTGCAGTGGTGTGCATGGCGTCAGGGGTGGTGCAGTCATGGGTATGTGTGTGTGTCCGTGTGGAGGTGACTATGGTGTGGGGGTAGCTATCAGTCAGTGTCTGTGGTGTGTGTGTGTTGTGCCCTGTGCACTGGATGACTGTGTGCAGTGGTCCATGGTGCATGCTCTGTGTCCATGGTGCACCCATCAGCCCGTCTATGGCCTGTGCAGCTGACACACATGCATGTCTGTGACCTGCATGGTCCGCTGGCATGTCAGTGATGGCAGTCCCTGCAGGGCAGCCACTGTATCCATCACTTTGCTGGGTTGCCCCATCACTGGTGTGGTGCATGCCTGGCTCGGGTGGCACTGTAGGCACCACAGTCGTTGTCCCACCTCCATGCTGTGCCTTGTGTGTGTTGCAGGGGATGTGCCCCACTGTCTGTGACTTGTGCTCCGGGTGACTGCTGGTGTTGTACGGGTCCACAGTGCCTGCGCAGGGTGGCTGGCACTCCAGTGCCATGGAGGACTGCGGGTTGTGTGTACACAGCTTACATGGGCCCACAATGGGGGCTTGGTTGCCCCACCACTGTGTCCCTGTGTTGTTATGCCCTTGGGTATGGGTGGGTGTCTGTCCAAACACTGTGTGGCATCCGGTGTGGTGCATGCTTCCACGCACCACTGTGGGTGGCTGTGCTGGCTGTTGTGGCCAGTGGTGGGTCGGGGTGTGTCACTGGACTACTGTGCAGGGTGCTGTACCACTGGTGGTGGTGTCAAGGGCACGCCCTGTCCCATGTGGGGTACCTCTTGTGCCGAAGCATGGTTGGTCTCTCAGCAGTACTTCGGGGGGACTGTGCATGGCAGCACTGTGTCTGCCATTGTTGCATTGCTGTGTGCTGCCACCCGCTGATGGGTGCTTGTGGTGGGGCTGGCTTGCATGGTTCTGTGTTGCACAGGGTTGCAGTGTCACAGTGGGGGTGGTGGCATGCATGGGGTTTCCTGCACTGGTGGTCACTGCTCATGGGGGGGTATCTGGGGGTCACGGTGCAGGGTGTGGTCTGCACTGGGGGGATGGTGTGGCACGGGGTGGTCTGCCCTCCTTGTGTGCCAGTCACAGCTTTCCGGTAGGTGTGATGGGGCACCATGGCCCGGCTGTGGGTTGTTTGCTTGTCTCCATGGGCCAGTGGTTATTCTAGCCCTCCCCCAGTTGTGCAGTGCTTGGAGTGTAGGAGGACGATGTCTGTTCTGCTGTGTGTTCCTGTGCCCATCTCTGGCATGGGTGGTGGGCCCCTACCTCCCTGGTTGTGCAGTTACATTGCTCTGCTGCTGGGGGGCTCCCTGGTTGCACTATGGCGTCTCTGGACTGCTCAGCTGAACATCCCTTGTTGCACTATGGCGCATCAGATCTGCTCAGCTTTCCCTCCCTAGTTGCGCTATGGCACAGGTGGTGGGATATTCAGTTGTCGGCTGTAGGCACAATTTGGTCTGCTCCATTTTTGAATATCACGTCTCTTGCGCATGGGTGCAATAGACTTGCATTTGCTCCTGCTATTGCACACTTTTTGGGCGCAGTTTGAATATCTGGGCCATTGTGTTTTATTTGTTTACCTTGCTTTAATTTGTTTGTTATAGCACCTTGATAACCTGAAAGGCACTCAATAAATAACGTTTATTATTATTATTATGGAGCATTCTGACAGCTGAAGGCTAGTTGTATAATTGGGTAGCTGACAGTCATATGCTGTTACTTTGGCTATTCACATTCTCTGTCCCCTGGGAGACTACCACCCTATTGGGGTACCATGAATGCAAAGGAATCCTCTTGAGGAGGATTCTATGCCAAGAGGTGCCATGGGAATATGATTCCTTTGGCTAAAGGTACCTTAGAAAGGAGCCCAAGGAGAAAAGCAAGCCACTGGAGGAGGAGAGGTGGATGGTGGCAGCAAAGAAATGGAGCTTCTGAATGAGGCTGAAAAAAGCTAGCTTATATAGCCCAGGAAGGGTGTGTGGCTGGTTGCTCCCACCCATCAAACCTCAGGCACTACCTTTTCATTTAATGGGTGTACACAACCATTCTACAAAGTAATGTTTGTGCAACATGTTGATAGCCAAAGGATAGTTGTAGGATTGGATTGCTGACTGTCATATGTAGTTACTTTGGCCATTCACATTCTCTCTTCCCTGCGGGACTGCATCCCTGCTGGGGCACCATGAATGCGAAGTGACCCTCTTGAGGAGGGTACCACCCAAGAGGTGCTGCAGAAATGTGATTCCTTTAGCTAAAGGTACCATAGGAAGTAGCCCAAAAGAATTGCAAACACAGATGAGCAATGAAATGCTAGAGATAGTTGATAGCTGAAGAGGAGTGATAGCAGAGAGAGGCATATCCAGAGGAGAGAGGGAATAGCAGCATTCTAGGACAAGATGAGCCACCATCTGATCTCAACTCACAGTGGAAATCCTAGTACCAGGGACAATGCGATAATGAAGCTACATTATTGTCTTTAGTACGCAGGAGTGAGAGCAATACCATGTGGAGGAAATGTCTGGGGATCCATAGGTTTGACCACCACCCTTCATGGCATGGGTACTCTTATTATGGTCCACTTTGCTAATTTGGAATTCCAGTTCAGTGGAACTTTTGGAGGGATAATTCTTACTCTATCCCTCTATTGGGATAACATTGAGGGAGTGCCACAAAGTGATCTTATAGCTAAAGGAAGAAACACCAAAGCAGGCCTACTCCCCAAAAATGGAACGAGGAGAGCAGTAACTGCTTAAAGGCTAGCACTCAACCTGAAAGTCATCCAGAGGCCTAATCTTTTCTGAGAACTAAAGGAAGGGGATACAGAGTGAGAGAAGGCAGACCTTAGGCAGAAACAGGGAGAATAGCTTTCAGAGGTGCTGCAGACATGCTCTACACAGCTAAGGGAACCCATGTGGGCCCAGGGCCCCACCCTCGTACAGCAGAAATCTTAAATACTACACTGTGAGTTGCCACTGACCATGGCTCTGCATGGCTGAAGCTTGTCTCTAAGCAGTGAACCTTCTCACTATCCTGTGAGATGGCCAGGAAGCACTTCAGGAGGCAAGGAGCCTGAAAAGGATCCTCACCTGACAAGGGACTCACCCTCAAGAGGTGGACTTCAAGTGGACTGAGTGAGCAAGATTACAGAATATGATACATGCCAACAGGAATGCATTTGAAGAGCTTGATGGCATGATGCAGAAATGGACTGACTGGATGATGATTCAGAGGGAAAGCCATTTGCAGGAATTTGAAGCTCTAGTACGACCATGACTATTGTGAAAATACTGAAACCAACTGAGTGATGGCTGAATTACTGAGAAAGGCAGGATGAAATGATTGGAATTAAGTGGTTGCATCTGCTGGCTGGAATGAAAGGCATGCAGAGGGACTGCAGCAATAAAATACAACAGCACGGCAGAGACAAGAGACATAGTCAAGTCAGCATACTGAAAGCACTCTGCAGGTAAGCACTGGTGGTAAACGAAGGCATGAGAGAGAAAGGGGTGGCTGCCCCAGAGAAAAGCAGAAAGCAAAATACCACAGTCCGAAAAGGTAAAATATGTTAACCAGAGAGTTGCAGAACTCACAGACCAAACAGAGGCTGGGAGGCAAAAAATGAACAGAAAAGCCCTAAACAATGGAAAAGAAAGCAACAACCATTGGGGGGGGGCAAAGACTCCAGAGCCTTCAAATAAATAAGTCTTCTGAATTAGATTAGAGAAAGCTGGTTTATATAGCTCAGAAAGTTGCTCTCACCCATGAAACTTCATGCATTGCCTTTTCAGTGTGTCAAAAAGAACTGAAGAGGTCGAACGCTGGCTGTTTGACATCTTCTGGACCAAATAAAATTTTGGACAAACTTGCAAACTAAAGTTTGATGTGATCTGAAGAAGAAATAAAATAGATACCCTTCCCAACTAAAAAATGTAACATATATACCCTGCAGCACAAGAACCCTATCCTGACTCCCTACAGCCAACCCCCATATAGGAGTACTCAGTGCCAGGTTACTTCCTGTCTAGTCATGTCAGTCAGTACCTTCAGACACAAACTAGCAAAAAATAGACTGAGCCATCGCTACTAATTTCTTAATTGCTATGTGTTTCCTGTCATTGTGTCTCATCATCATGCAGGGCATCATGATATTAGTGTCACAACATCACTAGACAAGAAGGAACCTAACCATGAGCACCCTGTAACTTCAGATAGTTGGGGCTCTAGAGGTTAACCTCACCGTGAGCACCCCTGTAACTTCAAATAGTTGGGGTCTTAGAGGTTCGCACAGCTTCACTTGTGAGTAATGCCCAGTCAAACATCTAGAAGTATCAGCAAAAGCAGAGGTTTCACAGAAATCATGGTAAAACAAAAATACTCCATTTTCCTATTGCCACTCCTAAGTGGCAGTTTCTGGGAGAAACAACACACTTTTCTGTCTCATCAAAATTGTACAACAAACTGCAATGTTTGATGGGTGGTACAAGCTTCAGCATCCTGTCCGGTGATCACAGATTCGCTGGGTTGGGATCACAAACACTAACCTTGCCCATTCAGTCAGGCATATCTTTATTGGGAGAAAGGCAGAAAGCCTAAATTATGTGACATAAGAAATCTCACAAGCATTATTTTGGCAGACCCACTGAACGGTGTGACGTAGACAGCCAGTTCTGAGTGCTGTATCATTTTTTTAATATAAAATGTATTACTGACTGTCTCTGCTGAAAAATGCTGACACAGCATGTATATCACACACACAGCTTTTAGAGACAATGTGTTACATGTAAGGCTTTAATCAAGGATCCTGTTTGAGTTGATTACAGCCGTAGTTGCTATATCATATCCATTTTATGATGTTGGAGAGGAACCTAGGTTGTCACACAGGGGTGCAAGGTTGTAAATGCTCCTGTGAAGCCTGTGTGAAGGAGGATGCAGCATGGATCAAAAAGATGTCATTTGAAACATGAGTCATGCTGAAGGATTGCAAAATTGATACTTTGAAAAGACAAACTATTTTTTTTTTATTAGATATATTTTTATATATATCTGACAGAGGAGGAGCTAACTGACCTCATAAAAAAAATGGGTTGGCCAATACAGTTGTTTAAGGAATACTCTGTTTTACAGAGACACACTTTTGCCTAGACACTGACAAGAAAAGATCGTGAGCACTTTTAAGCAAGTATTTAGAGACTATGTACTGAAGTAGGAATTTGCACTGATTAAACCTTGTTCTTTTAAAAGATTTGTATGTCTTGTGATATAACAGTTCTGTATTTTGTGTTTTACATATTTTTAACTATTTTAGTAAAATTCTTTTTAGAACTTACTTGGTCTGTCTTTGACTTAATTTTATTTGTAAGAAAAGTACATGGTTATTGCAGATACTAAACATAAGCTTGATTGGTGATACCAAACTGGAAAGAGAAGCGTTTTAAATCTGAGGTCTTTATTAAAGTTTTAAAGGGTTCATCTCTGTATACCTGGTTAGGTGCCTGTAGGCAAAGATATCTGGCCTCCCGAAGACAGATATATCTGAGCCTGTGCATTGGGTACGCTAGCAAGAGGTTAACAGTTTGAATCCCTCCAAGACTTGGGAACAAAGGTTGATCAGAACTCACAAAACAGACAAGAGGGTTACCTTGTTCTGTTAAACTGTTCACAAGACTGCACTCGGAAGTTGGCACTTTGGAAGTAGAGGGCCTGATCTGCTGAGTGGGTTTGCGACAAACGGTACATAAACTTTCTTTTTGATAAACTAGATTTAGCGGCAAGGCAGTCATTTAGCAACAGCCAATGTTATCATAATTTCATAGTTTAAATACAAGTCTAGAGGTCATACGACCTATTGAGACTCGCCACAGTATCGTGGAAATGCCTATACCTTTCGCCCATAAAACTATCCAAACTCCTCTTGAAAGTGTCTAAGGAACCGTTGTTTACTACTTTGCTCAGTAAACTGTGCCATGCTGACACCACTCTCTGACTAAACAAACCTCCTCTTTTATTGGTTTTGTAACTGGTCCCTTTGAGCTGTTTATCATGTGTTCTAGTATTTGCAGACCTATTAGAGGATACTAACCCTACTGCTGCCATTATGTGTATGTTATCATAATTTCTGTAGACATAACACATGCCCCCTTTCATTCTCCTATATTCGACAGAGAACAGCAAAAGCTCCTCCAATCTGTCACTATGTGATTTATCCCCCATACCATTTACTCTTCTCATCAGTCTTCTCTGTACCATCTCCAGGACAGTCTTATCCCTTATCACAGTACTGTATGTTCTCATTGGCCCTGGGTTTACTCCTACAAAGCATTGTAAACAAGGAGCCTTGCTGTACTGCTCTCTGAACAATTTTTTTCTGCTGAATTTACTGCTCATGTGGAAATATATATATATATTTTTTTTTTCTCTCCTCTTGGAATTTTCTGCTGTTTAGCCTGCTGTATTAGCTAGGCCTGCCTTCGATATAGCTCATGTCTTGCACTACTAAATATTTCTACTGCTTAAACATTTTTCCTCTATACTACTGCACTGTATGTGTAGGAATTACCTAGTAGAGTATAGCAGAGTTGTAGCAAACTTTAACGTTTATATAACTGACTACTGTCTGCTGTTTGTTCTGCCACACTCCTTTCCCATCACAGTTCCTCTCATTTATCCTCAGACTGCCTTCTTTGCTTCCCTCTTTCTCTTGCTTTTTTCTCTTTTGTATTTCTTTCTCTCTATTCCCCACAATGTTTCTCTGATATCTACTGGACCCCTGATTCCCTCTGACACCCTCCTAAACCAGTACATTCCGTAAATATTGCCTGGCATTTTGGGCCATCTTCTCTACCCATTCCAGACTACCCTGAGTCTGCTCCACCACATGCCTCCTTCACAAATCTCCCTGGTCTCATTCAAGGGCGCCCCCCCCCCCACAACGTCCTGAATCAGCCTTTTGTTTTGCTAAATTCCCACCTGGCACCTTTGACCAGACCTCGCTGCAGGAACCTTTTCTCTTCTACTATTTGCACCTACTTCTGCCCTGAGCACTAAATTACCCAGGGCCCTCCCACCAATTTACTTGACCTTTGTCTTCGACTTTTTAAGTAATGGCCCACCTTTTTTTCTGATCTGTTTTAGCCACAAGCCCAAACCAGGCTCTCCACTTCAGCCGAGTGGCCCTGGCACTGCTACCTGCTGGCTGCCGGACCTCTGCATTCAGCCCGCCTCCCCCTGACCAAGGAAAGCAGGTACGTTTGGTCAGATCCTAGCTCGGAGCTGTGAGGCTTCAATCCCCATATTTGGACTGGCTCCTGGGGACTGTGGCTGCTTCCTAATTGGATGCTGCAGATCCCCATTGAGAAAAAAAGCATACAAGGCACCTTTTTCAAAACACAGCTCAGCCACTGCCTTGCTGTACTGCTGTCTGGACAATCTTTTTTTCGCCCACCCCCCCTTTATTAAGTACACTTCCCCAGTGATCCCGGCCCCCTGAGGCCTCACACTAGTCAATTACAGCAACTCCTTAAAAGGGTTCTCCTTTATGTAACTTCTTAAAGGGGTGATCCTCTCTCGTGCTCAAATAACTTATCGTCCTCAATGCATCTGGGATCAACTGCATTGACACTGACTATGGGCCTCATCCTACTTCCTACACGAGCCCCACCTTATTTAGGACCATCACCCTCTATGCATAGTACCCCTCCTTATCTGCAACACCTCTACCAGACCCCCCATGATGCTCGATCACCTCCCCCCCTCGGTACCCCCCACACTTCCACCCCTGCTACCTCTTACTTCCCATTCATACCTTGGTCTCTTCTCCTCAATGCCTTTCCCACCCTTCGTACTCTACCCACCCCTTGCACCCCAGCACCCGGCCCCTTGTCCAGTCACAAGGGGAGATGCCACAATCACTACCATGCTTTGGTGCGCCTAATTACCCTCCTGTTGCTTCTATCAGGTAACATTCATCCAAACCCTGGCCCCGTGCCCAACCTTATGAATAAGTCTGCCCAGGCTCAAGGACTCCGCATAGCTTCTATGAATATTTGCAGCCTCCTTAAAAAGGCTGCTGCATTCCAATGCTGGGCTGCTCAGCACCAACCGGACATTGTCGCATTTGTCGAAACCTGGTTATCTAAATCCACCCCTGACTCCTTCGTCTCCCTCCCTGGTTACACCCTTTTCAGGGAAGATCAGGTGGGTAAGCGTGGAGGTGGTTGTGCTGTCTATATGTGTAACTCCCTCCTTGGACATGCACTTCCACCACCCAAGCTTGATAACGGGGCACAAGCCCTCACACTAAAAATCTCCCCCAACCCTGGTAAGGGCCCAGTCTTTCTCACTGTTGCCTATATTCCCCATAGAGAGCAAGACCTCTACATTCAGGCACTTGCTGACTAACTCTCTGGCCTTCTGCCCAAAGTGGCCCAGATAATTGTTGGTGACCTGAATATCAACTGGCTGTCTGCCACGGCCTCCCAAACCAGAGATATCTTTGCGGCCCTTGTCATGTCCCAGCTTGTCACCATCCCAACTAGATTCAACCCCTCTACTGGTTCCAGCACCCTCCTGGATATCACCATTACCAACCGCCCCAGAGGGTGCTCAATATCAGTGTACTTCCCAACTCACTTAGCGACCACTCCCCAGTCATATTCTCTTGGTCTGCTACCAACAGCAAATCTGCACCACAAACCACCCAGCGACGTCGTCTACTCTCAGGGGGCCTGCATCACCTTAAACTGTACCTCTCACAACTGGATTGGTCCCCAATCAGGCTTGCACCGTCCACAGATGAGGCATTGGATTTTTTCACTCGCACTTTTAACACTGCCCGTGACCTGTATGCCCCCTTCACTAGAAATTGCACCAAAAAGCAAAACATGCCCTGGGTTACCCCTTCCCTCCTTCACAAACCTAAAATGAGAGACAACCTATGGCACATTGCCATGGAATCTGGCAAGCCAGCTGATAGGCAAGCGTACAACGCTGAGCACAATAAGTGTACTTGGGCCATTCGACAGGCCAAAGCCCAGTACTACCAGTCTGCTCTTGCCTCCTCCTGGGGGTCGGCTAGAAACTTTTGGGATAATGTAAAGGAGCTGAATGGGAAATCCCACTCCCACCCCCTCTCATCTCTCTTTAATGGAACTGTCTGCTCTGACCCCCTTGGCATTGCAGACTGCCTAAACCACACTTTCTCAGACCTGAGTTCAGTCCTGCCCAGTAACTTCTTTGACCCCATCCCAATAGCACCCCTGCCCACTCTCCAGAGATCTCCTTTCTACCTATGTACCATCTTCCCTTTGGAGGCTAGACCCCTTCTGCAAAAAGCCGTTAGTAGTAACAACCCAGGCGCCGATCTACTGGACACTAGGCTACTTCGTCTGACATTGGATGCTATCCTGGTCCCACTTACCAAGCTGCTCAACCACTCTTTGTGCCTGGGACAGTTCCCCAGCACATGGAAAACCGCCATCATCACTCCCATACTAAAGAGCGGCAATCGAGCAACCCTGGGTAACTATCGACATATCTCCATCCTCCCCTCACTCTCTAAGGCCCTTGAAAAAGTAGTTGCCAACCAGCTTGCCGAATACCTGGCCATGCACAGTATCCTGTGCCCTTAACAGCATGGTTTTCATGCAGGTCACAGCACCACAACTGCGCTACTTGAATTCTCCAACTTCCTACACTCTGTTCTTGATGCCGGAAGTCCTGCCGGTGCCATGTTAATTGACCTCTCCAAGGCCTTTGACATGATTTGCCATCCTCTCCTGCTTGACTCCCTCAGATCCCTTTGTTTCTCTCCCGGCACCCTTGCATGGTTCACCAGCTACCTCTCTGCCAGAACCAGTGTGTAAAAATCAATAGCACCCTATCTGATACATGACCTGTCTGCTCTAGGGTTCCCCAGGGCTCCATTTTAGGCCCTCTCCTCTTTAGTCTCTACCTCAACTCCCTCCCCTTGGCCTGCCCAAGTAAGATCCTCCTTTACGTGGATGACGCTGTGCTCTTTGCCACTGACCCCAACCCCAACACACTCCAGGCCACCCTCCAATAAGCTTTTGATAGAGCTGAGCATTGATTCACATCATGAAGGCTAGTACTGAACCTAAAAAAGACCAAAACTATGCTCTTCTTGCATCGCCAAAGCAAAGCCAGTGGTGCCTCTCTCGTGATACTGCCTAACACACACACTAAACCCCATTGAGCAGGTTTCTTCCTACAAGTATATAGGCATTACCTTTGATTCGGCACTCTCCTTCCATTCCCATATCAATGCCCTTTCTGCTGCCACCAGTGTCAGGATTGGACTGTTATACCACCATAGGGACTGCCTACCACAAGAGGCCCTTAGATTGGCAATCACCTCCTCTGTCACTAATCAACTATGGGCTGCCCATCTATGCTGCAGCTGACAACACTGCACTTGCAAGAATCCAGCTCTCTATAAAAAAGGCCTGCAGGCTAATGCTGAGAGCCCCTAGGCACACCCATATGCGCCTGTTGTACTCCACCACCAACTTGCTCAACCTTGAAGAAAGACTCCGCTTCCAAACCTGCCTTCTTGTAAAAAAGACCCTGATAGGGCTCTCCCCACTGGGGTTGCCACCTCCCTGCAGTGCGCCTCCCCTTCAGTCTCCACCCGCAGCACTGTCAAAAACTCCCATATTGTAAGGATAAGGACCTCTATGGCCCAGAGATCCTTTTGCTTTTGGGCTCCCTCCTGGTTCAATTCCTTCCCTGCCAATATAGCTGACTCCACTAAGCTTGGTCCTTTCAAGGTCTCCTTCAGAAGCCACCTGACAAGCACTTACTGCTGCGACTGCACATAATCTCCCACCTGCCCCTTACCTTCAACCCTGAGCTGGGTCTGCCCTGTCTACTTTTGCTGTATATACCTGGGGTCTCATGCAACAGCAAAAGCTGACTGATGTAATAAAATATCTCTGGTTGCTACCTGACATGGTACTCGTGTATCTATATTATGACTACTGTGATCTACCTATTACCAAGCGTGTACCACCAGTGAATGCCTGTAACACTGGTTGCTTTTTTAATCTAAGCGTTATGTACTGTACTGTTTGTTTGCTGTGATGTATTGCTCTCTTGACGAGGTGTCTTTGTAAATGAGTCTATGACTCAAAGGTCTGTAAACCGATGATCTAATCAATCAATAAATAAATAAATAATTAATACCCCTGTGTAGGCAGATATTCCTTGTTATTATGCCAGAAACATCACAACAGGCTTTGAAGAAACAATAAACATGTACTATATGGGTGTCCCATAAGGAATCAGTGACATCAAAAACTCATAATACCATCACTCTGATATCAGAAGGTCATAATACTATTATAATAACTGGCCAGCAATTTTTCTCAATGTACTGACCAGGCTCATATTTTCCATAACAACCAGCTGGTTGATATAACATTCATGAGCCATGCCAGTCAAACTATGCTGTTGCCTCATTGGCCATCAATCTGCATGTGGGCGGAGCCAAATACTGTCACAAACTGCTGGAGAAAAGTTGATGGTCTGTTATTATAAAATATAAAAGATGGGGAGGGTGTTTCATATGAGAATTTAATGCACGCCCTCATTGTGGGATGCTTTGATAAACCCCTCGGGCTTCACCCTCGGGGTTTATGTAGCATCCCACAACTCAGGTGTGCATTAAATTCTCATATCAAACCCTTCCCTATCCATTACTCTCTATATAGTGTATGGTGAGGGCTTGTTCAGTATAGAGAACCATCCTAGCTGAAATGTTGTTGTACGACAGGTCAGAGGTCATGGAACGCAGTTATACCGCACTGTGGTATAACATTTCAGCTAGTTTCGAAAGTGCATGAGCTACAACAGCTGTAACAACAGAAATGGCAGGATCAACCACATAGTAACTCACGGTGGTAGTGGCACGATCACTCAAACTGCCCAAGGTGCAAACAAAACTCGGATATGCAGGATCAACCAGATATTTTAAATTTCTTACTACAGCTGACATGATTCCTCACAGTAATTCCTCTCACTTAGCGGGAAATGTGACCGCCAGGTTTTTTCTTTTGAAAAACACTCCCACATGCAAATGGCAACCAATGAAACCCGAGCTAGGGAAGTAGAGACATCTTCTACCTAATGATCATTCCACTGACCCTAGCAACCAGCCTTAAAACACAGAAATAAGACCCAGCAGCATACATTTATTTTGCTATTACAAAAAAAGATCAAACCTTTTTAAAATTACTTTCAGGGACACCATACACTATAAAAATACTGGATGTACAACTCTATGCACAACCAGTGTATTGTGCCACTTCGGGATTCTGATTCCCAGGGACCTCTCAAGCTTCGCTCTAGAGGTCAAAGGGAATCAGAACCCCTCAGTGGCACAATACACTGATTGTGCATAGTTGTCCATCCAGTATTTGCTGTATTCTGACATCAGATCAATGATATTATGAGTGGGAATGTTTGGAATGTTGCATGTATTACAAAAAAATAACAGATAGGAAAGCAGCAGTATTTAGGCTTGTCATTCCATCTCGGGGATTCTGGTGACATTGTAAACCACGCAAGCTTTGCTGTCACGGTTTATGATGTCACTAGAATCCCTTGATGGAATTACAACCTTGTTGCTGATGATTTCCTGTCTCTTGTTCTATTTATGTTATCTAAACTGCATGTCTCCCCTTCAAAGTATAGGGAAAAGCAATTTTCCAATCTCGTTTTACTCCTCCAGCATCGCTAACTTGCAGTTCTGTACAGAACGTAGACTTCTGCTATGGAATGAAGGCAGAATGGCAGTTCCCCTTCCCAAATGCTTTTCAGAGTTTTTGAATAGATTCCATGAAATTCTGAAACTGTTTAAACCACAGATTAGTTTTCTGTTGATTAAGTAAACTGAAGATAAACGTTCCACATTTTGCAGAAACTAACCTGCAGTTTATGTGAAATGGTATTATCAATCTGTAGGTCAAATTTCACTTCCAGAATTCTGCTTCTGATGGCATTCCACAGAATTAGGCAGACTTTTTAAAAATTCCAAGGACTTCCTTCCATAGGAATTTGAAAATCCTGCACAGCACTCCTGTCTTGTTCTTAGTCATCACAACAAGCATCTGTACAGTATGTCTGACTTATATCCATCATACTACTGCCCAATGTGAGGCCCCGTGGGACATCGTATCTATTTGTCTCTGGAGTAGGAGGTCAAAGATTGCTCTGGATCCATCAGGCAGGATTTTCAATCATCAGTGCAAGGACTGCTCACACAGGTGAAGTCATGGGCTTAGGCACAGCTGCTGCACCTAGCCCATTTGAAACATGTACACTGCTTTTAAAGGCTGGCAAATTTGAAGGCACATGGAAGTGCTTTATGGCAGCTTGCATCAAACTGTCAGTGCAGTCATCTAGGATTATGCATGCAAGTGGCCTGAAATATGATGCACAGTAGACCGCAGAAATGTGGTATTCTAATAGGACGTATTTATGCAGTATGAAGGGGGAAATTCAAATTGTTTGATGCAGTAAGTCCGTTTTGTTAAAAGACTAAGTCAGTGGGGACTTGTGGCAAAAAAACAAAAAAAAAACTGCTTTGAAAACCCTGCCCATCATTGCAAAGGTACATACTCTTGGGGATTTATGTTATGGAACATTATACTACATGGTGACCCTCTTCTACAATCAGAAGCTAGGGTTACACACATGTATACCTTAGCAAACTCACACCATAACAGCTAAGGAAACAGTAAGGTGGGTAGGGAGTTAACTGGAAGAGAGGCAGCAGAGAGTTGTGGTGAATGGGGTCAGATCAGTGGAAAGAGAGGTCATCATGGGGTGTACCAAAAGGATCTGTCCTGGGCCCAGACCTCTTCAACATGTTCATCAGTGACATAGGAGATGGAATCCAGGGCAGGTTGTGTCTATTTGCAGATGACACTAAATTCTGAGGTAGAGTTGACAGTGTGGAGAAGATATGGGGATTGCAGAGAGACTTGCAAAGGCTGGAAAATTGGTCCAAAGTTGGGCAACTGAAATTTAGTACAAAGAGGTGCAAAGTGATGTATTAAGGGAACAAAAGCCCAGAACGGAGCATTGGATAAGAGAGGTTCAGCCAGATACAACATCAGAGGAAAGAAACTTAGGAGCCATCATTAGTGACTCCCTTAAACAAACCAGCCAATGTAACACAGCCTTCAACAAGGCTAACAGGATGTTAGGGTGCATTGGGAAGGGGTTCAACAGTAGAAAACAGGAGGTACTGTTACCTCTGTCTGTGTTGGTCACTGGTGAGGTCACACCTGGAGTACAGTGCAACATTTTGGAGTCACTATCTGAAAAAGGACAGGGACAGGCTAGAAAAGGTACAACACAAGGTGACCAGATGATTCAGGGCCAGGCGTCCAGCTCCTGTGAGGATCAGCTAAAGGTGCCGAACATGTATTTACTCAAAACCAGATGAGAGAGGGGGGAACATGATAGAGACCTTCACGTTCCAGAAAGGAATAAACAAGGCGAACTGTGAATAACTAGTTACCAGAAACATAGAAGTAGGACACTGAGTCATTAATGGAGGTTTAAGGGTAAAGGTTTAAAAAGAATGTCTGGGAAGTATTATTCTACAGAAAGGGTTGCTGAGCCATGGAATGGTCTGCTGGCAGAGGTGGTGGCTGCAAAAATTATAAACGGCATCTACTATGGCTGGGATAGAGCTTTGGGTATAGTAGCTACTCAGAGGTATGAGGGAACTGGAAACACAGAGAATGGTAGGGAGAACAGGGCATGCGAAGACTCCAGTGGGACAATGGGTCCTGGGGTATAACAGAATAACATGGACCCATTTCTATGCTGAAGTGCCAAAGGGAAATTTTTTCAGATCTGCTTTGCCAATGTCAAAAATGACAGATCTCAGCACATTCATCAATTGCAGATTTGGCACCACTTATTCTTAGGTGGGCTAGAGAAAGAACAATGCTTGTAGTACAGTATGCTGTACAGTTACAGCTATTGACGTATTCTGATATTTTCGGATATTTAAATAGATTCTCTCTGGTGGCCCTAATATGGTACTTCAGGCAGGCAAGAAATTCTCTAGCGATATCACAGATTTCAAGAATTATCTGACCATGGCAATGGCTACAACTAGCTCTTGGCATTGTGCCAGGGCTAGACCGTGCTTTTTCTAACTGTGTGAGAGTAAGGGGATGTAGAACCCGACTAGGAGCTAGCCAAGCATATGAGTACTTTTACCCCTGAAATCACTGCCTGGGTTTCAGTGAGGGTGGCATCTATTAAATACGGGATCCGTACCAATTCCCGATTGTCGATCGCCTGACTGACAAATTCCTGACACCGCAGTCCTGACAGGGTCAGAAGCCCAACATTTAATTGCCTGACATATGATAACCTGACTGGTTGAATGAGGGAGTAATGTTTTAGAATAATTTGGTGGAATTGGTAACTGCAAACTGTACCTGTAATGCACATAAAAAGGGTAAATACAAGCTCTACCGTGACATTCTGTCTGCATTTGTTTATGGTGCGGTTTGCAAACAGAGATGAATGCAGCACTGGAGAACTGGACTTCATTAAAGACCAGGTATAGTTTATACTTTTTCTTCCTAAAAAAATGCTGCACTAAGAAGTTAAGATTGAAAAATGTTTGCTTTTTCTAAGCTTCTGTCTTTGTGCATACATCTTTTTCTGACGTAGTACTGAATACTGCATAACATTTTGTGTCTCCACATAAAAATTTTCAAATTCTAAGTTCCATGTTTTGTTTTTCGTACTGTCTGCTTTAGTTAGCCAATTTACTTTTAAGGTCACAGCAGCTCACATTTTTACAGACAGAGCCTCAACCGCTTTACTTTGCAGGTCCTTCATAAACAAATACAGGCAAAGCCCGACACTGCAAATGTTGGGGTTTCAAGGGTTGGGTTTGTGTACTCATCAGGAAAATATTTTTCGGGAAAGCGGAGTCAGGAAAGTATCAGTCGGGAATTGGTACCTAACCCTTAAATACTGGTATTTTGAGACCTGGGGGGTGGATGGATTAAGGAGGGGGAACTATTTAAAAAGATATGCCGGTAACTGGCAATTTTTTACATATATGTGTATTGGAGGATGGAAGAGGGTGGTGGAAGCTCTGTGGTTGAACTAGGTAACTTCCAATCAGTGGTTCAAGGCTACCCAGTTTGACTTGTCAGCACCTGCTGGAGCTGTGGAACCTAAAGTTTGACTTTGGGAAAAAAATATGCACAAGACTTCATGAGACTGGAACACCCTACATTCAAGATGTTCTATTCTCAACTACAACCAAACTTGCAGCTCTATTACAGGTTTTCATGTCTAGATATTTAAAAAACTGTGGGCCTGGTGTTTAAAGGTATGACCCAAACATAAGCACTGATGCTGTTTGCAAAAGTTAGATGCATGGTAGCCCAACTTTTTCATATGCCTCCTGTTCATGCGCTGCTGTACATCTTTGTAGTGATGTTATTTTGTAAGGCACCCAGAGCCTGTGGGCTTGAGCACCTAGGAAATAAAACTGCTACTACTACTGCAATGGAGGAGCCCCTTTCCCATTCTGAATTCAAGTTGTCAAATGAGCCCATCACATCAGATCAGTGACAGCTCGTGGTGGAGAATAATTTGATGTACCATTGTGCTGACTGATTTCCTGATTATCTATCCCCCAAATATGGCAATACTTGGAACACATACAAACAGAGGAGAGAAAGATGTATGTGCCTCAGCTGGGACTTGAACCCAGGCCACTTGTAATACCATTCCAGTTGCACTACTGGCTGTGCCACCAAGGCAACTGGAAACTGTGCCATCCTGGATCACAGTACTCTTTCTTCAATGCACAACCTGGTGCTGCACAAATAATTATGTAAGATCCCAAATTGGGGCTTACCAGTGTGGGCTACAGCCCTGCCACTCCATTGCCAGCATTCCGTAAGTGGTCCCTGGTGGGACTTGAACCCTGACACCCTGTTATCTTTGCAGCTGTGGCCTCTGACTTTTCCCAGTTCCTTGGCCCTTACTCAGAAGGGGGCTGAGGTAAAATTGTGTGTTCAGTGCCTCTGGGCGCATGGGGGTCCTCCATCGGTCCAGGGAGCTGCTAAGAAATCTGGACTGAAAAGTACATGCATGGCCATCCGGGATCAGAAATTAAAGGGCCCAAGGCTCTGTTTCAGCAGTTGGCTTTAGGCACAGTAAAAGGATATCCCTGGCTCCAGGGCAGGCAGAGGAGTGGAGGATTAGTAGAATAAAATCTCCGGGCATGGGGGGAATGATGGTTGCCCTAGTAAGGACTAGAAGTACAATATTTGGGCTGACGATAGCTGGGACTGAAATGTAAACAGATATGGCAGCCCCCAGGGACAGGGGCAACAAGGGGGGGGCTGCTGGGTAATGCTGAAAGGGCTTGAAAAAGCCCAGGCATGCCGAAGCCAGTAGAAAAGGGACATGGTATGAAAGGGACTGCTTTGCCTGCCAAAAAGGGGTTTTGTTTTGGGATTCCAGAGAGTGCAAGAGTGAAGGAGAGACTTCTGTGGGCCACTCTGGCCCAAGGACTGTTCCCAGCACTCATCGGCATGTCGGCCCCAGTGTGTTGCAACTAGGCACAGTGCTTGAAAAGCCAGTTGTGATGCAGAGAGAGTGAAATTGCAGTCTTGCTGCAGAGAAGAGAATTTTGCAGTTTTGCAGCTAGAAGCAGAGCTGTTAGAGTTCGCTGCAGAGAATGTGAACATGAGCTTTCCAGCAGAGAGAGAGTGAGAGAGGGCCTAGTGTTGCCATGTGAGAGCAAAGATTGTGAGTCCCTGTGGAAACAGGAATTTCCACAACCTAGGAGAGAGTGTTAGCAAGCTGTGACCCTGTCAGTGGGGAAAGTGTTCCTTGGGACTGCTACTGGCTGTCAGCTAGAGTGACTGTTTTTGCTGGGGCTGGAGAGTGAGTCAAAGCCCAGCTACATTTCTGTTTGAGAAAGTGTGCCAAGTGGCAAGTCTGGGGAACTAAGCCTACCATGTTCCCAGACCACCGGTAGAAAGAGACTAGCGAAAAAGATGGTACGACCCTCTACAGAGGCCTCGGAGGCAAAGTTGGCAAGGCTAGGCAGGTGAAAGACCAGCATTCTCCAATGTCTTCAGCCATGCTATATTAGGATGCCAAATAGTATTTCTAGTTATACACATACATGATGTATTTTTACACAGAAACCCTCAAAGAACTGAATTTTATGAGTTCATACAGTACATGTTCCTGAAATAACAAAGTGTGGCAGACACAGGTTTGTCATCCGACATGTAAACAACATTATCACATGAACATATTTATTGAGGCTACATCAAAGACACATGCTTCTGTGAATTAATGGAATGTAGATTTATTTTACATCCATTAAACAACCCTGTGTTATATAGCCAGAATAGAATGCATAGTTGTGATGACAGAAAACTGACATCTGTGATACAAAGTAATTTCTCATAGACATTCATTCATACCACTTCAGTTCAGCACTGAACCCCAAATGATCAATTGTTTATGAGAACAGAATGATTATAAGCTGATCTCTCTAAACACAAACCAGATGGGTTAGTAATAAACTTTAAGTGAAAACAATTAACTCTACAGGCTACTCTAACTAGGAAATGCAACAGCTTATTCAGTCAATCAGGGGCTTAACTGGTGAAACAGCAGGCTGGACAGGTGTAACCCCTCACCCCTGCCTTTTTAGAAAAATGATAGGTGGCATGCTGTTGAAGCTGACAGCAGTACCTGGTGGGGACTGGGTTCGGGGAGGATGAGGTTACTCGGCACGGGGGACCTAGGTTTGGCTACTCTGCACAGGGGCACCCAAGTAAATCCGAACACAGGAAGCAATAACTGTAATGTCCAGAACCAGGAATGGGATTCTTCAGTGTGGCTTTTATTTAACAAACAAAGTATAGACGGACCCCCACGGGGCTACATTCCTGGTAATGCAGATTAGAGACAACAGAACACTTTATCACTATTTCCAGCCCTTAGGCTCTAAACTCACCAGGCACACAGACCGGACTTGCATGCAGCTTTGGGTACACAGCCTGACTTGTACTCTACTTGGGTTTTCCCCACTGGCCCGGCTCCCCTGCCGGCCACTTGATCTGCAGTCCATTTGAGGAATGAACCAATTTTCTTGTTGTGGCTCCCCAAACCACAGTAGAGCCTTCGACTCCTAGAGAGAATTTTCCTTACAATCCCACGTCTGGGTACTTTCCTCATCACTGACCAAGTGCCTGAGGTAAAGTAGAAATCCACAGAAGAAATCCGTAGAGGTGGACCTGGTCACTAAAGATGGGGGACCACCCACCTCCAGCTCCCACAGCCCATACCCGGCCATTTCTCTGGAAACTGAACAATTCCTTTACTGAAAACTTTCAAATGTAGATTCTGGGTAGACATCTGTCACATCTCCTCTACATATCATTTGCATCCCAACAAGCTCTGGACTTGAACCTACTTTTACTTTGTTTAGCCCATTACTCTAGGCTTCCCAATATTTAGTAGTTAAATCCCCACATTGTCACACAAGTCCCAGGGTGAGAAACATAGGCCCTTTTAGCAAGGGCAGACACTCACCCTCCTGTTGCAGGAGCCCCACAGGTGACTCACAAATCTTCTTGTTCTCCCAAATAAACTCTGGAACACATAGGCAGCTTCTGCTTTACTAGCAGAACTAGGGGGTTGCCCCAGGAATCTGCAGGGAACCCTTTCCTGCCCCCCCGAAGGGAGGGGGCACTGAGACCCGGAAACAGCGGTCTCCACCACTTCAGTTATCTTCTGTGTTTCTCTTTAAGATGGAGACACACACACCCTTTTAAACTAAAAGTAGCCCTCTGTCAGGGCTGAGGCTTCTAGAGCCTTCACTGAGCTGCTTTCTCAGCAAGCTTCCAACTTCACACTGAACTGACTCACACTGACTGACTTCAAAACATCCCAACGTTCTATACCAACTCCCTTGCTGCAGATTCCAATGTGGCTCATGCAGCTGCGATAGTTCTATTGGTAATGCCATCCCTCAGTCTCAGCTGAGACTGAGAACAGAGTGAGACAGTGTGAAACCCATTTAATTGGAGTTTCACAAGCTGCCTTCCCTGCCTACCACTAGGTCTTACTGGGATTCTAGTAACCCCGGGTAACAAGGAGGTTACACTCACCCTTGACCAGGAAAATGACTGTCCGCAGTCATTATTTACCCGGCCTTAGGCCATCCCACCCTATGTGCTACCTGCGGAGGGGGGTGATCAGGCCCCCTCCTACCACGTGCAAGCACAGGCAGGCAACACTAAGGGCCTAGAGGCCTTTAGCTGACATATCAACCTCTACACTATCCACTTATTATGGACACCCAGTGGCTCTGGTAGAACTATCCAGAGCATAGCCCTGATAGATCAGGACTGTGGTCCCAATGGCCATTCAGGACCACAGCCTATCTATCCCCCCTAGCCCTCTAGGGAAAACCTATCTGCTTTTAACCTAATACCTCCAAAACAAAAACAACCCGGGGACCTCCCCGACCTTGGGCAACCTGCAACCATACACCATTGAAATACCACATTTTATACCATTTTACTGTCTCTTCCCTACCCCTACAACCACACCTGTGGAAGGAAAAGGGTTAATACAGTAACAACAACCATAACAACACCACAGTACTTTAAATTTCTACACACTAAAGTACTAATGAGGAACTCCGATGAGCCCCTCCTCCTCTTCTTGTCTTCTCTTCTGTCTTCCCAGGAACACATGTAAGAAAAAGAAAGACAACACACACTCCTAATCTGCATACACAGTCTACCTAGAACCCCTACCATCAAACACTGGAGAATCCCAAAAAAATTTTTTTTTTAGAAAAAGGTAGAAAAAACAGTATTTACATTAGAAAACAACGACATCATTTACAATACACTTTGGGGGGATGGAGTGCCCTAAAAGTCCCAACTAGTGACTACAGTGCCCGAAGGCTAGTCCAATGAAGAGTCTCTCCTGGGCCGGAGCCCGGTGAAGCACAGTTCTAACAGGCCAAAGTCCCGAAGGGGAGAGTCTTTTCGGACAGTTCACACATTTTGAAGTCTGCTAGTGTAGGGTGTGTACTGCAATGTCATAAAGATAGAAAAGTTCAGACTTACCAGCCACTTGTAGTATGGAAATTTTGCACTGACCTGCACCTCTGACGAAGACTCTCCCTGGCAGCATTTCTTCCGATACAGCTGGGCGGACATCTTCCAAGAACCACAGGAGGGCACATCTGGGAACTGCTGGGCTGATGTCATCTCTGGAGATGGAACCTTAGAACAGGAACAAAAAGAAAACAGCTGGTCCGACGTCATCTGATTACCAGGCGATGAACAGGATACAGCTGGGCTGGTGTCCTCTCTGGATCTGAAGTCATCTGGTGGGCCAGTCGGATTCTGGAAAGGCCAGTATGCTGTAGAACTGATGAATGTGGGGCACCTGAGTCCTGGATGTCCATATTGGCGAATCAATAAAGGCACTTCACAGTCTGGTGTGGCAGTATTGACTACCACTGCTCGGCTGTCCATTTACTAGGCACGGGCACATTTGCTGAGAGCTCCTTGCACTGAGGCCAATAGTACTTGGGGTCAGGAGCTTGAATTATTACCCCGTCTGGGCGCACATAATTCACACAGTGGGAGATTTCACGTCCCTGTCCGTCCACTATTCGCACTCTGTCTATAAACAGTGTCCTGCCTCTCTTCTACTGGGTATACTTCTCATGAAACAGCCTGTTCTTTACATGCTTGTTGGCCCCAGGATGTACACTTTTCATTGCTTCGTCCCAGATCCAGGATTTCCTGCTATTTTCAATCTCCTCCCAGACTTTCTGAGGAAAGATAGGAAAGGTCATACCACAGATCTCATTTGCCTTTCTACGAACCAGTCTCTCCTCTTTACTTGCTTTGGTCAATCTAAGACCACTGGCCTGGCTTGGGGGTGGCCAGTCCTGGTTCTGCCAGCTAAGCATCCTTAAAGAAATTAGAAACGGATATCTGACTTCTTCCTCTTGCGAAGCCAGGGCAGTGGCATCACCACTTTCTTCCATACGTTCCTCCAAGGCAAGATCTTGAGGCTGTGTACCCGTTCCTTTTTCACAAGACCACATAGGTTCCCCCTCATCTTCCTCTTCACTGAGGATCTGAGCCCAGGAGTGAGCAGTCGTTCTCACTCCTGAGACTATCCACTCATCACTAGGCGTGGAGGTCGACACCTCCCACTCAAAGGCCTCTCGCATCTCATCTTCGCCTAAGAGACTTGGGCTAGGCCCCCCCTCCAGGGGTCTATTAATGCTTTATCCAAATTTTCCTTCTGGGATCCAGTATCTGAAACTTCAACTTCGGGTTCTGTCTCTAACTCTGCACCCTCTAGCTTTGTGCCACACTCCCCCGAGGGGTCTTCCTCCACAGGCTCCGCCTGGTGCTGTGTGCTGCCAACTGCAGTTTCCTGAACCTTTGTCCATGTGGAGCCAACCAGATTGGAGGAGCTTTAGACAAGCCATATTTTTCTAGGCATCCAGCACAGTGAGGAATCATGACGACGTCCCTTCCAGCTCTCAAGCATATTTGACATACATGCACTGGATAACCAGGAACAGCCACATGAGGAGGTAGTTGTCCTCCATAGCACCACTTTTCAATATCCCTCAGTCTATTCACTGCTGCTGTTACTGCAACCCAGGCATGATCCGGGTAACGAGCTGGTACTGAGGCCATAACTGCAGAAAAACAAACAAAAGTTCACTGTAACTGAAAGTCCCACTTTATTGAACACATCTCTTTAGTTGTAAAATGGCTCCTCTGCTGCTGTGTTTACTTTACTACCCCACCCTTTAATGGCGGCAGCAGCACTCCTGTGCATCAACATTCAGAATCTGGGTCAAGCCACTGCGCACCTGATTTACACAAACTACTGATAACTTTTGCTCATACTGCACAAACTTGCACTGTTCTTGATTTAAACACATTTAGAGGATTTTCCATGGACTTTTTACATGCTGGAAACATTTCTTTTATTCACAGTCCCTTAAAGTTTCAGGTTTTTAGCACAGGATTGCCTGTATAACTAGTGCTGCACTTTGGCTACAACCCACAGTCTCTCTCTGGCTTCAAACTTTAAACTAAGGCTGAATTCATTACTATGCACACAGTCAATGGCTTAATCGACTTGCACTTGCTGGCAGGACTTGACACAGTTGTTACTTGCAAAGCGACTACACTGCTGCACATACATTTATATGGCATAGGGCAGAAAATCACTGTTTGAGCAGTTTTTAGGTTGTTACTTACTGTTATCAGTAGCAGTTTGCTGCGATGGGGAAAAACGGCTTGCAGCTAGTTCTTGGAGGCCTCAGAACAGAAACGGGAGGGCAGTCCTACCGATCATCTTTTCAACCACCACTTTTGCAATTCCAACGATTGATTAGTGGGTTGAGCCAGATTTTAAACAAGAAAGTCTATTTTTACAACGTTTTCAGCGATTTTTAACACTCCGCGACGCTCCTCCACTAGCCAGTATACGCACTCCACTCACACTCCCTCTCGAATGCTGGGGCAGTCACTGTAGAGCTGGCTGAGGGGCAGGACTGATCTCAGCCTGACCAATCACATGACGCCAGGAAAATGAGCCTCTTCTTCTTCGCGAGGGCTCTTCTTCTTATGGCGATCGTCGAGCAGGCAAATTTAAACTGCAGAATGCAACTTTTTTCCTTTTCCAACTGACTCCATGGCGGGAGCCCATTTCAGCCATTTAATATGGCCATTACACCTGCAAGTCTCTCATTCATTCAGAAAGCATTTCCAATGTCCAGGGCACAATTTTCCTCTTGCTACCCCTAGTCTTCCACACTTTTCTTTACCACAGTTCATTTTAGAAACATTTCAAATGTCCAGGGCACAATTTTCCTGTTGCTACCCCTAGTCTTCCACACTGTTCTTTACCACAGTTCATTTATAAAGCAGGCAAAAATGCTGTAAACAATTTTGATGCAGGACAAGGTCACACTCTTTGGCTTTACTGTTCCTTGGTAAACAGTTGGCATTTTAAACAGCAGTATAAGATCCACAGCACACAGCAACACACTAGTTACATGCTTCAGCTTTTGGGCTACCCACTGCCAGATAGCCAAAACGCTAGCCCCCTTGCCCAAGCACCTTCCTCCCAGAACAAAATCCAAAGCGGTGCCTCCATTTTTGTAACCCCTCACCCCTGCCTTTTTAGCAGAACGATAGGTGGCATGCTGTTGAAGCTGACAGCAGTACCTGGTGGGAACTGGGTTCAGGTAGGATGAAGTTACTTGGCACAGGGGACCTAGGTTTGGCTACTCTGCACAGGGGCACCCAAGTAAATCCGAACACAGGAAGCAATAATTTAATGTCCAGAACCAGGGATGGGATTCTTCAGTGTGGCTTTTATTTAACAAACAAAGCATAGACGGACCCCCACGGGGCTACATTCCTGGTAATGCAGATTAGAGACAACAGAACACTTTATCACTATTTCCAGCCCTCAGGCTCTAAACCCACCAGGCACACAGCCCGGACTTGCACGCAGCTTTGGGTACACACCTGACTTGTACACTACTTGGGTTTTCCCCACTGGCCCGGCTTCCCCGCCGGCCACTTGATCCGCGCTCCATTTGAGGAATGAACCAATTTTCCTGTTGTGGCTCCCCAAACAAACACTAGAGCCTTCGACTCCTAGAGAGAATTTTCCTTACAATCCCACATCTGGGTACTTCCCTCATCACTGGCCAAGTGCCTGAGGTAAAGTAGAAATTCACAGAAGAAATCCGTAGAGGTGGACCTGGTCACTAAAGATGGGGGGCCACCCACCTCCAGCTCCCACAGCCCATACCTGGCCCTCTGGAAACTGAACAATTCCTTTACTAAAACTTTCAAATGTAGATTCTGGCTAGACGTCTGTCACATCTCCTCTACATATCATTTGCATCCCAACAAGCTCTGGACTTGAACCTACTTTTAATTTGCTTAGCCCATTACTCTAGGCTTCCACTATTTTAGTAGTTCAGTCCCCACATTGTCACACAAGTCCAAGGGTGAAAAACATAGGCCCTTTTAGCAAGAGCAGACACTCACCCTCACGTTGCAGGTGCCCCACAGGCAACTCACAAATCTTCTTGTTCTCCCAAATAAACTCTGGAACACATAGGCAGCTTCTCCTTTACGAGCAGAACTAGGGGGTTGCCCCAGGAATCTGCAGGGAACCCTTTCCTGCCCCCCCCGAAGGGAGGGGGCACTGAGACCCGAAAACAGCGGTCTCCACCACTTCAATTATCTTCTGTGTCTCTCTTTAAGGTGGAGACACACCTCTTTAAACTAAAAGTAGCCCTCTGTCAGGGCTGAGGCTTCTAGAGCCTTCACTGACCTGCTTTCTCAGCAAGCTCCCAACTTCACACTGAACTGACTCACACTGACTGACTTCAAAACTTCCCAACTTTCTATACCAACTCCCTTGCTGCAGATTCCAATGTGGCTCATGCAGCTGTGATAGTTCTATTGGTTATGTCATCCCTCAGTCTCAGCTGAGACTGAGAACAGAGTGAGACAGTGTGAAACCCATTTAACTGGAGTTTCACAAGCTGTCTTCCCTGCCTACCACTAGGTCTTACTGGGATTCTAGTAACCCCGGGTAACAAGGGGGTTACACAGGTATGATGTCATTGCTCACTGACAAGGACAGAAATATCTTCACTGTTTCTTCGCTGTTTTCAGTTACTGCAGAGCACATTAACAGATGCTGATTTAAAGAAAACCACAATAGCAAACAGCATGATATTTTCAGGAAACACTAATCATGACACAGGGATGTGAATTCAAGGGAATTCAAGCTTTTAATGAATATATGTGCATTTGATCTTTGAGTCATCTGAAATGATAACCCCTAAATCATGTTCATGCATTGTAGCCATTAGCTGTTCTCCTCCCATTAAGTATACTGCCCCTGAGTTACGTTTTCCCCAGTGCTTAACCTTACATTTTTTCATGTTAAACTTTAACTGCCAGTTTTTTGACCTCTCCTCTAGTTTCCTCAGATCGGACTCCATCTTTTGAGTATCATCATGTGTATCTACCCTGTTGCAGATCTTTGTGTCATCCGCAAACAGGCACCCCTTCACTTCCAGCTCGTCTGCAATGTTGCCGATGAATATATTGTAGAGGATTGGTCCCAGCACCAATCCCTGTGGCACTTGTGGCACAGAAATCTGGTGGCCACATACCAATTGGGAGGGGAAGTACAGGCAACCACCAAACAGGAAAGGGATCTGGGGATAATAATTTCTGATGACCTGAAGGCAGCTGAGTAGTGTGGTAAGGCAGAGGGGAAGGCTAGCAGACACTCTGGTGCATAGGGCGGGGTATCACTAGTAGGAAGAAGGAGGTAATATTACCCCTGTACAGATCACTGGTAAGACCCCACCTTGAGTACTGTTTCCAGTTCTGGAGGCCCCACCTCTGGAAGGACAGTGATAAGGTGGAGGTGATACAAAAGAGGGATACCAAAATGGTGCAGGGCCTGCATCAAAAGCCCAATGAGGAGAGACTCAAGGAACTGAATATACACTCTTTGGTGGAGTGGAGGAAAAATAAATGATATACTGCAAGAGAAACATTTCAATACTTAACAGGTATTAATAAGGTGCAGGACGGTAGCATTTTGCATAGAAAAAGAAGATTGAGTACAAAGAGTCATGCTATGAAGTTGGAGGGTGGGGGAGGCTAAGAGGAAATACTTCTTTATGGAGAAGATGGTGGATGCCTGGAACAGCCTTCCAGCAGAGGTGGTGGGTGCTACAATGGTGATGGGATTCAAACATGCATGGGACAGATGCAAGGGTACTCTGGTAGAAAGGCAAGGGAAGGAGATGACCAGAGATTGAGTAGAGTCTGCGGTGGTACAGTAGGCAGGGAAAACCAAGCAGACCAGATGGGCCAAGATGTCCTTATCTGCCAACAACTTCTGTGTTTCTAAGTTTAATTTTGTCATTGCAATCCCAAGATGAAGCTGCCAGCTCCATGACAAATAGGGAGCCTATGTTGTTTTGGTAATACATGGTTCCCTATCTGTGAAACTGAAAGTATCCGTCTTCCATTTTACCCAGTCATTCATTCATCAGCTGCCCAATTACTGTACCTGACTTCTGACTGCTGTCACTTTCATTCACAGAGTCTCTCACTTTTGACTTGCTCTGGAATGACAAACCTTGCAGAAACCATGCTGTCACCATGGAACTAGCCTTCTCTCACTTTCACCATGAAAATGATGGAACCCTTCCCCTAACCTTACAGATCAGCATTTACTTTCCTCATTGAGTCATATTCTGTGAAAAGATAGAGCCATGCTAGAACTGGCGATTGTGTGAATTTTTTTTTTGAGCCACTGCAGTTGGTCGACTGTGACCACCATTTTGTGAATGTTTTACTGCATGCTCCATTGAGCAGGACTGATGCTGATGTCAGATTGATGGTATTAAGACTTAGAATCTTCATACTGTAGTGTAATATATGGATAACTCATTTTCATAGGTCACTAAGCCATACAAAAAAATCCTGTAACAGCACAATCCAAAACGTGATAATACCATCGATTATGAGTGATAATACTATTGTTCAGAGCCTGTAATGCTATAATTCAGAACTCTGAACGATAGCATTATCAAAGAAACTGAAAAGCACAAGCACACAAATATCCTAGGTTGCTAAGCTCCCTACTTCGCTTCCTAGCTGTTCGACATCATGTTTTTTTTAAAGCACACCTCGTGATTGGCTGCTTTCTTTCTGTGGGTGGGCAGAACAATTAAAAAAACATGGTGGCTGCCTCTCGCTCACTGAGAGAAATTCGTCTTCGCTCTTCTGGCCATATCCCCCCCCCCAAAGTTTAAACAGTTATCTGGTTGACCCTGTATTCACTCACCATGAAAAGACCTAATAGATAAGAGCAGAAGTTTGTGGTGTATGGGTGGACATGGAGCGAATGAGTGCTCACTGCTGCTGTCAGCTACCCTACGATTGCTCAGTGTGGTTGCTGGCCACACTCACAGCATGCTTAAAAAAATTTTAGAGCCATGGAAACTTTTAAATAGGATCCGTATGTTACAAAAAATAAAAAATACAGCCAGCCCAGTAGTGCAGAGGGCTGAGGCACTGGCACCTTACCTTGAACCATGCCAGCGATCCGGGTTCGGGAACAGACTCGGGTATTGGGGATCAGCAAGGGGAGGAGAGGATTGAGTATCCAGAGGACTGCTCTCCTCTCCTGGGGTGGGTTAGGAAGATACCTCACTCTGCACTGGCCCCTGGTGGAGACCAGGATCACTACAGATGTGGCACAACAAGGGAAGCCTGGAGAAAAAATCAGAAAATGGCACCGCGATCGACTGGATGAAGGCCACCTGGACCCTTGCCTTCATGGAGCCCCGGACATGCCAACCTAACCTTAGCATCACCGAGGGCCTAGAAGGATGGCTGTAAGTCACTTTCTCCCCGGAGGGAGAGAACCCGTCCGAGGAAGGGTTACTTCGGGTTACCCTGGGCCAGCTCCGATATGAGGCCGAGGGTTGGCGAAGGGGTCCTGGGGGAGGATCATTGGATCCTTGCCAGTGGCCTGAAGGAGAGGCCAATTGAGATGTGGGGAAGATAAACAGATAACACAAAAAAAAATAATGAAAAATAGGTGAGTGTGTATAACTAGAGAGGAAAACCATCTTGAGATTCTGGGGACAAGGGAACCTCTTGACCTTTGCTCGCGAGGTTCTCTTGTCCCCAGAACCATCACGATGGTTTCTTTACTACCTTGTAATACAGCTCACCTATTCATCATTCTATTTATTATAAGTTTTTATTTGACTGTAGTTCTAATGGAGAAAAAAGTGGTCCATGTATTAGAATGAGACTGTGATATCAGTCACAAGGGTAACTCTATCCATACTCCTCATCTTCCTCAGCATTTACACCCTTTGGTGGGTAATACATTAAATCCCCTCAGCACATAAAAATATGGGCTGCTCACACAAACTAGACTTGTACCTTTGAAATATTTGTCCCTCCAATTCCTCCAACCCAAAAAGGTTGCTTGTGAGATCAAATGTTTTTGGTGACCATAATCATCAATCAGGCAAGGAATAACAAAATCCAGTAGCCAGGAGAACAGACACCACTTACAAAAATCATGACTGTATAATAGAAATAGTTTTTTTTGCTATATGACTACTATGTGTTATATGCCTATTACAGAAAATACAGTTTAACACAATAATACACTGTGATATCTAAGGTCAAAAAAACTGCAAAGGCACAAAACTCTCACCCCCTAATGAAGCTCATTAGAGCAAGGGTCCGAGGCAGGTATGTCTGTGCTAGCTTTCAGTTTTTGCTTTTAGTTTGTTTGTTTCAGTATAACCATTTGGTTTGCATTACCATTGTTTTTGTATCTGACTGTACTACTTTTTACATTATCATGTTTCTTCTGTGTCAATTTTTTTGTGTTAGCAACCTGAAAGGTGTCCTTGCAGTTTCTTTGAGACCTTAGGTATCCCAGTCAATCAATGTGTTAACTGTGTTCTGTTATAAGTTTTTTGGGGTAAGCCACTCCCCCCCCATATGCACCCTCACTGTACCACGTGAGGGCAACCTCCATTTTTGTGTTCTGTGTTGTGCACCTAGCCTGAACAATTGGATGAGATGGCCTCTATCACAGGAACTTTGGCCACGGATCATGTTCAAGGCTACTGGTGTTTGGCCTTTACCAGAAAACCTGGTAAAATTCCAGAATTTGGACTGCCTGCATATCGGTAAAAACAATGAATTTCATGGAATTTGGCATTTTATACCAGATCAGTAAATCTACAGAACTTGTATTCTTTTTATAATTGCTTCCTGTACTTTTTTCAGTTTGCTTCATTTAATGCTCTGTATAGTAAGCATTTGTCTGAATATTTATACATATACTAAAAGAAGGACAGTAGAATCCCAATAAATCTAGAAATCAGAGTAACAGTCACTGGTGCAATTCCCAGAATCTCAAGTCTTGAAAATGGAATTTCATTACTTTAAGCATAGTAAACCAGTGGCCTTGATCATGTTGTTCTACTGGCCACTTGACCCACAAATATGAAGAGGATTTTTTTTATAACTTGCTGGTAATATCTACAGTCTACAGATTGGTAAATGCCGAAGGATCAGAACATCACTGATACACTACAAAATGTTGCAATACAACCTATGGAGAACAGCATCTGTGAGACTTACATATAAGATTAAAATAACAGTTGTTTCATACAATAAAAATATCCCTTCATGGGGAAGCCCATCTGACCAGTGGTAGCCCTACCACTCATGATACCACCAATCTGGGTTCAGCAGTGAGGCAGAATCACTGGGGGCTGACCAGGTGATGAGGACTGAGTACCCCAAAAGATGCTCTCCTCTCTTGGGGGGGGGCTGCTGCCCTCCCTGCAATTCTGCCACCTTGGTGACCACAGGTAGCAGTGTAGTTGGGGTGCCAAGTGGGAAGGGGATACTATTTGCCAAGGACCTGTGCTGTGCACGCAATGCATTTTCAGGAGACATAGGACAGAAAATGGAAAGCAGTCCTAGTACTGCCTTCAAGTGGACCTCTGTATATCTGGGTCAGTCCCTGCCACCTCATTCACAGTCAGATGCTGTGCATACTCGTGGATGCATCCCCCCACCCCATTGCCTGGCAGGGGGTAAGCCAAAGCTTCATGGGGGCTGGTGGATGAAGGCAGGTGGGGGCTAGGGAAAGGTGCCTGGGTGCTTCACGGGGAACCAGTGCCAGAGGAGAAGAGAAGATATTAAAAAAAATTATTTAACATTATTAAAAAGAAGATATCCCTTCATTATGTGATGGTTTTGTAAATAGGAGATATCCCTTCATTATGTGATGGTTTTGTAAAGGTTTTAGCTGACAAACAAATCATTAACACAGAATAAAAAATATGGATAACTAATGCCTCAACCCAAAATATAATTTTATATGTAATAAAAGTGGCAACTTACCACAAAACAGAAGCAGTAATGCTGCTGAATAAGGCAGAGCCCTAGCTGGAGCCATTGTTTCGTTACAGAAAGTAGGTCACACAATCTGGTTGAAGAAAAACCTAGTCTTTCTTAGAAAGAGGTCAGACACCAGTTCCTTAATTAATATAGAAGTCTCTCCTTTCACCAATAAGTCTTAACATATAGGAAATGTTTCAACATCCTGTGATTCAGTAGTTTGATTGTCACTCAAATAATGCAAACTCAGTTCAATAGGTTTTATGACTGTATTTCTCCATGATTCAAATAATATATTGTTTGGGAGTATAGACCAGTATTTCAGCTCTTAGGACAGCTCTTGCAATCACCTGGAAATATGGCAATCGATGGTTTTTAAGTGGCAGTCATGGAGATGTTTTGTTAAGCTGTAAGCCGTGGTGAGTTACTAAATAAAAATACAGCAAGGAGCCATATGTTAGGAATTGTGACTGATTGTCCGTTGCATACAGAAATGATGGAACGCCGAAGCCACACTGTAAAACTCAGCTCATTACTGCGATTACCTCCCAGATCAGATGTCTTGTGAAGCTCAACTTTCATAATATATAGGTCACTTGCCCACAGACACATTGCAAATATTGTGCGATTCTCAGAGAAATCCCTTCTCCTGTGTTTATAAGCATATGGAACGGCAGTAAGGATTAATGAAAGATTGGTGTGTGGAATATTTCCCCTTTATTCTTCCACTCTGTTATTCTGAAATGATGATCCCACCTCCGTAACAGAGAGTCAAACAATTTCATTCTGAGAGAAATCCTTGCAGTTAGACTGCTTTCTAACAGCAGCTTCAGTTTATTGTTCAGGTGCTGGGAGTTTCTGGAGAAAACAAATGACACTCCATTATTTTTTGCTAGATCTGCAGCCATTGCTTGTTCTTCACTTTGTTCTAGTCCTTTGGGAGTATTCAGTTGGAAAGCAGTCTTGAATGTTTTTCCAGGTTATGAATGGAGTGAAAACAGTAAAGTTCTCTTCAGATTATCTCTGCTTTGTGCCCACCAAATCCTAAATATCAGTAGCCTCCGTACTATTTTTAAGTGTGTGACATTCTGTTTCCTCATCAGCTGTTATGATTTTCCTCTGCATATTAGTATTCAGGCTTGGTATTTTTCCCCCTTCTTCTAGAATGTGCAAATCAGACAGTCATGCGTGGTAAGAGAGAGACACCACTGTCTGACTGAAAAGCCTGAGCCACAGACTGTGTGAGACAGAACAAAAGAAATCAGCAGAGAGTACACGATCTGGGTTTAGTAATGCCCTGACGTTAATGTGCAGGTCTGGTGAAATCAACTGTGTAGGAAGAAGCAACTGAATGTACCAGCTTCTTTCTAGTGAATAAGAAATGTATTCCTCAATAAGTCTTACACATTAATTTCATCCACTCCAGAGGTTGCAACATAATTTTTTTTGCCAGTTGGTACACAGAATTGAATTCCTTTTATAACTGTGGGTTCATTAACTGGACACTGGGTGTCCCTGTTCAGCCTCATTTGTCCCTTTACAACTGACATGAGTAATTTAAGCAGTGAAGCATAATAGGGTGCGTGTTATTGTGATATATTGTCACTCCTTAGGATGTGAGGCATTAGGCAATCTATACACCAGAGAAGTGCCTTAGTCCCACAAATACACATACCCTGGAGTACTTATTGTGATTATAAAATGACTCTTCTACTTTTTATCAAAAAAAAAAAATAACAGAGTAGTGAGGTTCTGAACATTAACTCTTTCAGACCTGTGCTGCTGTGCTGGAATAACACACAGTCACATGATCACATTGGAGCAATCACAGGTCTTGGTTTTTCTTACCCATTTTAGAATTATCCCTTGTGCAACACAAACAACAACAAAATTCAACAAACAAACAAAATTGTAACTATGAGGCTGACCCAGTGAAGGGGAAGCAGTGCAGTTGGCTATTACCTGGGAGGCAAGGGCTCACATGCAGGCCCTAGAATACAACTCTTGTGTTGGGCAGAACCAAGCATGTACCAAGGAAGTGAGGCCATTGTCTGCTAGGGTGGCAGAGCATGAGCTGCCAGCCAGCTGACCAAAGAGTGGTATTCTGTTGGTATCAGTTGTGAAGGCTGATCCCCTGCCCATCAAAGTGATCCTTATTGCAGTGGTTGAGGTAGAGGTAATAAGAGGAAAAAACTAGGGTGTGGTCAAAAATAATAAAAAAAGGAAAAAAGGAGGTTTTAAAACATGTATATATATATATATATATATATGTATATATATATATATATATATATATACATATACATTTACTGGCATGGTAATGCCAGTGTAGCTAGGGTGAAAGGTAACTTCTATGTTAAACCTGAATTTTTGAACATTAATAACTCTGGAACCAAACCGGCCCGGTGGCACTGAGGGTTGAGGCGCTGGACCCCACACCTCACACCATGCCGGTGACCCTGGTTTGGGTTTCACAGGGGAGTGAAGGAATTAAGCATCTGTGGGACTGCTCTCCCTTCCCTGGAGAGGGATCAGGACTCGCACCACTCTCTAGTGGCTCCTGGGAGAGCTCATGAGCAAGACAGGGATGTGGTGCCACAAATGCAAGGGGGGGGGCATTGGTGGATATCGTCACATAGTGCCATGACATTATGGCACGACCACGCTCCTGGGGGACAACACAAGAAGATCCCAGGGGGACTGAGGAGGTGATGAGGGCCTCTGAGACCAGGCTGCACATCCCCAATGCTGGAATGCCACTCCAGTGGTCCCCAGATGCCACCTGCAGGAATGGATCCTCTATTTTCAGAAAGACGCCACCAAGGTAGGAGTGATGTGCCTTCCCCTGGGGGGGGTGATCCGGAGAACTGGGAAATCCCTGTAGGGGAGACCACTGGGAGGGGTCTTGGCAGGGAATAGCAGGGATGAGTCAAGAAGGCACCTCTGAGAGATGCCTCAGACTCATGTGTTTTGACATTTCTTTGTCCACCTGGATCTCAGAAAGGGCTTTAGGTTGTGGTTTGAAATTTTCAGGATAGAAAGCCTTTTCCTCACAGATGTGCTTTTTTAATGTTTGGTGAAAAAATATTAATTAGTTCAAAAGTTATTAAACTTTAAAGTTTCCCATTATAGCCTTTAAAAGACTATAAAGGAGAAAGAAAAACAAAAGCTTTCTTTACTTCTTAAACCGAGTAAGGCTTATTTTAAACTGTTGGCAGCAGCTGACACCTCTCGGTCACACTACATTAAAGCAATAAAAGTGAAAGTCCTTGTACCCTGAAATAAGTGAAAACGGCAGGATCAGCCAGATAACACTTTCAAATTACATTTAACTGAAAAATTATGGCAGGATCAACCAGATAACTATTACCTACAACTTAAATCCATACCAATTATGGCATGATCAACCAGATCATCTACTTAACATAGAAACATAGAAACATAGACTTTGACGGCAGATAAGGACCGCTAGGCCCATCTAGTCTGCCCATTTCCCTACCTACAGGATAGGCTGCAGATCCTAGTTAACCAACAGCCTTTATCTTCCTGCCCCCCACAAGAATTGCCTTATGTCTGTCCCATGCATTGTTGAATTCTCCCACAGTTTTAGACCCCACAACTTCCTCAGGAAGGCTGTTCCATGCATCCACTACCCTCTCTGTGAAATAATACTTCCTCACATTGCCCCTGAACCGCCCTCCTTCTATCTTTAAATTGTGTCCCCTTGTTCTTGCAAAGTCTCTTTTTCTGAAAGATGCTACCCTCTTGGACTTTGTTGATTCCCTTGAGGTACTTGAAAGTTTCTATCATGTCCCCTCTCCTTCTTTCCTCAAGGGTATACATATTAAGCTCCTTTAGTCTCTCCTCATACGGCTTCTCTTGCAGACCCTGCACCATTTTAGTTGCCCTCCTCTGGACTGCCTCTATCCTGTCTATGTCCTTGCTGGAGATGGGGTCTCCAGAACTGGACACAGTATTCCAGATGGGGTCTCACCAACTGTCTGTCACGGAGGGATAACAACTTCCTGTTTTCTGCTGCTGATGCCTCTCCCTATACATCCCAGTATACCCCGGCCCTCCCTACTGCCTTCTCACATTGCTTGCTAACCTTAAGGTCATCTAATATGATTACCCCAGGTCCCTTTCCTGTTTTGTTGTTGTTACTACCTCCCCACATTGTGTATTCTTCCCTGGGTTCTTGTTTCCCAGGTGCATTATTCTGCACTTTTGCATTAAATCCTAGCTGCCATACGTCTGACCATTCCTCCAACCTTGCCAAGTCCCTTTTCATTCTTTCCACACCTCCTTGTGTATCAACCCTGTTGCAGATCTTTGCGTCATCTGCAAAAGGCATACTTTTCCTTCAGTCCCTCTGCAATGTCACTGATAGAAGACATTAAAAGGACTGGACCCAATCTGAACCCTCAGGTACCCACTAGTAACCGCCCTTTCTTCAAGTGGACTCCATTTACAATTACCTTCTGTGTCCTGTTGTCCAGCCAATGTTTTACCCAGGCTACCACCCTGGGACCCACTCCCAGGCTGGTTAATTTGACTATCAATCTTTTGTGTGGGACTGTGTCAAATGCCTTGCTAAAGTCTAGGTAGGCCATGTCCACAGCCCATCCCTGGTCTACTACTTTGGTCACCCAGTCAAAGAAATCTATTAGATTCGTCTGACATGACCTTCCCGCTGTGAACCCATGCTGCCATGGATCCTGTGCTCCACTGACCTCTAGGTACTCAACTATTCTTTCCTTCAGAAGTGACTCCATCACTTTCCCTACCACAGAGGTCAGACTGACAGGTCTGTAGTTTCCTGCCTCTGTCTTGGTCCCACTTTTGTGAAGGGAATCACATCTGCCTTCCTCCAGTCCTCGGGTACCATACCATCCTCCCATGATTTATTAAAAGAGTAGCCAGTGGTTTCACTAGTTCCTTCCTTAATTCTTTTAGAATTCTGGGTGAATTCCATCAGGACCCATTGCTTTGTCCACCTTCAGTTTTAGGAGTTCTTGCAGAACCCTTTCTTCTGTGAAAGGACTGGGATCGACCCCCTATCAAAAGTGCTTCTGTTAATTGGATTAGGCACTTCCCTCCTCTTTTGTGAATACTGAGCAGAAATATTCGTTCAGTATTCCTGCTTTTCACTGTCCCCTCTGCCCACCCACCGTTCATTCTATTCAGCCTCACTATCCCTCCTTTGTCTTTTCACGCCGCTGATGTACCTATAAAAGGTTTTATCCCCCTTCTTAACTGAGTTGGCTATCTTTTCCTCAGTTTGGGCCTTTGCTATTCTGACTTCCCTCCTGCTTCTTTCTGCCTTAACTGGTACAGCTCTCTGTCCTGCTCCTTCTGTGTTTCCTTATACTTCCGGAATGCTATCTTTTCTTCCTGACTTTCACAGCCACTCTCTTGAGAACCATAGTGGCTTTTTCTTTCATTTGATTTGTTTATTTGCTTCACACAAAGGCTTGTTGCGTCTGTGATGGCAGTTTTGATAATTCCCCATTGTTGCTCCACACCTCCTTCTAGCCTATTTGCTAGTGCTTTCTGAGGCACTCTCCATCTTGCCAAAGTCAGCCTCCTAAAGTCCAGTACCCTCACTTTTGTATGGCTTGACTCTGTATCTGAGTTAACGTGAACCACACTGTTTGATGGTCACTTGTCCCAGATGGCAACCTACTTCTAGATATGAGATCCTCTCACTGCCCCGTTTAGTCACGAGGTCTAAGATTACTCCCCATGAGTGGGTTCGAAACTAGCTGTCTAATGCCTGCCACCTGTAGGGCATCAAGAATGGCCCTGCTCTTGGATGTGGCTGCAGCAAATGTGCTCCAGTTAACATCTGGCATATTCAGGTCTCCCATCAACAGTATCTCCCCTTTCTCTGCCATTCTAAGAATGCCTTCCACCATATCCTTGTCCATTCCTTCTCCCTGACATGGGGGTCTGTACACAACCCCTGTGCAGATTGTGGCGCCCTTTCCAGTCTCCAAGGTGACCCACAGTGCCTCCTCTTCTCCCTGTTTACTCTTTTGTTCAGTTGCTTTTATCCCTTCTTACATGAGAGCTACTCCTCCCCTCTTCTCCCCTGCCTGTCTCTCCTGTAGGTTATGTACCCTGGTATGTTAACATCCCAGTCATGGTTCTCTGTGTACCATGTTTCTGTGACTGCTACATATCCAGGCATCCCTCTTCCATTAAGGCCACCAGCTCAGGGAGCTTGTTGCCCAGACTATGGGCATTGGTACTCATTACCCTCCATTTCCTGATGGCCTTACCCCTTTTGCCCCATCCCTGTCCTTCTTGCCTTTGTCACTTTCTCCATTTACCCCAGCCCTTCTCCCTATCGACACCTCCATGTTGGTATGCCATACACTACTACCGTGATTGTTTGGGGCTAGGATTGTCCTGCTCCTTTCCAGTGCCTCCCCTTGGCTAGGTTTAAAAGCTTGCCAATGAAGCATTTAAACCTATCACCTAGGATCCTGGTTCCCTCCTGGACAGATGCAGCCCATCATGCCAGTATAGGTTTGCATCACTCCAGGTGGACCCCCAGTCCCCAGTGAAGCCAAATCCCTGAGCTCCACACCAGTTTTCAACCACTGATTGAATCCCATGGATGGAACACCCTAGCCTCTCCTATGCCATAGATGGGTAGCACCTCCGAGAAGGTTACCGTCGTGCTACTTGACTAAGGCCCTCCCCAATTCCACAAACTCTTCCTGCACTTCTCTAATCCCTTTCTTAGCCAGGTCATTTGTCCCTAGGTGGACAATGAAATCCAGCTCCCTCCCCTGTGCAGCTGCTCCGGCAATCCTGAGGATTCGCTCCCTGTCCCTCCAAGCCATGGTGCCAGGCAGGCACCTTACCTCCCTCTCCCCTTCCTAGTCCAGTTCTATCTTCCTAACAATGGAGTCCCCCACCAGGAGTTGTTTCCTTCCCCTGCAGGGTCCCCTGCCACCCTCCTGTGGGTCTCCATTGTGGAGGTTCCAGTATCCTCCTTGGTCTCCACTGTAGGTGCCTCCATAGAGGAACCACACTTTGCCAGAATGGCATAGGAATTGTGGAGAGGTACAACTGGAGGGATGTGCCTCCGTTCCACCACCCTCACCCTCCCTGAGCCCACTGTGGTCCAACCGCTCCTCTTTCTTGGCAACCTCTGAGGCAACGGCAGTGGCACTAGTGGTCCCTGGATGGAAGAGGAGGTCCCACAAATCCTGGCCAACTCAGCCTGGAGATAAGCAACCTCCTCCCTCAGCCCACAGAAGTGCCTGCAGATGGGACAACACCGCATCCTCCAGAATATCTCCCGGAAGACTGCTGCTCCACAGCCACTGCACTGCACCACTCCAATCATGTCTTATTTCTGACCCTTTAACTGTTTGTAATCCTTACTCTTTCGTCTGTTTTTTTCTCTCTCTCTCCTTACTTTCTGCCTGTGTGCCCTTTAAGCTCCTGATTGTCCTGTTCTGAGACAAGAATATCCTATGTTTCTCAGTAGACCACTTGCTTGTTCAGAGGCAGACCTCCAGCAGCTAGAGGGGGCCGGAGAGCTACTCTTGCCCTTCTAGGATGGTGGGTCCTTGGTGGGTCTGTGATCACTCACTTCCTGCCCCTAAACAGGAAGTTCCTGTTGTCAGTCAAATCCTGTGCCTATAAAAATAGAACTAGCTTTGGGTGGGGGCAATATAGTCCCAGCAGAGAAGTTCAGTCACACAGCAGTCCTTTCTCTTGGTGTCTTCTGCCAAGCTATTAGCAGAATCTTTCTAAGGCAGTCTTTAAATGTAGCTTCCTTCTAGCTAAGCCACTCCCCCTACTTATCAGATCTTTCTACAAGTAATTTAAACCTCACAGCAGTTAAGTCCTTTCAGTCACCTGAGATTTACACCTAGATGACTTTTCAGTTACCCATTTAGTTCAGTTAACCCAAACACACACTTTTTTTTTTTTGTTTTGTATGTTAGTTTTTTTACCCTAAATTAAAGGTCCAAATACAAAAGTTCTTCTACTTTAGTCCCAGCAGAGAAGTTCAGTCACACAGCAGTCCTTTCTCTTGGTGTCTTCTGCCAAGCTACTGATGATCCACTTGTTTCTGCAACACAGGGACTACTTTTTGTGCCCCCCCCAGTATTTGTGGCCATTTTATAAGATAGGTAACCCACTCTAGGGTGTGCAGTCACACTCTAATATACGCACACCTTGGGTGGTTGAATGCACTCGGCCTGCGGTCTGATACATCACAACACACACCAAGGTGTGAGTATATCAGAGCGCAACCACTCACCCTAGAGTGGGTTATCTATTATATATACACACACATGGTAGTGCCCTTATATGAGGGTTCAACAGTCACTTCTATGTTAAACCCTAAATTTTGCACTTTAATAACTTTGCAACTGTTTGACCGATTAACATGAAATGTTGCATGCACCCTCAGGGGCCAAATATATCTTGATGTGTTAAGTTTCATTCTGATCAGATGTGCGAGTATGGAGATGCAGCATGTCAAATAATGTGAAAATTACCATTTTTGTGTAAATTCTTGCCACATCTTTTCTCAGAAGTGGCTTGGGGAGTTTGGTCTGAAATGTTTAGGGTATATGGTGTTTGGGTCACAGAAGTGCCTTTATGAAGGTTTGTGAGAAAAAATATTAATCTGTTTAAAAGTTATTAAAGTTTCCCTTTATCTCCTATGGGAAAAATTAGATGTGCCATGCGAAAGTACTATTTTGTTGCTGCGAAAGTGTTTTTTACTTTCGCAAATGCGGAATGTAGTGTCAAGATTCCGCAATCTTGTTTTTGGTTAGAAACACAGAAAAACTTAAAAAATCTTTAAAAATATTGCAAGTCGGTAAATACCAACACTTGTGTTTACCTAATATGAGCCCAAGGTACCAGATTCTGTGGTTACTTTGCCCAAGAAATAGCTAGAAATATGTTTATTTTAACACTTTTTTACTTTTGCAAATTGCAGTACTATGTGCCACAATTTGCAAAAGTACTTTTGAGAAACTACTGAGTTTTGCTGCAAATTATGGCACTGTTCATGAAACACCAAGGCGGAATATTCAAAGGGTTGCATGGTGCAGCAGTGTTGCATGTCATGGCAACCACTGTGCCACAGTGCGATATTGAAAAGGAAAGTGCGTCACAGAAATCCCAATGCACCAGAGCGCATCAGTAATGTATGCAGGCACAGGTTAGGCGTTCCATGCATAACCAGCACAGCCCGATATTCAGCCTGGGATGTGCAGAGCCATGCATGTGCAACCCCTACTTGCACCTGCACAAAGTTAAGCCAAAAAAAAAAGGAACAACTGATGGCCACCCACAGGTGAACTGCCCCATTGCAGGGTGCAACACGGCAGCTGCCATCTGTGGGTGGCCACCCGAGTTCTGGCTGCACCTGGAGGCACCCCCCATGCCCAATTACGGGCATATGTTGAAAAATAATGTCCCCGTCCAATATCCCTGGTGGTCCAGTGGACCGAATGCTGCCCAATCGTGGGCATCCATTTAACAGAAATCATCCTATTACCCTGGTGGTCTAGGGTACCCCCCTCCGCATGCGCCCACTGAGTCGCACCGCCCCGCTCACCCCCCGGTCAGCCGGTGGGTGGCAGCACCCACCCGCCTGTCACCCTGCCGTCCGCCGATGACTATTTCAGATGCACGCCCATTGGTTCACAGCGTGAGCCAATGGGCATACAACCCATACCGTACTACACATTCCAGATATGTGAATGAAGGCCAGCCAGATGCTGGGCTGGATTGGGAGAGGGATTTCTAGCAGGAGAAGGGAGATGGTGTATGGTGTTGCCACTGTATCACTCACTAGTGAGACCCCACTTGGAGTACTGTGTCTAGTTCTGAAGGCCACACCTCTGCAGAGAAATTGACAAGAGTGGAGAGTGGTCCAAAGGAGGGCTACCAAAATGGTGCAGGGGTTGCATGAGAAATCATAAGAGGACAGAATGCAAGAGCCCAACATGTGCTCTCTAGAAGACAGGAGAGTGAGAGGGGACATTACTGCGACCTATAAGTACTTCATAAGGTGAATAAAATGCAGGAGGGGAGTCTTTCAGAGGAGGAGCACCAGAACACAAGGGCATGCTATGACTTTTTGGGGGGTGTTATGCCTGGGTCCCACACCCTTTACACCCTCATGCTCATGCTAATGATAGATAATGTCATCATTACTGTGATATTGCTGTATTGCACTAACATGTAATAGGTACCCGCCATACAAGTGTGAATACTAGGAATTATGCTTGCTATTGTTTACACTATATCATATACACTCATTTTACAGTGTTATTTACTTATTTTCTGTTATATGCAATATCATATATATTCAAGAAAATGCAAATTTCACATACCCCAATAATGCAAAGCATCATGGGAAGCACATGCAAATGATAATGAATTAATTTGGACTGGCTCAACTTTAAGCAGAACTATATGGTGCCAGAAGGCCTCACAATACAATCAGCAAAGGCTGAGAACAGCAGACACAGACACGTGTTTTGTCCTAATTTGGACTCATCAGTGTACCTATCTATATCTCAGTCCAACAAGAGATAGTCAGCCACCCTATAGGGGATCTTATTGGTATGGGTCATGGGCAGCCCAAAGTAGAGAGAGAAGAGAATAGCAAAAGTACCCCATAGCAAATGCACTGTGGCAAGGGTTATCCCAGAGGATATTGGCCATACAGCCACATTTTAAAGAAAACACAAATTGCACATACCCCAATAATGCAAAGCATCATGGGAAGCATATGCAAATGAAAATGAATTAATTTGGACTGGCTCAACTTTAAGCAGAATTTTATGGTGCCAGAAAAATTAGTACCATATATATTCATTTTGCTTATAGTTTCATTATACCTACTTTACTTATGTTTTACTGTTATACATTTACTTATAGTATGCATGCATTCAGTGATATTCTGTTGTAATCATGTATACATATTGTATGTGCCTTATACATTCTGTTATGATCATATTCTTTTACCAAAGTATCATTCCACATGTATTTCTGTATACTCTATATTTCCTTTGTCCTTAGTTTATAGCAGACAACATCTTTTCTTTGTTCTATGTTTCTTATTAACTCTACATTTTTCCTGTTTAAGATTATACCCAAGGGAGCCTCCTTAATTACACTTTTTGGCCATTAGGGCCTGTTTACTGTAACTAGAATGTATTTGTTATCAGTAGTACTGTATATAATTGCTTGCACAGCCAGCCTCCTTGGAGAGAAAGAGAGAGCGAGAGAGACTACGCCCGAGGGCTGGGGGGAACCTGGCTCCCTTGTGACTGCTTTGCTTCACTTGTAATGGCATGAGTATTTGTAATAAACTGTTTTACTGCAGTCTACTTGTTTGTTAAGTTCTTTGTCCGGCATCACCATCCAAGAACCTGAGGTGTGATCTTATCACACATAACAGGTTAGGGACTTTAAGAGGGATGTGAGAAATACTTCTTCACAGAAAGGGTGGTGGACACCTGGAACAGCCTTCCAGCAGAGGTGGTGGGGCCAAAACATAGAAAGTGACAGCAGAAGATGACTGCATGGTCTCTCTAGTCTGCCCATAAGCCTAGCCCTCCTCCCTTAACTGCTATTCAGTGTTATAATATCTTTGTGCCTATCCCATGCCTTCTTGAACAATATAACTGACTTAGTCTCCATAACCTCTGGTGAAAGGCCATTCCAAGTATCCACCACCCTCCTGGTAAAGAAGAACTTTCTTGTGTTACTCTTGAACTTGCCTCCTTCCAGCTTCATGCCATGCCCCCTTGTGCTTGCATGATTCTTGATCTGAAATAGGTCCTGAACCTGGACTTTGTTTATTCCCTTCAAGTACTTGAAGGTTTCAATCATGTCCCTCACCCTTTCTCTGCATTGTTCCAGAGAGTATATGTTTAGGTCATGCAGACATTCCTCATATGTCTTGTGGAGTCCAAGTATCATTTTTGTAGCTTTCCTTTGCACTGTCTCTAGTCTATGTCCTTTCTGAGGTGAGATCTCCAGAACTGCACACTGTACTCCAGGTGAGGCCTTACCATTGATCTGTACAGTGGCATAATCCCCTTCCTCTTTCTACTTGTAATTCCTCTTCCTATGCAGCCTAACATACTGTTCACCTTTAACACTGCTTTTTCACACTGCTTGGATGTTTTCAGGTCATCTGTTATAATCACCTCCAGATCCCTTTCCTGCTTTGTGGCTTCCAGTTTCACTCCACACAGAAGGTACTCCTCACAAGAATTTTTCCTCCCTAGGTGCATGACCTTGCACTTTTTGTTGCTGAAATTTAATTGTCAAGTGTTTGTCCACCTTTTTAGTCTTTGAAAATCAGCCCTAATCCTTTCCACTCCCCCGGGAGTGTCTACCCTATTACATATCTTTGTGTCGTCTGTGAATAGACACACACCTTGGCTTCTAGGCCCACAGGTATGTCACTGATAAAAATATTGAAGAGGGTAGGCCCCAGTACCATTCCCTGTGGCACACCTCTAGTAACCTCTCTCTCCTCTGATAGTTGGCCATTAACCAGTACCCTCTGAGTTCTTCCACTACGTCAGCTCCGTACCCAGTTTCCACTTTATGCTCAACTCCTGTACTGGCAAGTTTGTTCAATAGTCTTCTATGTGGGACCGAGTCAAAGGCTTTGCTGAAGTCTAGGTATATTACATCCACAGCGCTGCCCTGATCTACTTTCTTTGTTACCCAATTGAATAAATCTGTTAGGTTTGTCATGCATGATCTTCCTATGGTGAAGCCATGCTGTCTTGGGTCCATTATATCATTTTCTTTGAGAAAGAATATAATTCCTTCCTTAATTAGGGTTTCCATCGTTTTGCCAACAATTGAGTTTAGGCTTACTGGGTGGTAATTGCCAGCACTTTCCCTACTGCCATTTTTAAGAAGAGGGACAACTGTGGCCTTCCTCCAGTCTGCAGGAACTTCCCCGACCTCTAGCTGCTGGAGGTTGAACAGTTCAGTCAGCAGTGCCGCCAGGTCTTCCCTAAGTTCCTTCAGTATCCTGGGGTGTATTTCATCAGAACACTATCCCTTGTGAAAGTTGTCGAATTCATATTGCTGCTGTCTCACTTTTTTCTGTTAAGGTGGGACCACAACCTTCTTCTTCCTTAGTAAATACTGAGCAAAACTATCTGTTAAGGATTTCCACTTTGTCCTTGTCATCCTCTGTGCATTCCTCATCTTCCTCTTTAAGTTTGACTATACCTCCATTGGTTTTCCTTTTGTCCATGATATATCTAAAGACGGTCTTGTCTCTCCTTTTTGACCTCTGAGGCAATCCTTTCTTCTGTTTGCACCTTAGCTGCCCTGATTTGCTTTCCTGCTTCATTCAGTTTTTCCTTGTATGTGTCTTTGTCTTTTTCACATCCTGTTTGCTTGTATCTTTTGAAGGTCATCCGTTTCTCCCTGACCTTGGCACCCACTTCCTTGGAGATCCACAGGGGGTTCTCTTCTCTTCTCTTCTCTTCTTGGCTTTACTCACAGATTTTATACATTTTTTTGATGCTCCTATGATAACTTCCTTTAGAGATGCCCAATACTTATCTACTCCCTCTGTCCGTGTTAATTTAGTCAGTTAAGTCTGAGCTTTTCCATCATTTTATCAAAATCTGCGAGTCTGAAGTCCAAGATTTTAGTTTTAATGTGCTTGATTTTTTTTTCCATTTTAACCTGGAACCACACCATCTGGTGGTCACTAGATACTAGGTTGCTCTCGACTTCTACCCTTGATATGATGTCACTTTTGGTGAGTAACAGGTCAAGGATGGCTTCCCCCTTGTGGGTTCATTGACAAGCTGTTTTATGCCCGATAAGTGCAGAGTGTCAAGGAAGTCTTTGCTTCTTGTTATAGCAGCAGAATGGTTTTCCTGATTTATAGCTGATAAATTAAAATTGCCCACCAATACTGCATCCCCCTTAATATTCATATTGTAAATGGATTCTAGTATCTCCTCGTCCCCCTGCAAGCTGATTGCTGGGGATCTGTACAATACTCTTACTCTAGTAACTGCATCTGTTCCGGCTTTGAGAGTAACCCAAAGAGCCTCAGCTTCAGTGTGAGTGTCCTGGGCCATGGTAGCTTTTATTCCCTCCCTAACATACATTTCTACCCACCCCCTTTTCTTCCAGGTCTAACCCTTTGAAAAAGGCAACATCCCAGAATAGTTACCTTCCAGTCGTGGTTGTCCTTAAACCATGTCTCCATGATGGCAACCTACTCTGGATCAGCCTGCACAACAATAGCTGTAAGGTCAGCCATTTTAAAGAGGCAAAGACAGTGGGGAGCTTCAAGCATGCATGGGATAGGCACATGGGTATAAAAGGTAGAAGACAGGGAGGAGGGAGGAACACCTATGATCAATTAGGGTCCAGGGTATAGTAATAAGCAGGGAAAATGGGGCAGACTAGATGAGCCTGCCAGTCCTTTGCTAGTGACACACTATATGTTTCTATGTACAGCTGTAGCAAAAGACATGTTCAGATATTTCCCGAAATTTCTGTGATATCTCTGGAGAAATTCCCTATCTGCCTGCTATAGTACAGTATAGCCACGGAAATATCTGACCATTTCTTTTGCTGCGACTGTAGTACCACCCACTGACAGCTGACTACTTGTGGATAAGGAAAAATACAGCTGGTGAACATAGAAACAGATGGTCCATCAAGTCCATCTATTGGCCCATCAAGTCTGCTCCCACTCTACCTACAGTATGATGAAAATGTCCTAATGGTCATTTATTTCCCCCTCCACCATATCATCCATCCCTGCTATCCTTACCAGCCGTATATCTCTTTTCCACCCTCACTTGAATCCCTCCACTGGTTTGGCACAGATCACCCTTTCCAACAGTCTGCTCCACTTACCCACCACCCTCTCTACAAATACTTTCTGTCTTCCTTCCTTCCTGAATCCCTCTCCCATCAGCTTCTTTCAATTCCCCCTTGTGCCTGCATTTCTGCTTATTAACAATTGCTTTACCTTGTTTCTGTTGAACATTGCACTGCAGTCCACTTTATTAATATTCCTTAGGTGCTTAAAGATCTCTCATGTCCCCCCTTTCCTCCTGGCCTTCAGTGTCCAGCTTGCTTAACCCATAAAGAAACTTAAAAGTTTCAGTCATGTCCCCCTCTCCCTCCTGGTTGCCAGTGTATACATGCTGAGGTCCTTAAGCCTTTCCATGTAGTACTTCTCTTCTGTTCCTAAGACATTTGTTTTTCTTCTTCTGCACAGTCTAAACCCTATCCCTCTCCTTTTGAACTCCAGAACTACATACAGCACTCCTAATGTGGTGCCACCAAGGATCTGTACAGGTTAAATGTTGTCTGTATACAGCCATGCTAACTTGACTGTGTGGAAGACCAGACTTTGCTGACAGAGTGGAGTAAAAGCACCTTGCTTTTCCTTAAAGGTATAGTAATATTTATTTGTACTTCTCTTCCTTTTGAAAGTAGCAGGGTAAGTGGGGAGAAGATAATAGATTTGTAAGCAGTGCTTGTGGCACTTTGAAATCTGGTAGGCAGTGTTTGAGGTACCTTGAAACATGGGTTTTGAATTGTAACAGGTGGTGTGGGGGAAACTAGCTCAGGAGCTTAAGCTTGGGGTGAGTAGATTCAGGAAGCCCTGTGAATTAGGTGTATAATTGGGGGTGGAGCTGACAGAGGCTTAGTGCCCTCATACAAGAGCATTATACAAGCACTTCCACTCTGATGTGTCCATCACATTCATGTCACAGTGAGTAAGTGGAATAGCGAAGGTGTGGAACAGTTGACTGACATCATAGGCATTGACAGATGTCAGCAGAAAGAAATGAAGAAGCGGAGGACTCTGCCAGTCAACTAAGGTAAGGAACCTGTTCACTACTGTATAATAGTCACTGCTGGGAAGGGTTGACGATCAAAGGTAGGCCAAAACTGGGAATAGATGCAACACGCTATCTAGGATAGGATCATAAAGAGATTTAAAAGATTGAAAGGATTTAAAAGGGTTTTAAAAGACAAACAGGCAGAGTAGAAGGAAAGTATGATTGGAGTTCTGCAGTGCAGTGGCTGTGGGGTGGCAGTTTTCAGGGAGACCTTTTGGAGACTGCAGTGCTGCCACATCTGCGTGTACCTCTCTGGGCTGAGAAGGGAGATTGTTAGTCTCCTGACTGAGTTGGTTAGGATTCGGGGAACCTCCTCTCCTACTCAGGGTCAGGGACCACCAAGTCTGTCACTGCTTACTCAAAGAATAGCTAGAAGGATGAGTGACTGGACTACTGTGAGCTCGTGGAGGGTGAGGGTTGTGGGACAGAGGCACATCCACCATCTGGTAACACTATGCAACTCCTGTGCTGCTCTTGTGGGGCAGAACTGTCCCATGGAGGCACTGAGGTAGTAACCAGGGAGGATGTGGGGATTCTTCATAATGGAGACCCCAATGAGGGTGGCAGAGGACCCTGGAGGAGAAATAAGCAACTCCTGATGGGTGGCTCTGTCATGAGATGGATAGATTTGGGGACAGGAAGGGATGGGGAGAAGAAGGTTATGTGGAGAGAATTTGGAGTGTAATAGGGAGAAGGCAAATTCAGTGTCAGGGATGTAGAGGATGGCTGACCAGTTTGTTGCAGTGAGGTCGCTCAGGAGAGTATTAATATCCAGTGACTGGAGACACCTGGACCAAATATGTTAGGGGATGAGGAGGAACACCAGATTTTGTGCAGTGGGAGTGGGAGGAGAATACCCAGTCCAAGAGGGTGTGGATGGAGAAATGGGGATTGAGCTGGGTGTGTTTAGAGATAATCTGGGAGAGATTTAGGGACTTGGTCCTATGGATAGTCAGTTTGGAAGATGGTGAAAGGAGGATGAGTTCATCTATGGAGGAATGGGAGGTGATATTGGAGAGAGTCAATTAGTGAGGCAGGCAAGATTTTCAGTGAAGCACAAAAAACTCCAGTGAAGATGGGACAGATGGAGGGGGAATGAAGGTCGGACAAGGAGGATTTTGTGGGAGGAAGGTATGGCCTCCTTGATGGTCAGGCCATAGGAGATGTGGTGGACATAGATTGCAACACCTTTGCCCTAATTTCTTTCCCTTGTTCTGCCTGAAGAGATTAAAGTCAAGAAGGGTCATGATGGAGTATGGAGTCCTTGAGGACAGCCTGAATTCAGAAATGCAGAAGATGTCAGGAGAGTGCTGTTGAACCCAGACAAAGAGGAGGTTGAGCTTAGGGACGAGGCTCCTAGCGCTGAGATGAAAAATGCCAAGGCACTTGGCAGCAGAAGAAGTGGAGGGGAAGGGACTGACCAGGGTTTGACTCCTCATTGCCAGGCAGGGAGATGAGCAGGAAAATAAGAAGGTTGGAGTGGGACTTCCTTCCCTTGGAGTGCGAAGGAGAGTAGGAGGAGGAGAGGGGACAGTGAAAGGAGAGGAGATCATGGTGTAGAAACTCCATATTGAGGGAAGGAGAGGGGAGGAGCCCAGGCTGAATGGCAGGAAGGAGGGCAGAGGGGTAGGGAGGGGATTGAATGTGAAGAGAGGAGAGGAGAGTAGATAACTTGGAAGGGGGAAGGAGGTGGAGGGGGAGGGAGCAGAAGGGAAAACTGGAGAAGGCAGAGGACAACAAGGAACATGTTAGTCAAGTGTAGTATACAGTAACACAGCACAGCAATAGTGCAACAATGTGTAAAAACTAACTGTGTCAGAGGCTGGTTAAGGTTGCAGAACAGTGTAGCCAACCTAGACAGTTAACTGCGGTAAAGAACAATGCAATGAGGCAAGAATGGATGGACCACAGGAAACTGGAAGAGTATAAGTATGTATGAGTTAAACTAACAAAACCATCAACAAATTTGGCACCATCAGAACCAGGTTACAATAAGTTGAAAACAGCACAGTATATGAATAAAATAGGTCGAGAAGGCAAATGACTGGTATACCCTGATATGGTGTTTCTAGCAGTCACACAGATGGGGGAACTTTATATAACTAGACAGCAGGTTAAAACAAAAAATGAAAAAGGATGACTAACTAGAGAGCTAGCACTATCACAAATAAGTTACAATTAGCTGAAAACAGCACTGTATACAATTAAAACAGGACAAGAGTGCAAATAACTGGTATACCCTGATAGGGTGTTTCTAGGAGTCACACAGTTAGCTGGCAAACAAAGTATGACCAGCAGACATTATGGACTGTAACCACTGTTGACTTGAGCAAGAATAGGCACTACATAGAAACATAAAATTTGACAGCAGATAAGGACAGCTTGGCCCACCCAGTCTGCCCATTTCCCTACCTGATGGATAAGCTGCAGATTCTAGTTAATCAACAGCTTACTTCCTCCTGCCCCCCACTAGAATTGCCTTATGCCTGTCCCGTGCATTCTTGAATTCTCCCACTGTTCCTGACTCCACAACCTCCTCAGGAAGGCTGTTCCATGCATCCACAACTCTGAAAAAATACTTTCTAGCATTACCTCTGAGCCGTCCCTCTTCTATCTTCAAATTGTGCCCCCTTGTTCTTGCACATCTCTTCTTCTGAAAGATACTACCCTCTTGTACCTTGTTAATTCCCTTGAGATACTTGAAAGTTTCTATCATGCCCCCACCTTTCCTCAAGGATATACATATTAAGCTGCTTTAGACTCTCCTCATATGTCTTCTGGTGCAGACCTTGCACCATTTTGGTTGCCCACCTCTGAACAGCCTCCACTCTGTCTATGTTTTTGGGAGATGGGGTCTCCAGAATTGCACGCAGTACTCCAGATGGGGTCTCACTAACTGTCTGTAGAGAGGGATAACAACTTCCTGTTTTCTACTGTTGATGCCTCTTCCTATGCATCCCAGTATCCCTCCAGCCCTCCTTACTGCCTTCTCACATTGCTTGCCCACCTTTGGGTCATCTGATATAATTACTCCTAGGTCTCTTTCGATTTTTGTTGTTGTTATTAACTCACCCCCATTGTGTACTCTTCCCCTGGGTTTTTGTTTCCCAGATGCACTACCTTGCACTTCTTTGCATTGAATCTGAGCTGCCACGTATTTGACCATTCCTCCAACCTTGCCAAGTCCCTTTTCATTCTTTCCACCTCACCTTGTGTATCAACCCTGTTGCAGATCTTTGTGTCATCTGCAAAAAGGCATACTTATCCTTCCAGGTGCTCTCCAATGTCACTTATAAAGATATTAAAGAGGACCGGTTCCAGTACCGAGCCCTGCGGTACCCGCTAGTTACCCTCCTTTCTTCACTGTGGACTCCGTTTACTATTACTTTTTGCGTCCTGTTGTCCAGCCAGTTTTTTATCCAGGCTACCACCTTGGGACTCACTCCAAGGCTGGCTAACTTGTATATTAATCTTTTGTGTGAGACTGTGTCGAATGCTTTGCTAAAATCTTGGTAGGCCATATCTACAGCCCCTCCCTGGTCTACTACTTTGGTCACCCAGTCAAAGAAATCTATTAGGTTCGTCTGACATGACATTCCTGCTGTGAAACCATGCTGCCTTGGGTCCTGTGCCCCCCTGGCCTCTAGGTACTCAACAGTTCTTTCCTTCAGAAGTGATTCCATCATTTTCCCTACCACTGAAGTCAAACTAACTGGTCTGTAGTTTCCTGCCTCTGCCCTGCTCCCACTTTTGTGAAGTGAAATCACATTTGCCTTCCTCCAGTCCTCAGGTACCACTCATTCCTCCCATGATTTGTTAAAGAGAGTTGTCAGTGGTGTTACTAGTTCTACTTTTAGTTCTTTTAGTATTCTTGGGTGAATCCCATCAGGCCCCATTGCTTTGTCCACCCTCAGTTTCAAGAGTTCTTTCAAAACCCTTTCTTCTGTGAATGGACTGGTATACACCCCTATTCAGAGTTTCTCCCTTGTTTGGTTTAGACACCTCCCTCTCCTCATCCGTTGTGAGTACTGAGCAGAAATATTCGTTCAGTATCCCTGTTTTTTCACTGTCACCCTCTGCCCACGTTCCTTCCCCTTTATTAAGTCTCTGTATTCCTCCCTTGGTCTTTCTTCGCTCCCTAATGTACCTATAAAAAGTTTTATCCCCCTTCTTAACAGAGTTGGCTATCTTTTCCTCAGTTTGTGCCTTTGCTATTCTGATTGCCTTCCCTGCCTCCTTCTGCTTTAACTGATAAAGTTCTCTGTGCTGCTCCTTCTGTGTTTCCTTATAGTTCCTGAATGCTATCCTTTTCTCCTTAACCGTCCCTGCCACCTCTTTTGAGAACCATAGTGGTTTTTTTGATTTGCTTCACTCAAAGGCTTGTTGCCTCTGCGATGGCTGTTTTGATTATTCCCCATTGTTCCCCAACCCCTCCTTCTTGCTCATTTGCTAGTGCTTTTCTATGGCACTCTCTCATTTTCCCAAAGTCAGCCTTCCTAAATTCCAATACTCTTGTTTTTGTATGGCTTGACTCTACGGCTGTGTTTATTGTGAACCACGCTGTTGGGTGGTCACTTGTTCCCAGATGGCTACTCACTTCTAAATCTGAGATCCCTTCTCCTTCCCCATTTGAGAGTACCAGGTCTAAGATTGCTCCCTCTCGAGTGGGTTCCAACACTAGCTGTCTGAGGCATGCCCACTGTAGAGCATCAAGAATGACCCTACTCTTGGATGCGCCTGCAGCAAAGGTACTCCAGTTAACATCTGGCATATTCAGGTTCCCCATCAACAATATCTCCCCTTTTTCTGCCATTTTAAGGATGCCTTCTATCATTTCCTTGTCAATTTCCTCCCCTTGAGATGGGGGTCTGTACATAACCCCCATGCGGATTGTGGTGCCATTTCCTGTCTCCAGGGTGACCCATAGTGACTCATCAACTTCCTGTTTACTCTTTAGTTCTGTTGCTTTAATCCCTTCCTTTATATAGAGATCTACTCCTCCTCCTCCTCTTTTACCCACCCTGTCCCTCCTGTAGACTGTGTATCCTGGTATGTTAACTTCCTACTCATCGTTCTCTGTGTACCATGTTTCAGTGACTGCCACAATATCCAGGCATCCCTCTTCCATTAAGGCCACCAGATCAGGGAGCTTGTTGCACAGACTACGGGCATTGGTACTCATCACCTTCCATTTATTTTTTATGGCCTTACCCCTTTTAGCCACATCCCTGTCCTTAACACCATTTTCTGCATTCATCCCTGTCCTGCTCCCTACTGACTTCTCTGCCTTGTAGTTTACCTCTCTAACTTCTGCGCTTTGTGGGGGGAGGCTGGGATTTCCCTGCTCCTTTTCAGTGCCTCCCCCCTTGGCTAGTTTAAATGCTTGCCAATGAAGCATTTAAACCTGTCACCTAGGATCCTGGATCCCCCCGGACAGATGCAGACCATCGCACCAATATAAGCCTGCATCCCTTCAGGTGGCTTCCCAGTCCCCAGTGAAGCCAAAACCCTGAGCTCCACAGCAGTTCTTCAACCATTCATTGAATCCCATGGTGAACACCCTAGCATCATCCTTGCCATAGACAGGCAGTACCTCTGAGAAGGTTACCATACATAGTACTTGTCTAAGGCCCCTCCCCAACTCCACAAACTCCTCTTGCACTGCTCTGATCCCATTTATAGCCAGGTCATTTGTCCCCAGGTGGACAATGACATCCAGCTCCCTCCCTCGTGCAGCTGCTCCCTCCAAGCTGTGGCACCAGGCAGGCACCTTACCTCCCTCTCCCCTTCCTCTCCACTTCTACCCCCCTAATGATTGAGTCCCCCACCAGGAGTTGTTTCCTTCCCCTGTGGGTTCTCATGCCACCTTCCTGTGGGTCTCCTTTGTGGAGGTTCCCAGCATCCTCCTTGGTCTCCACTGCAGGTGCCTCCATAGAGGAACCACTGTTTGCCAGAACAGCATATGATTTGTGGAGAGCTACAACTGGAGGGATGCACCTCTGTTCCACCACCCTCTCCCTCCCTGAGCCCACCTTGGTCCAACTGCTCCTCTTTCTTGGCAACCTCTGAGGTAACGGTGGTGGACCTGGTGGTCCCTGGCTGGGGGAAGAGGTTTCACGAATCCTAGCCAGGTCAGCCTGGAGATGGGCAGCCTCCTCCCTCAGACCAGAGAGGTGCCTGTAAACAGGGCAGCATCGCAGACTCCAGAATGTCTCCTGGAACACTGCTGCTCCACACCATTGCACTACACCACTCCCATCTTGACTTATTTTGTGTCCCCTCTCCTGTTGCTTTGTATGCTTATTGTCTCCTCCCTCTATGTATTTTTACACTTACTTCCTACTGCCTATGTGCCCTTACAACTCTCACCCTTCCTGTTCTGGGACAGGAACTTCCTGTAGTCTTCAGTAGTCTCCTTCCTCTGTGCTTGGATTCAGACCTCCAGCAGCCGGAGGGGGGATAAAGATTTTTTTTTTTTTTGGTTCCTTTAAGGTTGCTGGAACTAATGTGTCTCAGTTATCCTTCCCTTCCTACTGCCAAACAGGAAGTTCCTGTTGTCAGTCAAATTCAGTGGCTATAAAACTAGAACTGGCTTTGGGTGGGAGGGTGGAAGGAGGGAAACTTGTAAAAAATCTGTAGTTCTGGACTTCTGGTTCTTCCTCTGCAACTAGTTCTCTTCTGCCAGAAACAGCCGGAAGCTGTAATTGGAGACAGCTGCTTTTGTACACCTAAGCTGCTAAGCCACACCCCCAATTAGATTCACTCTCTGCTTTCAGTAAATTAAGGTGATACTGCCCCCTTCCTCAGAAAACACTTTTTTACTTAAATGAAACCCCTTCTTCTAATAAAGTATCTGTTTGCTTAATCCAAACAGGTACTACTCCTGCTGAGACAGAAGTGATTAATTAGTAAAAAATCTGTAGTTCTGGACTTCTGTTTCTTGCTCTGCAACCAGTTCTCTTCTGCCAGAAACAGCCGGAAGCTGTAATTGGAGACAGTTGCTTTTGTACACCTAAGCTGTTAAGCCACACCCCAATTAGATTCACTCTCTACTCTCAGTACATTAAGGTGATACTGCCCCTTCCTCAGAAAAACACTTTTTTTACTTAAATAAGACCCCCTTCTTCTAATAAAGTATCTGCTTGCTTAATCCAAACAGGTGCTACTCCTGCTGAGACAGAAGTGATTAATTAGTAAAAAATCTGTAGTTCTGGACTTCTGTTTCTTGCTCTGCAACCAGTTCTCTTCTGCTAGAAACAGCCAGCAATAGAGGATTACCTTGTAGGGTGGCTGTTCCACAAGATAATGTTATCAATGTACAGGATGTGGTGGCACTTACAGATCTTCTTCAATATGGATGTGGACAGGGTGAAGCCAGTCATTTGCAACTCCACAACAAAGATCTTCTGACTGTCTTTTCTTTCAGCACCTTCATAGCACACTCGCCTCTGAGGCCGGGAGATCAGAGGGCTATGGGTTCAGTTCCCACATCTGGCACTTGGGTTAATATCCCAGTACTGACACTGTAATGTAGCATGAGAGGGGTGCTGCATTTCTGAGGTGCCGTCTTTCGGATGAGACGTTAAACCGAGGTCCCATCTGCCTGGATTGGTGGTAGTTCAGGCGGATGTTAAAGATCCCATGGCACTTATCGAAAGAGTAGGGGAATTTCCCCGGTGTCCTGGCCAAATTTCCCTCATTCACTAAAAATACCACCAACAGCTTAATCTGGTTCAAGGTCAATTGGCATTCATCTGTATCCCCTTCCCCCGGGTCGTGCCTGAAAATAGGCAGGATTTGTCTAGTGCACTTACCCGGTCAACAAAAGCTAAATAAAATAAAGTAAATAAAATATATGGACTCTCCAAAGGACAGTGAGATTTTTAGCTCTCACTGCTGTCCTCCAAGCGATTGCCACACAAATCTCCAGCCAGTCATTTCTACTTCTGAGAGCCCTTCTGCACTAACCCACCCTCTGGCTCTCTCTAAGCTAATCAACTTGGATGGGGAAGGCTACAGCCAACCCAACAAATTCAGCAAGCCACTAGTGGTCCTCTGTGCTTGTGGTCCACAGCATGAAGGATAGCAGCACAAAGGACAGGGAAGGAGTCTGCCTGGAGTCAGCCATGAGTCAGCTGTTCGGCCAGCCACGCTGCTCCTCCAGTCTGCCACCTGCTGAAAGAACAGTTATGTAAGAACTTACCATAACAATAGATCTTCGAGGGGATCTCAGTCATCAGTTTATACTGTAGGAACCTTCGTCATCAGTGAAGGGGAATCCACATGGAACATTTTTAGCAGTACAACTTGGGGTCGTCCACACCTTCGATGTCAGCAACCTTATATAGGCATGAGTGGTCCCGCTGCCTCCTCAATTCTTTTCTGCCATCAACTTGCTTGCATGAGTCTCTGCAGAAGCTTCGTCACAGTGTTTGCACCTTTTTCAGCCTACAGCTTTTTTCTTTATTCCATGCCTAAATCTTTTTTTTAAGTGATTTTCCTTTTTGTTTATGCTGAGAGTTAATCCCTCCTCTTCTGTTTTCTGTCACTGCCACTGCGGAAAGAAGATGGCCTCTACAGATGAACAGTCAGTTTATGTCTGCTGTCTTGGGCCTCACCACAATGTTTCCAACTGTGAGCTCTGCCAGAAGTTTAACCAAACAATCCACAGGCAAAAGAAGAAGGCTCTCAAAAGATTTCTGATGGAACAGCAGGTAACCAGCTCTTGGTAGGGATCATCCAGGGCCCCAGACTCTCTGTTGCTAACTGGCTCTTTGAGCTCCCAGGCCTCCAAGGCCCAAGACAAGCCCTTGGGGAAAATTCTCAAAAAAGACTGGCATCACAACCGCCCTGCCTGGCAGCGATCCTGCCCCCTGTCAGCCTCTCCTTTTTTGGGGGATCTTCATCAACTGTGGCTGCTCTGATGAAGAGAGCAGTTATCCAGGTCTCTGTGAATACCAGACACATACTGACAGCACCTCCGCCCGACACACAGTGTGCCCGGCCATTGACCTCTGGGTCGTCGGCCCCTCCATCGTCAGTGACAGGCTCATCAATGACAACCATCCCATCGAGGCCTGCCCCTTCTTTCTCCAGGGCTACAGGCTCATCGGGTTCCCAGGACACAGCTGGAGGGTCATCGACACCTGTGCCATTGAACCCCCTCCGTCGACATCCACTATGGACTTGAACGAAGTACTGATTAAATTCGCTAATGTACTAGTTCAGCAGCTGGGCACCTTGAATAGGCCACCTTCGACAACTCCATTGATGGCAGCTTTGTCATTGACACCTGTTAGTTGATACTGGGAGCCCCCCCACAGGCCACCACTGGCAAATCTGATGCCAGACCCATAGGCTGAGGAGGTTGACGTTGAAGAGGAGTATCATCCTGATCTCATTCTCCCTGATGATATGGAGGATGACGTGGAAGAGACCCTTATCTCAGACAAGTCCACAGCCTCCTTAGTCAGTGAGGACTTTGTGAAACATACTCCAAGGTCCCCTCCTGAGGACACCACATTCCATAATGTAATGAAGCAGTTGTCGTCCACCATGGGCTTCCAGACTGAGGAAGAGGATGTCACCAGGAAAGACCTGGTGGATTTCCTTGAGATCCCTGAGTCTCCTCCTAAGATCATTCCTCCAGTGCTTCCACCATTAAAGAATGCAACCATGGCATCCTGACACAGGCCAGATATGGTGCCAGCCTTGCCATGCAGGGAAGACAAACCTTATAATGCCCCTCAGGGTCTCCCTTATTTTGCTGCCAAGGTAGAAACTGATTCAGTTGTCATCAAGCAGCTCATGACAGATCTGAAGTGCCCAGATATCTTAGTTCCCTCTCCCAGATAAGGAATCTCGTAGGATTGACCTCTGGGGAAAAAGGGTTTATGCCTCCTCCACCTTAGGTCTGAGGACTGCAAATTATATGAAAATGTCAACTGGAGAAAGGGCAAAGCTGCGGCTCAGGCCCTCCCTGATGGATCTCAGAAGCAGGAATTGCTTCAGTGTTTACAGGCTGCTGAGAATGTTAGCAAAAACCTCCTCAGAGCACTGTATGACATGGCCAATACAGTTGCGAGAGCAGCTGCCACTGACATATACCTTTGTAGGCACTCCTGGCTTAGCGTTACTGGATTTACAGCTGATGTGCAGAACAAGGTGCTTAATGCCCCTTTCAATGGCACCAAGCTGTTCAATCCTGATGTTCAGGACCTCATAAATGATCTGTAAGTCTGGGGCACAGCCATTAGATTATTCCATTCCCTCTACCACACCCAGCCAAGAGGCAGAGGGCAGCTTGTTTTTTGTAAACAGAGCAGTAGGCCAGGATTGGCTACTTGTACCCAGGGAAAATGTAGACCCCAGGCTCCCTTGCCCATCCCCTCCAATGCTGGAACTGCCAAGTGACCCAGAACTGATGGACCAGCCTCTGTGGCTGGCTGCACCTCAGCTTGACTGCTTCTCTGCTTCAGACCCAGGAGGCGATGGTCGGAGGTCGGTTCTCCTTCCTTATGAATCAATGGAGGACCATAACTTCAGATGCATGGATTCTGCAGATCATAGAAAAAGGCCACACCCTGGAGCTTATACAGCAGCCTCCAGATACCCCTCCTCCACCCTCCAACAATCCCCTGACTCAGTTGTCTATTCATCGGGATGAAGTACAATCTCTTCTGTGCAAGCAGGCCATTGAACCAGTGCCCAGGCACCAGAGAAACCAGGTGTTTTATTCCAGGTTTTTCCTGGTCCCCAAAAAGACTGTAGATCTGAGGTCCATCCTACATCTAAAGGAACTCAAACTCTTTGTCCAGTACAAAAAGTTCTGGATGGTAACTTTGCCAGGCCTGATGCCCCTCCTCAAGACTGTGGAATGGCTCTGTTCACCGGATATGCAGGATGCATACCAGCACATCTCGGTCTTTCCTCCTCAGAGGAGGTTTCTTAATTTTCGTCTTTCAGGGTGAGTATTATCAGTTCAAAGTGCTGCCCATTGGCTTATATTCTGCACCACGAGTCTTTGCTAAGTGCTTGGCAGCAGTCACAGAAGCTATCAGAAGAGAGGGACTCTATATCTTCCCTTATCTGGACAACTGGATTCTCAAAGCCCTGTCCAAGGAGCAACTTTTGCTGACTCTGGAGCATACTCTCCAGCTCTTCTACTCCCTGGTCATTACTGTCAATCTACCCAAGTTGGTTCTAGTCCCATCCCAAAGGCTGCAGTATATAGGGATGGTTCTGGATTCTGAAATTGGGGACGGCCTTCTTGCCCCAAAACAGGCGAAGTGTCTCATAGCACAAGCTCATGAAGTTGCTCAGAGTGGGTACATTCTGGCCAGGGTGTACCTCAAGTTGTTGGACCTAATGGCAGCAGCCATAACTACTGTTCCACTGGCCAGACTTCATATATGTACCCTCCAGTGGACCCTTAGGGTACAATGAGACCAGTACACAGACACCTTGGACCAACCTGTCCTGATCTCTTCTCCAGTATGCAAGGTATTGCAGTGGTGGATGGATCCCTTACTTGGTTTACTTGGTTTACTTGGTTTCAAAGGACAAAAGTAGGCTATTGCCCATCGAGATTGTCCCCCACCACATTGGTGGGATAATTATACCTTGTAGTCGTTAGACTCGAGCCAGCAATCCAGCCCTTTTTTGAAGACTGCATTGGAGCTACTGTCTACTAAGTATTGTGGGAGGAGATTCCACAATTTGGGGGTTCTTACTGTAAAGTGGTTTAGCCTTTTTGTTGTTTTAGCTTTAGATAAAAATATCTGGTTATTATGATATAGAAACATAGAAACATAGAAGTTGACGGCAGATAAGGACATAAGGCCCATCCAGTCTGCCCATTTCTTTTCTATCTTATAAATGTGCCATCTGCCTTTGCTATGTCAGTGACCTATCTATTCATAGTCATTTGTATTGCTCCTTATGCCTATCCCATGCCTGTTTGAAGCCCTGCACTGTATTCATAGCCACTACTTCTGTGGTAGCCATTCCATGCATCTACCACCCTTTCTGTGAAAAGAATTTCCTCACATTCCCCCTTAATCGGCCTCCCTCTAATCTCATGCTGTGTCCTCTTGTCCTGCTATTTTTCTTATATTTAAACATGTTAGACTCTTTCACCTTGTTTATGCCCTTAAGGTGTTTAAATGTCTCGATCATATCACCTCTCTCCCTCCTTTGCTCAAGGGTATACATATTGAGCTCCGTTAATCTGTCCTCATATGTCTTCTGATGCAGTCCCTGCACCATTTTGGTTGCCCTTCTCTGGACTGCCTCAATTTGGTTAATGTCCTTGTGAAGGTGTGGCCTCCAATACTGCCTGCAGTACTCCAGATGGGGCCTAACCAATGTCTTGTACAGAGGATTATCCTCCCTCTTACGACTTGTGATACCCCTACTAATACACCCTAACACCCCTAGCCTTACCTACTGCTTTAGAGGTCTGCTTGGATGATTTCAGGTCATCAGTGATGATGATGCCCAAGTCTCTTTCTTCCTTTGTGACTGCTAGCAACTCCTCCCAGCCTATAAGTGGCTTCAGGGTTTCTCTTCCCTATGTGCATGATTTGCACTTCTTTGCATTAAATCCCAGTTGCCACTCTTCTGACCATTCTGCTAGTTTATCCAGATCTCTTCTCATTCTGCCCACCCCATCTGGATCATCTACTCTGTTGCAGATCTTGGTGTCATCTGCAAACAGACAAACCTTACCCTCTAGTCCATCTGCTGGGTCACTAATGAAGATGTTGAATAGGACTGGCCCCAGGACTGTTCCTGAGGTACCCACTTGTGACTTGCATCTCTTCTGACTGTATACCATTTACCACCACTCTCTGCTTTCTGCCAGTCAACCAGTTTGCCACCCAGTTGACCAACTTCTGACCCACCCCGAGCCTACCCAGCTTATTTATCAATCTTCTATGTGGAACAGTGTCAAAAGCTTTGCTGAAGTCAAGGTAGGCGACATCAACTGCTCCCCCTTGGTCCACCACTCTGGTTACCCAGTCAAAGAAATCTAAGATTAGTTTGACAGGACCTTCCTTTGTAAACCCATGCTGTCTTGGATCCTGTGCCCCTATGGATTCCAGGTGTTGCACTATCCTTTCCTTAGAGTGCTTCATAATCTTGCCCACTACTGAGGTAAGACTGACCGGTCTGTAGTTCCCGCCTCCTCCCTGCTACCACTCTTGTGGAGTGGGATCACATGAGCCCTTCTCCAGTCTTCTGGGACCTCTCCTGTGCTCAGAGACTCACTAAACAATTCTGCTAATGGCTCTGCTAGTTCCTCCTTTAGCTCCTTAAGTACCCTGGGATGTATGCCATCAGGTCCCATTGCCTTATCCACCCTGAGCTTGAAGCTCTTGTAGGACCCTTTCTTTTGTGAAGGAGTAGTGCTCACCTCCCTCCCCCTGTGTCCATGATGCTGAGCTGTGGGCCCTGCCTACCTTCTCTTCAGTGAATACTGAGCAAAAGTATCTATTTAGGATAGATGCCTTTACAGGTCCTCCTCCTCACATGCTCCCTTTTCTCCATTAACTTAGCAATACCCCTCTGGACTTTCTCCTTTCACTAATGTATCTATAGAAAGTCTTGTCACCTTCTTTTACTGTTTGTGCTAGTGTTTCCTCAGTTTGGGACTTTGCCTGCCTTACTGCCTTACCTGCTTCCCTTAGGGCAGTTTGGTATGCCCCCTATCTTCATCCGCTGTGTTCCCTTTATATTTTCTGAAGGCCAGCCTTTTGGCTCTGACCTTTTCTGCTACTGTATTTGAGAACCAAAGTGGTTTCCTTCTTCTTTTGCACTTCCTTTTCTGTCTAACACAATGGGATGTTGCTTCAAGTATTGTATCCTTAATGCTTGCCCACTTTGCCTGTACCTCCTCACCTGTGTTTCTTTTGCCAGGACTAGCTTAACTCTGTTGGCCATCTTATCAAAGTCAGCTCCTCTGAAGTCCCATATTTTGCCTTGGAATGGGATGATTTAGATGTAGTAGCCAAATTGAACCATACCATGTGATGGTCACTGGCCCCAGGTGGACCTTCTACCTGGAGATCTGTGATCCCTTCTTTGTTAGTCAGTACTAGATCTAGGATAGCCCTGTCTCTTGTGGGTTGCTGTACCAGTTGTTTGAGGCCCTCCCCTGCAGGGAATCCACTATGAGTCTAGTTCTGGCAGATGTTCCTGCTGGTATTGACCAATCTGTATCTGGCATGTTGAAGTCTCCATTATCAGAACCTCCCTTTAGCTGTCATGTTTTGTATATCTTCTAACAGTAATGTGTCTATGTCCTCCCTCTGGTCTGAGGGCCTGTAGACAACCCCAGTTCTTATGGCTGTCCCATTTCCTGTTTCAGGGTGACCCACAGTTCTTCTGGCTCCTTATGTATTCTGAATTTCTGTAGCTTTGATATTTTCATTAACATACAGGCCCTCCTCCCCCTTTTTGCACCTCGGTCTCTTCTGAACAATAAGCCAGTACTGAAGTCTCCCAAGTGTGGTTACTGGTAAACCACGTCTCACTAATTGCTACTATGTCCAGTTTAGCCTCTGACATTATTGCCTGCAGGTCTGGGATCTTATTTCCCAGGCTGTGAGCATTTGTGTACATGATTTTCCATTGGCCAGATTTTGGTGTGTTAGTTGTTGGGTGAGGTTTGGCATTACCCTGTGCATCGTATGGGGAGACAAACCTTTTCTTCCTGGTGATGCAAATGAATGGCAAACACACTGAATTCCAGTTTGACCACTAGCTGAGGGAGGGTGTTCTTCCCATTCAATGTGTAGGGTGCTGACTCTTCCTCATTGCTAGTTTAAATATTCTGCGAGCGTCAAACTTCTGCCCCAATGCACTGACTCCCTCTTTAGTCAGATGCAGTCCATCAAATTTAAAGAACTTTCGCTCCCAGAACTGTTGCCAGTTCCCTACAAATCTGTGTCCTTTTTCCTGGCACCAGTCCTTGAGCCACGTGTTTAGCTCCCCTATCTCCCCTTCTCTGACCTTCCGTCCATCTGCTCCTTCTCCCAGACTGGCAGGATCTCAGAAGGAGATGCCGACAAAATAGATGATAGTTTGTCACCCAGCCTAGTCAGGTGTTCCTTGGTCTCCACAACTGACGGCTGGCGAATCATTAGTCCCTATGTGTACTGAGACATCAATGTTTTCTCCTGCTTTGTGAACAATTTGTAATGCGGTCAGTGTCTCTCCATGCTGATGTACCTGGGAGACATCTGACCATCACCCCTGCTGGAGATGGGTATCAACTCCCGAATCATGGAGTCTCCTATGATCAGAAGTTTTTGGTTTCCTTTGTGCTAGTTTAGTTTTGGTTCCTGATTTGGGTGAGTATTGTTGTGCTAGCTCCTGTGCATGATGTCCTGCTCTGCAGTGTCTTCTGCCTCTTTATTTGATTTCAGAGATAGAGGCAGATACCTGTTTGTAGTGTTTATATGGTTTTGGAGGTAATGTGTTGGAGAGCAGAGGTGATGGGGCACCTGATTTGCTCCTCCTAACCAGCTGCCAACCTCCTGGACCAACTACCCTCTGCGGTTGAGGTTTTCTGTTGGATGCTGGGGAAATGGGGGTGGTTCTTATAATGTATTTCCTCTTCAATATGAAATTTGAGGCGTGCAATCTCTGCCCATGCTGCCCGGAGCTGAGACCTAAGATCTCCAAAGGCCCAGCATGTAGGACAGTGTCCTAAATCCTGTAAGAATGTCCTTCTGAAAATTGTTCCACAGTACCTGCAGTTAATGAAATCCATTCCAAATAAGTTGCTGGGTTTGTAACCTAGTCAGAGTAATTAGAAGGAAAAAAAAAATGCAAGTAATGGTTTAATTGTGCTTTGATACCGCGGTGAAGTCCAATTGGTGGAGAAATGTAAGCCACAGTGGTGCATTAACTCTTGAGAATTCCTGATTTTATACAGTAGGAGGAGGTCACCTCTGATACGTCTTGTATGTAGTGAGTGTAACCCTGTAATTCTTAATCTTTCCTCATAGTCGAGATTGGATAAATAAGGGACCATTTTTGTGACTCTTCTCTGAACCCTCTCAACCCCGTCAATGTCCTGTCCCAGATAGGGACTCCAGCAGGGGACCCATAGTCCAAATGGGGTCTGACATAAGCCCTATACAGGGGATTATGCATTCCTAGGTCCTAGACACCAAATGAACATTGAATTCGAGTGAGCAATGCATTCGATTTCCTGGCTATCATCCTGCAGTGATCACTAGATGACAATTTATTATTAATGATTACCCTGAGATCTCATTCTAATGGTGACACATGAAGGGCAACACTGTTCAGAAAATAGGTCTGCCTAGGGTTATTCTTACTAAAGTGTACAACATGACACTTGTCTGAGTTGAGTGTCATTTTGTTTAAAACTGCCCATTCTTCGATGGATTTTTAATTGTTCCTCATGGAATCTCTATTCCTTGAATCTGCTTCAATGGGTTCCCTTCCAGATTTCTTCCCTGCATCAGATCCTGGCCACGGATGCTTCGGGTTGGGGCTGGGAAGCACACCTGGGTACCTTCCAAACCCAGAGCTCCTGGACCTAGTGGGAAGCCACTCTGCATTTCAATGTCCAGGAGATGAGGGCAGTGCTCTATACCATGCAGACTTTTCAGGAGCAAGGTGGGACCCACTCATACCTTCTTTGCAGGGAAGCCATGAGACTGTGGTACTGGGCACTAAAGCACAGTCTAACACTCTTTGCAGTCCATGTGCCAGGTGTCCTAAACACCCTGGCAGACAGTCTCAGCAGGACTCAGTCCAGCATGCACATATGTGAACTTCTTTCATCCATTGTAGAATGCATGTCTGACAGATGGGGTCATCCAGAGTTGGACATTTTTGCTTCCCCACTCAACACAAAACTGCCCAATTTCTGCTCGCTAGATCCAGGGCCTGGAGTTTTCTGGTGAAACGCATTGTCCCTCTCTTGGAGCTGGAGGTTTCTGTATGCATTCCTTCTGTTTCCTCTGAACCAGAGGGTGCTAATCAAGTTGTAGATGGAAGGGGCCAGAATTTTTCTGGTGGCTCCATTCTGGCCTTGCCAGATATGGTTCTCTCTGCTTCAGCAGCTGGTAGAGGAACCTCCAGTCCCTCTTCCTTTTTGCAGGAATCTGCTGACCCAGGATCAGGGGACCCTGGTCATCTCAACCTCAGGTCCCTCCAGCTGCATGCCTGGCTCCTGAGAACATAGCCAATGCCAGGTTCAGGGTCTCTAACAGGGTAGCGGATGTCCTGGTGGTCTCTCCGAAGCCTTTCACTCACACCACATATGCCATGAAGTGGAAGCGGATTGCCATCTAGGCTGCCAAATATGCCCTGAACCCTATCACCTGTTAGATGAATCATATCCTGGATTATCTGATCTGTTTGTGCGACTTAACCCTCAAGTATTCCTCACTAAAGATTCACCTTTCTGTTATTTCTGCCTTTTATGAGCCCGTGGGTGACCACACTATTGCTTAGCTGGATGTCTCCTGCACTTTTCTCAGAGGCATCTGTGACAGGGTGCCTCCTTTCATGAAAGGGTGCCCTGATGTTTCTGTAGACCCCCCCCAAGACTTTAATAAAGGTTTGAAAAGGACAAAGATAATGCAGGACAGGAACAGCAACCCTTTTATTTTCTACCCCCGCTGTTCCTGTAGGTCTTAGTACAAAAGAAGGTCACTGGAATAGGTAATTTTGGCACCTTGATTTTGTAAAAGTAAATTATGCCCCTGATTATGTGTAAAGCGCATGTTGCGCTATAAGCAAGCATAGTGCATGTCGCGCTTGTATAATAGCAAACTTGGTGCCCCACATGTTTGGAGAGAGAGAGAGAGAGAAAAAGAAAATAGTTTTAAATCAACAGCGTGCTCGCTCCCTGAGTGCTCTCTCTCTCTCTCGTTACAAATTTCAGCCATCTAAGCGGGTGGCTACGAATGGGTTTGGGTAGATTTCAGCCACCCACCTGAGAAAGAAAGGCTTTTTTCCTGCAAAAGAGAGAGGAAGAGAAGTCACCAGAAACACTGTATATAAACCTACCACTAGGAGTAGAATTTGAGAGAGAGTCAGTCCTGAACTGACTGTGAGAGGTGTAAGACCTTGGGAGCGCACCTAATTGTGTGAAAAAGATTAAAAGAAAGAGTGCCATTGCTGGGCAGAATATTGGTTATTTGAAGCATATGAACTAGTATTTTTATTTTTGTGAAAAATCATTTAAAGAAGAAAATAAAATGACAAGTGCCAGAGTGGTGCTTTTTATGCACTAAAGCTAGTGGTCTGCCTGACTTATTGTATCCTGTTATCCGAGCCCCAATCTCAGTATCCTGCACCTGAAACCCTCAATCCACCCCTGTCCCAGCATGAGACTTGAATTTTATTTTGGAGAAGTTGACCCTGTCTCTTTTTGAGTGAATCATGACCTGCAATTTTTGCTCTCTCTTGGAAAGCACTATTTTTAGTTGCAACTGCTGCTCGAAGAATTTCAGATTTTCAGGCCCTCTGGTGTGAGGAATCTTATTTGATTTTCACAAAGATAGGGTATGTTTGTGCACTAATCCAAGTTTTTACCCAAGGTGGTTTCTGAGTTCGCACTAAATCAGTCTGTAACCTTCCTCTTTATTTTCCTGAGTGTGCCAATTTGGGAAAGCACTACTTGATACGTTAGATGAGTGCAGAACTTTGAAGTACTATCTGCTTCAGACAAAATAGTCCAGAAAATCAAAGCAGTTGTTTGTTTCCTTCACCCCAGGGAGAAAGGGTGCTTCAGTTTCTGAGCAATGTTTATCCAAATGATTGGCTAATTGCATTGTGTTCTACTACAACAAATACAGCAAAGAATTTCCTGGTGCTGTTAAAGCTCATTCCACCAGAGGCATGACTACCTCGGTGGTTTGTTTCAAAGGGGTCTCCACTGCTGACATCTCTGCAGCTGACACCTGGAGTACTGTCCACACTTTCACCAAGCATTACAGTATGGATATTGCCGCTAGAGCCCATGCAGGATTTGACAGGGCTATATTGCAAGGACTCCTGTCTTACGTTTAAGGAGATCCAGCCTCCCAGACTGTATGTTTACACTGATCACTGCTTGGTATTCATTCCTACAGTGCGACTTGATGACTGAGATACCCCCGAAGAAAATAGAACAGTTACATAAGAACTTACCATAACAGTAGATCTTCGAGGGGTTCTCAGTCATCAGGTATATTTCCCTCCCACCATCCCCTTTCTTGGGGCTCCTGTCTAGGAACTGGCTAGCTACTCTCCAGTTTTTATCAGATCTGGGTACCTCTTTCTCTCTTCGGTTCCCCTGGGTGGGGGGCATAGCTCCCTTCATCTCCAGGGGAAAGAATTGAGGAGTGAGCGGAGCTGCTGATACCTATATAGGGTTGCTGATGTTGGTTGATGCCAGTGGTGTGCGCAGCCCCAGTTGTACTGCTGAAAATCTTCCATGTGGATTCCCCTTCACAGACGGCAAAGGTTCCTATGGTGTAACCTGATAACTGAGATCCCCTCAAAGATCTACTGTTATGGTAAGTTCTTTTGTAACTGTTCTTTTAGCAGTGATTAGCAGCAAAGGACTACAGGAGGCAGACTGAAGGGGCAGCATGACTGACTGACTGAACAGCAGACTCATGGCTGATTCCCGGCAGACTCCTTCCCTGTTCTTTGCACTGCTATCCTTCATGATGTGGACCATAAGCACAGAGACCACTAGTGACACACTGAATTTGTTGGGTTGGCTGTGGCCTGCCCCATCCACACTGATTAACTTAGAGAGCCAGAAGTGTGGGTTAGTGCAGGAGGGCTCTCAGAAGTAGAAATGACTGGCTGGAGATCCGTGGTGGCAATCGATTGGAGGAGAGTAGTTAGACCTGAAAATCTCACTGTCCTTTGGAGAGTCCATTGATGAATGTGCTGAAAGAAAAGGTGGTCAGGAGATCTTTGTTGTGCAGCTATAAATGGCTGGCTTCACTCTATCCCCATCCATACTGATTGGCTCAGAGGGAGCAGGAGGGCAGGTTAGTGCAGTAAGGCTCTTAGTGGTAGACAGTTGTCTGGAGAGCTGTGTAGTGATTGCTTGGAGTAGGCCAGTGAGAGGTGAAAACTTCGCTGTTATCTGTGAGTCTCTTGCTGAAAGTGTGGAAAGAAAAGGTGCTCAGTGGATTTTTGTTGCACAGCTGCAAAGTTAAGTCTGCAATGCCATATTTGTCTGACTGACTTTCCCCATGAATCTGTGCTGCTTCAAGTCTTGTAACCATCTGAATTCAAGATACTCCACAATCCTTTCATGTAGTAATGACTCCATTAACTTCCCCACCACCGATGTCAGGCTGACTGGACTATAGTTGCCGGCCTCCTCCCTGCTGCCGCTTTTGTCAAACAGGGCTACATGTGCCTTCCTCCAGTCCTCTAGAACCTCTCATGTTTCCAGTGAGTATTTAAAAAGGACTCTCAGAGATACAGCTAGTTCCTGCCTGAGTTTCCTCCATACCCTTGAATGTACCCCATCTGGCCCCATAGCTTTGTCCACTTTCAGATTTGCGAGTTCCTTCAACACTCTCCCCTATGTAAAGGGACTTGAGTCTACCTCCCTTACCCCACTAGTACCCCTGTTGCTTTTATGTGGCCCATCCCCACTCCCTTCCTCTGTGAAGACTGAGCAAAAGTATTTGGGATATCTGCTTTTTCCTGATTCTCCTCTTCACAGTCCCCACCTGTCCTTCTAAACCTCAAAATCCCTCCCCAGTCTTCTTCTTTTCACTTATGTACCTCAGAAATGGCTTGTCCCCATTCTTTTCCCCTGGGCTATTCTTTCCTCAATTTGCACCTTTGCATTCCCCACTGCTTTTCCTGCCTCACTCTGGTTTTCCTGATACACCTCCCTGTCCTCTAAAGTTCAAGTCTCTGAATACCTCCTGAATGCTGCTCTTTTAGCCTTTACCTTTTCTGTTACTTCCTGTTGAGCTATGATGATCAATTAATCCTCTTAATTTTGCTCTCTTCCTTTGCACAGAGGTTTGTTGCCTTCACTATGCCTTCACTTACTTTAGCCCACTGTTCTTCCACCCTAACCCCCCACACCATTAGGTCATCTCTGAGGCATTTCATTTGCCCTTCTGAAGTGCAGGACCCTTGTCCTTGTGTGATTTGCTTCCACCACTATCTTTATGTTGAACCACACTGTAAAGGGATCACTGTTCCCAGGTGGCCTCCAACCTTGACATCTACAATATTGCCCCAATTAGTGAGCACCAGGTCCAGTATTCCCCCATTTTGAGTGGTTCCCTCACTAGTTGCCTGAGAACTGCCCCCTGCAGGGATTCCAGGATGTCCCTGCTTCTGGCTGAAGCTGCAGATAGGAGGCTCCAATCTATATCCAGCGAACTGAAATTCACCATCAGCCGCACCTCCCGTTTTTCTGCCAGCACCTTATCTAATTTCTCACCATGTGTTGGAGGTTGGTAGATCACACCCACATGAAAAACGGCTCCATTTCCCATCTCTAGGGTGACCAACAATACCTCCAACCCCTACATCTCCCCTAGATTGCCTGTGTCTCCATTGGTTTGATACCTCCTTACATACATCACCATCCTCCTCCCTTCCTACCCTGCCTATCTTTCTTGAAGTGAGTAAAGCCTGGTATGGTCATGTCCCAGTTGTGGTTTTCTGTGCACTGTGACTCAGTAATGGCCACAAATATCCAGATCTGCCTCCTCCATGATGGCCTCTCTGTCTGGAATTTTATTTCCTAGACTTCTTGCATTTGCACACATGGCCTTCCACATTTTGTGGCCACTCTTTTTTTCCCATCCCCTTTAATTTCTGCCACTCTTTTTACAGTGTTCCCATCCCCTTTAAATTCTGCCACTCTTTTTTTTATCTTATACTCTGGTGGATTTACCTCCCTTTGAGTCCTCCTTTCTTTCTGCTTCAGTCTGTTGCAGGGGGGGTGCAGTTGATACTTTCTTTATTTCTACCACCACCCCCTTCAGCTAGTTTACACATTAATCAAAGTAACATTTGATCTGTCCACTGAAGACTGTGATTTCCTTCCCATACAGATGTAGGCCATCACCCCCATATTGTCCGTTATTCATCTAGGTTGGTCCACAGTCCCTAATGTTGCTGAACTCCTCTTCTCTACACCATTCCTTGTACCAAGAGTTGGCACTCCTGGTGCAGAGAACCCTGTTCTCTCCCTTGTTATAGACAGGCAGCATTTCAGTGAAAGCCAGTGACAGTGCTACCTACGTAAGACCCCTTGCCAGATCCCTAAAATCTCCCCAAACCATCCCACCCCCATATTTAGCCAGGTCATTAGTCCCCAGGTAGACAGTGATGTCTAGCTCCTGCCCAGTCTCCCTAGCAATCCCTTGCATCTTCTTTTCATCCCTCTGAGACAAGACTTCAGGTAGGCACCTCACCTCCATCTTTCTCTCCTTTCCTTTTCCCAAATTTACCGCCCCAATAATTTGATTCCCCACCCAAAGTTATTTCTTCCTCTGCCAGGGTCCTCTACCCCTCACCATGGGGCCTCCCCTATGGAGGACTCTCAACTCCTCCCTGGCCACTATCACAGGTGCCTCCTCCCAGTAATCCTGTTCTGCCAGAGTGGTGAGTGAATTTTGTAGTGGCATGGGCTGAGGTATGTGTTCCCAACTGCCATCTCCACCCTCCCAGAAATTGCTGCAATCCAGCTGGCCTTTCTCCTTGATATCTTCTGGGGTAATGGTGGTAGACTCGTAGGCCCTTTGGTGCGGATGAGGTCTCTCAAATCCTATCCAACTGAGCCCAGAGTCTAGTGACCTTCTCCCTCAGCCCAGAGAGATGCATGCAGATGGGACAGCACTTCAGTCTCCTGAAGGTTTCGCTGAAAACTGCTGCTCCACAACCACTGCACTGCACCACTCCCAACTTTCCCACTCCTACACTCACCATGTTAACTGGAAATAACTTTGCCACCTTACCCTAGATAGGGTGTTTCTAATTTTCCCTTTTTGTTTTGTCTAGCCTCTTGAATCATGACCATAGGTCTAAGCTTTCCTCCTTTTTTCTTCTCTTATCCTCTTTTTACCCTTATCCTAAATTGGGTATTACCTCTATGTCCACACAACAGGTGACCCTGATTTTTCCCTTTTAACTTTACTTTTACCTCTTTGTACACTTTCCCTAGATAGGCTGTTTCCTCCCTTCCCACACAACAGGTAGGTTCTGCTTGTATGCACTGTTTAAACTGTTTTTCCCGTGTTGTTACCCTCTTATCTTCCTCTGTACTCTCCTACCCAGGCAGCAACACGTACAAGTGCACTTTAACTTTCCTTAGAAACTGATGTTGAGGGTGGGCTCTACCCCTACAGGTGCTGTAGGGTAAAGGTTCCTCTTAACGAAAGGCACTGTAGGAAATATAGTAAAAAGACAAAGCTGAAGACATAGTGAGACATATACAAAATTTTAATTAATTTTCCCATAAAGAGAGAGGGGCAGGAACTAGCAATAGAGGAATACTAGGAACACAAGGTACCATTAAGGCCCCGGCTCCTGGCAAAAGACATGTTATGACCTTTGGCACATAGGAGAAGAAAAATCCCCTGTGGAGGAAACCTCTGAGGATCCAAGGCTTGTTTCCTTAAGGTGTAATATTTATATAGAATATCCCCAAATCCCCATGAGATAGTTAACATTGCTCAAGCAGGAACATAAAACAAACAAACACTAATTGCACTTAGGAATTTAAATAGCTATGGCGGCACTGCATCAATCAAAATCTTGGGCTATGAAAACTCTCATTCCAGATCTCTGATTGGGCAACCAATCTGAAGGTGTCGCAGTCAGTATGGCTGAAGATGACTACATCTTGGTGTGGACCCCACACTTAAAAGGGAAAATGACCCAAACCCCTGCTGAAATGAGGAACATGGAGCCCCCCAAGGAGAGGTAACAGCTGCTATACAGCAAAGATGCCCAGTTCCCAAACCACAAGGAAGCCAAACTTATGAAGGGTCCAGAGAGCTTGTCAGTAAACCCCAGTCCTGGTGACTGTTCTGCCCTGATAAGCTAGGGACTTAACTTTTCTAAAGGAAATGGGCAGGCTTACACCAAACATAGTTATAAGCATGCTGGCTGGAGAATTCAAGTAAGAAGCAGTGAACAAGCAAGTCAGTGTCTCCTGGTCTGCAGAATGGGTCAGCTACAGCTCAAGCTATAGGCAAACATGTGCTAGCACTCAAGCTACAGGACAAATCATGCTACAACTCTGACTATAGCATGAAGATAAAACTGAGTACAGCTATGCCCAAAGGAAGCTATGTCCTGCACAAGATCCAACAGGAATGGTAGGCACAGCTAGATTGGATATATATGTGCTGGAGGCCTTAGCAAGTGAGTAAGGAATCCCAAGGGATACTGGGATAGAATCCTGAAAGTGCACTGTGTGGGGCCCATTCATATTGTTTGAAGGTGTACAGAGGCTTGATCTTGAAGCAGCAAGGTAAGGAATGCAGTCTAGAATTTATTCAGCACCCAGATTGAAAAGCAGCATATTGCCCAATGGCTGAGAATTCAGGTAGCATTTTGTCAAATCCAACTCAGCTGTAGCAGTGCTGTACTGGAGCAGAAATGAAACTAAACCAGTTCAACAGGAAAACACAAAAAGGAGATGAAGCTGAGCAAGCTGAAGGAAATCCACAAAAGAACAGCTCAAAACACTAGGACGTGAAAAGGCCACACTATTCTTTTACTCTTTGGTAACTGGGTAAGACCAACTTGTCTGTTTCAGGGTAACCTGGGAGCACTGGAGAGGTTAAGTGATGTGCTTAGAGTGTAGAGTCACACAGTATGCACATGGAAGTTGTAGGAAGCAAACCCAGGTTTGCTGGATGTACCAATCTCAATTCATAGCTTATTACTCTAGCTTGTAGGCTATACTGCTGCCCCAGCAATATGCAGCAAGGAAAGTAAGTAAATGTTTATTTAACATTTTAGCAAAAAGCTGGATAGAAGAGGATCAGGGACATTTGGTTTTGGAAAACTAGAACACCACTAGAAGGTAAGATATCCCCCCCAAAAAAAAACAAATATAGAAGAAATATGAACAGGAAGGTTGTTGGAATCTGCAACTTTGATTTTTCTGACTGCCTTGAATATATGTAGCAGGAGCACTAATGGACTGACTTGGAAAGGTTTTACCAGTTACATAATTTGGATGTTGTTGAAGTGATTATTAGCATGTGCTATATTACCTTGAAGCTGGGCTCCGCACCTACTCAGCTCATCAAAGCTGATGTTTATGTTTGGCCCCATTTTCACAGGTGTTATCAATGCCCTGTCTTAATCCTGCCAACCTGTCTCATTAGGGACCAGCATACAACCTGCTGTTTCTGTGGAAGGTAGTGGAGAGAGGCATTATGGAACGGTTCCCTGATCACCTGGAGAACAATATTTTTGAGCTATTTTAGTCGGATTCATCTAGTCCCACAACACTGCAATGGTTATTGTTATAGTTTGCAATTACATTTTCCTGTTGAGAAACTTGAGAGAAATTCCCTGTCTGGATACTGTTTGATCCCTAAACAGCTTTTGAAACTGAGGGCCTTATGATGATGGTCAATAGACTGGAAGAGTACTGGGGATTGGTGGCAGGTACTGTACTTGCACAGTTCTAATTAATCTTCTCAATTTAAGAGCAGCTAGTTGTGATGGGTACTTCTTGGTAGCATCTGAGTGTCTTGGTCTGTATTAGTCCCAAGATCTGGTCCTATACCCTGTTATGTGTGGTTCATAGCTCAGTGCTTATGTAACATATATAGTGGAATGATGTATATGGTTGTTGGATACAGAGGCCAGCATTAAGAGGAAAATGTTAATTAGGTAGTAGTATAGAATGTTTGTGCTTAGGTACTTGGATGCTTGAATTGAGTTGTTTGATAATATTTGAAGGTTTTGGCCTTTCTCTGTATCCCACCTGTAGGAAGGAAGCTTGGTTTAGAATTATGAAAAGCCCCCCAGTGGGATAAGAGTGCCACAGAGGGAGGAGGTGTCGGGGAGGATGGTGGGTGAGTGCAACTCGCTCTAAGCAGAGCGGGTGTCAGCTGCTTCAATTAAATAGGCTCCGGGGGAGGAGCTCTTCCCCCACATAATCCCGGGCTACTCCCTGCAATTATGTGTGGTTCATAGCTCAGTGCTTATGTAACATATATAGTGGAATGATGTATATGGTTGTTGGATACAGAGGCCAGCATTAAGAAGACAATGTTTATTAGGTAGTAGTATAGAATGTTTGTGCTTAGGTACTTGGATGATTGAATTGAGTTGTTTGATAATATTTGAAGGTTTTGGCCTTTCTCTGTATCCCACCTGTAGGAAGGAAGCTTGGTTTAGAATTATGAAAGCCCCAAAAAGAATGATATATCAACGATTGTTCTTTAACTGAATGCTGAATAAGTCGTGCATGACAACACCTAATAATGACAGGAATAGACAATCACCTCCTCCAACTCTGGAGAGTGCGACCAGTAGCACTCAGGAGAGGAAAATCCCCCTTGGGGGGAACCTCTGAGGACCTATGGCTACTGATCTGCCTGTCCTTCAGGGTGTACTAAAGGAGAGAGATCCTAATTAAACTAAATTAATCAGCTAATATCTGAATTCTAATTTGTAGAATTCAATCCAGATAAACGGAGCTTAACAAAAACTGAATTGTAAATGTCCAGTGAAGTAATTTCCTCCTAATAAAGTCCGAGTCCGAGAATCCATGTACAATTCGGAATGATGGAGTGAAGAACCTTCTTCCGGACTTCAGTTGATAGAGGGCATAATCCAGGAAATGTATGACGGTGGAGATGAAGTTGATGACTGACGAATTCAGTACAGGAGACCAGATGCTGATAGTTGCATCCAAACTTGACGTCAATGAGGCGGGATGAATAGAAGTAGTACGACTTCCTGATTTCAATAGAGGACTTGTAAAGTATGTATAATGAGAGAAGGCTTGTAGCCAGGCTACCAACTGATGAATCTAGTTCTGATAAGTGAAGTATAGTCTTAGGAATTGATATGAAGGCAACGACTGTACAGCTAATCTGGAATAATGGCAAGCTGTAGAGGATAATCGGAGACACTGGTGCGAGGTATGAAGCATCCAAGTAGTAGAATATGGTGAGCCCAAAAAGTAAGCAAAGCAGTTGGACTGCTAATCCAAAGTGAGATGTAGTAGGAGCAGGTATTGTACCCACGAAGGCAGATAAGAAAGAACAGGAAGTGGCAATCAGGCCCTGAAGAAAGCACAGCTGAACCGATAGCTGGTGAGGTAGGAGAGAGGTGGCTGATTCCAGTATGTAAAGTGCAGCCAGACCCAGGAATGTCTGCTGGCCGAATTTGAGCATGGTAGATAGTCCCTTGACAGGATTCGCAGCAATCCATCATCTGGAGAGGTATGTAGAGAGGCAAGGAGCGCCAGGTAACATGAAAGCAACTATATCTACTATATCTACGAAAGTCAGCCAATAGAACAAGCGTGGCATAGAGCCTTCATGAGACGCATCTTGAATCACCCTTGAGCACAGTAGTATTGCAGCTGTAAGGCAGAGTTAGATAATGTAATGATGCTGAGGACCGATGTATCCAGATCAAGGAAGGCAGGGATTGCATGGAGGAGACTGAGGCAGAGATATGGCACTGGACGAGAGGAATAACATCCAAAACTGAAGGTATGCAAAGTTCGAGGTAGGAAACCCAGACGAGACCCGAAGAGTCCCAGATGTAGAGAACTGAAGAGGCTGAATCAAATGTAGTAGCATTGTCACAGGGTCCAAAAGTGGTAGAGCACAATCAGGATATTGAAGGTCTGCAGGAGACGCTAACTAAGTGTCCTGAAAGGTGAAGCAACAGTAAGTCCATGGTTGAGGAAGCAGGGAAAAACATCCAAGAATGGAAGATGAACGAGGAAACGTCCAGATGCAATCCCGTAAAGGAGCTGCTGGCTGGCCGACACGGCAACAGGTAGGCATATAATAGAATGAGTGAACCTTCAGGCCCTGAGCAGGGCAAGGCAGAAATAGAGCAGGAGGAGGAAACCCCCCATCCTGATGGGCAAAGGCAGGTCATAGAAGCAGGTGATGAGTAGGTAATCCTCCCAGCTAGATGGCCGAAGGCAGGTCATAGAAGCAGGTGATTACGGTGCAGTAACAAATAGGAATAGAGGATTTCCAGGCCTGTAGGGGCAGAGACCTGACTAAATGTGATGGCTGAATGTCGAACTGTATGCAATGCAGAGGGTCATGTCCTCGTAGACATGGATCGCAGTAAATAAGTCAACACAGGTTAGATGAATGCCAGCTGAGGAGGAGCGCAGTAGATTGTAAATGCAGATTAGTCGTGATGACCTCAAAGCTCCGTGAGCAAAAGCAGGTAATATAAGCAAGTAAGGGAAGAAGGAACCCTTGCGTAAATGAAGTAAGCAAGCTGCATGAGAAAGATGTAGAGCAGGGAAGCTGGGCAGTGTCCAAAGAATGGAGGATGAATGTTAAAACATCAAATGTGAATCCATAGGAAGGGCTCCTGGTTGCCTGCGGTAAGCAGCGGTAGTATTGCTGAGAATGGTATAGACAAGTTGCAGCACTCAAGTGACAATGTCATGGCGGTCATAAGCCTGCAAATCCTGTCCTAGAAGTATGGTGGAGAAGGGCTGATTGAAGTACGGCATCAACAATATCAAACAAGGAGGTGTGCATAAGGTGCATCGATAGTAACGGCGAGAGACAACTAGGCACAAGTAACGGAAGCCATATCAGGTAGTCCACGAATGGAGTGGGTAGACAGGCTGAGGAGAAGCAAGGTGCAGTCATGGAGGAAGCTTCATACAGAAGAACATGCCCTTTACTCACAGCTGTAAATCAGAGCACTGGCTTTCGAATCATAGCGAAGGCCAAAAGTAGCACAAAACAAATATATAGGAGAGGAGTAGATGGTTTGGGTCATTATGTTTGAGAATATTGTAGTAACGTAGCAACCCATGCCACTGGAGGAAAGTCTAATATGTAAGACACAGGTGATCCGGGTGCCTTGAGTTTGAACTGCCTCAAAAGGCTGTGGGCTGTCTCAAACGTCAGTGCCAGGTTGAGAAAGAGCTCCGTTAGAAGTCTATTAACAATGACCCAAACACGTTCCAGATGTACACGAATGTGAAGCTGTTACTATGGTTAGGAATCGCTAAAGCACGAAGGGCAGCCTAATATACGAATGCTCAATTTTTTCCCATGAATAATGTCATCATGTGCGATCGACAGGGCTATGCTGAAGCAATAGCTAGTGGACAGGCATGCATAGGGTAGGAACCAGAGACCCAGCAGCAGAACCGGAAGCAACAAATGGAGGCAGCTATGGATCCCGAGCTACAGTGATCCTGAGAGTGACGGAAACATGTCTGGGCACACAATCAGGAAAGCAGGGAATTGGTTGACAGAAACAGTCCATATCACTAACCTTGTACCCATGTCCTGGAGACGTACAATTGTGTACAAGAAAGGGAAGCTAGGCTAGGTAGACCTAAGTCATGCAGCGGAGGAAGCATGAATGGGATCCAAAGAGGCCGGTGGCTCAGGCAGAGGCGCATCAAGCGCTGCTGATGAGGTAGTCCAGGAGCCGCTAATAACAGGTAGAAGAAGGCAGGAGCCCAGCTCAGCAGGGGTGATGGAAATGCCACAGGGGAGGCATTGAGAGATGCAGCGCAGTACGCGGCTTCCAGATATCATCCGTGGAGATGTCCCAGCCAGAATTAAGTGCGAACAGAGTTAACTCATGGCGGTTCCTACATAGACACAGCAAAGCAGGAAATGCAGTTCTGGGTGTACGGCAGATCAGGCGAGAGGTTCTAGATGGATGACAAATGCGTGTAGCAGGGAGCTGCTTCGGAAAGGAGGAGGGAATGGCAGGGAAAGGTAATAAACATAGAAGAGCAGTACGAAGGAAAGTGAAACAAGCCCTTAACAGAAAAGGCACGAAAACACCAGAGCAGGGATGGGCAAAGAAAAGGGGAGGCACAAGCCAGACAAGGAATTAGATAGGACAGAGAAAGAGAGCAGTTTATCAACAACAGCACCGCAAACTAGTGAGTGCCACTGCTCTAAGCAGAGTGGGAGTCAGCTGCTTCAATTAAATAGGCTGTGGAGGAGGAGCTCTTCCCCACATAATCCTGGACTACTCCTGTAATTCTGTTTTTTGATGTGTATTCCCCTGGGGAAATCATTAGGCAGTGTTGGGCTTCATTACACACTGACGATCCCCACCTGTTCTTGTCTTTGAGCCTGACAGCAGCTCACCAGTGTTACTTTTACAGTGATGCTGTTTGGTATCAGTAACCAGATGGCCTTCAGCTAGTCAGCTCTGAATCCAAAGAAAATGCAGTTGCTTCAGCAGATAAGCAGGTATCACTGCTAAGGTGTTGCCTCAAGCTGCCAATTCTTCAGTGTCCAGCTTTTGGGCAGTAAGGCTGGTTCACAGTTTGGGGGTGGTCCTTGATAAAAGGCTAACTCTTGAATTTCAGGTTTTGACTGTAGTCAGGGTTTGCTTTATCATCATAAAACTGTTGCTAAGCAGCACCCCTTTCTAGATCTCGCTGATCTGTACACATGCTTCGCATCATTGTAAATAGACTATTGCAGTGTGCTCCAGAGGGAGTTACATTATAATGTATGGTAAGTGCCTATTAACCACCATAATCAGCAGTCACACAGCTTTGTTATGCACTGTTTAGAATTTTAAAAGTTGTTAACCACACTTCCGAACTCCAAACAGTGGCATAACAAAAAAGAATGCACCAGAGTTCCATAATTCTCACACACACAGAATACAAACAGTGTTTTGACCATACACTATAAAGATGATGGCTGGGATCAGGTGAGCAACCACACACTGAAATTACCTCTCGTGGTTGCTAGGGCTACAGTAAACCTCTCAAGCTGCACTCTCGAGGTTTACCATATTGCCCTAGCAACCACTCGAGGTGATTACAGTGTGGTTATCACCCGATCCCCAGCCTTTATCCTCTATGTTGTGAAATCCATCTTCTGCAGCTGTACAGAATGCGGTAGTGAGGCTTCTACTCAGAAGTCAGACAATATGGTGTTCAGAATATCTCTGAGGCAAACCAGAGTGAAAAAATTGTTCACACTTACCTCAAATACATGTTCAAATAAGCAATCAAAGCACAGTTTTCTGCCATTCTTGATCCAAAATTATCTCCTAGCATTCATTTAACACTGACAGGTAGTACTGTGCAGAATTTTCAAATTCTGGTAACATGGAATTCTGCAGAACTTTGGAAAGTACCACTTAAATATGTGGAATTTTGGTGGTAATGGAATTCCAACATTTTGAAAGCAAAATAGTTTTTGTCAGTTAGCAATCTCCAGTTTACATAAACTGCAGATTCGTTTTATGCACATAGCAGAAAATGATTCCACGGCTTATGTGATCTGCAGAAATGTATTTGGTGGTTTACATAAAAATGCTTTTTAGAATGCTGTGGAATTTAAAAACAAATTCTGCAAAACATTTCAGAAGTGAAATTACAATTCTGCACAAATTCCGCTGGTAGAATCCTACATTGTGCAAAGCTCTACAGACAGAGAATATTATTCAATTGGTGAGGGGCAAAGGTGCCTTATATTTTCTCTTTTAAGCTTTCAGTTTTCCATAATGTTTCAATTGTGACACAGGAGCAGAGAGAGATTTCTTATGTTGTATGAGCAGTCACTGAAGCTGAGAGCATCATTTTTAGTCCCATTCCTAGCAAAACATCTGGTACACATTTCTGGGGGGAAAAATCATGTGTTTTAATCCTGATCAGCTTTTAAAGTTTCTTAAAGCATGAATATACTGTATGAAGCAACTAAACAAAAGAAAAAATGGGACGAAGAAGGCAATAACTCAGATCTGGATAAAGGAAATATATCCTTTCTTAATTTTGCTTGTGTCTTTTTTTTTGTTTTCCTCTCTCTCTTGTCTACTTGAGTGTCATTTGTAAAGGGGACTACGTAGATATTGTTTTTTGACTGAGAACACATAATGCAATCATAATATTACCCAGAGAATAAGCAATGGCCAGCAGTGTGTAGCAAGTTTTCTTTACACACCTGAGGTATGTGATACCGCATAAAGCATGAGTGCAAATCTTATATGGTTAATACTAGTATCATACACTGAGGGTATGTAAAATAAAATGAGTTTCTCTGCTGTCCATGGTTTATGTAAGCAATAAAGCACAACATAGTGTTGGCTGTCTGGGGTTATTGCACACCCAGGTGTGTAATGAGGCACAGGGCATTTGCCCCAAGTGCCTTTTGTACCTGGAAGTGAATTCAACCCAGACAACCAAAAACCTGGAGTGTGTTATTACACATATAAAATATCTGCTCATTGGGTATATAAAATACTTGCTCAGTTTGCATCACCTATATACATTTTCCCAATATTATTTACCATGTCTCGTGTCTTAGTTTATGGTTTACGCTCATTGCCAGTTACTAGACCTACTATAATGATATTTGAACCTTTCTGTGCATTTCTAGGGATCATGTGCATTTCTAGGGAATTAACATATAGGTCTCAGAACTTGTTCGGTCAGTCAAGAAGCAGGATATTTCTGACTGATTTAATAATGTTTTATACTTACTGGTTCATAAAAGTGTTTCGTAGTTTTGCAGTTGGCAGGCACTAACTAGTGGAGAAGGTTAAAAATGAAAGTACTCTTGTGTCTTTGGCTCAGTGTTTCAACACTCTTGATTACATGTGCTGTGTCTGAGATTGAGGAACTTCTGCTACACACACTTTTGTATAATGGAGCATGTGTATTACAATTTCAGGTACAGGTTTTGTATTGTAATTCACCCTAACATGTAACAATATGATTTTATATAGATGTAAGAGCCAGTGTAAAAGAAATATATTTGGTATAGTCTTGTCTGTCTTTACTAAATCAAGTTACTTTACTAGCATGAGACATGGACAACTTCTGACGCTTACATAATTAATTTAGACATTTGCTATGGGAACTCAGATAGCATATCATATAATTTTTAGTTATTATTTCTTGAATCTTCTCTAAGGACTTGATGACATAATCTAAGATTCAGTGGCATAAAATATAATGTGTTAAATTACCTGAACTAAACTGAAAAATGTTTAGAATTTCAGTACAATTTCTTGTATTAAATGCCAAGGACACTGAAACCAGAAGTTAAAAGTGTTTCTTTTTTTAAAAAACACAGAATTTATATCATATAACAGTATTGCTCTGCAACCTGTTATTCAGTGGACTGACACAGAAAAGTTTTTGTCCTGAATTATAAAGCCCTTAATGGCTTGAGTACTTACCTATCTCTACAATTTTTCTGACTGCCTATGCCCTGGGATGGATAACTAAATCTACCACTCAGGGGCTACTGCGAGTCATAATATTACGAATCACATCTATGGTGGACCAAGAGTTTTCCGTAGCAGCTCTTAGCAGAGGGAAGTTTCAATCCCCTTTAAAAAATATTAAAATATAAGTCCTCAGTTCCTACTTGTCTGCTAACAACACCCTTTCAGACCTCAGTATGTTTTTGCACATTTTGAAAAGACTCCAAAATGGAAGTCTTCAGGCCATCCTGCTGCCTTCTGGCCCATCACCACAATAACCACAACCATTCCGTCTTTCTCAACCAGCATTTCTAGCAAGCAATGCACATTCCTAGCCGGGTTGGTAGAGAAAACAAAAAGAGAGAGTAGGGGTGTAATAGTAGCTGTATCAATAAGCCAGTGATGAAAGAAGGGTCAGAAGATCTCAGGATCTTAATATTTGAAACTATGGAGCAATATATAAGTATAGGAGCTGGTAGATGTGAGAACATATGGGATATACATATATTTAATTTTTGTAAATTATAAAAGGGTATTTGATGTACATTTTGGGGATTGGGGACAACAGCTGGGTTGGTGTATGGGATTTCTTTTTATATAAATCCAATCCAAAACAATATTTTTTCAAGTCAGACACAATTTGGGCTTAATATATCTGGGAGTTTCATATTAAGTACTAAACAAAATGAAATACTATATCAAAGCACCCAAGGAAACACATGTCTAGATCTTGGCAAGCAACAGAAGCTATATTAGTCAGCTATTGATGATGCAGTTGGTAGATAATGTGTGGCATACGTGTCTTCATTCTAATGAGCTACTGTGACATAACTGACATCAAATACTGTACATGTTTTATCTCATGGATAGAATTATTTCCATGGCTGACATATCATCTTTGGATACAAACAAATGATCATATTACAAAATAAACTTGCTACAGTATATTAGGCTTTTTAAACCATTTAAATCCAGAAGAAAAACAATAAAATCTAGAATGGTGCAATGGAAGGTTAATGGTCTTTGGTCATTTTTTATGTTAGTCTCATTAGACTTGCATGTTTAGAACAAAACAAACTAAACTTTCTGCTTGTATTCAAATACAGATTCTGTTATAATTATAAAACAGTTACAGCTGATGTCCTCAGCAGCTGTCAGGCAGAAGACACAATCCTGTAGGCCTGTAGCAAAGCCAAGTGCCTGAGGACTGCAGTGGCCATCTCTTCTAAAGGGCATTCAAGGTTACTGCTGCAATCAGTTCTTCAGGGGATGTCACTCTTTTCAGTTTAGAAGCACTGAAATGGAAAAGCACTTTTATTTCATATGTTATCCACCAGTGTTGGAATTAAGACACAGAAAGAACAGTTTGTTCTTATCTTACATTATAAAGAATGAATCCACCTTTAAAGACAGTGTTAGTGGCTTAACATGTAGCACTCCTGCCTCTGGGGCCAGAAGATCAGATGGCTGTGGGTTCTAGCCCCACACCAGGCCCCTGGGGTAATACCCATAACTGATTCTTTAGTGCATATGGGGGGTCTGCACTGGTGAGGTGATGTCCTTGGATGAGATGTTAAGCTAAGGTCCCTTTTACCCACCTCTGGTCACTATCCAGGTGGAAGAAAAGATCCTGTGGCACTTAATGAGAGGAATGCTAATCTATAAGATTATCTAAAGTTAAGAAAGAGTCATCAAAAAGAAAAAAACTTATCTATACAGCATGATAAACAAGAGAGCGAAAAGTGCAAAAAACAATGAAAACCCCTTAATCTATATGTAAATTTAAACAGTAGTGTCATTTCATCAGAATCATATGAGTTGCAATGTTCCTTCACCCACCATGTTTTATATAAATAGATGTTAGGGAAACCATTTTTCAAGGGTTGCTAGGGGTTGCAAGTGACATCATACCACAACCCCTGGCTACCTCTGAAGGATGCCCCTAAATTAAAGCAAAAGAAAACAAGAACATGAAATAAATCAAAACACACTAACTTCTATTGCCTTCTGGTGACTCATCGCAAACAGCTCCTATCTAAACCTAATTACTGGGACAGCCAGGCAAACTTTTCTCTAGTATAAATTAAATTGGGTAGCTGTCAGACTCTTGTCAAGTTCCTTATGAACAATCTGTACCAGTAAAGGTAATAGGACTGTCTTCTGCTAAAAGAGTTAGGAACACCTGGCATGCCAGATGTACCACTTTAAACAAGCCATTTAATCAGAGTGTACTGTAGTCCCACACAGTCCACACATTTGAAAATGGACACTATATCATGTTCTGATAAGAAATATTGGCAAAATAAGAAGAGTTCCACTGCCTACTCAAGTCTTTCCAAAGCCCCAAATATAAACACTGTAGGCATGCAAAAAACAAGTGTTACATGGTTTCTACAGACTGTCCACAGGGGCCTTGAAGCAAAATCTCTCAGTCTCACTCTTGTGTTTGTCTCTCAACTGTAACTTACCATGGGTACAAAGTCACAAAAAAACTTGCATCTTTCTTGACATCCTGGAATCCAACAGCTGTTTAGTTATTACAGAGGCGGACCCCCTCCAACTGAGACATAAATAGGGTCTAAACAGAAAGACATGGATGGCCCACTTGTGCAGCCATAGATTTACCACTCACAACACAATGTTCTGGTAAGAGCCAGGGCTGCCAGAGGGCTGGCCAGGGAAGGACGGGGATTGGACATCCCAGAGGGTGCTGTTCTCCTCCAGGAAGGGGGAACTCATTGTTCTGCTGTTTTACAGCCACCTGGGTGACCACGGCTGAAGGCACAGTGGAAAGTGTCAGCTTGGAAGTTAGGGACCTGTAGCAAGTATTGGTTCATGTGGATACATTGGTTTGCTGGCATCTAGTGAAAAGGCATGTGCCGGGGGGGGGCAGGACTAAAACAGGGGACAAAAACTCAGGACTGGAAGAAGGGAAGATGAAGCCCCTGCCCACCACCCACCATATTCACTACTAGATCCACACCACCACCAACCAGTGATCCTCCAGATCTTCACCTCCACTGCAGTTGGCCAGATAGAGAGTAGGGAAGTAAGCTGCAGTAGCAGAAGGTGACCCCATCCCTGGGGAGCAAGCCAGGGGCAACAGAGCAGTCATAGGTGGGCCTGAAGGCCTGACCAGGTGAGTGGTTGGCATTCAATGAACAGGAAATTGTGAATGGCAGGGGTGGAAGGAGGACCCTACCAGAGCACTGGGGGAAAATTTATGTTAAAAAAAGACATTAAAATATGGTGATATAGAGTTTTTCAGGAACTGGAGGATACTTGGGTTAAAGTCAACTTCCATTTCCACATTTGCACAAGCAAGAGCTAAGAAAACAGGGAAGGGGCAGAATGCATCTACCCAGGGGGTCAGTTCACAGCAATGCACTAAGCAGACAGGATAGATGAGAGCCATGTCTGACCCCCCCCAGAATGGGGACTGCCCTCCCATCCCATTCATGAAAATCAGGAGCCACAAGGGGGAGGCTCTGTGGAGTCCAAGCATAACAGCAGCATTTCACGTCAGCTCCTGCTTTTACTACAGGATCAGAGTATTTAAAGTATAATTTCAGATATTGTTGATTTTTGAAACTTACATAGAATGAAAGTACATTTGTTAAAGTTTAAGGTGGGAAATCTGCATATGGAAAAAGATAGGAAAGATCTAGCAAAAGAAAAAAAATGTAACATCCTGTCAGTCCTTGCCATTGGAGGTCACTCCTGACAGTGTTGTGGTACAAAGTTCAGGATTAGAGATGTTGCAAACTTTGGAGCATAAACTGCAATGCCTAATTTCCTCAGTCACAGACCTGAATCAGTGAGTGGATTCATTCAGTTCTAGGGTCACTGTCGGGGAGACCATGGTCAATTGTCTTAAGAAAGAAATCTTTGAAGTTAAAAAGCAAACTTTGACCACGACGAGCACTACTGCCATGGTAGTAAAGGAGACTCAGCATTTTTGGGCAAGATTAGAGACAATGGAAAATCAGATTTGAGCTTCTTTTTTTATTAGTATACTGCAAAGGTCATTCAACTTTACAGGTCATATATAGTTTTCAGCATCTTTCATTAATGTTATATTACAAATAAGGGTTAGTTTGGTAAATCAATTATTATGTACTTATATTTGTACTTTTTATTCAATTTATTTCTTAACTTTCTTGATTTGATGTATGTATCGAAACTGGACCACACTTTTTCAAATCCTGTATCCTTTAACAATATGTAATGGATTTTCCCACTTTGTATACAACTGTCATCAAAGTTATCCACAAATTACAGTCTGGTGCAATTTCATCTTTCTATTTTTAAAATGCATTTATGTGCATTTATTATCGTTAACCTTATTATTTTGAGTTTATAATTAATCTTTGAATTATGTATACCATAGTAACAGTTTGATCATTCTGACTAATCTGCATATTTGTAATTTGATATATAGTGTGTATAATCATATGCCAAAATATATCCGGTGCTCTATATCCCACCATTGTATGCTCTAGAGTTGCATTTTGGATTTTGCATTTTGGACATTTATTAGAAAATTATTCACTCATTAAGTGTAATCTGTGTGGTGTATAATATGTACAATGTATGATATTAAAATAAATTTGCTGTAATTTGGAAGATATTCCAAATTCATTCATATTTATAATTTGTGTCCATTGTGTATGTGTAATGTTTTTTATTTTAGTTTGCCATTTTTCCTTTAAAATCTGGAGATTAATATTATTATTTTCTAGTATAGTATAATTTGGAAATTATTTTATCTTTGTTTATGTTATTTAAAATTTGTTCCCATTGTGTTTCTTGGGGTACCCTTTGTATATTCCCAAATGTTCTTATATGATTTCTTTATTTGTAAAGACCTAAAAAAATGATTTTGATTTAAATTATATTTGTTTTTAATATATTTAAAAATCTAGTAAGCCTTTATCATCAAATACTGTAGATCTTTTATTTCTTTTGTACTCTTCTGATGCCACATTTTATATCCCCTATCTGAAATTGATGCTGGGAAATTACTGTTTAGATATATTGTTGTGTGTATTAAAATGTTATTAATAGTATTAGTCATTTTGAGGACCTTCTCCCATATATGACAAGTGATTTGTGTAGATATACACGTAGGTGATACTTGTCACCAGTGTGTGCCAGTATATAGAAAATGTTTCAGTATCTCATATGGGATATCTTTTAATTCAATCTGTGTTGCACCTTGAAAACACTTTAATTTAAACCAGTCATATGTTGTGGCTAAATTAACTGCATAGTTATACCACCTAAAGCTTGGTACTGCAAGTCTCCCTTGCTCCTTTGGTAAATATAATTTATCCAGTTTCAATCTTGGTTTCTTGCCTCGCCACAAAAAAATGTGTACACTTGAGTCAAGATTCAAAAATTATTTTATTGATCAGTTTGTTAAGCCTTTACAAAATGTAGAAAACATGCAGTTACAAGTCAGTACATATAATGTATCAATAATTTTTAAAAAGCATTCAGGACATAAGCACTCCTTCTTAGTTCACTGACAGGCCCTTAAAATGTTAAGTTAGTTGGTTCATTTATTCTTATTTGAAAGCATTGGAAAATCCTTCTTAATTGTGTTATCTCCCACTAAAATCCAGGGTTTGAGGATGCTTTAGTAATCTCTACAGTTCTTCCTTAGTCATATCGTTACACAGTTTAAACTGTAACATTACATGATCAGACATACGTTTGTATTTAGGACAGTACAACATAATGTGAATGAGTGATTCAAATTCCCCTTGCCCACAATCACAATATAAATCCTCACTTTGGGTTCTGAATTTTGAGTAAAAATAATTTAGACATTTAGAGGGATATAATTCCAATCAAATCTTCATGAAGATTTGTGTCTCTTTTTTATTATTTAAGATTAATAAATATGACTCCAGTACATGGTTTATTTTATTTTCAGAAAACCACCTGTGTAATTATGAGGACTTAACTATGTTCATGCTTTTGGCAAGTGATACAAGTTTGGTTTTATTTTTTTACCACTTTAGAATAATCTCATGAGATTGTTATTCCCTTTAGCAAATCCTTCCGCAGATGAGTAGAGTCAGATTTTTTTACAGTATCTAAGAGATCAGTTAACCAAATGGAAACATATCCCCATTATACCAGTTTATTTTCTCTTTAAGCACAACACTAGTTAATTTGGAGTCAGCCTGTGCCAGCAATTTAATCCAGTAAGAAATGTAAGCAGCTTTTGCTCGATAATTTATCTGAATTCTTCCTAGTTCAGATCTTACAATACTTGCTGCTATAGTTTTAGGGACTTGTAAGACTATTCTGTATAAATAAGAGAAGTACCTTTCTATCATTTCAAATTTCCTAGTGTACCATACCTCACTGCCATATAAAGCAGTTCTGTGCCATCTTTGCTTCATTTGCTCTCAATATCGGCAAAACCATGAACCCCCCCAAACTGAGTGTTAAATCTCAATAGGGCATTTTTAGACTGTGTCATCTTTTTATCAATACATGCTAAATGAGAATTAGTTTTTATGTACTAGGAAACAAAAGGATTTTACAACTTCAATAAAATCATTATCAATTCTCCAGGATGTTTTAGTTATTTGTTTGCCAACAATCAATATTCTTGTTATGGAAATATTAATCACAAGCCGGTTATGCACAGAATATAGCAGGCTGGTGTTTCCTATGGAGTCAGGTAAGCCCCCACACTTTGGGGTTACAAATAAATGAAATGAAAAAGCTTCAAGAAATGTTGTAACTTAGAGTAAGTGTTAGCCAATTCATTAGGGAATCAGCTTACCATAGTGATTAATACTGAAAACAGTGAACTTAAAGATACAAATCTGAATCCCACTACCATCAGTTACTCATTGTGTGACCCTCCCTGATTTAGCCTCCTTTTTTTACCCTCTGCTTAATCTTCCTCTGTCTGGTCGGAAGAGTGGCAACTGGAGTTTAATGCAAAAGAAGTGCAAGGTCATGCACATAGGGAAGAGAAACCCTGAAGCCACCTATAGTCTGGGAGGGGAGTCGCTGGCAGTCACAAGGGAAGAAAGAAACTTGAGCATCATCATCAGCAATGACCTGAAATCATCCAAGCAGACCACTAAAGCAGTAGGTAAGGCTAGGGGTATGTTAAGGTGTATTAGTGGGGGTATTACAAGTCAGAAGAGGGAGGTAATAATCCCTATTTACAAGACACTGGTTATGCCCCATCTGGGGTACTGCATGCAGTACTGGAGGCCACACCTTCACAAGGACATTAACCAAATTGAGGCAGTCCAGAGAAGGGCAACCAAAATGGTGCAGGGACTGCATCAGAAAACATATGAGGACAGATTAACAGAGCTCAGCTCAATATGTATACCCTAGAGCAAAGGAGGGAGAGAGGTGATATGATCAAACATTCAAACACCTTAAGGGCATTTACAAGGTGAAAGAGTCTAATATATTTCAATATAAGAAGAATAGCAGGACAGGAGGACACAGTATGAGATTAGAGTGAGGCCGATTAAGGGGTAATGTGAGGAAGTTCTTTTTCCCAGAAAGGGTGGTGGATGCATGGAACAGCCTACCTCAGGAAGTGGTGGCCATGAGTACAATGCAGGGCTTCAAACAGGCATGGGATAGGCATAAGGAGAAATAAAGATGAGTATGAATAGATAGGCCATTGACAGAGCAAGGCCGATGGCACATTTATAAGGTAGAAAGAAATGGGTAGACTGGATGGGCCTTATGTGTCCTTATCTGCAGTCAACTTCTATGTTTCTGTGTTTCTATGTTCCTTGCTTCCTTGTGCATGACCCATGGCTGATGTCAATATTCCAGCCTTCTAAATCACTTTAGGATACCATGTGCATGAAAGTGCTTAATTAATCCAATGTCTTGCCTTGTCAGATTTTATAGATTTAAGGCAAACAAAGCAATTTAATGATTTAAAATGGACAAGGAGAAGTGCAGCTGTGGACATGTTCTTTCACTTTTGTGGCTTATCAGCATGCCATAGATAATTTGTGACATTTGGAAAACTTCCTTAACAATACCTGCACAGTCAATGTTTCTCAGTGTACATGATGTGACTTGATTATCAGTGTTCTGTTAAAGGTGTCTAGATTACACAGACCACTTATCAGCCACATGGTTATTAAAGAGCAGCTGATGCCTTCAGGGCAACTTCACCAAAACATAATATTTAGACACAGGTAAACTTGTATTTCACTTCAGATCTGTATTCCACCTCTCCATTATTATTTCAGCTCCAAAAACAAAAGTCCCTACAAGGAACAACAATAAGTACCAACTGGGCTAAGAACTCAGTCATTAACCAGGAACTATATATATATATATATATATAAATATATATATACACATATACTGTACACACACACACACACACACACACACACACACACACACACAGTATTTAGCAAATGATAGCAGGGATGCAGAATCAGAGTCTGTCCTCTTTTCCTTTGGTTCAGGTATGGGAGGCAGGGTGGGAGCTTTAATCATACTGAGTGATCCCCTGAAAGAAACAATATTACTAAGGTGAGGTAATTATTTCTTCTAACTCCAGGAATAACTCAGTGTGATTACACTGCTATATCGCAGGTACAGTGACATTTCAACAGCATGGTCCCCTACAGTGATTACAGTGCCACTGAGTTGTAAGGAACCCGCTGGAATCCAGCGCTGTCTGTCAAGGGTCCTGCACCTCCCCCAAATCAGCTCTGACTTGGAGCTGAGAATCCTAAGTGGGGGGGGTGCGGGGTTTGGGGGGCATAGCACCCTTAAAAAAATACTCATTTTTGTATGAAACCAGCAGCCGACTGCAAAATGTGGTCGACCTGTCAGTTTCGCCATCTGGTCATTCGACAAAATATTTGTTGATGACCAATCATGGATCTGATTACACTAATGCAGACTACCAAGCAGTACCTTTGGAGGTTGGGCACAGAACCTACTTTGGGAAAAGGTTCTGCAGGACTGCTGTGCCAAATCTGTAGCATCACTTCTGGACTGCATGTCCAAGCAGCATTGCTTGGTGAAAGTGTGAACAGTTTTCCATGTAGCTGCTTTAAAGATTTTCAGTAAAGTAATATCCTTTGTAGCTGCAACTGAAGCAGCTGTGCCCCTGGTAGAGTGCACCCTGAGGCCCAGGGGAGCCTGTTTACCAACTTTACTGTAGCAGAACAGTATGCAAGCTACTATCCAGCATGCAATGGTTCGATTGGATGCAGGTTTGCCCTTATTTACTTCCCCATAAGTGAGGAACAGCTGGGTATGTTCTGGTCTACAAGCCTTGTCCTGTCAAGGTAGTGGCATAGTGCCAAATTGACATCCAGGCTATGTAGTTTCCACTCAGATGAGCTGGAATTGTCACTGCAGAAGACAGGTAATGTGATGGATTGATTCAAATGAAAGTGTATGACCACCTAATGAAGGAATTTTCTACTGATACTGAACACCACTTCATCCCTGTGGAAAGAGATATAGTTCAGATATGTGCACAGGGACTGCAATCCACTTATTCGCTTGGCTGAAGTGATGCCGGCCCCCAAGAAAATCATTTTTCATGTGACATACTTCAAGTCTGCAGTTGCTATTGGCTCAAAAGGTGGCTCTATGAGCCTGGCAATGCAAATGTTGAGATTCCAGGCTGGAACCAGTTCCTTCAGGAGAGGGTGAAGGTGATTGTGACCGTGCCTTCCCCCCACTCCTCCAAAATACATCTAGTACGGCCCCCTCAAATCCCTCAACATGAGTCAATTACTTCACAACCTGGCCCCTGTAAACTGGTCCCTAGTCTTCTTCTGTCACTGTCAACTCTGCCTTGCCCACTTTTACATCTGTCTTCCTGAAAATCTGGGATACCTCGCCCTGCTAAAAACTTTACGAGTAAAATGCAGTCAGCATTCCTGGATCACCCCTGATATTTTGCCCATGTGAAGAGCTTGTGATCTTGCTTGGTGTCTTTTTAATCTATAGGCAATCAGCAGCCCCTACAATCATTTCACACCTTCTGCAATAGTTGCACTACCAGTATCCACCATGCCAAATCTGACTTCTTAAGTCACATCTCCACCCTCTAATAGTACTCCTCTTCCTTCTGGCAGGACCTCCACTGCCTCCTGCACCCCCCACTGAATCAGCCCGCCTTAATCCGAGAGGCAGATTCAATAATCTCTGACCCCTATCTTGTTGCTGAGGCCCTCAATAAATTTTTCACTTCCTGTGTCATTCCCCAGGAGCCCCTATTTCTCCATCCTGCTCCCTCCTATCCCCCTCACAGTTCTCAGGTTTTCAACTATAACTTATTTCACCGTCTGAAGTTCTAAAAGCTCTTGTTTCACTCAATCCCTCTCCCCAATGGCCTGCATCCTGGTCTCCTCAAACTCTTGGCCCCCCTCTATAGTCACCCCTTTAACCTTCCTCTTAAATCTCTCACTCTCTACAGCTACTGTCCCTACAGCTTGGAAGTCTACTACTGTCCTCCCACTCTTCAAAGGCAGTGACCCTACTATCCCTGGAAATTACTGCCCCATCTCCTTTCTCCCCTCCCTCACCAAAGTCCAAGAGTCCCTAAGTTTCTCTAGACTCAGTGACTTCCTTCTTGCTTTCAACATGCTCTCCCCATTTCAATCAGGCTTTAGAAAATTCCACACTACCACCTCCTCCTCCCTTCTATGCTTTACGGATGCTATACACACTGCTATGGACCTTGGCCAGATCACCTCTGCCATCTTCATTGACCTAGCTAAGGCTTTTTACTCTATTTCTCACCCTCTCTACTTAATAAACTAAGCCTAATAAACTTAATAAACTACTCTCTTTAACAAATCATGGGAGGATGGAGTGGTACCTGAGGACTGGAGGAGGCAATGTGATTCCACTTCACAAAAGTGGGAGCAGGGCAGAGGCAGGAAACTAAGACCAGTTAGTTTGACTTCAGTGGTAGGGAAAATGATGGAATCACTTGTGAAGGAAAGAATTGTTGAGTACCTAGAGGCCAGTGGGCACAGGACCCAAGGCAGCATGGTTTCACAGCAGGAAGGTCATGTCGGATGAACCTAATAGATTTCATTGACTGGGTGACCAAAGTAGTAGACCAGGGATGGGCTGTGGATATAGCCTACCTAGATTTGTAAGGCATTCGACACAGTCTCACACGAAGATTAATATACCAGTTAGCCAGCCTTGGAGTGGGTCCCAAAGTGGTAGCCTGGATAAAAAACTGGCTGGACAAAAGACACAAAAGGTAATAAGCAGAATCCACAGTGAAGAAAGGAGGGTAACTAGCGGGGTACCACAGGGTTCGTACAGGACTGGTCCTCTTTAATATCTTTATAAGTGACATTGGAGAACACGTGGAAGGAATGGTATGCCTCTTTGCAGATGACACAAAGATCTGCAACAGGGTTGATACACAAGGTGGGGTAGAAAGAATGAAAAGGGACTTGGCAAGGCTGGAGGAATGGTCAAATAGGTGGCAGCTCAGATTCAATGCAAAGAAGTGCAAGATAATGCATCTGGGAAACAAAAACCCAGGGGAAGAGTACACAATGGGGGGTGAGTTAATAACAACAAAAATCGAAAGAGACCTAGGAGTAATTATATCAGATGACCTAAAGGTGGGCAAGCAATGTGAGAAGGCAGTAAGGAGGGCTGGGGGATACTGGGATGCATAGGGAGAGGCATCAACAGTAGAAAACAGGAAGTTGTTATCCCTCTCTACAGACAGTTAGTGAGACCCCATCTGGAGTACTATGTGCAATTCTGGAGACCCCATCTCCGCAAAGACATAGACAGAGTGGAGGCTGTTCAGAGGAGGGCAACCAAAATGGTGCAAGGTCTGCACCAGAAGACATACGAGGAGAGACTAAAGCTGCTTAATATGTATACCCTTGAGGAAAGGAGGGAGAGGGGGGGACATGATAGAAACTTTCAAGTATCTCAACGGAATTAAGGTACAAGAGGGTAGTATCTTTCAGAAGAAGAGATGTGCAAGAACAAGGGGGCACAATTTGAAGATAGTAGAGGGACGGCTCAGAGGTAATGCTAGAAAGTATTTTTTCAGAGTTGTGGATGCATGGAACAGCCTTCCTGAGGAGGTTGTGGAGTCAGGAACAGTGGGAGAATTGAAGAATGCATGGGGCAGGCATAAGGCAATTCTAGTGGGGAGCAGGAGGAAGTAAGCTGTTGATTAACTAGAATCTGCTGCTTATCCATCAGGTAAGGAAATGGGCAGACTGGGTGGGCCAAGCGGTCCTTATCTGCTGTCCAATTCTATGTTTCTAAGCCTTGCTGACCTAACCCCTGCCTCAGTGTCCTGATTTAGCTCCTACCTAACTGGTCACTCCCAGGCAGTCTCTTTCAACATATCTTATCCTCCTCCCTCCTCCTCCCTCCCTATCCTTGCCAGCATGCCCCAGGGATCTATCTTTGGGCCTGTCCTCTTTTCCCTCCTTATTAATGATCTCCCGTTGGTATGCACCCATGATAATATACACATGTACGTGGATGACACTGACTTTTTACTGTCCTGCCCCTCCATCCAAATTGTCCAATCCCCCCCTCCTTCAAAGTGATCTTACAGCAGTTACAGCCTGATTTAATGTCAGTCGCCTAAAGCTTAATATTAAAAAAATGTTGCTATGACCTTCGTCTCTAAACAAAAACCTGCCAGGTTTCCCACTCTATCAGTATTCCTCTCTGCAGCCAACACCCTCCTCGACAATGTCCCCACCTACAAGTACCTTGGAGTCTTTGCTCGATCTCTCCTTTGACTTTTCCTCCCACTTTAGTGCCCTACACTCAAAGCTGCACCCAAAACTAGGGCCACTATACTGCCACAAAGCCAGCCTTTCCCTTCTGGTTAGATGTGATCTCTTAGTCAAATGGATCCTCCCAGCCTTTGACTATGCTGTCATAGTCTACAGTGCTGCCCCTGCCACCTCCCTGGCCAAACTCAATGTTCTGTTTCATGCCTTCTGCAGGTTTGTCTCTAACCCCCTTCTTTAACTCACCACTGCAATTTATATTCCTCACTTTCTCTCCAATCCCTCGCACAGAGATGCTCCTCACACTGTTCCACCTTCCTAACTAAATTTTGGTTTGGGACCCTTCTGCCCTACCTCACTTCTCTCCTAAATCTGGCCACACCCTCACTCTACAACCCACGGTCAACCTGCGCCCGCACTTTTTCCCTCCCTCATGTACGCACCTCAATTGGCAAACTTTCCTTCTCTTATCGACTTCCCTCCCTGTGGAATAATGTCCACCTCCAAATTTGTCTTTCTCCCCCACCTTCTCTGCCCCCAAGCGCCTACTCAAGTCAACCCCCACTACTTCTTGTATCTGCTCTCTTTCCTAAAATCCACTCAATCAATCTTTCTCCAGCCTCCTTACTGCATCTCATTGTACTGTATATATCCATTGTAAATATAGTCTGTATATAGCCTTGTAAATACTGCTTTGTATATCATTGCTTTGCATTCGTTAGTTACTTCTTTATTGTAAATAGCATTCCTTGTATTTCTTTTGTACAGTGTCTGTATTTTGTTTCAACTCTTATATTTCAATGCTGTTTTGCCATTTGTACTCTCTCCTCGGGTCGCACCTGGAAACAAGCTTCTGCTCATGGTGCCTTTCCCGCTCATTAACTTTTCAATAAATAAAATATACATACATACGCACATGTACACAGTATACTGGGACTTAGCTCCTGCTACTACTATGTAACTTAGTAAAATATTCCCCATCATGCCATATCAATCAATGTAAACCAAAGCCTGAATTACAGTGAAATTAGCTTTATATCTTAATAAAGACACAGATATTAATAAAGTTGCTTTTATTAAAAATCAATCAATGTAGGCTGACTTGTCTGTCTAGTGTTTTAGCTCAGTTCTCTGAAGGCAAGTTAAACTGGTGCACACAAGTCTCCAAACGGGATACTACTGGTTGCTAGCTAAATGTTTTTGCTATTCATTCTGCCCAGAATGTAGAAACTGCCCAAGTGCCAGGTCACTCAACCTGATCTGTAGTCACTCCTAAAACCTGAACCCACTGACATCAAATTGTTTTGAAAGAATTTATGAAACACCTAGCCATCTTGCTGGTGCAGTGGTTGGATTTCCGCTTGTGACGCCAGTGACCCGGGTTCGGGAATGGACCCGGGGAGCTGGAGGGCTGGCTGGGGAAGAAGGATTGAGTGCCTCCGGGCTACTCTCCTTCTTTGGGGGAAGGGTCGGAGAGAATGTCTGACTCACGAGGACTCCTAGCAGAGGCTAGAGGGAATTGCTAGCACTAGCATACAACAGAAAGAGAGGTGGGACAGATGCAGGTTTTCATTGCATGTCTCTGCCCTTCGGGGGGAAAAAAATAAGAAAGAACATACAGCTAACGCCCACCTCTATGAAGCCTGCCCCTGCCCTAATCAGCTTTTGGGGCCAGCTCCATCATTCTAGTCCCATGATTGCGGCACTGACACCTAGGTGCATGGCCCCACCGAGGGCAAGTTGGAGGTATCTGAAGTCAGGCCAAGTGGAAGTGGGGGTATAAGGGGTCCGTGACCAGGCAGATCCTTGGTGGGAGAAGCAAAAATATAGAATTAAAAAAACAAAAAGAAGAATTTATGAAACACTTGTCTTTTTTTTTATTCTTTAAATCATATCAAAGTCTAATGTTTCAGAAGAGCAGAGGAGGTCAAAGAAACTAAATGACAGCTGTAGGAGAATATACATAGATACATAGATACATAGACAATTTCGGCAGATAAGGGCCTATGGCCCACCCAGTCTGCCCATTTGAGTTTGTAAGTTCAGTTTGTTTTCCTAGAAGTCTGTTGCCCCTTACCCCTGACATCCAGAATTCCTTTATGTCTATCCCATGCATTCTTAAATCCCGTGATTATTTCAGCCCCCACCACTTCCTCTGGCAGGGTTTTCCACTTGTCCACCACCTGTTCTGTGAAGAAATTCTTTCTCATGTTTCCTCTGAATCGTCCTCCCTCCAACTTCATCCCATGCCCTCTAGTCCTGGAACATCTTTTTCGCTTAAAAATAGTGTTTTCCTGCACCCTGTTCCTCCCTGTAAGATACTTGTATGTCTCTATCATATCTCTTCTCTCCCTCCTCTCCTCCAGGGAGTACATGTTCAGTTCCTTCAACCTGTCTTCATAGGACTTGTGATGCAATCCATGCACCATCTTTGTTGCCCTCCTCTGAACCTTCTCTACCCTGTCTATGTCCTTACATAGGTATGGTCTCCAGAACTGTACACTGTACTCCAGGTGGGGCCTCACTAGTGTCTTGTATAGCGGAATTATGACCTCCCTTTTCCTGCTGGTGATGCCTGCCTGCAGCCCAACATCCTATTTGCTTTACTGCTGCCTTGTCACACTGTTTCCCTACCTTGAGGTCATCAGAGATGATAACCCCAAGATCCCTTTCCTGCTTGGTGCATGCTATATCCTCACCCCCAACTGATATATTGTGCCGGGTTTTTGTGCCTATATGCATTATCTTGCACTTCTTTGCATTGAATTTCAACTGCCAAACCCCTGACCATTCTTCAAGTTTCTGCAGGTCGCTTCTCATTCTGTCTACACCCTCTGGTGTGTCTACTCTGTTACAGAGCTTTGTGTCATCAGCGAACAGTGAAATTCTGCCTTCTAGGTCCGCGCAATGTCACTGATGAAGATGTTGAATAGGACCGGTCCCAGCACTGATCCCTGTGGTACCCCACTGGTCACTCTTTCCTCTGTGGAGTGACAGCCATTTACCACCACCCTCTGTGTCCTGCCACCCAGCCAGTTACCTACCCACCACACTACTGTCCTGCCCACACCCATATTCCCCAGTTTGTGTAATAGTCTTCTATGTGGCACAGTGTCAAAGGCCTTGCTGAAGTCCAGATAGCCATGTCCATCCCCTCCCTGATCCACCTCCCTAGTCACCCAGTCAAAAAATTCAATGAGGTTGGTCTGACATGACCTCCCCCTGGTGAAACCATGCTGCCTTGGGTCCTGTAGTCCATTGACAACCACATGTTCCACCAATCTCTCCTTCAGTAGTGCTTGCATGATCTTCCCCACTACCGAGGTGAGGCTGACTGGTCTGTAGTTCCCTGCTTCCTCTTTGTTCCCACTTTTGTATAAGGGGACTACATCTGCTGTCCTCCAGTCTTTGGGTACCTCCCCTGTTTCCAGTGATCGGCTAAACAGGATAGCCAGAGGTTCAGCCACCACCTCTCTTAGTTCTTTAAGGACCCTGGGGTTCCCATCTGGCCCATTGCTTTATCAACTCTTATTACTTCCAGTTCCTTCAGGACCCTTTCTCGTGTAAAGGGACTTGTGTCCATTTCTGTACCATTCTCACCCTTGTACTCCCTTCAGACCCATTACCTCCTCTTCCTCAGTAAAGACTGAGCAGAAATACCTGTTCAATATGTCAGCTTTACTGTTGTCATCCTCCACGCTGCCCCATCCTCCCCTTCAGTCTCACTATCCTCCCTTTGTCTTTCTTTTTACTTATGTACCTGTAAAGGTTTGTCCCTCTACCCACTGATTTTGTGATGTGCTCTTCTGTGTGAGCTTTGGCTTCCCTTACTGACCTCCCTGCCTCCCTTTGCTTCTCCTGGTAGTCTCAGATTTCAGCTTTTTTAAATTAACTATCTGGAGGGCGAGGGAGGAGTAATGCATACGAGCAGAAATCCAACTAGATTTGCTATGTGTTTTCCTTCATATAACGCTGCACCAATACAAACAGTAGTCTAAAAGGAGACGAGGGTATTTTATATGCTGCAGGGTATTAAATAGCTGGTGTAGCACAGCAAAATGCTACGCAAAACGGGGGTGATGCTAACCATTTTCAGAAATGCTTAGCAATAGACTGCTAACCATTTTTTAAATGAGTCCATCACACAGTACACAACATTAATAAAACTATTACAATTGTTTTAAACGTTGCTAATCAGTCTGTGACAAGTGCTATGCATGTTCATAACTGACTAGCACTTTCACAAGTTAAACTGCTAATCAGTTTTATCAGCTTATTTAAAATGCTGCTTTGCATGGTACACAATCACAGCACAATTTTTAAATAAAAGTAAAAAAAAATCACGGTTCATTTTAAGTCTTGACATGAGAGCTGCACTGGCCAGCAAAAATTAGTTACTTGGCTTGAATAATTAAGAGTTGCTGTATTAATGCTGGCAGTTACTAAAAGTTGATTTTAAAGGAACCAAAGATTTGATATTATTTACACTATGATAAATTATAGCCAACAGTGAGATACAAAGGCAGATTTTTATTGATGGGTGCTGGTAACACAATAACCTACAGTATGACAGAGAATCGTGAGTGGTTTGTGTAAGTAATCAAAACCAAGAGAGGAAATTATGCCCAAGTTTTTCAGTTTTGCCTTTTATTTATTTTATATGACATTTAGACTTAACTGACCCTAACGCTCCTAACTAAAACCCATTGCAGAACACTACTTTACTCATTAATCAGATAAGCACTGTGATTCACTAAAACAGCAAGAGCTTTTGAAATACATGCTCAGCACTTTCACCTAGCTTGTAAATATCATCTCTCCCATATCAAGTACCCTTTTATTCGTATAAATCTGTTTTGAGGCCACCTCAGGCCATTTCACAAGATAAACTCTTAGTAGTGGTGTATGTTTTCCCAATCTCATCATCCTGCTATACCTCTATAATCCCTGTGGAACAAAGTCCCAACAGCACTTCATTCACTCTTGAAATTGTGATTGGTTGACCATTCATGGCACTCCATACCTTACATCATGGGTTTTAGCCCACCTGATAGGCTAACGATGCACAAGACCTAGGATCAAATTTCTAGACCCCAGGTCCCAGAAGCCCCTGTTCTCCAGTTCTACTTGTGCATCTGAAAAGGCAACAAGCACTCCAGAAGTCCCTATACCGTGCCAGGAAAGGTAGGCTGTGAATTCCACAGGCAATTACATAGAAACATAGACTTTGACGGCAGATAAGGACCGCTTGGCCCATCTAGTCTGCCCATTTCCCTACCTACAGGATATGCCACAGATCCTAGTTAACCAACAGCCTATTTCTTCCTACCCCCCACAAGAATTGCCTTATGTCTGTCCCATGCATTCTTGAATCCTCCCACAGTTTTAGACCCCACAACCTCCTCAGGAAGGCTGTTCCACGCATCCACTACCCTCTCTGTGAAATAATACTTCCTCATTGCCCTGAACTGCCTCCTTCTATCTTTAAATTGTGTCCCATTGTTCTTGCAACGTCTCTTTTCTGAAAGATGCTACCCTCTTGGACTTTGTTGATTCTACTGAGGTACTTAAAGTTTCTATCATGTCCCCCTCCTTCTTTCCTCAAGGGTATACATATTAAGCTCCTTTAGTCTCCTCATATGGCTTCTCTTGCAGACCCTGCACCATTTTAGTTGCCCTCCTCTGGACTGCCTCTGTCCTGTCTATGTCCTTGCCTTCTCACATTGCTTGCTAACCTTAAGGTCATCTGATATGATTACCACCAGATCCCTTTCCTTTTTTGTTGTTGTTACTACCCCCCCCATTGTGTATTCTTCCCCAGGGTTCTTGTTTCCCAGGTGCATTATTTTGCACTTCTTTGCATGGAATCCTAGCTGCCATACTTCAGACCATTCCTCCAACCTTGCCAAGTCCCTTCTCATCCTTTCCACACCTCCTTGTTTATCAACCCTGTTGCAGATCTTTGTGTCATCTGCAAAAAGGCATACTTTTCCTTCCAGTCCCTCTCCAATGTCACTGATGAAGACATTAAAAAGGACTGGACCCAATACTGAACCCTGCGGTACCCCACTAGTAACCCATCTTTCTTCAGAGTGGACTCCATTTACAATTACCTTCTGTGTCCTGTTGTGCAGTCAATGTTGTACCCAGGCTACCACCCTGGGACCCACTCCCAGGCTGGTTAATTTGACTATTAATCTTTTGTGTGGGACTGTGTCAAATGCCTTGCTAAAGTCTAGGTAGGCCATGTCCACAGCCCCTCCCTGGTCTACTACTTTGGTCACCCAGTCAAAGAAATCTATTAGATTTGTCTGACATGACCTTCCCGCTGTGAACCCATGTTGCCTTGAGTCCTGTGCCCACTGGCCTCTAGGTACTCAACTATTCTTTCCTTCAGAAGTGACTCCATCACTTTCCCTACCACAGAGGTCAGACTGACAGGTCTGTAGTTTCCTGCCTCTGTCTTGGTCCCACTTTTGTGAAGGGGAATTACATCCGCCTTCCTCCAGTCCTCGGGTACCACACCATCCTCCCATGATTTATTAAAAAGTGTAGCCAGTGGTTTCACTAGTTCCTCTCTTAATTCTTTTAGAATTCTGGGGTGAATTCCATCAGGACCCATTGCTATGTCCACCTTCAGTTTTAGGAGTTCTTGCAGAACCCTTTCTTCTGTGAAAGGACTGGGATCGACCCTCTATCAAGAGTGCTTCTGTTAATTGGATTAGGCACTTCCACCTCCTCTTTTGTGAATACTGAACAGAAATATTCGTTCAGTATCCCTGCTTTTTCACTGTCCCCCTCTTCCCACCCACCGTTCATTCTATTCAGCCTCACTAACCCTCCCTTTGTCTTTCTTCACGCTGATGTACCTATAAAGTTTTATCCCCTTCTTAACTGAGTTGGCTATCTTTCTCAGTTTGGGCCTTTGCTATTCTGACTTCCTCCCTGCTTCCTTCTGCCTTAACTGGTACAGCTCTGTGTCCTGCTCCTTCTGTGTTCCTTATACTTCTGAATGCTATCTTTTTCTTCCTGACTTTCACAGCCACCTCTTTTGAGAACCACAGTGGCTTTTTCTTTCATTTAGATTTGTTTATTTGCTTCACACAAAGGCGTGTTGCCTCTGTGATGGCAGTTTTGATGATTCCCCATTGTTGCTCCACACCTCCTAGCCTGTTTGCTAGTGCTTTTCTGAGGCGCTCTCCCATCTTGCCAAAGTCAGCCCTCCTAAAGTCCAGTACCCTCACTTTTGTATGGCTTGACTCTGTATCTGAGTTTAACGTGAACCACACTGTTTGATGGTCACTTGTTCCCAGATGGCAACCCACTTCTAGATCTGAGATCCTCTCACTGCCCCCATTTGATAGTACGAGGTCTAAAATTGCTCCCTCATGAGCGGGTTCTGAAACTAGCTGTCTGAGGCCGCCACCTGTAGGGCATCAAGAATTGCCCTGTTTTGGATGTGGCTGCAGCAAATGTGCTCCAGTTAACATCTGGCATATTCAGGTCTCCCATCAACAGTATCTCCCTTTCTCTGCCATTCTAAGAATGCCTTCTATCATATCCTTGTCCATTCCTCCCTGACATGGGGTCTGTACACAACCCCTGTGCGGATTGTGGTGCCCTTCCAGTCTCCAAGGTGACCCACAGTGCCTCCTCTCCTCCCTATTTACTCTTTTGTTCAGTTGCTTTTATCCCTTCCTTTACATAGAGAGCTACTCCTCCCCTTCTTCTCCCCTGTCTGTCTCTCCTGTAGGTTATGTACAGGCCTATATCCATCCTCCCTCCTCTATCCAAAGCCTTGGAATGGACAGTGGCTGATCAGCTCACACAGTACCTTGTGAAATACAGACTGCAATGTTCCCAGCAGCATGGCTTCCGCAAAGGGCACAGCACTACCACGGCACTCCTCGAATTCACCACACATATCCATCATTCACTTGATCAGGGCCAGTTGGTCGGCACCTCTTTTATTGACCTGACTAAGGCATTTAATGCTGTCAATCACTCCATTCTCCTCAAATAATTATCCCTCCGTGGTCTTTCAAGTGAAGCTACTCTCTGGTTTCAAAGCTACCTCAGTAACTGGACCCAACAGGTCAGGATTGGTGAATTCCTCTCATCATCCCTACCAGTCCACTCTGGAGTACCTCAAGGTTCCATCCTGGGTCCCTTGTTATTCAGTATATTCCTGAACAATCTCCCTGCCTCCTGCCATGACAGAATGTTACTGTATGCAGATGATGCAGTAATCTTCACTTGCCACACTGACCCCACTACCCTTCAGTCTCAACTACAGAAAAGTTTCACAGAAGTGGAAGCTGGTTTTGCTCACATGAACTCATCCTTAATCACAAAAAAACTAAAACAATGTTGTACCATGGAACCCACAGCAAGTACAAGGACCATGAGCTCATAATTAACAAACATGAACCACTCTTGAGCAGGTGGATATGTTTAAATATCTGGGCCCGACCCTTGACAGCTCCCTCTCGTATACCAAACACATTGACAATATCGCTAAAACTGTGAACTCCCGTATAGGGCTACTATACAAGCACAAACATTTCCTAACAGCTGAAGCCTTGAACCTCACTATCCAGAGCTCTGTTATGTCAACTATTGAATACGGGCTTGTTATCTATGGATACTGCACTCTGGCACATAGCTGTAGCCCTTAATAAGGCATGTAGACTCCTTATTTCAGCTGCCCGCCTTTCTCACACGTGTGACATTTATGAGCAGGCTAACTGGCTCCAGCTATCCTGCAGGCTAAAGTACCAGACCTGCATCCTAGCTAAGAAGACATCACTGGGCCTTATGCCCCCTGGAGTCAATCAATATTGACCCCACAGCGTGTCTGCCGCCTAACTAGAAGATCGGACAGTCTAACCTTTACAATACCTCGCTGTTGGACCTATCAAGCTCAGTGTTCTTACCTTGTCAGAGCCTCCACCTGGTTCAACTTGCTACCTACACAAATCTCCAACATTGCCACGATTGGTGCTTTTAAATGTAAACTGCATCAACACCTCATGGCTAGTGCCTTCTGTGATTGCTTCTTATAAACCCCTCCAGGCATACTACCCTCAAGCATCCCTCCTCACTGCCTCAGCTCCTCCTCCTCCTCTCCTACCCCCCATTACTGGGTATAGGATGAATCTATCTCCTTTCCTTTTTCATCCCCCTCTTTCCTCCTCCCTTGCTGTTTCCCATCTACCACATACCCAACACAATGCTCTCCTCATTTCTCCCCTCCTCCCTCTCTCTGTCTCCCATACCACCCCCTCACCACCACTCTTCTTTCTCTTTTCCCACTAACCCACTCCTAACAAAGCTTCACTGAGCCACCTATGACTTGTACTGTATAATTAACTCATAACACAATTCCTTGACAATGCCTTTGGCTGCCGTTATTGTAACCTTATTTGTCTTTTTTTTTTTTGTGCGTTCCATTGTAATGATCATGTTATGTTTTGTCAGGCATATTGTCCTTATTGCCTTGACGTGGAACCTTTATAAAAGAGCCCTCGGCTCAAAGGTGTAATCTGAAATACAAATAAATAAATAAAATAAAATAAATATAGTCTAGTGGTTACTCGAGCCTTAGGGAGATCCCCTCCCATAGCGGAGACTTCATGGCTCAGGCCCAAACATGGCGTATTTGACTTATTATAACACAACTCTCAGAGCCACCTCACCTGGTCCAGGCCTCTTCCACAGTGGCTGAGCCAGTTGAACCACCTCGCTTCCCTTGGGCCCCAGTGTCTCTCCTATGCAGCGACACAAGTGGATTTGAATCTCCTGGTTGGGCCAGTTCTCTCCCCTCTCAAGTGAAGACTCCTAAGCCCCAGCAGAGCAAGCAGAGTAACATGGGGAGACATTCCAAAAAGCATCTTCCTTTTGGGGGCACCTCACCTAGCAGCCCTCAGACGGAACCGCTACACATGCTCTCCTAGCTTTCTCCTTCCCAGCAACTCGCTGCGTGGAGAGGGAACAATCAGGGAACTTATTAACCATTTCAGTTGACCCTTCAAGATCTCTACACTGTTTCTTACAAAAGTTTTGTCATTCTGGGGACTTCACGTTTCTTCTGACAGACCATCCTCTCACATCCCTAGCATACTGCTCTCTTCTCTCCCCCTCTATCTTTCTCCTCAGATGGTGAAAGTGAGAAAATGTACAGCCTGTAGCACCAGCTTGATGCCCCACAACTTGGGCCCTCTATGCCCTGTGTGCATTCATGATGAGGAGGATTCTTCCCTCGACCCCTCCCTGATGATGGTCTCGGATGCCCCAGGTATCACTTGGCTGGACCCAGGGGCCATACTCCAACAAAACCAACAAGCAGCAGTGGCCATGATGGAGAGTCAGCAAAATTTTATGTTGAAAATCATGGAAAAACTAGAAGCCATCACGCAGTCCAGATTAACGCCCACCCCAAATCCAGTGCCAGTGCCTGCAAACCGGGGGGGGCCTCCGGGATCTGGTCCAAACTGACCTGTCCTCCCCTGAACCCCACTGCACCCACCAATGGGGATGACACTGAAGACAAGGAGCCCCTCGAGGATGAGGAGCCAATACCATCGGAAGAAGAAGAAGAGATGGAGACACAATCAGTCCCATCCCTCACATCCAAACTGTGCTCCTTTGACTTAATACCAGGTCTCATGTGGATAATTAAGGCCACCATGCGGTTCAAGCTAGAGGAGGAACAAACTGAGTCAAAACTCGATCCCCTAAGCCAACAAAGAAAGTCTCCAAGAAACCTTCCCAATTTGTCCTGCGATTGATGACATATTCATTAAGGAGTGGGAAGCTACAGATCCAGGCAGGATGTCAGATAAGAGGAACCTAGACTGCATGTATCCAATCCAGGAAGACAAGGCCAGCATATGGTGCACCGCTCCCATGATCGACCCACAAGTAGCTGCACTCAGCAAAAAGACAGTCCTCCCATGTGGAGCCATCTCTCTGAAGGACCCAGCAGACAAAAAAGTGGAAGACATATTAAAAATTTTGTTTGAAATAGAGGGCATGGCTGCCAAGGCATCCACTACCGCCATATACACTTCAAGCGCCAGGATTCACTGGCTTGAGGAGCTCCTAGAAAAAGCGGCTCCCTATTCCAGAGAGGCCGAACTTCTGGAATGCTCTCTAGATTCTGCCAGATACCTAGCAGTTATGGCTGTTGATTCCCTGAAACTGAACGCAAGAGCTTCCACCCTGACTAACCAAGCAAGAAGGGTGTTATAGCTAAAGTTATGGGAAGCAGACAATGAGTCCAAATTACTGCTCCAGAACCTTTCAATGAAGGGGAAACACATCTTCGGTGAAGGCCTGCAAGGTTACCTAAAACAAAAAGGGGAGGGAAAAGATTTACTCAAACACAAGAACAGACCAACCTATCTACCCACTGGGTGATGGAGATTTTGGGGGGGCTACAAGCACCAAGCCCGCAGAGACACTTACTACCAGAGTACCTCATTTCAAGGAAGAGGGAGCCAAGGGGGACACCATTCCTCATTCACCCCCGTCTACCAATCCTCAAACTACAGGTCCATGGTCCAAGTTTGAGGAAGAGGAAGAGGAAATAGAAGCAAACAGCAATGACTATATACCCTTCTCCCCAGATGACTCCCACTCATGTCCCTACCTGCCCAGTGGAAAAAGACTTATGCTCTTCCACCACCAGTCACGTAACACAACTGCAGACAGATGGGTATTGGAGGTAGTTTCAAGGGGCCATTCTTTAGAATTATTCAACGCTCAGATATCAGACAGGTTCGTGACCTCCCCCATAGCAAGGAACAGGACCTCACCCCATCAGGTTCAGCAGATTCTGCTGGAACTGATGCAGAAGAAGCCTATTCAATTAGTTCCCCCCTCCGAACAAGAAAATGGAGTATACTCCATCTTTTTCCTCATCCCCAAAAAGACCGGGGAACTTCGTCCCATCTTAGACCTAAAATTCCTCAACAAGTTTGAAGTCACCCAGAGGTTCAAGATGGAGACACTGAGTCGACACTTCACAGCATCAGAGAGATGACTTTCTCACGTCCATAGATTTAAAGACACATACCTTTACATCCCCATTCATCTCTGCCACAGAAAGTACCTACGTTTCCATGTTCTCGGCCAACATTTTTCAATACTAAGCTTTACCATTTGGCCTTACCTCAGCAAGGGTATTCACCAAGGTGTCCATAGCTCGTGGCAGGCTGAGAGAGCAGGAGTGGATATTGACCCCTATCTGGATGACTGACTAATCCAAGCACAGTCCAGGGATCAGTCTGTCACCATCTGGAAGGCCCTAAGGGCCCTGAAAGACCACAGCTGGGCAGTGAACCAAGCCAAGAGCCACCTCGTGCCCACACAACAACTAGAACACCTGGGAGCAGAAATAAACATGTCTCAGGGGTGGGCCAGGCTGTCCCAAAACAGGGTGAAAACGGTGATGTCACTAGCACATCAACTTCAGGTCACTAACATGCCGAATATAAGTCAGATTGCTCAAATGCTAGGATGCATGGCTTCTTGCATCGATCTAGTCCCTTGGGCCAGGTGGCATAAAAGACCCCTTCAGAACTACATGCTGTTGCATGGGTCACCCAATGAACGCAATCTGACAATAAAATTACCGTTACCCCCCACAGTGAGACGTTCCCTGACCTGGTGGAAAACTCGCAGAGCCTTCATGCATGGGGTTCCTCTAGAGACTACTTATGGCATCACCATTGAGATAAACACCAGTCTCCTAGGATGGAGGAATGCATGGGATCTCAGTCAGCCCAAGGCAGTTGGACAACTTCAGAGGCCAGACTGTCCATAAATGTACTGGAAATGAGGGCAGTTTACCATGCTGTCATAACCTTTCAAGGGGTCATTTCTGGTCAAATAGGATTGATTCGCTCCGACAACCAGGTTATCATGGCATACATCGCCAAGCAGAGGGGAACCAAGAGCAGAGCTATGCAGAAGGAAGTGACGAGGGTAATGAAGTGGGCTTAGGCCCATCTCATCCACCTTGGAGCAATCCATCTAGCTGGTAAGTTCAACATCCAAGCAGATTGGCTCAGCCGCCAACAGGTAGACCCAGGAGAGTGGCACCTACACACCGATCTATTTTGAATGATACAGGACACATGGGGACCTGTTTCCATGGATCTCATGGTGATGGCGGACAACACTCAAGTACATAGAAACATAGACTTTGACGGCCGATGAGGACCGCTTGGGCCACCTAGTCTGCCCATTTCCCTACCTAGAGGATAAGCTGCAGATCCTATTTAACCAACAGCCTATTTCTTCCTATCCCCCACAAAAATTGCCTTATGTCTGTCCCATGCATTCTTAAATTCTCCCACAGTTTTAGACCCCACAACCTCCTCAGGAAAGCTGTTCCATGCGTCCACCACCCTCTCTGCAAAAAAATACTTCCTCACATTGCCCCTGAGCCGCCCCCATCTTCAAATTGTGTCCCCTTGTTCTTGCACATCTCTTTTTCTGAAAGATGCTACCCTCTTGGACTTTGTTGATTCCACTGAGGTACTTAAATGTTTCTATCATGTCCCCCTCTCCTCCTTTCCTCAAGGGTATACATATTAAGCTCCTTTAGTCTCTCCTCGTATGGCTTCTCTTGCAGACCCTGCACCATTTTAGTTGCCCTCCTCTGTACTGCCTCCATCCTGTCTATGTCCTTGCAGAGATGGGGTCTCCAGAACTGGACTCAGTACTCCAGATGGGGTCTCACCAACTGTCTGTAAAGGGGGATAACAACTTCCTGTTTTCTGCTGGTGATGCCTCTCCCTATACATCCCAGTATCCCCCCAGCCCTCCCTACTGCCTTCTCACATTGCTTGCCAACCTTAAGATCATCTGGATACCGACCTTGTTGAGTGAGCCCTAATGCCTTCTGGTGGTGTCAGGTCTTTCGCCTTGTAAGCTTCTTGGATGGTCCTCCTGAGCCAGCCCACTATGGTGGTCTTTGAAGCTGCCTTACCCTGTCGTTGTCCCTTCGACACTATGAACAACCTCTCAGTTTGTCATATCAACTGTGTTCTAGCTATGTGCTTGGCTAGTGTACCCCTGACATCTAGATGGTGACGGATAGATATATACCCTGCTTGTGAGATGTCTAACAACAAGGGTTCTTCTCCAGATACAGGGAACGCACTCCCAAAGAGTAGACGTGCTATCCCAGACCTGGTCCCTGGATTGAGCTTGACGTGCTTCCCATACCTCTCCTACCACAGGTCTCTAGCAAAGACACGCCAGTCACTGAAGACCATCATTCTGGTAGCCCCATACTGGCCGACAGAGCCTGGTTCTCCTCAGTGATAGCCGTGACACTGGACAAGCACAGGCTCCCATACAGACCTGATATGCTAACCCAAGGGCCGCTAGTCCACCCCACCCCAGGGACCCTGAAACTAACGGCCTGGCTCCTGAAAGGCAGAGACTGCAAAAACAGGCTATCATGCCTCAGTCATAGCCACTTTGCTGCGGTCTAGGGGACAGTCGACCAACACTACATACAGAAGGCAGTGGTCCCTTTTTTCGGCCTTGTGCAAAAACAGAGAGAAAGTACCAGAGCAAGCAGATATGTCTACCGTACTAGTATACTTGCAACAGGGAGTAGAGAAAGGACTTTCTCACTCTTCCCTCAGGGTACAACTCTCAGCCACTGGGGCAGCCATCAGCCATATAGGACACCACACCCTGGGATCTCACCCGGACGTGGTACATTTCCTCAGAGCCGTAGAGGGACTTCACCCAAGGTCCAGACCCTTAATCGCCCCATGGAACCTCACGATAGTCCTAGATGCTCTCAACACCACCCCCTTTGGACCTTTCCAGGACGTGGACCTGTATTGGGCAGGACTAAAGACCTGTTTCCTGGTGGATGTTTGTTCTGCTAGAAGGATTAGCAAACTCGGGGCACTGTCATATAGGGAGCCGTACACCGTGTTCACCTCCCACGGGGTACAACTGCATACAGTCCCAGCTTTTAGACCAAAGGTCATGTCAACTTTCCACCTAGAGCAGCCCATTGAGCTACCCACCCTCTCAGATGTCTCACAAGCAGGGGATATATCTATCCCTCACCATCTAGATGTTGGGGGTACACTAGCCAAGTACATAGCTAGAACACAGTTGATATGACAAACTGAGAGGTTGTTCATAGTGTCGAAGGGACAATGACAGGGTAAGGCAGCTTCAAAGACCACCATAGCAGGCTGGCTCAGGAGGACCATCCAAGAGGATTACAAGGCGAGGTCTGACACCACCAGAGGGCATTACTGTAGGGTTCACTCAACAAGGTCAGTATCCACCTCCTGGGCAGAAAGAGCCAACATAACTACAGAGGACATTTGCAGGGCAGCCACTTGGAGCTCTATCCATAGATTTGCCAGACATTACAAGTTGGACCATCTGTACAACAATCAGAACCCTTTTTGCCACTCAGGTCCTCTTGGGAGCCAGCTCTGCTCCCCTCACTCTCAGACCGCTCTGACCCACCCAAAAGGGGTATAGTACTGCTGATTAGCAACCTGTGATGTAATGTCTGGAGTGCCATGGATGGTCAACCAATCACAATGGGTGTTTACTCACCTGGTAAAGGTGATTGTGTTGGTTGACATCCATGGCACTCTATGGCCTGCCCCCACAGAGCGATCAGAGTGACTGGGACTCTAGAACAGCACAGTAAATAAGGAAAGCTACTTTAAGGAAATGCCAACTCTGTCAGACACTTAGCAGGCCGAGTGCTAGTATTGTATTAATAGGGAAATAAAGTGGGCCTCCCGGCCATGATTAGAAGGCTCGTCAGCGTCTTCGTGTATTGTTATTAGAGTATTGTGGTGTTTACTAACCTTACTTTTCAGCTATGGAAGATTCAAACTGGAGAACAGGGGCTTCTGGGACTTGTGGTCTAGAAATTTGATCCTAGGTCTTGTGCATCGTTAGCCTATCAGTGGGCTAAAACCCATGATGTAAGGTCTGGAGTGCCATGGATGTCAACCAACACAATCACCTTTACCAGGTGAGTAAACACCCATTACTGCCATCTGCACTTAAAGTGCCTCATTAGTACTCTGATTGTGTTCCAGTGTGCACTTATATTACTTGTTGCTCTTCAGATGCTCTGCCTAGCTCATCTTGTTCATTTTGCTGCTAATCAGCTGTTGAACATATTTTTTCGATTTTTGATTTGTGTAAGTGACTGTTGTAACTCGCTTCTGTACTCCTCATTTCTTCCTCCTCCAGGATGCATCTGGAAATGAACTTTTTTCAGCTCAGTACATCATTCCTGGTAAATCTTTTGAAATAAAAAAATAATCAATCAATAAATAAAGTTTAAGTAATAGCAGTCTGTTTTAAAACACTGAGCACCCAGCCAGCCCTTCCACTCAGCAGTAGCGCTATCTCATATGACACTGGTGACCTGGGTTTGTGAAAGGGCTCGAGTCATTGGGGGATGGCTGGGGAGAGGATGAGGAGTGAGCTCCCTAGGGGACACTGTCCTCCTCTGAAGAGGCTGGGCAGTCAGCTTCACTGCTATATGTCCTCCTGGGTAACTTCAGGTGGCAGTGCAGTTGGGAGCAGCTTATGGGAGAAAGGTGTCAGCTGGGGCCACACCACCCATGCTTGCACATACTTGTGCACCCTTGCCTCTGATGTTGCCTTCTTTGGTCTCAGAATTAGACTGATTATGTTTATCTCAGCTTATGGTTACACTGTCTAGCTCTCAGATCTGATCATTGAGCCAGTCAGAGGTATACAGAGGTGACAAAATGAGCATGCACTACTGTGTAAAACTTTTTATATTCTGAAATGGGTTTTGAAAGACCAGAAACAACGTTTCACAAGTGAAAGTATGCCTGTGATTGGGAAGGGTATTTACTGAGCAAGATGGTGGTTCTTTAAAAAACGCCCTACTGTTTTAAGGAATTACTTTTGTTGATCTGATAATTTTAGAGGCATTATTTTTTCTGACCAATGGGATGCCACAGGAACCAGTCTTAGGACTGGTCCTCTTTAGCAACATAAGTTGTAACATTGGGGAAGGGATCCAGTGGGTGCTTTGGTGCTTGGCAGATGACACAAAGATCAGCATAGGAGTGGACAGTGCAGATGATGTGAGAACCATGAAGGAAGGCCTGGGAAGATTAGAGAAATGGTCAAGGGTCTGGCTGTTAAAATGTAATGCAAAGCAGTGTAAGGTAGTACACAAAAGGCCAAGAACCTCAAAAATAAAATACAGGAGGGGGGGTGTAGAAATAGAGAGAATGTCTGAGGAAAGGGACCTGGGGGTGATACGGACAATTTGAAAACATCTACACAGTGCAGTAGAGCAGTGGGAATGGCAGAAGTGATGCAAGGCTACATATGAAGGGAAATCAGCAGCAGGAGTAGAGAAGTGATCCTGCCACTGTACATATCCCTATTTCACTTCTCATGGAGTACTGTGTGCATACTGTATTTATAAACCACACTTGAGAAAGGACAATGACAGAGTGGAGACATGCCAGAGGATGGTAACCAACAATATTTAAGGATAGCAAGAGAAGTCCTACACTGGAGGCAAGAAGGGAGAGAGGGACATGAGAGAAACATACAGATACCTTCAAGGGATAAGCAAGGGGAATCACAGGCAGTTAGCACTGAGTGGAAAAAAAGGCACCAAGGGAAACTTGATGAATTTGGTGGTGAGATTTTTGAAATGTCATGAAATATGTGTATTTTTTAAATAACTTTTTTTTATTGAGTTTTTACAGTACACAAACTACTAAAACAAGATTAAGTGTCTGCAAGGGTTACAGAGGCAGAGCTAAATCCAACATTCTAACAAATATTTCTTATACTCTATCAACAATTGAAGACACAGATTACAACATTTAAGTGTCTGATGAACTATAAGTGCATGGATACTACCCTCTCTACATACAGGACCTAAAAGTAGCTCTATTCTCCAGACTGCCAGCCTGCTAAACTACCTGCATCGCAATTGTTTGTTCCACAAGATCCAATATAACTTTCCACACCACTACATCTACCCCAGCCATATCCCTACGACATCTTGGGCCTAAGAGAGTGCAGCTGAACCACACTGGTATGACCAGTGGACTGAGGTCCACCCTCTACCAGGCCTCAAGTGGGGGGGGGACTGGTATCTTAGTGTGAAACACAGGTGCCTATTATGAAAAGAACAGCCAATGTGTATAGCAATGCAGAATGCATTATACTTCAGCGTGTGCTTACATTGCTGGCCTGCTGGACCCATGGCACCTCTCCTAGTGTGGTCCTTGGGGGATAAATGTCATGGCATCTTGTAGGATCCAACATCTAGATCCTTACAACAGGAAATATTTCTTCATGGGAAGATTGATAGATAGGTCGAACAAGCCACCAAGGGAAGTCATCTGGGAAAAATCAGTGGAGGGATTCAAATGGGGTGGGACAGACATATGGAACTGATAAGGACATCGGGAAAAGTGGAGGGGGAAAAGGACTGCATAACCACTAGGTCCATTACATCCAGCCATAGGTGTGGCTATGAAGAATGGATGGGCTGCAATGCCTTTTCCTGCTGTCAGTGTCTACATTTCTATCTGGGGATATTTTAAGGCAAAGAACTGGGCATGTGCAGATTGAGCAATCTTAAAGAACTGCACATGTGAGGATGGACACATCTTAAAACAAACAACTGGGTATACACAGATAGACACATCTTAAAACAAATAACTGGGCATGTGCAGATTGACAAATCACAGTTTTGCAGGGGGGGTTTATTTGGTATGACTTACAGGGTTTTGTAACGTACCAAGTATAGCATAGCGCTGTACATGCCAACTGATTAGAAACTGCAGGGTTAAGAATTACAAGGCATTTTAGAGCTGGTTAAAACCAGAATGAACACTGTGTTAAGGGGGACATGATAGAAATGCACAAATATCTTCATGGGAAAAACAAGACGGATAGTAGGGAGTTAGCACTGAGTGGAAAAATGGGCATGAAGTAGAACTCAGTGAAGCTGGTGGACTTACAGAAATACATTAGTTGCCATATTGGTCCTTGTAAGAACAGATCCAGAAGCAAATGGTTTGATAGATTTTAATGGACCAACATAGATGTTACAAAAAGAAAACAGTGTCTAAGCTCTGAGACCAACCAAGTCCTTCCCCAGAGACTTAATAATTAATTAAATCTCTGAGGAAGGACTTGGTTGGTCTGAAAAATTAGACACTGTTTTCTTTCTGTAACATCTATGTTGGTCCACTAAAGGGTCTCAAACCATTTGCTTCTGGATCTGAAGTAGTGGAGAGATTTGGAAATGTCAGGAAATATTTCTTCATGGAAAGTTTAGCAGATAGGAGGAATAAGCTATCAAGGGATGACATTTGTGAACAATCAGAGAAGGGATTCAAATGTGGGTGGAAGAGACACATGGAACTTATAAGGACATTAGGAAATTGGGAGGGGAAAAAAAGCACTGCATGGCCATGAGGGCCCTCACATCCAACTATAGATATGCAATGAAGGATGGATGGGCTGCAAGACCTTTTTCTACCATCAACTTCTATGTTTCTGTAATCCCTACACCCCTGCATTTTTGCAAACGACAGGTGGTATGCTGTTGAAGCTGACAGCAGTACCAGGTGGGGGACTGGGTTCGGGGAGGACTAGGTTACTCAGTACAAGGGCTTAGGTTTGTTCTCTGCACAGGGGCACCCAAGTAAATCCGAACACAGGAAGCAATAACTGTAATGTCCAATACCAGGAATGGGATTCTAAGGTGTGGCTTTTATTGATATCCAAACTGAACAAACAAAGCTTAGACGGACCCTCACGGGGCTACATTCCTGGTTATGCAGATAAGAGATACAGAACACTTCTTCAACACTTCAGCCCTCAGGCTCTGAACCCACCAGGCACACAGCACGCTGCTTTGGGTACACAGCCCGACTTGTACACTATTTGAGTTTTTTCTGGCCTGGCTCCCCTGCCAGCCACTCGAACCCTGTCATATGGCAGTGGACACATTTTCCTGGTGGCTCCCTAAACCACCTTAGAGCCTTTGACTCCATAAGGGAAATTTTCTTTCAATCCCACGTCTGGGTACTTCCCTTAGCACTCGCCAAGTGCCTGAGGCAAAGTAAAAGGGCCACAGAACAAATCCAGAGAGGAACCTGGTTACTAATGATGGGGTCTCCCACAACCAGCTTCCACAATCCATACCGGCCATTTCTCTGGACATTAAACAACTCTTTTGGAAAAGCTTGGCAATGTAGATTAAAGGGTAAATGTATAGCACACTTCCTCTACATGTCTTGACTTTCCCCTTGTACTAGACACGAACATACTTATGCATCTCTTTCTGAAAAGCTTGGCAGTGTAGATTAAAGGGTAAATGTATAGCACATTTCCTCTACATGTCTTGGCTTTCCCCTTGTGCTGGACTTGAACATACTTCTACTTTGGCTTAGCCTATTCCTCTAGGCCTCCCACTGATTCAGCAGTCCAATCCCCACTTTAACAACAGTTCAGGTGAAACATAGGCCCCATGGAAAGAGCAGAACTCACCCTTTGGTTGCAGCTGCCCCACAGGTGAATCTTGACAGCTTCTGGTGCCACAACACACTTGGAAAAATAAGGCAGCTTCTTCCCTAGCCAGAACCAGGGGGTTGCCCCTGGAATAACAGGCAAACCTTTTACCCCCATCCCCTCAGGGATGGGGCACAAAGACCAGAAATAGCGGTCTCCACCACTTCAAGAACAGCTACTGTGTTCCTCTTTTGGTGGAAACACACACCTTTCCCTAAAAGTAGCTCTATATCAGAGTTTTAGGCTCCAAGAGCCTGTGCACAGATTGCTGTGCTCCTCTCTTCAAGACTGCTCGCACACAACTGCTGCAGTTCACTGTTCAAAAACTTCCAACATTCTAACCTAACTTCCTTCTGCAGATTCCAATGTGACACTCCTGGCAAACGCCCAGTTACTGACTCAATGGCTGTGGTTGTGCACTGCATGACCACCTGTAAGTGGTCTCCATGCTGGACGGGCTCGTTCATGGACACTGGCCATAATTTTGAAGCACCTACTTCTGCAGCATCAGGTGTGTGTATGCTCTTTCAGTACAGAAACAACAGAGTTCCCTACCGTGTGCATACGAGCAAGACAGGAGAATTTGGGACCAACTGCACAGCGCCAATAAATCTTTTCACCCCTTTCCTTGTCTTTTATGTACAAGAAGCCAGCATGTATTGCCAGTGGCTTACCTTTCTGGCTCACAACCATTTCAAATGTATTCATCTCAATCTCTCATCACCTATCTTCACGAAATGCACTGTAATATAGCAGTACCCCTTTAAAATGTATGCTGTTGCATTGTGGGTAACAGGAAATACACGATCATAGTACATAAAGTAAACAAAGTATGGGTTAGCGATTATTTGGATCCTCAGACTGTATTAAGATAGTGCGCTTTATTGCAGTAAGTCGAAAATAGGTAGCATCATTATTTACAGATGCTATTTTGCAGTTCGCCGTTATGCATTAGCGATACTGATTTTCACGATTTTGATTCACTTTTTACATGGAACCGAAGTAACTGAATCCATTGCTTCTCCCCTCCTCTTCTTACTCTTCCCTCGTGGCATTATACCTCCTGATGTAAACCGCCACCTCCCCTTTCCCTACCTCTCTGTTCCTCCTGTATAATTCATTCCCAGTGATCAAGAGGTCCTAGTCATGGCTAAGTGTGACCCATGTCTCTGTGACAGCCATGATGTCCACTCCCTCTCTGCCAACAAGATCAGCAGGTCATTCACCTTGTTTCCAAGACTTTGTGCCTTCGGGGACACCATCTTCCACCTTGAGTCTATGGAGACATCATCCTCAGTCTCAGCTGAGACGGAGAACAGAGTGAGACAGTGTGAAATCCATTTAACTAGAGTTTCACAAGCTGCCTTCCCTGCCTACCATGAGGTCTTACTGGGAGTCTAGTAACCCGGATAACAGGGGTTACATTTCAATTAGAGACATTTTAAAACAAAGAACTGGGCATGTGCAGATTGATCAACCTTAGAAGAAAGAACTGGGAAAATGCAGATTGATAAACGCCATTTTGACATCACCACAAAGAATTTCAGGGGTTTATTTTATATGACTAGCAGGCTATTGGCACATCATGTATAACGAATATTATACATGCGAATCTGAGCATAAACTACAGAGGTAGAAACTGTAAAGCATTTTAGAGCTGGTTAAAACCAGAATGAACAATGTGTTGGGGGACACAGAACCAGATAATGAGTGCCAAAGTGCGTAAGAGATAATAATTTAGAAACACTAGTTCTAACTAGTTTTGTCTGGGGTGGAGCAGAACAGTAGAACATAGTTACAGCAGGAACATGTTTGCTTAACCTCAGATTCAAGTCATCTGATGCTCTCAGTATTTAAATATCAAATATTTTAAATAACATGATTTATATCAGTCATTCAGGAAATGAGAAGAAGCTAAACAACAGGCAAGAGAAAAGAGAGAGAGAGAGAGGGAGGAGAGAGAGAGCCAGAGAGAGTGAGGGGAGAGAGACAGAGAGAAGAGAGGGAGGGAGGAGACAGAGACAGAGAGAGAGGGAGAGGAGAGAGAGAGAGAGAGAGAGAGAGAGAGAGACAGAGACAGAGAGAGAGAGATGGAGATGAGGAGAAGAGAGAGAGACAGAGAGAGAGAGACAGAGACAGAGACAGAGAGAGAGGAGAAGAGAGAGAGACAGAGACAGAGAGAGAGAGACAGAGAGGAGAGGAGAGACAGACAGACGAGAGGAGAGAGAGAGAGAGAGAATGAGACAGAGAGAGAGGAGAGGAGGAGAGAGAGAGAGAGAGAGAGAGAGACAGAGAGAGAGAGAGACAGAGACAGAGACAGAGAGAGAGGAGAAGGAGAGAGAGACAGAGACAGAGAGAGAGACAGAGAGGAGAGACAGAGAGAGGAGGGAGAGAGAGAGAGAATGAGACAGAGAGGAGGGAGTGAGAGAAGAGAGAGAGAGAGAGAGAGAGAGAAGAGACAGAGAGAGAGAGAGAAGGAGAGAGAGAGAGACAGAGACAGAGAGAGAGAGAGAGAGAGGGAGAGAGAGAGGGAGAGAGAGAGAGAGAATGAGACAGAGAGAGGAGGGAGGGAGGGAGAGGGAGAGAGAGAGAAAGAGAGACAGAGACAGAGACAGAGTGAGACAGAGACAGAGACAGACAGAGACAGAGATATGGCAAGCGGTCAGGGACGTAATTCAGAATCTGTGATTCATAGTTAAATGCATACACTATATACTAAAATACATATATCATATCCTGAAATAAATACATCATATAGTGAAATATATATGTCAAGTAGTGAAACACATACACTATGTCCTGAACCACATGCACTATTTAGTAAAATACATATATCATATAGTGAAATGCATCCACTATATACTGAAACGTATATTTCATATAGTGAAACACATACATTGTGTACTGCAATGCTTACATTATATAGTGAAATACATACACCATCTACTGAAATCTACATACTGAGTACTGAAAATCCACATACACTATTCTAGTGAAACCAATACACTATTTAGTGAAACGCATACACTAGCTACTGAGACACTGTACATACACTGCAGACTGAAAACTCCACATACACTATCTACTGAAACCAATACACTATGTATTGTAATACATACACTACATATTGAAGAGCAATCTTCATACACCATATAGTGAAACAAATACACTACATATTGAAATACACACACTGTCTATTGAAATACATACACTACAGACTGAAAAATCCACCTACAGCATGTACTGAAACAAATACACTATATACTGAAACATATACACTATATAATGAAACACATACATTACCTATTGAAACAAATACACTATGGGCTGGATATTCAAACTGCGCTATTTTGTGGTGCAAGCCCTTGCACTGCACAAAATAGTTGCGCAGGGGTGTGGCTGGGGTGATATTCAAAGGAGTTACGCTATAGCGTAACTCCTTTAAATATCACCCTCGACACAACCACTGTGCATGGCGAGTGGAACTTGCACCACCGCAAGTGGTCAGAGGGAGCATTGTTGTGGTGGCGCAAGTACCATTGGCCCATGAGCAAATTTCATATTCAAAAGGTGACATGCAAATGGGGCCATCATTCATGAAGGGTGCAGGGGGCCATTTGCATCTATTTATGGCCCCATTTGCATGCCATTAGCATGCAGGTGCGCCATCCCCGAGGACTTGCGCTGGTGCCCTGCCAGGCAGCAGCCATCGGGGACCAACGCCTGCAGCCCGATCACGGCAAAAGTGTAAAAATCCCACCCCGACTGGCCTGATCGCGGGCAAAGTGAAAATAAACCCACCCCCACCAACCCGATCATGGCACCAAAGTGTCCAACCCCCAAGACCATATCCTGGTGGTCCAGTGGACCGCTAAGCCTGATCGTGGGCTGCATAACGTTTAAACCCCCATGAACATATCCCTGGTGGTCCAGTGGATTGCTAAGCCCGATCGCGGGCTGCATAATGTTTCAACCCCCATGAACATATCCCTGGTGATCTAGTGTCCCCACCCACCACCCATGAAGCCCCACCACCCTGCCCCCGGCAGCCGGCGGGCGGCAGCATCCCATCCCCTGCCGCCGCCGCCGCCGCCGACTGACTGCCCGGTAGGGCTGCCGCCCATTGGTGCAGAGCAACAGCCAATGGGCATGCAGCCCATACCGTCAAAGGCAGTCAGCTATCCCGGGGGAGGCGGGGTGGTGGGGCCGATGGTGAGTGAGTGAGGGCACTAAGCTCAGGGATATGATGAGAGGTTCGCTTGATATGCAGCCGGTGATCGACAGCAACTACACTCGGACCACCGAAAATGTCAGAGGTTTGGACTGCCAGTGCCATGATTGGGCTGGTGGGTTTATTTTTTCACTTTTGCCAGCGATCGAGCCAGTCAGAGGAGGAGGTATTTTCAACATCTGCCAGCGATCGGGCCAGTCGAAGGGGTTACTTTTATGCCCGATTGGGCTGCAGGGGGGCGGGAGTAGGTTGAGGGCCACCCACAGGTGGCAGCTGCTGTGTTGCGCCCTGCAATGCGGCAGCTCACCTGTGGGTGGCCCTCGACTTACTCCTTTTTTTTTGGGCTCAAAGTTGTGCAGGCGCAGGTTGCAGGTTGCGCCTGCACAACTCTGCACAGCCCACTGAATATCGGGCTGTGCACTTTATGCATGGTACCTCCCACACCAGTTCAGCATGCATTCATTTGCATTGCGCTGTTGCTCAGCTTGACTTGGGGGGTGCAACTGCCTCCTGCTGAATATGGCAGAATGGGGCACTTTGGACTCACAAGCGCAACCTATTGCGCATGGTGCAACCCTTTTGAATATCCAGCCCTACATGTTGAAAAATCTGCATACACTATATACTGAAACAAATACACTACATAGTGAAACACATACACTGTCTATTGAAATGCATACACTATACACAGAAAAATCCATATACACTATATACTAAAACATATACACTGTATACTGAAACACATACGCTGCCTAATGAAACAGATATAGTATCTAGTGAAACATATACACTATGTGCTGAAACACATACAGCATGTATTGAAACACATACACTATATATTGAAACACATAGACCATCTATTGAAATATAGTATATCATAAAAATCCACATACACTAAAGACTAAAACAAATACACTATATATTAAAGATATACACTATCTATTGAAATATATACACTATGTACTGAAACACATGCACTGCCTAGTGAAACAGATACAGTACCTAGTGAAAGAAATAAACTATATACTGAAATTGCATGTGACATGGAAGCTCCTCCCACTCTCCAAAGCCAAGATTTAGTTGGGCTTGATCCTTTGAGGAGGTAAGACATGCTTTTTGGGCTTTCTGTTGTTAACCCTCATCTGGCCACTGCAGTATAGCTGCCACTGGTTCGCTACTCCCATTTCTCAAGGGAAAGCATAGGTTTTTTAAGCCAAATTTCAAACCTACAGCAGCTTATTTAATAAGTGTGTTCAGTGATAATGGATGTGTGAACTTGTAATTGCTTCTTGCTATATCCCGAAGCAACTGTCAGAATCGAGTGCTGCAATTGAGGTCAGTTGCAGTTAACTGTAATTGCTCTATATTGAAGACTTAATTGATGTGAGTCCTGTTTTGCTTCACTCCGTTTTAGACTGTCTTTCTGATGGATTCATCACCCCTTTCTCACCACCCCAGCAGAGACATACTAGGAGCCTTGCCCTCAGTTATTGCTACAGCCCTCTCTGAGAAAAGTAATTGCCATCAGCGCTGGTGGCATTGTCTTTTCGTGCAGTCTCTGCATCTACCAACTAAATTCTGCCTCTAGTGCCTTGGCGCCAATCCCCTCCTTTAGAGAGGAGAGGAGGAACTAGGTGGGGTTTTGTGCCCTGTACATGAGACCAGTTTAGTGTTGCATTAGAGAGTGAAGGCACTGAGGAACGATGAGATTAGAGTCTGAACGTTTGTTTTGTGCAAAGCCCTGTGTTCCTTAGTCCTGCAGCAGTGACCACTAGCCTTGACCCATACAAAGTGACTGAGACGGAAGAAGGAGAACACTGGTTGGGTCACGGGCAGTTGACTGCAGAGTGGTGCCAGAGGTGAGCGGAGCCAGGGCACAGTGCTAATGGAGGACAACACTGTTTGCTATGCACTGAGGTAACTGGGAGGGTTAAGGCAGACAGCAGCAGAGAGTCAGAGGAAGACCATGCAGTGATAACATCTACATCTCTTGTAGTATACGCAGTTGTCTGTGAGGGTTGGAAAATCTCACTGAGCCTCTTGTTTTCAACTGTTGATTAACTTGCAGTAAACTAGTGAGGAGGGATGAAAGGGGAGGAGTAGAGGGACTGTCTACAGAACCGGCACCCTGCTACTGCAAAGGCCGGGAGAATTCTACCTTTTTTTAATCCAAATGGCACCTAACCCTAAACTTTATTCTTTAATTTACCCTTGCATTTACAGTGACTGAGAATCGGAACAATAAAATCCTTAAATCTTTTTTTTCCCTGATTCTTAGCCATTGTAAATGCCAGGGTAAATTCAAGTATGAAGTCCAAGTTATTAGGTCTGCTATTGTCTTCTGTAGCACCATGACATTCCTTTCAGCAATCTGGAGGCTTCAATTCCTGATCGGCTCTCAAGCGTGCTTACTGTTTCACCTTCAGAAACATGCCCAGTGCCATTTCCTTTTTTCAAAGGAGATAGGAAATGATTTTGTGTCATTTTTGCACACTAAATACATCATACACTTCAAAGGATGACATCTCTGTGTGTTTATATATGGAGTAATTAGGCCAAATACTCATTTGTATGCCATTTTCAATTTAAAAAAATTCAACTAGACAGAGTTTTTTTTTGAATCGGGAGTCAGCGCGGCAGGCCTTGAAATGCACATATCACAGACTCCCAATTCAGCATGAATCGAGTAGCTGCTGGACACATTTTTTATGTCACTGTCCCATGTCAGTAAATACTTCAGTGTGAAATAAATAATCACCTGTCATTTGTACACTTACGCCTCCCCCTTTACTCAAATGCTGGTTACCTTACATTACAGATCGATACTTATAATTTATCCACCAAATAGTTGATTGAAAGCCTTGTTTCATTTATTCCCTCAGTGGGTCTTGAGTATACTAACTCGCTCACTCGCTGTCTTGTTATCAAAACTGCTAACAAGTTTACCATCAGCAACAGCCCCCCCCCACACACACATATACACTGGTTGTCTGTTCAGGGGAGTAAAGAACGTGAGCAAGTCACTGGCTACAGCACCGAGGAAAAGTTGACTGCTCCTCTTGTGTGCTCCCTACACCGCTGATGTCTTGTTTGTGTGTGCGGTGTCAGTTTGAGCCTCTTAACAGCAGCATTGGCAATTCAGGGGCCAAGACTGTGTGTGCTCCGTAACTTCCATTTCCCAGCCCCACTGCTGCAGTGTCCTTAAGGGTCAGCCATGCAAAAAGCACCGATGGCTCCCAGCAAGAACACCAGCCATTTTTCCGGGGGATGCTTGCCTATAAACATCTATACAGGCACTGCCAGCAGAAGCCACTGAAAGTACTGTTTACCCTAAAAGATCATTGCCATCTGAACAGCTCAGCAGTTTACCTATGGCCATCAGTTCCAGCTAGTGACTGTGAGTGCAGCTACAATTCGTTAGAGACTGAGAACTGTTTATTCATTTCTGCCAATACTGCTGTGCTGAATTGAGGGGATATTTTCAGGTGTGTGCAAGAAGCTGGTTACCTGCTGTAAATTGGGGGCTCAGAGGTGATCCAATCACTGAGCAGGATTGCCTCTGTGGGAGGGCGAACACGCTGCATTTAAACATTGTGCTCACGCACAGCGCGAGCATATTGCATGAGCGTGAGTGACATGAGCGCCACTTGGAAGAAAAATAAAATTCATGCAGAGGTATTGTATTAAGCTACCATTCTGACAGAAGGGGTTTTAATAAATTATGGATAAGAGCTTGTAATGTTAAACCTATCAATTAGAGTATTTAGATTTTATAGTTGACATGACTGCTTGTACCTTTGTAAGCAGATTTATTACAAATCAATACTGCTACTTCCCTGGAATGGCTTGTTTATACAGGCTGCTACAGTGAACCCAAAACTGTGTTTTATATGTTGAAGTCTAACTTTTCAATTGGAAAGTATGCTTTATTTTTATGCCGAGTAACTAAGTTATCCTGTTAGTTAAGATTAAGGTAGCATGTTGAATCCTGAATTTTAAAGCATTTTATTTAAATTGAATAGTTAATTTACAAATTGCCTGTTTGGATTAGGACAGAGATATTCTATTTGTGAGGTAGTTATTGAATTCTTGTTTTGACCCTAAAGACATAGGCCCAGATATTCAAAAGGGTTGCGCATGGTGCAACAGTGTTGCACCATCACGCAACCCACTGATGTGCCCCGCGCGATATTCAAATGGAAATTGCACCGGCACAATCCCGATGTGCTGGAGTGCATCAGTAATCGCATGAGGCGCAGGTAGGGGGCATGCCCATGCATACACTGCACAGCCTGATATTCATCCTGGGATGTGCGAGCCATACATGCGCAGCCCCTACCTGTGCCAGCACAAAGTTGATCAAAAAAAAAGGAGCAACAGCCGGCTACCCACAGGTGAGCTGCCACATTGCAGGTGCAACATGGCAGCTGCCACCGTGGTGGTCACCGAGCTCCGGCTGCACCTCTGGTGGCACCCCCATGCCCGATTGCAGGCTTCAGTAAAAAGATTACTCCTATATCCATGGTGGTCCAGTGGACTGTTGCCCACCTGATCATGGGCTTCAGTAAAAAGATTAATCCTATATCCCGGTGGTCCAGTGGACCGCTACCCACCTGATCACGGGCTTAAGTGTGAATAAAAGATTACTCCCTATATCCCTGGTGGTCCAGTGGACTAAGTCTGCCCGATTGTGGAAGCTTAAGTGAACTAGTACCGACCCCCATAACCCTGGTGGTCAGCGGACCCCTCCCCACCCGCCCACTCATCCCCACAGCCGTGCTTCCCCTGGTCAGCGGTGGGGGCAGCATCCCAATCGCCTGCCGCCCGCGCCTGCCGACTGACATCATCGGTAGGGCTGTCGCCCATTGGCCCACAACATGAGCCAATGGTGTGCAGCCCATCTTTATACTACACATTCCAGATATGTGAATCACATATCTGGAATGTTTAGTATGGTAGCTTGCACGCCCATTGGCTCACGCCTGGACCAATGGGCGACAGCCCCTACTGATGGTGCAGTCAGCAGGCGTGGGGTGGCAGGCAGGTGGTGTTGCCACCCGCCACTGACCAGGGAACGGGCAGTGGGGATCAGTGGGTGGGTGGGGAGGGGTCCGCTGGACCATCAGGGATATGGGGGTCAGTACTAGTTCACTTAAGCCCGTGATCAGTCAGACTTCAGTCCACTGGACCACCAGGGATATAAGAGAAATCTGTTTTATTCACACTTAAGCCCATGATCAGGCAGACTTCAGTCCACTGAACCACCAGGGATATAGGAGTGATCTTTTTATTCACACTTAAGCCCACGATCGGGCGGGCAGTGGTCCACTGGACCACCAGGGATATAGGATTAATCTTTTTTTACTGAAGCCCACGATCAGGCAGGCAGTGGTTCACTGGACCACCAGGGATGTGGGATTCTATTTCTTTTTTTACTGCAGCCTGTGATCGGGCTGTGGGGCACATTGCCACACTGCAGTGGGCATCCTGCCCCAATGACTGCTGCCTGGCAGGGCGCCAGGTGCAAGTCGTCGGAGATCGGCTCACCTGCATGCAAATGAGGCCATAATGACATGCAAATGGCCCCATTTGCACCTTGCATACATTATGGCCCCATTTGCATGTCAACTTTTGAATATCGCGGTTGTTGCACCTAGTGCAATGGAACTTGTGCTAGCACATCCCCATGCTCCACTCTGGCCACTGGTGCTGGCACAGTGCCACTGCGCCATGTGCACTGCAGGTGGCCAGGGTGCAATATTCAATGATGCTGAGCCATGGCGCAGCTCCATTGAATATCACCCAGTCCACGCCCCTGCGCAGCCAAGTTGAGCTGCACCCATGCTTGCACCACAGCCTGGTGCAGTTTAAATATCTGGGCCATAGTGTTAAAAAAAAATGCAAACTCTAAATAAACTGATAATTAGAGTAGTGGTGGGTATATCAATTATGGCAATCTTGGTCCAATATAAAGTCTTGACTGAAAAACAAAGTGATCTTTTGAAGTCTTGTGTATATATTCAAATAAATCAAACAGAGGGAAAACTGGGTACCCTGTAAAAAAGGAGAAATTCATTAACTGTAATAAAACAAAGCACTATTGTATAAAAATATCCAGAAATCAAACTAAAGACCCATATAGTAAAAATCAAGTGTGGTTAGCCTTAATATTAAGCGAGATGTGGAACAAAACTCTGGACCCCAGTACATAGGTAAGGTGAAACTACTGTACGATAATGCATGAAGCTTGAAAAATAAAGTAGATCTCTTTCAGACTTGGATTACAGCAGAATGCCCAGAAATTGTAGCCATAACAGAAACTTGGCTCAACACAGCAATAAAAAATGAGTAAATTGAATTGGAAGGATTCAACACTCATAGATTGGATAGGAACAACAAAAAGGGGAGAGGAGTTCTACAATATACTAAATGGGATTTGGGTTTAACTAAAGTGATATATAAGGGGACTATAGATAAGACAGATTGTTTACTGGTAGAAATCTTAAAATTTGATTGGGTAGTGGGGGTTATTTACTCACCACCAAAAATGAAAACAGAAGTGTTTGAACAAATAGCCCAATTGTTAATAGACTATACTATGGGGAAAAAGTTAACTTTAATTGGGGACTTTAAAGCAGCCTGGGGTTGTCCCAGGGGAAGAGTCTTACAAGATAGTTTTAAACATCTGAGTTTGACCCAACTTATCACTAGTACAACTAGAAAGACTATTCAAAGAGCTGGTAGTATACTGGATCTAATATTTATATTCCAGGACATCCAAGGGCAAAGTGCCCAGGTTAATCAGCCAATTTTAGAAGATCATAACTCTCTTAATTGTGAAGTAAGCTGGGATGGTTATAATAGAAAGAACAGGGAACATAATAATACAAAATAGGTCAGAAGCTTTAAAAAATATTTTATTAAAAAGGTTCCAAGACAAATTAAGGCAGGTAAATGGGTCCAGATTATTTCTTATACCATCTATAAATTTGGCAGTACAAGAATTTCAAAACATGTTCATGGAAGTTTGCAATGAAATAGCCCCATCTGTGAAAATAAATAAAAAAAACAACCATGTACATTGTGTTACAGAAAAAAAGAAAAAAAGAAATAAGGGTGAAAAATAGGATGTGGAAGAAAGCAAATCAAACTTTGGACCCCTAGATTGGGAAAACTATAAAGTTAGTAGAAATTGTCTCAAAACAAAAATAAAACATGCTAAAAAATGGTACTATACTCAAAAAATGAGGAGACAAGAGGGGCAGAAAAATACTGGTCATTAATAAAAACTTTAGAAAAATCAGCTAAAAACCAGGTTTGAATACAAATGGTAGAAAATGGGGTCAAGGTAAATGAGTTAAGATCAGCAAATATTCTAAATAATTACCTTACTAAGCTACCAGATGTTGTAGGACTGGAAGAAAATGAAATAAAATGTAATTGAAGATCAAGTAATTGAATTAAATGATCAGAACACTCCCACATTCAGATTTAGGAGACTAACTTGTAGGAAGTTAAAAACGTAATAAGGAAAATGGATAAAAAGAAATCCTCAGGTATTGATCAGCTGGAAATAAGGGTTTTTAAAAGATGCAAATGACATAATAGGTCTGATCTTGACAAAACTCTTTAATTGGAGTCTATGTGAGGGGGATGGGTTTCCCTTCAATATGGAAAAATGCTAAAATTGTCCCAGTTTTTTTAAAAAGGAGACCCATCAAATCCTACGAATTATAGGCCTATAGCATTGCTAGCTGTGGTTTCTAAAATTCTGGAATGACTGGTATATGGACAGCTTTATGATTACATGGAGAGAAGTGGTGAACCGTCCGGGTACCAGTCTGGGTTCAGAAAAGGGCATTCCATGAACACTGCACTCACTGACATAATTGACATCTTGGTTTCCTTTCTTGACAGGGGAATGTCAGTGGGTGCAGTGTTCATGGATTTCTCAAAAGCTTTTGACACAGTGCATTATCAAATATTGTTGGGAAGACTTTAAAACTCTGGAGTGTCTGAAGAAGTGAAGGGATGGTTCTGGTCTTACTTGACAGACTGTACTCAACAGACTGTGGTGGGTAAAACATTATCAATGAAAGTAGAGGTTAAATGAGGGGTGCCACAGGGTTTGATCCTGGGCCCTCTTTTGTTTTAGTTTATTCGAATCCAGCAGCTCAAACAGTAAAAGTTTCAGATATTCGTCTATCATGAGCGACACTGTTTTAATAGTTAAAAGTAAGATGTTTGTCAGATACAATCAGAATTGCAAGCAGATTTTGATAGAATTCAGGAATGGTTTGGGAAGTCCAATTTAGTTTTGAATGCTGAAAAATCAAAGATTATGTTTTTCACCCAGAAAACCAAGGACATGGTGAATCTGAAAATTACGACAAAGGATGGTAGGGAGTTAGAACAAGTGAGTGAATACAAATATTTAGGTTTCTGGATAGACACCAGAGACTGACTTTTGAATATCATATTAATGAAAAGGTAAACAAATTAAACGGAAGACTTGGGGCTTTGCACAGAGCAGGCCATTGTATAAATGAATCCATGAGGAAGTCTATAGTATAGAATATGTTGGTACCAGTACTAGAGTATGGAATAAATATCTACATGTTTGCTAAGGTCTCTGTAACAAAAAGGGTTGAAACCATGTACCATAGGTTGGCAAGATTTGCCTTGAGAGCAGATAGGAGGACCCATCATTGCACACTTTATGAGAAGTTAAATTGGCTCACTTTACAAAGTAAACACAAAATCATCTGGGTTACTATGAAATGGCAACCTTTGGATTCAGGGAGACCATTTTACTTAAGACAGAAACTACAGAAAGTGGAACATATATATGGTTTAAGAAATACAACAAAACTGATGGAGTTTAAAATAACTACACCAAGAACCAGGATAATGTATTTTGCTTATGTAGCAACAAAATTCTGGAATGAGTTAAACATTCAAAAAAATCTGAGATATAGGGTCACATGAATTCAATACTGCCTTGAAGAATGAACTAGCAGTAAGATGTAATTGTTTTGATTAAGTATTGAAGGTTTTATGCAAATGTATGATTGTAATTATTGTAGTTTGGATATGTTTAATATATGTAACTGATATTTAACATCTAAGACAGGAGATGCTTGTAAATAGGATTTTATCCTAACGATTGTAAAATGTAAAAGTACATTTTGTATCCTGTATAAAAATAAATGTATTTTACTACTACTACTTTACTTGTCAGTGCACAGATGAAAAAACACACCAGGGAACAAGTCGGTGTCTTCCCAAAAATATTATATAGCAAAAAACACAAACTGGGAGCAGGAGGTGTTCAAGTAGCCCAGGACCAAAGTCATAAAAAAATTATAAATGAAAGACAACTTGGGCAATTGGAAATTCAAACGGAGCCTGCAGCACCTAAGCTAAGTGCTTTGTGTTTTTCCGATACACTTCATATGGGGATCTGACGATTTGATTTGCCAATTGCCTGAGTTGTTTTCATTTATTATTTGTCTACGACTTTGGTACTGGGCTACTTAAACATCTCCTGCTCCTGTTTTTATTTTTTTTTGCTATAACATATTTTTGGGAGGGCATCCACTTGTTCCGTGGTGAGCTATTTCATCTGTGCACTGAAAATATTAGCCTGCAAGCTATCTGTGCTTTTCACATGGCTGACCCTTAGGGACACTGCAGCAGTGGGGCTGGGAAATGGAAGTTATGGAGACACACACAGTCCTGGCTCCTGAATTGCCAATGCTGCTGTTAAGAGGCTCAAACTGGCACCACGCACACAAATAAGACAGCGGTGTTGTAGAGAACACCTGAGAGAAGCAGTCAACTTTTCCTCAGTGCTGTAGCCAGTGACTTGCTCCTGTTCTTTACTCCCCCAAACAGTCAACCAGTGTATATGTGTGTGTGTGTGGGGGGGAGGGGGCTGTTGCTGATGGTAAACTTGTCAGCAGTTTTGATAACAAGACAGTGAGCAAGCGAGTTAGTATACTCGAGACCCACTGAGGGAATAAATGAAACAAGGCTTTCAATCGACTACTTGGTGGGTAAATTATACATATTGATCTGTAATGTAAGGTAACCAGCAACTGAGTAAAGGGGGGTGTATGTGCACAAATGACAGGTGACTATTTCACACTGAGGTTTTTACTGACATGGGACAGTGACATAAGAAATGTGTCCAGCAGCTACTCATTTCATGCTGAATCGGGAGTCTGTGACATGGGCATTTCAAAGCCTGCCACATGCTGACTCCGATTCAAAAAGAAACTCTGTCTAGCCGAATTTCTTTTTAAAAATTGAAAATAGCATACAAATGAGTATTTGGCCTAATTATTCCATATATAAACACACAGAGATGTCATCCTTTGAAGTGTATGATGTATTTAGCCAGCAAAAATGACACAAAATCATTTCCTATCTCCTTTGAAAAAAGGAAATGGCACTGGGCATGTTTCTGAAGGTGAAACGGTAAGCATGCTTGAGAGCCAATCAGGAATTGAAGCCTCCAGATGGCTGGAAGGAATGTCACAATGCTACAGAAGACAATAGCAGACCTAATAACTTGGACTTTATACTTGAATTTACCCTGGCATTTACAATGGCTAAGAATCAGGAAAAAAAAAAAGATTTAAGGATTTTATTGTTCCAATTCTCAGTCACTGTAAATGCAAGGGCAAATTAAAGGATAAAGTTCCGGGTTAGGTGCCATTTGGATTAAAATGTATAATTTTCACGGCCATTGCAGGAACAGGGTGCCAGTTCTTTAGACAGTCCCTCTACCCCTCCCCTTTTGTACCATCTCACTAGTCTGCCACAAGCTAATCAACAGTTGAAAACAAGAGGCTCAGTGAGATTTTCCAACCCTCACAGACAACTGTGCATACTACAAGAGACACAGATTTTATCACTCTACAATCTTCCTCTGACTCTCTCTGCGCCTGCCTCCTTAACCCTCCCAGCTACCTCAGTGCATAGCAAACAGTGTTGTCCTCCATTAGCACTGTGCCCTGTCTCGCTCACTCCTCTGGCACCACTCTGCAGTTAACTGCCCACGACCCTACTAGTGTACTCCTGTGGTGCTCTCAAGAAGGTGATGTTATTATGTAATGAGGCGCTCTACTCTAAGGTGGTGTAAAGAGATGAGCGGGGCACCAGAGGTCCGAATTATTTTTCGGATAGGATAACTGCTATCCGGACAAGGAGAGGCAGGAGTCGACGTAGTAGTTTTAAAATGTCCAAAGGGCGGATGTTTTATTTGCAACCAAATGAGGGGGTAGACAGACACAGTCACAAGAAGATTAGGGAATGCCCAGTTAACAATAGGGCAGATTATAACCAACCACAAAAACAATTAGGAGTATGGACAGCATTATGGATATCTTAAACAGTAACAGTTAAACTCTAAAATGTATAAACTCTAGACTATTATTCTCTATAGGTGCACCACGACCTATTGCCACTATACTTCTAAAATTCCTTAGCAGTATCCTGTAAGAGCAACTAGTACATAGGCGGAAATCAGATGTGCTTCACTACCCACAATGCAATATTTGGTTTTACAATGACCATCCAGTTCTCATAAAGTCCAAATGTCTATCGTCTTCATGCCATTGTTCTTCGTTGGTAGCTACAAGGAAATAAAACAGAACTGTGGAACCCTAATCTCAATTCCCAGCAAAGACCTAGGTAAGGCCACTGGGGTGGTGAGAGGTTTAGTAAACAGACCATATATCTTCGGCAAAGCCCACTCTCTCGAGGCTGCGGAATGTAGAACCAAAGCAACTGGTTCCTGAAATAACACACACTGAAGCAAGAGGTTCCTCGGCCAAAACCCACTTCTAGGGTTGCCAAGGATGAAGAAAGACCAAGATCTGTGTGGCGATGAATCCGATGGAGGACTACCACGATCCGACTGATGCTGCAGCACTCCAAGGGCCAGCTGGAATCAGAAGGAACTCTGACAGGACCAGGAACCATAGGAATCTGAAGAGATGATGGTTGATTCTGCAATCCTCAGGTCAGGAACTAACACAAAACAAAAGCAGCGGACGCGTCCGGACTGGGCTTGACGGACTAAACTTTCGGCGAATGACCAGGTGGGGGCGCAGAACAGGTTCTCCAAGATGAGCTCTCTCTCTTCTGTAGAGGGCGACCAACTTCGGGACATCTTGAACAGGAACCACATGGAACGGCACTGTCACGGCTGTCGTGATGCGTTTCGGTGGACGTACTTTCAAGCTGTGAAAACAAGAAAACGGCGGGTACGACTGGTACAACTGACGACGGACTTCGACTTCGGTGGATGACACGAACGGACGGGATGAGTTGATAGATGATCTTCCTGAAGTGAAGAATGCTGGAAGGATGTCTTCTTCTGAGTAGAGACTGATTCCGAGCACGTGGTGTAACAAACCACACTAGGACACAGTGTGGTAGAAGACTGAGACTGTCTTTGTACAGTAGCAAACATATAACTGAAGAATGCCCAAAGAACTGTGGAATAGTACAATAATTTGCCTGGGAGGGCAAATGCCAACTTCAGAAGTAATCGTTACTGATAAGGGCCAATGTCCAGGTGCTTAGAGCAATAGTTCAGGTACTTGGACCAATAGTTCAGGTACTTAGGGCAATAGTTCAGGTACTCGGACAATAGTTCAGGTACTTAGGGCAATAGCTCAGGTACTTAAGCAATAGTTCAGGTACTTAGGGCAATAGTTCAGGTACTTTGGACACTAGTTCAGGTACTTAAGGCAATAGTTCAGCATAAGCAGTACAGTAATCACAGTAAATTCACAGTTTAGGCAATTGGAACTCTCTCAAATGAACCCCTGGTTCTATAGGTAGGGTACTTCTGGGATAGGATCCCTTACTGTCCGTTGTGGCTGGGGCCTCCCTTTAGACCAGGCTTTACCTCGGGCCTAATGCCCTACCATTACCTCGAGCCTGCCTTATTCCACTAGGCTGGGGCCTCCCTTTAGTACCACTGGGCTGGCTTGCCCTATTCCGTTAGGTCGGGGCCTCCCTTTAGTACCACTAGGCTGGCTTGCCCTATTCCGCTAGGCTGGGGCCTCCCTTTAGTACCACTAGGCTGGCTTGCCCTATTCCGCTAGGCCGGGGCCTCCCTTTAGTACCACTAGGCTGGCTTGCCCTATTCCGCTAGGCCGGGGCCTCCCTTTAGTACCACTAGGCTGGCTTGCACTATTCCGCTAGGCCGGGGCCTCCCTTTAGTAACACTAGGCTGGCTTGCCCTATTCCGCTAGGCCGGGGCCTCTCTATAGTACCAGGCTTTACCTCGGGCCTAATGCCCTACCTTTACCTCAGGCCTGAAGCCCTACGTTAGCTTAAGCCTGCCTTATTCCACTAAGCTGAGGCCTCCCTTTAGTACCACTAGGCTGGCTTGCCCTATTCCGCTAGGCTGGGGCCTCCCTTTAGTACTACTAGGCTGGCTTGCCCTATTCTGCTAGGCCGGGGCCTCCCTTTCAACCAGGCTTTACCTCGGGCCTAATGCCCTACCATTACCTCGGGCCTGAAGCCCTATGTTAGCTTTGGCCTGGTGCCCCACCTTAGATTGGGCCTGATGCCCTACTTTACAATGGGCCTGGTGCCACTCGAAATACTGGGTCTGGTGCCCCTCTTTACCATGGGCCTGGTGCCCTACTTTAAATTGGGTCAGGTGCCCCACCTTAAATTGGGCCTGATGCCACACTTTAAACTTTGGGCCAGAATTGCCCTTTTAAATACTGTTGCCCCTTTAAATTCTGCAGGATCCCAATGCCTGCTGTCACTCAACTGGTGAAAGCCCGCCTCCTTTCCGCCCCTAATAAATATTCATAGGCCTCTTGAATGGCCTTAATATACTGGCCCCTCCTTTGGGCGTCGCTAATCCGCCCCCCACATAAATATTAATTTTCACGGGTCCTAATGACCCGATGGCCCCACGCGGTGCTCGCCGCCTTTTCCAAGCACCCAATGCGCTATTAACAGTCAGTTCCCCTGCAACAAACTGGCGGTCACGCTAGCGATGCTGCCGCCGACTCACCGCTCTGCCATCCTGACTGGGGTAGAAGTCCTGTTGGGAGGCGGGAGGGATGCTGGCAGTGGGAGGAAAAATGTACGAGCAGTCGGGAGGCGACTTGGGAGCCTCTGACGGCCCAAACATGACTCGGCGATGCGGCACTTCTCTGCCGCCGGCGTGGGACCGAGATTACTTTTTTTTAAAAACACTTTCAGGGCAAAAAAAAGAAACGAAGGGCTTTTAAGCCCATTAAACGTGGTGGGAGCGGTGTTTCCATCTTCGTGGTGCCCTGATGGCACCACCGACCATGGACTACCACAGCAGAGGAAGTCTTCGGGCAGGGGAGGCAGCACAGGACCACAGCAAGTCCAGAGGGACAGCTCCAAACAAAAGGTAAGCCCTAACTGTCCCCCTGACTTCTGGGTCCTGGCTCTTCAACCTCTGCCCAGCAATCACTGTCTCCAACTGTTTTCTTGTAGAATGATTGTTTAAACTTGAACCTCCCAGGGTTCTAGATCTGCTGTATTGGAATGCTGTGCATGAGCCACCTAGCACAGCATTCCATCCAGGCTATTATGACCTGCATTGCTTGTAAATTCTATCTTTTTACAAAGCTGCAAGTGCAGAGGCACACTATTACTTACAATATTTTCTCTGTAATGGCACACTTTGGGGCATTACAACTCCCTTCTTCCATCTCAGTCACTTTGTGTGGGTCAAGGCTAGTGGTCACTGCTTCAGGACTAAGGGACACAGGGCTTTGCAAAAACAAACATCCAGACTTCAATCTCACTGTTCCTCCATTCCTTCTCTCTGTAACGCAACACCAAACTGGTCTCACGTGCAGGGCACATAACTCCACTTAGTTCCTCCCTCTCTCCTACTCTAAAGGAGGGGATACGCCAAGGCACTAGAGGTTGGTATTCATGGAATTCAGTTGGTAGCTGCAGAGACTGCATGAAAAGATGATGTCACCAGCGCACATGGCAATTGTTTTTCCTGAGAGAGGGCTGTAGCAATAACTGAGGGCAAGGCTCCTAGTATGTCTCTGCCGGGGGTGAGAAAGGGGTGATGAATCCATGAGAAAGACAGTCTAAAACAGAGTGAAGCAAAACAGGACTCACATCAATTAAGTCTGCAGTCCAGAGCAATTACAGCTAACTGCAACTGACCTCAATTGCAGCACTCAGTTCTGACAGTTGCTTCGGGATATAGCAAGAAGCAATTACAAGTTCACACATCCACTATCACTGAACAAACTCACTAAATAAGCTGCTGTAGGTTTGAAATTTAGCTTAAAAAGCGATGCTTTCCCTTGAGAAATGGGGGTGGCAGACCAATGGCAGCTATACTGCAGTGGCCAGATGAGGGTTAACAACAGAGCCCGAAAAGCATGTCTTACCTCCTCAAAGGATCAAGCCCAACTAAATCTTGGCTTTGGAGAGTGGGAGGAGCTTCCATGTCACATGCATTTTCAGAATATAGTTTATTTGTTTCACTAGGTATTGTATCTCTTTCACTAGGCAGTGTATGTGTTTCAGTATATAGTGTATGTGTTTCAGTTTATAGTGTATGTATTTCAATAGATAGTGTATATCTTTTAATATATAGTGTATTTGTTTTAGTCTTTAGTGTATGTGGATTTTTTATGATATACTATATTTCAATAGATGGTCTATGTGTTTCAATATATAGTGTATATGTTTCAATACATAGTGTATATGTTTCAGTAGATAGTGTATGTGGGTATTTCAATGTGTAGTATGTATTTCAATAGACAGTGTATGTGTTTCACTATGTAGTGTATTTGTTTCAGCATATAGTGTATGCAGATTTTTCAACATAGTGTATTTGTTTCAATAGGTAATGTATGTGTTTCATTATACAGTGTATATGTTTCAGTACATGCTGTAGGTGTATTTTTCAGTCTGTAGTGTATGTATTTCAATATGTAGTGTATTTGTTTCACTATATGGTGTATGAAGATTGCTTTTCAATATGTAGTGTATGTATTACAATATATAGTGTATTGGTTTCAGTAGAGAGTGTATGTCGAGTTTTCAGTCTGCAGTGTATGTATCTCAATAAGTAGTGTATGCATTTCACTAAATAGTGTATTTGTTTCACTAGAGTGTATGTGGATTTTCAGTACTCAGTATGTGGATTTCAGTAGATGGTGCATGTATTTCACTATATAATGTAAGCATTTCATTATACAATGTATGTGTTTCACTATATGAAATATACGTTTCAGTATACAGTGGATGCATTTCACTATATGATATATGTATTTTACTACATAGTGCATGTGGTTCAGGACATAGAGTATGTGTTTCACTACTTGACATATATATTTCACAATATGATGTATTTATTTCAGTATATGATACATGTATTTTAGTATATAATGTATGCATTTAACTTTGTATCAGAGATTCTGAATTATGTCCCTAACAGCTTGCATACAGAGAGCTTGTGCTTAGGATTCCATCCATGATCAAACCATATTGTTCCAGAGAAAGATATGACAAGAGTGTTTTTAAAATGTAATTTACAATGGTTTAAATTAGTTTGATAATAATTGCATTTATAGATACCACTTTCAACTCTTGGCAGATTAGAATGTCCCTCTCCTCATTTGTTCTAATTAGATGAAAGGTATATAGAATGATGCAGTTACATTAAAAAAATCAAACAACTGGTTAATTAATCAGAATCCAGAAACTCATGCAACAATAGCACTTTGAAACTTTAGGAGAGAGAGAGAAGCCAGGTTTAATTCCATATTTGAAGCAGAACGTTTCCATTATGCAATAGAATCAAAGTAATTATAATTTGCTTTTAAATATTGCAATACTGTAATCAAAGAAGTCTGCCTATTCCAGCAAGTCCAGTAGTAGAATCATCTCAGCACCCTCCACATAGCAAAGAGGACACCACAACATATCCTGGGATCCTTTTTGCCTTTCAGTCACCACTGAATGACTCCACAGCTTGACTCTCCCAGTTGGGATAGAGCAGCATCCAGTTAGAGTGCAAGGGACTGATTGCCAGTCACTCTACCATCATTGGGGAAAGGAGTAGGGCTTTGATTGTTAAAACTCCCCAGTGCTCTTCTTTGTGTCCCTACTTGATTATCCCATATTTTCAGCAGGCAGAGATGCTCATCATACTCCATGTGGCAGCAGGAACCACAACTGGATCCAGGGGCCCTTTTCTGTCTTCCTATTGATGTCATGCCAATGGCTTGGATCTCCCAGTGGAAATAATGCAGCATCCTATCAGAAAGCAGCCAACCAGGCATTCTTGGAGGAGAAGAGACAAGGCTTCCCTGTCTAAACTGCCTCTCTCCTCTAACAGATGCAGTGCACATGCCCCCCGCATGAGCGGCATGGTAGGAATGGGACAATTCAACAACAAGTTCACAGTCAGAGATCTCATGGCTGCACTACTGTCTGGACCTTTGTATCACCACACTGTTGCCAGTCTGTAGGTTGTGCTCTTTGCTCTCTACACTATATGCTGTGCAGATTAATTGTGAGGCCATGGATCCTAAACATTTTTGCTCATTTCCAAGTCTTGGCTCTCCTGTAGGATCTGTGATACAGACATTTCCCAGTCAAGCTATACTGTCTGCAGACAGGACTGAGGAAAAGAGTGGTGGTGTGGTGCAGTCATTTTGTGTTACTGTCATTCACAGCTTGAAGTTGCACAGCTCCTCTGTCTGTTCCTCACATGCACTCCTTTTTAGGAAAACTCCCCAGTCCCTTTTCACTATCTATATTCATTGCAGGTGCCTACTGCTGTACAAGATCCAAACTTGATTTCATTCTTGAACTTTTCAAGGTGTGTCTCCACCATCATCACGACAGGCAGCTTTCAAGTGTTAAGGAATAACAGAAACCGGTGCACTCACAAGGAAGAAAAAAAACAAGCATTTGTCAATGCCGAATGTTGCTTGCTTCTATGTGCTGTTTAGGTATTTGGAAGTCATTGGAGTGCAAATATTGAAAATTCGCGAACTTACGAGCGTGCGTAGGAACTGCGCAATGCACGCTCGTAAAACAGTCATTTTTAGGAATTTTTTCACCAAATTTTCAACACAGCCATTTCAAGACCTCTGCTCATGAACAGTGTCACTGTGATTTTCTTAATGTGTCCCATACATTGAGTTCGCACACCGACTGCGCCATTGTGTGCTACATGGGTGGAAACACATTTTGGGCAAGATGTGAAAAATGACAGCTGTACTGCTCATAAGGAGGTGTGGTAAAATGGCAATGTTGAAAATCTGGAGTGAAAATATTGAAAATTCGCAAACTTACAAGTGTGCGTAGGAACTCTAATACACTTGCGGCTAAATAAAACAGTCATTTTTAGGAATTTTTTCACCAATTTTCAACATAGGCTTTTTGAGAGCCCACCTTATGAACACTGACAGTGTCATTTCATTAATCAGTCCTGAAGGTGATTTTGCAGTGACCGCGAAATCACCCTTCGGGCCCAATTAACGTTTGACAGTGCAAGAATTCATGAGGAGGGGTCCCAAAAACCCCATGTTGAAAATTTGGGGCCAAAATTCCCAAAAATGCCTGAGATATGCAACAAAGTTGAAAAAACCCTATCTATCCCATTATACAGCTTACCGGCATTTCCTCAGTTCACGGTCGGCTTTGAAGAGTGCAGACGTGTTCCCGGTCCACCGATGATCATCGCACCGAGCTCTGGAGGTAAGTATGGGGTGAGGGGTGTGGGAGGCAGAGTGTGCAGTGGGTGGGTGCCAGTTGTGGGAGGGGGGCAGGGAGACTACGAGGGACCATTTTTTTATTCACAGGTTGTTTTTTTTTAAGAAGACGACGCGGGATGTTTGCCACGCTGGGGTGGACTCCCAGCATGGCAGCAGGAAAAGCTGTTTTGGGGGATGTGGAGCCAATGGGGGATTGGGCACCCTGTTGGCCAAAACAAGATTTGCCACGCTGGGGTGGGCTCCCAGCGTGGCACCGGGAAAGCTTTTGGGGGGGCGTGCAGCCTTGGAGCCGATGGGGGATTGGGCACCCCAGTCGGCTATAACAGTTGTTGCCACACTGGGGTGGGCTCCCAGCATGGCACCTGGACAGCTGTTGGGGGGGCATGGAGCCGATGGGGGATTGGGCACCCCCGTCAGCCATACCGTGTGTGTGGGGGAGGAGCGCATCTGCATGCAATATGCGTGCTTGCGCGTATGTGTGCATGGGAGGGAGAGCTCTACTCACTGAAGCAGAGCTCTCCCTTTCAACTGTATGCCACTGCATTTTGGAGCTGTCATAGACAGCTGCAGCACTCATTGGGGAGCTGGGGCCACGCCTGCAAACACACTGACTGCATTGGAAGAGGGGCTGACACACCTCCGAAATCTCGGATGATGGCACTATGTTTCTTGCACATGTGTGCAAGCAACATAATGAAATGATACAGAAATCCAGCTTTGAATGAAGTTACTTTACTTTATTGGAAGGACAAACGTGCTGACACACCGGTCTTACTCCATAGCGCTTCGGTCTAGGACTTTCGTCAAGTGTACTGTTAAGTGGCTTAATCACACACTGTTTTTCCCACTACTTTAAAAAATGTATTCCAGAATATTTAGTGCTTTTAGTCATTTAGCACATTTGAATCAACCTGGCTTAGCCCTTTACCTCAAGCCATTCCCCAAGGACTGGGTTCTCTTCCTCCACCCGCACTGCATTATTGAAGTCTGCATCTTTCTGGATGCACTCAATAGCCATAGTATGGTGTACAGTGTGTATATGGTTCACTGCCCCATAGCCCTTCAATGTCATTCAGCTGAAGTCCCTCAGGTCACTTGAGGAGCATGCATGGGCTTCAGGATTAATTGATGCCAAGTTCTTGATGCATGGTCCTGTTCTTCCTTCTGTACAAGTTTTTACTTTAACACTGACGATCCACTGTTTCATTTTCACAATTCCAGTGCCAAAATAGCAGGGGACTGCAAGGCGCTACATGCAACTGCTGGTGCATCACTGCAATTCGCCCATTTCTGGACTTACAATTTCATAAGGCTACGACAGCAGAGCCTTCCCATCCTAACCACACGGTCTGCATTCTGGCAGCAACCGGGCATTCACACTGCATGGCAAAAGGTGGGGCAGCTACTTTTAATAGAGATACAGGAAATTCTTCACTGGATTACATCAAAAAGTTAATGGAAACACTTGTGGCAGACATATCGGAGCTGAAACTGACTAATAAGACTAACTCGGAGGAAGTTTGAGTACTGGGTGATCGCATGAATGCCACTGAACAGCACATCCTAGACCTCGAAGACTTCCAACACAATATACTCGCATGGTTAGATGAGCATGAGAGACATGTGGACAGGCTCTGGGAGCACACGAGGATCAAGAAAATTGCAGTAGGAGAAATAACATACAGATCCTTGGCATCCCGGAGAAGGCTGAAGGAGCCACTATGGAGCACTTTCTTCCTACCCTTCTACAACTGGCTGGACCCTAATGGCAAGATCAAATTGAGGTTGAAAGGGTTCTCTGAACCAGAGGGCTACTCACAGAATCAGGTGCAAGACCTTGCCTGATTATTGTCTACTTGCTTAGATTTTCAACTAAGGAACATCTTTGCGGGTACTGAAGGAGAAAAGTGAACTATTTTGGAAAGGGCTGCATATATAGTTTACCAGGATTTCTCCCAGGAGGTTGAACAGTACAGAAAAGCATTCAACCCCATAAAGGCGGTGCTCTGGGAGAATGGGATACCTTACAGGAGCAAGGGGCTGACAAACTTGTCTGCCTTAGGGAATGGTCAAACAATCGAGGGACGATCTCCCGCTAAACTAGCTAATTGGATGCAGAGACATTGGCGGACTTGCATCCCAGGACCACAAACCCCAGAAAACTTTTGGATGAGTGTGAACTACGTCCTTACAGCAACCTGTCAAATCAAAATGGTGAGGACAGACAAGGCCATCCAAACAGATGTCAGCAGAAGATAGCGAGAATGCTTATTCCACAACGCCTGGATCACTCTGTTGTCATGGGACATGACACAGATAATCCTGATCAGGGTTTCAACAGTCCTAGCAGGTGCTGATCCAGAAGTCCCTAACCCCTCTGCTCTAACCTGGCAGTAGCTCTTGCATCACCCCCAGTGAAAGTTCTGAGAGAAGCCCAGAAGCCATGGCCAAGGCAGAGAAGATCGCTGGAGACTACTACATTGCAGAACAATGTGGACCAAGAAGCGGATTCCCAGTCCTGGGCTTCAATGGCAGAAAAAATTTCAGACATAGATTGTGTAGCAGCAGCAGAAGACTACCTAGTCCCAGGAGACAGGACATTTGCAGAAGTGATGGCAGGCTCTGGGACTTAAACCACTGAACTTGGGCATATGGATTCACTTACATGAAATTTCCCAATGGAGCAGCTGCTTCTGGCTCAGAAGTAGACTATATCCGTTTTCTTGTTTGATGTTTTCTCTTTTATATGGCAGACATGGTTACTTATAAGTTGTGGGAGAGGGTTATGATGTTATTTCTAAAGTCAGGGGCAAAAGGCAGTTGGATCATGTACAGCATGGGGAGGGAAGATTGGGGGTGAGATGACTCCAGTGCCCCACTGTTAAATAGGAGGCACAGTTAGGTAAGTCTCTCGGTATGTATTGTGGTATCCCCCCCAATGGGAATTTGTGCTTGCTGATGCATTCGGGTAACCCAGTTTCTGGGAACCCAGACTTGCGGCTGCACAAGGGAACTGAGGGACAGAAAAGGGAAGGGCAGGGGAAGAACAATGGCTGTATTGGTCAGTAATTAATCATTGTGTCCTGATCAAGGCAGCACGGGTAGAGGGGGAAGGTTCATCTTACATCGCTCCCTTATATAGTGGTATATACTCCCAGGGTCCACCGGGGTCTGGAAGATGGACAGAATCAAGGGGCCTCTCCCCCCTCCCCCAGTCGACAATACTCCTTGCACAGTACCTCAATGACACAGTGTGTCAGAATGGTAATTGTGAATGGGACTACAGGGTCACCTAAGGACCAATTGTTCCCCAGTCAACTGGTGCATGACATGGGCAATATTACTCTCAGTCCTTGAATTTAAACAAGGTATTGCAAATCCTTCCCCCACCATATTCACAACACATGAGGTACAAACTCCCCTACATTTGTAAACTGTTCTGGCACTACATTTCCTTACTACCTCACAGGTGCCAAAGGGCATTCAATTATTTAATCACTGCATAATTTGCTGCGGTCAAAATATTGCTCACAAAAAGTCGAAATTACATGCGGTCAACAGTAAAGCAGTAACAGACAAAATGTTTCTTCCATGATCGAATACCAGCGACTGCATGATCTGCTTCACAGTGCGACTTTTGTCCCATACATATTATATGCTCTCTTTAGTGACCTGATCCCCAAAATCCTGCATATACTTTACACACCAACAATATCTGCAGTACCAACGACTGCTCTGGTTGATGATTTCCTGGCTCTCCAACTCCCACAGCTGCCTCACATGGGTTCCATGTAATAATGGCGACTGCTGAAAGGTGATCGCCATTAGAGTGGCGTCCACATCACAAAAATCAATTTCAGTGATGTGCCCCCAGCACAACAAAAGGGCACTGGGGACTTACAATTTAAATTTTTATGCAGGGGGCTGTGTTCCGCACCACCCTACTTTAGTATTCTCAACTCCAGGGGAGTGCATGTCGGGGGGGGGGGGAGGGCAAACCATGAACAAAATAAATTTGAGCCAGGTGCAACAAAACTGTACCTGCACCCAGACCCCCACCCCAGCACCCTGTCCACCCCAAGCCCTGAACCCACCCACCATGCCATGGGGCCAGTTCAACAGCTCACTGCGGCCCCACCCCTCAAAAACCCTGCCTTCCCTCCTGCCCCCCCAGCACGCATACACATAGTGACATCCTGTCGGTCTATGCATGAACCCACCACATCTGGTCACCCTACCTTGTCTGTAGCCCCCATGACATGCGCCATTATTGAGTCTCCATTTTTGTTTGCACTCAATCGCAATCACCCATGTCATGGGCTACCCCTCACATGTGGTCACAGTTATCAGTGGCTCTACTAAAGTAAACCTCATAAATCCTCTGTAAAAAGTGTCAAAACTCTCCAAACCTGCTGCTTTGTGTCCAGAGATATCTTATATGGACCCAGCTGAAACTTAGCAAAGCCCAGTAGCAGCAACTCATCACAGGGTGGTTATGCAGAAATCACCGCCAGCGCCGACACTGGCAATATCAGTGATAGCAACATGAAACTGCAAGTCTTTGAAGCTGGAGGTTTGGATTTGAATTACCTGTGAAAAGTGGGAAAGATAAAATGGCTTCAGCGTCCCTAAGCAATTCGAGGCAGATAAGCAGAATGGCAAAAGGCATATAATAGACTCATTTGGGTAAATCATTAGATTGTATTGTGACTTGGGACCCGATTCCAAGATGACCGGCGTAACTTGCACGCGGTTGCCTCCACGCCAGGGACCCTATGCCACATTCCAGAAGTGGCAGGGTCCCAGGGCCTGATTCCAGAAGGGCATATGCCAGTGTAAGGTGAGATATGCCAAACCCCATGGCATATCTCACTACTTACTCCAGTCAATGCGCCAGCCCCTATTCCAAGATGTGGGTTGCGCCTTAGCATCTGCAGGCTGTGACAAACGCAGTTTATGCCAACACTTTCGCTGCAGCCAGCAACTCCTGGCGAAACTGCAACTGTGGGTTATGACAGCAACCTAGACCAATCCAAGTAGGGCAGCTGTCGTAACCCACAAGTGGTGTAAATGTTGGCACAAACACCAAGGTGCAACCCACATCTTGGAATAGGGGGCTGGTGTATTGACTGGCATAAGTAGCGAGATATGCCATGTTTTTCTTTTCCAATTGTTTAACCAGGAGCAGCACACTAAGCTGAAAGCTTGTTTACAGGTGCGACCTAGGAGCACAGGTAAGTTAAGGATTTGCTCAGGTCACGAGTATGCAAGTGGGGGCTGTGGGATTCAAACCCAGGTCTCCAGATTTGCAGCTCAGAGCCTTAAACCACTGTGCTGTACTGCCTCTCTGGGTTTGGCGTATCTCACCTTATGCCGGCATATGCCCTTGTGGAATCGGGCCATTGGATCGACAAATTCAATAGAAAATTCAGTGCTTTGAATGAAAAAGTTAAAACTCTGCAAAAAGATGCCAAAAGTGTCATGGACAAAATTCTAGTTAGTAGGAGAGTGCCGGGATGCTTCAGGTCTGAGTTTGTATGGTAGGCTGGCTAAATTACCCGCAGAATCATTAAGCTGTACTGGATGCTGAATATGCCGGATGTCATCCTGGCGAAAAGTTGTCAGTGCGCATTATATGTGGTGACATTGGGTTCAAAAACTAATCTTGTCGTCAACAAAATACATGGTTCAATTTGTCCCTCAACATAATGTCCGCTTTTTGCCTGTGACATTATTTCTGGGGACCAAACAACCATACACGGTGCCAAAGTATGGCTTTTGGGATTAAGGACTACTCCTCATCATCCTGGTATTCATAGGTGCAGTAGCAGTCTCAACACATGCATATTATCATTAATAGGTGATAGAGAGCATGGATAGTGGTTCACCTGGTTGGTGTACTGATCGGCACTACAGGAGGATGGGATGGGTCAGTAATCAGATCCAGACCACCACTCTTGTAGAAGTTCTTAGTAGCAGAGTTGACTGGGTAAACCTCAGTACATCTGCTTACACTGTTTGACCAGTTAAAATAATAAATTATTGTTCTAACTTTAAATTCTGGTAACTGTTGTTTGCATTTTAAAAGTTAAATATGTAGTAGTGTTACAATGCATCCTTGATTGTTCTAATTCAGCATTTTCTGCACACTTGTTGAGAGTTATTTAATATACTGTAGAATAGAAAATGTTTGTGGTTCTTTATATTTCGCTATGTTTGCTGACTGAGGTGGAACCGCAAACAATAAAGAACCGCTAACATGTGTTTCCACATAGCCCTCCTAGTCTTCACTCGTCATTGACGTTTTTTTTCTCTCCCCACCAAAACCCACTCCTGCTTTTCACTACTCTCAGCAAGAAAACCTGTACCAGCAAAATTACAGCAAGTCCAAGGGAATCATTCTCATCTCCTCTTCCCACTGCTCCTCAAGCAAGGTACTTTGTTTGGGTTACAATTGGACCTGCTAGCAAAGTAGTAAATTACTGAAAAGGTTACTTTACTTTACAAATCCATACTGAGCCATTGATGAGCCATTGATGATTGTTGAGGCATTCGTTGTGGGCTTCTGTGAAACCCACCTGCTTAAACCTCCTCTTGCAGTCATTAGGTCTTGACAGTGATTACTCAGTTCAGCTCATCAGCTACAATGGACAGAGCTGAAGCTGAGCTTAAACTTGACACCTTTTGTTGAATGGATTAGCTGCACATTAGCCTGTAATTGACCTGTAGTTACCTCATCTGCCATGGGTAATCAGCTTGCCTTGAAGTCGCGGTCACTGTAAAATGTGTAAATCGTTAAACTGTGAATTGTGGTTAATGATCGCGGGGCAACATAGCTAATATTGAAAGACCGCAAACATGACACAGCCGCACAGCGCTAAATATAATTTACGCATGATTGGTCTATTCTACAGTAGTTTAGGGTCCAGTGACCTATTGGTTGTACAGGTTACATGCTCCAGTGGTACACAGACACTTCGATCAAGCACCCAGGAGTAACTCTTCTGCCTATAATAACCTCCAGTCTGCTTACAGATCAGCCTTAATATGAGCTCTCTTTCTGATTCTGAGACTATGGGCAGGTTCAGTGGGGAGGCAGGGGCCAACTACATGGGGCTAGCAGGTAGACACTTGTATCCAAGAACATAACTTGCAGACAGTGCTTACCACCTTTATGTCCTTCTAAAGGACACCCCTCACCCTTCCCCCCATATAGGGCTTTGTAGCAGGAGGCTATCAGGTATCTCTCCACTTATTCTTCCTTACACTGGCCCAACTAACTGGGTGCAGACAATGGTCGAAGACAAAGCTAATGAAGGGGTTCGCAGGGTTAGGTGCATCTCCTGGAATGTAAATGGGCTCAACCATCCAATAAAGAGGAATACGGTTCTATAGTATCTGAAACAAATGAAAGCAGATGTAGCCGTTTTGCAGGAGACTTGCCTCACTTCAAAATATATTTCCTGGTTGCGGAAGAGTTGGGTAGGGCAGATCATTCATAGTTCAGCTTCTACTAAATCCAAAGGGGTAGTGGTGTTAATCCATAAGGCACTAAAATGGCAAATAGCCCAAACAATAGCTGATGAGTTTGGCAGATGGACTGTATCCAAAATTAATACCCCTGGGGGGCAGATCTTACAAGCCAATATTTACAGCCAAACATGGAAGACCCCTCCTTTTTCATTAAGAGCAACCAGACACTCATGGACATGGCTCAAGATCACCCAGACATTCCCATACTGGTTGGGGTAACCTCATTGTAGCCCAGGACCTGCTTTTAGACAAATCAATGGTAGCTACTGATCCGCACCCCAGAGCTAGGATTGCACTTAATACGCTCATGGCGGAATGGGGGACTGAATGACATACAGTATGGCACAGAGACAATCCAACAGGCTGAGACTACATATTCTTCTCCCCCATTCATAGCTCCTTCAGCAGGATAGATGTGTGGCTGGCTAACAATTCGGCAGCCGCATGGGTAACTGAAACCACTATAGATAATATTATCGGATCATGTCCCAGTGGGAATCATCTTTTTCCCTCCAGGAGGCCAACTGAACTCACCTCAATGGCAGTGTAACCCCTTTCTGCTAAAAGATCCAAAATTCATAACTTGGATAAGACAGGAGGAAAGGTTTTTCTTCCAAATGAACGCTTCAGGGGAAGTATCTCCAGGTACCTTATGGGAAGTGTTCAAGGCCTTCCAGACAGGCAGAATTATTTCATATTCCATGGCTAGTCATAAAAAAGAACTCGGGGAAATAGTTTCTCTGCAAGCAGATCTCAGCACCAAGGAAACTCGGTGTAAAGCCCATCCCCATCTCCTCCCTGCACTAGTGCCCGAGATAATAGGGCTTAAATACAGAATTAGAACTTTGCTCCAATTCAAGTCGGAATGGCTTCTCCTGTGCTCAAGGCATACTATTGGGAGTCTGGGGACAAAGGAGGTAAGCTGTTGGCTTACCATCTCAGAAAACAGAAAGAGATGTCTCAGTTCATGGCCCTTCGTAATAGGCATGGGGAAGTTTTCCGCCTGTAAGGGAGTTAATGAGATCATGTGCCACTTCTGTGAGACATTATATGCCCCGCCATTAGCCCAGTCAGGGTTAGCCTCCCTCCCTCCCTGGCCTAGTGGAGTTCTTGCATGACTCCCCCACTCCTGTCTTGTCCAGCGAGATCAGAGAGCTGTGGGGCAAACCCTTAACTGAACAAGAGTTGCTCCTTGCCCTGACTCAGTTGAAGACTGGCAAGGCCCCAGGTATGATGGTTTCATGGTAGACCTCTATCAGACCATGCCCTAAACCATCATCCCTCACCTGCAGGCACCGCTAAATCATGCCAGAGAACTACAGGGTTTTACTCCCACGATGAAGGAGGCACTTATTATCCTTCTGCCCCCCAAAATCTAAACGACCCACTTGACTGTGCCAATTACAGACCCATTTCACTTATCTCTACAGATACTAAAAGTTTAGCAAAAGTGCTGACAAACAGGTTAGAATAAACCCTTCCATCACTAATTCACCACATGCAGGCAGGCTTTTGGAAAGGCCGGACAGGAACAGACAATCTGTGCACCTTGCTCAACCTCAGATGGGTAGCCAGCAGTTCGAACTCACCCACGGCAGCATTGGCTATCGAGTTTCGGAAAGCCTTCAACTTGGTCTCGTTGGAATATCTACATAAAGTGTTAAAAACATATGGCATTGGCCCTTATTTTAGGAGCTGGATTACAGCCCTTTACAGCATTTCAATGGCAGCAGTCCTCACCAACAACATCATATCTGCCCCTTTTACTCTTCATAGAGGTACCAGGAAGGGCTGCCCGTTGCTCCCTCTTTTTTTCTCTATTGGCCTTAAACCCCCCTCACCAGGAAGGTGCTACACTCTCAAGACATACGAACATATAAACATGCAAAAATACCAGCAGATATAGACCTTATGGTCTATCGAGTCTGCTCGATTGTGCAACTAGCCCCTCACCTTACAGCTACCCCAGACACCCTTCCCCTGTTCATAATCACCCCCCCCTTGCTCTGTCCCATCCCCTCTTAAAGCTGTCCACTGTGCTGCAGGCTACTACCTACCTACCTCCTCAGGCAGAGTATTCTACTTATCCACCACCCTCTCTGTGAAATAATGTCTCCTGACTTCCCTCCTAAATTCCCTTCCACTCCAATCTCAGCTAGTGCCCCCTTGTTAACCTCCCCCTTCTGATCTGGATAATCTGTTCTAGTCTTGTTTACCCCCTTTAGATATTTAAAGGTTTCAATCATGTCCCCCCATCCCTCCTCTCCAACAGAGAATACATGTTAAGCTCGCTCAGACTCTCCTCATAGGAGGGGATACTGATGAACACCTCTCAGTATCTAGTGAGCACCTATGCAGATGACATGTTATTAACTTTGTCTCATCTTGATAGCTCGGTCCCACAGGTCATAAAAGTGCTAGATGCCTTTGCCCACACCTCAGGACACAGGGTGAGCTGGAATAAAATGATGCTCCGGCTGCTCAACTCGGCATGTGATATCCAGTGTGCAAGAGGCACCAACATAGGCTGGGCCTTATGAGTTTCTCATACCTGGGGATCAAAATTCTCTTTAGTTGAGAGAAAATAATAACCGAGAACTATTTACCCATATTGCCGACTCTGGAAGAAGAAATCAAGAGATGGGGACAAATGCGACTTTCCCTCAAAGGCAAAGTAGAAATTATTAGGATGTTCATACTGCCACATCTGGCATACTTGTTTATAAACATACCCCTGCTTGCACCTGAAACCATACTACACAGGTTCCAAAATGTTGTAGCATCTTTCCTTTGGGATAACAAAAAAAAAAACAGGCTTAGTAAAGCCAAACTGTGGGCACACTGGACAGGAGGGGAGTTGGGCCTCCCTTGCTACAGGGCTGTGTACCAGCCTATTGAATGTCACAGGCTACAAAATGGTATCTCCCAAGCTCTGACTCCACCCCACCATAGGTACAGTTAGAACTGCTGCTAGCAGGAACACATTGTTTGGGCATACTGCTAAGGCACAACGGGAATAAACAGTTGTGGAAAAACCCCATCCCAGGAGATACACAGAGGGCGCGGGAGAAATGCCTCATGGTCACATGCAACCCCAGAAAAGCTTGAATTCTGCCTATGCAATGCACGCAGTTATGGGGTAACCCCTCCATACTAATCAATGGGAAGTCCATTTACTAGAAGAAATGGACTCAGTACGATATATGGACCATGGCAGACATATCTTTGCCCAACTCAGACAGCATGTTGTCTTTTAAACAACTACAAAACAAATATGGCCTTGCCAGGTAAGATTTCTGGCAATACTGGCAGATTAGGGGGACAGTGGGGAGAATTCAATCCACAGTGGCAGATGGGCCAGAATGGGCATGGTTATGATTTGGGCACAGAACCAATGGGACTAAAGGTCTCACAGGTAGAATTTATGCCACTCTATGAGATGCACAGCTGGAGACTATGTGCAAATGCAAGGCTGCATAGGAGGTGGAACTACAGGGGAACATATCCCAGCAACAGTGGGAAACATATTCACAAAGCACACACAGGTTATCGGGATGCCAAAAGCCAGGTAATACAACTCAAAATCCTACACCACTGGTATAAGACCCCTAAGGCACTTCATTACTGGGGCCTACTCCCGCATTCTCAGTGCTGAAGGTGTCAGGCACCCAATGCAGATCTCTTACACATTCTATGGGAATGTCCCAGAATTCAGCAATTGTGGCTGGACATCCTGGAGGACTGCTGTACAGTGCTGCAGTTGCAAATTCCTCCTTTTCCAGTACTCATCCTTTTTGGCGAAGCATCACACTTGACTCAAGGATCTTCACTTCAGTCTGACTTCCTTCTGCTAGCAGTAATGGAGACAAAAAGGGCACGCTTGATGAGATGGAGGCAGTCTTCCCCACACTCAATACTAACCTGGCATTCAGCACTTGCAAGAGTAGCAACTTTAGAAAGTCTATCATTTGCAGCCAAAGGTAAACTCTCCATATATACAAAGAAATTTCTACAATCTCATTTATGCTCAGTACCCCTCCTGTCCCTCTTAATCTTCTTTCCATCACAAACAGGGTTTCACTGCCCACAAGACACTCTCAGTCCAGCAGGATGAGGTGTAATATTATGAACAGCAGAGGATAGGTAATTATAGATGGGACTGGGTACTCTCAAGAAAGAAACACATAAAAACACTGCCCCAACCACTGACAACCTTCCCTCGGGAGAGTTTATTTTCTTTGTACCTAAGCAAATAGGGGTAGCATTGCTTGTCTTAAGGAATACGAGGCCATAGAGTAAGCAAAGTTGGTAGCCCAGACATCAGACAGGAGGATGAACATACAGGTATCAGCTGACTGTCAAGTCCTGTAAGCAATATATTATACTCTTGCTCAGCTGCTCTATATGTAGTGAACATGTTTATTATAATAAGTGTGAGACTTAGAGTGATGTGTAGTGTGGTAGGATGAAATGTATGTGGTTGTTTACTACTGGACAATACAAGGTTCCTTCTGTGTACTCATGTGCAGATGAGGAATTTTTGACATAGTATGCTTGTATATTTGATATAACAGAAACTTAGCAAACTTTACATGATACAAAAAAGTCCTTCAGGTCACTTCTGTTCTTCTGGCTGATGTCCATGCCACCCATTGATCTTTATCTCTGTATCTGCTAATACACTGTAGGCGAGTCCTTTGATAGTAGATGTCTAACATGTCTTTCAGTGTTTACTTTAAGTTGTTCTTAACATAGCACATATTATCAAAGAATAACTTTGAATCTGAAGAACAACTTTAAATGCACTGTACAAGCAATTTTGTTTTTAATTAGTATTTATTGTTTTTATAGCCCTGTTTTTCACCCATCCCCATCTTGGCACTAAGGCACGCACATCACATTGCAAAATGCCTCCCTTCATGTCACTCCCTCCCACCTGCACCATCCGGACCTCCAGCTGGCAGTGGTGGAACTATGGTGAGGCGACAACCTCCTGGGACAGGAGAGCTGCCATTAGGTGGTTCAATCCTCCCTCCCTCCCCACCCCCAGGTGCCAGATCCCTGATGACCTGAGGTTGTTCCTAAACCCAGGTCACCGGCGTGGCACTGTGCAAGCAACTTTAAGTGATGGTGGCAGCATGAGGATACTAAAGCTAAACCACAAAACTGTAAGAAAAAACAGGACTTCTGGTATATCCATGACCACGATGGCCATCTAAGCCCTCGGCACCTGACCTCAGGCGCCAACTAATAAAATTGTCAAAATTCATGGCTGTGGTTTTGTAAGTGCTTTTGGTGGATTTCATTAGCCTACATCTTCCTGGAAATCTGCAATCAAAACAGGGAAATTAAAAAATGTAATTCTGACAAATTAATCGAATTAAGTTCATTTGCCTCAGCCTGTCACTATGGCTGTTAGCATCTCAATAGCTCTAGGAATGATGGATCCTATTATTAAACTTATATTCAAGAAGATCTTGGGCAATGTGACAGGGGTAAAACAGTCAATCTCAACACTGGTAGGAAACATGAAACATGAAACATTTATCAGTGAGAGTGTCTGACTCAAAAAAAATACCTTGAGGCACATTGCTATCCAAGGGAACCATTGGGATGCTGAAATACACCTGCTAAAAATGTAATAGTCTTTTTATGGGACAATAACAATTTAACGTGCAGGGGGTGCCAAAATAACTTACACCTCATAGGGGTACTAGAGGGGGCTGAAGCTAAAAATGTGCTTGACTTTGTAAACCATCTGCTAACTGAAGTCTTTAGCCTAAAGAACTGCCCACTAGAAATTCAACAGACCCACAGATCATTTGCCACCCACCTAAAGCTGAGAGAAGCCTGACCCATCCTTATACTGTTTCTGAGGTACGTTGGTAAAACAATGCTCTTTTGGCAATAGAAAGGGTCCCCTCATATGGCATGGACATAGAATGTCAGCGTTGTCAGCCTGAAACATTAAACCAAGGTCCTGTTTGCTTGTTCTGGTGGTTGTTCAGGTGGGACATTAATGTTGTATGCCTTATTGCACATTATCACCTCTGTCGGTATCCTTGTCGGTGCAATATGTGTGGCAGATGATGTGATCAGAGCAAATGGATTCTGGATTACAATCGAGAAGACTAACCCTGCAAGGAGTTTCTCACACCGAGTGAGAATATGAATACAAGGAGAACTCCATGAATCTGGTGAGGGGCAGGTTACGGGAGGACATCATGAATTATTTTTCACAGAAAGACTTGTGGATGAGAAGGAGTTGCTGCCAAGGGGAGTTGTCTGTGCTGATTCAGTAGAGGAATACAAACTAGTGCTGGGTAAAAATGGCAAAATCTGATTTCACAGCATTTTTGCGAAATTTTTCAAATTAAAAAGAAATGTTTCCAAAATTCCAACTTCGGTGAAATCTGAATCGTCTGAATATGTTCAGCAAATTTTCAGTCCATTCTGTGAAATTTTCTGGCCAATTGTGGAATGATACACATGAACTGACAGTTCTCCAGAATTCTGTTCCACAGTTTAATATATCAATCTGCAATACATGCAATCATTCTGCAGTGCTATACTGTAGGTAACAGAGTGATCTTTTCTGCAGCATTAATTTCCACAACTCAAGGCATAAATTAGTGTCAGAGACTTGATTAGCAGCCTTTGCTAATCAAAATGAACAAGCATTTGTCAATGCCGAATGTTTGCTTGCTGGCATTGGCATTGGTAGTGTAAAGTTACAGAGCTGCATAATAGGAATGGCAGCTAAGTTGAACTGAAACCAACCCCACCACCCTGCAGAGAGTGACAGGCATTGGGTGTGCTTTGGGTCGTCAGGCATAACGACCACGCCATTTCACCACACCCTACCCTGCAGACACTGACAAGTGTCACGGTGTGCCTTGGGGTCTTTGGCCCTTATGCTCACTCCATTCTATCAGGAAATATGGTGAGATGGGTGCAGTATAGCAGAATGGGGTGAACTTTGGGCCCGAAGAGTTCAAGGCACACCTTAATGCCTCTCACTGGCTGCAGGGTGTGGGTGGGGGTGGAATGGTATGAGCATGACAGGCAAGAATCCCAAGTCACACCCCTGATGCCTGTCATTCTCTACAGGGTGGGGCGTTATGGTTGGAAACCCTAACGCCTCAGGCTGTCGTTGGTATTTTCACTACAAATTTTCAACATGTTTTTTTTGAGACCCCCATCTCATGAACAGTGGCAAAATCAGTTTGTTAGCCAAAAGCTGCTTTTGCACAGCGACTATGGCATTTGGCACCACAGGTGCAAAAACACATTCCGAACAGGATGTGAAAAATGACAGCGGTACTGTTCATGGGAGGTGTAAAAAATGGCACTGTTGAAAATCTGCTGTGAAAATCTTAAAAAAAATGGTGAAGTCAGGAGCGTGCGAGAAACTGTCAACGCACACCCGTAATGTAACTAGTTTGGGAATTTTTTTACAGCAGATTGTTAACACAGGCATTTTGGGACCTCCGATCATGAACAGTGTCAGTGTGATTTTCTTTATCTGTCCCGAACAATGATTTCCCACAGCGACCACGCATTTCTGTGCTGAAAGTGTGAAAACACATTTCGGCCATGCTGTGGAAAATGACAGCTGTACTGTTCATAAGGAGGTGTGGAAAAATGCCACTGGTGAAAATCTGGACTGAAAATATTACAAATTCATGAACTTACGAGGGTGCGTGGAAACTGCGCAATGCTCACTAAGTAACACAGTCATTTATGGAGTTTGTCACCAAATTTTCAACATAGTCATTTTAAGACCTCTGCTCATGACCAGTGTCACTGTGATTTTCTTAATCTGTCCCAAACATTGTTTTCACACACCGACTGTACCATTATGCGCTACATGTGTGGAAACACATTTTGGGCGAGATGTGAAAAATGGTAGCTGTACTGCTCATAAGGAAGTGCGGTAAAATGGCACTGTTGAAAATCTGGTGTGCAAATATTACAAACTCGCAAACTTGCCAGCGTGCGTAGGAACTCTGCAATGCACGCTCGTAAAACAGTCATTTTTAGGAATTTTTTCACCAAATTTTCAACATAGCCATTTTAAGACCTCTGCTCATGAACAGTGTCACTGTGATTTTCTTAATGTGTCCCGTACATTGATTTTGCACACTGACTGCGCGATTGTGTACTACATGGGCGGAAACACGTTTTGAGTGAGATGTGAAAAATGACAGCTGTACTGCTCATAAGGAGGTGTGGTAAAATGGCAATGTTGAAAATCTGGGTGAAAATATTGAAAATTCACTGCGAACTTACGAACGCATGCTGAACTACGCAGCACACGCTCGTAGAAACAGTCATTTTTAGAATTTTTTCACCAAATTTTCAACGTAGCCATTTTAAGACCTCTGCTCAAGAATTATGTCACTGTGATTTTCTTAATGTGTCCCATACATTGATTTTGCACACCGACTGTGCCATTGTGCGCTACATGGACGGAAACACATTTTGGGTGAGATGTGAAAAATGACAGCTATACTGCTCATAAGAAGGTGTGGTAAAATGGCAATGTTGAAAATCTGGAGTGAAAGTATTGAAAATTCACGAACTTACAAGCGTGCGTAGGAACTGCACAACGCACGCTAGTAAAACAGTCATTTTTAGGAATTTTTCCACCAAATTTTCTAAATAGGCTTTTTGAGAGCCCACCTTATGAACACGGGCAGTGTCATTTCATTAATCATTCCAGAAAGGTGATTTCACACAGTGGCTGCGAAATCACCCTTCGGGCCTGAGTAACGCCATGACAGTGCAAGAATTCATGAGGAGGGGTCCCAAAAACCCATGTTGAAAATTTGGTGCAAAAATCCAAAAATGCCTGAGATATGCAACAAAGTTGAAAAAACCCTATCTATCCCATGATACAGCTTACCAGCATTTCCTCAGTTTGCGGTCGGCTTTGAAGAGTGCAGAGCGTGTTCCCGGTCCACGAAGATCATCACGCTGGACTCGGAGTAAGTAGGGTGTGGGGTGTGGGGAGACAGGGTGCGCAGTGGGTGGGTGCAGGTTGTGGGGGCAGGGAGACTACGAGGGACTGTTTTTTTCTTTACAGGTTTTTGTTTTAAAAGGCAGCGTGGGGCGTTTGCCACACTGGAGTGGGCTCCCAGCATGGCAGAAGGATGGCTGGGGTGTGTGGAGCTGATGGGGATTGGGCACCCCGTCGGCCATGGCATCTGTTGCCACGCTGGGGTGGGCTTCAGCATGGCACCCTGTACTTGGGGAGACACAGTGGAGCGATAGGGGATTGGGCACCCCCATCGGCCTCACGATGTAGCCACGCTGGGAGGTGGACACCCAGCGTGGTATATGGCTGTGTTTGAGGGAGGGCTCTTTACAGCCGACAAAGTTGGGCACCCATCGGCTATACAGTGCGTGCGTTGGGGGGACAGCAGCAGCATATGCGTGTGTGTGTGTGGGGGAGGCGCGCGAGCAGGCGATATCTGATTGCTGCTCACTGAAGTGTAACTCCCCCTTTCAACTGTATGCCACTGAATTTTGAAGCTGTCATAGACAGCTCCAGCAGGCATTGGAGAAATGCGGCCGCGCCTGCAAACACACTGACTGAATTGGAAGAGGGCTGACACACCTCCGAAAACTCCGATGATGGCACTATGTTTCTTGTACATGCATGCAAGCAAACATAACAAGCATTTGTCAATGCCGAATGTTTGCTTGCTGGCATTGGCAGTGGTAGTGTAGAAGTTACAGAGCTGCGTAATAGGAATGGCAGTGAAGTATTGAACTGAAGCCAACCCCACTACCACCCTGCAGAGAGTGACAGGCATTGGGGTGTGCCTTTGGGTCGTCAGGCATAATGGCCATGCCATTTCACCACACCCAACCCTGCAGACACTGACAAGTGTCACGGTGTTCCTTGGGGTCTTTGGCCATTATGCACACCCCATTTCATTAGGAAATACGGTGAGATGGGTGCAATATAGGAGAATGGGGTGAACTTTGGGGCCGAAGAGTCCAAGGCATACCTCGATGCCTCTCACTGGCTGCAGGGTGTGGAATGGTATGAGCATTACAGGCAAGAATCCCAAGTCACACCCCTGATGCTTGTCATTCTCTACAGGGTTGAGGCGATATGGTTGGAAACCCTAATACCTCAGGCATCGTTGGTATTTTCACTCCAAATTTTCAACATGTTTTTGTGACCCGCCTCATGAACAGGGGAATATCAGTTTGTTAGCGAGACTGCTTATGCACATCGACTACGGCATTTAGCACCACAGGTGCAAAACATTCGAACAGGATGTAAAAATGACAGCTGTACTGTTCATGGGAGGTGTAAAAATGGCAATGTTGCAAATCTGCAGTAAAATATTTAAAAACTGGTGAAATCACGGCGTACATAGAAACTTTGCAACACACACCGTAATATAATTAGGTTGGGGATTTTTACAGCAGATTGTCAACTCAGGCATTTTGGTGCCTCCGATCATGAACAGTGTCACTGTGATTTTCTTTATCTGTGCCAAACAATGATTTCCCACAGCGACCACGCATCTCTGCGTTGAAAGTGTGAAAACACACTTCAGCCATGTTGTGAAAAATGACAGCTGTACTGTTCATAAGGAAATGTGGAAAAATGCCACTGATGAAAATCTGGACTGAAAATATTACAAAGTCATGAACTTCACGGTGTGTGGAAACTGAATGCTCACTTCGTAACACAGTCATTTATGGACTTTTGTCATCAAATTTTCAACATAGCCATTTAAGACCTCTGCTCATGAACAGTGTAACTGTGATTTTCTTAATCTGTCCTAAACATTGCTTTCGCACACCAACAGCACCACTGTGTGCTACATGGGCGGAAACACATTTTGGGCAAGATGTGAAAAATGACAGCTATACTGCTCATAAGGAGGTGTGGTAAAATGGCAATGTTGAAAATCTGGAGTGAAAATATTGAAAATTTGCGAACTTACGAGCGTGCAAAGGAACTGTGCAATGCACACTCGTAAAACAGTCATGTTTTGGAATTTATTTACCAAATTTTCAACATAGCCATTTTAAGACCTTTGCTCATAAATAATGTCACTGTGATTTTCTTAATTTGTCCTGTACATTGATTTAGCACACCGACTCGCCATTGTATGCGCTAAAAGGAGGAAATACGTTTTGGGTGAGATGTAAAATGACAGCTGTACTGCTCATAAGAAGGTGTGGTAAAATGGCAATGTTGAAAATCTGGAGTGGAAATATATTGAAAATTCGTGAACTTACGGCGTCTTTGTAGAACTGTGCTTGCTGCAGCTAAGTAAACAACCATTTTGGAATTTTTCTGCAAATTTTCAACATAGCCATTTTAAGACCTCAGCTCATGAACAGTGTCACTGTGATTTTCTTAATTTGTCCCGTACATTGATCTCATACACCGACTGCGCCATTGTGCGCTACATGGGCAGAAACACATTTTGGGTGAGATGTGAAAAATGACAGCTGTACTGCTCATAAGAAGGTGTGGTAAAATGGCAATGTTGAAAATCTGGAGTGAAAATATTGAAAGTTCGCGAACTTACGAGCGTGTGTAGGAACTGCGCAACGTACACTCGTAAAACAGTCATTTTAAGGAATTTTTCACCAAATTTTCAACATAGCCACTTTAAGACCTCTGCTCATGAACAGTGTCACTGTCATTTTCTTAATTTGTCCCATATATTGATTTCGCATACCAACTGTGCCATTTAATAGCTACATGGAGGAAACACGTTTGGGTGAGATGTGAAAAATGACAGCTGTACTACTCATAAGAATTTGTGGTAAAATGGCAATGTTGAAAATCTGGAGTGAAAATATTGAAAATTCGTGAACTTACGAGCCTGCGTAGGAACTGCGCTACGCACGCTCGTAAAGCAGTCAATTTTTGAAATTTCTGCACCAAATTTTCAACATGGGTTGGACCTCTTCTCATGAAAGATGTCACTGTCATGGTGTTATTCAGGCCCAAAGGTGATTTCATGCAGTGACTGAAATCACCTTGAACCGAATAACATGCAGTGACATCATTCATGAAGAATTCCAAAACCCCATGTAAAATTTGGTGCAAAATAACAAAATGCCTGAGACATGCAATAAAGTTGAAAACCCTATCCAGCCACTATACAGCTTACGGCATTTCCTCAGTTCGCGGTCAGCTTTGAAAGTCTGAGCGATGTTTCGGTCCACGAAGATCGTCACGCCGAACTCCAGAGATAAGTATGGGGTGAGGGGTGTGGGCTGGGAGAATCGCCCGTGGGACCGTTTTACTTTTCAGGTTACAAAAAAAAAAAAAGAGCGACATGGGATATTTGCCACGTAGGGTGGGCTCCCAGCGTGTACAAAATAGCTGGTGGGGCCGTGGAGCTGTGTGAGATTGGGCACCCCGTCGGCCATATGATGATGGTGCCACGCTGGGGTGGGCTCCCAGCGTGGCACCCAGTACTGGGGGTGAGGACAGTGGAGCCGGCGGAGTTGGGCACCCAGTCGGCTATTCTATCAGTTGCCATGCTGGGGTGGGCACCCAGCGTGGCATGTGGAAATTTTGGGGAGCTGGATACAAGCCGACGGGGATTGGGCAACTCTCATCGGCCATACATATGTGCAGGGGGTCAGCATGCAGTATGCGTGTGTTTCTGTGTGTGTGTAGGGTGAGCTGTGCATGAGCAGGCGATATCTTATTGCTGCTCACTCAAGCGTAGCTCCCCCTTTCAACTGTATGCCACTGCATTTTGGAGCTTGTCATAGACAGCTCCAGCATGCATTGGCTTACAGGGACTGCACCTGCCAACACACTGACTGAATTGGAGGAGGAGGTGACACACCTCCGAAATCTCGGATGGTGGCACTATGTTTCTTGCACATGCGTGCAAGCAAACATAAAAATGATTAGCAATCAACCAGTTTTGATTAGCAGTTTTCTAAAATGGGTATGTTTACTTTAAACCATATAATTATTGTATGTATTGATAAAATAGACATTTTATATATAATTTTGAGACTAAATTTGCCATCTTGACCAGATTGTCTGCATAGCCTTTATTATTACCCCATCTCATGTAACCAGTGCAGAAACTTTTCCAATCCCCGTCAAAGTGTAATTCTGCGCAACTGCAATGGCATTCCACGCCACAGGTGGGAAAACACATTTTGGTCAGGATTTGAAAAATGACAGTTGTAACATACATGAGGTGGGGTAATATGAAGGCTATGTTGAAAATCTGGGGTCAAAATATTTAAAAATTCCAAAATTACGAGGGTGCATAACGAAATTGCAATGAATGATCATAACTATGCAATTTTTTCATATTTTGACCCCAAATATTCAACATAGCCTTTGTATGACCCCTTCAAGAACACCCTATAACTGTCATTACTGATCTTGCCCAAAAGGTAAATCAACATAGCCTTCTTATGACCCCACCTCAAGAACCAATATGACTTCTCATTATACAAATCCTGCCCAAAAGGTGAATTTGTCCAGTGACTGCAAAATCACCTTTTGGCAGGATTTGCTTAATGACAGTTATATTGTTCATGAGGTGGGTCCCCAAAAGACTAGGGGCCAATATCTCAAAAATGACAGCGTTATGCACCAAAGTTGAAACTCCCATTGAAATACATTGGACCACATTTACCTTAGTTTCTCATACTGCAGTTGTCGGTTCCAGCAGCAAGACGTGTCTTCAATCAGGAGAGCAGATCTCAGACATGTTCAGGTGAGTGACAGTGTGGAGGTGTACTGGGGGGGTATGAGGAGGTGGGTACACAGTGGGTGGTCGGTTAAGGGGTGTGGAAGTGATCAGCGATGGACCGTTTTTTTTTTCCCAAAACCAGTCTGTTTGATATTGATAGTTGGCAATATGATGAAAACTATTCTCAAGGAAAGGCTGTTTGAGTTTCTTGGGTGAACGGGCTCCAGATGACAGGCAACACAAGTTTACTGTATGCAGGGAGGTGACGCCAGAAGAACCTGATGAATTTCTTCAAATAAATTATAAAGGCAGTGGACAGGAAGACCAAGCAGTGGACAAACTGTAGCTGGACTTCAGCAAGGCCTTTGATTTCATCCAGTATAAGAAATTGATCAGCAACTTGGAGGACCTGGGGCCAGGAAGGATGACTAGATGGGTTTACTCACTTTAGCCAGTTTACCACCCAACGGGTGGTGGCCAGAAGAAGTACTCAGGGATGAAGGAGGTCACTGGTGGGGGGTTCATAGAGGCTGGTACTGTATGTGTGAGCTGTAAAACGAAAGTCACCTATGCCCCATAACAGAGCCCTGAGGGACTCCTGAGTTGATGGGGGAGTGTATCCTCCTACCAGAACCATCTGTGGCCTGTTAGCCAGAAAAGAACTGGACAAAAAGGTTCAAGATGTCAGTCTTCAAGTTTTTTGAGTAGGAGGGTGAGAGACAGTGTCATAAGCCTCTGCAATGTTGATAAAAAGATGGTGGTGGCAAGCTTACCCTGATCAATACCTGTTAGGCAGGAGACAGTGAACCTGAGTAAGGAGATAACAGTGGAATGGGACTTTCAAAAGCCAGACAGAATAGGACTACGAAAGGAGAAGATGTCAAGGAACTCAGACTTGTGAGAGAACTAGCTTTTCCTGAGGTTCAGCCAGGGCAGGCATGAGAGATGGTGCAATAGTGCCCAGTCATTAAGGGTTGCCACTTTTGTGAAGGGGACACTGTGGTCCCCTTACATTCCCAAGGACACTGCTGGAACAGAAAGAAAGATTAAGAAGGCCAGAAATAGGGATGGTAATTGCAGGAGCAGAGAGATGTGAAAATTTAGCATCAATACCACTCAGACTACATGTATTTATTTCCCTTATTCAGGTTATAAGATAGCAGTGCCAGTGTGGCTGCTGGAGGGATGGGAGCGAAGGCTAAAGTGGAGGAAGATAGAATCGAGAAGAGCAAAGGGTGATGGAGGTAGGAGAGACTGAGCACAGGAGTAAAAAATAAATTGTAATTTGAACCAGCTTAAGTGGGGTTGGATATGGTGAAAATGTCTTAACAGGGGACAGGGTAATAGACTGCTGAGTTGGGAGAGGTGTCAAAAAATGTATGGAAAATTCTCCAGAATGTGGATGAGCGTCCATAGGTTAAGATAGGTTTGTATGGAAGTTGGAGGCAAAATATTCAGATTTGGCTAGCCTGCTGTCTTTAGTGCAGGCATTTCAAAGCTGTTTGTACCTAGCCAAGATCATAGGTGAGCCAGTGAGCCTATGCCAGTGCCAAGCAGAGTCACAAGTGCTAAGGCAGGCAACGTGTTCATCAAGCCCAGGGAGATTAGAGGTGTGCAGAATTTTCAAATTCTGCTTACACTGAAAGTCCATGGAATTTCAGAAATTCTGCCTAATTCCATGGAATTCCATAGGAAGCGGTTTTCTACAATTACAAAAGCAGCATGTTAACCTCAGAATTATATCCTGCAGTTCATGTCTGCAGTATTGCAATAGGTAGGGAAAGTGGGCAGACTAGGTGGGCCACACAGTCCTTATCTGCTGTCACCTTCTATGTTTCTATGTAAACTGCAGATGCAAGGATGGTAGTAACCGACTTTAGGGGTGTAGACTTCAGGGAGATGGGAAGGATCCTTAAAAAACATCTGGACAGAATAAGGCCAGATATGGATGCTGACAACAGGTGGGGATCATTGGAGGGAATACAGGAGGTTACCAGATCCTCACGCAAGGAAAGGTGTAAGTTCTGTAAGGACAGGAAACCTGCTGGTGGACCCGGTAGGTACAGAAGGTGGTGAGGAAAAGAAGGCGGCCTATGGGCACTTCAAGTGCTCAAGGAGTGAAAGGGATCAAGAGGATATGAGTTGACAACCAAGAGGTCACCAGGGTGGTGAGAGCAGCTAAGGCAAAAAGGAGCAGTCCTTGGCCAGTGGGATCTGGAGAGGGACAAGGTGTTCTTTAGATACATAGGGAAAAAAGGAAAGTAAGGGGGGCAGATTAGCAAGATAAGGATAGGGATGGTTGGGCACAGGAGGCAGGGAACAGGCAGAAGTCCTGAATGAGTACCTTGCCTCAGTTTTACCAGGGGGATGGAGGGCTATGTCTTCTTGAGGGGAGAGGGCAAACCGGAGCAAGGGTGGGACCGGTAGAGACCAGAGGCCAGGATGGGTCTGGGGAAAGGGTAGCCACCACAGACAGGTGGTGTCCCAGCAGTGTAGGGTGAAAGGGGGAGGACGGGAAGGCTGAAATCCCAACACAGAGAGTAAGGGAAGTCCTCAGGTCCCTTTGGATGGAGAAAGCACCTGGGCCAGATAAGATACATCCCAGGGTGCTGAGGGAACTGGCGGATGTCCTGGCAGTCCCTCTAGTGGAACTTTTCAACATCTCTCTGAGGACTGGGTGGGTGTCCCAAGACTGGAGGGTGGCCCATGTTGTGTGCTGATCCACAAGGGGGATCAAGAGAGGAGGTGGAAATTACAGGCCCATGTAGCCTGACATCGGTGGTCGGCAGGTGATGGAGGGTATTGTCAAGGAAAGGCTAGGGGTTGCTAGAGCAAACTGGGCACTTGTACGATAGGCAGCATGACTTTGTCATGGGAAGATCGTGCCAGACAAATCTTGTTGAGTTCTATGACTGGGTGACGAGGGCCCCGGACCAGGGTAGGCCAGTGGACATCCTCTTTCTGGACTTTAGCAAGGCATTTGATTTGGTACCCCACAGTGGTTTGCTGGCTAAGCTGAAGGAAATATGGATAGGGAGATAGTTGTTAAGATGGATAGGAAATTGGCTCTCTGAGCATACTCAGAAGGTGGTGGTTGGAGGGTTAGCCTCATCCCCAAGGTGGGTTACTAGTGGGGTTCCCAAGGGATCAGTGCTGGGGCCACTTCTGTTCAACGCCTATATCTCAGACATCAGGAGGGGGGTCAGTAGTGAGATAAGTCTCTTTGCAGATGACTCAAAGCTGGGTGCAGTGGTGGATGGGGAGGAGGGAAGGGTGGCCTTGCAGGAGGACCTGGAGGCTCTGGAAAGGTGGTCAGGAAAATGGAAACTAAAATTCAATGTGGGGAAGTGCAAGGTTCTGCACCTGGGAGTCAGAAATCCAGGCATGGGGTATACCCTGGGAGGAGACATGATTCAAGTCACGGTGGGTGACAGGGACCTGGGGGTAGTGGTAGATGTCAAAATGAACAACTCAGAGACCTGAAGGAGGGCAGTGGTAAGGGCAAATAGGATGCTGGGATGCATCACCAGGGGGATTACCTCCAGAAAGGTGGAGCGATCCTTCCACTGTACAACTGTTTGGTTAGGCCACACCTCAAGTATTGTGTACAGTTTTGGAGACCACATTTAAAGAGGGATATTACACTCCTAGAGAGGGTCCAAAGGAGGGCAGCCAAAATGATCTGGGGCCTGGGGGAGAGGACCTATGAGGAGAGGCTCAAGGAGCTCGACATGTACACCCTGGAGGAGAGGAGGAGGCGGGGGCACATGAGAGTCTTTAAGTACATGAAAGGATCAATAAAGAAGGCCCAGTCAGGGTGCTCCCAAGGTAGGAGGGTGGGGCAACAAGAGGTCATGGGTGTAAGCTGGAAGGGGCAGACTCAGAGGGAGAGGAGGAGGAGATGTTATTTCACTGAAAGGGTGGTGGAGCCATGGAATGCACTGCCCAGGGGCTGGTCGAGGTGGAGACTGTGGGACGGGTTTAAGAGGGATGGGACAGGTACAGGGAGGTACATCTGATCAGGCACAATACAGGTGGAACATCTGGGACTGGGGACAGTATAACCTAAAGGGTGTGGGGGACATCAAAATCGGCCCTCAGTGCTGGTGCTGTAAACGAGCAGACTCGAGACCATTAGGCCTATTCTGCTGTCATTTTAGTATGTATGTTAGTAATCAGGATTGCAGTTCCATATGAATTATGCATTCTACACAGCTGTATCCTTAACCCCAATCTTGGGGAGGGGCACTGGTGTCCAAGCTGAGAAGCAGCATCAAAGTTAGTGGCAGATTCAATGTAGGAGCAGTCAATGCTGGAGGGTAACAGGATAAATTGGCCCAAAAGGCGTCAGTTGGATAACTGGGAAAGAGAGATTGGAGGGTGATAAGATGAAGGGTAATAGAAAGAAGGTAAGGAAAGAAAGAAGTGAATGGAGGGAGTAAATTATTAGTATGCGAGGGAGAAGTAGCAGAATTGGCAGTATGGAAAACAAAAAATTAGCAAGACAAAAACAGCCAATCAAACAGCACAGTTACTGCAGTTTATGGGAGGAGGCTAGGAAATCCAACAATACAATTCCTGTCACATCTTGGGTCAAAAGAGGGCAGGTGCAACTTGAAATGAATGTCAGTAGAAATATAGCACAGCACATTACTCATTGGGTCATAAGAGAGCTGGTGTGGTTTTAAATATCTTACAGTAGAAATATCACAGCACCCATTACCCTTGGGGCATAAGATGGCTGGTGTGATTTTAAATACAATACAGTAGAAATATACCATCCAAGATAACTCTGCACTCCAGAACGTCATAGTAAGGATTTGCAAGTCTCCAGAATTAAAGTTCCAAAAGCAAATTTATTTATTTATTTAGTTAGTTTTTGTTGGTATTTAATGGTATCAAATGTGCAAAACTACAAATGCAAAGCGTGGTGTAGATAAAGCACAGCCTCAAAAGTAGCTCACCTGTCCCCAGCACTTTGAGCAGGGTGTGGTCTTCGTCAGGGGGTGGAGTTAGTGTGAGTGAATCCTCCCTTAAGTACCCATTTCTAAAGTGGTACCTTTAGCACCCCCTTTACATTTAATTTATTACAGCATTCTGAATTATAAGTGGCTCTGGGAGGATTCAAACCTGTTTCACTTACATAACTGAAATTATAAATGAATAAATAAAAGTTTACCCAAACTGATTTGAATAGGGAATTAAACTAAAGGTACACATTGGATGCGGCTGGATAAACCATTTCTATTATAAATAAAATTCATAACAAAAAAAAGGTTTTAATTTTGATAGAATTATGGCAATTACTCTATGTCTCAGCCTTGTCCCTTCTTTAGAAAATTGATTTCTCCTGATTGCACTGAGTCTGTGGCTTGTATTTCAGCACTCCTTTTCTTCACATCACATGGTTCACTTTACACAGTCCATGCCCCTTTCTGCTTTCAGGGACTCTGATTTCAAGACTGGGTGACGTCACTAACTGTAGAGCTCACTAACTTCTGTTTCTGCATATTCCATACCCCCTTCTCCTTTTCAGCTTTTAGGGACTTGGCTCTGATTTCAAGACTGGGTGGCATCACTAACTGCAGAGCTCAAACACTCCCACTCTCCCTATGCTACACAGAAACACATGCACATTGCACAGAGACTGGAGCTTCTAGTAGTGCTGCTGACTTACTGTTCCTTAAAATGGCAGGTTAATTACCTAAATACAACTGTGAATTGGCACTCAGCACCCCCTTATTTCAGTCCCTGGGTCATAAGAGGGCAGGTGCAGCTTTAATTGACGTAACAGTAACAATATAGCACCCTGTCATCCCTTGGGTCATAAGGGGGCAGGTGTGTGTTGGCCTGCTGGTGCAGCTGTAGCAGTACCACTTGCAACACCAATGAATCAGATCCAGACAAGAGCCTGAGTCATCAAAGAATCAGCCAGGGAGGAAATCTAAGCATTCCAGAGGATGCGCTCCTCATTGGGGTGGATGGGAATTCAGGTTTCACAACACTACCCTTAACTTGGTGATCATAGGTGGTGGTGAGAGCTGCAGCCTGTAATGGAAGGACAGAGAATGTTGATGGATGTAGATGTTTATGGCCCCACACTTCCATGACTATGCATGCCTGGGCCCACTGTTGGCATCCTAGTGGTGGGCAGAAAGTAGAGGGAAAATCCGTGGGTGAGCAGTATGAAACCACTTCAATACCACAGGCCATGGATTTTGCCACCTATCAACAACTATGCTAAACTCCATCAGAGAATCATTGCCCCACTGATGGCCCACTTTGGGGGGCAAGCTAGGGAGGCCAAGGTATGGATGGTAAATGCTAGAGAAGTCAGGTGATGGGGCTAGATGTGGAGGCTTGGAAGAGATCTATCAGCCAGGTGAAACAGGATATAAAACCTGTTGGGCTGGCAGTATAGCCTAGAGGTTAGAGGAACGAGGTGTGAACTAGCTTAATACAACCAGCAGACCAGACCTGAGTTTGATTCTCACAACCTCCACTTGCATACTGTGGGACTCTGAGCAAGACACTTAACCGCCCAGTGCTCCCAGGTGGCCCCTGAAAACAGGCACTTGTGCCTAGTGGGCGTTACCCGGTTACCAAAGACTAAAATAAACACAATAAATTAAAAAAAAAAAGGGAACAGGTATGACATTAAAGCAGGACACAGTAAAACATAACACCCTCACCCTTTGGGTCATGAGAGGGCATTTGAAATACATACATACATATTGTCAGAAGATAAGACCCACCTAGTCTGCCCAGTTTTACCCTATACTGAGATCATTCATTTGTTTCATAGAGTCATATGCTCAAAACAGTTTCTTTCACTCTACCCTTGTGGCAAAATTATTTTCTGAATTTGACCCTTAATCAGCTCCACACTGCAGGCCCTTAATCACTTTACCAAATTTTCTGAATTTGACCCTTAATCACCTCCACACTGCAGGCCCTTAATCACTTTACCAGTAGCCATCTGGAAGAGTTAGTTCCTGGATAAGCCTAGGAGGCCCCATGTGAGCAGTTATGAATTTAAAACTATCATGGTCAAAGAGACAGGAAAATTAGTTCTTAGTTGTGAGAGTACATCAACCCTGGGTTACTAATCCAGAAAAACAGTTTCACTTTCAAAATGTCAGAATTCTATGGAATTAGTTGTTTTTCTAAAATTCTGCAGAATTCTGTTTCATCAGAACTTGAAACTTCTGCCCAACCTTAATACCTTGTTGGTATTTTACTACCAATTCATCTCACTGTTAATCAATTTAGCATAATTGTGGCACATGAGTGACACAGAAACTCAAGACAACTAAAAATGAACCCAAGATAAGTAACAGTAATTCAGAAAATCTGGCCCAGAATAGATGTAACTGGCCAGGATAAGGTTACAGAGCTAGTACACTGCCCAAAGTTAATACAGGGCCATATTCAAACCCTGGAGATGAGCGCGTAACTCCAGATGCGCTAATGCTCATCTATAATGTATGCAGCGCCTCTCCAGGGGGCGTGCCCATGCATATGCAACACATCACAATAATCACATCACAACTCCCCTAGAAGTGCCAATCGCCAACTGCCTGATCAGTGACTTGTGATGCCACAGGAAGGGCAGTCGTAATGCTGATGACTTATTTAGAGGAATGGAATTTGTTGTGTCATCTTCCAGGAAATGCATTGCTCTTCACATCACTCCTAATGCATCGGGAAGAAAGCCTTCCACTGAGGAAATGGAAAAAGAAAAATTCTTCAAAAATAAAAAGTAATAACTGACTACTTTAGAAAATTGATAGCGTTTTCTGACTGCTATATTTGGCTCTACTGACTTTTTAACCACTGGATGACTGAGGAATCTGCCGCAAGTGTGAGTGGAGTGGTTAGTCCAGTATACATGTAGCTCTGATCAAAACTCATTTGCACAGCAGCAAATGCACAGCTGCACTTGATTGCACAGACAGCTTTACAAATTATACAGAGCAGAACTGGGATTTAGGATTGACCATTGGCTATTGTGGGTGTTAAGCTCCCATGTAGACAACCACACAGGGGCTGGGCTGCCAGGACACCAACAAGTTTGCTCAATCACAGCCTGCACAACTGCCTCACAGATTTCATAGGGCACACGCTGGTTGCTCATAATAAAGGGGGTTCATAGATTCAAGAAACTAGCAGTGAACAAGTAGGTCATCCGACTAGTTATGTAGAGCAGTCACATGAGCATTAACTCTGGATGGCAGGATTTTTAATTTTTTTATTTTTTTTTTGTTGACCGGGTAAGTGCACTAGACAAATCCTGCCTAATTTCAGGCACGATCCGGGGAAGGGGGATACAGATGAATGCCAAATGACCTTGAATCAGATTAAGCTGTTGGTGGTATTTTCAGTGAATGAGGGAAATTTGGCCAGGACACGAGGGAAATTCCCCTACTCTGAGGCGTTGCTGCATCTTGGTCAGTAGGGGAGCTACTGACCTAGAGGATGGCTGTGCGGCCAGATTCAGTGTGGAGCACGGAGGCTCCGTTGGAGAAATGGAGACGGAGATAATGGAGGAGATGCAGATACAAGAGGTTAAGCAACTGTTATTATCGGGATACACAGGTGAGGCCTGTATGGAGCTACCTCAGCGCAGACTGTGATGAACGTGAAGGGCTCAGGAAAGTCTGTTGGGAGCCAGCTCAAAATCAGACACAGCAGGATCACTGGTGGAGGAAGGAAGCGGGATGGTGAATCGCCTGGAGGAAGAGGTACTTTCCGGTGCGGATCGGTGTAGAGGTGCCATGGATCAGCGTGAGCCCAGTGGTAAGGAGGAAGTTCCGGGTATCGCGAGTGCGGCTATTCGCATAGAGGAAGGAACTGAGTCGGCCTTGTTTGAGTGTGGGACCGGAGGTATGGGCCACGAAACGGGTCCGAGCACTAGCTGGTTGGCAGAAACAGCCCTATCTCAAGCAGGATGGCTCCGGCAGGCGGATGGCAGATGGGTGCCGGACTCGGAGTGGATGTCTTTCTCTTCAGGAGCGACGGAGGCATCACAAGGACCTATGGAGGATGGTGAGTCGTTGGCCCCAGTTGGACTTTCTAAACAGGACCAGGCATTAGGCCAGGTGGGGATACCAGATAAGCAGGGGAAGGGGGGGATTTCACCAGCTGAAAGTATGCATGAACTGGGGCCAGAAGAGCAGGAAGTAAGGAGGGGCCCACGTTTTTCGGACCTTTTTAAAAGAAATAAGGTGGAGCAAGCCCCAAGAAGAAACGCAGTATGAATAAGGTATAGAGGAGGCCTCCCTGAGCACCCGGACCGGGTCCATGTAGCAAGAAAATTATTGATGGACTCTATGAACTTTTTACCATCAGACATTTATGCTTTAATTAACATTCGTGGGGAGGATACCTTTGATGTAAGCTTTAAACAAATGGCTAGCCTGGAAAAATTTTGGCATAAATATGACAGTTGTAAGATATTGCCTTTATGGATACCTTTTTTAGCCATTCCAATCACAAAACCGGTGTTTAAAACAGTTAATGTGATGTTCCGGAATGAGGGAGTGAATGTGGGTGACATTGTCTTTTGGTTAAAACAAAAATGTGAGGTACTAGGCCCACCAGAACCTATTTTGGACTCGGAAAATATTTGGACTGGGGCATGGAAATTTAAAGTTAAACTGTTTGTGGTGAATAATGAAATACAACATGTCCCAAACAGCTTCTTTTTGGGGAGAGATCATGGGGTTTGCTTTTACCCAGGTCAGCCAAAAGCGTGTTATAGATGTGGTAGTCGTGAGCATCTGAGTAGTGCATGTGATAGAGTGAAATGCGCCTTATGGGTGAATTAGACCATGACAGTGAAGTGTGTAGGAATGAATTCAAATGTAATTTATGTGACGACTTAGGTCATGCCTATCACCAGTGTCCATGGGCGGAGCAGAATAGGCAAGGGGATTGAATAGGAGGACCTGATTTCTCAGGCCCAATGTAGGGGAGCCTACTCAATCCCGTTTAAGTAAAGGGAAACATGGCGAGAAGGAAACTGAAAGAGTGACGCCTCCAGAGGTATCAGATGCTCTCTAGTGAAATAAGATTCACTGGGTCAATTCCACAACAGAATGTAGTCCCCTCCCATTTCTATGGCAGATTCCTTGACTAAAAGTACAGATGACCTGGCCAGGGAAACTGAGAAGAAATTCCTTTCAGACCTCGGAGGTGACTAGAGCAAGTAGTCATACGGGAGGGGTGTGTTTAACTCAAAATTCCTTTGCAGCTCTAGCAGACTTAGAGGGGAAGGGGGTTTCTGATTTGTTAAAATCAGATGAGAGCTTGAATATGGAAATTGAAGAAGAGGGTGGGCTAGAAGTTTTAGAAGGAAAGAAGAAAAAGGGAAGAAAAAGGAAACAAGATAAGTCATGAATAGATGACCAATGAGTAATAAGGCCTGTTTAAAGATTATATCCCTCAATTGCTGTAGCCTAAAGAGCTACAAGAAGGCTTATTGCCTTACAGCATTATAGAAATTGAAGCGGATGTGATTTTTACAGGAGACTCATTTTCTTCTTGACAGAGGTGTCTCAGGTAAAAAATTATGGTGGGAGGGCCCGTCCTTCCTGGTCGTTTGGGGAAGATGTGGTAGACGGGTAGGATATTGTTCTCTAACTCTGTAGTTCAGGTGACAAGGCTGGTTGATGTCCTGCCTGGTAGAGTATTGCTCTTAGATTGTTTTTGAACGGTTTGTGTTTTAGATTAATTAATACTTATGCCACACAAGTCAAAACAGCAAGGATAGCTTTGTTTAATCTGGTAAAGCCATACTTGTTTTCATCTAAGAATATAGTTTGGGAGGGACATGAATTGTAGTTTAGATGTTCGGTTAAGAGATGGTGTTCAGCAAAAACTTATTGTGACTTGCATGCTCTTCATAAACCATAGGGGTAGCAAAGTTAAAGGATGCTTTTAGAGAATTACATGCAAAGGGGTTATACTTATAAGACAGCTACTCTTCAGACAAGAATAGATTATTTTTTCTGTCTAATTATTTGATCCCGTGGAGTGTTCAGTGATTCCATATGATTTTTCTGATCACGATGTGTTATGGAGTATTGTAGGCTTACAGCAGATCCCAGCCTCTTTTCTGGCTTTTCAGGGCAGATGGATGTTAAATGCACGGTTGCTGACAGAAGCAGGGTTTTTGGCTCAATTAAAAAACTTTATGGTTTTTCGTAAATCAGTGGCAGTATTCTTTTCAGATTGGATTTCTTGGTGGTCGGATACCAAGTTGGCTTTAAAGGATTTTTTTATAGCTTATGGAAACGGAAAGGTTCAAGGAATATTTACAATACTTAGATTTTGAAATCAATATTATAAATTACAGTCACATTCCAGAAGTAAGGATGCAGAGATTCAGTCCCAGATTAAATGGGTAAAAAGAACATGTCAAATTATCAATATCACGGGGCTGCAACCATTCATGCCATTTTTAAATTTGGTACACAACAACAACCTTTTCAAGATCCATATAAGGCATGTAAAAATAAGATTGAGAAGAGAGTGATGTCAGGGCTACGAAATTCTGTTGGAGATTTAAAATCATCTGTGGCAGAAATGTTAGCAATAGCAGAGGAGAAGGTGGTATCTCAATTTGGAGACAGTTTTGTTTCCTCCTCGGCGTGGGAAGATGTCTTTCATTTTCCAATTCCGTCCATTTCTCAGGCAGAAGTAGAGATGCTGCAAGGGCCTATAGCCTTACAGGAGGTACAGCGGGCAATAGGTGCCTTAAGGGTAGGGGTATCACTGGGGATAGATGGGTTGACCAATGAATTCTACAAAACCTTTTCGGATGACCTGAGTGGCATTCTGACAGAAGTTTTTAATGATATTTTACAATATGGGTTTGGTGATACGAAATTTAATTTAGCTATTTTAACATTTATTTTTAAGACAGGGGACATTACAGAATTGGGTAATTGGAGACCAATCAGTCTTTTGAATACAGACTACAAAATACTTTCCTCTATTTTGTGTAAAAGACTGCAGGAAGTGGCTAAGGGGGTGCTTCACCCGGCACAAACATGTGCTATTCCTCATAGATCAATTCAGCAGAATTTAAAATTGTTACGGGATATATGTGAATTTGGACGTCAAGGAAAACTGTCAGGTTTTATTATGGCATTAGACCAGGCGAGCCTTTGATTGATGTCCCATGATTTTCTTTTCCAGGTGTTAGTGAGGTATGGGTTTCAAATATTTGTTCAATATATTTACACTTTATATTGCAATGCAATTTCTTGTGTATGCATTAATAAGGCGGTAGGCTCCGAGATTCAGATGAATTGTGGTGTCAGACAAGGTTGCCCGATTAGCCCGTTGTTATATGCTTTGCATTAGACCCATTGTTGAGAGAAATTGAGCACAATAGGTCAATACTAGGGTTATCGTCCTCTTGTAATTTACCAGCCCAGAAGATATCTGCATATGCAGATGACATGTGTTGTTGGTAGCAGATGTTAATTCAGGGTTCAGGCTATTAAAGTGATTGAAGGATTAGCTGATTTAAATGGTACTAGACTAAATTTAGAAAAATGTAACTGTCTGGCGGTTGGGGATAGTATGGCTTGTCAGAGTATTGGGGCATCATAGTTAAGGAGTGTATTTCTGTTTTAGGTCTTAATTTTTGGTAAAGGAGACTTAGCATATTTAAACTGGGAAAAAGCTTTGGTCATTGCAGAAAAAAAGGTACAGCAATGGAAATCCTGGGGTTTTCCCAAAAAAAAGCGGGTTTTGATTATTAAAAAGTTCTTATTACCTATTTTTTTACACGTATCTGCCATTTTTCCAGTTCCGGTTGCTTTAGAAACTAGATTGTATAGTGTATTTTTTCAAATGGTGTGGGGTAGTCGGTTGAATCCGATTAAAAGAGCTTTTACTTATTTAAAGCTGAATCAAGGGGGTTTAGGGATGATACACCCAGTGGTATTTTTTCATTCCTTTTTCATGATTGCTGCCTTTCAATCCAGGGTTAAACCTCAGGATCATCCATGGTCGGCTTGGACACAATTGCTTTTTTCTTCCTTTATGTCATGTTGGGAAGGAGGGGGTGTTCCCATGAGAGGTAAGATGGCTTTGGCCCCATCCTATGCGGATTCCTCAGTAAGAAAACTACGGGAATGGAAATTAGGAAAGGCTCAATTGCAGGATGTTCCTAGGAAGGATTTTATGCAGAAATTATGTTTAATTTTTACATCCAAGTGGATTTTCCTTGTGTACCCGACAAAATTGTCTCAAGCATTACAGCTTTTGATGGACCATAGGATACCCCTGTTATGTGGGATGTGTTGTGGCTCTGTTATCATGGGAGGTTAGGAGTCAGGGGTAATTTAAAACACAAACAGATCTTGGATCGAATGTTCATTAGACCTGGGTGCTCAGATCAAATTGAAACCTTGGAACATTTTTTACTACTTTGCCCATATGTTAAGTCTTTTTGGTATGAGTTGGCAAAGCGGTGGGAATGGGGATTTTTGACTCATATAACTTATCAGAGTCTCGTTCTGGGGGATTATTCAGGTTTTTTACGAAGATACCACCCAAGTACTCTAAATCTGATATTTGCATGTATTAAGTATCATTTATGGCAAGCAAGGTGTCAGTTTTCTTTACAACATACCCTTCTTCCTTACAATGTTCTTTTTAGCCGTATTGAATTAGCAGCTGATAAACAGAAACTATATGAGCAGCGCATGCTAGATAAAAATATCTTTCAGGATTTTTGGAAACACATTGTATGGTTAAGGTGAAATGGGGATAACTGGCTATGGTGTATAGGGGTTTAGGTTGATTTTTGTATATGTTTTTCAAATATTGTATTCAGTGTTCGTGGGAAGATATTGAAGGGTGTACTAGTATTTTTCTTTTGTATAATGCTTGTAAATAGGTGTGTTTGACAAATGTTAAAACAGATTGTGTCATTGTTATTGTTTTGTTTCTCCAATAAAAATTCCCTACTCTTTTGGTAGGGAGGCGCTGTTCGTGGTGTACGAGGTCAGTCCTGTCAGAGCTTGGAGCGAGGAAGGATGTCTGCGGTGAGTGCTCCGCAATGAGTGCGGTGATCACTACTAGCGGGGAGCAGCCGCTCGTTTCACATATGGAGCCGGTTTCAATGCCGGTAGTGGAGGAGGCCTTGGAACCTTTACTGCAAACTAATCGACCAACTGACAGTGAGGTTACTCACCAGATCCCAATACAAGTTTCAGCCTTGCTACAGGAAGAAAAGAAAAGAAAGCGAATGCAGGAGTCTGTATCTTCTCCTGAAACTCTGGCGATGAAACTCTTTATGGCCACCTCTAGAGGAACCAGACCATCAAACCAGGAAGTTACTACCGAGACACATGCACTCTCAATGCAGTCTCCTGAATTTCAGCCTGGGGAGGAAGGCTGGACTGCTGAAGAGGCCCTGACTCACGCTGGCTGGATTTGTCGTGCTGATGGCAGGTGGATAGTCGATACAAGGAGTGTATTGGAAAATGCTGACAAAGGTATTCCGCTCCCAGAGACGACACAGATGGCTCAGGCTGAGGAATTACTGGTTACAGCCCCAGGACTAAAACAAATGGCCAATGAAATTTCTGATACAGGTACCCCTTCCTATTCTCCTCCTCTTTCTCCTCCCATATCGAAACCTGATTTTTTGGTTGTTGAAGGGACAGTTGGAAAAGAACACATCCAGTCAGACATACCTCCTTCTACTGAAGGGGCTCAAAAAAAGACCTATGCAGAATTATTTCATAAGTTGATAGAAATGGCTAAAAGATGCCATGCAATTCATTTGAGATATTTAGGAGGTATGAATGATTTACCAGATCGTTTTTTTGTTGGCAAAATTTTACTGAAGCAATCTTTAGGTTTTACTCCTAGTGAAGTTTATGCCCTGATTCATGCCTCTGGGGAACATCATTTTGATATTAGCTTTTGGACTGCCACACTTTTAGAACGATTTTGGACTACATATGCAACTTTAAAAACTAACCCTTTATGGGTTCACTTCCAAGTTATCCCCCTAACGAAACAGCCTTTTTGTATCATTACCGTTCTGTTTCGAAATGAAGGGGTAAATGTAACTGACATGTTACAGTGGCTTGAAAATAAATGTGATATTCAAGGAACTCCCAACCCTATATTAGATACTGAGGGATTTTGGAATGGGGATGGAGTATTCAAGTGAAACTATTCTCCACTGACAATGACTTTCAACACCTCCTGTTTTTTTTGGGGACGGGATAAGGGTTTTATTTTCTGTCCGGGTCAGCCTAGAAGATGCCACAAATGTGGTTCCTTGAGACATATAAGTTCTGCATGTGACAAAATCCAATGCTTTCGTTGTGGTGAAATAGGGCATGCTGGACAAAAATGTAGTAATGCTCCAAATTGTAATTTTTGTGACGAACCTGGTCAAACTTTGCAGAATGTCCCTTAGCTTCCCATAACACAGATGATGCAGATTTTGCAGTACAGGATTTTTATATATCTATGGCCAGATCAGGGCGGGGCTGATAGATCCAAGACCTCCTGAACCATCACGGCCTAGGGTCTCTTCAGTTCCTACCTGTACAGTCCACAGTTTCTATTACTCCAGACCCTGTTGTGAATGTGACTCTATCACGTGTGATTTTGTATTTTCTTGAAACTTGGCTTCCCAACCAAATACCCTTTGGGTAACCTTGCCTCAGTGTTTATGCACAGAGGTTCTTTGTCTTTAAATGTTTTTTATTTTAATGGGTTCACCACGATATATCCCAGGCACACTGCCTTAGGGGTAGCTGGTCCATTCCACTGGGGTGTCAAACAGACGAGGCATACTGATGAGTCCTGGTAGGACCCTTTGCAAACTGTGTGAGGGCCTTTCGCACCATGCAATTCTGCTTAAAGTTGGACCAGCATAACATTCTGTGGTGATTTGCATATGCAGCCCATGATGCTTTGCATTGTGGGGCATGTGTGATTTTGTATTTTCTTGAAACTTGGCTTCCCAGCCAAATGCCCTTTGGGGTAACCCTTGCCTCAGTGTTTATGCACAGAGGTTCTTTGTCTTTTAAATGGTTTTATTTTAATGGGTTCACCACGATATATCCCAGGCACACTGCCTTAGGGTAGCTGGTCCATTTCACTGGGGTGTCAAACAGATGAGGCATACTGATGAGTCCTGGTAGGACGAAACACGTGTCTATGTCTTCTGTTAGCACCCTTTGCAAACTGTGTGAGGCCTTTCGCACCATGCAATTCTGCTTAAAGTTGGACCAGCATAACATTCTGTGGTGATTTGCATATGCAGCCCATGATGCTTTGCATTGTGGGGGCATGTGTGATTTGTATTTTCTTGAAACTTGGCTTCCCAGCCAAATGCCCTTTGGGGTAACCCTTGCCTCAGTGTTTATGCACAGAGGTTCTTTGTCTTTTAAATGTTTTTTTATTTTAATGGGTTCACCACGATATATCCCAGGCACACTGCCTTAAGGATAGCTGGTCCATTCCACTGGGGTGTCAAACAGACGAGGCATACTGATGAGTCCTGTAGGACGAAACACGTGTCTATGTCTTCTGTTAGCACCCTTTGCAAACTGTGTGAGAGGCCTTTCGGCACCATGCAATTCTGCTTAAAGTTGGACCAGCATAACATTCTGTGGTGATTTGCATATGCAGCCCATGATGCTTTGCATTGTGGGGGCATGTGTGATTTTGTATTTTCTTGAAACTTGGCTTCCCAGCCAAATGCCCTTTGGGGTAACCCTTGCCTCAGTGTTTATGCACAGAGGTTCTTTGTCCTATCACATTACCTAGTGTTGCACCTGGGGTTCTTCTTGTTGGGGATCAGATTACAACCAGGGTTATGGCCCCCCCCGGTCTGACTCCACCACCCCTGGGCAGACAAAAAACTCCCTTTCTGGAGATATTAGGATGTCAGATGGCTCAGTTTTGGCTCTCCTCTTTCTATTAAATTTGATGGCTTACCAGTTGAGGAAGTTTTGGATGATTTAGATTCTGATGCAGCTTCCAGAAAGTCCTCACAGGTTGACTACATCTGATATTGATAAAAATTTGAGGCCTTTGATGATTTGGCTTTCATGACATCGCTATATATCTAAATAGGAACACCTGAACTCAGATACTGCGACCAAGATTGGTCTTACATCCATGTATACTACATTGTATCTTACTTTTTGTTTTGTTGAATAATATATTAAACTAAATAAAGTTTATTGAATTTAAAAAAATTGAGGCCTTTAAGCACTGCTAAAGTTAAAAGAAATCTTTGGGTAGTAGGTCAGGTATCCGAAGAGTACTTGGAAAAATGAATGAACATTTTTCACCTTTTCCTTTTCAGTGTCCTGTGGGTTGTGATCTCAATATAGCTTCCTCAATGTGAATAGTATTAGATCTGAGAATAAATGTTTAGCTACATTTGAGTTTTTACTAATTCTGATTTAGATTTGATTTTTTCAAGATACTAGACTTTATACTACAGTAGATTTTGATAGGGCATCCCGGGCTTGGTTGAGAGGTGCCTGTTATTGGTCAGGGGATGGAGGATTGGTTGCTTGCTCAGGGGTGGGTATTTGTTTTCTCTGTCTGGATATTTTGCTTACAAAAGTGGTAGATCTGGAACCAGGCAAAGCACTTATATTGGATGTGATGATTCAAACTGATGACTTTTGATTACTTAATATTTATGGCCCGCAAGTGAAAACAGAACGTATTGGCCTTTTGGCAAAAATTCATCCTTTTTTATTTACTAGACTCAATGTGTTGTTTGGAGGAGATTTTAATATTAATAGGTCCTTTAAAGACCATAGTTCACAAAGTTCAAAGTTATAGTGTGATACACATTATTTAAATGATTTGTTGTGACTTACCGGTCTTAAGGATGTATGGGAAGATATTGGTCATGGTCCAGCATATACTTTTTTTCAGGTGTTAGGAAATCTAGGCTAGATTATTGGTTTTATCCCTTACCTACATTATTGTGCAAAAATTGCTCCCTATGGCCACTTCAGACCATATGTTGCTTAGGGTTACACTGTCTGAATTTCCGCTTCCCTGAATGTCCAGGTTATTGGAAATTAAATTTTCACTATTGGATATTCCCGGTTAAGAAAGGATTTAATGTTTGTTATTGGCACGTCCATTGGTTTATTTTCTTTATGATTCTCCACTTTTGTGGTGGTCTGACACAAAGGGGATGTTGTTGCCTATTTTAAATCCTTTGGAAAACTCTTAGGTTCTTTTAATAAAACCTCATATTTTGATCTTGACAACAACTAAATAACATTTATTCTCATTTGATTACACATGCTAAGGTATCTACTAGAAGACATTAATACCTTAAAGAAAACATGTTACAAACTCTGTATGATGGCGAAAGTCTCTTGAGAGAGAACAGAGATTTGGCACTTCTAGTTCCCAAGGTGCATGCAATCCCTTTGAAACCTGTGCATTTAACAGGGAAAATAAAGAGATAAGGAAACTTGAAACAAGTTCTGGTGGATTTGTAGACACACAGAAAGAGATTTTGTCAGAATTAGATCAGTTTTTGCTACAACTTTTTACAGCAGATCCAGATATATCTAATGATAAAATTCAGGAGTGGTTGGGATCATGTACATTGCCATATCTTCCAGAGTTTCTTAGTACTCAGTTGAGTGATCTCATTACAGAAAAAATTAACTTCTGTTATTAGACACTCCCAAAAAATAAATCCCCTGGCTATAATGGTAATACAAATGAATTATATCCTGTTATGTATATATATTCTAAGTGGAGAACTTTTGTCTCTCTTTAATACTATTTTAACCTCAGGTTCAGTTCCTATCCATTTTAATCAAGGGTTGGTTATTTTTTGTAAATCTGGACCGAAGAGGACCTTAGAAACTGGGGACCCATTACCCTATTAAATTCTGACAGTAAGATTTTCTCAAAATTTTGTGTAATAGACTGATGAATGTTTTACCATTTGTCATTGGTCCATATCAATTTTGCTCTGTACCAGGGAGGAAAATTACTGATGCATTGATTTTGCTTAGAGAAGTAACGGATAAAAGTCATTCAGGTGAACTTACTGGGCTTCTTTTTAGTTTTGATCAGCTGAAAGCTTTTGATAGGGTGTCCCATCAATACCTATGGAGGTGTTTGGAAGCACTAGGATTCCCATTAACATGTATTTCCTTGTTGACCTGTTATTATGAAACTACAATGGTAGCTCCCTTTGTTAATGGTTAGGTGGGACAATTTCAGAAACATTCTCAAGGGGTGAAACAAGGTTGCCCACTTAGTCCTCTTTTATATATTTTAACATTGGAACCCTTGTTATGGAAAATTAATACTGATAGTACTATTAGAGGTCTTTCACTTCACAGTGACATGGTATAACTAAAAACAATAGCCTATGCTGATGATTTATGTGTCTTTCTAGCAGATAAATGATCCAGTGTAGCCACAGATGATTGATTTTATGAAAATACAGGTGCAAGGATAAACAAGAATAAAAGTAAGTACATTTTCCTTGGTCTGGGGATTGCCCATATGTTACTATTATGAGGGTTCCAGTTACCAATGAGGCTGTACATATTTTAGGGATTTATTTTGGATCCTTGAAGGTACAAGTTTTAATTGGTCCAAATTGCTTCAAGATGCAAAACATAGAGTTGCACAGTGGTACTCTTGGAAAATGTCAAAACTGAAACGAGTGTTTATGATTAAAACTTATCTGCTTGGGCATTTTCTATATGTGGCTTCTATTTACCCCATTCCAAAATGTCTTAGCACTTTTTTTAGTGCAGTATGGGGAAGTCGGTTAAATCCTATTAAGAGGGGTATTTTGTATCTTCCAAGACACCAAGATGGATTGTTAATGATAAATCCAATTACTTTTTTTTTCCTCTATTTTTGTATATGTTAATCTTAAGCCATTACTTTGTCATCTTCCCAATCTTTGGGATCCTTGGGTACTAGATAGTATCTCCCAATGGTTACAGAATTGGAATTCTGATGCTCCTATTGCAAAACAGACACATATACAGGATCTACCCCCATATTTTTTGGATTGTTTTAGCAAACTTAAACTGTGGAAAATTACTAAAACATGATCACTAACTATACTAGAAAATAATTTTATCATATAATTCAGTCAAGTTTTTTTTATCAAGTTCCACATTACGCTCAGAGACCCCTTTCAGACCTGGGTTTATCCAAACAATGTTGACCACTCCCCAAATACCTGCTGCTATGTGGGATGTTACTTGGTTGGGGTTGCATGGTAGGCTAAATGTGAAAGGTAATTTATCTCATAAGCGGATAGAGGAACGTATATGCCCTAGATCTCAGACCTGTTTGAATATAGTTGAGTCCATGGAACATTGATTTTTTACATGCTCATTTATTCAACAATTTTGGACCATGTGGGATCTGTATTGGTCACAATCCAGTTTAATCAATGTTAATTATGAGATATTGTTGTTAGGCATATTACCACCCAGATGGCAGTGTTATGATGTTTCTACTGTTCACAGTATATTGGGACACACAAAATATTTCATATGGCAGACTAGATATCAATGGTCTTTGCAACAATGTCTAGTTTCTTCTGAACAGCTGTTTCGAGCCATTATTTTTGCCATCCAACATTTCAAAACACCGGAGAAACTTCAGTTACCTGTTCAGTTGTATAATGCTAGCTGGAAGTTATTACATTGGTTAGATACTGGATGACTTTATTGTTAAGAGAACTGGGTGTTAGAGTATACTTATACTTGTCATAAAATCTGATTAATATATTTTGGTTATAAATTTAATACAACATGATTATGGACGATGTACTGTGCTTTTGTGTTTTGTTTTCTGGAAGTAGAGAAATGTTTCCCCCACTTCTTTAGTAGAGATAGGATAAAGGTTGTGTTACCTACAGATTATGTTTGTTAAATTTCTATATACACTGTATTATTTTTTGAACTTTTAGTTTCTGATGCTGTAATACTTATTTCTTTATTTCCTCCTTTTATTATGACTGTGTATGATGCAATACACCTTTGTATATTTTGTTTCAAGTTTTCAATAAAAATGCCCTACTCTTTCGATAAGTGCCATGGGATCTTTAACATCCACCTGAACTACCACCATTCCAGGCAGATGGGACCTCGGTTTAATGTCTCATCAAAGACGGCACCTCAGAAGTGCAGCACCCTCTCATGCTGCACTACAGTGTCAGTATTGGGATATTAACCAAGTGCCAGATGTGGGAACTGAACCCACAGCCCTCTGATCTCCCAGTCTCAGAGGTGAGGTGCTACCTACTGAGCCACTGACACTGATCAAAATGAAAACTGCCCTTCCCAATTTCAAAGGCAAGTTCTTGTATTCCTTCAAGGTAAATTTGGAGAGATATACTGTATGAACATAGAAAACATCAAATGTTGCAATGTACAGAAGTGAAACAGTTTTGATGTGCTAATCAGGCTTATTCTATCTCTGTTTCTTATTCTGTTACACTCCTCAAACTTGCAGCATGGCCAAGTTAGGTCTGTGCATTTGGGGCCCACACACAGTTGAAACATGTCCTGACAATCTACAAGTACTGACACACTAAGGAAGTGTACAACAGCTGTCAGTCATCCCTGAAAGCATATCGTAGCCATGAGTCTTCTCAAACCTATAATTAGCGGTATTGCAGATTTAAACTTTGCTGGTGATGTGGCCACAGACTTGCTGAAATTTGTCTTTGTGATCTGTAAAGTTTTCACAGACCTTATAAACTTGACTTTGACAAAATTGTGAAGTTTTTACTGTGAAGTGTATTTTTTTCAGTGAAGTGGCACTTCATCAGTGAATTTTGGTCAATTCATAAAAAATAGGAACTCCACTGGCTAAAACTGCACAGTTGGTGAATTTGCACTTCATAAATTCTGCAGAGTTTGTGAATATCAATCCTTAGCCCACCCTAGTGATGATTCATAGCAGCGCAGTACCAAATGCAAATGAAATAAGGCCAGATACAGTTGCAGCCAAATAAATTGTTAGGTATTTCCTAATTAAGCAATAAGGCATGACAGGGTGTTGGTTGTACTAGGTTCACCCCACGGTCAGGGGCATTGTAAGACGCGGTGAAGCTGAGTGGCTTCAGCCCCTGACCATGGGGTAAACCTAGTACAACCAAGGTGCTTGAAGTGCCTTATTGCCAGCCGTGGCCAGAGGTCCTTCTGCTACAGAGCCCCATCCTGGTTTAACTCTCTCCTGCCCCATCACCAATGCCACCACCATCTCCAAGTTCAAAAGCACCCTTCGACCAACTCTTCAACTCTGTAGCTGCTCCTGTCTCTGAAAGTAGCCTCCACCGACTTCTCATGACAACGCCCACCGGTGGCTCTCCACCCAGCCATCCCCATCACCACTTCCGCACAATCGCACTCTATGTCTAGCCTGGCCAGTGCCAGCTGTTTCATTGTATACCTATTAGATTGCTCAATGTTTGATACCAACTTGTGTAACACCTGTTCTCAATTACATGTACCCTGTAGCCTAAATGTATTTTGTCTGACCTCAGTGTGACGTGGCACCTCTGTTGAACGCCTATTGTTTTGCAAACCTATGCTATGTAACCTAAAACTCTATATATGTCTTTAATGTGACGAGGTACCTTTGGAAATGAGCCTCTGGCTCAAAGGTTGTAAACTGATTTCACAAATAAATAAAAAAAAATAAATAAATATTGCTTATATAAAATGGGCCCAGAAGCAACTTTTAAAAAACAAACACTCTAAAAGTTTTCAAACCCATAACAATTATAATAAAATGTTACTAAATGTATTTATTTATTTTATTTAAGTCTTTGTAACGGGTAAGTGCACTGATCCAGGGACCATTTTCAGGCACGACCTGGGCCACACAGGTCGCAGTTACAGAGGTAGTGACAAAGATATACAATGAGTACAAGCCATGTGGATATACAGACATAAGTAGACAGTGTCAGTGGCTCAGTAGGTAGCACACACTCGCCTCTGAGGCGGAGATCAGCGGGCTGTGGGTTTAGTTCCCACATCTGGCACTTGGGTTAATATCCCAGTACTGACACTGTAGTGCAGCATGAGAGGGGTGCTGCATTTCGGAGGTGCCATCTTTCAGATGAGATGTTAAAACCGAGGTCCCATCTGCCTGGATTGGTGGCAGTCCAGGTGGATGTTAAAGATCCCATGACACTTATTGAAAAGAGTAGGGGAATTTCTCTGGTGTCCTGGCCAAATTTCCCTCATTCAGTAAAAATACCACCAACAGCTTAACTTGGTTCAAGGTCAGTTGGCATTCATCTGTACCCCCCTCCCCCGGGTCGTGCCTGAAAATAGGCAGGATTTGTCTAGTGCACTTACCCGGTCAACAAAAATGAAATAAATAAAAAAGCTTGGTGAGCAAAGAAAGTAACAAAGCAAAATTAATGAGAGGCTGAAAAAAACAATCAGTTCATCATGATAAGCAACAATTATTATACAATTATTTACTAAGGGGACAGTGCAAATTAATACATGATGCAAAACAAAAAATAATGTAAATAATAAATAAGATAATGTAAAATAGTCCCTTTACAGATGTTTTTCACCTGTCAGTCATCTGTCTGTCTTCATACTCAGTATACTGTGTAATTGTTTAACATAGAATAAGAGTTCAAAGCTATGAATTATTCCAGTAGTAGAATGCTCCCCCCAGCCCAACACATGGAATGGTAACATGGAATACATGAATTCAAAATTCTTCAGAGTTTCACTGGCATACACACACAAACCTGAAGTGTAGCCAGAACCTCAATTCCATCTGTCATCAGATAAGCAGCAAGAAGTTCTTTGGCAAACTGGTGGGGATAGGACGGAGATTGTTCATGGTCATCAAAGAAACACCAGCAATGGAAACTCTGAAGAGTACTTGATTTTCTAAATTTGTGTATGTGTGTAAGAAGGGGCTCTTGAGTGAAAAGAACATTTCATTATTTACTTACTTTAGTTAATTTAATGGACTTTTATTTTAGGGCCTATAGTAGTTGAAGGTTTCTATATATTAATAAAGGATGCAGCCATGTTTCTGATGGAAATTAGGAAGTGAGTGGCTTATGAATTCTGTGAGTTACCCCAGTTGACAGGGACTTGTTTTAACCATTGGCAGTGCACTCTTAAGGCAATGGCTAGAACCAAGTCTCAGCCAATCAGGACACAGGGATTTCCTTGCCCATTTTTGTGTTTCCTTGCATTTGCACAAGAAACACATTGGGACAGAACCTCATTTGAAAGGTGTGTCAGGAATGCATCCAATACAGTGGGCGTAACCCTGACAATCCAATGACCACTGAAGTCGAGTGTGATGGCCGTCAGCATGTCACAGGGGAGCCGGCTCGCACTTGAGAGAAATGAACCTCACTGATGAGAGAGTGTGCTTCATTCCTCTCAGTTGCATAGTCACCAATGCAAGGTCTGCAGACGCTACCGCCCCCTCCCACTGCTGCAGTCTGTCATGCACACACCCTCCACTCCCCCACTGGCCCGGCATCTTTCATTAAACCCTTGTGCTGCCTCTCCCCACTCCCATCCCAGCCCAAGGCATCTAATCAAACCCTCCCACTCCCTCCCACTACTACAGACTACCATGCACCCTCTGTTCCCTCCGGCTCGGCATCTTTCAATAAACCCTCCTACTGCCTCCCATTGCTGCTCCTCCCTGCTCTCATCCCAGCCCCAGGCATCTAATCAAACCCTCCCACTCCCCTCCCACTGTGTGCTGTCTGCCCCGCACCCTCTGTTCCCATGCTGACCCAGGCACACAGCCCGGACTTGCAGCTTTGGTACCACCTGACTTGTACACTACTTGGGTTTTCCCCACTGGCCCGGCTTCCCCGCCGGCCACTTGATCCACGGCCCATTTGAGGAATGAACCAATTTTCCTGTTGTGGCTCCCCAAACAAACACTAGAGCCTTCGACTCCTAGAGAGAATTTTCCTTACAATCCCACATCTGGGTACTTCCCTCATCACTGGCCAAGTGCCTGAGGTAAAGTAGAAATTCACAGAAGAAATCCGTAGAGGTGGACCTGGTCACTAAAGATGGGGGCCACCCACCTCCAGCTCCCACAGCCCATACCTGGCCCTCTGGAAACTGAACAATTCCTTTACTAAAACTTTCAAATGTAGATTCTGGGTAGACGTCTGTCACATCTCCTCTACATATCATTTGCATCCCAACAAGCTCTGGACTTGAACCTACTTTTAATTTGCTTAGCCCATTACTCTAGGCTTCCACTATTTTAGTAGTTCAGTCCCCACATTGTCACACAAGTCCAAGGGTGAAAAACATAGGCCCTTTTAGCAAGAGCAGACACTCACCCTCACGTTGCAGGTGCCCCACAGGCAACTCACAAATCTTCTTGTTCTCCCAAATAAACTCTGGAACACATAGGCAGCTTCTCCTTTACGAGCAGAACTAGGGGGTTGCCCCAGGAATCTGCAGGGAACCCTTTCCTGCCCCACCCGAAGGGAGGGGGCACTGAGACCCGAAAACAGCGGTCTCCACCACTTCAATTATCTTCTGTGTCTCTCTTTAAGGTGGAGACACACCCCTTTAAACTAAAAGTAGCCCTCTGTCAGGGCTGAGGCTTCTAGAGCCTTCACTGACCTGCTTTCTCAGCAAGCTCCCAACTTCACACTGAACTGACTCACACTGACTGACTTCAAAACTTCCCAACTTTCTATACCAACTCCCTTGCTGCAGATTCCAATGTGGCTCATGCAGCTGTGATAGTTCTATTGGTTATGTCATCCCTCAGTCTCAGCTGAGACTGAGAACAGAGTGAGACAGTGTGAAACCCATTTAACTGGAGTTTCACAAGCTGTCTTCCCTGCCTACCACTAGGTCTTACTGGGATTCTAGTAACCCCGGGTAACAAGGGGGTTACACAGGTATGATGTCATTGCTCACTGACAAGGACAGAAATATCTTCACTGTTTCTTCGCTGTTTTCAGTTACTGCAGAGCACATTAACAGATGCTGATTTAAAGAAAACCACAATAGCAAACAGCATGATATTTTCAGGAAACACTAATCATGACACAGGGATGTGAATTCAAGGGAATTCAAGCTTTTAATGAATATATGTGCATTTGATCTTTGAGTCATCTGAAATGATAACCCCTAAATCATGTTCATGCATTGTAGCCATTAGCTGTTCTCCTCCCATTAAGTATACTGCCCCTGAGTTACGTTTTCCCCAGTGCTTAACCTTACATTTTTTCATGTTAAACTTTAACTGCCAGTTTTTTGACCTCTCCTCTAGTTTCCTCAGATCGGACTCCATCTTTTGAGTATCATCATGTGTATCTACCCTGTTGCAGATCTTTGTGTCATCCGCAAACAGGCACCCCTTCACTTCCAGCTCGTCTGCAATGTTGCCGATGAATATATTGTAGAGGATTGGTCCCAGCACCAATCCCTGTGGCACTTGTGGCACAGAAATCTGGTGGCCACATACCAATTGGGAGGGGAAGTACAGGCAACCACCAAACAGGAAAGGGATCTGGGGATAATAATTTCTGATGACCTGAAGGCAGCTGAGTAGTGTGGTAAGGCAGAGGGGAAGGCTAGCAGACACTCTGGTGCATAGGGCGGGGTATCACTAGTAGGAAGAAGGAGGTAATATTACCCCTGTACAGATCACTGGTAAGACCCCACCTTGAGTACTGTTTCCAGTTCTGGAGGCCCCACCTCTGGAAGGACAGTGATAAGGTGGAGGTGATACAAAAGAGGGATACCAAAATGGTGCAGGGCCTGCATCAAAAGCCCAATGAGGAGAGACTCAAGGAACTGAATATACACTCTTTGGTGGAGTGGAGGAAAAATAAATGATATACTGCAAGAGAAACATTTCAATACTTAACAGGTATTAATAAGGTGCAGGACGGTAGCATTTTGCATAGAAAAAGAAGATTGAGTACAAAGAGTCATGCTATGAAGTTGGAGGGTGGGGGAGGCTAAGAGGAAATACTTCTTTATGGAGAAGATGGTGGATGCCTGGAACAGCCTTCCAGCAGAGGTGGTGGGTGCTACAATGGTGATGGGATTCAAACATGCATGGGACAGATGCAAGGGTACTCTGGTAGAAAGGCAAGGGAAGGAGATGACCAGAGATTGAGTAGAGTCTGCGGTGGTACAGTAGGCAGGGAAAACCAAGCAGACCAGATGGGCCAAGATGTCCTTATCTGCCAACAACTTCTGTGTTTCTAAGTTTAATTTTGTCATTGCAATCCCAAGATGAAGCTGCCAGCTCCATGACAAATAGGGAGCCTATGTTGTTTTGGTAATACATGGTTCCCTATCTGTGAAACTGAAAGTATCCGTCTTCCATTTTACCCAGTCATTCATTCATCAGCTGCCCAATTACTGTACCTGACTTCTGACTGCTGTCACTTTCATTCACAGAGTCTCTCACTTTTGACTTGCTCTGGAATGACAAACCTTGCAGAAACCATGCTGTCACCATGGAACTAGCCTTCTCTCACTTTCACCATGAAAATGATGGAACCCCTTCCCTAACCTTACAGATCAGCATTTACTTTCCTCATTGAGTCATATTCTGTGAAAAGATAGAGCCATGCTAGAACTGGCGATTGTGTGAATTTTTTTTTTGAGCCACTGCAGTTGGTCGACTGTGACCACCATTTTGTGAATGTTTTACTGCATGCTCCATTGAGCAGGACTGATGCTGATGTCAGATTGATGGTATTAAGACTTAGAATCTTCATACTGTAGTGTAATATATGGATAACTCATTTTCATAGGTCACTAAGCCATACAAAAAAATCCTGTAACAGCACAATCCAAAACGTGATAATACCATCGATTATGAGTGATAATACTATTGTTCAGAGCCTGTAATGCTATAATTCAGAACTCTGAACGATAGCATTATCAAAGAAACTGAAAAGCACAAGCACACAAATATCCTAGGTTGCTAAGCTCCCTACTTCGCTTCCTAGCTGTTCGACATCATGTTTTTTTTAAAGCACACCTCGTGATTGGCTGCTTTCTTTCTGTGGGTGGGCAGAACAATTAAAAAAACATGGTGGCTGCCTCTCGCTCACTGAGAGAAATTCGTCTTCGCTCTTCTGGCCATATCCCCCCCCCCAAAGTTTAAACAGTTATCTGGTTGACCCTGTATTCACTCACCATGAAAAGACCTAATAGATAAGAGCAGAAGTTTGTGGTGTATGGGTGGACATGGAGCGAATGAGTGCTCACTGCTGCTGTCAGCTACCCTACGATTGCTCAGTGTGGTTGCTGGCCACACTCACAGCATGCTTAAAAAAATTTTAGAGCCATGGAAACTTTTAAATAGGATCCGTATGTTACAAAAAATAAAAAATACAGCCAGCCCAGTAGTGCAGAGGGCTGAGGCACTGGCACCTTACCTTGAACCATGCCAGCGATCCGGGTTCGGGAACAGACTCGGGTATTGGGGATCAGCAAGGGGAGGAGAGGATTGAGTATCCAGAGGACTGCTCTCCTCTCCTGGGGTGGGTTAGGAAGATACCTCACTCTGCACTGGCCCCTGGTGGAGACCAGGATCACTACAGATGTGGCACAACAAGGGAAGCCTGGAGAAAAAATCAGAAAATGGCACCGCGATCGACTGGATGAAGGCCACCTGGACCCTTGCCTTCATGGAGCCCCGGACATGCCAACCTAACCTTAGCATCACCGAGGGCCTAGAAGGATGGCTGTAAGTCACTTTCTCCCCGGAGGGAGAGAACCCGCCCGAGGAAGGGTTACTTCGGGTTACCCTGGGCCAGCTCCGATATGAGGCCGAGGGTTGGCGAAGGGGTCCTGGGGGAGGATCATTGGATCCTTGCCAGTGGCCTGAAGGAGAGGCCAATTGAGATGTGGGGAAGATAAACAGATAACACAAAAAAAAATAATGAAAAATAGGTGAGTGTGTATAACTAGAGAGGAAAACCATCTTGAGATTCTGGGGACAAGGGAACCTCTTGACCTTTGCTCGCGAGGTTCTCTTGTCCCCAGAACCATCACGATGGTTTCTTTACTACCTTGTAATACAGCTCACCTATTCATCATTCTATTTATTATAAGTTTTTATTTGACTGTAGTTCTAATGGAGAAAAAAGTGGTCCATGTATTAGAATGAGACTGTGATATCAGTCACAAGGGTAACTCTATCCATACTCCTCATCTTCCTCAGCATTTACACCCTTTGGTGGGTAATACATTAAATCCCCTCAGCACATAAAAATATGGGCTGCTCACACAAACTAGACTTGTACCTTTGAAATATTTGTCCCTCCAATTCCTCCAACCCAAAAAGGTTGCTTGTGAGATCAAATGTTTTTGGTGACCATAATCATCAATCAGGCAAGGAATAACAAAATCCAGTAGCCAGGAGAACAGACACCACTTACAAAAATCATGACTGTATAATAGAAATAGTTTTTTTTGCTATATGACTACTATGTGTTATATGCCTATTACAGAAAATACAGTTTAACACAATAATACACTGTGATATCTAAGGTCAAAAAAACTGCAAAGGCACAAAACTCTCACCCCCTAATGAAGCTCATTAGAGCAAGGGTCCGAGGCAGGTATGTCTGTGCTAGCTTTCAGTTTTTGCTTTTAGTTTGTTTGTTTCAGTATAACCATTTGGTTTGCATTACCATTGTTTTTGTATCTGACTGTACTACTTTTTACATTATCATGTTTCTTCTGTGTCAATTTTTTTGTGTTAGCAACCTGAAAGGTGTCCTTGCAGTTTCTTTGAGACCTTAGGTATCCCAGTCAATCAATGTGTTAACTGTGTTCTGTTATAAGTTTTTTGGGGTAAGCCACTCCCCCCCCATATGCACCCTCACTGTACCACGTGAGGGCAACCTCCATTTTTGTGTTCTGTGTTGTGCACCTAGCCTGAACAATTGGATGAGATGGCCTCTATCACAGGAACTTTGGCCACGGATCATGTTCAAGGCTACTGGTGTTTGGCCTTTACCAGAAAACCTGGTAAAATTCCAGAATTTGGACTGCCTGCATATCGGTAAAAACAATGAATTTCATGGAATTTGGCATTTTATACCAGATCAGTAAATCTACAGAACTTGTATTCTTTTTATAATTGCTTCCTGTACTTTTTTCAGTTTGCTTCATTTAATGCTCTGTATAGTAAGCATTTGTCTGAATATTTATACATATACTAAAAGAAGGACAGTAGAATCCCAATAAATCTAGAAATCAGAGTAACAGTCACTGGTGCAATTCCCAGAATCTCAAGTCTTGAAAATGGAATTTCATTACTTTAAGCATAGTAAACCAGTGGCCTTGATCATGTTGTTCTACTGGCCACTTGACCCACAAATATGAAGAGGATTTTTTTTATAACTTGCTGGTAATATCTACAGTCTACAGATTGGTAAATGCCGAAGGATCAGAACATCACTGATACACTACAAAATGTTGCAATACAACCTATGGAGAACAGCATCTGTGAGACTTACATATAAGATTAAAATAACAGTTGTTTCATACAATAAAAATATCCCTTCATGGGGAAGCCCATCTGACCAGTGGTAGCCCTACCACTCATGATACCACCAATCTGGGTTCAGCAGTGAGGCAGAATCACTGGGGGCTGACCAGGTGATGAGGACTGAGTACCCCAAAAGATGCTCTCCTCTCTTGGGGGGGGGCTGCTGCCCTCCCTGCAATTCTGCCACCTTGGTGACCACAGGTAGCAGTGTAGTTGGGGTGCCAAGTGGGAAGGGGATACTATTTGCCAAGGACCTGTGCTGTGCACGCAATGCATTTTCAGGAGACATAGGACAGAAAATGGAAAGCAGTCCTAGTACTGCCTTCAAGTGGACCTCTGTATATCTGGGTCAGTCCCTGCCACCTCATTCACAGTCAGATGCTGTGCATACTCGTGGATGCATCCCCCCACCCCATTGCCTGGCAGGGGGTAAGCCAAAGCTTCATGGGGGCTGGTGGATGAAGGCAGGTGGGGGCTAGGGAAAGGTGCCTGGGTGCTTCACGGGGAACCAGTGCCAGAGGAGAAGAGAAGATATTAAAAAAAATTATTTAACATTATTAAAAAGAAGATATCCCTTCATTATGTGATGGTTTTGTAAATAGGAGATATCCCTTCATTATGTGATGGTTTTGTAAAGGTTTTAGCTGACAAACAAATCATTAACACAGAATAAAAAATATGGATAACTAATGCCTCAACCCAAAATATAATTTTATATGTAATAAAAGTGGCAACTTACCACAAAACAGAAGCAGTAATGCTGCTGAATAAGGCAGAGCCCTAGCTGGAGCCATTGTTTCGTTACAGAAAGTAGGTCACACAATCTGGTTGAAGAAAAACCTAGTCTTTCTTAGAAAGAGGTCAGACACCAGTTCCTTAATTAATATAGAAGTCTCTCCTTTCACCAATAAGTCTTAACATATAGGAAATGTTTCAACATCCTGTGATTCAGTAGTTTGATTGTCACTCAAATAATGCAAACTCAGTTCAATAGGTTTTATGACTGTATTTCTCCATGATTCAAATAATATATTGTTTGGGAGTATAGACCAGTATTTCAGCTCTTAGGACAGCTCTTGCAATCACCTGGAAATATGGCAATCGATGGTTTTTAAGTGGCAGTCATGGAGATGTTTTGTTAAGCTGTAAGCCGTGGTGAGTTACTAAATAAAAATACAGCAAGGAGCCATATGTTAGGAATTGTGACTGATTGTCCGTTGCATACAGAAATGATGGAACGCCGAAGCCACACTGTAAAACTCAGCTCATTACTGCGATTACCTCCAGATCAGATGTCTTGTAGAAGCTCAACTTTCATAATATATAGGTCACTTGCCCACAGACACATTGCAAATATTGTGCGATTCTCAGAGAAATCCTTCTCCTGTGTTTATAAGCATATGGAACGGCAGTAAGGATTAATGAAAGATTGGTGTGTGGAATATTTCCCCTTTATTCTTCCACTCTGTTATTCTGAAATGATGATCCCACCTCCGTAACAGAGAGTCAAACAATTTCATTCTGAGAGAAATCCTTGCAGTTAGACTGCTTTCTAACAGCAGCTTCAGTTTATTGTTCAGGTGCTGGGAGTTTCTGGAGAAAACAAATGACACTCCATTATTTTTTTGCTAGATCTGCAGCCATTGCTTGTTCTTCACTTTGTTCTAGTCCTTTGGGAGTATTCAGTTGGAAAGCAGTCTTGAATGTTTTTCCAGGTTATGAATGGAGTGAAAACAGTAAAGTTCTCTTCAGATTATCTCTGCTTTGTGCCCACCAAATCCTAAATATCAGTAGCCTCCGTACTATTTTTAAGTGTGTGACATTCTGTTTCCCTCATCAGCTGTTATGATTTTCCTCTGCATATTAGTATTCAGGCTTGGTATTTTTCCCCCTTCTTCTAGAATGTGCAAATCAGACAGTCATGCGTGGTAAGAGAGAGACACCACTGTCTGACTGAAAAGCCTGAGCCACAGACTGTGTGAGACAGAACAAAAGAAATCAGCAGAGAGTACACGATCTGGGTTTAGTAATGCCCTGACGTTAATGTGCAGGTCTGGTGAAATCAACTGTGTAGGAAGAAGCAACTGAATGTACCAGCTTCTTTCTAGTGAATAAGAAATGTATTCCTCAATAAGTCTTACACATTAATTTCATCCACTCCAGAGGTTGCAACATAATTTTTTTTGCCAGTTGGTACACAGAATTGAATTCCTTTTATAACTGTGGGTTCATTAACTGGACACTGGGTGTCCCTGTTCAGCCTCATTTGTCCCTTTACAACTGACATGAGTAATTTAAGCAGTGAAGCATAATAGGGTGCGTGTTATTGTGATATATTGTCACTCCTTAGGATGTGAGGCATTAGGCAATCTATACACCAGAGAAGTGCCTTAGTCCCACAAATACACATACCCTGGAGTACTTATTGTGATTATAAAATGACTCTTCTACTTTTTATCAAAAAAAAAAAATAACAGAGTAGTGAGGTTCTGAACATTAACTCTTTCAGACCTGTGCTGCTGTGCTGGAATAACACACAGTCACATGATCACATTGGAGCAATCACAGGTCTTGGTTTTTCTTACCCATTTTAGAATTATCCCTTGTGCAACACAAACAACAACAAAATTCAACAAACAAACAAAATTGTAACTATGAGGCTGACCCAGTGAAGGGGAAGCAGTGCAGTTGGCTATTACCTGGGAGGCAAGGGCTCACATGCAGGCCCTAGAATACAACTCTTGTGTTGGGCAGAACCAAGCATGTACCAAGGAAGTGAGGCCATTGTCTGCTAGGGTGGCAGAGCATGAGCTGCCAGCCAGCTGACCAAAGAGTGGTATTCTGTTGGTATCAGTTGTGAAGGCTGATCCCCTGCCCATCAAAGTGATCCTTATTGCAGTGGTTGAGGTAGAGGTAATAAGAGGAAAAAACTAGGGTGTGGTCAAAAATAATAAAAAAAGGAAAAAAGGAGGTTTTAAAACATGTATATATATATATATATATATATGTATATATATATATATATATATATATACATATACATTTACTGGCATGGTAATGCCAGTGTAGCTAGGGTGAAAGGTAACTTCTATGTTAAACCTGAATTTTTGAACATTAATAACTCTGGAACCAAACCGGCCCGGTGGCACTGAGGGTTGAGGCGCTGGACCCCACACCTCACACCATGCCGGTGACCCTGGTTTGGGTTTCACAGGGGAGTGAAGGAATTAAGCATCTGTGGGACTGCTCTCCCTTCCCTGGAGAGGGATCAGGACTCGCACCACTCTCTAGTGGCTCCTGGGAGAGCTCATGAGCAAGACAGGGATGTGGTGCCACAAATGCAAGGGGGGGGGCATTGGTGGATATCGTCACATAGTGCCATGACATTATGGCACGACCACGCTCCTGGGGGACAACACAAGAAGATCCCAGGGGGACTGAGGAGGTGATGAGGGCCTCTGAGACCAGGCTGCACATCCCCAATGCTGGAATGCCACTCCAGTGGTCCCCAGATGCCACCTGCAGGAATGGATCCTCTATTTTCAGAAAGACGCCACCAAGGTAGGAGTGATGTGCCCTCCCCTGGTGGGGGTGATCCGGAGAACTGGGAAATCCCTGTAGGGGAGACCACTGGGAGGGGTCTTGGCAGGGAATAGCAGGGATGAGTCAAGAAGGCACCTCTGAGAGATGCCTCAGACTCATGTGTTTTGACATTTCTTTGTCCACCTGGATCTCAGAAAGGGCTTTAGGTTGTGGTTTGAAATTTTCAGGATAGAAAGCCTTTTCCTCACAGATGTGCTTTTTTAATGTTTGGTGAAAAAATATTAATTAGTTCAAAAGTTATTAAACTTTAAAGTTTCCCATTATAGCCTTTAAAAGACTATAAAGGAGAAAGAAAAACAAAAGCTTTCTTTACTTCTTAAACCGAGTAAGGCTTATTTTAAACTGTTGGCAGCAGCTGACACCTCTCGGTCACACTACATTAAAGCAATAAAAGTGAAAGTCCTTGTACCCTGAAATAAGTGAAAACGGCAGGATCAGCCAGATAACACTTTCAAATTACATTTAACTGAAAAATTATGGCAGGATCAACCAGATAACTATTACCTACAACTTAAATCCATACCAATTATGGCATGATCAACCAGATCATCTACTTAACATAGAAACATAGAAACATAGACTTTGACGGCAGATAAGGACCGCTAGGCCCATCTAGTCTGCCCATTTCCCTACCTACAGGATAGGCTGCAGATCCTAGTTAACCAACAGCCTTTATCTTCCTGCCCCCCACAAGAATTGCCTTATGTCTGTCCCATGCATTGTTGAATTCTCCCACAGTTTTAGACCCCACAACTTCCTCAGGAAGGCTGTTCCATGCATCCACTACCCTCTCTGTGAAATAATACTTCCTCACATTGCCCTGAACTGCCCTCCTTCTATCTTTAAATTGTGTCCCCTTGTTCTTGCAAAGTCTCTTTTTCTGAAAGATGCTACCCTCTTGGACTTTGTTGATTCCCTTGAGGTACTTGAAAGTTTCTATCATGTCCCCTCTCCTTCTTTCCTCAAGGGTATACATATTAAGCTCCTTTAGTCTCTCCTCATACGGCTTCTCTTGCAGACCCTGCACCATTTTAGTTGCCCTCCTCTGGACTGCCTCTATCCTGTCTATGTCCTTGCTGGAGATGGGGTCTCCAGAACTGGACACAGTATTCCAGATGGGGTCTCACCAACTGTCTGTCACGGAGGGATAACAACTTCCTGTTTTCTGCTGCTGATGCCTCTCCCTATACATCCCAGTATACCCCGGCCCTCCCTACTGCCTTCTCACATTGCTTGCTAACCTTAAGGTCATCTAATATGATTACCCCAGGTCCCTTTCCTGTTTTGTTGTTGTTACTACCTCCCCACATTGTGTATTCTTCCCCTGGGTTCTTGTTTCCCAGGTGCATTATTCTGCACTTTTGCATTAAATCCTAGCTGCCATACGTCTGACCATTCCTCCAACCTTGCCAAGTCCCTTTTCATTCTTTCCACACCTCCTTGTGTATCAACCCTGTTGCAGATCTTTGCGTCATCTGCAAAAGGCATACTTTTCCTTCAGTCCCTCTGCAATGTCACTGATAGAAGACATTAAAAGGACTGGACCCAATCTGAACCCTCAGGTACCCACTAGTAACCGCCCTTTCTTCAAGTGGACTCCATTTACAATTACCTTCTGTGTCCTGTTGTCCAGCCAATGTTTTACCCAGGCTACCACCCTGGGACCCACTCCCAGGCTGGTTAATTTGACTATCAATCTTTTGTGTGGGACTGTGTCAAATGCCTTGCTAAAGTCTAGGTAGGCCATGTCCACAGCCCATCCCTGGTCTACTACTTTGGTCACCCAGTCAAAGAAATCTATTAGATTCGTCTGACATGACCTTCCCGCTGTGAACCCATGCTGCCATGGATCCTGTGCTCCACTGACCTCTAGGTACTCAACTATTCTTTCCTTCAGAAGTGACTCCATCACTTTCCCTACCACAGAGGTCAGACTGACAGGTCTGTAGTTTCCTGCCTCTGTCTTGGTCCCACTTTTGTGAAGGGAATCACATCTGCCTTCCTCCAGTCCTCGGGTACCATACCATCCTCCCATGATTTATTAAAAGAGTAGCCAGTGGTTTCACTAGTTCCTTCCTTAATTCTTTTAGAATTCTGGGTGAATTCCATCAGGACCCATTGCTTTGTCCACCTTCAGTTTTAGGAGTTCTTGCAGAACCCTTTCTTCTGTGAAAGGACTGGGATCGACCCCCTATCAAAAGTGCTTCTGTTAATTGGATTAGGCACTTCCCTCCTCTTTTGTGAATACTGAGCAGAAATATTCGTTCAGTATTCCTGCTTTTCACTGTCCCCTCTGCCCACCCACCGTTCATTCTATTCAGCCTCACTATCCCTCCTTTGTCTTTTCACGCCGCTGATGTACCTATAAAAGGTTTTATCCCCCTTCTTAACTGAGTTGGCTATCTTTTCCTCAGTTTGGGCCTTTGCTATTCTGACTTCCCTCCTGCTTCTTTCTGCCTTAACTGGTACAGCTCTCTGTCCTGCTCCTTCTGTGTTTCCTTATACTTCCGGAATGCTATCTTTTCTTCCTGACTTTCACAGCCACTCTCTTGAGAACCATAGTGGCTTTTTCTTTCATTTGATTTGTTTATTTGCTTCACACAAAGGCTTGTTGCGTCTGTGATGGCAGTTTTGATAATTCCCCATTGTTGCTCCACACCTCCTTCTAGCCTATTTGCTAGTGCTTTCTGAGGCACTCTCCATCTTGCCAAAGTCAGCCTCCTAAAGTCCAGTACCCTCACTTTTGTATGGCTTGACTCTGTATCTGAGTTAACGTGAACCACACTGTTTGATGGTCACTTGTCCCAGATGGCAACCTACTTCTAGATATGAGATCCTCTCACTGCCCCGTTTAGTCACGAGGTCTAAGATTACTCCCCATGAGTGGGTTCGAAACTAGCTGTCTAATGCCTGCCACCTGTAGGGCATCAAGAATGGCCCTGCTCTTGGATGTGGCTGCAGCAAATGTGCTCCAGTTAACATCTGGCATATTCAGGTCTCCCATCAACAGTATCTCCCCTTTCTCTGCCATTCTAAGAATGCCTTCCACCATATCCTTGTCCATTCCTTCTCCCTGACATGGGGGTCTGTACACAACCCCTGTGCAGATTGTGGCGCCCTTTCCAGTCTCCAAGGTGACCCACAGTGCCTCCTCTTCTCCCTGTTTACTCTTTTGTTCAGTTGCTTTTATCCCTTCCTTTACATAGAGAGCTACTCCTCCCCCTCTTCTCCCCTGCCTGTCTCTCCTGTAGGTTATGTACCCTGGTATGTTAACATCCCAGTCATGGTTCTCTGTGTACCATGTTTCTGTGACTGCTACGATATCCAGGCATCCCTCTTCCATTAAGGCCACCAGCTCAGGGAGCTTGTTGCCCAGACTATGGGCATTGGTACTCATTACCCTCCATTTCCTGATGGCCTTACCCCTTTTGCCCCATCCCTGTCCTTCTTGCCTTTGTCACTTTCTCCATTTACCCCAGCCCTTCTCCCTATCGACACCTCCATGTTGGTATGCCATACACTACTACCGTGATTGTTTGGGGCTAGGATTGTCCTGCTCCTTTCCAGTGCCTCCCCTTGGCTAGGTTTAAAAGCTTGCCAATGAAGCATTTAAACCTATCACCTAGGATCCTGGTTCCCTCCTGGACAGATGCAGCCCATCATGCCAGTATAGGTTTGCATCACTCCAGGTGGACCCCCAGTCCCAGTGAAGCCAAATCCCTGAGCTCCACACCAGTTTTCAACCACTGATTGAATCCCATGGATGGAACACCCTAGCCTCTCCTATGCCATAGATGGGTAGCACCTCCGAGAAGGTTACCGTCGTGCTACTTGACTAAGGCCCTCCCCAATTCCACAAACTCTTCCTGCACTTCTCTAATCCCTTTCTTAGCCAGGTCATTTGTCCCTAGGTGGACAATGAAATCCAGCTCCCTCCCTGTGCAGCTGCTCGGCAATCCTGAGGATTCGCTCCCTGTCCCTCCAAGCCATGGTGCCAGGCAGGCACCTCACCTCCCTTCCTAGTCCAGTTCTATCTTCCTAACAATGGAGTCCCCCACCAGGAGTTGTTTCTTCCCTGCAGGGTCCCCTGCCACCCTCCTGTGGGTCTCCATTGTGGAGGTTCCAGTATCCTCCTTGGTCTCCACTGTAGGTGCCTCCATAGAGGAACCACACTTTGCCAGAATGGCATAGGAATTGTGGAGAGGTACAACTGGAGGATGTGCCTCTGTTCCACCACCCTCACCCTCCCTGAGCCCACTGTGGTCCAACCGCTCCTCTTTCTTGGCAACCTCTGAGGCAACGGCAGTGGCACTAGTGGTCCCTGGATGGAAGAGGAGGTCCCACAAATCCTGGCCAACTCAGCCTGGAGATAAGCAACCTCCTCCCTCAGCCCACAGAAGTGCCTGCAGATGGGACAACACCGCATCCTCCAGAATATCTCCCGGAAGACTGCTGCTCCACAGCCACTGCACTGCACCACTCCAATCATGTCTTATTTCTGACCCTTTAACTGTTTGTAATCCTTACTCTTTCGTCTGTTTTTTTCTCTCTCTCTCCTTACTTTCTGCCTGTGTGCCCTTTAAGCTCCTGATTGTCCTGTTCTGAGACAAGAATATCCTATGTTTCTCAGTAGACCACTTGCTTGTTCAGAGGCAGACCTCCAGCAGCTAGAGGGGGCCGGAGAGCTACTCTTGCCCTTCTAGGATGGTGGGTCCTTGGTGGGTCTGTGATCACTCACTTCCTGCCCCTAAACAGGAAGTTCCTGTTGTCAGTCAAATCCTGTGCCTATAAAAATAGAACTAGCTTTGGGTGGGAAAGAGGGCAATATAGTCCCAGCAGAGAAGTTCAGTCACACAGCAGTCCTTTCTCTTGGTGTCTTCTGCCAAGCTATTAGCAGAATCTTTCTAAGGCAGTCTTTAAATGTAGCTTCCTTCTAGCTAAGCCACTCCCCCTACTTATCAGATCTTTCTACAAGTAATTTAAACCTCACAGCAGTTAAGTCCTTTCAGTCACCTGAGATTTACACCTAGATGACTTTTCAGTTACCCATTTAGTTCAGTTAACCCAAACACACACTTTTTTTTTTTTGTTTTGTATGTTAGTTTTTTACCCTAAATTAAAGGTCCAAATACAAAAGTTCTTCTACTTTAGTCCCAGCAGAGAAGTTCAGTCACACAGCAGTCCTTTCTCTTGGTGTCTTCTGCCAAGCTACTGATGATCCACTTGTTTCTGCAACACAGGGACTACTTTTTTTGCCGCCCCCAGTATTTGTGGCCATTTTATAAGATAGGTAACCCACTCTAGGGTGTGCAGTCACACTCTAATATACGCACACCTTGGGTGGTTGAATGCACTCGGCCTGCGGTCTGATACATCACAACACACACCAAGGTGTGAGTATATCAGAGCGCAACCACTCACCCTAGAGTGGGTTATCTATTATATATACACACACATGGTAGTGCCCTTATATGAGGGTTCAACAGTCACTTCTATGTTAAACCCTAAATTTTGCACTTTAATAACTTTGCAACTGTTTGACCGATTAACATGAAATGTTGCATGCACCCTCAGGGGCCAAATATATCTTGATGTGTTAAGTTTCATTCTGATCAGATGTGCGAGTATGGAGATGCAGCATGTCAAATAATGTGAAAATTACCATTTTTGTGTAAATTCTTGCCACATCTTTTCTCAGAAGTGGCTTGGGGAGTTTGGTCTGAAATGTTTAGGGTATATGGTGTTTGGGTCACAGAAGTGCCTTTATGAAGGTTTGTGAGAAAAAATATTAATCTGTTTAAAAGTTATTAAAGTTTCCCTTTATCTCCTATGGGAAAAATTAGATGTGCCATGCGAAAGTACTATTTTGTTGCTGCGAAAGTGTTTTTTACTTTCGCAAATGCGGAATGTAGTGTCAAGATTCCGCAATCTTGTTTTTGGTTAGAAACACAGAAAAACTTAAAAAATCTTTAAAAATATTGCAAGTCGGTAAATACCAACACTTGTGTTTACCTAATATGAGCCCAAGGTACCAGATTCTGTGGTTACTTTGCCCAAGAAATAGCTAGAAATATGTTTATTTTAACACTTTTTACTTTTGCAAATTGCAGTACTATGTGCCACAATTTGCAAAAGTACTTATGAAAACTACTGAGTTTTGCTGCAAATTATGGCACTGTTCATGAAACACCAAGGCGGAATATTCAAAGGGTTGCATGGTGCAGCAGTGTTGCATGTCATGGCAACCACTGTGCCACAGTGCGATATTGAAAAGGAAAGTGCGTCACAGAAATCCCAATGCACCAGAGCGCATCAGTAATGTATGCAGGCACAGGTTAGGCGTTCCCATGCATAACCAGCACAGCCCGATATTCAGCCTGGGATGTGCAGAGCCATGCATGTGCAACCCCTACTTGCACCTGCACAAAGTTAAGCCAAAAAAAAAAGGAACAACTGATGGCCACCCACAGGTGAACTGCCCCATTGCAGGGTGCAACACGGCAGCTGCCATCTGTGGGTGGCCACCCGAGTTCTGGCTGCACCTGGAGGCACCCCCCATGCCCAATTACGGGCATATGTTGAAAAATAATGTCCCCGTCCAATATCCCTGGTGGTCCAGTGGACCGAATGCTGCCCAATCGTGGGCATCCATTTAACAGAAATCATCCTATTACCCTGGTGGTCTAGGGTACCCCCCTCCGCATGCGCCCACTGAGTCGCACCGCCCCGCTCACCCCCCGGTCAGCCGGTGGGTGGCAGCACCCACCCGCCTGTCACCCTGCCGTCCGCCGATGACTATTTCAGATGCACGCCCATTGGTTCACAGCGTGAGCCAATGGGCATACAACCCATACCGTACTACACATTCCAGATATGTGAATGAAGGCCAGCCAGATGCTGGGCTGGATTGGGAGAGGGATTTCTAGCAGGAGAAGGGAGATGGTGTATGGTGTTGCCACTGTATCACTCACTAGTGAGACCCCACTTGGAGTACTGTGTCTAGTTCTGAAGGCCACACCTCTGCAGAGAAATTGACAAGAGTGGAGAGTGGTCCAAAGGAGGGCTACCAAAATGGTGCAGGGGTTGCATGAGAAATCATAAGAGGACAGAATGCAAGAGCCCAACATGTGCTCTCTAGAAGACAGGAGAGTGAGAGGGGACATTACTGCGACCTATAAGTACTTCATAAGGTGAATAAAATGCAGGAGGGGAGTCTTTCAGAGGAGGAGCACCAGAACACAAGGGCATGCTATGACTTTTTGGGGGGTGTTATGCCTGGGTCCCACACCCTTTACACCCTCATGCTCATGCTAATGATAGATAATGTCATCATTACTGTGATATTGCTGTATTGCACTAACATGTAATAGGTACCCGCCATACAAGCTTGAATACTAGGAATTATGCTTGCTATTGTTTACACTATATCATATACACTCATTTTACAGTGTTATTTACTTATTTTCTGTTATATGCAATATCATATATATTCAAGAAAATGCAAATTTCACATACCCCAATAATGCAAAGCATCATGGGAAGCACATGCAAATGATAATGAATTAATTTGGACTGGCTCAACTTTAAGCAGAACTATATGGTGCCAGAAGGCCTCACAATACAATCAGCAAAGGCTGAGAACAGCAGACACAGACACGTGTTTTGTCCTAATTTGGACTCATCAGTGTACCTATCTATATCTCAGTCCAACAAGAGATAGTCAGCCACCCTATAGGGGATCTTATTGGTATGGGTCATGGGCAGCCCAAAGTAGAGAGAGAAGAGAATAGCAAAAGTACCCCATAGCAAATGCACTGTGGCAAGGGTTATCCCAGAGGATATTGGCCATACAGCCACATTTTAAAGAAAACACAAATTGCACATACCCCAATAATGCAAAGCATCATGGGAAGCATATGCAAATGAAAATGAATTAATTTGGACTGGCTCAACTTTAAGCAGAATTTTATGGTGCCAGAAAAATTAGTACCATATATATTCATTTTGCTTATAGTTTCATTATACCTACTTTACTTATGTTTTACTGTTATACATTTACTTATAGTATGCATGCATTCAGTGATATTCTGTTGTAATCATGTATACATATTGTATGTGCCTTATACATTCTGTTATGATCATATTCTTTTACCAAAGTATCATTCCACATGTATTTCTGTATACTCTATATTTCCTTTGTCCTTAGTTTATAGCAGACAACATCTTTTCTTTGTTCTATGTTTCTTATTAACTCTACATTTTTCCTGTTTAAGATTATACCCAAGGGAGCCTCCTTAATTACACTTTTTGGCCATTAGGGCCTGTTTACTGTAACTAGAATGTATTTGTTATCAGTAGTACTGTATATAATTGCTTGCACAGCCAGCCTCCTTGGAGAGAAAGAGAGAGCGAGAGAGACTACGCCCGAGGGCTGGGGGGAACCTGGCTCCCTTGTGACTGCTTTGCTTCACTTGTAATGGCATGAGTATTTGTAATAAACTGTTTTACTGCAGTCTACTTGTTTGTTAAGTTCTTTGTCCGGCATCACCATCCAAGAACCTGAGGTGTGATCTTATCACACATAACAGGTTAGGGACTTTAAGAGGGATGTGAGAAATACTTCTTCACAGAAAGGGTGGTGGACACCTGGAACAGCCTTCCAGCAGAGGTGGTGGGGGCCAAACATAGAAAGTGACAGCAGAAGATGACTGCATGGTCTCTCTAGTCTGCCCATAAGCCTAGCCCTCCTCCCTTAACTGCTATTCAGTGTTATAATATCTTTGTGCCTATCCCATGCCTTCTTGAACAATATAACTGACTTAGTCTCCATAACCTCTGGTGAAAGGCCATTCCAAGTATCCACCACCCTCCTGGTAAAGAAGAACTTTCTTGTGTTACTCTTGAACTTGCCTCCTTCCAGCTTCATGCCATGCCCCCTTGTGCTTGCATGATTCTTGATCTGAAATAGGTCCTGAACCTGGACTTTGTTTATTCCCTTCAAGTACTTGAAGGTTTCAATCATGTCCCTCACCCTTTCTCTGCATTGTTCCAGAGAGTATATGTTTAGGTCATGCAGACATTCCTCATATGTCTTGTGGAGTCCAAGTATCATTTTTGTAGCTTTCCTTTGCACTGTCTCTAGTCTATGTCCTTTCTGAGGTGAGATCTCCAGAACTGCACACTGTACTCCAGGTGAGGCCTTACCATTGATCTGTACAGTGGCATAATCCCCTTCCTCTTTCTACTTGTAATTCCTCTTCCTATGCAGCCTAACATACTGTTCACCTTTAACACTGCTTTTTCACACTGCTTGGATGTTTTCAGGTCATCTGTTATAATCACCTCCAGATCCCTTTCCTGCTTTGTGGCTTCCAGTTTCACTCCACACAGAAGGTACTCCTCACAAGAATTTTTCCTCCCTAGGTGCATGACCTTGCACTTTTTGTTGCTGAAATTTAATTGTCAAGTGTTTGTCCACCTTTTTAGTCTTTGAAAATCAGCCCTAATCCTTTCCACTCCCCCGGGAGTGTCTACCCTATTACATATCTTTGTGTCGTCTGTGAATAGACACACACCTTGGCTTCTAGGCCCACAGGTATGTCACTGATAAAAATATTGAAGAGGGTAGGCCCCAGTACCATTCCCTGTGGCACACCTCTAGTAACCTCTCTCTCCTCTGATAGTTGGCCATTAACCAGTACCCTCTGAGTTCTTCCACTACGTCAGCTCCGTACCCAGTTTCCACTTTATGCTCAACTCCTGTACTGGCAAGTTTGTTCAATAGTCTTCTATGTGGGACCGAGTCAAAGGCTTTGCTGAAGTCTAGGTATATTACATCCACAGCGCTGCCCTGATCTACTTTCTTTGTTACCCAATTGAATAAATCTGTTAGGTTTGTCATGCATGATCTTCCTATGGTGAAGCCATGCTGTCTTGGGTCCATTATATCATTTTCTTTGAGAAAGAATATAATTCCTTCCTTAATTAGGGTTTCCATCGTTTTGCCAACAATTGAGTTTAGGCTTACTGGGTGGTAATTGCCAGCACTTTCCCTACTGCCATTTTTAAGAAGAGGGACAACTGTGGCCTTCCTCCAGTCTGCAGGAACTTCCCCGACCTCTAGCTGCTGGAGGTTGAACAGTTCAGTCAGCAGTGCCGCCAGGTCTTCCCTAAGTTCCTTCAGTATCCTGGGGTGTATTTCATCAGAACACTATCCCTTGTGAAAGTTGTCGAATTCATATTGCTGCTGTCTCACTTTTTTCTGTTAAGGTGGGACCACAACCTTCTTCTTCCTTAGTAAATACTGAGCAAAACTATCTGTTAAGGATTTCCACTTTGTCCTTGTCATCCTCTGTGCATTCCTCATCTTCCTCTTTAAGTTTGACTATACCTCCATTGGTTTTCCTTTTGTCCATGATATATCTAAAGACGGTCTTGTCTCTCCTTTTTGACCTCTGAGGCAATCCTTTCTTCTGTTTGCACCTTAGCTGCCCTGATTTGCTTTCCTGCTTCATTCAGTTTTTCCTTGTATGTGTCTTTGTCTTTTTCACATCCTGTTTGCTTGTATCTTTTGAAGGTCATCCGTTTCTCCCTGACCTTGGCACCCACTTCCTTGGAGATCCACAGGGGGTTCTCTTCTCTTCTCTTCTCTTCTTGGCTTTACTCACAGATTTTATACATTTTTTTGATGCTCCTATGATAACTTCCTTTAGAGATGCCCAATACTTATCTACTCCCTCTGTCCGTGTTAATTTAGTCAGTTAAGTCTGAGCTTTTCCATCATTTTATCAAAATCTGCGAGTCTGAAGTCCAAGATTTTAGTTTTAATGTGCTTGATTTTTTTTTCCATTTTAACCTGGAACCACACCATCTGGTGGTCACTAGATACTAGGTTGCTCTCGACTTCTACCCTTGATATGATGTCACTTTTGGTGAGTAACAGGTCAAGGATGGCTTCTCCCTTGTGGGTTCATTGACAAGCTGTTTTATGCCCGATAAGTGCAGAGTGTCAAGGAAGTCTTTGCTTCTTGTTATAGCAGCAGAATGGTTTTCCTGATTTATAGCTGATAAATTAAAATTGCCCACCAATACTGCATCCCCCTTAATATTCATATTGTAAATGGATTCTAGTATCTCCTCGTCCCCCTGCAAGCTGATTGCTGGGGATCTGTACAATACTCTTACTCTAGTAACTGCATCTGTTCCGGCTTTGAGAGTAACCCAAAGAGCCTCAGCTTCAGTGTGAGTGTCCTGGGCCATGGTAGCTTTTATTCCCTCCCTAACATACATTTCTACCCACCCCCTTTTCTTCCAGGTCTAACCCTTTGAAAAAGGCAACATCCCAGAATAGTTACCTTCCAGTCGTGGTTGTCCTTAAACCATGTCTCCATGATGGCAACCTACTCTGGATCAGCCTGCACAACAATAGCTGTAAGGTCAGCCATTTTAAAGAGGCAAAGACAGTGGGGAGCTTCAAGCATGCATGGGATAGGCACATGGGTATAAAAGGTAGAAGACAGGGAGGAGGGAGGAACACCTATGATCAATTAGGGTCCAGGGTATAGTAATAAGCAGGGAAAATGGGGCAGACTAGATGAGCCTGCCAGTCCTTTGCTAGTGACACACTATATGTTTCTATGTACAGCTGTAGCAAAAGACATGTTCAGATATTTCCCGAAATTTCTGTGATATCTCTGGAGAAATTCCCTATCTGCCTGCTATAGTACAGTATAGCCACGGAAATATCTGACCATTTCTTTTGCTGCGACTGTAGTACCACCCACTGACAGCTGACTACTTGTGGATAAGGAAAAATACAGCTGGTGAACATAGAAACAGATGGTCCATCAAGTCCATCTATTGGCCCATCAAGTCTGCTCCCACTCTACCTACAGTATGATGAAAATGTCCTAATGGTCATTTATTTCCCCCTCCACCATATCATCCATCCCTGCTATCCTTACCAGCCGTATATCTCTTTTCCACCCTCACTTGAATCCCTCCACTGGTTTGGCACAGATCACCCTTTCCAACAGTCTGCTCCACTTACCCACCACCCTCTCTACAAATACTTTCTGTCTTCCTTCCTTCCTGAATCCCTCTCCCATCAGCTTCTTTCAATTCCCCCTTGTGCCTGCATTTCTGCTTATTAACAATTGCTTTACCTTGTTTCTGTTGAACATTGCACTGCAGTCCACTTTATTAATATTCCTTAGGTGCTTAAAGATCTCTCATGTCCCCCCTTTCCTCCTGGCCTTCAGTGTCCAGCTTGCTTAACCCATAAAGAAACTTAAAAGTTTCAGTCATGTCCCCCTCTCCCTCCTGGTTGCCAGTGTATACATGCTGAGGTCCTTAAGCCTTTCCATGTAGTACTTCTCTTCTGTTCCTAAGACATTTGTTTTTCTTCTTCTGCACAGTCTAAACCCTATCCCTCTCCTTTTGAACTCCAGAACTACATACAGCACTCCTAATGTGGTGCCACCAAGGATCTGTACAGGTTAAATGTTGTCTGTATACAGCCATGCTAACTTGACTGTGTGGAAGACCAGACTTTGCTGACAGAGTGGAGTAAAAGCACCTTGCTTTTCCTTAAAGGTATAGTAATATTTATTTGTACTTCTCTTCCTTTTGAAAGTAGCAGGGTAAGTGGGGAGAAGATAATAGATTTGTAAGCAGTGCTTGTGGCACTTTGAAATCTGGTAGGCAGTGTTTGAGGTACCTTGAAACATGGGTTTTGAATTGTAACAGGTGGTGTGGGGGAAACTAGCTCAGGAGCTTAAGCTTGGGGTGAGTAGATTCAGGAAGCCCTGTGAATTAGGTGTATAATTGGGGGTGGAGCTGACAGAGGCTTAGTGCCCTCATACAAGAGCATTATACAAGCACTTCCACTCTGATGTGTCCATCACATTCATGTCACAGTGAGTAAGTGGAATAGCGAAGGTGTGGAACAGTTGACTGACATCATAGGCATTGACAGATGTCAGCAGAAAGAAATGAAGAAGCGGAGGACTCTGCCAGTCAACTAAGGTAAGGAACCTGTTCACTACTGTATAATAGTCACTGCTGGGAAGGGTTGACGATCAAAGGTAGGCCAAAACTGGGAATAGATGCAACACGCTATCTAGGATAGGATCATAAAGAGATTTAAAAGATTGAAAGGATTTAAAAGGGTTTTAAAAGACAAACAGGCAGAGTAGAAGGAAAGTATGATTGGAGTTCTGCAGTGCAGTGGCTGTGGGGTGGCAGTTTTCAGGGAGACCTTTTGGAGACTGCAGTGCTGCCACATCTGCGTGTACCTCTCTGGGCTGAGAAGGGAGATTGTTAGTCTCCTGACTGAGTTGGTTAGGATTCGGGGAACCTCCTCTCCTACTCAGGGTCAGGGACCACCAAGTCTGTCACTGCTTACTCAAAGAATAGCTAGAAGGATGAGTGACTGGACTACTGTGAGCTCGTGGAGGGTGAGGGTTGTGGGACAGAGGCACATCCACCATCTGGTAACACTATGCAACTCCTGTGCTGCTCTTGTGGGGCAGAACTGTCCCATGGAGGCACTGAGGTAGTAACCAGGGAGGATGTGGGGATTCTTCATAATGGAGACCCCAATGAGGGTGGCAGAGGACCCTGGAGGAGAAATAAGCAACTCCTGATGGGTGGCTCTGTCATGAGATGGATAGATTTGGGGACAGGAAGGGATGGGGAGAAGAAGGTTATGTGAGAGAATTTGGAGTGTAATAGGGAGAAGGCAAATTCAGTGTCAGGGATGTAGAGGATGGCTGACCAGTTTGTTGCAGTGAGGTCGCTCAGGAGAGTATTAATATCCAGTGACTGGAGACACCTGGACCAAATATGTTAGGGGATGAGGAGGAACACCAGATTTTGTGCAGTGGGAGTGGGAGGAGAATACCCAGTCCAAGAGGGTGTGGATGGAGAAATGGGGATTGAGCTGGGTGTGTTTAGAGATAATCTGGGAGAGATTTAGGGACTTGGTCCTATGGATAGTCAGTTTGGAAGATGGTGAAAGGAGGATGAGTTCATCTATGGAGGAATGGGAGGTGATATTGGAGAGAGTCAATTAGTGAGGCAGGCAAGATTTTCAGTGAAGCACAAAAAACTCCAGTGAAGATGGGACAGATGGAGGGGGAATGAAGGTCGGACAAGGAGGATTTTGTGGGAGGAAGGTATGGCCTCCTTGATGGTCAGGCCATAGGAGATGTGGTGGACATAGATTGCAACACCTTTGCCCTAATTTCTTTCCCTTGTTCTGCCTGAAGAGATTAAAGTCAAGAAGGGTCATGATGGAGTATGGAGTCCTTGAGGACAGCCTGAATTCAGAAATGCAGAAGATGTCAGGAGAGTGCTGTTGAACCCAGACAAAGAGGAGGTTGAGCTTAGGGACGAGGCTCCTAGCGCTGAGATGAAAAATGCCAAGGCACTTGGCAGCAGAAGAAGTGGAGGGGAAGGGACTGACCAGGGTTTGACTCCTCATTGCCAGGCAGGGAGATGAGCAGGAAAATAAGAAGGTTGGAGTGGGACTTCCTTCCCTTGGAGTGCGAAGGAGAGTAGGAGGAGGAGAGGGGACAGTGAAAGGAGAGGAGATCATGGTGTAGAAACTCCATATTGAGGGAAGGAGAGGGGAGGAGCCCAGGCTGAATGGCAGGAAGGAGGGCAGAGGGGTAGGGAGGGGATTGAATGTGAAGAGAGGAGAGGAGAGTAGATAACTTGGAAGGGGGAAGGAGGTGGAGGGGGAGGGAGCAGAAGGGAAAACTGGAGAAGGCAGAGGACAACAAGGAACATGTTAGTCAAGTGTAGTATACAGTAACACAGCACAGCAATAGTGCAACAATGTGTAAAAACTAACTGTGTCAGAGGCTGGTTAAGGTTGCAGAACAGTGTAGCCAACCTAGACAGTTAACTGCGGTAAAGAACAATGCAATGAGGCAAGAATGGATGGACCACAGGAAACTGGAAGAGTATAAGTATGTATGAGTTAAACTAACAAAACCATCAACAAATTTGGCACCATCAGAACCAGGTTACAATAAGTTGAAAACAGCACAGTATATGAATAAAATAGGTCGAGAAGGCAAATGACTGGTATACCCTGATATGGTGTTTCTAGCAGTCACACAGATGGGGGAACTTTATATAACTAGACAGCAGGTTAAAACAAAAAATGAAAAAGGATGACTAACTAGAGAGCTAGCACTATCACAAATAAGTTACAATTAGCTGAAAACAGCACTGTATACAATTAAAACAGGACAAGAGTGCAAATAACTGGTATACCCTGATAGGGTGTTTCTAGGAGTCACACAGTTAGCTGGCAAACAAAGTATGACCAGCAGACATTATGGACTGTAACCACTGTTGACTTGAGCAAGAATAGGCACTACATAGAAACATAAAATTTGACAGCAGATAAGGACAGCTTGGCCCACCCAGTCTGCCCATTTCCCTACCTGATGGATAAGCTGCAGATTCTAGTTAATCAACAGCTTACTTCCTCCTGCCCCCCACTAGAATTGCCTTATGCCTGTCCCGTGCATTCTTGAATTCTCCCACTGTTCCTGACTCCACAACCTCCTCAGGAAGGCTGTTCCATGCATCCACAACTCTGAAAAATACTTTCTAGCATTACCTCTGAGCCGTCCCTCTTCTATCTTCAAATTGTGCCCCCTTGTTCTTGCACATCTCTTCTTCTGAAAGATACTACCCTCTTGTACCTTGTTAATTCCCTTGAGATACTTGAAAGTTTCTATCATGCCCCCACCTTTCCTCAAGGGTATACATATTAAGCTGCTTTAGACTCTCCTCATATGTCTTCTGGTGCAGACCTTGCACCATTTTGGTTGCCCTCCTCTGAACAGCCTCCACTCTGTCTATGTCTTTGCGGAGATGGGGTCTCCAGAATTGCACGCAGTACTCCAGATGGGGTCTCACTAACTGTCTGTAGAGAGGGATAACAACTTCCTGTTTTCTACTGTTGATGCCTCTCCCTATGCATCCCAGTATCCCCCCAGCCCTCCTTACTGCCTTCTCACATTGCTTGCCCACCTTTGGGTCATCTGATATAATTACTCCTAGGTCTCTTTCGATTTTTGTTGTTGTTATTAACTCACCCCCATTGTGTACTCTTCCCCTGGGTTTTTGTTTCCCAGATGCACTACCTTGCACTTCTTTGCATTGAATCTGAGCTGCCACGTATTTGACCATTCCTCCAACCTTGCCAAGTCCCTTTTCATTCTTTCCACCTCACCTTGTGTATCAACCCTGTTGCAGATCTTTGTGTCATCTGCAAAAAGGCATACTTATCCTTCCAGGTGCTCTCCAATGTCACTTATAAAGATATTAAAGAGGACCGGTTCCAGTACCGAGCCCTGCGGTACCCGCTAGTTACCCTCCTTTCTTCACTGTGGACTCCGTTTACTATTACTTTTTGCGTCCTGTTGTCCAGCCAGTTTTTTATCCAGGCTACCACCTTGGGACTCACTCCAAGGCTGGCTAACTTGTATATTAATCTTTTGTGTGAGACTGTGTCGAATGCTTTGCTAAAATCTTGGTAGGCCATATCTACAGCCCCTCCCTGGTCTACTACTTTGGTCACCCAGTCAAAGAAATCTATTAGGTTCGTCTGACATGACATTCCTGCTGTGAAACCATGCTGCCTTGGGTCCTGTGCCCCCCTGGCCTCTAGGTACTCAACAGTTCTTTCCTTCAGAAGTGATTCCATCATTTTCCCTACCACTGAAGTCAAACTAACTGGTCTGTAGTTTCCTGCCTCTGCCCTGCTCCCACTTTTGTGAAGTGAAATCACATTTGCCTTCCTCCAGTCCTCAGGTACCACTCATTCCTCCCATGATTTGTTAAAGAGAGTTGTCAGTGGTGTTACTAGTTCTACTTTTAGTTCTTTTAGTATTCTTGGGTGAATCCCATCAGGCCCCATTGCTTTGTCCACCCTCAGTTTCAAGAGTTCTTTCAAAACCCTTTCTTCTGTGAATGGACTGGTATACACCCCCTATTCAGAGTTTCTCCCTTGTTTGGTTTAGACACCTCCCTCTCCTCATCCGTTGTGAGTACTGAGCAGAAATATTCGTTCAGTATCCCTGTTTTTTCACTGTCACCCTCTGCCCACGTTCCCTTCCCTTTATTAAGTCTCTGTATTCCTCCCTTGGTCTTTCTTCGCTCCCTAATGTACCTATAAAAAGTTTTATCCCCCTTCTTAACAGAGTTGGCTATCTTTTCCTCAGTTTGTGCCTTTGCTATTCTGATTGCCTTCCCTGCCTCCTTCTGCTTTAACTGATAAAGTTCTCTGTGCTGCTCCTTCTGTGTTTCCTTATAGTTCCTGAATGCTATCCTTTTCTCCTTAACCGTCCCTGCCACCTCTTTTGAGAACCATAGTGGTTTTTTTGATTTGCTTCACTCAAAGGCTTGTTGCCTCTGCGATGGCTGTTTTGATTATTCCCCATTGTTCCCCCAACCCTCCTTCTTGCTCATTTGCTAGTGCTTTTCTATGGCACTCTCTCATTTTCCCAAAGTCAGCCTTCCTAAATTCCAATACTCTTGTTTTTGTATGGCTTGACTCTACGGCTGTGTTTATTGTGAACCACGCTGTTGGGTGGTCACTTGTTCCCAGATGGCTACTCACTTCTAAATCTGAGATCCCTTCTCCTTCCCCATTTGAGAGTACCAGGTCTAAGATTGCTCCCTCTCGAGTGGGTTCCAACACTAGCTGTCTGAGGCATGCCCACTGTAGAGCATCAAGAATGACCCTACTCTTGGATGCGCCTGCAGCAAAGGTACTCCAGTTAACATCTGGCATATTCAGGTTCCCCATCAACAATATCTCCCCTTTTTCTGCCATTTTAAGGATGCCTTCTATCATTTCCTTGTCAATTTCCTCCCCTTGAGATGGGGGTCTGTACAAACCCCATGCGGATTGTGGTGCCATTTCCTGTCTCCAGGGTGACCCATAGTGACTCATCAACTTCCTGTTTACTCTTTAGTTCTGTTGCTTTAATCCCTTCCTTTATATAGAGATCTACTCCTCCTCCTCCTCTTTTACCCACCCTGTCCCTCCTGTAGACTGTGTATCCTGGTATGTTAACTTCCTACTCATCGTTCTCTGTGTACCATGTTTCAGTGACTGCCACAATATCCAGGCATCCCTCTTCCATTAAGGCCACCAGATCAGGGAGCTTGTTGCACAGACTACGGGCATTGGTACTCATCACCTTCCATTTATTTTTTATGGCCTTACCCCTTTTAGCCACATCCCTGTCCTTAACACCATTTTCTGCATTCATCCCTGTCCTGCTCCCTACTGACTTCTCTGCCTTGTAGTTTACCTCTCTAACTCCTGCGCTTTGTGGGGGGAGGCTGGGATTTCCCTGCTCCTTTTCAGTGCCTCCCCCCTTGGCTAGTTTAAATGCTTGCCAATGAAGCATTTAAACCTGTCACCTAGGATCCTGGATCCCCCCGGACAGATGCAGACCATCGCACCAATATAAGCCTGCATCCCTTCAGGTGGCTTCCCAGTCCCCAGTGAAGCCAAAACCCTGAGCTCCACAGCAGTTCTTCAACCATTCATTGAATCCCATGGTGAACACCCTAGCATCATCCTTGCCATAGACAGGCAGTACCTCTGAGAAGGTTACCATACATAGTACTTGTCTAAGGCCCCTCCCCAACTCCACAAACTCCTCTTGCACTGCTCTGATCCCATTTATAGCCAGGTCATTTGTCCCCAGGTGGACAATGACATCCAGCTCCCTCCCTCGTGCAGCTGCTCCCTCCAAGCTGTGGCACCAGGCAGGCACCTTACCTCCCTCTCCCCTTCCTCTCCACTTCTACCCCCCTAATGATTGAGTCCCCCACCAGGAGTTGTTTCCTTCCCCTGTGGGTTCTCATGCCACCTTCCTGTGGGTCTCCTTTGTGGAGGTTCCCAGCATCCTCCTTGGTCTCCACTGCAGGTGCCTCCATAGAGGAACCACTGTTTGCCAGAACAGCATATGATTTGTGGAGAGCTACAACTGGAGGGATGCACCTCTGTTCCACCACCCTCTCCCTCCCTGAGCCCACCTTGGTCCAACTGCTCCTCTTTCTTGGCAACCTCTGAGGTAACGGTGGTGGACCTGGTGGTCCCTGGCTGGGGGAAGAGGTTTCACGAATCCTAGCCAGGTCAGCCTGGAGATGGGCAGCCTCCTCCCTCAGACCAGAGAGGTGCCTGTAAACAGGGCAGCATCGCAGACTCCAGAATGTCTCCTGGAACACTGCTGCTCCACACCATTGCACTACACCACTCCCATCTTGACTTATTTTGTGTCCCCTCTCCTGTTGCTTTGTATGCTTATTGTCTCCTCCCTCTATGTATTTTTACACTTACTTCCTACTGCCTATGTGCCCTTACAACTCTCACCCTTCCTGTTCTGGGACAGGAACTTCCTGTAGTCTTCAGTAGTCTCCTTCCTCTGTGCTTGGATTCAGACCTCCAGCAGCCGGAGGGGGGATAAAGATTTTTTTTTTGGTTCCTTTAAGGTTGCTGGAACTAATGTGTCTCAGTTATCCTTCCCTTCCTACTGCCAAACAGGAAGTTCCTGTTGTCAGTCAAATTCAGTGGCTATAAAACTAGAACTGGCTTTGGGTGGGAGGGTGGAAGGAGGGAAACTTGTAAAAAATCTGTAGTTCTGGACTTCTGGTTCTTCCTCTGCAACTAGTTCTCTTCTGCCAGAAACAGCCGGAAGCTGTAATTGGAGACAGCTGCTTTTGTACACCTAAGCTGCTAAGCCACACCCCCAATTAGATTCACTCTCTGCTTTCAGTAAATTAAGGTGATACTGCCCCCTTCCTCAGAAAAAAACACTTTTTTACTTAAATGAAACCCCTTCTTCTAATAAAGTATCTGTTTGCTTAATCCAAACAGGTACTACTCCTGCTGAGACAGAAGTGATTAATTAGTAAAAAATCTGTAGTTCTGGACTTCTGTTTCTTGCTCTGCAACCAGTTCTCTTCTGCCAGAAACAGCCGGAAGCTGTAATTGGAGACAGTTGCTTTTGTACACCTAAGCTGTTAAGCCACACCCCCAATTAGATTCACTCTCTACTCTCAGTACATTAAGGTGATACTGCCCCCTTCCTCAGAAAAAAACACTTTTTTTTTACTTAAATAAGACCCCTTCTTCTAATAAAGTATCTGCTTGCTTAATCCAAACAGGTACTACTCCTGCTGAGACAGAAGTGATTAATTAGTAAAAAATCTGTAGTTCTGGACTTCTGTTTCTTGCTCTGCAACCAGTTCTCTTCTGCTAGAAACAGCCAGCAATAGAGGATTACCTTGTAGGGTGGCTGTTCCACAAGATAATGTTATCAATGTACAGGATGTGGTGGCACTTACAGATCTTCTTCAATATGGATGTGGACAGGGTGAAGCCAGTCATTTGCAACTCCACAACAAAGATCTTCTGACTGTCTTTTCTTTCAGCACCTTCATAGCACACTCGCCTCTGAGGCCGGGAGATCAGAGGGCTATGGGTTCAGTTCCCACATCTGGCACTTGGGTTAATATCCCAGTACTGACACTGTAATGTAGCATGAGAGGGGTGCTGCATTTCTGAGGTGCCGTCTTTCGGATGAGACGTTAAACCGAGGTCCCATCTGCCTGGATTGGTGGTAGTTCAGGCGGATGTTAAAGATCCCATGGCACTTATCGAAAGAGTAGGGAATTTCCCGTGTCCTGGCCAAATTTCCCTCATTCACTAAAAATACCACCAACAGCTTAATCTGGTTCAAGGTCAATTGGCATTCATCTGTATCCTCTTCCCCCGGGTCGTGCCTGAAAATAGGCAGGATTTGTCTAGTGCACTTACCCGGTCAACAAAAGCTAAATAAAATAAAGTAAATAAAATATATGGACTCTCCAAAGGACAGTGAGATTTTTAGCTCTCACTGCTGTCCTCCAAGCGATTGCCACACAAATCTCCAGCCAGTCATTTCTACTTCTGAGAGCCCTTCTGCACTAACCCACCCTCTGGCTTTCTCTAAGCTAATCAACTTGGATGGGGAAGGCTACAGCCAACCCAACAAATTCAGCAAGCCACTAGTGGTCCTCTGTGCTTGTGGTCCACAGCATGAAGGATAGCAGCACAAAGGACAGGGAAGGAGTCTGCCTGGAGTCAGCCATGAGTCAGCTGTTCGGCCAGCCACGCTGCTCCTCCAGTCTGCCACCTGCTGAAAGAACAGTTATGTAAGAACTTACCATAACAATAGATCTTCGAGGGGATCTCAGTCATCAGTTTATACTGTAGGAACCTTCGTCATCAGTGAAGGGGAATCCACATGGAACATTTTTAGCAGTACAACTTGGGGTCGTCCACACCTTCGATGTCAGCAACCTTATATAGGCATGAGTGGTCCCGCTGCCTCCTCAATTCTTTTCTGCCATCAACTTGCTTGCATGAGTCTCTGCAGAAGCTTCGTCACAGTGTTTGCACCTTTTTCAGCCTACAGCTTTTTTCTTTATTCCATGCCTAAATCTTTTTTTTAAGTGATTTTCCTTTTTGTTTATGCTGAGAGTTAATCCCTCCTCTTCTGTTTTCTGTCACTGCCACTGCGGAAAGAAGATGGCCTCTACAGATGAACAGTCAGTTTATGTCTGCTGTCTTGGGCCTCACCACAATGTTTCCAACTGTGAGCTCTGCCAGAAGTTTAACCAAACAATCCACAGGCAAAAGAAGAAGGCTCTCAAAAGATTTCTGATGGAACAGCAGGTAACCAGCTCTTGGTAGGGATCATCCAGGGCCCCAGACTCTCTGTTGCTAACTGGCTCTTTGAGCTCCCAGGCCTCCAAGGCCCAAGACAAGCCCTTGGGGAAAATTCTCAAAAAAGACTGGCATCACAACCGCCCTGCCTGGCAGCGATCCTGCCCCCTGTCAGCCTCTCCTTCTTTGGGGGATCTTCATCAACTGTGGCTGCTCTGATGAAGAGAGCAGTTATCCAGGTCTCTGTGAATACCAGACACATACTGACAGCACCTCCGCCCGACACACACAGTGTGCCCGGCCATTGACCTCTGGGTCGTCGGCCCCTCCATCGTCAGTGACAGGCTCATCAATGACAACCATCCCATCGAGGCCTGCCCCTTCTTTCTCCAGGGCTACAGGCTCATCGGGTTCCCAGGACACAGCTGGAGGGTCATCGACACCTGTGCCATTGAACCCCCTCCGTCGACATCCACTATGGACTTGAACGAAGTACTGATTAAATTCGCTAATGTACTAGTTCAGCAGCTGGGCACCTTGAATAGGCCACCTTCGACAACTCCATTGATGGCAGCTTTGTCATTGACACCTGTTAGTTGATACTGGGAGCCCCCCCACAGGCCACCACTGGCAAATCTGATGCCAGACCCATAGGCTGAGGAGGTTGACGTTGAAGAGGAGTATCATCCTGATCTCATTCTCCCCTGATGATATGGAGGATGACGTGGAAGAGACCCTTATCTCAGACAAGTCCACAGCCTCCTTAGTCAGTGAGGACTTTGTGAAACATACTCCAAGGTCCCCTCCTGAGGACACCACATTCCATAATGTAATGAAGCAGTTGTCGTCCACCATGGGCTTCCAGACTGAGGAAGAGGATGTCACCAGGAAAGACCTGGTGGATTTCCTTGAGATCCCTGAGTCTCCTCCTAAGATCATTCCTCCAGTGCTTCCACCATTAAAGAATGCAACCATGGCATCCTGACACAGGCCAGATATGGTGCCAGCCTTGCCATGCAGGGAAGACAAACCTTATAATGCCCCTCAGGGTCTCCCTTATTTTGCTGCCAAGGTAGAAACTGATTCAGTTGTCATCAAGCAGCTCATGACAGATCTGAAGTGCCCAGATATCTTAGTTCCCTCTCCCAGATAAGGAATCTCGTAGGATTGACCTCTGGGGAAAAAGGGTTTATGCCTCCTCCACCTTAGGTCTGAGGACTGCAAATTATATGAAAATGTCAACTGGAGAAAGGGCAAAGCTGCGGCTCAGGCCCTCCCTGATGGATCTCAGAAGCAGGAATTGCTTCAGTGTTTACAGGCTGCTGAGAATGTTAGCAAAAACCTCCTCAGAGCACTGTATGACATGGCCAATACAGTTGCGAGAGCAGCTGCCACTGACATATACCTTTGTAGGCACTCCTGGCTTAGCGTTACTGGATTTACAGCTGATGTGCAGAACAAGGTGCTTAATGCCCCTTTCAATGGCACCAAGCTGTTCAATCCTGATGTTCAGGACCTCATAAATGATCTGTAAGTCTGGGGCACAGCCATTAGATTATTCCATTCCCTCTACCACACCCAGCCAAGAGGCAGAGGGCAGCTTGTTTTTTGTAAACAGAGCAGTAGGCCAGGATTGGCTACTTGTACCCAGGGAAAATGTAGACCCCAGGCTCCCTTGCCCATCCCCTCCAATGCTGGAACTGCCAAGTGACCCAGAACTGATGGACCAGCCTCTGTGGCTGGCTGCACCTCAGCTTGACTGCTTCTCTGCTTCAGACCCAGGAGGCGATGGTCGGAGGTCGGTTCTCCTTCCTTATGAATCAATGGAGGACCATAACTTCAGATGCATGGATTCTGCAGATCATAGAAAAAGGCCACACCCTGGAGCTTATACAGCAGCCTCCAGATACCCCTCCTCCACCCTCCAACAATCCCCTGACTCAGTTGTCTATTCATCGGGATGAAGTACAATCTCTTCTGTGCAAGCAGGCCATTGAACCAGTGCCCAGGCACCAGAGAAACCAGGTGTTTTATTCCAGGTTTTTCCTGGTCCCCAAAAAGACTGTAGATCTGAGGTCCATCCTACATCTAAAGGAACTCAAACTCTTTGTCCAGTACAAAAAGTTCTGGATGGTAACTTTGCCAGGCCTGATGCCCCTCCTCAAGACTGTGGAATGGCTCTGTTCACCGGATATGCAGGATGCATACCTACACATCTCGGTCTTTCCTCCTCAGAGGAGGTTTCTTAATTTTCGTCTTTCAGGGTGAGTATTATCAGTTCAAAGTGCTGCCCATTGGCTTATATTCTGCACCACGAGTCTTTGCTAAGTGCTTGGCAGCAGTCACAGAAGCTATCAGAAGAGAGGGACTCTATATCTTCCCTTATCTGGACAACTGGATTCTCAAAGCCCTGTCCAAGGAGCAACTTTTGCTGACTCTGGAGCATACTCTCCAGCTCTTCTACTCCCTGGTCATTACTGTCAATCTACCCAAGTTGGTTCTAGTCCCATCCCAAAGGCTGCAGTATATAGGGATGGTTCTGGATTCTGAAATTGGGGACGGCCTTCTTGCCCCAAAACAGGCGAAGTGTCTCATAGCACAAGCTCATGAAGTTGCTCAGAGTGGGTACATTCTGGCCAGGGTGTACCTCAAGTTGTTGGACCTAATGGCAGCAGCCATAACTACTGTTCCACTGGCCAGACTTCATATATGTACCCTCCAGTGGACCCTTAGGGTACAATGAGACCAGTACACAGACACCTTGGACCAACCTGTCCTGATCTCTTCTCCAGTATGCAAGGTATTGCAGTGGTGGATGGATCCCTTACTTGGTTTACTTGGTTTACTTGGTTTCCAAAAGGACAAAAAGTAGGCTATTGCCCATCGAGTTGTCCCCACCACATTGGTGGGATAATTATACTGTATGATCGTTAGACTCGAGCAAGCAATCCAATCTTTTTTGAAGACTGCATTGGAGCTACTGTCTACTAAGTATTGTGGGAGGAGATTCCACAATTTGGGGGTTCTTACTGTAAAGTGGTTTAGCCTTTTTGTTGTTTTAGCTTTAGATAAAAATATCTGGTTATTATGATATAGAAACATAGAAACATAGAAGTTGACGGCAGATAAGGACCGCAAGGCCCATCCAGTCTGCCCATTTCTTTTTCTATCTTATAAATGTGCCATCTGCCTTTGCTATGTCAGTGACCTATCTATTCATAGTCATTTGTATTGCTCCCTTATGCCTATCCCATGCCTGTTTGAAGCCCTGCACTGTATTCATAGCCACTACTTCTTGTGGTAAGCCATTCCATGCATCTACCACCCTTTCTGTGAAAAGAATTTCCTCACATTCCCCTTAATCGGCCTCCCTCTAATCTCATGCTGTGTCCTCTTGTCCTGCTATTTTCTTATATTTAAACATGTTAGACTCTTTCACCTTGTTTATGCCCTTAAGGTGTTTAAATGTCTCGATCATATCACCTCTCTCCCTCCTTTGCTCAAGGGTATACATATTGAGCTCCGTTAATCTGTCCTCATATGTCTTCTGATGCAGTCCCTGCACCATTTTGGTTGCCCTCTCTGGACTGCCTCAATTTGGTTAATGTCCTTGTGAAGGTGTGGCCTCCAATACTGCACGCAGTACTCCAGATGGGGCCTAACCAATGTCTTGTACAGAGGGATTATTACCTCCTCTTACGACTTGTGATACCCCTACTAATACACCCTAACACCCCCCTAGCCTTACCTACTGCTTTAGAGGTCTGCTTGGATGATTTCAGGTCATCAGTGATGATGATGCCCAAGTCTCTTTCTTCCTTTGTGACTGCTAGCAACTCCTCCCAGCTATAAGTGGCTTCAGGGTTTCTCTTCCCTATGTGCATGATTTTGCACTTCTTTGCATTAAATCCCAGTTGCCACTCTTCTGACCATTCTGCTAGTTTATCCAGATCTCTTCTCATTCTGCCCACCCCATCTGGATCATCTACTCTGTTGCAGATCTTGGTGTCATCTGCAAACAGACAAGCTACCCTCTAGTCCATCTGCTGGGTCACTAATGAAGATGTTGAATAGGACTGGCCCCAGGACTGTTCCTGAGGTACCCACTTGTGACTTGCATCTCTTCTGACTGTATACCATTTACCACCACTCTCTGTTGCCCAGTCAACCAGTTTGCCACCCAGTTGACCAACTTCTGACCCACCCGAGCCTGACCTAGCTTATTTATCAATCTTCTATGTGGAACAGTGTCAAAAGCTTTGCTGAAGTCAAGGTAGCTACATCAACTGCTCCCCTTGGTCCACCACTCTGGTTACCAGTCAAAGAAATCTATGAGATTAGTTTGACAGGACCTTCCTTTGTAAACCCATGCTGTCTTGGATCCTGTGCCTTATGGATTCCAGGTGTTGCACTATCCTTTCCTTAAGGAGTGCTTCATAATCTTGCCCACTACTGAGGTAAGACTGACGGTCTGTAGTTCCCCGCCTCCTCCCTGCTACCACTCTTGTGGAGTGGGATCACATGAGCCCTTCTCCAGTCTTCTGGGACCTCTCCTGTGCTCAGAGACTCACTAAACAATTTCTGCTAATGGCTCTGCTAGTTCCTCCTTTAGCTCCTTAAGTACCCTGGGATGTATGCCATCAGGTCCCATTGCCTTATCCACCCTGAGCTTAGCAGCTCTTGTAGGACCCTTTCTTTTGTGAAGGAGTAGTGCTCACCTCCCTCCCCCTGTGTCCATGATGCTGAGCTGTGGGCCCTGCCTACCTTCTCTTCAGTGAATACTGAGCAAAAGTATCTATTTAGGATAGATGCCTTTACAGGGTCCTCCTCCTCCACATGCCCTTTTCTCCATTAAGCTTAGCAATACCCCTCTGGACTTTCTCCTTTCACTAATGTATCTATAGAAAGTCTTGTCACCTTCTTTTACTGTTTGTGCTAGTGTTTCCTCAGTTTGGGACTTTGCCTGCCTTACTGCCTTACCTGCTTCCCTTAGGGCAGTTTGGTATGCCCCCTATCTTCATCCGCTGTGTTCCCTTATATTTTCTGAAGGCCAGCCTTTTGGCTCTGACCTTTTCTGCTACTGTATTTGAGAACCAAAGTGGTTTCCTTCTTCTTTTGCACTTCCTTTTCTGTCTAACACAATGGGATGTTGCTTCAAGTATTGTATCCTTAATGCTTGCCCACTTTGCCTGTACCTCCTCACCTGTGTTTCTTTTGCCAGGGCTAGCTTAACTCTGTTGGCCATCTTATCAAAGTCAGCTCCTCTGAAGTCCCATATTTTTGCCTTGGAATGGGATGATTTAGATGTAGTAGCCAAATTGAACCATACCATGTGATGGTCACTGGCCCCAGGTGACCTTCTACCTGGAGATCTGTGATCCCTTCTTTGTTAGTCAGTACTAGATCTAGGATAGCCCTGTCTCTTGTGGGTTGCTGTACCAGTTGTTTGAGGCCCTCCCCTGCAGGGAATCCACTATGAGTCTAGTTCTGGCAGATGTTCCTGCTGGTATTGACCAATCTGTATCTGGCATGTTGAAGTCTCCCATTATCAGAACCTCCCCTTTAGCTGTCATGTTTTGTATATCTTCTAACAGTAATGTGTCTATGTCCTCCCTCTGGTCTGGGGGCCTGTAGACAACCCCAGTTCTTATGGCTGTCCCATTTCCTGTTTCCAGGGTGACCCACAGTTCTTCTGGCTCCTTATGTGTATTCTGAATTTCTGTAGCTTTGATATTTTCATTAACATACAGGGCCACTCCTCCCCTTTTTGCACCTCGGTCTCTTCTGAACAATACATAGCCAGGTACTGAAGTCTCCCATGTGGTTACTGGTAAACCACGTCTCACTAATTGCTACTATGTCCAGTTTAGCCTCTGACATTATTGCCTGCAGGTCTGGGATCTTATTTCCCAGGCTGTGAGCATTTGTGTACATGATTTTCCATTGGCCAGATTTTGGTGTGTTAGTTGTTGGGTGAGGTTTGGCATTACCCTGTGCATCGTATGGGGAGACAAACCTTTTCTTCTACTGGTGATGCAAATGAATGGCAAACACACTGAATTCCAGTTTGACCACTAGCTGAGGGAGGGTGTTCTTCCCATTCAATGTGTGGGGTGCTGCACCCTCTCCCATTTGCTAGTTTAAATATTCTGCGAGCGCAAACTTCTGCCCCAATGCACTGACTCCTCTTTAGTCAGATGCAGTCCATCAAATTTAAAGAACTTTCGCTCCCAGAACTGTTGCCAGTTCCCTACAAATCTGTGTCCTTTTTCCTGGCACCAGTCCTTGAGCCACGTGTTTAGCTCCCCTATCTCCCCTTCTCTGACCCTTCCGTCCATCTGCTCCTTCTCCCAGACTGGCAGGATCTCGAGAAGGAGATGCCGACAAAATAGATGATAGTTTGTCACCCAGCCTAGTCAGGTGTTCATTGGTCTCCACAACTGACGGCTGGCGAATCATTAGTCCCTATGTGTACTAGGACATCAATGTTTTCTCCTGCTTTGTGAACAATTTTAGCAATGCGGTCAGTGTCTCTCCATGCTGATGTACCTGGGAGACATCTGACCATCACCCCTGGCTGGAGATGGGTATCAACTCCCCGAATCATGGAGTCTCCTATGATCAGAAGTTTTTTGGATTTCCTTTGTGCTAGTTTAGTTTTGGTTCCTGATTTGGGTGAGTATTGTTGTGCTAGCTCCTGTGCCGCAGTGTCCTGCTCTGCAGTGTCTTCTGCCTCTTTATTTGATTTCAGAGATAGAGGCAGATACCTGTTTGTAGTGTTTATATGGTTTTTGGAGGTAATGTGTTGGAGAGCAGAGAGTGATGGGGCACCTGATTTGCTCCTCCTAACCACCTGCCAACCTCCTGGACCAACTACCCTCTGCGGTTGAGGTTTTTCTGTTGGATGCTGGGGAAATGGCGGGTGGTTCTTATAATGTATTTCCTCTTCAATATGAAATTTGAGGCGTGCAATCTCTGCCCATGCTGCCCGGAGCTGAGACCTAAGATCTCCAAAGGCCCAGCATGTAGGACAGTGTCCTAAATCCTGTAAGAATGTCCTTCTGAAAATTGTTCCACAGTACCTGCAGTTAATGAAATCCATTCCAAATAAGTTGCTGGGTTTGTAACCTAGTCAGAGTAATTAGAAGGAAAAAAAAAATGCAAGTAATGGTTTAATTGTGCTTTGATACCGCGGTGAAGTCCAATTGGTGGAGAAATGTAAGCCACAGTGGTGCATTAACTCTTGAGAATTCCTGATTTTATACAGTAGGAGGAGGTCACCTCTGATACGTCTTGTATGTAGTGAGTGTAACCCTGTAATTCTTAATCTTTCCTCATAGTCGAGATTGGATAAATAAGGGACCATTTTTGTGACTCTTCTCTGAACCCTCTCAACCCCGTCAATGTCCTGTCCCAGATAGGGACTCCAGCAGGGGGACCCATAGTCCAAATGGGGTCTGACATAAGCCCTATACAAGGGGATTATGCATTCCTGGGTCCTAGACACAAATGAACATTGAATTCGAGTGAGCAATGCATTCGATTTCCTGGCTATCATCCTGCAGTGATCACTAGATGACAATTTATTATTAATGATTACCCTGAGATCTCATTCTAATGGTGACACATGAAGGGCAACACTGTTCAGAAAATAGGTCTGCCTAGGGTTATTCTTACTAAAGTGTACAACATGACACTTGTCTGAGTTGAGTGTCATTTTGTTTAAAACTGCCCATTCTTCGATGGATTTTTAATTGTTCCTCATGGAATCTCTATTCCTTGAATCTGCTTCAATGGGTTCCCTTCCAGATTTCTTCCTGCATCAGATCCTGGCCACGGATGCTTGGTTGGGGCTGGAAGCACACCTGGGTACCTTCCAAACCCAGAGCTCCTGGACCTAGTGGGAAGCCACTCTGCATTTCAATGTCCAGGAGATGAGGGCAGTGCTCTATACCATGCAGACTTTTCAGGAGCAAGGTGGGACCCACTCATACCTTCTTTGCAGGGAAGCCATGAGACTGTGGTACTGGGCACTAAAGCACAGTCTAACACTCTTTGCAGTCCATGTGCCAGGTGTCCTAAACACCCTGGCAGACAGTCTCAGCAGGACTCAGTCCAGCATGCACATATGTGAACTTCTTTCATCCATTGTAGAATGCATGTCTGACAGATGGGGTCATCCAGAGTTGGACATTTTTGCTTCCCCACTCAACACAAAACTGCCCAATTTCTGCTCGCTAGATCCAGGGCCTGGAGTTTTCTGGTGAAACGCATTGTCCCTCTCTTGGAGCTGGAGGTTTCTGTATGCATTCCTTCTGTTTCCTCTGAACCAGAGGGTGCTAATCAAGTTGTAGATGGAAGGGGCCAGAATTTTTCTGGTGGCTCCATTCTGGCCTTGCCAGATATGGTTCTCTCTGCTTCAGCAGCTGGTAGAGGAACCTCCAGTCCCTCTTCCTTTTTGCAGGAATCTGCTGACCCAGGATCAGGGGACCCTGGTCATCTCAACCTCAGGTCCCTCCAGCTGCATGCCTGGCTCCTGAGAACATAGCCAATGCCAGGTTCAGGGTCTCTAACAGGGTAGCGGATGTCCTGGTGGTCTCTCCGAAGCCTTTCACTCACACCACATATGCCATGAAGTGGAAGCGGATTGCCATCTAGGCTGCCAAATATGCCCTGAACCCTATCACCTGTTAGATGAATCATATCCTGGATTATCTGATCTGTTTGTGCGACTTAACCCTCAAGTATTCCTCACTAAAGATTCACCTTTCTGTTATTTCTGCCTTTTATGAGCCCGTGGGTGACCACACTATTGCTTAGCTGGATGTCTCCTGCACTTTTCTCAGAGGCATCTGTGACAGGGTGCCTCCTTTCATGAAAGGGTGCCCTGATGTTTCTGTAGACCCCCCCCAAGACTTTAATAAAGGTTTGAAAAAGGACAAAGATAATGCAGGACAGGAACAGCAACCCCTTTTATTTTCTGCACCCCGCTGTTCCTGTAGGTCTTAGTACAAAAGAAGGTCACTGGAATAGGTAATTTTGGCACCTTGATTTTGTAAAAGTAAATTATGCCCCTGATTATGTGTAAAGCGCATGTTGCGCTATAAGCAAGCATAGTGCATGTCGGCGCTTGTATAATAATAGCAAACTTGGTGCCCCACATGTTTGGAGAGAGAGAGAGAGAAAAAGAAAATAGTTTTAAATCAACAGCGTGCTCGCCCCTGAGTGCTCTCTCTCTCTCTCATACAAATTTCAGCCATCTAAGCGGGTGGCTACGAATGGGTTTGGGTAGATTTCAGCCACCCACCTGAGAAAGAAAGGCTTTTTTCCTGCAAAAGAGAGAGGAAGAGAAGTCACCAGAAACACTGTATATAAACCTACCACTAGGAGTAGAATTTAGAGAGGGGAGTCAGTCCTGAACTGACTGTGAGAGGTGTAAGACCTTGGGAGCGCACCTAATTGTGTGAAAAAGATTAAAAGAAAGAGTGCCATTGCTGGGCAGAATATTGGTTATTTGAAGCATATGAACTAGTATTTTTATTTTTGTGAAAAATCATTTAAAGAAGAAAATAAAATGACAAGTGCCAGAGTGGTGCTTTTTATGCACTAAAGCTAGTGGTCTGCCTGACTTATTGTATCCTGTTATCCGAGCCCCAATCTCAGTATCCTGCACCTGAAACCCTCAATCCACCCCTGTCCCAGCATGAGACTTGAATTTTATTTTGGAGAAGTTGACCCTGTCTCTTTTTGAGTGAATCATGACCTGCAATTTTTGCTCTCTCTTGGAAAGCACTATTTTTAGTTGCAATTACTGCTGCTCGAAGAATTTCAGATTTTCAGGCCCTCTGGTGTGAGGAATCTTATTTGATTTTTCACAAAGATAGGGTATGTTTGTGCACTAATCCCAAGTTTTTACCCAAGGTGGTTTCTGAGTTCGCACTAAATCAGTCTGTAACCTTCCTCTTTATTTTCCTGAGTGTGCCAATTTAGGGAAAGCACTACTTGATACGTTAGATGAGTGCAGAACTTTGAAGTACTATCTGCTTCAGACAAAATAGTCCAGAAAATCAAAGCAGTTGTTTGTTTCCTTCACCCCAGGGAGAAAGGGTGCTTCAGTTTCTGAGCAATGTTTATCCAAATGATTGGCTAATTGCATTGTGTTCTACTACAACAAATACAGCAAAGAATTTCCTGGTGCTGTTAAAGCTCATTCCACCAGAGGCATGACTACCTCGGTGGTTTGTTTCAAAGGGGTCTCCACTGCTGACATCTCTGCAGCTGACACCTGGAGTACTGTCCACACTTTCACCAAGCATTACAGTATGGATATTGCCGCTAGAGCCCATGCAGGATTTGACAGGGCTATATTGCAAGGACTCCTGTCTTACGTTTAAGGAGATCCAGCCTCCCAGACTGTATGTTTACACTGATCACTGCTTGGTATTCATTCCTACAGTGCGACTTGATGACTGAGATACCCCCGAAGAAATAGAACAGTTACATAAGAACTTACCATAACAGTAGATCTTCGAGGGTTCTCAGTCATCAGGTATATTTCCCTCCCACCATCCCCTTCTTGGGGCTCCTGTCTAGGAACTGGCTAGCTACTCTCCAGTTTTTATCAGATCTGGGTACCTCTTTCTCTCTTCGGTTCCCTGGGTGAGGCATAGCTCCTTCATCTCCAGGGAAAGAATTGAGAGTGAGCGGAGCTGCTGATACCTATATAGGGTTGCTGATGTTGGTTGATGCCAGTGGTGTGCAGCCCCAGTTGTACTGCTGAAAATCTTCCATGTGGATTCCCTTCACAGACGGCAAAGGTTCCTATGGTGTAACCTGATAACTGAGATCCCCTCAAAGATCTACTGTTATGGTAAGTTCTTTTGTAACTGTTCTTTTAGCAGTGATTAGCAGCAAAGGACTACAGGAGGCAGACTGAAGGGGCAGCATGACTGACTGACTGAACAGCAGACTCATGGCTGATTCCCGGCAGACTCCTTCCCTGTTCTTTGCACTGCTATCCTTCATGATGTGGACCGCAAGCACAGAGACCACTAGTGACACACTGAATTTGTTGGGTTGGCTGTGGCCTGCCCCATCCACACTGATTAACTTAGAGAGAGCCAGAAGTGTGGGTTAGTGCAGGAGGGCTCTCAGAAGTAGAAATGACTGGCTGGAGATCCGTGTGGCAATCGATTGGAGGAGAGTAGTTAGACCTGAAAATCTCACTGTCCTTTGGAGAGTCCATTGATGAATGTGCTGAAAGAAAAGGTGGTCAGGAGATCTTTGTTGTGCAGCTATAAATGGCTGGCTTCACTCTATCCCCATCCATACTGATTGGCTCAGAGGGAGCAGGGAGGGCAGGTTAGTGCAGTAAGGCTCTTAGTGGTAGAAACGGTTGTCTGGAGAGCTGTGTAGTGATTGCTTGGAGTAGGCCAGTGAGAGGTGAAAACTTCGCTGTTATCTGTGAGTCTCTTGCTGAAAGTGTGGAAAGAAAAGGTGCTCAGTGGATTTTTGTTGCACAGCTGCAAAGTTAAGTCTGCAATGCCATATTTGTCTGACATGACTTCCCCCATGAATCTGTGCTGCTTCAAGTCTTGTAACCATCTGAATTCAAGATACTCCACAATCCTTTCATGTAGTAATGACTCCATTAACTTCCCCACCACCGATGTCAGGCTGACTGGACTATAGTTGCCGGCCTCCTCCCTGCTGCCGCTTTTGTCAAACAGGGCTACATGTGCCTTCCTCCAGTCCTCTAGAACCTCTCATGTTTCCAGTGAGTATTTAAAAAGGACTCTCAGAGATACAGCTAGTTCCTGCCTGAGTTTCCTCCATACCCTTGAATGTACCCCATCTGGCCCCATAGCTTTGTCCACTTTCAGATTTGCGAGTTCCTTCAACACTCTCCCTATGTAAAGGACTTGAGTCTACCTCCCTTCCCACTAGTACCCCTGTTGCTTTTATGTGGCCCATCCCTCACTCCCTCTCTGAAGACTGAGCAAAAGTATTTGGGATATCTGCTTTTCCTGATTCTCCTCTTCACAGTCCCCACCTGTCCTTCTAAACCTCAAAATCCCTCCCTCAGTCTTCTTTTCACTTATGTACCTCAGAAATGGCTTGTCCCCATTCTTTCCCCTGGGCTATTCTTTTTCCTCAATTTGCACCTTTGCATTCCCCACTGCTTTTCCTGCCTCACTCTGGTTTTCCTGATACACCTCCTGTCCTCTAAAGTTCAAGTCTCTGAATACCTCCTGAATGCTGCTCTTTTAGCCTTTACCTTTTCTGTTACTTCCTGTTGAGCTATGATGATCAATTAATCCTCTTAATTTTGCTCTCTTCTTTGCACAGAGGTTTGTTGCCTTCACTCATGCCTTCACTTTAGCCCACTGTTCTTCCACCCTAACCCCCACACCATTAGGTCATCTCTGAGGCATTTCATTTGCCCTTCTGAAGTGCAGGACCCTTGTCCTTGTGTGATTTGCTTCCACCACTATCTTTATGTTGAACCACACTGTAAAGGGATCACTGTTCCCAGGTGGCCTCCAACCTTGACATCTACAATATTGCCCCAATTAGTGAGCACCAGGTCCAGTATTCCCCCATTTTGAGTGGTTCCCTCACTAGTTGCCTGAGAACTGCCCCTGCAGGGATTCCAGGATGTCCCTGCTTCTGGCTGAAGCTGCAGATAGGAGGCTCCAATCTATATCCAGCGAACTGAAATTCACCATCAGCCGCACCTCCCGTTTTTCTGCCAGCACCTTATCTAATTTCTCACCATGTGTTGGAGGTTGGTAGATCACACCCACATGAAAAACGGCTCCATTTCCCATCTCTAGGGTGACCAACAATACCTCCAACCCCTACATCTCCCCTAGATTGCCTGTGTCTCCATTGGTTTGATACCTCCCTTACATACATCACCATCCCTCCTCCCTTCCTACCCTGCCTATCTTTCTTGAAGTGAGTAAAGCCTGGTATGGTCATGTCCCAGTTGTGGTTTTCTGTGCACTGTGACTCAGTAATGGCCACAAATATCCAGATCTGCCTCCTCCATGATGGCCTCTCTGTCTGGAATTTTATTTCCTAGACTTCTTGCATTTGCACACATGGCCTTCCACATTTTGTGGCCACTCTTTTTTTCCCATCCCCTTTAATTTCTGCCACTCTTTTTACAGTGTTCCCATCCCCTTTAAATTCTGCCACTCTTTTTATCTTATACTCTGGTGGATTTACTCCTTTGAGTCCTCCTTTCTTTCTGCTTCAGTCTGTTGCAGGGGTGCAGTTGATACTTTCTTTATTTCTACCACCACCCCTTCAGCTAGTTTACACATTAATCAAAGTAACATTTGATCTGTCCACTGAAGACTGTGATTTCCTTCCCATACAGATGTAGGCCATCACCCCCATATTGTCCGTTATTCATCTAGGTTGGTCCACAGTCCCTAATGTTGCTGAACTCCTCTTCTACACCATTCCTTGTACCAAGAGTTGGCACTCCTGGTGCAGAGAACCCTGTTCTCTCCCTTGTTATAGACAGGCAGCATTTCAGTGAAAGCCAGTGACAGTGCTACCTACGTAAGACCCTTGCCAGATCCCTAAAATTCCCCAAACCATCCCACCCCATATTTAGCCAGGTCATTAGTCCCCAGGTAGACAGTGATGTCTAGCTCCTGCCCAGTCTCCCTAGCAATCCTTGCATCTTCTTTTCATCCCTCTGAGACAAGACTTCAGGTAGGCACCTCACTCCATCTTTCTCTCCTTTCCTTTTCCCAAATTTACCGCCCCAATAATTTGATTCCCCACCCAAAGTTATTTCTTCCTCTGCCAGGGTCCTCTACCCCTCACCATGGGGCCTCCCTATGGAGGACTCTCAACTCCTCCCTGGCCACTATCACAGGTGCCTCCTCCCAGTAATCCTGTTCTGCCAGAGTGGTGAGTGAATTTTGTAGTGGCATGGGCTGAGGTATGTGTTCCCAACTGCCATCTCCACCCTCCCAGAAATTGCTGCAATCCAGCTGGCCTTTCTCCTTGATATCTTCTGGGGTAATGGTGGTAGACTCGTAGGCCCTTTGGTGCGGATGAGGTCTCTCAAATCCTATCCAACTGAGCCCAGAGTCTAGTGACCTTCTCCCTCAGCCCAGAGAGATGCATGCAGATGGGACAGCACTTCAGTCTCCTGAAGGTTTCGCTGAAAACTGCTGCTCCACAACCACTGCACTGCACCACTCCCAACTTTCCCACTCCTACACTCACCATGTTAACTGGAAATAACTTTGCCACCTTACCCTAGATAGGGTGTTTCTAATTTTCCCCCTTTTTTGTTTTGTCTAGCCTCTTGAATCATGACCATAGGTCTAAGCTTTCCTCCTTTTTTCTTCTCTTATCCTCTTTTTACCCTTATCCTAAATTGGGTATTACCTCTATGTCCACACAACAGGTGACCCTGATTTTTCCCTTTTAACTTTACTTTTACCTCTTTGTACACTTTCCCTAGATAGGCTGTTTCCTCCCTTCCCACACAACAGGTAGGTTCTGCTTGTATGCACTGTTTAAACTGTTTTTCCGTGTTGTTACCCTCTTATCTTCCTCTGTACTCTCCTACCCAGGCAGCAACACGTACAAGTGCACTTTAACTTTCCTTAGAAACTGATGTTGAGGGTGGGTCTCCACCCTACAGGTGCTGTAGGGTAAAGGTTCCTCTTAACTAAAGGCACTGTAGGAAATATAGTAAAAGACAAAGCTGAAGACATAGTGAGACATATACAAAATTTTAATTAATTTTCCCATAAAGAGAGGGGCAGGAACTAGCAATAGAGGAATACTAGGAACACAAGGTACCATTAATGCCCCTGCTCCTGGCAAAAGACATGTTATGACCTTGGCACATAGGAGAAGAAAATCCCCTGTGGAGGAAACCTCTGAGGATCCAAGGCTTGTTTCCTTAAGGTGTAATATTTATATAGAATATCCCCAAATCCCCATGAGATAGTTAACATTGCTCAAGCAGGAACATAAAACAAACAAACACTAATTGCACTTAGGAATTTAAATAGCTATGGCGGCACTGCATCAATCAAAATCTTGGGCTATGAAAACTCTCATTCCAGATCTCTGATTGGGCAACCAATCTTGAAGGTGTCGCAGTCAGTATGGCTGAAGATGACTACATCTTGGTGTGGACCCCACACTTAAAAGGGAAAATGACCCAAACCCCTGCTGAAATGAGGAACATGGAGCCCCCCAAGGAGAGGTAACAGCTGCTATACAGCAAAGATGCCCAGTTCCCAAACCACAAGGAAGCCAAACTTATGAAGGGGTCCAGAGAGCTTGTCAGTAAACCCCAGTCCTGGTGACTGTTCTGCCCTGATAAGCTAGGGACTTAACTTTTCTAAAGGAAATGGAGGCAGGCTTACACCAAACATAGTTATAAGCATGCTGGCTGGAGAATTCAAGTAAGAAGCAGTGAACAAGCAAGTCAGTGTCTCCTGGTCTGCAGAATGGGTCAGCTACAGCTCAAGCTATAGGCAAACATGTGCTAGCACTCAAGCTACAGGACAAATCATGCTACAACTCTGACTATAGCATGAAGATAAAACTGAGTACAGCTATGCCCAAAGGAAGCTGATGTCCTGCACAAGATCCAACAGGAATGGTAGGCACAGCTAGATTGGATATATATGTGCTGGAGGCCTTAGCAAGTGAGTAAGGAATCCCAAGGATACTGGGATAGAATCCTGAAAGTGCACTGTGTGGGGCCCATTCATATTGTTTGAAGGTGTACAGAGGCTTGATCTTGAAGCAGCAAGGTAAGGAATGCAGTCTAGAATTTATTCAGCACCCAGATTGAAAACAGCATATTGCCCAATGGCTGAGAATTCAGGTAGCATTTTGTCAAATCCAACTCAGCTGTAGCAGTGCTGTACTGGAGCAGAAATGAAACTAAACCAGTTCAACAGGAAAACACAAAAAGGAGATGAAGCTGAGCAAGCTGAAGGAAATCCACAAAAGAACAGCTCAAAACACTAGGACGTGAAAAGGCCACACTATTCTTTTACTCTTTGGTAACTGGGTAAGACCAACTTGTCTGTTTTCAGGGGTAACCTGGGAGCACTGGAGAGGTTAAGTGATGTGCTTAGAGTGTAGAGTCACACAGTATGCACATGGAAGTTGTAGGAAGCAAACCCAGGTTTGCTGGATGTACCAATCTCAATTCATAGCTTATTACTCTAGCTTGTAGGCTATACTGCTGCCCCAGCAATATGCAGCAAGGAAAGTAAGTAAATGTTTATTTAACATTTTAGCAAAAAGCTGGATAGAAGAGGATCAGGGACATTTGGTTTTGGAAAACTAGAACACCACTAGAAGGTAAGAATATCCCCCAAAAAAACAAATATAGAAGAAATATGAACAGGAAGGTTGTTGGAATCTGCAACTTTGATTTTTCTGACTGCCTTGAATATATGTAGCAGGAGCACTAATGGACTGACTTGGAAAGGTTTTACCAGTTACATAATTTGGATGTTGTTGAAGTGATTATTAGCATGTGCTATATTACCTTGAAGCTGGGCTCCGCACTACTCAGCTCATCAAAGCTGATGTTTATGTTTGGCCCCATTTTCACAGGTGTTATCAATGCCCTGTCTTAATCCTGCCAACCTGTCTCATTAGGGACCAGCATACAACCTGCTGTTTCTGTGGAAGGTAGTGGAGAGAGGCATTATGGAACGGTTCCCTGATCACCTGGAGAACAATATTTTTGAGCTATTTTAGTCGGATTCATCTAGTCCCACAACACTGCAATGGTTATTGTTATAGTTTGCAATTACATTTTCCTGTTGAGAAACTTGAGAGAAATTCCCTGTCTGGATACTGTTTGATCCCTAAACAGCTTTTGAAACTGAGGGCCTTATGATGATGGTCAATAGACTGGAAGAGTACTGGGGATTGGTGGCAGGTACTGTACTTGCACAGTTCTAATTAATCTTCTCAATTTAAGAGCAGCTAGTTGTGATGGGTACTTCTTGGTAGCATCTGAGTGTCTTGGTCTGTATTAGTCCCAAGATCTGGTCCTATACCCTGTTATGTGTGGTTCATAGCTCAGTGCTTATGTAACATATATAGTGGAATGATGTATATGGTTGTTGGATACAGAGGCCAGCATTAAGAGGAAAATGTTAATTAGGTAGTAGTATAGAATGTTTGTGCTTAGGTACTTGGATGCTTGAATTGAGTTGTTTGATAATATTTGAAGGTTTTGGCCTTTCTCTGTATCCCACCTGTAGGAAGGAAGCTTGGTTTAGAATTATGAAAAGCCCCCCAGTGGGATAAGAGTGCCACAGAGGGAGGAGGTGTCGGGGAGGATGGTGGGTGAGTGCAACTCGCTCTAAGCAGAGCGGGTGTCAGCTGCTTCAATTAAATAGGCTGCGGGGGAAGAGCTCTTCCCCCACATAATCCCGGGCTACTCCCTGCAATTATGTGTGGTTCATAGCTCAGTGCTTATGTAACATATATAGTGGAATGTATATATGGTTGTTGGATACAGAGGCCAGCATTAAGAAGACAATGTTTATTAGGTAGTAGTATAGAATGTTTGTGCTTAGGTACTTGGATGATTGAATTGAGTTGTTTGATAATATTTGAAGGTTTTGGCCTTTCTCTGTATCCCACCTGTAGGAAGGAAGCTTGGTTTAGAATTATGAAAGCCCCAAAAAGAATGATATATCAACGATTGTTCTTTAACTGAATGCTGAATAAGTCGTGCATGACAACACCTAATAATGACAGGAATAGACAATCACCTCCTCCAACTCTGGAGAGTGCGACCAGTAGCACTCAGGAGAGGAAAATCCCCTTGGGGGAACCTCTGAGGACCTATGGCTACTGATCTGCCTGTCCTTCAGGGTGTACTAAAGGAGAGAGATCCTAATTAAACTAAATTAATCAGCTAATATCTGAATTCTAATTTGTAGAATTCAATCCAGATAAACGGAGCTTAACAAAAACTGAATTGTAAATGTCCAGTGAAGTAATTTCCTCCTAATAAAGTCCGAGTCCGAGAATCCATGTACAATTCGGAATGATGGAGTGAAGAACCTTCTTCCGGACTTCAGTTGATAGAGGGCATATCCAGAAATGTATGACGGTGGAGATGAAGTTGATGACTGACGAATTCAGTACAGGAGACCAGATGCTGATAGTTGCATCCAAACTTGACGTCAATGAGGCGGGATGAATAGAAGTAGTACGACTTCCTGATTTCAATAGAGGACTTGTAAAGTATGTATAATGAGAGAAGGCTTGTAGCCAGGCTACCAACTGATGAATCTAGTTCTGATAAGTGAAGTATAGTCTTAGGAATTGATATGAAGGCAACGACTGTACAGCTAATCTGGAATAATGGCAAGCTGTAGAGGATAATCGGACACTGGTGCAGGTATGAAGCATCCAAGTAGTAGAATATGGTGAGCCAAAAGTAAGCAAAGCAGTTGGACTGCTAATCCAAAGTGAGATGTAGTAGGAGCAGGTATTGTACCCACGAGGCAGATAAGAAAGAACAGGAAGTGGCAATCAGGCCCTGAAGAAAGCACAGCTGAACCGATAGCTGGTGAGGTAGGAGAGAGGTGGCTGATTCCAGTATGTAAAGTGCAGCCAGACCCAGGAATGTCTGCTGGCCGAATTTGAGCATGGTAGATAGTCCCTTGACAGGATTCGCAGCAATCCATCATCTGGAGAGGTATGTAGAGAGGCAAGGAGCCCAGGTAACTGAAAGCAACTATATCTACTATATCTACGAAAGTCAGCCAATAGAACAAGCGTGGCATAGAGCCTTCATGAGACGCATCTTGAATCACCCTTGAGCACAGTAGTATTGCAGCTGTAAGGCAGAGTTAGATAATGTAATGATGCTGAGGACCGATGTATCCAGATCAAGGAAGGCAGGGATTGCATGGAGGAGACTGAGGCAGAGATATGGCACTGGACGAGAGGAATAACATCCAAAACTGAAGGTATGCAAAGTTCGAGGTAGGAAACCCAGACGAGACCCGAAGAGTCCCAGATGTAGAGAACTGAAGAGGCTGAATCAAATGTAGTAGCATTGTCACAGGGTCCAAAAGTGGTAGAGCACAATCAGGATATTGAAGGTCTGCAGGAGACGCTAACTAAGTGTCCTGAAAGGTGAAGCAACAGTAAGTCCATGGTTGAGGAAGCAGGGAAAAACATCCAAGAATGGAAGATGAACGAGGAAACGTCCAGATGCAATCCGTAAAGGAGCTGCTGGCTGTGCACACGGCAACAGGTAGGCATATAATAGAATGAGTGAACCTTCAGGCCCTGAGCAGGGCAAGGCAGAAATAGAGCAGGAGGAGGAAACCCCATCCTGATGGGCAAAGGCAGGTCATAGAAGCAGGTGATGAGTAGGTAATCCTCCCAGCTAGATGGCGAAGGCAGGTCATAGAAGCAGGTGATTACGGTGCAGTAACAAATAGGAATAGAGGATTTCCAGGCCTGTAGGGGCAGAGACCTGACTAAATGTGATGGCTGAATGTCGAACTGTATGCAATGCAGAGGGTCATGTCCTCGTAGACATGGATCGCAGTAAATAAGTCAACACAGGTTAGATGAATGCCAGCTGAGGAGGAGCGCAGTAGATTGTAAATGCAGATTAGTCGTGATGACCTCAAAGCTCCGTAAGGCAAAGCAGGTAATATAAGCAAGTAAGGGAAGAAGGGAACCCGCACGTAAATGAAGTAAGCAAGCTGCATGAGAAAGATGTAGAGCAGGGAAGCTGGGCAGTGTCCAAAGAATGGAGGATGAATGTTAAAACATCAAATGTGAATCCATAGGAAGGGGCTCCTGGGTTGCCTGCGGTAAGCAGGCGGTAGTATTGCTGAGAATGGTATAGACAAGTTGCAGCACTCAAGTGACAATGTCATGGCGGTCATAAGCCTGCAAATCCTGTCCTAGAAGTATGGTGGAGAAGGGCTGATTGAAGTACGGCATCAACAATATCAAACAAGGAGGTGTGCATAAGGTGCATCGATAGTAACGGCGAGAGACAACTAGGCACAAGTAACGGAAGCCATATCAGGTAGTCCATGAATGGAGGGTAGACAGGCTGAGGAGAAGCAAGGTGCAGTCATGGAGGAAGCTTCATACAGAAGAACATGCCCTTTACTCACAGCTGTAAATCAGAGCACTGGCTTTCGAATCATAGCGAAGGCCAAAAGTAGCACAAAACAAATATATAGGAGAGGAGTAGATGGTTTGGGTCATTATGTTTGAGAATATTGTAGTAACGTAGCAACCCATGCCACTGGAGGAAAGTCTAATATGTAAGACACAGGTGATCCGGGTGCCTTGAGTTTGAACTGCCTCAAAAGGCTGTGGGCTGTCTCAAACGTCAGTGCCAGGTTGAGAAAGAGCTCCGTTAGAAGTCTATTAACAATGACCCAAACACGTTCCAGATGTACACGAATGTGAAGCTGTTACTATGGTTAGGAATCGCTAAAGCACGAAGGGCAGCCTAATATACGAATGCTCAATTTTTTCCCATGAATAATGTCATCATGTGCGAATGACAGGGCGCTATGCTGAAGCAATAGCTATGGACAGGCATGCATAGGGTAGGAACCAGAGACCCAGCAGCAGAACCGGGAAGCAACAAATGGAGGCAGCTATGGATCCCGAGCTACAGTGATCCTGAGAGTGACGGAAACATGTCTGGGCACACAATCAGGAAAGCAGGGAATTGGTTGACAGAAACAGTCCATATCACTAACCTTGTACCCATGTCCTGGAGACGTACAATTGTGTACAAGAAAGGGAAGCTAGGCTAGGTAGACCTAAGTCATGCAGCGGAGGAAGCATGAATGGGATCCAAAGAGGCCGGTGGCTCAGGCAGAGGCGCATCAAGCGCTGCTGATGAGGTAGTCCAGGAGCCGCTAATAACAGGTAGAAGAAGGCAGGAGCCCAGCTCAGCAGGGGTGATGGAAATGCCACAGGGGAGGCATTGAGAGATGCAGCGCAGTACGCGGCTTCCAGATATCATCCGTGGAGATGTCCCAGCCAGAATTAAGTGCGAACAGAGTTAACTCATGGCGGTTCCTACATAGACACAGCAAAGCAGGGAAATGCAGTTCTGGGTGTACGGCAGATCAGGCGAGAGGTTCTAGATGGATGACAAATGCGGTGTAGCAGGGAGCAGCTGCTCGGAAAGGAGGAGGGAATGGCAGGGGAAAGGTAATAAACATAGAAGAGCAGTACGAAGGAAAGTGAAACAAGCCCCTTAACAGAAAAGGCACGAAAACACCAGAGCAGGGATGGGCAAAGAAAAAGGGGGGGAGGCACAAGCCAGACAAGGAATTGGAGTCAGGACAGAGAAAGAGAGCAGCCGCACACCAGCACCGCAAACTAGTGAGTGCGACTCGTTCTAAGCAGAGTGGGAGTCAGCTGCTTCAATTAAATAGGCTGTGGAGGAGGAGCTCTTCCCCCACATAATCCTGGACTACTCCCTGTAATTCTGTTTTTGATGTATGTGTATTCCCCTTGGGGAAATCATTAGGCAGTGTTGGGCTTCATTACTACACTGACGATCCCCCACCTGTTCTTGTCTTTTGAGCCTGACAGCAGCTCACCAGTGTTACTTTTACAGTGATGCTGTTTGGTATCAGTAACCAGATGGCCTTCAGCTAGTCAGCTCTGAATCCAAAGAAAATGCAGTTGCTTCAGCAGATAAGCAGGTATCACTGCTAAGGTGTTGCCTCAAGCTGCCAATTCTTCAGTGTCCAGCTTTTGGGCAGTAAGGCTGGTTCACAGTTTGGGGGTGGTCCTTGATAAAAGGCTAACTCTTGAATTTCAGGTTTTGACTGTAGTCAGGGTTTGCTTTATCATCATAAAACTGTTGCTACAGCACCCCTTCTAGATCTGCTGATCTGTACACATGCGCATCATTGTAAATAGACTATTGCAGTGTGCTCCAGAGGGAGTTACATTATAATGTATGGTAAGTGCCTATTAACCACCATAATCAGCAGTCACACAGCTTTGTTATGCACTGTTTAGAATTTTAAAAGTTGTTAACCACACTTCCGAACTCCAAACAGTGGCATAACAAAAAAGAATGCACCAGAGTTCCATAATTCTCACACACAGAATACAAACAGTGTTTTTTTGACCATACACTATAAAAGATGATGGCTGGGGATCAGGTGACAACCACACTGAAATTACCTCTCGTGGTTGCTAGGGCTACAGTAAACCTCTCAAGCTGCACTCTCGAGGTTTACCATATTGCCCCAGCAACCACTCGAGGTGATTACAGTGTGGTTATCACCCCATCCCCAGCCTTTATCCTCTATGTTGTGAAATCCATCTTCGCAGCTGTACAGAATGCGTAGTGAGGCTTCTACTCGAAGTCAGACAATATGGTGTTCAGAATATCTCTGAGGCAAACCAGAGTGAAAAAATTGTTCACACTTACCTCAAATACATGTTCAAATAAGCAATCAAAGCACAGTTTTCTGCCATTCTTGATCCAAAATTATCTCCTAGCATTCATTTAACACTGACAGGTAGTACTGTGCAGAATTTTCAAATTCTGGTAACATGGAATTCTGCAGAACTTTGGAAAGTACCACTTAAATATGTGGAATTTTGGTGGTAATGGAATTCCAACATTTTGAAAGCAAAATAGTTTTGTCAGTTAGCAATCTCCAGTTTACATAAACTGCAGATTCGTTTATGCACATAGCAGAAAATGATTCCACGGCTATGTGATCTGCAGAAATGTATTTGGTGGTTTACATAAAAATGCTTTTTAGAATGCTGTGGAATTTAAAAACAAATTCTGCAAAACATTTCAGAAGTGAAATTACAATTCTGCACAAATTCCGCTGGTAGAATCCTACATTGTGCAAAGCTCTACAGACAGAGAATATTATTCAATTGGTGAGGGGCAAAGGTGCCTTATATTTTCTCTTTTAAGCTTTCAGTTTTCCATAATGTTTCAATTGTGACACAGGAGCAGAGAGAGATTTCTTATGTTGTATGAGCAGTCACTGAAGCTGAGAGCATCATTTTAGTCCCATTCCTAGCAAAACATCTGGTACACATTTCTGGGGAAAATCATGTGTTTTAATCCTGATCAGCTTTTAAAGTTTCTTAAAAGCATGAATATACTGTATGAAGCAACTAAACAAAAGAAAAAATGGGACGAAGAAGGCAATAACTCAGATCTGGATAAAGGAAATATATCCTTTCTTAATTTTGCTTGTGTCTTTTTTTTTGTTTTCCTCTCTCTCTTGTCTACTTGAGTGTCATTTGTAAAGGGGACTACGTAGATATTGTTTTTTGACTGAGAACACATAATGCAATCATAATATTACCCAGAGAATAAGCAATGGCCAGCAGTGTGTAGCAAGTTTTCTTTACACACCTGAGGTATGTGATACCGCATAAAGCATGAGTGCAAATCTTATATGGTTAATACTAGTATCATACACTGAGGGTATGTAAAATAAAATGAGTTTCTCTGCTGTCCATGGTTTTATGTAAGCAATAAAGCACAACATAGTGTTGGCTGTCTGGGGTTATTGCACACCCAGGTGTGTAATGAGGCACAGGGCATTTGCCCCAAGTGCCTTTTGTACCTGGAAGTGAATTCAACCCAGACAACCAAAAACCTGGAGTGTGTTATTACACATATAAAATATCTGCTCATTGGGTATATAAAATACTTGCTCAGTTTGCATCACCTATATACATTTTCCCAATATTATTTACCATGTCTCGTGTCTTAGTTTATGGTTTACGCTCATTGCCAGTTACTAGACCTACTATAATGATATTTGAACCTTTCTGTGCATTTCTAGGGATCATGTGCATTTCTAGGGAATTAACATATAGGTCTCAGAACTTGTTCGGTCAGTCAAGAAGCAGGATATTTCTGACTGATTTAATAATGTTTTTATACTTACTGGTTCATAAAAGTGTTTCGTAGTTTTGCAGTTGGCAGGCACTAACTAGTGGAGAAGGTTAAAAAATGAAAGTACTCTTGTGTCTTTGGCTCAGTGTTTCAACACTCTTGATTACATGTGCTGTGTCTGAGATTGAGGAACTTCTGCTACACACACTTTTGTATAATGGAGCATGTGTATTACAATTTCAGGTACAGGTTTTGTATTGTAATTCACCCTAACATGTAACAATATGATTTTATATAGATGTAAGAGCCAGTGTAAAAGAAATATATTTGGTATAGTCTTGTCTGTCTTTACTAAATCAAGTTACTTTACTAGCATGAGACATGGACAACTTCTGACGCTTACATAATTAATTTAGACATTTGCTATGGGAACTCAGATAGCATATCATATAATTTTAGTTATTATTTCTTGAATCTTCTCTAAGGACTTGATGACATAATCTAAGATTCAGTGGCATAAAATATAATGTGTTAAATTACCTGAACTAAACTGAAAAATGTTTAGAATTTCAGTACAATTTCTTGTATTAAATGCCAAGGACACTGAAACCAGAAGTTAAAAGTGTTTCTTTTTTTAAAAAACACAGAATTTATATCATATAACAGTATTGCTCTGCAACCTGTTATTCAGTGGACTGACACAGAAAAGTTTTTTGTCCTGAATTATAAAGCCCTTAATGGCTTGAGTACTTACTATCTCTACAATTTTCTGACTGCCTATGCCCTGGGATGGATAACTAAATCTACCACTCAGGGGCTACTGCGAGTCATAATATTACGAATCACATCTATGGTGGACCAAGAGTTTTCCGTAGCAGCTCTTAGCAGAGGGAAGTTTCAATCCCCTTTAAAAAATATTAAAATATAAGTCCTCAGTTCCTACTTGTCTGCTAACAACACCCTTTCAGACCTCAGTATGTTTTTGCACATTTTGAAAAGACTCCAAAATGGAAGTCTTCAGGCCATCCTGCTGCCTTCTGCCCATCACCACAATAACCACAACCATTCGTCTTTCTCAACCAGCATTTCTAGCAAGCAATGCACATTCCTAGCCTGGGTTGGTAGAGAAACAAAAGAGAGAGTGTAATAGTAGCTGTATCAATAAGCCAGTGATGAAAGAAGGGTCAGAAGATCTCAGGATCTTAATATTTGAAACTATGGAGCAATATATAAGTATAGGAGCTGGTAGATGTGAGAACATATAGGATATACATATATTTAATTTTGTAAATTATAAAAGGGTATTTGATGTACATTTTGGGGATTAGGGACAACAGCTGGGTTGGTGTATGGGATTTCTTTTATATAAATCCAATCCAAAACAATATTTTTCAAGTCAGACACAATTTGGGCTTAATATATCTGGGAGTTTCATATTAAGTACTAAACAAAATGAAATACTATATCAAAGCACCCAAGGAAACACATGTCTAGATCTTGGCAAGCAACAGAAGCTATATTAGTCAGCTATTGATGATGCAGTTGGTAGATAATGTGTGGCATACGTGTCTTCATTCTAATGAGCTACTGTGACATAACTGACATCAAATACTGTACATGTTTTATCTCATGGATAGAATTATTTCCATGGCTGACATATCATCTTTGGATACAAACAAATGATCATATTACAAAATAAACTTGCTACAGTATATTAGGCTTTTTAAACCATTTAAATCCAGAAGAAAAACAATAAAATCTAGAATGGTGCAATGGAAGGTTAATGGTCTTTGGTCATTTTTTATGTTAGTCTCATTAGACTTGCATGTTTAGAACAAAACAAACTAAACTTTCTGCTTGTATTCAAATACAGATTCTGTTATAATTATAAAACAGTTACAGCTGATGTCCTCAGCAGCTGTCAGGCAGAAGACACAATCCTGTAGGCCTGTAGCAAAGCCAAGTGCCTGAGGACTGCAGTGGCCATCTCTTCTAAAGGGCATTCAAGGTTACTGCTGCAATCAGTTCTTCAGGGGATGTCACTCTTTTTCAGTTTAGAAGCACTGAAATGGAAAAAGCACTTTTATTTCATATGTTATCCACCAGTGTTGGAATTAAGACACAGAAAGAACAGTTTGTTCTTATCTTACATTATAAAGAATGAATCCACCTTTAAAGACAGTGTTAGTGGCTTAACATGTAGCACTCCTGCCTCTGGGGCCAGAAGATCAGATGGCTGTGGGTTCTAGCCCCACACCAGGCCCCTGGGGTAATACCCATAACTGATTCTTTAGTGCATATGGGGGGGGGGTCTGCACTGGTGAGGTGATGTCCTTTGGATGAGATGTTAAGCTAAGGTCCCTTTTACCCACCTCTGGTCACTATCCAGGTGGAAGAAAAAGATCCTGTGGCACTTAATGAGAGGAATGCTAATCTATAAGATTATCTAAAGTTAAGAAAGAGTCATCAAAAAAGAAAAAAAACTTATCTATACAGCATGATAAACAAGAGAACGAAAAGTGCAAAAAACAATGAAAACCCCTTAATCTATATGTAAATTTAAACAGTAGTGTCATTTCATCAGAATCATATGAGTTGCAATGTTCCTTCACCCACCATGTTTTATATAAATAGATGTTAGGGAAACCATTTTTCAAGGGTTGCTAGGGGTTGCAAGTGACATCATACCACAACCCCTGGCTACCTCTGAAGGATGCCCCTAAATTAAAGCAAAAGAAAACAAGAACATGAAATAAATCAAAACACACTAACTTCTATTGCCTTCTGGTGACTCATCGCAAACAGCTCCTATCTAAACCTAATTACTGGGACAGCCAGGCAAACTTTTCTCTAGTATAAATTAAATTGGGTAGCTGTCAGACTCTTGTCAAGTTCCTTATGAACAATCTGTACCAGTAAAGGTAATAGGACTGTCTTCTGCTAAAAGAGTTAGGAACACCTGGCATGCCAGATGTACCACTTTAAACAAGCCATTTAATCAGAGTGTACTGTAGTCCCACACAGTCCACACATTTGAAAATGGACACTATATCATGTTCTGATAAGAAATATTGGCAAAATAAGAAGAGTTCCACTGCCTACCAAGTCTTTCCAAAGCCCCAAATATAAACACTGTAGGCATGCAAAAACAAGTGTTACATGGTTTCTACAGACTGTCCACAGGGGCCTTGAAGCAAAATCTCTCAGTCTCACTCTTGTGTTTGTCTCTCAACTGTAACTTACCATGGGTACAAAGTCACAAAAACTTGCATCTTTCTTGACATCCTGGAATCCAACAGCTGTTTAGTTATTACAGAGGCGGACCCCTCCAACTGAGACATAAATAGGGTCTAAACAGAAAGACATGGATGGCCCACTTGTGCAGCCATAGATTTACCACTCACAACACAATGTTCTGGTAAGAGCCAGGGCTGCCAGAGGGCTGGCCAGGGAAGGACGGGGATTGGACATCCCAGAGGGTGCTGTTCTCCTCCAGGAAGGGGGAACTCATTGTTCTGCTGTTTTACAGCCACCTGGGTGACCACGGCTGAAGGCACAGTGGAAAGTGTCAGCTTGGAAGTTAGGGACCTGTAGCAAGTATTGGTTCATGTGGATACATTGGTTTGCTGGCATCTAGTGAAAAGGCATGTGCCGGGGGGGGGCAGGACTAAAACAGGGGACAAAAACTCAGGACTGGAAGAAGGGAAGATGAAGCCCTGCCCACCACCCACCATATTCACTACTAGATCCACACCACCACCAACCAGTGATCCTCCAGATCTTCACCTCCACTGCAGTTGGCCAGATAGAGAGTAGGGAAGCTGCAGTAGCAGAGGTGACCCATCCCTGGGGAGCAAGCCAGGGCAACAGAGCAGTCATAGGTGGGCCTGAAGGCCTGACCAGGTGAGTGGTTGGCATTCAATGAACAGGAAATTGTGAATGGCAGGGGTGGAAGGAGGACCCTACCAGAGCACTGGGGGAAAATTTATGTTAAAAAAAGACATTAAAATATGGTGATATAGAGTTTTTCAGGAACTGGAGGATACTTGGGTTAAAGTCAACTTCCATTTCCACATTTGCACAAGCAAGAGCTAAGAAAACAGGGAAGGGGCAGAATGCATCTACCCAGGGGGTCAGTTCACAGCAATGCACTAAGCAGACAGGATAGATGAGAGCCATGTCTGACTTCTCAGAATGGGACTGCCTCCCATCCTATTCATGAAAATCAGGAGCTACAAGGGGGAGGCTCTGTGGAGTCCAAGCATAACAGCAGTATTTCACGTCAGCTCCTGCTTTTACTACAGGATCAGAGTATTTAAAGTATAATTTCAGATATTGTTGATTTTGAAACTTACATAGAATGAAAGTACATTTGTTAAAGTTTAAGGTGGAAATCTGCATATGGAAAAAGATAGGAAAGATCTAGCAAAAGAAAAAATGTAACATCCTGTCAGTCCTTGCCATTGAGGTCACTCCTGACAGTGTTGTGGTACAAAGTTCAGGATTAGAGATGTTGCAAACTTTGGAGCATAAACTGCAATGCCTAATTTCCTCAGTCACAGACCTGAATCAGTGAGTGGATTCATTCAGTTCTAGGGTCACTGTCGGGGAGACCATGGTCAATTGTCTTAAGAAAGAAATCTTTGAAGTTAAAAAGCAAACTTTGACCACGACGAGCACTACTGCCATGGTAGTAAAGGAGACTCAGCATTTTTGGGCAAGATTAGAGACAATGGAAAATCAGATTTGAGCTTCTTTTTTTTATTAGTATACTGCAAAGGTCATTCAACTTTACAGGTCATGCATATATAGTTTTCAACATCTTTCATTAATGTTATATTACAAATAAGGGTTAGTTTGGTAAATCAATTATTATGTACTTATATTTGTACTTTTTTATTCCAATTTATTTCTTAACTTTCTTGATTTGATGTATGTATCGAAACTGGACCACACTTTTTCAAATCCTGTATCCTTTAACAATATGTAATGGATTTTCCCACTTTTGTATACAACTGTCATCAAAGTTATCCACAAATTACAGTCTGGTGCAATTTCATCTTTCTATTTTTTAAAATGCATTTATGTGCATTTATTATCGTTAACCTTATTATTTTGAGTTTATAATTAATCTTTGAATTATGTATACCATGCGTAACAGTTTGATCATTCTGACTAATCTGCATATTTGTAATTTGATATATAGTGTGTATAATCATATGCCAAAATATATCCGGTGCTCTATATCCCACCATTGTATGCTCTAGAGTTGCATTTTGGATTTTGCATTTTGGACATTTATTAGAAAATTATTCACTCATTAAGTGTAATCTGTGTGGTGTATAATATGTACAATGTATGATATTAAAATAATTTGTTGTAATTTGGAAGATATTCCAAATTCATTCATATTTATAATTTGTGTCCATTGTGTATGTGTAATGTTTTTTATTTTAGTTTGCCATTTTTCCTTTAAAATCTGGAGATTAATATTATTATTTTCTAGTATAGTATAATTTGGAAATTATTTTATCTTTGTTTATGTTATTTAAAATTTGTTCCCATTGTGTTTCTTGGGGTACCTTTGTATATTCCCAAATGTTCTTATATGATTTCTTTATTTGTAAAGACCTAAAAAAATGATTTTGATTTAAATTATATTTGTTTTTAATATATTTAAAAATCTAGTAAGCCTTTATCATCAAATACTGTAGATCTTTTATTTCTTTTGTACTCTTCTGATGCCACATTTTATATCCCCTATCTGAAATTGATGCTGGGAAATTACTGTTTAGATATATTGTTGTGTGTATTAAAATGTTATTAATAGTATTAGTCATTTTGAGGACCTTCTCCCATATATGACAAGTGATTTGTGTAGATATACACGTAGGTGATACTTGTCACCAGTGTGTGCCAGTATATAGAAAATGTTTCAGTATCTCATATGGGATATCTTTTAATTCAATCTGTGTTGCACCTTGAAAACACTTTAATTTAAACCAGTCATATGTTGTGGCTAAATTAACTGCATAGTTATACCACCTAAAGCTTGGTACTGCAAGTCTCCCTTGCTCCTTTGGTAAATATAATTTATCCAGTTTCAATCTTGGTTTCTTGCCTCGCCACAAAAAAATGTGTACACTTGAGTCAAGATTCAAAAATTATTTTATTGATCAGTTTGTTAAGCCTTTACAAAATGTAGAAAACATGCAGTTACAAGTCAGTACATATAATGTATCAATAATTTTTAAAAAGCATTCAGGACATAAGCACTCCTTCTTAGTTCACTGACAGGCCCTTAAAATGTTAAGTTAGTTGGTTCATTTATTCTTATTTGAAAGCATTTGGAAAATCCTTCTTAATTGTGTTATCTCCCCACTAAAATCCAGGGTTTGAGGATGCTTTAGTAATCTCTACAGTTCTTCCTTAGTCATATCGTTACACAGTTTAAACTGTAACATTACATGATCAGACATACGTTTGTATTTAGGACAGTACAACATAATGTGAATGAGTGATTCAAATTCCCCTTGCCCACAATCACAATATAAATCCTCACTTTGGGTTCTGAATTTTGAGTAAAATAATTTAGACATTTAGAGGGATATATTCCAATCAAATCTTCATGAAGATTTGTGTCTCTTTTATTATTTAAGATTAATAAATATGACTCCAGTACATGGTTTATTTTATTTTCAGAAAACCACCTGTGTAATTATGAGGACTTAACTATGTTCATGCTTTTGGCAAGTGATACAAGTTTGGTTTTATTTTTTTACCACTTTAGAATAATCTCATGAGATTGTTATTCCCTTTAGCAAATCCTTCCGCAGATGAGTAGAGTCAGATTTTTTTACAGTATCTAAGAGATCAGTTAACCAAATGGAAACATATCCCCATTATACCAGTTTATTTTCTCTTTAAGCACAACACTAGTTAATTTGGAGTCAGCCTGTGCCAGCAATTTAATCCAGTAAGAAATGTAAGCAGCTTTTGCTCGATAATTTATCTGAATTCTTCCTAGTTCAGATCTTACAATACTTGCTGCTATAGTTTTAGGGACTTGTAAGACTATTCTGTATAAATAAGAGAAGTACCTTTCTATCATTTCAAATTTCTAGTGTACCATACTTACTGCCATATAAAGCAGTTCTGTGCCATCTTTGCTTCATTTGCTCTCAATATCGGCAAAACCATGAACCCCCCCAAACTGAGTGTTAAATCTCAATAGGGCATTTTTAGACTGTGTCATCTTTTTATCAATACATGCTAAATGAGAATTAGTTTTTATGTACTAGGAAACAAAAGGATTTTACAACTTCAATAAAATCATTATCAATTCTCCAGGATGTTTTAGTTATTTGTTTGCCAACAATCAATATTCTTGTTATGGAAATATTAATCACAAGCCGGTTATGCACAGAATATAGCAGGCTGGTGTTTCCTATGGAGTCAGGTAAGCCCTCACACTTTGGGGTTACAAATAATGAAATGAAAAAGCTTCAAGAAATGTTGTAACTTAGAGTAAGTGTTAGCCAATTCATTAGGGAATCAGCTTACCATAGTGATTAATACTGAAAACAGTGAACTTAAAGATACAAATCTGAATCCCACTACCATCAGTTACTCATTGTGTGACCCTCCCTGATTTAGCCTCCTTTTTTTACCCTCTGCTTAATCTTCCTCTGTCTGGTCGGAAGAGTGGCAACTGGAGTTTAATGCAAAAGAAGTGCAAGGTCATGCACATAGGGAAGAGAAACCCTGAAGCCACCTATAGTCTGGGAGGGAGTGCAGTCAGTCACAAGGAAGAAAGAAACTTGAGCATCATCATCAGCAATGACCTGAAATCATCCAAGCAGACCACTAAAGCAGTAGGTAAGGCTAGGGGTATGTTAAGGTGTATTAGTGGGGGTATTACAAGTCAGAAGAGGGAGGTAATAATCCCTATTTACAAGACACTGGTTATGCCCCATCTGGGGTACTGCATGCAGTACTGGAGGCCACACCTTCACAAGGACATTAACCAAATTGAGGCAGTCCAGAGAAGGGCAACCAAAATGGTGCAGGGACTGCATCAGAAAACATATGAGGACAGATTAACAGAGCTCAGCTCAATATGTATACCCTAGAGCAAAGGAGGGAGAGAGGTGATATGATCGAAACATTCAAACACCTTAAGGGCATTTACAAGGTGAAAGAGTCTAACATATTTCAATATAAGAAGAATAGCAGGACAGGAGGACACAGTATGAGATTAGAGGGAGGCCGATTAAGGGGTAATGTGAGGAAGTTCTTTTTCCCAGAAAGGGTGGTGGATGCATGGAACAGCCTACCTCAGGAAGTGGTGGCCATGAGTACAATGCAGGGCTTCAAACAGGCATGGGATAGGCATAAGGGAGAAATAAAGATGAGTATGAATAGATAGGCCATTGACAGAGCAAAGGCCGATGGCACATTTATAAGGTAGAAAAAGAAATGGGTAGACTGGATGGGCCTTGTGGTCCTTATCTGCAGTCAACTTCTATGTTTCTGTGTTTCTATGTTCCTTTGCTTCCTTGTGCATGACCCATGGCTGATGTCAATATTCCAGCCTTCTAAATCACTTTAGGATACCATGTGCATGAAAGTGCTTAATTAATCCAATGTCTTGCCTTGTCAGATTTTATAGATTTAAGGCAAACAAAGCAATTTAATGATTTAAAAATGGACAAGGAGAAGTGCAGCTGTGGACATGTTCTTTCACTTTTGTGGCTTATCAGCATGCCATAGATAATTTGTGACATTTGGAAAACTTCCTTAACGAATACCTGCACAGTCAATGTTTCTCAGTGTACATGATGTGACTTGATTATCAGTGTTCTGTTAAAGGTGTCTAGATTACACAGACCACTTATCAGCCACATGGTTATTAAAGAGCAGCTGATGCCTTCAGGGCAACTTCACCAAAACATAATATTTAGACACAGGTAAACTTGTATTTCACTTCAGATCTGTATTCCACCTCTCCATTATTATTTCAGCTCCAAAAACAAAAGTCCCTACAAGGAACAACTAATAAGTACCAACTGGGCTAAGAACTCAGTCATTAACCAGGAACTATATATATATATATATATAAATATATATATACACATATACTGTACACACACACACACACACACACACACACACACACACACACAGTATTTAGCAAATGATAGCAGGGATGCAGAATCAGAGTCTGTCCTCTTTCCTTGGTTCAGGTATGGGAGGCAGGGTGAGCTTTAATCATACTGAGTGATCCCCTGAAAGAAACAATATTACTAAGGTGAGGTAATTATTTCTTCTAACTCCAGGAATAACTCAGTGTGATTACACTGCTATATCGCAGGTACAGTGACATTTCAACAGCATGGTCCCCTACAGTGATTACAGTGCCACTGAGTTGTAAGGAACCCGCTGGAATCCAGCGCTGTCTGTCAAGGGTCCTGCACCTCCCCCAAATCAGCTCTGACTTGGAGCTGAGAATCCTAAGTGGGGGGGGTGCGGGGTTTGGGGGGCATAGCACCCCTAAAAAATACTCATTTTTGTATGAAACCAGCAGCCGACTGCAAAATGTGGTCGACCTGTCGTTTTCACATCTGGTCATTCGACAAAATATTTGTTGATGACCAATCATGGATCTGATTACACTAATGCAGACTACCAAGCAGTACCTTTGGAGGTTGGGCACAGAACCTACTTTGGGAAAAGGTTCTGCAGGACTGCTGTGCCAAATCTGTAGCATCACTTCTGGACTGCATGTCCAAGCAGCATTGCTTGGTGAAAGTGTGAACAGTTTTCCATGTAGCTGCTTTAAAGATTTTCAGTAAAGTAATATCCTTTGTAGCTGCAACTGAAGCAGCTGTGCCCCTGGTAGAGTGCACCCTGAGGCCCAGGGGAGCCTGTTTACCAACTTTACTGTAGCAGAACAGTATGCAAGCTACTATCCAGCATGCAATGGTTCGATTGGATGCAGGTTTGCCTTATTTACTTCCCCATAAGTGAGGAACAGCTGGGTATGTTCTGGTCTCAAGCCTTGTCCTGTCAAGGTAGTGGCATAGTGCCAAATTGACATCCAGGCTATGTAGTTTCCACTCAGATGAGCTGGAATTGTCACTGCAGAAGACAGGTAATGTGATGGATTGATTCAAATGAAAGTGTATGACCACCTAATGAAGGAATTTTCTACTGATACTGAACACCACTTCATCCCTGTGGAAAGAGATATAGTTCAGATATGTGCACAGGGACTGCAATCCACTTATTCGCTTGGCTGAAGTGATGCCGGCCCCCAAGAAAATCATTTTTCATGTGACATACTTCAAGTCTGCAGTTGCTATTGGCTCAAAAGGTGGCTCTATGAGCCTGGCAATGCAAATGTTGAGATTCCAGGCTGGAACCAGTTCCTTCAGGAGAGGGTGAAGGTGATTGTGACCGTGCCCTTCCCCCACTCCTCCAAAATACATCTAGTACCGCCCCCTCAAATCCCTCAACATGAGTCAATTACTTCACAACCTGGCCCCTGTAAACTGGTCCCTAGTCTTCTCTTCTGTCACTGTCAACTCTGCCCTTGCCCACTTTACATCTGTCTTCCTGAAAATCTGGGATACCCTCGCCCTGCTAAAAACTTTACGAGTAAAATGCAGTCAGCATTCCTGGATCACCCCTGATATTTTGCCCATGTGAAGAGCTTGTGATCTTGCTTGGTGTCATTTTAAATCTATAGGCAATCAGGCCGCCCTACAATCATTTCACACCTTCTGCAATAGTTGCACTACCAGTATCCACCATGCCAAATCTGACTTCTTTAAGTCACATCTCCACCCCTCTAATAGTACTCCCTCTTCCTTCTGGCAGGACCTCCACTCGCTCCTGCACCCCCCCCCCCACTGAATCAGCCCGCCTTAATCCGAGAGGCAGATTCAATAATCTCTGACCCCTATCTTGTTGCTGAGGCCCTCAATAAATTTTTCACTTCCTGTGTCATTCCCCAGGAGCCCCTATTTCTCCATCCTGCTCCCTCCTATCCCCCTCACAGTTCTCAGGTTTTCAACTATAACTTATTTCACCGTCTGAAGTTCTAAAAGCTCTTGTTTCACTCAATCCCTCTCCCCAATGGCCTGCATCCTGGTCTCCTCAAACTCTTGGCCCCCCTCTATAGTCACCCCTTTAACCTTCCTCTTAAATCTCTCACTCTCACAGCTACTGTCCCTACAGCTTGGAAGTCTACTACTGTCCTCCCACTCTTCAAAGGCAGTGACCCTACTATCCCTGGAAATTACTGCCCATCTCCTTTCTCCTCCTCACCAAAGTCCAAGAGTCCCTAAGTTTCTCTAGACTCAGTGACTTCCTTCTTGCTTTCAACATGCTCTCCCCATTTCAATCAGGCTTTAGAAAATTCCACACTACCACCTCCTCCTCCCTTCTATGCTTTACTGATGCTATACACACTGCTATGGACCTTGGCCAGATCACCTCTGCCATCTTCATTGACCTAGCTAAGGCTTTTTACTCTATTTCTCACCCTCTCCTACTTAATAAACTAAGCCTAATAAACTTAATAAACTACTCTCTTTAACAAATCATGGGAGGATGGAGTGGTACCTGAGGACTGGAGGAGGGCAAATGTGATTCCACTTCACAAAAGTGGGAGCAGGGCAGAGGCAGGAAACTACAGACCAGTTAGTTTGACTTCAGTGGTAGGGAAAATGATGGAATCACTTGTGAAGGAAAGAATTGTTGAGTACCTAGAGGCCAGTGGGGCACAGGACCCAAGGCAGCATGGTTTCACAGCAGGAAGGTCATGTCGGATGAACCTAATAGATTTCATTGACTGGGTGACCAAAGTAGTAGACCAGGGATGGGCTGTGGATATGGCCTACCTAGATTTTAGCAAGGCATTCGACACAGTCTCACACGAAAGATTAATATACCAGTTAGCCAGCCTTGGAGTGGGTCCCAAAGTGGTAGCCTGGATAAAAAACTGGCTGGACAAAAGGACACAAAAGGTAATAGTAAACGGAATCCACAGTGAAGAAAGGAGGGTAACTAGCGGGGTACCACAGGGTTCGGTACTGGGACTGGTCCTCTTTAATATCTTTATAAGTGACATTGGAGAACACGTGGAAGGAATGGTATGCCTCTTTGCAGATGACACAAAGATCTGCAACAGGGTTGATACACAAGGTGGGGTAGAAAGAATGAAAAGGGACTTGGCAAGGCTGGAGGAATGGTCAAATAGGTGGCAGCTCAGATTCAATGCAAAGAAGTGCAAGATAATGCATCTGGGAAACAAAAACCCAGGGGAAGAGTACACAATGGGGGTGAGTTAATAACAACAACAAAAATCGAAAGAGACCTAGGAGTAATTATATCAGATGACCTAAAGGTGGGCAAGCAATGTGAGAAGGCAGTAAGGAGGGCTGGGGGATACTGGGATGCATAGGGAGAGGCATCAACAGTAGAAAACAGGAAGTTGTTATCCCTCTCTACAGACAGTTAGTGAGACCCCATCTGGAGTACTATGTGCAATTCTGGAGACCCCATCTCGTAAAGACATAGACAGAGTGGAGGCTGTTCAGAGGAGGGCAACCAAAATGGTGCAAGGTCTGCACCAGAAGACATACGAGGAGAGACTAAAGCTGCTTAATATGTATACCCTTGAGGAAAGGAGGGAGAGGGGGGGACATGATAGAAACTTTCAAGTATCTCAACGGAATTAAGGTACAAGAGGGTAGTATCTTTCAGAAGAAGAGATGTGCAAGAACAAGGGGGCACAATTTGAAGATAGTAGAGGGACGGCTCAGAGGTAATGCTAGAAAGTATTTTTTCAGAGTTGTGGATGCATGGAACAGCCTTCCTGAGGAGGTTGTGGAGTCAGGAACAGTGGGAGAATTGAAGAATGCATGGGGCAGGCATAAGGCAATTCTAGTGGGGAGCAGGAGGAAGTAAGCTGTTGATTAACTAGAATCTGCTGCTTATCCATCAGGTAAGGAATGGGCAGACTGGTGGGCTAAGCGGTCCTTATCTGCTGTCCATTCTATGTTTCTAAGCCTTGCTGACCTAACCCCTGCCTCAGTGTCCTGATTTAGCTCCTACCTAACTGGTCACTCCCAGGCAGTCTCTTTCAACAATATCTTATCCCTCCCTCCCTCCCTCCCTCCTCCCTATCCTTGCCAGCATGCCCCAGGGATCTATCTTTGGGCCTGTCCTCTTTTCCTCCTTATTAATGATCTCCCGTTGGTATGCACCCATGATAATATACACATGTACGTGGATGACACTGACTTTTTACTGTCCTGCCCCTCCATCCAAATTGTCCAATCCTCCTCCTTCAAAGTGATCTTACAGCAGTTACAGCCTGATTTAATGTCAGTCGCCTAAAGCTAATATTAAAAAATGTTGCTATGACCTTCGTCTCTAAACAAAAACCTGCCAGGTTTCCCACTCTATCAGTATTCCCTCTGCAGCCAACACCCTCCTCGACAATGTCCCCACCTACAAGTACCTTGGAGTCTTTGCTCGATCTCTCCTTTGACTTTTCCTCCCACTTTAGTGCCTTACACTCAAAGCTGCACCCAAAACTAGGGCCACTATACTGCCACAAAGCCAGCCTTTCCTTCTGGTTAGATGTGATCTCTAGTCAAATGGATCCTCCCAGCCTTTGACTATGCTGTCATAGTCTACAGTGCTGCCCTGCCACCTCCCTGGCCAAACTCAATGTTCTGTTTCATGCCTTCTGCAGGTTTGTCTCTAACCCCTTCTTTAACTCACCACTGCAATTTATATTCCTCACTTTCTCTCCAATCCTCGCACAGAGATGCTCCTCACACTGTTCCACCTTCCTAACTAAATTTTGGTTTGGGACCCTTCTGCCCTACCTCACTTTCTCCTAAATCTGGCCACACCTCATTTCTACAACCCACGGTCAACCTGCGCCTCAGACTTTTTCCCTCCCTCATGTACGCACCTCAATTGGCAAACTTTCCTTCTCTTATCGACTTCCCTCCCTGTGGAATAATGTCCACCTCCAAATTTGTCTTTCTCCCCCACCTTCTCTGCCCTCAAGCGCCTACTCAAGTCAACCCCCACTACTTCTTGTATCTGCTCTCTTTCCTAAAATCCACTCAATCAATCTTTCTCCAGCCTCCTTACTGCATCTCATTGTACTGTATATATCCATTGTAAATATAGTCTGTATATAGCCTTGTAAATACTGCTTTGTATATCATTGCTTTGCATTCGTTAGTTACTTTTATTGTAAATAGCATTCCTTGTATTTCTTTTGTACAGTGTCTGTATTTTGTTTCAACTCTTATATTTCAATGCTGTTTGCCATTTGTACTCTCTCCTCGGGTCGCACCTGGAAACAAGCTTCTGCTCATGGTGCCTTTCCCGCTCATTAACTTTTCAATAAATAAAATATACATACATACGCATATGTACACAGTATACTGGGACTTAGCTCCTGCTACTACTATGTAACTTAGTAAAATATTCCCATCATGCCATATCAATCAATGTAAACCAAAGCCTGAATTACAGTGAAATTAGCTTTATATCTTAATAAAGACACAGATATTAATAAAGTTGCTTTTATTAAAATCAATCAATGTAGGCTGACTTGTCTGTCTAGTGTTTTAGCTCAGTCTCTGAAGGCAAGTTAAACTGGTGCACACAAGTCTCCAAACGGGATACTACTGGTTGCTAGCTAAATGTTTTTGCTATTCATTCTGCCCAGAATGTAGAAACTGCCCAAGTGCCAGGTCACTCAACCTGATCTGTAGTCACTCCTAAAACCTGAACCCACTGACATCAAATTGTTTTGAAAGAATTTATGAAACACCTAGCCATCTTGCTGGTGCAGTGGTTGGATTTCCGCCAGACGCCAGTGACCCGGTTCGGGAATGGACCCGGGAGCTGAGGGTGGCTGGGAAGAAGGATTGAGTGCCTCCGGCTACTCTCCTTCTTTGGGGAAGGGTCGGGAAGAATGTCTGACTCACGAGGACTCCTAGCAGAGGCTAGAGGGAATTGCTAGCACTAGCATACAACAGAAAGAGAGGTGGGACAGATGCAGGTTTTCATTGCATGTCTCTGCCCTTCGGGGGGAAAAAAATAAGAAAGAACATACAGCTAGAGCCCACCTCTATGAAGCCTGCCCCTGCCCTAATCAGCTTTTGGGGCCAGCTCCATCATTCTAGTCCCATGATTCGCGGCACTGACACCCTAGGTGTCATGGCCCCACCCCGAGGGGGCAAGTTGGAGGTATCTGAAGTCAGGCCAAGTGAAATTGGGGGTATAAGGGGTCCGTGACCAGGCAGATCCTTGGTGGGAGAAGCAAAAATATAGAATTAAAAAAACCAAAAGAAGAATTTATGAAACACTTGTCTTTTTTTTTATTCTTTAAATCATATCAAAGTCTAATGTTTCAGAAGAGCAGAGGAGGTCAAAGAAACTAAATGACAGCTGTAGGAGAATATACATAGATACATAGATACATAGACAATTTCGGCAGATAAGGGCCTATGGCCCACCCAGTCTGCCCATTTGAGTTTGTAAGTTCAGTTTGTTTTCCTAGAAGTCTGTTGCCCCTTACCCCTGACATCCAGAATTCCTTTATGTCTATCCCATGCATTCTTAAATCCCGTGATTATTTCAGCCCCCACCACTTCCTCTGGCAGGGTTTTCCACTTGTCCACCACCTGTTCTGTGAAGAAATTCTTTCTCATGTTTCCTCTGAATCGTCCTCCCTCCAACTTCATCCCATGCCCTCTAGTCCTGGAACATCTTTTTTGCTTAAAAATAGTGTTTTCCTGCACCCTGTTCCTCCCTTAAGATACTTGTATGTCTCTTCATATCTCTTCTCTCCCTCCTCTCCTCCAGGAGTACATGTTCAGTTCCTTCAACCTGTCTTCATAGGACTTGTGATGCAATCCATGCACCATTTTGTTGCCTCCTCTGAACCTTCTCTACCCTGTCTATGTCCTTACATAGGTATGGTCTCCAGAACTGTACACTGTACTCCAGGTGGGGCCTCACTAGTGTCTTGTATAGCGGAATTATGACCTCCCTTTTCCTGCTGGTGATGCCTGCCTATACATCCCAGCATCCTATTTGCTTTACCTGCTGCCTTGTCACACTGTTTCCCTACCTTGAGGTCATCAGAGATGATAACCCCAAGATCCCTTTCCTGCTTGGTGCATGCTATATCCTCACCCCCAACTGATATATTGTGCCGGGTTTTTGTGCCTATATGCATTATCTTGCACTTCTTTGCATTGAATTTCAACTGCCAAACCCCTGACCATTCTTCAAGTTTCTGCAGGTACTTCTCATTCTGTCTACACCCTCTGGTGTGTCTACTCTGTTACAGAGCTTTGTGTCATCAGCGAACAGTGAAATTCTGCCTTCTAGGTCCTGCGCAATGTCACTGATGAAGATGTTGAATAGGACCGGTCCCAGCACTGATCCCTGTGGTACCCCACTGGTCACTCTTTCCTCTGTGGAGTGACAGCCATTTACCACCACCCTCTGTGTCCTGCCACCCAGCCAGTTACCTACCCACCACACTACTGTCCTGCCCACACCCATATTCCCCAGTTTGTGTAATAGTCTTCTATGTGGCACAGTGTCAAAGGCCTTGCTGAAGTCCAGATAGGCCATGTCCACTGCCCTCCCTGATCCACCTCCCTAGTCACCCAGTCGAAAAATTCAACGAGGTTGGTCTGACATGACCCCCTGGTGAAACCATGCTGCCTTGGGTCCTGTAGTCCATTGACAACCACATGTTCCACCAATCTCTCCTTCAGTAGTGCTTGCATGATCTTCCCCACTACCGAGGTGAGGCTGACTGGTCTGTAGTTCCCTGCTTCCTCTTTGTTCCCACTTTTGTATAAGGGGACTACATCTGCTGTCCTCCAGTCTTTGGGTACCTCCCCTGTTTCCAGTGATCGGCTAAACAGGATAGCCAGAGGTTCAGCCACCACCTCTCTTAGTTCTTTAAGGACCCTGGGGTGCACCCCATCTGGCCCCATTGCTTTATCAACTCTTATTACTTCCAGTTCCTTCAGGACCCTTTCTCGTGTAAAGGACTTGTGTCCATTTCTGTACCATTCTCACCCTTTGTACTCCCTTCAGACCCATTACCTCCTCTTCCTCAGTAAAGACTGAGCAGAAATACCTGTTCAATATGTCAGCTTTACTGTTGTCATCCTCCACGCGGCCCCCATCCTCCCCCTTCAGTCTCACTATCCCTCCCTTTGTCTTTCTTTTTTTACTTATGTACCTGTAAAAGGTTTTGTCCCCTCTACCCACTGATTTTGTGATGTGCTCTTCTGTGTGAGCTTTGGCTTCCCTTACTGACCTCCCTGCCTCCCTTTGCTTCTCCTGGTAGTCTCAGATTTCAGCTTTTTTAAATTAACTATCTGGAGGGCGAGGGAGGAGTAATGCATACGAGCAGAAATCCAACTAGATTTGCTATGTGTTTTCCTTCATATAACGCTGCACCAATACAAACAGTAGTCTAAAAGGAGACGAGGGTATTTTATATGCTGCAGGGTATTAAATAGCTGGTGTAGCACAGCAAAATGCTAAGCAAAACGGGGGTGATGCTAACCATTTTCAGAAATGCTTAGCAATAGACTGCTAACCATTTTTTAAATGAGTCCATCACACAGTACACAACATTAATAAAACTATTACAATTGTTTTAAACGTTGCTAATCAGTCTGTGACAAGTGCTATGATGTTCATAACTGACTAGCACTTTCACAAGTTAAACTGCTAATCAGTTTTATCAGCTTATTTAAAATGCTGCTTTGCATGGTACACAATCACAGCACAATTTTTAAATAAAAGTAAAAAAAATCACGGTTCATTTTAAGTCTTGACATGAGAGCTGCACTGGCCAGCAAAATTAGTTACTTGGCTTGAATAATTAAGAGTTGCTGTATTAATGCTGGCAGTTACTAAAAGTTGATTTTAAAGGAACCAAAGATTTGATATTATTTACACTATGATAAATTATAGCCAACAGTGAGATACAAAGGCAGATTTTATTGATGGGTGCTGGTAACACAATAACCTACAGTATGACAGAGAATCGTGAGTGGTTTGTGTAAGTAATCAAAACCAAGAGAGGAAATTATGCCCAAGTTTTTCAGTTTTGCCTTTTATTTATTTTATATGACATTTAGACTTAACTGACCCCTAACGCTCCTAACTAAAACCCATTGCAGAACACTACTTTACTCATTAATCAGATAAGCACTGTGATTCACTAAAACAGCAAGAGCTTTTGAAATACATGCTCAGCACTTTCACCTAGCTTTGTAAATATCATCTCTCCCATATCAAGTACCCTTTTATTCGTATAAATCTGTTTTGGGGCCACCTCAGGCCATTTCACAAGATAAACTCTTAGTAGTGGTGTATGTTTTCCCAATCTCATCATCCTGCTATACCTCTATAATCCCTGTGGAACAAAGTCCCAACAGCACTTCATTCACTCTTGAAATTGTGATTGGTTGACCATTCATGGCACTCCATACCTTACATCATGGGTTTTAGCCCACCTGATAGGCTAACGATGCACAAGACCTAGGATCAAATTTCTAGACCCCAGGTCCCAGAAGCCCCTGTTCTCCAGTTCTACTTGTGCATCTGAAAAGGCAACAAGCACTCCAGAAGTCCCTATACCGTGCCAGGAAAGGTAGGCTGTGAATTCCACAGGCAATTACATAGAAACATAGACTTTGACGGCAGATAAGGACCGCTTGGCCCATCTAGTCTGCCCATTTCCCTACCTACAGGATATGCCACAGATCCTAGTTAACCAACAGCCTATTTCTTCCTACCCCCCACAAGAATTGCCTTATGTCTGTCCCATGCATTCTTGAATCCTCCCACAGTTTAGACCCCACAACCTCCTCAGGAAGGCTGTTCCGCGCATCACTACCCTCTCTGTGAAATAATACTTCCTCATTGCCCTGAACTGCCTCCTTCTATCTTTAAATTGTGTCCCATTGTTCTTAACGCTCTTTTCTGAAAGATGCTACCCTCTTGACTTTGTTGATTCTACTGAGGTACTTAAAAGTTTCTATCATGTCCCCCCTCTCCCTTCTTTCCTCAAGGGTATACATATTAAGCTCCTTTAGTCTCTCCTCATATGGCTTCTCTTGCAGACCCTGCACCATTTTAGTTGCCCTCCTCTGGACTGCCTCTGTCCTGTCTATGTCCTTGCCTTCTCACATTGCTTGCTAACCTTAAGGTCATCTGATATGATTACCACCAGATCCCTTTCCTTTTTTGTTGTTGTTACTACCCCCCCCATTGTGTATTCTTCCCCAGGGTTCTTGTTTCCCAGGTGCATTATTTTGCACTTCTTTGCATGGAATCCTAGCTGCCATACTTCAGACCATTCCTCCAACCTTGCCAAGTCCCTTCTCATCCTTTCCACACCTCCTTGTTTATCAACCCTGTTGCAGATCTTTGTGTCATCTGCAAAAAGGCATACTTTTCCTTCCAGTCCCTCTCCAATGTCACTGATGAAGACATTAAAAAGGACTGGACCCAATACTGAACCCTGCGGTACCCCACTAGTAACCCATCTTTCTTCAGAGTGGACTCCATTTACAATTACCTTCTGTGTCCTGTTGTGCAGTCAATGTTGTACCTAGGCTACCACCCTGGGACCCACTCCCAGGCTGGTTAATTTGACTATTAATCTTTGTGTGGGACTGTGTCAAATGCCTTGCTAAAGTCTAGGTAGGCCATGTCCACAGCCCTCCCTGGTCTACTACTTTGGTCACCCAGTCAAAGAAATCTATTAGATTTGTCGACATGACCTTCCCGCTGAGAACCCATGTTGCCTTGAGTCCTGTGCCCCACTGGCCTCTAGGTACTCAACTATTCTTTCCTTCAGAAGTGACTCCATCACTTTCCCTACCACAGAGGTCAGACTGACAGGTCTGTAGTTTCCTGCCTCTGTCTTGGTCCCACTTTTGTGAAGGGGAATTACATCCGCCTTCCTCCAGTCCTCGGGTACCACACCATCCTCCCATGATTTATTAAAAAGTGTAGCCAGTGGTTTCACTAGTTCCTCCCTTAATTCTTTTAGAATTCTGGGGTGAATTCCATCAGGACCCATTGCTTTGTCCACCTTCAGTTTTAGGAGTTCTTGCAGAACCCTTTCTTCTGTGAAAGGACTGGGATCGACCCCCCTATCAAGAGTGCTTCTGTTAATTGGATTAGGCACTTCCCCCTCCTCTTTTGTGAATACTGAGCAGAAATATTCGTTCAGTATCCCTGCTTTTCACTGTCCCTCTTCCCACCCACGCTCATTCTATTCAGCCTCACTAACCTCCTTTGTCTTTCTTCACTGCTGATGTACCTATAAAAGGTTTTATCCCCTTCTTAACTGAGTTGGCTATCTTTCCTCAGTTTGGGCCTTTGCTATTCTGACTTCCTCCCTGCTTCCTTCTGCCTTAACTGGTACAGCCTGTGTCCTGCTCCTTCTGTGTTTCCTTATACTTCTGGAATGCTATCTTTTCTTCCTGACTTTCACAGCCACCTCTTTTGAGAACCACAGTGGCTTTTTCTTTCATTTAGATTTGTTTATTTGCTTCACACAAAGGCGTGTTGCCTCTGTGATGGCAGTTTTGATGATTCCCCATTGTTGCTCCACACCTCCTAGCCTGTTTGCTAGTGCTTTTCTGAGGCGCTCTCCCATCTTGCCAAAGTCAGCCCTCCTAAAGTCCAGTACCCTCACTTTTGTATGGCTTGACTCTGTATCTGAGTTTAACGTGAACCACACTGTTTGATGGTCACTTGTTCCCAGATGGCAACCCACTTCTAGATCTGAGATCCTCTCACTGCCCCCATTTGATAGTACGAGGTCTAAAATTGCTCCCTCATGAGCGGGTTCTGAAACTAGCTGTCTGAGGCCCGCCACCTGTAGGGCATCAAGAATTGCCCTGCTCTTGGATGTGGCTGCAGCAAATGTGCTCCAGTTAACATCTGGCATATTCAGGTCTCCCATCAACAGTATCTCCTTTCTCTGCCATTCTAAGAATGCCTTCTATCATATCCTTGTCCATTCTCCCCTGACATGGGGTCTGTACACAACCCCTGTGCGGATTGTGGTGCCCTTCCAGTCTCCAGTGACCCACAGTGCCTCCTCTCCTCCTATTTACTCTTTTGTTCAGTTGCTTTTATCCCTTCCTTTACATAGAGAGCTACCTCCCTTCTTCTCCCTGTCTGTCTCTCCTGTAGGTTGCGTACAGGCCTATATCCATCCTCCCTCCTCTATCCAAAGCCTTGAATGGACAGTGGCTGATCAGCCTCACAGTACCTTAGAAATACAGACTGCAATGTTCCAGCAGCATGGCTTCCGCAAAGGGCACAGCACTACCAGGCACTTCGAATTCACCACACATATCCATCATTCACTTGATCAGGGCCAGTTGGTCGCACCTCTTTATTGACCTGACTAAGGCATTTAATGCTGTCAATCACTCCATTCTCCTCAAATAATTATCCCTCCGTGGTCTTTCAAGTGAAGCTACTCTCTGGTTTCAAAGCTACCTCAGTAACTGGACCCAACAGGTCAGGATTGGTGAATTCCTCTCATCATCCCTACCAGTCCACTCTGGAGTACCTCAAGGTTCCATCCTGGGTCCCTTGTTATTCAGTATATTCCTGAACAATCTCCCTGCCTCCTGCCATGACAAGAATGTTACTGTATGCAGATGATGCAGTAATCTTCACTCACACACTGACCCCCACTACCCTTCAGTCTCAACTACAGAAAAGTTTCACAGAAGTGGAAGCTGGTTTTGCTCACATGAACTCATCCTAATCACAAAAAACTAAAACAATGTTGTACCATGGAACCCACAGCAAGTACAAGGACCATGGAGCTCATTATTACACAAACATGAACCACCTTGAGCAGGTGGATATGTTTAAATATCTGGGCCCGACCCTTGACAGCTCCCTCTCATACCAAACACATTGACAATATCGCTAAAACTGTGAACTCCGTGATAGGGCTACTATACAAGCACAAACATTTCCTAACAGCTGAAGCCTTGAACCTCACTATCCAGAGCTCTGTTATGTCAACTATTGAATACGGGCTTGTTATCTATGGATACTGCACTCTGGCACATAGCTGTAGCCCTTAATAAGGCATGTAGACTCCTTATTTCAGCTGCCGCCTTTCTCACACGTGTGACATTTATGAGCAGGCTAACTGGCTCCAGCTATCCTGCAGGCTAAAGTACCAGACCTGCATCCTAGCTAAGAAGACATCACTGGGCCTTATGCCCCTGGAGTCAATCAATATTGACCCCACAGGCGTGTCTGCCGCCTAACTAGAAGATCGGACAGTCTAACCTTTACAATACTCGCTGTTGGACCTATCAAGCTCAGTGTTCTACCTTGTCAGAGCCTCCACCTGGTTCAACTTGCTACCTACACAAATCTCCAACATTGCCACGATTGGTGCTTTTAAATGTAAACTGCATCAACACCTCATGGCTAGTGCCTTCTGTGATTGCTTCTTAAAACCCTCCAGGCATACTACCCTCAAGCATCCCTCCTCACTGCCTCAGCTCCTCCTCCTCCTCTCCTACCCCCATTACTGGGTATAGGATGAATCTATCTCCTTTCTTTTCATCCCCTCCTCCTCCTTGCTGTTTCCCATCTACCATACCCAACACAATGCTCTCCTCATTTCTCCCTCCTCCTCTCTCTGTCTCCCATACCACCCCTCACCACCACTCTTCTTTCTTTTCCCACTAACCCACTCCTAACAAAGCTTCACTGAGCCACCTATGACTTGTACTGTATAATTAACTCATAACACAATTCCTTGACAATGCCTTTGCGCCGTGTATTGTAACCTTATTTGTCTTTTTTTTTAAAGGCTCCATTGTAATGATCATGTTATGTTTTGTCAGGCATATTGTCCTTATTGCCTTGACGTGAACCTTTAAAAGAGCCCTCGGCTCAAAGGTGTAATCTGAAATACAAATAAATAAATAAAATAAAATAAATATAGTCTAGTGGTTACTCGAGCCTTAGGGAGATCCCCTCCCATAGCGGAGACTTCATGGCTCAGGCCCAAACATGGTGCATTTGACTTATTATAACACAACTCTCAGAGCCACCTCACCTGGTCCAGGCCTCTTCCACAGTGGCTGAGCCAGTTGAACCACCTCGCTTCCTTGGGCCCAGTGTCTCTCCCTATGCAGCGACACAAGTGGATTTGAATCTCCTGGTTGGGCCAGTTCTCTCCCCTCTCAAGTGAAGACTCCTAAGCCCCAGCAGAGCAAGCAGAGTAACATGGGGAGACATTCCAAAAAGCATCTTCCTTTTGGGGGCACCTCACCTAGCAGCCCTCAGACGGAACCGCTACACATGCTCTCCTAGCTTTCTCCTTCCCAGCAACTCGCTGCGTGGAGAAGGGGAACAATCAGGGAACTTATTAACCATTTCAGTTGACCCTTCAAGATCTCTACACTGTTTCTTACAAAAGTTTTGTCATTCTGGGGACTTCACGTTTCTTCTGACAGACCATCCTCTCACATCCCTAGCATACTGCTCTCTTCTCTCCCCCTCTATCTTTCTCCTCAGATGGTGAAAGTGAGAAAATGTACAGCCTGTAGCACCAGCTTGATGCCCCACAACTTGGGCCCTCTATGCCCTGTGTGTGCATTCATGATGAGGAGGATTCTTCCCTCGACCCCTCCCTGATGATGGTCTCGGATGCCCCAGGTATCACTTGGCTGGACCCAGGGGCCATACTCCAACAAAACCAACAAGCAGCAGTGGCCATGATGGAGAGTCAGCAAAATTTTATGTTGAAAATCATGGAAAAACTAGAAGCCATCACGCAGTCCAGATTAACGCCCACCCCAAATCCAGTGCCAGTGCCTGCAAACCGGGGGGGGCCTCCGGGATCTGGTCCAAACTGACCTGTCCTCCCCTGAACCCCACTGCACCCACCAATGGGGATGACACTGAAGACAAGGAGCCCCTCGAGGATGAGGAGCCAATACCATCGGAAGAAGAAGAGAGATGGAGACACAATCAGTCCCATCCCTCACATCCAAACTGTGCTCCTTTGACTTAATACCAGGTCTCATGTGGATAATTAAGGCCACCATGCGGTTCAAGCTAGAGGAGGAACAAACTGAGTCAAAACTCGATCCCCTAAGCCAACAAAAGAAAGTCTCCAAGGAAACCTTCCCAATTTGTCCTGCGATTGATGACATATTCATTAAGGAGTGGGAAGCTACAGATCCAGGCAGGATGTCAGATAAGAGGAACCTAGACTGCATGTATCCAATCCAGGAAGACAAGGCCAGCATATGGTGCACCGCTCCCATGATCGACCCACAAGTAGCTGCACTCAGCAAAAAGACAGTCCTCCCATGTGGAGCCATCTCTCTGAAGGACCCAGCAGACAAAAAAGTGGAAGACATATTAAAAATTTTGTTTGAAATAGAGGCATGGCTGCCAAGGCATCCACTACCGCCATATACACTCAAGCGCCAGGATTCACTGGCTTGAGGAGCTCCTAGAAAGCGGCTCCCTATTCCAGAGAGGCCGAACTTCTGGAATGCTCTCTAGATTCTGCCAGATACCTAGCAGTTATGGCTGTTGATTCCCTGAAACTGAACGCAAGAGCTTCCACCCTGACTAACCAAGCAAGAAGGGTGTTATAGCTAAAGTTATGGGAAGCAGACAATGAGTCCAAATTACTGCTCCAGAACCTTTCAATGAAGGGGAAACACATCTTCGGTGAAGGCCTGCAAGGTTACCTAAAACAAAAAGGGGAGGGAAAAGATTTACTCAAACACAAGAACAGACCAACCTATCTACCCACTGGGTGATGGAGATTTTGGGGGGGCTACAAGCACCAAGCCCGCAGAGACACTTACTACCAGAGTACCTCATTTCAAGGAAGAGGGAGCCAAGGGGGACACCATTCCTCATTCACCCCCGTCTACCAATCCTCAAACTACAGGGTCCATGGCCCGAAGTTTGGAGGAAGAGGAAGAGGAAATAGAAGCAAACAGCAATGACTATATACCCTTCTCCCCCCAGATGACTCCCACCTTCGGTCCCTACCTGCCAGTGGAAAAAAGACTTATGCTCTTCCACCACCAGTCACGTAACACAACTGCAGACAGATGGGTATTGGAGGTAGTTTCAAGGGGCCATTCTTTAGAATTATTCAACGCTCAGATATCAGACAGGTTCGTGACCTCCCCCATAGCAAGGAACAGGACCTCACCCCATCAGGTTCAGCAGATTCTGCTGGAACTGATGCAGAAGAAGCCTATTCAATTAGTTCCCCCCTCCGAACAAGAAAATGGAGTATACTCCATCTTTTTCCTCATCCCCAAAAAGACCGGGGAACTTCGTCCCATCTTAGACCTAAAATTCCTCAACAAGTTTGAAGTCACCCAGAGGTTCAAGATGGAGACACTGAGGTCGACACTTCACAGCATCCAGAGAGATGACTTTCTCACGTCCATAGATTTAAAAGACACATACCTTCACATCCCCATTCATCTCTGCCACAGAAAGTACCTACGTTTCCATGTTCTCGGCCAACATTTTCAATACTAAGCTTTACCATTTGGCCTTACCTCAGCAGCAAGGGTATTCACCAAGGTGTCCATAGCTCTCGTGGCCAGGCTGAGAGAGCAGGGAGTGGATATTGACCCCTATCTGGATGACTGACTAATCCAAGCACAGTCCAGGGATCAGTCTCGTGTCACCACCGTGAAGGCCCTAAGGGCCCTGAAAGACCACAGCTGGGCAGTGAACCAAGCCAAGAGCCACCTCGTGCCCACACAACAACTAGAACACCTGGGAGCAGAAATAAACATGTCTCAGGGGTGGGCCAGGCTGTCCCAAAACAGGGTGAAAACGGTGATGTCACTAGCACATCAACTTCAGGTCACTAACATGACGAATATAAGTCAGATTGCTCAAATGCTAGGATGCATGGCTTCTTGCATCGATCTAGTCCCTTGGGCCAGGTGGCATAAAAGACCCTTCAGAACTACATGCTGTTGCATGGGTCACCCAATGAACGCAATCTGACAATAAAATTACCGCTACCCCCACAGTGAGACGTCTCCTGACCTGGTGGAAAACTCGCAGAGCCTTCATGCATGGGGTTCCTCTAGAGACTACTTATGGCATCACCATTGAGATAAACACCAGTCTCCTAGGATGGAGGGAATGCATGGGATCTCAGTCAGCCCAAGGCAGTTGGACAACTTCAGAGGCCAGACTGTCCATAAATGTACTGGAAATGAGGGCAGTTTACCATGCTGTCATAACCTTTCAAGGGGTCATTTCTGGTCAAATAGGATTGATTCGCTCCGACAACCAGGTTATCATGGCATACATCGCCAAGCAGAGGGGAACCAAGAGCAGAGCTATGCAGAAGGAAGTGACGAGGGTAATGAAGTGGGCTTAGGCCCATCTCATCCACCTTGGAGCAATCCATCTAGCTGGTAAGTTCAACATCCAAGCAGATTGGCTCAGCCGCCAACAGGTAGACCCAGGAGAGTGGCACCTACACACCGATCTATTTTGAATGATACAGGACACATGGGGACCTGTTTCCATGGATCTCATGGTGATGGCGGACAACACTCAAGTACATAGAAACATAGACTTTGACGGCCGATGAGGACCGCTTGGGCCACCTAGTCTGCCCATTTCCCTACCTAGAGGATAAGCTGCAGATCCTATTTAACCAACAGCCTATTTCTTCCTATCCCCACAAAAATTGCCTTATGTCTGTCCCATGCATTCTTAAATTCTCCCACAGTTTTAGACCCCACAACCTCCTCAGGAAAGCTGTTCCATGGCCCACCACCTCTCTGCAAAAAATACTTCCTCACATTGCCCCTGAGCCGCCCCCATCTTCAAATTGTGTCCCCTTGTTCTGCACATCTCTTTTCTGAAAGATGCTACCCTCTTGGACTTTGTTGATTCCACTGAGGTACTTAAATGTTTCTATCATGTCCCCCTTCTCCCTCCTTTCCTCAAGGGTATACATATTAAGTTCCTTTAGTCTCTCCTCGTATGGCTTCTCTTGCAGACCCTGCACCATTTTAGTTGCCCTCCTCTGTACTGCCTCCATCCTGTCTATGTCCTTGCAGAGATGGGGTCTCCAGAACTGGACTCAGTACTCCAGATGGGGTCTCACCAACTGTCTGTAAAGGGGGATAACAACTTCCTGTTTTCTGCTGGTGATGCCTCTCCCTATACATCCCAGTATCCCCCCAGCCCTCCCTACTGCCTTCTCACATTGCTTGCCAACCTTAAGATCATCTGGATACCGACCTTGTTGAGTGAGCCCTAATGCCTTCTGGTGGTGTCAGGTCTTTCGCCTTTAAGCTTCTTGGATGGTCCTCCTGAGCCAGCCCACTATGGTGGTCTTTGAAGCTGCCTTACCCTGTCGTTGTCCCTTCGACACTATGAACAACCTCTCAGTTTGTCATATCAACTGTGTTCTAGCTATGTGCTTGGCTAGTGTACCCCTGACATCTAGATGGTGACGGATAGATATATACCCTGCTTGTGAGATGTCTAACAACAAGGGTTCTTCTCCAGATACAGGGAACGCCACTCCCAAAGAGTAGACGTGCTATCCCAGACCTGGTCCCTGGATTGAGCGTACGTGTTTCCCCCCATACCTCTCCTACCACAGGTCCTAGCAAAGACACGCCAGTCACTGAAGACCATCATTCTGGTAGCCCCATACTGGCCGCACAGAGCCTGGTTCTCCTCAGTGATAGCCGTGACACTGGACAAGCACAGGCTCCCATACAGACCTGATATGCTAACCCAAGGGCCGCTAGTCCACCCCACCCCAGGGACCCTGAAACTAACGGCCTGGCTCCTGAAAGGCAGAGACTGCTAAAAACAGGCTATCATGCCTCAGTCATAGCCACTTTGCTGCGGTCTAGGCGACAGTCGACCAACACTACATACAGAAGGCAGTGGTCCCTTTTTTCCGCCTTGTGCAAAAACAGAGAGAAAGTACCAGAGCAAGCAGATATGTTCACTGCATTAGTATACTTGCAACAGGGAGTAGAGAAAGGACTTTCACTCTTCCTCAGGGTACAACTCCTCAGCCACTGGGGCAGCCATCAACACATAGGACACCACACCCTGGGATCTCACCCGACGTGGTACATTTCCTCAGAGCCGAGAGGACTTTCACCCAAGGTCCAGACCCTTAATCGCCCCATGGAACCTCACGATAGTCCTAGATGCTCAACACCACCCCTTTGGACCTTTCCAGGACGTGGACCTGTATTGGGCAGGACTAAAGACCTGTTTCCTGGTGGATGTTTGTTCTGCTAGAAGGATTAGCAAACTCGGGCACTGTCATATAGGAGCCGACACCGTGTTCACCTCCCACGGGTACAACTGCATACAGTCCCAGCTTTTAGACCAAAGGTCATGTCAACTTTCCACCTAGAGCAGCCCATTGAGCTACCCACCCTCTCAGATGTCTCACAAGCAGGGGATATATCTATCCCTCACCATCTAGATGTTGGGGGTACACTAGCCAAGTACATAGCTAGAACACAGTTGATATGACAAACTGAGAGGTTGTTCATAGTGTCGAAGGGACAATGACAGGGTAAGGCAGCTTCAAAGACCACCATAGCAGGCTGGCTCAGGAGGACCATCCAAGAGGATTACAAGGCGAAAGGTCTGACACCACCAGAGGGCATTACTGTAGGGTTCACTCAACAAGGTCAGTATCCACCTCCTGGGCAGAAAGAGCCAACATAACTACAGAGGACATTTGCAGGGCAGCCACTTGGAGCTCTATCCATAGATTTGCCAGACATTACAAGTTGGACCATCTGTACAACAATCAGAACCCTTTTGCCACTCAGGTCCTCTTGGGAGCCAGCTCTGCTCCCTCACTCTCAGACCGCTCTGACCCACCCAAAAGGGGTATAGTACTGCTGATTAGCAACCTGTGATGAATGTCTGAGTGCTATGGATGGTCAACCAATCACAATGGGTGTTTACTCACCTGGTAAAGGTGATTGTGTTGGTTGACATCCATGGCACTCTATGGCCTGCCCCACAGAGCGATCAGAGTGACTGGGACTCTAGAACAGCACAGTAAATAAGGAAAGCTACTTTAAGGAAATGCCAACTCTGTCAGACACTTAGCAGGTCGAGTGCTAGTATTGTATTAATAGGGAATAAAGTAGGCCTCCGCCATGATTAGAAGGCTCACGATACTTGTATTGTTATTAGAGTATTGTGGTGTTTACTAACCTTACTTTCAGCTATGGAAGATTCAAACTGAGAACAGGGGCTTCTGGGACTTGTGGTCTAGAAATTTGATCCTAGGTCTTGTGCATCGTTAGCTCTATCAGTGGGCTAAAACCCATGATGTAAGGTCTGAGTGCCATGGATGTCAACTAACACAATCACCTTTACCAGGTGAGTAAACACCCATTACTGCCATCTGCACTTAAAGTGCCTCATTAGTACTCTGATTGTGTTCCAGTGTGCACTTATATTACTTGTTGCTCTTCAGATGCTCTGCCTAGCTCATCTTGTTCATTTTGCTGCTAATCAGCTGTTGAACATATTTTTGCATTTTTGATTTGTGTAAGTGACTGTTGTAACTGCTCTGTACTCCTCATTTCTTCCTCCTCCAGGATGCATCTGAAATGAACTTTTTCAGCTCAGTACATCATTCCTGGTAAATCTTTTGAAATAAAAAAATAATCAATCAATAAATAAAGTTTAAGTAATAGCAGTCTGTTTTAAAACACTGAGCACCCAGCCAGCCCTTCCACTCAGCAGTAGCGCTATCTCATATGACACTGGTGACCTGGGTTTGTGAAAGGGCTCGAGTCATTGGGGGATGGCTGGGGAGAGGATGAGGAGTGAGCTCCCTAGGGGACACTGTCCTCCTCTGAAGAGGCTGGGCAGTCAGCTTCACTGCTATATGTCCTCCTGGGTAACTCAGGTGGCAGTGCAGTTGGGAGCAGCTTATGGGAGAAAGGTGTCAGCTGGGGCCACACCACCCATGCTTGCACATACTTGTGCACCCTTGCTCTGATGTTGCCTTCTTTGGTCTCAGAATTAGACTGATTATGTTTATCTCAGCTTATGGTTACACTGTCTAGCTCTCAGATCTGATCATTGAGCCAGTCAGAGGTATACAGAGGTGACAAATGAGCATGCACTACTGTGTAAAACTTTTATATTCTGAAATGGGTTTTGAAAGACTAGAAACAACGTTTCACAAGTGAAAGTATGCCTGTGATTGGGAAGGGTATTTACTGAGCAAGATGGTGGTTCTTTAAAAAACGCCCTACTGTTTTAAGGAATTACTTTTGTTGATCTGATAATTTTAGAGGCATTATTTTTTCTGACCAATGGGATGCCACAGGAACCAGTCTTAGGACTGGTCCTCTTTAGCAACTTAAGTTGTAACATTGGGGAAGGGATCCAGTGGGTGCTTTGGTGCTTGGCAGATGACACAAAGATCAGCATAGGAGTGGACAGTGCAGATGATGTGAGAACCATGAAGGAAGGCCTGGGAAGATTAGAGAAATGGTCAAGGGTCTGGCTGTTAAATGTAATGCAAAGCAGTGTAAGGTAGTACACAAAAGGCCAAGAACCTCAAAAATAAAATACAGGAGGGGGGTGAAATAGAGAGAATGTCTGAGGAAAGGGACCTGGGGTGATACGGACAATTTGAAAACATCTACAAGTGCAGTAGAGCAGTGGAATGGCAGAAGTGATGCAAGGCTACATATGAAGGGAAATCAGCAGCAGGAGTAGAGAAGTGATCCTGCCACTGTACATATCCCTATTTCACTTCTCATGGAGTACTGTGCATACTGTATTTATAAACCACACTTGAGAAAGGACAATGACAGAGTGGAGACATGCCAGAGGATGGTAACCAACAATATTTAAGGATAGCAAGAGAAGTCCTACACTGGAGGCAAGAAGGAGAGAGGGACATGAGAGAAACATACAGATACCTTCAAGGGATAAGCAAGGGGAATCACAGGCAGTTAGCACTGAGTGGAAAAAAAGGCACCAAGGGAAACTTGATGAATTTGGTGGTGAGATTTTTGAAATGTCATGAAATATGTGTATTTTTTAAATAACTTTTTTTTATTGAGTTTTTACAGTACACAAACTACTAAAACAAGATTAAGTGTCTGCAAGGGTTACAGAGGCAGAGCTAAATCCAACATTCTAACAAATATTTCTTATACTCTATCAACAATTGAAGACACAGATTACAACATTTAAGTGTCTGATGAACTATAAGTGCATGGATACTACCCCTTCTCTACATACAGGACCTAAAAGTAGCTCTATTCTCCAGACTGCCAGCCTGCTAAACTACCTGCATCGCAATTGTTTGTTCCACAAGATCCAATATAACTTTCCACACCACTACATCTACCCCAGCCATATCCCTACGACATCTTGGGCCTAAGAGAGTGCAGCTGAACCACACTGGTATGACCAGTGGACTGAGGTCCACCCTCTACCAGGCCTCAAGTGGGGGGGGGACTGGTATCTTAGTGTGAAACACAGGTGCCTATTATGAAAAGAACAGCCAATGTGTATAGCAATGCAGAATGCATTATACTTCAGCGTGCTTACATTGCTGGCCTGCTGGACCCATGGCACCTCTCCTAGTGTGGTCCTTGGGGATAAATGTCATGGCATCTTGTAGGATCCAACATCTAGATCCTTACAACAGGAAATATTTCTTCATGGGAAGATTGATAGATAGGTCGAACAAGCCACCAAGGGAAGTCATCTGGGAAAAATCAGTGGAGGGATTCAAATGGGTGGGACAGACATATGGAACTGATAAGGACATCGGAAAAGTGGAGGGGAAAAGGACTGCATAACCACTAGGTCCATTACATCCAGCCATAGGTGTGGCTATGAAGAATGGATGGGCTGCAATGCCTTTTCCTGCTGTCAGTGTCTACATTTCTATCTGGGGATATTTTAAGGCAAAGAACTGGGCATGTGCAGATTGAGCAATCTTAAAGAACTGCACATGTGAGGATGGACACATCTTAAAACAAACAACTGGGTATACACAGATAGACACATCTTAAAACAAATAACTGGGCATGTGCAGATTGACAAATCACAGTTTTGCAGGGGGGGTTTATTTGGTATGACTTACAGGGTTTTGTAACGTACCAAGTATAGCATAGCGCTGTACATGCCAACTGATTAGAAACTGCAGGGTTAAGAATTACAAGGCATTTAGAGCTGGTTAAAACCAGAATGAACACTGTGTTAAGGGACATGATAGAAATGCACAAATATCTTCATGGAAAAACAAGAGGATAGTAGGAGTTAGCACTGAGTGGAAAATGGGCATGAAGTAGAACTCAGTGAAGCTGGTGGACTTACAGAAATACATTAGTTGCCATATTGGTCCTTGTAAGAACAGATCCAGAAGCAAATGGTTTGATAGATTTTAATGGACCAACATAGATGTTACAAAGAAAACAGATTCTAAGCTCTGAGACCAACCAAGTCCTTCCCCAGAGACTTAATAATTAATTAAATCTCTGAGGAAGGACTTGGTTGGTCTGAAAAATTAGACACTGTTTTCTTTCTGTAACATCTATGTTGGTCCACTAAAGGGTCTCAAACCATTTGCTTCTGGATCTGAAGCTGGTGGAGAGATTTTGGAAATGTCAGGAAATATTTCTTCATGGAAAGTTTAGCAGATAGGAGGAATAAGCTATCAAGGGATGACATTTGTGAACAATCAGAGAAGGGATTCAAATGTGGGTGGAAGAGACACATGGAACTTATAAGGACATTAGGAAATTGGGAGGGGAAAAAAAGCACTGCATGGCCATGAGGGCCCTCACATCCAACTATAGATATGCAATGAAGGATGGATGGGCTGCAAGACCTTTTTCTACCATCAACTTCTATGTTTCTGTAATCCTCACACCTGCATTTTTATAGCGACAGGTGGTATGCTGTTGAAGCTGACAGCAGTACCAGGTGGGGGACTGGGTTCGGGGAGGACTAGGTTACTCAGTACAAGGGCTTAGGTTTGTTCTCTGCACAGGGGCACCCAAGTAAATCCGAACACAGGAAGCAATAACTGTAATGTCCAATACCAGGAATGGGATTCTAAGGTGTGGCTTTTATTGATATCCAAACTGAACAAACAAAGCTTAGACGGACCCCCACGGGGCTACATTCCTGGTTATGCAGATAAGAGATACAGAACACTTCTTCAACACTTCAGCCCTCAGGCTCTGAACCCACCAGGCACACAGCACGCTGCTTTGGGTACACAGCCCGACTTGTACACTATTTGAGTTTTTTCTGGCCTGGCTCCCCTGCCAGCCACTCGAACCCTGTCATATGGCAGTGGACACATTTTCCTGGTGGCTCCCTAAACCACCTTAGAGCCTTTGACTCCATAAGGGAAATTTTCTTTCAATCCCACGTCTGGGTACTTCCCTTAGCACTCGCCAAGTGCCTGAGGCAAAGTAAAAGGGCCACAGAACAAATCCGTAGAGGTGAACCTGGTTACTAATGATGGGGGGTCTCCCACAACCAGCTTCCACAATCCATACCCGGCCATTTCTCTGGACATTAAACAACTCTTTTGGAAAAGCTTGGCAATGTAGATTAAAGGGTAAATGTATAGCACACTTCCTCTACATGTCTTGACTTTCCCCTTGTACTAGACACGAACATACTTATGCATCTCTTTCTGAAAAGCTTGGCAGTGTAGATTAAAGGGTAAATGTATAGCACATTTCCTCTACATGTCTTGGCTTTCCCCTTGTGCTGGACTTGAACATACTTCTACTTTGGCTTAGCCTATTCCTCTAGGCCTCCCACTGATTCAGCAGTCCAATCCCCACTTTAACAACAGTTCAGGTGAAACATAGGCCCCATGGAAAGAGCAGAACTCACCCTTTGGTTGCAGCTGCCCCACAGGTGAATCTTGACAGCTTCTGGTGCCACAACACACTTGGAAAAATAAGGCAGCTTCTTCCCTAGCCAGAACCAGGGGGTTGCCCCTGGAATAACAGGCAAACCTTTTACCCCCATCCCCTCAGGGATGGGGCACAAAGACCAGAAATAGCGGTCTCCACCACTTCAAGAACAGCTACTGTGTTCCTCTTTGGTGGAAACACACACCTTTCCCTAAAAGTAGCTCTATATCAGAGTTTTAGGCTCCAAGAGCCTGTGCACAGATTGCTGTGCTCCTCTCTTCAAGACTGCTCGCACACAACTGCTGCAGTTCACTGTTCAAAAACTTCCAACATTCTAACCTAACTTCCTTCTGCAGATTCCAATGTGACACTCCTGGCAAACGCCCAGTTACTGACTCAATGGCTGTGGTTGTGCACTGCATGACCACCTGTGAAGTGGTCTCCATGCTGGACCGGGCTCGTTCATGGACACTGGCCATAATTTTGCGAGCACCTACTTCTGCAGCATCAGGTGTGTGAGTATGCTCTTTCAGTACAGAAACAACAGAGTTCCCTACCGTGTGCATACGAGCAAGACAGGAGAATTTGGGACCAACTGCACAGCGCCAATAAATCTTTTCACCCCTTTCCTTGTCTTTTATGTACAAGAAGCCAGCATGTATTGCCAGTGGCTTACCTTTCTGGCTCACAACCATTTCAAATGTATTCATCTCAATCTCTCATCACCTATCTTCACGAAATGCACTGTAATATAGCAGTACCCCTTTAAAATGTATGCTGTTGCATTGTGGGTAACAGGAAATACACGATCATAGTACATAAAGTAAACAAAGTATGGGTTAGCGATTATTTGGATCCTCAGACTGTATTAAGATGGTGCGCTTTTATTGCAGTCGTCGAAAATAGGTAAGCGCCATTATTTACAGATGCTATTTTGCAGTTCGCCGTTATGCATTCGCGATACTGATTTTCACGATTTTTGATTCACTTTTTTTACATGGAACCGAAGTAACTGAATCCACATTGCTTCTCCCCCTTCCTCTTCTTACTCTTCCCTCGTAGGCATTATACCTCCCTGATGTAAACCGCCACCCCTTCCCCTTTCCCTACCTCTCTGTTCCTCCTGTATAATTCATTCCCAGTGATCAAGAGGTCCTAGTCATGGCTAAGTGTGACCCATGTCTCTGTGACAGCCATGATGTCCACTCCCCTCTCTGCCAACAAGATCAGCAGGTCATTCACCTTGTTTCCAAGACTTTGTGCCTTCGGGGACACCATCTTCCACCTTGAGTCTATGGAGACATCATCCCTCAGTCTCAGCTGAGACGGAGAACAGAGTGAGACAGTGTGAAATCCATTTAACTAGAGTTTCACAAGCTGCCTTCCCTGCCTACCATGAGGTCTTACTGGGAGTCTAGTAACCCCGGATAACAGGGGGGTTACATTTCAATTTAGAGACATTTTAAAACAAAGAACTGGGCATGTGCAGATTGATCAACCTTAGAAGAAAGAACTGGGAAAATGCAGATTGATAAACCGCCATTTTGACATCACCACAAAGAATTTCAGGGGGTTTATTTTATATGACTAGCAGGCTATTGGCACACATCATGTATAACGTAATATTATACATGCGAATCTGAGCATAAACTACAGAGGTAGAAACTGTAAAGCATTTTAGAGCTGGTTAAAACCAGAATGAACAATGTGTTGGGGGACACAGAACCAGATAATGAGTGCCAAAGTGCGTAAGAGATAATAATTTAGAAACACTAGTTCTAACTAGTTTTGTCTGGGGTGGAGCAGAACAGTAGAACATAGTTACAGCAGGAACATGTTTGTTTAACCTCAGATTCAAGTCATCTGATGCTCTCAGTATTTAAATATCAAATATTTTAAATAACATGATTTATATCAGTCATTCAGGAAATGAGAAGAAGCTAAACAACAGGCAAGAGAAAAGAGAGAGAGAGAGAGGGAGAGGGAGAGAGAGAGCAGAGAGAGTGAGGGGGAGAGACAGAGAGAAAGAGAGGGAGGGAGGAGACAGAGACAGAGAGAGAGGGAGGGAGAGTGAGAGAAGAGAGAGAGACAGAGAGAGAGAGAGACAGAGACAGAGAGAGAGGAGATGGAGAGTGAGGGAGAAAGAGAGAGAGACGAGAGAGAGAGAGACAGAGACAGAGACAGAGAGAGAGGAGAAGGAGAGAGAGACAGAGACAGAGAGAGAGAGACAGAGAGGAGAGGGAGAGACAGACAGAGAGGAGGGAGAGAGAGAGAGAGAGAATGAGACAGAGAGAGAGGAGAGGAGAGAGTGAGAGAGAAAGAGAGAGAGAGAGACAGAGAGAGAGAGAGAGACAGAGACAGAGACAGAGAGAGAGGGAGAAGGAGAGAGAGAGAGACAGAGACAGAGAGACAGAGAGAGAGACAGAGAGAGAGAGAGGAGGGGAGAGAGAGAGAGAGATGAGACAGAGAGAGAGGAGAGGAGAGTGAGAGAGAAAGAGAGAGAGAGAGAGGAGAGAGAGAGAGAGACAGAGAGAGGAGAGAGGAGAGAGAGAGAGAGACAGAGACAGAGAGAGAGACAGAGAGGAGAGGGAGAGACAGAGAGGGGAGGAGAGAGAGAGAGAGAATGAGACAGAGAGAGGGAGGGAGGGAGGAGAGGGAGAGAGAGAGAGAAAGAGAGAGACAGAGACAGAGACAGAGTGAGACAGAGACAGAGACAGACAGAGACAGAGATATGGCAAGCGGTCAGGGACGTAATTCAGAATCTGTGATTCATAGTTAAATGCATACACTATATACTAAAATACATATATCATATCCTGAAATAAATACATCATATAGTGAAATATATATGTCAAGTAGTGAAACACATACACTATGTCCTGAACCACATGCACTATTTAGTAAAATACATATATCATATAGTGAAATGCATCCACTATATACTGAAACGATATTTCATATAGTGAACACATACATTGTGTACTGCAATGCTTACATTATATAGTGAAATACATACACCATCTACTGAAATCTACATACTGAGTACTGAAAATCACATACACTATTCTAGTGAAACCAATACACTATTTAGTGAAACGATACACTAGCTACTGAGACACTGTACATACACTGCAGACTGAAAACTCACATACACTATCTACTGAAACCAATACACTATGTATTGTAATACATACACTACATATTGAAGAGCAACTTCATACACCATATAGTGAAACAAATACACTACATATTGAAATACACACACTGTCTATTGAAATACATACACTACAGACTGAAAAATCCACCTACAGCATGTACTGAAACAAATACACTATATACTGAAACATATACACTATATAATGAAACACATACATTACCTATTGAAACAAATACACTATGGGCTGGATATTCAACTGCGCTATTTTGTGGTGCAAGCCTTGCACTGCACAAAATAGTTGACAGAGAGGGTTGGGGTGATATTCAAAGGAGTGCTATTGAGTAACCTCCTTTAAATATCACCCTCGCCACAACCACTGTGCATGATGAGTGGAACTTGGACCACCGCAAGTGGTCAGAGGGAGCATTCAGTTGTGGTGGCGCAAGTACCATTGGCCATGAGCAAATTTCATATTCAAAAGGTGACATGCAAATGGGGCCATCATTCATGCATAGGAGCAGGGGGCCATTTGCATCTATTTATGGCCCCATTTGCATGCTATTAGCATGCAGGTGCGCCATCCCGAGGACTTGCGCTGGTGCCCTGCCAGGTAGCAGCCATCGGGACCAACGCTTCCTGCAGCCCGATCACGGGCAAAAGTGTAAAAACCCCACCCCGACTGGCCTGATCGCGGGCAAAGGAAAATAAACCCACCCCCACCAACCCGATCATGGCACCAAAGTGTCCAACCCCCAAGACCATATCCCTGGTGGTCCAGTGGACCGCTAAGCCTGATCGTGGCTGCATAACGCTTAAACCCCCCATGAACATATCCCTGGTGGTCCAGTGGATTGCTAAGCCCGATCGCTGGCTGCATAATGTTTCAACCCCCATGAACATATCCCTGGTGATCTAGTGTCCCCCACCCCACCCACCCATGAAGCCCACCACCCTGCCCCCGGCAGCCGGCGGGCGGCAGCATCCCATCCGCCTGCCGCGCCGCCGCCGACTGACTGCTCGGTGGGCTGCACGCCCATTGGTGCAGAGCAACAGCCAATGGGCATGCAGCCCATACCGCATAAGGCAGTCCAGCTATCCCGGGGAGCGGTGGTGGGGCTTCGGTGGGTGGGTGGGGGACACTAAATCACCAGGGATATGTTCATGGGGGGGTTTAAACATTATGCAGCCCGTGATCGGGCTTAGCAGTACACTGGACCACCAGGGATATGGTATGGGGGGGTTTGGACACTTTGGTGCCATGATTGGGCTGGTGGGTTTTATTTTTCACTTTTGCCCGCGATCGGGCCAGTCAGAGGGAGGAGGGTATTTTCAACATCTGCCCGCGATCGGGCCAGTCGGGGAAGGGGGGGTTACTTTTATGCCCGGATTGGGCTGCAGGGGGGCAGGGAGTAGGTGAGGGCCACCCACAGGTGGCAGCTGCTGTGGCGCCCTGCAATGCGGCAGCTCACCTGTGGGTGGCCTCGATTTCATTTTTTTGGGCTCAAAGTTGTGCAGGCGCAGGTTGCAGGTTGCGCCTGCACAACTCTGCACAGCCCACTGAATATCGGGCTGTGCACTTTATGCATGGTACCTCCCACACCAGTTCAGCATGCATTCATTTGCATTGCGCTGTTGCTCAGCTTGACTTGGGGGGTGCAACTGCCTCCTGCTGAATATGGCAGAATGGGGCAATTTCGGACTTGCGACAGCGCAACCCTATTGCGCATGGTGCAACCCTTTTGAATATCCAGCCCTACATGTTGAAAAATCTGCATACACTATATACTGAAACAAATACACTACATAGTGAAACACATACACTGTCTATTGAAATGCATACACTATACACAGAAAAATCCATATACACTATATACTAAAACATATACACTGTATACTGAAACACATACGCTGCCTAATGAAACAGATATAGTATCTAGTGAAACATATACACTATGTGCTGAAACACATACAGCATGTATTGAAACACATACACTATATATTGAAACACATAGACCATCTATTGAAATATAGTATATCATAAAAAATCCACATACACTAAAGACTAAAACAAATACACTATATATTAAAAGATATACACTATCTATTGAAATATATACACTATGTACTGAAACACATGCACTATATACTGAAACACATACACTGCCTAGTGAAAGAGATACAGTACCTAGTGAAAGAAATAAACTATATACTGAAATTGCATGTGACATGGAAGCTCCTCCCACTCTCCAAAGCCAAGATTTAGTTGGGCTTGATCCTTTGAGGAGGTAAGACATGCTTTTTGGGCTTTCTGTTGTTAACCCTCATCTGGCCACTGCAGTATAGCTGCCACTGGTTCCTACTCCCATTTCTCAAGGGAAAGCATAGGTTTTTAAGCCAAATTTCAAACCTACAGCAGCTTATTTAATAAGTGTGTTCAGTGATAATGGATGTGTGAACTTGTAATTGCTTCTTGCTATATCCCGAAGCAACTGTCAGAATCGAGTGCTGCAATTGAGGTCAGTTGCAGTTAACTGTAATTGCTCTATATTGAAGACTTAATTGATGTGAGTCCTGTTTTGCTTCACTCCGTTTTAGACTGTCTTTCTGATGGATTCATCACCCCTTTCTCACCACCCCAGCAGAGACATACTAGGAGCCTTGCCCTCAGTTATTGCTACAGCCCTCTCTGAGGAAAAGTAATTGCCACATGCGCTGGTGGCATTGTCTTTTTCGTGCAGTCTCTGCATCTACCAACTAAATTCTGCCTCTAGTGCCTTGGCGCCAATCCCCCTCCTTTAGAGAAGGAGAGAGGGAGGAACTAGGTGGGGTTTTGTGCCCTGTACATGAGACCAGTTTAGTGTTGCATTAGAGAGTGAAGGCACTGAGGAACGATGAGATTAGAGTCTGAACGTTTGTTTTGTGCAAAGCCCTGTGTTCCTTAGTCCTGCAGCAGTGACCACTAGCCTTGACCCATACAAAGTGACTGAGACGGAAGAAGGGAGAACACTGGTTGGGTCACGGGCAGTTGACTGCAGAGTGGTGCCAGAGGAGTGAGCGAGCCAGGGCACAGTGCTAATGGAGGACAACACTGTTTGCTATGCACTGAGGTAACTGGGAGGGTTAAGGCAGACAGCAGCAGAGAGTCAGAGGAAGACCATGCAGTGATAACATCTACATCTCTTGTAGTATACGCAGTTGTCTGTGAGGGTTGGAAAATCTCACTGAGCCTCTTGTTTTCAACTGTTGATTAACTTGCAGTAAACTAGTGAGGAGGGATGAAAGGGAGGAGTAGAGGACTGTTCACAGAACCGCACCCTGCTACTGCAAAGGCCGGGAGAATTCTACCTTTTTAATCCAAATGGCACCTAACCCTAACTTTATTCTTATTACTCTTGCATTTACAGTGACTGAGAATCGGAACAATAAAATCCTTAAATCTTTTTTTTTCCTGATTCTTAGCCATTGTAAATGCCAGGTAAATCCAAGTATGAAGTCCAAGTTATTAGGTCTGCTATTGTCTTCTGTAGCACCATGACATTCCTTCAGCAATCTGGAGGCTTCAATTCCTGATCGGCTCTCAAGCGTGCTTACTGTTTCACCTTCAGAAACATGCCCAGTGCCATTTCTTTTTCAAAGGAGATAGGAAATGATTTTGTGTCATTTTGCACACTAAATACATCATACACTTCAAAGGATGACATCTCTGTGTGTTTATATATGGAGTAATTAGGCCAAATACTCATTTGTATGCCATTTTCAATTTAAAAAAAAAATTCAACTAGACAGAGTTTTTTTTTTGAATCGGGAGTCAGCGCGTGGCAGGCCTTGAAATGCACATATCACAGACTCCCAATTCAGCATGAATCGAGTAGCTGCTGGACACATTTTTTATGTCACTGTCCCATGTCAGTAAATACTTCAGTGTGAAATAAATAATCACCTGTCATTTGTACACATACGCCTCCCCCTTTACTCAAATGCTGGTTACCTTACATTACAGATCGATACTTATAATTTATCCACCAAATAGTTGATTGAAAGCCTTGTTTCATTTATTCCCTCAGTGGGTCTTGAGTATACTAACTCGCTCACTCGCTGTCTTGTTATCAAAACTGCTAACAAGTTTACCATCAGCAACAGCCCCCCCACACACACATATACACTGGTTGTCTGTTCAGGGAGTAAAGAAGTGAGCAAGTCACTGGCTACAGCACCGAGGAAAAGTTGACTGCTCCTCTTGTGAGCTCCCTACACCGCTGCTGTCTTGTTTGTGTGCGCGGTGTCAGTTTGAGCCTCTTAACAGCAGCATTGGCAATTCAGGGGCCAAGACTGTGTGTGCTCCGTAACTTCCATTTCCCAGCCCCACTGCTGCAGTGTCCTTAAGGGTCAGCCATGCAAAAAGCACCGATGGCTCCCAGCAAGAACACCAGCCATTTTTCCGGGGGATGCTTGCCTATAAACATCTATACAGGCACTGCCAGCAGAAGCCACTGAAAGTACTGTTTACCCTAAAAGATCATTGCCATCTGAACAGCTCAGCAGTTTACCTATGGCCATCAGTTCCAGCTAGTGACTGTGAGTGCAGCTACAATTCGTTAGAGACTGAGAACTGTTTATTCATTTCTGCCAATACTGCTGTGCTGAATTGAGGGGATATTTTCAGGTGTGTGCAAGAAGCTGGTTACCTGCTGTAAATTGGGGCTCAGAGGTGATCCAATCACTGAGCAGGATTGCCTCTGTGGGAGGGCGTAACACGCCTGCATTTAACATTGTGCTCACGCACAGCGCGAGCATATTGCATGAGCGTGAGTGACATGAGCGCCACTTGGAAGAAAAATAAAATTCATGCAGAGGTATTGTATTAAGCTACCATTCTGACAGAAGGGGTTTTAATAAATTATGGATAAGAGCTTGTAATGTTAAACCTATCAATTAGAGTATTTAGATTTTATAGTTGACATGACTGCTTGTACCTTTGTAAGCAGATTTATTACAAATCAATACTGCTACTTCCCTGGAATGGCTTGTTTATACAGGCTGCTACAGTGAACCCAAAACTGTGTTTTATATGTTGAAGTCTAACTTTTCAATTGGAAAGTATGCTTTATTTTTATGCCGAGTAACTAAGTTATCCTGTTAGTTAAGATTAAGGTAGCATGTTGAATCCTGAATTTTAAAGCATTTTTATTTAAATTGAATAGTTAATTTACAAATTGCCTGTTTGGATTAGGACAGAGATATTCTATTTGTGAGGTAGTTATTGAATTCTTGTTTTGACCCTAAAGACATAGGCCCAGATATTCAAAAGGGTTGCGCATGGTGCAACAGTGTTGCACCACGCGCAACCCACTGATGTGCCCCGGCGCGATATTCAAATGGAAATTGCACCTGGCACAATCCCGATGTGCTGGAGTGCATCAGTAATGTATGCAGGCGCAGGTAGGGGGGCATGCCCATGCATACACTGCACAGCCTGATATTCATCCTGGGATGTGCGGAGCCATACATGCGCAGCCCCTACCTGTGCCAGCACAAAGTTGATCAAAAAAAAAAAGGAGCAACAGCCGGCTACCCACAGGTGAGCTGCCACATTGCAGGGTGCAACATGGCAGCTGCCACCTGTGGGTGGTCACCCGAGCTCCGGCTGCACCTCCGTGGTGGCACCCCCCATGCCCGATTGCAGGCTTCAGTAAAAAAAGATTACTCCTATATCCATGGTGGTCCAGTGGACTGTTGCCCACCTGATCATGGGCTTCAGTAAAAAAAGATTAATCCTATATCCCCGGTGGTCCAGTGGACCGCTACCCACCTGATCACGGGCTTAAGTGTGAATAAAAAGATTACTCCTATATCCCTGGTGGTCCAGTGGACCTAAGTCTGCCCGATTGTGGCTTATGTGAACTAGTACCGACCCCATCCCTGGTGGTCAGCGGACCCCTCCTCACGCCCACTCATCCCCACAGCCGCGCCCTGGTCAGCGGTGGGTGGCAGCATCTCAATCGCCTGCCGCCTTCGCTGCTGCCGACTGACATCATCGGGTCGGACGCCCATTGGCCCACAACATGAGCCAATGGGTGCAGCCCATATTGGCTTATACATTCCAGATATGTGAATCACATATCTGGAATGTTTATATTGGTGAGCTGCACGCCCATTGGCTCACGCCAGGACCAATGGGCGACAGCCCCTACTGATGGTGTCAGTCAGCAGGCGTGGGGTGGCAGGCAGGTGGTGTTGCCACCCGCCACTGACCAGGGAACGGGCAGTGGGGATCAGTGGGTGGTGGGGAGGGGTCCGCTGACCATCAGGGATATGGGGGCAGTACTAGTTCACTTAAGCCGTGATCAGTCAGACTTCAGTCCACTGACCACCAGGGATATAAGAGAAATCTGTTTTATTCACACTTAAGCCCATGATCAGGCAGACTTCAGTCCACTGAACCACCAGGGATATAGGAGTGATCTTTTATTCACACTTAAGCCCACGATCGGGGCAGGTCCACTGGACCACCAGGGATATAGGATTAATCTTTTTTTACTGAAGCCCACGATCAGGCAGGCAGTGGTTCACTGGACCACCAGGGATGTGGGATTCTATTTCTTTTTTTACTGCAGCCTGTGATCGGGCTGTGGGGCACATTGCCACACTGCAGTGGGCATCCTGCCCCAATGACTGCTGCCTGGCAGGGCGCCAGGTGCAAGTCGTCGGAGATCGGCTCACCTGCATGCAAATGAGGCCATAATGACATGCAAATGGCCCCATTTGCACCTTGCATACATTATGGCCCCATTTGCATGTCAACTTTTGAATATCGCGGTTGTTGCACCTAGTGCAATGGAACTTGTGCTAGCGCATCCCCATGCTCCACTCTGGCCACTGGCGCTGGCGCAGTGCCACTGCGCCATGTGCACTGCGGGTGGCCAGGGTGCGATATTCAATGATGCTGAGCCATGGCGCAGCTCCGTTGAATATCGCCCAGTCCACGCCCCTGCGCAGCCAAGTTGAGCTGCACTCCATGCTTGCACCACAGCCTGGTGCAGTTTAAATATCTGGGCCATAGTGTTAAAAATGCAAACTCTAAATAAACTGATAATTAGAGTAGTGGTGGGTATATCAATTATGGCAATCTTGGTCCAATATAAAGTCTTGACTGAAAAACAAAGTGATCTTTTGAAGTCTTGTGTATATATTCAAATAAATCAAACAGAGGGAAAACTGGGTACCCTGTAAAAAAGGAGAAATTCATTAACTGTAATAAAACAAGCACTATTGTATAAAAAATATCCAGAAATCAAACTAAAGACCCATATAGTAAAAAATCAAGTGTGGTTAGCCTTAATATTAAGCGGAGATGTGGAACAAAACTCTGGACCCCAGTACATAGGTAAGGTGAAACTACTGTACGATAATGCATGAAGCTTGAAAAATAAAGTAGATCTCTTTCAGACTTGGATTACAGCAGAATGCCCAGAAATTGTAGCCATAACAGAAACTTGGCTCAACACAGCAATAAAAAATGAGTAAATTGAATTGGAAGGATTCAACACTCATAGATTGGATAGGAACAACAAAAAGGGGAGAGGAGTTCTACAATATACTAAATGGGATTTGGGTTTAACTAAAGTGATATATAAGGGGACTATAGATAAGACAGATTGTTTACTGGTAGAAATCTTAAAATTTGATTGGGTAGTGGGGGTTATTTACTCACCACCAAAAATGAAAACAGAAGTGTTTGAACAAATAGCCCAATTGTTAATAGACTATACTATGGGGAAAAAGTTAACTTTAATTGGGGACTTTAAAGCAGCCTGGGGTTGTCCCAAGGGAAGAGTCTTACAAGATAGTTTTAAACATCTGAGTTTGACCCAACTTATCACTAGTACAACTAGAAAGACTATTCAAAAGAGCGCTGGTAGTATACTGGATCTAATATTTATATTCCAGGACATCCAAGGGCAAAGTGCCCAGGTTAATCAGCCAATTTTAGAAGATCATAACTCTCTTAATTGTGAAGTAAGCTGGGATGGTTATAATAGAAAGAACAGGGAACATAATAATACAAAATAGGTCAGAAGCTTTAAAAAATATTTTATTAAAAAGGTTCCAAGACAAATTAAGGCAGGTAAATGGGTCCAGATTATTTCTTATACCATCTATAAATTTGGAGTACAAGAATTTCAAAAACATGTTCATGGAAGTTTGCAATGAAATAGCCCCATCTGTGAAAATAAATAAAAAACAACCATGTACATTGTGTTACAGAAAAAGAAAAAAAAGAAATAGGGTGAAAATAGGATGTGGAAGAAAGCAAATCAAACTTTGGACCCCTAGATTGGGAAAAACTATAAAGTTAGTAGAAATTGTCTCAAAACAAAAATAAAACATGCTAAAAATGGTACTATACTCAAAAAATGAGGAGACAAGAGGGGCAGAAAATACTGGTCATTAATAAAACTTTAGAAAAATCAGCTAAAACCAGGTTTGAATACAAATGGTAGAAAATGGGGTCAAGGTAAATGAGTTAAGATCAGCAAATATTCTAAATAATTACCTTACTAAGCTACCAGATGTTGTAGGACTGGAAGAAAATGAAATAAAATGTAATTGAAGATCAAGTAATTGAATTAAATGATCAGAACACTCCCACATTCAGATTTAGGAGACTAACTTGTAGGGAAGTTAAAAACGTAATAAGGAAAATGGATAAAAAGAAATCCTCAGGTATTGATCAGCTGGAAATAAGGGTTTTTAAAAGATGCAAATGACATAATAGGTCTGATCTTGACAAAACTCTTTAATTGGAGTCTATGTGAGGGGGATGGGTTTCCCTTCAATATGGAAAAATGCTAAAATTGTCCCAGTTTTTTTAAAAAGGAGACCCATCAAATCCTACTAATTATAGGCCTATAGCATTGCTAGCTGTGGTTTCTAAAATTCTGGAATGACTGGTATATGGACAGCTTTATGATTACATGGAGAGAAGTGGAACCGTCCGGTACCAGTCTGGGTTCAGAAAGGCATTCCATGAACACTGCACTCACTGACATAATTGACATCTTGGTTTCCTTTCTTGACAGGGGAATGTCAGTGGGTGCAGTGTTCATGGATTTCTCAAAAGCTTTTGACACAGTGCATTATCAAATATTGTTGGGAAGACTTTAAAACTCTGGAGTGTCTGAAGAAGTGAAGGGATGGTTCTGGTCTTACTTGACAGACTGTACTCAACAGACTGTGGTGGGTAAAACATTATCAATGAAAGTAGAGGTTAAATGAGGGGTGCCACAGGGTTTGATCCTGGGCCCTCTTTTGTTTTTGGTTTATTCGAATCCAGCAGCTCAAACAGTAAAAGTTTCAGATATTCGTCTATACGCAGACGACACTGTTTTAATAGTTAAAAGTAAAGATGTTTGTCAGATACAATCAGAATTGCAAGCAGATTTTGATAGAATTCAGGAATGGTTTGGGAAGTCCAATTTAGTTTTGAATGCTGAAAAATCAAAGATTATGTTTTTCACCCAGAAAACCAAGGACATGGTGAATCTGAAAATTACGGCAAAGGATGGTAGGGAGTTAGAACAAGTGAGTGAATACAAATATTTAGGTTTCTGGATAGACCAGAGACTGACTTTTGAATATCATATTAATGAAAAGGTAAACAAATTAAACGGAAGACTTGGGGCTTTGCACAGAGCAGGCCATTGTATAAATGAATCCATGAGGAAGTCTATAGTATAGAATATGTTGGTACCAGTACTAGAGTATGGAATAAATATCTACATGTTTGCTAAGGTCTCTGTAACAAAAAGGGTTGAAACCATGTACCATAGGTTGGCAAGATTTGCCTTGAGAGCAGATAGGAGGACCCATCATTGCACACTTTATGAGAAGTTAAATTGGCTCACTTTACAAAGTAAACACAAAATCATCTGGGTTACTATGAAATGGCAACCTTTGGATTCAGGGAGACCATTTTACTTAAGACAGAAACTACAGAAAGTGGAACATATATATGGTTTAAGAAATACAACAAAACTGATGGAGTTTAAAATAACTACACCAAGAACCAGGATAATGTATTTTGCTTATGTAGCAACAAAATTCTGGAATGAGTTAAACATTCAAGAAAAAATCTGAGATATAGGGTCACATGAATTCAATACTGCCTTGAAGAATGAACTAGCAGTAAGATGTAATTGTTTTGATTAAGTATTGAAGGTTTTATGCAAATGTATGATTGTAATTATTGTAGTTTGGATATGTTTAATATATGTAACTGATATTTAACATCTAAGACAGGAACGCCTTGTAAATAGGATTTTATCCTAACGGTGTAAAATGTAAAAGTACATTTTGTATCCTGTATAAAAATAAATGTATTTTACTACTACTACTTTACTTGTCAGTGCACAGATGAAAAAACACACCAGGGAACAAGTCGGTGTCTTCCCAAAAATATTATATAGCAAAAAACACAAACTGGGAGCAGGAGGTGTTCAAGTAGCCCAGTTCCAAAGTCATAAAAAAATTATAAATGAAAGACAACTTGGGCAATTGGAAATTCAAACGGAGCCTGCAGCACCTAAGCTAAGTGCTTTGTGTTTTTTCCGATACACTTCATATGGGGATCTGACGATTTGATTTGCCAATTGCCTGAGTTGTTTTTCATTTATTATTTGTCTACGACTTTGGTACTGGGCTACTTAAACATCTCCTGCTCCTGTTTTTATTTTTTTTTTGCTATAACATATTTTTGGGAGGGCATCCACTTGTTCCGTGGTGAGCTATTTCATCTGTGCACTGAAAAATATTAGCCTGCAAGCTATCTGTGCTTTTCACATGGCTGACCCTTAGGGACACTGCAGCAGTGGGGCTGGGAAATGGAAGTTATGGAGCACACACAGTCCTGGCTCCTGAATTGCCAATGCTGCTGTTAAGAGGCTCAAACTGGCACCACGCACACAAATAAGACAGCGGCGGTGTAGGGAGCACACAAGAGGAGCAGTCAACTTTTCCTCAGTGCTGTAGCCAGTGACTTGCTCCTGTTCTTTACTCCCCCAAACAGTCAACCAGTGTATATGTGTGTGTGTGTGGGGGGGAGGGGGCTGTTGCTGATGGTAAACTTGTCAGCAGTTTTGATAACAAGACAGTGAGCAAGCGAGTTAGTATACTCGAGACCCACTGAGGAATAAATGAAACAAGGCTTTAATCGACTACTTGGTGGGTAAATTATACATATTGATCTGTAATGTAAGGTAACCAGCAACTGAGTAAAGGGGGGTGTATGTGCACAAATGACAGGTGACTATTTCACACTGAGGTTTTTACTGACATGGGACAGTGACATAAGAAATGTGTCCAGCAGCTACTCATTTCATGCTGAATCGGGAGTCTGTGACATGGGCATTTCAAAGCCTGCCACATGCTGACTCCCGATTCAAAAAGAAACTCTGTCTAGCTGAATTTCTTTGTAAAAATTGAAAATAGCATACAAATGAGTATTTGGCCTAATTATTCCATATATAAACACACACAGAGATGTCATCCTTTGAAGTGTATGATGTATTTAGCCAGCAAAAATGACACAAAGTCATTTCCTATCTCCTTTGAAAAAAGGAAATGGCACTGGGCATGTTTCTGAAGGTGAAACGGTAAGCATGCTTGAGAGCCAATCAGGAATTGAAGCCTCCAGATGGCTGGAAGGAATGTCACAATGCTACAGAAGACAATAGCAGACCTAATAACTTGGACTTTATATTGAATTACTCCTGGCATTTACAATGGCTAAGAATCAGGAAAAAAAAGATTTAAGGATTTTATTGTTCCAATTCTCAGTCACTGTAAATGCAAGGGCAAATTAAAGGATAAAGTTCCGGGTTAGGTGCCATTTGGATTAAAATGTATAATTTTCACGGCCATTGCAGGAACAGGGTGCCAGTTCTTTAGACAGTCCCTCTACCCCTCCCCTTTTGTACCATCTCACTAGTCTGCCACAAGCTAATCAACAGTTGAAAACAAGAGGCTCAGTGAGATTTTCCAACCCTCACAGACAACTGTGCATACTACAAGAGACACAGATTTTATCACTCTACAATCTTCCTCTGACTCTCTCTGCGGCTGCCTGCCTTAACCCTCCCAGCTACCTCAGTGCATAGCAAACAGTGTTGTCCTCCATTAGCACTGTGCCCTGTCTCGCTCACTCCTCTGGCACCACTCTGCAGTTAACTGCCCACGACCCTACTAGTGTACTCCTGTGGTGCTCTCAAGAAGGTGATGTTAATTATGTAATGAGTGCGCTCTACTCTAAGGTGGTGTAAAGAGATGAGCGGGGCACCAGAGGTCCGAATTATTTTTCCGATAGGATAACTGCTATCCGGACAAGGAGAGGCAGGAGTCGACGTAGTAGTTTTAAAATGTCCAAAGGGCGGATGTTTTATTTGCAACCAAATGAGGGGGTAGACAGACACAGTCACAAGAAGATTAGGGAATGCCCAGTTAACAATAGGGCAGATTATAACCAACCACAAAAACAATTAGGAGTATGGACAGCATTATGGATATCTTAAACAGTAACAGTTAAACTCTAAAATGTATAAACTCTAGACTATTATTCTCTATAGGTGCACCACGGCCTATTGCCACTATACTTCTAAAATTCCTTAGCAGTATCCTGTAAGAGCAACTAGTACATAGACGGAAATCAGATGTGCTTCACTACCCACAATGCAATATTTGGTTTTACAATGACCATCCAGTTCTCGCAAAGTCCAAATGTCTATCGTCTTCATGCGCACCGTTGTTCTTCGTTGGTAGCTACAAGGGAAATAAAACAGAACTGTGGAACCCTAATCTCAATTCCCAGCAAAGACCTAGGTAAGGCCACTGGGGTGGTGAGAGGTTTGGTAAACAGACCATATATCTTCGGCAAAAGCCCACTCTCTCCGAGGCTGCCGGAATGTAGAACCAAAGCAACTGGTTCCTGAAATAACACACACTGAAGCAAGAGGTTCCTCGGCCAAAACCCACTTCTAGGGTTGCCAAGGATGAAGAAAGACCAAGATCTGTGTGGCGATGAATCCGATGGAGGACTACCACGATCCGACTGATGCTGCAGCACTCCAAGGGCCAGCTGGAATCAGAAGGAACTCTGACAGGACCAGGAACCATAGGAATCTGAAGAGATGATGGTTGAATCTGCAATCCTCAGGTCAGGAACTAACACAAAACAAAGAAACGGCGGACGCGTCCCGGACTGGGCTTCGACGGACTCGACTTTCGGCGAATGACCAGGTGGGGGCGCAGAACAGGTTCTCCAAGATGAGCTCTCTCTCTTCTGTAGAGGGCGACCAACTTCGGGACATCTTGAACAGGAACCACATGGAACGGCACTGTCACGGCTGTCGTGATGCGTTTCGGTGGACGTACTTTCAAGCTGTGAAAACAAGAAACGCGGAGACTGGTACAACTGACTTGACGGACTTCGACTCGTGGATGACATAACGGACGGGATGAGTTGATAGATGATCTTCCTGAAGTGAAGAATGCTGGAAGGATGTCTTCTTCTGAGTAGAGACTGATTCCGCACGTGAGTAACAAACCACACTAGGAGACTGCAGTGTGGTAGAAGACTGAGACTGTCTTTGTACAGTAGCAAACATATAACTGAAGAATGCCCAAAGAACTGTGGAATAGTACAATAATTTGCCTGGGAGGGCAAATTATAACTTCAGGGGTAATCGTTACTGATAAGGGCCAATGTCCAGGTGCTTAGAGCAATAGTTCAGGTACTTGGACCAATAGTTCAGGTACTTAGGGCAATAGTTCAGGTACTGGACAATAGTTCAGGTACTTAGGGCAATAGCTCAGGTACTAAGCAATAGTTCAGGTACTTAGGGCAATAGTTCAGGTACTTTGGACACTAGTTCAGGTACTTAAGGCAATAGTTCAGCATAAGCAGTACAGTAATCACAGTAAATTCACAGTTTAGGCAATTGAACTCTCTCAAATGAACCCCTGGTTCTATAGGTAGGGTACTTCTGGGATAGGATCCTTACTGTCCGTTGTGGCTGGGGCCTCCTTTAGACCAGGCTTTACCTCGGGCCTAATGCCCTACCATTACCTCGAGCCTGCCTTATTCCACTAGGCTGGGGCCTCCTTTAGTACCACTGGGCTGGCTTGCCTTATTCGTTAGGTCGGGGCCTCCTTTAGTACCACTAGGCTGGCTTGCCCTATTCCGCTAGGCCGGGGCCTCCCTTTAGTACCACTAGGCTGGCTTGCCCTATTCCGCTAGGCCGGGGCCTCCCTTTAGTACCACTAGGCTGGCTTGCCCTATTCCGCTAGGCCGGGGCCTCCCTTAGTACCACTAGGCTGGCTTGCACTATTCCGCTAGGCCGGGGCCTCCCTTTAGTAACACTAGGCTGGCTTGCCCTATTCCGCCAGGCCGGGCCTCTATAGTACCAGGCTTTACCTCGCCTAATGCCCTACCTTTACCTCAGGCCTGAAGCCCCACGTTAGCTTAAGCCTGCCTTATTCCACTAAGCTGAGGCCTCCCTTAGTACCACTAGGCTGGCTTGCCCTATTCCGCCAGGCTGGGGCCTCCCTTAGTACTACTAGGCTGGCTTGCCCTATTCTGCTAGGCCGGGCCTCCCTTTCAACCAGGCTTTACCTCGGGCCCATGCCCTACCATTACCTCGGGCCTGAAGCCCTATGTTAGCTTTGGCCTGGTGCCCCACCTTAGATTGGGCCTGATGCCCTACTTTACAATGGGCCTGGTGCCACTTTCGAAATACTGGGTCTGGTGCCCCTCTTTACCATGGGCCTGGTGCCCTACTTTAAATTGGGTCAGGTGCCCCACCTTAAATTGGGCCTGATGCCACACTTTAAACTTTGGGCCAGAATTGCCCTTTTAAATACTGTTGCCCCTTTAAATTCTGCAGGATCCCAATGCCTGCTGTCACTCAACTGGTGAAAGCCCGCCTCCTTTCCGCCCCTAATAAATATTCATAGGCCTCTTCGAATGGCCTTAATATGCTGGCCCCTCCTTTGGGGCGTCGCTAATCCCGCCCCCACATAAATATTAATTTTCACGGGTCCTAATGACCCGATGGCCCTCGCAGCGCTTGGCCGCCTTTTCCAAGCACCTAATGCGCTATTAACAGTTCAGTTCCCCCCTGCAACAAACTGGCGGTCAGCACAACGCGTGCTGCCGCCGACTCACCGCTCTGCCATCCTGACTGGGGTAGAAGTCCTGTTGGGAGGCGGGAAGGATGCTGGCAGTGGGAGGAAAATGTACAGGCAGTCGGGAGGACGACTTGGGAGCCTCTGACGGCCCAAACATGACTCGGCGATGCACTTCTCTGCCGCCGGGCGTGATCCGAGATTACTTTTTTTAAAAACACTTTCAGGGCAAAGAAACGTAAGGGCTTTAAGCCCATTAACGTGGTGGGAGCGGTGTTTCCATCTTCGTGGTGCCCTGATGGCACCACCGACCATGGACTACCACAGCAGAGGAAGTCTTCGGGCAGGGGAGGCAGCACAGGACCACAGCAAGTCCAGAGGGACAGCTCCAAACAAAAGGTAAGCCCTAACTGTCCCCCTGACTTCTGGGTCCTGGCTCTTCAACCTCTGCCCAGCAATCACTGTCTCCAACTGTTTTCTTGTAGAATGATTGTTTAAACTTGAACCTCCCAGGTTCTAGATCTGCTGTATTGGAATGCTGTGCATGAGCCACCTAGCACAGCATTCCATCCAGGCTATTATGACCTGCATTGCTTGTAAATTCTATCTTTTTACAAAGCTGCAAGTGCACAGGGCACTTTTCTATTACTTACAATATTTTCTCTGTAATGGCACACTTTGGGGCATTACAACTCCCTTCTTCCATCTCAGTCACTTTGTGTGGGTCAAGGCTAGTGGTCACTGCTTCAGGACTAAGGGACACAGGGCTTTGCAAAAAACAAACATCCAGACTTCAATCTCACTGTTCCTCCATTCCTTCTCTCTGTAACGCAACACCAAACTGGTCTCACGTGCAGGGCACATAACTCCACTTAGTTCCTCCCTCTCTCCTACTCTAAAGGAGGGGGATTGGCGCCAAGGCACTAGAGGTTGGTATTCATGGAATTCAGTTGGTAGCTGCAGAGACTGCATGAAAAAGATGATGTCACCAGCGCACATGGCAATTGTTTTTCCTGAGAGAGGGCTGTAGCAATAACTGAGGGCAAGGCTCCTAGTATGTCTCTGCCGGGGGTGAGAAAGGGGTGATGAATCCATGAGAAAGACAGTCTAAAACAGAGTGAAGCAAAACAGGACTCACATCAATTAAGTCTGCAGTCCAGAGCAATTACAGCTAACTGCAACTGACCTCAATTGCAGCACTCAGTTCTGACAGTTGCTTCGGGATATAGCAAGAAGCAATTACAAGTTCACACATCCACTATCACTGAACAAACTCACTAAATAAGCTGCTGTAGGTTTGAAATTTAGCTTAAAAAAACGATGCTTTCCCTTGAGAAATGGGGGTAGCGAACCAATGGCAGCTATACTGCAGTGGCCAGATGAGGGTTAACAACAGAGAGCCCGAAAAGCATGTCTTACCTCCTCAAAGGATCAAGCCCAACTAAATCTTGGCTTTGGAGAGTGGGAGGAGCTTCCATGTCACATGCATTTTCAGAATATAGTTTATTTGTTTCACTAGGTATTGTATCTCTTTCACTAGGCAGTGTATGTGTTTCAGTATATAGTGTATGTGTTTCAGTTTATAGTGTATGTATTTCAATAGATAGTGTATATCTTTTAATATATAGTGTATTTGTTTTAGTCTTTAGTGTATGTGGATTTTTTATGATATACTATATTTCAATAGATGGTCTATGTGTTTCAATATATAGTGTATATGTTTCAATACATAGTGTATATGTTTCAGTAGATAGTGTATGTGGGTATTTCAATGTGTAGTATGTATTTCAATAGACAGTGTATGTGTTTCACTATGTAGTGTATTTGTTTCAGCATATAGTGTATGCAGATTTTTCAACATAGTGTATTTGTTTCAATAGGTAATGTATGTGTTTCATTATACAGTGTATATGTTTCAGTACATGCTGTAGGTGTATTTTTCAGTCTGTAGTGTATGTATTTCAATATGTAGTGTATTTGTTTCACTATATGGTGTATGAAGATTGCTTTTCAATATGTAGTGTATGTATTACAATATATAGTGTATTGGTTTCAGTAGAGAGTGTATGTCGAGTTTTCAGTCTGCAGTGTATGTATCTCAATAAGTAGTGTATGCATTTCACTAAATAGTGTATTTGTTTCACTAGAGTGTATGTGGATTTTCAGTACTCAGTATGTGGATTTCAGTAGATGGTGCATGTATTTCACTATATAATGTAAGCATTTCATTATACAATGTATGTGTTTCACTATATGAAATATACGCTTCAGTATACAGTGGATGCATTTCACTATATGATATATGTATTTTACTACATAGTGCATGTGGTTCAGGACATAGAGTATGTGTTTCACTACTTGACATATATATTTCACAATATGATGTATTTATTTAGTATATGATACATGTATTTTAGTATATAATGTATGCATTTAACTTTGTATCAGAGATTCTGAATTATGTCCCAACAGCTTGCATACAGAGAGCTTGTGCTTAGGATTCCATCCATGATCAAACCATATTGTTCCAGAGAAAGATATGACAAGAGTGTTTTTAAAATGTAATTTACAATGGTTTAAATTAGTTTGATAATAATTGCATTTATAGATACCACTTTCAACTCTTGGCAGATTAGAATGTCCCTCTCCTCATTTGTTCTAATTAGATGAAAGGTATATAGAATGATGCAGTTACATTAAAAAAATCAAACAACTGGTTAATTAATCAGAATCCAGAAACTCATGCAACAATAGCACTTTGAAACTTTAGGAGAGAGAGAGAAGCCAGGTTTAATTCCATATTTGAAGCAGAACGTTTCCATTATGCAATAGAATCAAAGTAATTATAATTTGCTTTTTAAATATTGCAATACTGTAATCAAAGAAGTCTGCCTATTCCAGCAAGTCCAGTAGTAGAATCATCTCAGCACCCTCCACATAGCAAAAGAGGACACCACAACATATCCTGGGATCCTTTTTTGCCTTTCAGTCACCACTGAATGACTCCACAGCTTGACTCTCCCAGTTGGGATAGAGCAGCATCCAGTTAGAGTGCAAGGGACTGATTGCCAGTCACTCTACCATCATTGGGGAAAGGAGTAGGGCTTTGATTGTTAAAACTCCCCAGTGCTCTTCTTTGTGTCCCTACTTGATTATCCCATATTTTCAGCAGGCAGAGATGCTCATCATACTCCATGTGGCAGCAGGAACCACAACTGGATCCAGGGGCCCTTTCTGTCTTCCTATTGATGTCATGCCAATGGCTTGGATCTCCCAGTGGAAATAATGCAGCATCCTATCAGAAAGCAGCCAACCAGGCATTCTTGGAGGAGAAGAGACAAGGCTTCCCTGTCTAAACTGCCTCTCTCCTCTAACAGATGCAGTGCATATGCCCCGCATGAGCGGCATGGTAGGAATGGGACAATTCAACAACAAGTTCACAGTCAGAGATCTCATGGCTGCACTACTGTCTGGACCTTTGTATCACCACACTGTTGCCAGTCTGTAGGTTGTGCTCTTTGCTCTCTACACTATATGCTGTGCAGATTAATTGTGAGGCCATGGATCCTAAACATTTTTGCTCATTTCCAAGTCTTGGCTCTCCTGTAGGATCTGTGATACAGACATTTCCCAGTCAAGCTATACTGTCTGCAGACAGGACTGAGGAAAGAGGGGTGGTGGTGGTGCAGTCATTTTGTGTTACTGTCATTCACAGCTTGAAGTTGTGCACAGCTCCTCTGTCTGTTCCTCACATGCACTCCTTTTTAGGAAAACTCCCCAGTCCCTTTTCACTATCTATATTCATTGCAGGTGCCTACTGCTGTACAAGATCCAAACTTGATTTCATTCTTGAACTTTTCAAGGTGTGTCTCCACCATCATCACGACAGGCAGCTTTCAAGTGTTAAGGAATAACAGAAACCGTGCACTCACAAGGAAGAAAACAAGCATTTGTCAATGCCGAATGTTGCTTGCTTCTATGTGCTGTTTAGGTATTTGGAAGTCATTGGAGTGCAAATATTGAAAATTAGAACTTACGGCGTCATGTAGAACTGCGCAATGCACGCTCGAAAAACAGTCATTTTTAGGAATTTTTTCACCAAATTTTCAACACAGCCATTTCAAGACCTCTGCTCATGAACAGTGTCACTGTGATTTTCTTAATGTGTCCCATACATTGAGTTCGCACACCGACTGCGCCATTGTGTGCTACATGGGTGGAAACACATTTTGGGCAAGATGTGAAAAATGACAGCTGCACTGCTCATAAGGAGGTGTGGTAAAATGGCAATGTTGAAAATCTGGAGTGAAAATATTGAAAATTCGCAAACTTACGAGTGTGCTTAGGAACTGTAATACTGCTTATGGCTAAATAAAACAGTCATTTTAGGAATTTTTTCACCAAATTTTCAACATAGGCTTTTTGAGAGCCACCTTATGAACACTGACAGTGTCATTTCATTAATCAGTCCTGAAAGGTGATTTTGCGCAGTGACATGAAATCACCTTCGGCCCAATTAACGCTTGACAGTGCAAGAATTCATGAGGAGGGGTCCCAAAAACCCCATGTTGAAAATTTGGGGCCAAAATTCCCAAAAATGCCTGAGATATGCAACAAAGTTGAAAAAACCCTATCTATCCCATTATACAGCTTACAGGCATTTCCTCAGTTCACGGTCGGCTTTGAAGAGTGCAAACGTGTTCCCGGTCCACCGATGATCATCGCACCGAGCTCTGGAGGTAAGTATGGGGTGAGGGGGGGTGTGGGGAGGCAGAGTGTGCAGTGGGTGGGTGCCAGTTGTGGGAGGGGGGCAGGGAGACTACGAGGGACCATTTTTTTATTCACAGGTTGTTTTTTTTTAAGAAGACGACGCTGGATGTTTGCCACGCTGGGGTGGACTCCCAGCATGGCAGCAGGAAAAGCTGTTTTGGGGGATGTGGAGCCAATGGGGGATTGGGCACCCCTGTTGGCCAAAACAAGATTTGCCACGCTGGGGTGGGCTCCCAGCGTGGCACCGAGAAAGCTTTTGGGGGGGCGTGCAGCCTTGGAGCCGATGGGGGATTGGGCACCCCAGTCGGCTATAACAGTTGTTGCCACACTGGGGTGGGCTCCCAGCATGGCACCTGGACAGTTGTTGGGGGGCATGGAGCCGATGGGGATTGGGCACCCCGTCAGCCATACCGTGTGTGGGGAGGAGCGATCTGCATGCAATATGCGGCTATGCCAGAGGTAGATGGGAGGGAGAGCTCTACTCACTGAAGCAGAGCTCTCCCTTTCAACTGTATGCCACTGTATTTTGGAGCTGTCATAGACAGCTGCAGCACTCATTGGGGAGCTGGGGCCACGCCTGCAAACACACTGACTGCATTGGAAGAGGGGCTGACACACCTCCGAAAACTCGGATGATGGCACTATGTTTCTTGCACATGTGTGCAAGCAACATAATGAAATGATACAGAAATCCAGCTTTGAATGAAGTTACTTTACTTTATTGGAAGGACAAACGTGCTGACACACCGGTCTTACTCCCTAGCGCTTCGGTCTAGGACTTTCGTCAAGTGTACTGTTAAGTGGCTTAATCACACACTGTTTTTCCCACTACTTTAAAAAATGTATTCCAGAATATTTAGTGCTTTTAGTCATTTAGCACATTTGAATCAACCTGGCTTAGCCCTTTACCTCAAGCCATTCCCCAAGGACTGGGTTCTCTTCCTCCACCAGACTGCATTATTGAAGTCTGCATCTTTCTGGATGCACTCAATAGCCATAGTATGGTGTACAGTGTGTATATGGTTCACTGCCCCATAGCCCTTCAATGTCATTCAGCTGAAGTCCTCAGGTCACTTGAGGAGCATGCATGGGCTTCAGGATTAATTGATGCCAAGTTCTTGATGCATGGTCCTGTTCTTCCTTCTGTACAAGTTTTTACTTTAACACTGACGATCCACTGTTTCATTTTCACAATTCCAGTGCCAAAATAGCAGGGACTGCAAGGCCGCTACATGCAACTGCTGGTGCATCACTGCAATTCCCATTTCTGGACTTACAATTTCATAAGGCTACGACAGCAGAGCCTTCCCATCCTAACCACACGGTCTGCATTCTGGCAGCAACCGGCATTCACACTGCATGGCAAAGGTGGGCAGCTACTTTTAATAGAGATACAGGAAATTCTTCACTGGATTACATCAAAAGTTAATGGAAACACTTGTGGCAGACATATCGGAGCTGAAACTGACTAATAAGACTAACTCGGAGGAAGTTTGAGTACTGGGTGATCGCATGAATGCCACTGAACAGCACATCCTAGACCTCGAAGACTTCCAACACAATATACTGCGCAGGTTAGATGAGCATGAGAGACATGTGGACAGGCTCTGGGAGCACACCGGGGATCAAGAAAATTGCAGTAGGAGAAATAACATACAGATCCTTGGCATCCCGGAGAAGGCTGAAGGGAGCACTATGGAGCACTTTCTTCCTACCCTTCTACAACTGGCTGGACCCTAATGGCAAGATCAAATTGAGGTTGAAAGGGTTCTCTGAACCAGAGGGCCACTCACAGAATCAGGTGCAAGACCTTGCCTGATTATTGTCTACTTGCTTAGATTTTCAACTAAGGAACATCTTTGCCGGGTACTGAAGGAGAAAAGTGAACTATTTTGGAAAGGGCTGCATATATTCGTTTACCAGGATTTCTCCCAGGAGGTTGAACAGTACAGAAAAGCATTCAACCCCATAAAGGCGGTGCTCTGGGAGAATGGGATACCTTACAGGAGCAAGGGGCTGACAAACTTGTCTGCCTTGGGGAATGGTCAAACAATCGAGGGACGATCTCCCGCTAAACTAGCTAATTGGATGCAGAGACATTGGCCGGACTTGCATCCCAGGACCACAAACCCCAGAAAACTTTTGGATGAGTGTGAACTACGTCCTTACAGCAACCTGTCAAATCAAAATGGTGAGGACAGACAAGGGCCATCCAAACAGATGTCAGCAGAAGATAGCGGAGAAATGCTTATTCCACAACGCCTGGATCACTCTGTTGTCATGGGACATGACACAGATAATCCTGATCAGGGTTTCAACAGTCCTAGCAGGTGCTGATCCAGAAGTCCCTAACCCCTCTGCTCTAACCTGGCAGTAGCTCTTGCATCACCCCCAGTGAAAGTTCTGAGAGAAGCCCAGAAGCCATGGCCAAGGCAGAGAAGATCGCTGGAGACTACTACATTGCAGAACAATGTGGACCAAGAAGCGGATTCCCAGTCCTGGGCTTCAATGGCAGAAAAAATTTCAGACATAGATTGTGTAGCAGCAGCAGAAGACTACCTAGTCCCAGGAGACAGGACATTTGCAGAAGTGATGGCAGGCTCTGGGACTTAAACCACTGAACTTGGGCATATGGATTCACTTACATGAAATTTCCCAATGGAGCAGCTGCTTCTGGCTCAGAAGTAGACTATATCCGTTTTCTTGTTTGATGTTTTTCTCTTTTATATGGCAGACATGGTTACTTATAAGTTGTGGGAGAGGGTTATGATGTTATTTCTAAAGTCAGGGGCAAAAGGCAGTTGGATCATGTACAGCATGGGAGGGAAGATTGGGGTGAGATGACTCAGTGCCCACTGTTAAATAGGAGGCACAGTTAGGTAAGTCTCTCGGTATGTATTGTGGTATCCCCCAATGGGAATTTGTGCTTGCTGATGCATTCGGTAACCCAGTTTCTGGGAACCCAGACCTATGGGCACAAGGGAACTGAGGGACAGAAAAGGAAGGGCAGGGGAAGAACAATGGCTGTATTGGTCAGTAATTAATCATTGTGTCCTGATCAAGGCAGCACGGGTAGAGGGGGAAGGTTCATCTTACATCGCCCCTTTATATAGTGGTATATACTCCCAGGGTCCACCGGGTCTGGAAGATGGACAGAATCAAGGGCCTCCCTCCCCCAGTCGACAATACTCCTTGCATAGTACCTCAATGACACAGTGTGTCAGAATGGTAATTGTGAATGGACTACAGGGTCACCTATGACCAATTGTTCCCCAGTCAACTGGTGCATGACATGGGCAATATTACTCTCAGTCCTTGAATTTAAACAAGGTATTGCAAATCCTCCCCACCATATTCACAACACATGAGGTACAAACTCCCTACATTTGTAAACTGTTCTGGCACTACATTTCCTTACTACCTCACAGGTGCCAAAGGGCATTCAATTATTTAATCACTGCATAATTTGCTGCGGTCAAAATATTGCTCACAAAAAGTCGAAATTACATGCGGTCAACAGTAAAGCAGTAACAGACAAAATGTTTCTTCCATGATCGAATACCAGCGACTGCATGATCTGCTTCACAGTGCGACTTTTTGTCCCATACATATTATATGCTCTCTTTAGTGACCTGATCCCCAAAAATCCTGCATATACTTTACACACCAACAATATCTGCAGTACCAACGACTGCTCTGGTTGATGATTTCCCTGGCTCTCCAACTCCCACAGCTGCCTCACATGGGTTCCATGTAATAATGGCGACTGCTGAAAGGTGATCGCCATTAGAGTGACGTCACATCACCAAAAATCAATTTCAGTGATGTGCCCCCCCAGCGCACAGCAAAAGGGCACTGGGGACTTACAATTTTAAATTTTATGCAGGGGGCTGTGTTCCCGCACCACCCTACTTTAGTATTCTCAACTCCAGGGGAGTGCATGTCGGGGAGTGCAAACCATGAACAAAATAAATTTGAGCCAGGTGCAACAAAACTGTACCTGCACCCAGACCCCCACCCCAGCACCCTGTCCACCCCAAGCCCTGAACCCACCCACCATGCCATGGGGCCAGTTCAACAGCTCACTGCGGCCCCACCCTCAAAACCCTGCCTTCCCTCCTGCCCCCAGCACGCATACACATAGTGACATCCTGTCGGTTCATGCATGAACCCACCACATCTGGTCACCCTACCTTGTCTGTAGCCCCATGACATGCGCCATTATTGAGTCTCCATTTTGTTTGCACTAATCGCAATCACCCATGTCATGGGCTACCCTCACATGTGGTCACAGTTATCAGTGGCTCTACTAAAGTAAACTCATAAATCCTCTGTAAAAGTGTCAAAACTCTCCAAACCTGCTGCTTTGTGTCCAGAGATATCTTATATGGACCCAGCTGAAACTTAGCAAAGCCCAGTAGCAGCAACTCATCACAGGGTGGTTATGCAGAAATCACCGCCAGCGCCGACACTGGCAATATCAGTGATAGCAACCAGAAACTGCAAGTCTCTTTGAAGCTGGAGGTTTGGATTTGAATTTACCTGTGAAAAGTGGGGAAAAGATAAAATGGCTTCAGCGTCCCCTAAGCAATTCGAGGCAGATAAGCAGAATGGCAAAAGGCATATAATAGACTCATTTGGGTAAATCATTAGATTGTATTGTGACTTGGGACCCGATTCCAAGATGACCGGCGTAACTTGCACGCGGTTGCCTCCACGCCAGGGACCCTATGCCACATTCCAGAAGTGGCAGGGTCCCAGGGCCTGATTCCAGAAGGGCATATGCCAGTGTAAGGTGAGATATGCTAAACCCCATGGCATATCTCACTACTTACTCCAGTCAATGCGCCAGCCCCTATTCCAAGATGTGGGTTGCGCCTTAGCATCTGCAGGCTGTGACAAACGCAGTTTATGCCAACACTTTCGCTGCAGCCAGCAACTCCTGGCGAAATTGCAACTGTGGGTTATGACAGCAACCTAGACCAATCCAAGTAGGGCAGCTGTCGAACTCACAAGTGTGTAAATGTTGGCACAAACACCAAGGTGCAAACCACATCTTGGAATAGGGGGCTGGTGTATTGACTGGCATAAGTAGCGAGATATGCCATGTTTTTCTTTTCCAATTGTTTAACCAGGAGCAGCACACTAAGCTGAAAGCTTGTTTACAGGTGCGACCTAGGAGCACAGGTAAGTTAAGTGATTTGCTCAGGGTCACGCAGTATGCAAGTGGGGGCTGTGGGATTCAAACCCAGGTCTCCAGATTTGCAGCTCAGAGCCTTAAACCACTGTGCTGTACTGCCTCTCTGGGTTTGGCGTATCTCACCTTATGCCGGCATATGCCCTTGTGGAATCGGGCCATTGGATCGACAAATTCAATAGAAAATTCAGTGCTTTGAATGAAAAAGTTAAAACTCTGCAAAAAGATGCCAAAAGTGTCATGGACAAAATTCTAGTTAGTAGGAGAGTGCGGGATGCTTCAGGTCTGAGTTTGTATGGTAGGCTGGCTAAATTACCCGCAGAATCATTAAGCTGTACTGGATGCTGAATATGCCGGATGTCATCCTGGCGAAAAGTTGTCCGGTGCGCATTATATGTGGTGACATTGGGTTCAAAAACTAATCTTGTCGTCAACAAAATACATGGTTCCAATTTGTCCCCGCAACATAATGTCCGCTTTTTTTTGCCTGTGACATTATTTCTGGGGACCAAACAACCATACACGGTGCCAAAGTATGGCTTTTGGGATTAAGGACTACTCCTCATCATCCTGGTATTCATAGGTGCAGTAGCAGTCTCAACACATGCATATTATCATTAATAGGTGATAGAGAGAGCATGGATAGTGGTTCACCTGGTTGGTGTACTGATCGGCACTACAGGAGGATGGGATGGGTCAGTAATCAGATCCAGACCACCACTCTTGTAGAAGTTCTTAGTAGCAGAGTTGACTGGGTAAACCTCAGTACATCTGCTTACACTGTTTGACCAGTTAAAATAATAAATTATTGTTCTAACTTTAAATTCTGGTAACTGTTGTTTGCATTTTAAAAGTTAAATATGTAGTAGTGTTACAATGCATCCTTGATTGTTCTAATTCAGCATTTTCTGCACACTTGTTGAGAGTTATTTAATATACTGTAGAATAGAAAATGTTTGTGGTTCTTTATATTTCGCTATGTTTGCTGACTGAGGTGGAACCGCAAACAATAAAGAACCGCTAACATGTGTTTCCACATAGCCCTCCTAGTCTTCACTCGTCATTGACGTTTTTTTTCTCTCCCCACCAAAACCCACTCCCTGCTTTTCACTACTCTCAGCAAGAAAACCTGTACCAGCAAAATTACAGCAAGTCCAAGGGAATCATTCTCATCTCCTCTTCCCACTGCTCCTCAAGCAAGGTACTTTGTTTGGGTTACAATTGGACCTGCTAGCAAAGTAGTAAATTACTGAAAAGGTTACTTTACTTTACAAATCCATACTGAGCCATTGATGAGCCATTGATGATTGTTGAGGCATTCGTTGTAGGGCTTCTGTGAAACCACCTGCTTAAACCTCCCTTGCAGTCATTAGGTCTTGACAGTGATTACTCAGTTCAGCTCATCAGCTACAATGGACAGAGCTGAAGCTGAGCTTAAACTTGACACCTTTTGTTGAATGGATTAGCTGCACATTAGCCTGTAATTGACCTGTAGTTACCTCATCTGCCATGGGTAATCAGCTTGCCTTGAAGTGCGGTCACTGTAAAATGTGTAAATGCGTTAAACTGTGAATTGTGGTTAATGATCGCCGGGGCAACATCGCTAATATTGAAAGACCGCAAACATGACACAGCCGCACCAGCGCTAAATATAATTTACGCATGATTGGTCTATTCTACAGTAGTTTAGGGGTCCAGTGACCTATTGGTTGTACAGGTTACATGCTCCAGTGGTACACAGACACTTCGATCAAGCACCCAGGAGTAACTCTTCTGCCTATAATAACCTCCAGTCTGCTTACAGATCAGCCTTAATATGAGCTCTCTTTCTGATTCTGAGACTATGGGCAGGTTCAGTGGGAGGCAGGGCCAACTACATGGGGCTAGCAGGTAGACACTTGTATCCAAGAACATAACTTGCAGACAGTGCTTACCACCTTTATGTCCTTCTAAAGGACACCCCCTCACCCTTCCCCCCATATAGGGCTTTGTAGCAGGAGGCTATCAGGTATCTCTCCACTTATTCTTCCTTACACTGGCCCAACTAACTGGGTGCAGACAATGGTCGAAGACAAAGCTAATGAAGGGTTCGTAGGTTAGGTGCATCTCCTGGAATGTAAATGGCTCAACCATCCAATAAAGAGGAATACGGTTCTATAGTATCTGAAACAAATGAAAGCAGATGTAGCTGCTTTGCAGGAGACTTGCCTCACTTCAAAATATATTTCCTGGTTGCGGAAGAGTTGGGTGAGGGCAGATCATTCATAGTTCAGCTTCTACTAAATCCAAAGGGGTAGTGGTGTTAATCCATAGGCACTAAAATGGCAAATAGCCCAAACAATAGCTGATGAGTTTGGCAGATGGACTGTATCCAAAATTAATACCCCTGGGGGGCAGATCTTACAAGCCAATATTTACAGCCAAACATGGAAGACCCCTCCTTTTTCATTAAGAGCAACCAGACACTCATGGACATGGCTCAAGATCACCCAGACATTCCCATACTGGTTGGGGTAACCTCATTGTAGCCCAGGACCTGCTTTTAGACAAATCAATGGTAGCTACTGACTCGCACCCCAGAGCTAGGATTGCACTTAATACGCTCATGGCGGAATGGGGGACTGAATGACATACAGTATGGCACAGAGACAATCCAACAGGCTGAGACTACATATTCTTCTCCCCCATTCATAGCTCCTTCAGCAGGATAGATGTGTGGCTGGCTAACAACGGCAGCCGCATGGGTAACTGAAACCACTATAGATAATATTATCGGATCATGTCCCAGTGGAATCATCTTTTTCCTCCAGGAGGCCAACTGAACTCACCTCAATGGCAGTGTAACCCCTTTCTGCTAAAAGATCCAAAATTCATAACTTGATAAGACAGGAGGAAAGGTTTTTCTTCCAAATGAACGCTCTCAGGGAAGTATCTCCAGGTACCTTATGGAAGTGTTCAAGGCCTTCCAGACAGGCAGAATTATTTCATATTCCATGGCTAGTCATAAAAAGAACTCGGGAAATAGTTTCTCTGCAAGCAGATCTCAGCACCAAGGAAACTCGGTGTAAAGCCCATCCCCATCTCCTCCCTGCACTAGTGCCCGAGATAATAGGGCTTAAATACAGAATTAGAACTTTGCTCCAATTCAAGTCGGAATGGCTTCTCCTGTGCTCAAGGCATACTATTGGGAGTCTGGGGACAAAGGAGGTAAGCTGTTGGCTTACCATCTCAGAAAACAGAAAGAGATGTCTCAGTTCATGGCCCTTCGTAATAGGCATGGGGAAGTTTTCCGCCTGTAAGGGAGTTAATGAGATCATGTGCCACTTCTGTGAGACATTATATGCCCCGCCATTAGCCCAGTCAGGGTTAGCCTCCTCCCTCCCTGGCCTAGTGGAGTTCTTGCATGACTCCCACTCCTGTCTTGTCCAGCGAGATCAGAGAGCTGGGGCAAACCCTTAACTGAACAAGAGTTGCTCTTGCCCTGACTCAGTTGAAGACTGGCAAGGCCCCAGGTATGATGGTTTCATGGTAGACCTCTATCAGACCATGCCCTAAACCATCATCCTCACCTGCAGGCACCGCTAAATCATGCCAGAGAACTACAGGGTTTTACTCCCACGATGAAGGAGGCACTTATTATCCTTCTGCCCCAAAATCTAAACGACCCACTTGACTGTGCCAATTACAGACCCATTTCACTTATCTCTACAGATACTAAAAGTTTAGCAAAAGTGCTGACAAACAGGTTAGAATAAACCCTTCCATCACTAATTCACCACATGCAGGCAGGCTTTTGGAAAGGCCGGACAGGAACAGACAATCTGTGCACCTTGCTCAACCTCAGATGGGTAGCCAGCAGTTCGAACTCACCCACGGCAGCATTGGCTATCAGTTTCGGAAAGCTTCTCAACTTGGTCTCGTTGGAATATCTACATAAAGTGTTAAAACATATGGCATTGGCCCTTATTTTAGGAGCTGGATTACAGCCCTTTACAGCATTTCAATGGCAGCAGTCCTCACCAACAACATCATATCTGCCCTTTACTCTTCATAGAGGTACCAGGAAGGGCTGCCTGCTCCCTCTCTTTTTTCTCTATTGGCCTTAAACCCCTCACCAGGAAGGTGCTACACTCAAGACATACTAATAAAACATGCAAAATACCAGCAGATATAGACCTTATGGTCTATCGAGTCTGCTCGATTGTGCAACTAGCCCCTCACCTTACAGCTACCCCAGACACCCCTCCCCTGTTCATAATCACCCCCCCCTTGCTCTGTCCCATCCCCTCTTAAAGCTGTCCACTGTGCTGCAGGCTACTACCTACCTACCTCCTCAGGCAGAGTATTCTACTTATCCACCACCCTCTCTGTGAAATAATGTCTCCTGACTTCCCTCCTAAATTCCTTCCACTCCAATCTCAGCTAGTGCCCCTTGTTAACCTCCCCTTCTGATCTGGATAATCTGTTCTAGTCTTGTTTACCCCTTTAGATATTTAAAGGTTTCAATCATGTCCCCCATCCCTCCTCTCCAACAGAGAATACATGTTAAGCTCGCCAGACTCTCCTCATAGGAGGGATACTGATGAACACCTCTCAGTATCTAGTGAGCACCTATGCAGATGACATGTTATTAACTTTGTCTCATCTTGATAGCTCGGTCCCACAGGTCATAAAAGTGCTAGATGCCTTTGCCCACACCTCAGGACACAGGGTGAGCTGGAATAAAATGATGCTCCGGCTGCTCAACTCGGCATGTGATATCCAGTGTGCAAGAGGCACCAACATAGGCTGGGCTTCTATGAGTTTCTCATACCTGGGGATCAAAATTCTCTTTAGTTGAGAGAAAATAATAACCGAGAACTATTTACCCATATTGCCGACTCTGGAAGAAGAAATCAAGAGATGGGGACAAATGCGACTTTCCCTCAAAGGCAAAGTAGAAATTATTAGGATGTTCATACTGCCACATCTGGCATACTTGTTTATAAACATACCCCTGCTTGCACCTGAAACCATACTACACAGGTTCCAAAATGTTGTAGCATCTTTCCTTTGGGATAACAAAAAAAACAGGCTTAGTAAAGCCAAACTGTGGGCACACTGGACAGGAGGGAGTTGGGCCTCCTTGCTACAGGGCTGTGTACCAGCCTATTGAATGTCACAGGCTACAAAATGGTATCTCCCAAGCTCTGACTCCACCCCACCATAGGTACAGTTAGAACTGCTGCTAGCAGGAACACATTGTTTGGGCATACTGCTAAGGCACAACGGAATAAACAGTTGTGGAAAAACCCCATCCCAGGAGATACACAGAGGGCGCGGGAGAAATGCCTCATGGTCACATGCAACCCCAGAAAAGCTTGAATTCTGCCTATGCATGCTGTTATGGGGTAACCCTCCATACTAATCAATGGGAAGTCCATTTACTAGAAGAAATGGACTCAGTACGATATATGGACCATGGCAGACATATCTTTGCCCAACTCAGACAGCATGTTGTCTTTTAAACAACTACAAAACAAATATGGCCTTGCCAGGTAAGATTTCTGGCAATACTGGCAGATTAGGGGGACAGTGGGAGAATTCAATCCACAGTGGCAGATGGGCCAGAATGGGCATGGTTATGATTTGGGCACAGAACCAATGGGACTAAAGGTCTCACAGGTAGAATTTATGCCACTCTATGAGATGCACAGCTGGAGACTATGTGCAAATGCAAGGCTGCATAGGAGGTGGAACTACAGGGAACATATCCCAGCAACAGTGGGAAACATATTCACAAAGCACACACAGGTTATCGGGATGCCAAAAGCCAGGTAATACAACTCAAAATCCTACACCACTGGTATAAGACCCTAAGGCACTTCATTACTGGGGCCTACTCCGATTCTCAGTGCTGAAGGTGTCAGGCACCCAATGCAGATCTCTTACACATTCTATGGGAATGTCCCAGAATTCAGCAATTGTGGCTGGACATCCTGGAGGACTGCTGTACAGTGCTGCAGTTGCAAATTCCTCCTTTTCCAGTACTCATCCTTTTTGGCGAAGCATCACACTTGACTCAAGGATCTTCACTTCAGTCTGACTTCCTTCTGCTAGCAGTAATGGAGACAAAAAGGGCACGCTTGATGAGATGGAGGCAGTCTTCCCCACACTCAATACTAACCTGGCATTCAGCACTTGCAAGAGTAGCAACTTTAGAAAGTCTATCATTTGCAGCCAAAGGTAAACTCTCCATATATACAAAGAAATTTCTACAACTCATTTATGCTCAGTACCCTCCTGTCCCTCTTAATCTTCTTTTCCATCACAAACAGGGTTTCACTGCCCACAAGACACTCTCAGTCCAGCAGGATGAGGTGTAATATTATGAACAGCAGAGGATAGGTAATTATAGATGGGACTGGGTACTCTCAAGAAAGAAACACATAAAAACACTGCCCCCAACCACTGACAACCTTCCCTCGGAGAGTTTATTTTCTTTGTACCTAAGCAAATAGGGTAGCATTGCTTGTCTTAAGGAATACGAGGCCATAAGAGTAAGCAAAGTTGGTAGGCCCAGACATCAGACAGGAGGATGAACATACAGGTATCAGCTGACTGTCAAGTCCTGTAAGCAATATATTATACTCTTGCTCAGCTGCTCTATATGTAGTGAACATGTTTATTATAATAAGTGTGAGACTTAGAGTGATGTGTAGTGTGGTAGGATGAAATGTATGTGGTTGTTTACTACTGGACAATACAAGGTTCCTTCTGTGTACTCATGTGCAGATGAGGAATTTTTGACATAGTATGCTTGTATATTTGATATAACAGAAACTTAGCAAACTTTACATGATACAAAAAGTCCTTCAGGTCACTTCTGTTCTTCTGGCTGATGTCCATGCCACCCATTGATCTTTATCTCTGTATCTGCTAATACACTGTAGGCGTAGTCCTTTGATAGTAGATGTCTAACATGTCTTTTCAGTGTTTACTTTAAGTTGTTCTTAACATAGCACATATTATCAAAGAATAACTTTGAATCTGAAGAACAACTTTAAATGCACTGTACAAGCAATTTTGTTTTTTTAATTAGTATTTTATTGTTTTTTATAGCCCTGTTTTTCACCCATCCCCATCTTGGCACTAAGGCACGCGCACATCACATTGCAAAATGCCCTCCCTTCATGTCACTCCCTCCCACCTGCACCATCACCGGACCTCCAGCTGGCAGTGGTGGAACTATGGTGAGGGGGCGACAACCTCCCTGGGACAGGAGAGCTGCCATTAGGTGGTTCAATCCTGCCCTCCCTCCCACCCCAGGTGCCAGATCCCTGATGACCTGAGGTTGTTCCTAAACCCAGGTCACCGGCGTGGCACTGTGCAAGCAACTTTAAGTGATGGTGGCAGCATGAGGATACTAAAGCTAAACCACAAAACTGTAAGAAAAACAGGACTTCTGGTATATCCATGACCACGATGGCCATCTAGCTCCCCGCACCTGACCTCAGGCGCCAACTAATAAAATTGTCAAAATTCATGGCTGTGGTTTTGTAAGTGCTTTTGGTGGATTTCATTAGCCTACATCTTCCTGGAAATCTGCAATCAAAACAGGGAAATTAAAAAAATGTAATTCTGACAAATTAATCGAATTAAGTTCATTTGCCTCAGCCTGTCACTATGGCTGTTAGCATCTCAATGGCTCTAGGAATGATGGATCCTATTATTAAACTTATATTCAAGAAGATCTTGGGCAATGTGACAGGGGTAAAACAGTCAATCTCAACACTGGTAGGAAACATGAAACATGAAACATTTATCAGTGAGAGTGTCTGACTCAAAAAAAATACCTTGAGGCACATTGCTATCCAAGGGAACCATTGGGATGCTGAAATACACCTGCTAAAAATGTAATAGTCTTTTTATGGGACAATAACAATTTAACGTGCAGGGGGTGCCAAAATAACTTACACCTCATAGGGGTACTAGAGGGGGCTGAAGCTAAAAATGTGCTTGACTTTGTAAACCATCTGCTAACTGAAGTCTTTAGCCTAAAGAACTGCCCACTAGAAATTCAACAGACCCACAGATCATTTGCCACCCACCCTAAAGCTAGAGAGAAGCCCTGACCCATCCTTATACTGTTTCTGAGGTACGTTGGTAAAACAATGCTCTTTTTGGCAATAGAAAGGGGTCCCCTCATATGGCATGGACATAGAATGTCAGCGTTGTCAGCCTGAAACATTAAACCAAGGTCCTGTTTGCTTGTTCTGGTGGTTGTTCAGGTGGGACATTAATGTTGTATGCCTTATTGCACATTATCACCTCTGTCCGGTATCACTTGTCGGTGCAATATGTGTGGCAGATGATGTGATCAGAGCAAATGGATTCTGGATTACAATCGAGAAGACTAACCCTGCAAGGAGTTTCTCACACCGAGTGAGAATATGAATACAAGGAGAACTCCATGAATCTGGTGAGGGCAGGTTACGGAGGACATCATGAATTATTTTCACAGAAAGACTTGTGGATGAGAAGGAGTTGCTGCCAAGGGAGTTGTCTGTGCTGATTCAGTAGAGGAATACAAACTAGTGCTGGGTAAAATGGCAAAATCTGATTTCACAGCATTTTTATAAATTTTCAAATTAAAAAGAAATGTTTCCAAAATTCCAACTTCGGTGAAATCTGAATCGTCTGAATATGTTCAGCAAATTTTCAGTCCATTCTGTGAAATTTTCTGGCCAATTGTGGAATGATACATGAACTGACAGTTCTCCAGAATTCTGTTCCACAGTTTAATATATCAATCTGCAATACATGCAATCATTCTGCAGTGCTATACTGTAGGTAACAGAGTGATCTTTTCTGCAGCATTAATTTCCACAACTCAAGGCATAAATTAGTGTCAGAGACTTGATTAGCAGCCTTTGCTAATCAAAATGAACAAGCATTTGTCAATGCCGAATGTTTGCTTGCTGGCATTGGCATTGGTAGTGTAGAAGTTACAGAGCTGCATAATAGGAATGGCAGCGAAGTATTGAACTGAAGCCAACCCCACCACCACCCCCCTGCAGAGAGTGACAGGCATTGGGGTGTGCCTTTGGGTCGTCAGGCATAACGACCACGCCATTTCACCACACCCTACCCTGCAGACACTGACAAGTGTCACGGTGTGCCTTGGGGTCTTTGGCCCTTATGCTCACTCCATTCTATCAGGAAATATGGTGAGATGGGTGCAGTATAGCAGAATGGGGTGAACTTTGGGCCCGAAGAGTTCAAGGCACACCTTAATGCCTCTCACTGGCTGCAGGGTGTGGGTGGGGTGGAATGGTATGAGCATGACAGGCAAGAATCCCAAGTCACACCCTGATGCCTGTCATTCTCTACAGGGTGGGGGCGTTATGGTTGGAAACCCTAACGCCTCAGGCTGTCGTTGGTATTTACCAAATTTTCAACATGTTTTTTTTTGTGACCCCATCTCACATGAACAGTGGCAAAATCAGCTTGTTAGCCAAAAGTCAGCTTTGCACAGCGACTATGGCATTTGGCACCACAGGTGCAAAAACACATTCCGAACAGGATGTGAAAAATGACAGCGGTACTGTTCATGGGAGGTGTAAAATGGCACTGTTGAAAATCTGCTGAAAATCTTAAAAAATGGTGAAGTCAGAACGTATGAGAAACTGCAACGACACCGTAATGTAACTAGTTTGGGATTTTTACAGCAGATTGTTAACACAGGCATTTTGGGACCTCCGATCATGAACAGTGTCAGTGTGATTTTCTTTATCTGTCCCGAACAATGATTTCCCACAGCGACCACGCATTTCTGTGCTGAAAGTGTGAAAACACATTTCGGCCATGCTGTGGAAAATGACAGCTGTACTGTTCATAAGGAGGTGTGGAAAAATGCCACTGGTGAAAATCTGGACTGAAAATATTACAAATTCATGAACTTACGAGGGTGCGTGGAAACTGCGCAATGCTCACTCGTAACACAGTCATTTTATGGAGTTTTGTCACCAAATTTTCAACATAGTCATTTTAAGACCTCTGCTCATGACCAGTGTCACTGTGATTTTCTTAATCCGTCCCAAACATTGTTTTCGCACACCGACTGTACCATTATGCGCTACATGTGCGGAAACACATTTTGGGCGAGATGTGAAAAATGGTAGCTGTACTGCTCATAAGGAAGTGCGGTAAAATGGCACTGTTGAAAATCTGGTGTGCAAATATTACAAATTCAGCAAACTTGCCAGCGTGCGTAGGAACTCTGCAATGCACGCTCGTAAAACAGTCATTTTTAGGAATGTTTTCACCAAATTTTCAACATAGCCATTTTAAGACCTCTGCTCATGAACAGTGTCACTGTGATTTTCTTAATGTGTCCCGTACATTGATTTTGCACACTGACTGCGCCATTGTGTACTACATGGGCGGAAACACGTTTGAGTGAGATGTGAAAAATGACAGCTGTACTGCTCATAAGGAGGTGTGGTAAAATGGCAATGTTGAAAATCTGGAGTGAAAATATTGAAAATTACGAACTACTTAACGCATGTAGGAACCGCGCAACACTGTAGAAACAGTCATTTTTAGAATTTTTTCACCAAATTTTCAACGTAGCCATTTTAAGACCTCTGCTCAAGAATTATGTCACTGTGATTTTCTTAATGTGTCCCATACATTGATTTTGCACACCGACTGTGCCATTGTGCGCTACATGGGCGGAAACACATTTTGGGTGAGATGTGAAAAATGACAGCTATACTGCTCATAAGAAGGTGTGGTAAAATGGCAATGTTGAAAATCTGGAGTGAAAGTATTGAAAATTCACGAACTTACAAGCGTGCGTAGGAACTGCACAACCTTGCGCTAGTAAAACAGTCATTTTAAAGGGTGTTTTCCGCAAATTTTCTAAATAGGCTTTTGAGAGCCCACCTTATGAACAGGGCAGTGTCATTTCATTAATCATTCCAGAAAGGTGATTTCACACAGTGGCTGCGAAATCACCCTTCGGGCCTGAGTAACGCCATGACAGTGCAAGAATTCATGAGGAGGGGTCCCAAAAACCCCATGTTGAAAATTTGGTGCAAAAATTTCCAAAAATGCCTGAGATATGCAACAAAGTTGAAAAAACCCTATCTATCCCATGATACAGCTTACCAGCATTTCCTCAGTTTCGCGGTCGGCTTTGAAGAGTGCAGACGTGTTCCCGGTCCACCGAAGATCATCACGCTGGACTCGGAAGTAAGTATGGGTGTGGGGGGTGGGGAGACAGGGTGCGCGGGGTGGGTGCAGGTTGTGGGGGCAGGGAGACTGCGAGGGACTGTTTTTTTTCTTTACAGGTTTTTTGTTTTAAAAGACGACGTGGACGCTTGCCACACTGGAGGCTCCCAGCATGGCAGAAGGATGGCTGGGGTGTGTGGAGCTGATGGGGATTGGGCACCCCCGTCGGCCATGGCATCTGTTGCCACGCTGGGGTGGGCTTCCAGCATGGCACCCTGTACTTGGGAGACACAGTGGAGACGAGTAGGGATTGGGCACCCCCATCGGCTATACGATGTAGCCACGCTGGGGTGGACACCCAGCGTGGTATATGAAACTGTGTTTCGGGGGAGGGCTCAGCACAGCCGACAAAGGATTGGGCACCCCCGTCGGCTATACAGTGCGTGCGTTGGGGGGGGACAGCAGCAGCATATGTGCGTGTGTGTGTGTAGGGGGAGAGCGCATGAGCAGGCGATATCTGATTGCTGCTCACTGAAGTGTAACTCCCCCTTTCAACTGTATGCCACTGAATTTTGAAGCTGTCATAGACAGCTCCAGCAGGCATTGGAGAAATGCGGCCGCGTCTGCAAACACACTGACTGAATTGGAAGAGGGCTGACACACCTCCGAAAACTCCGATGATGGCACTATGTTTCTTAGAGCATGCATGCAAGCAAACATAACAAGCATTTGTCAATGCCGAATGCTTGCTTGCTGGCATTGGCAGTGGTAGTGTAGAAGTTACAGAGTTGCGTAATAGGAATGGCAGTGAAGTATTGAACTGAAGCCAACCCCACTACCACCCTGCAGAGAGTGACAGGCATTGGGGTGTGCCTTTGGGTCGTCAGGCATGATGGCCATGCCATTTCACCACACCCCACCCTGCAGACACTGACAAGTGTCACGGTGTTCCTTGGGGTCTTTGGCCCCTTATGCACACCCCATTTCATTAGGAAATACGGTGAGATGGGTGCAATATAGGAGAATGGGGTGAACTTTGGGGCCGAAGAGTCCAAGGCATACCTCGATGCCTCTCACTGGCTGCAGGGTGTGGAATGGTATGAGCATTACAGGCAAGAATCCCAAGTCACACCCCTGATGCTTGTCATTCTCTACAGGGTTGGGCGATATGGTTGGAAACCCTAATACCTCAGGCATTCGTTGGTATTTTCACTCCAAATTTTCAACATGTTTTTTTTGTGACCCCCGCCTCATGAACAGGGGGAATATCAGTTTGTTAGCCGAAAGCTGCTTATGCACATCGACTACGGCATTTAGCACCACAGGTGCAAAAACATTCCGAACAGGATGTAAAAAATGACAGCTGTACTGTTCATGGGGAGGTGTAAAAAATGGCAATGTTGCAAATCTGCAGTAAAAATATTTAAAAAACTGGTGAAGTCACGAGCGTACATAGAAACTTTGCAACACACACCCGTAATATAATTAGGTTGGGGATATTTTACAGCAGATTGTCAACTCAGGCATTTTGGTGCCTCGATCATGAACAGTGTCACTGTGATTTTCTTTATCTGTGCCAAACAATGATTTCCCACAGCGACCACGCATCTCTGCGTTGAAAGTGTGAAAACACACTTCAGCCATGTTGTGAAAATGACAGCTGTACTGTTCATAGAAATGTGGAAAAATGCCACTGATGAAAATCTGGACTGAAAATATTACAAAGTCATGAACTTACTAGGGTGTGTGGAAACTGCGCAATGCTCACTCGTAACACAGTCATTTTATGGACTTTTGTCATCAAATTTTCAACATAGCCATTTTAAGACCTCTGCTCATGAACAGTGTAACTGTGATTTTCTTAATCTGTCCTAAACATTGCTTTCGCACACCAACAGCACCACTGTGTGCTACATGGGCGGAAACACATTTTGGGCAAGATGTGAAAAATGACAGCTATACTGCTCATAAGGAGGTGTGGTAAAATGGCAATGTTGAAAATCTGGAGTGAAAATATTGAAAATTTGCGAACTTACGAGCGTGCAAAGGAACTGTGCAATGCACACTCGTAAAACAGTCATGTTTTGGAATTTATTTACCAAATTTTCAACATAGCCATTTTAAGACCTTTGCTCATAAATAATGTCACTGTGATTTTCTTAATTTGTCCTGTACATTGATTTCGCACACCGACTGCGCCATTGTGCGCTAAATGGGCGGAAATACGTTTTGGGTGAGATGTAAAAAATGACAGCTGTACTGCTCATAAGAAGGTGTGGTAAAATGGCAATGTTGAAAATCTGGAGTGGAAATATTGAAAATTCGTGAACTTACGAGCGTGCGTAGGAACTGTACAACGCACGCTCGAAAAACAGCCATTTTTTGGAATTTTTTCACCAAATTTTCAACATAGCCATTTTAAGACCTCAGCTCATGAACAGTGTCACTGTGATTTTCTTAATTTGTCCCGTACATTGATCTCATACACCGACTGCGCCATTGTGCGCTACATGGGCAGAAACACATTTTGGGTGAGATGTGAAAAATGACAGCTGTACTGCTCATAAGAAGGTGTGGTAAAATGGCAATGTTGAAAATCTGGAGTGAAAATATTGAAAGTTCGCGAACTTACGAGCGTGTGTAGGAACTGCGCAACGTACACTCGTAAAACAGTCATTTTTAGGAATTTTTTCACCAAATTTTCAACATAGCCACTTTAAGACCTCTGCTCATGAACAGTGTCACTGTCATTTTCTTAATTTGTCCCATATATTGATTTCGCATACCAACTGTGCCATTGTGCGCTACATGGGCGGAAACACGTTTTGGGTGAGATGTGAAAAATGACAGCTGTACTACTCATAAGAATTTGTGGTAAAATGGCAATGTTGAAAATCTGGAGTGAAAATATTGAAAATTCGTGAACTTACGAGCCTGCGAGGAACTGCGCAACGCACGCCAGAAAGCAGTCAATTTTTGATGTATTAGTCTGCCTCACTTGAGTTTTCTCTTCAAGTGTCATGGTAAAGTTCAGGCCCAAAGGGTGGATTTCATGCAGTGACTGCGAAATCACCCTTCGGGCCAGAATAACGCCATGACAGTGACATCATTCATGAGAAGGGGTCCCAAAAACCCCATGTTGAAAATTTGGTGCAAAAATAACAAAAAATGCCTGAGACATGCAATAAAGTTGAAAAACCCCTATCCAGCCCACTATACAGCTTACCGGCATTTCCTCAGTTCGCGGTCAGCTTTGAAGAGTGCAGACGTGTTCCCGGTCCACCGAAGATCGTCACGCCGAACTCCAGAGATAAGTATGGGGTGAGGGGGGTGTGGGCTGGGAGAATCGCCGTGGGACCGTTTTTACTTTTCAGGTTACAAAAAAAAAAAAGACGACATGGGATGTTTGCCACGCTGGGGTGGGCTCCCAGCGTGGCACAAGGATGGCTGGTGGGGCCGTGGAGCTGACGGGGGATTGGGCACCCCCGTCGGCCATATGATGGTTGCCACGCTGGGGTGGGCTCCCAGCGTGGCACCCAGTACTGGGGGTGAGGACAGTGGAGCCGGCGGGGATTGGGCACCCCTCGCGCTATTCTATCAGTTGCCATGCTGGGGTGGGCACCCAGCGTGGCATGTGGAAATTTTGGGGAGCTGGATACAAGCCGACGGGGATTGGGCAACTCTCATCGGCCATACATATGTGCAGGGGGTCAGCATGCAGTATGCGTGTGTTTCTGTGTGTGTGTGTGTAAGGTGAGCTGTGCATGAGCAGGCGATATCTTATTGCTGCTCACTCATGCGTAGCTCCCCCTTTCAACTGTATGCCACTGCATTTTGGAGCTTGTCATAGACAGCTCCAGCATGCATTGGCTTACAGGGACTGCACCTGCCAACACACTGACTGAATTGGAGGAGGAGGTGACACACCGAAATCCTCGATGGTGGCATTATGTTTCTTGCACATGCAAGCAAACATAAAATGATTAGCAATCAACCAGTTTTGATTAGCAGTTTTCTAAAATGGGTATGTTTACTTTAAACCATATAATTATTGTATGTATTGATAAAATAGACATTTTATATAATTTTGAGACTAAATTTGCCATCTTGACCAGATTGTCTGCATAGCCTTTATTATTACCCCATCTCATGTAACCAGTGCAGAAACTTTTCCAATCCCGTCAAAGTGTAATTCTGCGAACTGCAATGGCATTCCACGCCACAGGTGGGAAAACACATTTTGGTCAGGATTTGAAAATGACAGTTGTACATATGAGGTGGGGTAATATGAAGGCTATGTTGAAAATCTGGGGTCAAAATATTTAAAAATTCCAAAATTACGAGGGTGCATAACGAAATTGCAATGAATGATCATAACTATGCAATTTTTTCATATTTTGACCCCAAATATTCAACATAGCCTTTGTATGACCCCACTTCAAGAACACTATAACTGTCATTACACAAATCTTGCCCAAAAGGTAAATTCAACATAGCCTTCTTATGACCCCACCTCAAGAACAATATGACTGTCATTATACAAATCCTGCCCAAAAGGTGAATTTGTCAAGTGACTGCAAAATCACCTTTTGGCAGGATTTGCTTAATGACAGTTATATTGTTCATGAGGTGGGGTCCCCAAAAGGCTATGGGGCCAATATCTCAAAAAAATGACAGCGTTATGCACCAAAGTTGAAACTCCCATTGAAATACATTGGACCACATTTACCTTAGTTTCTCATACTGCAGTTGTCGGTTCCAGCAGCAAGACGTGTCTTCAATCAGGAGAGCAGATCTCAGACATGTTCAGGTGAGTGACAGTGTGGAGGTGTACTGGGGGGGTATGAGGAGGTGGGTACACAGTGGGTGGTCGTTAGGGTGTGGAAGTGATCAGCGATGGACCGCTTTTTTTTCCCAAACCAGTCTGTTTGATATTGATAGTTGGCAATATGATGAAAACTATTCTCAAGGAAAGGCTGTTTGAGTTTCTTGGGTGAACGGGCTCCAGATGACAGGCAACACAAGTTTACTGTATGCAGGGAGGTGACGCCAGAAGAACCTGATGAATTTCTTCAAATAAATTATAAAGGCAGTGGACAGGAAGACCAAGCAGTGGACAAACTGTAGCTGGACTTCAGCAAGGCCTTTGATTTCATCCAGTATAAGAAATTGATCAGCAACTTGGAGGACCTGGGGCCAGGGAAGGGATGACTAGATGGGTTTACTCCCACTTTAGCCAGTTTACCACCCAACGGGTGGTGGCCAGGAAGAAGTACTCAGGGATGAAGGAGGTCACTGGTGGGGGGTTCATAGAGGCTGGTACTGTATGTGTGAGCTGTAAAACGAAAGTCACCTATGCCCCATAACAGAGCCCTGAGGGACTCCTGAGTTGATGGGGGAGTGTATCCTCCTACCAGAACCATCTGTGGCCTGTTAGCCAGAAAAGAACTGGACAAAAAGGTTCAAGATGTCAGTCTTCAAGTTTTTTTGAGTAGGAGTGGGTGAGAGACAGTGTCATAAGCCTCTGCAATGTTGATAAAAAGATGGTGGTGGCAAGCTTACCCTGATCAATACCTGTTAGGCAGGAGACAGTGAACCTGAGTAAGGAGATAACAGTGGAATGGGACTTTCAAAAGCCAGACAGAATAGGACTACGAAAGGAGAAGATGTCAAGGAACTCAGACTTGTGAGAGAACTAGCTTTTCCTGAGGTTCAGCCAGGGCAGGCATGAGAGATGGTGCAATAGTGCCCAGTCATTAAGGGTTGCCATTTTGTGAAGGGGACACTGTGGTCCCTTACATTCCCAAGGACACTGCTGGAACAGAAAGAAAGATTAAGAAGGCCAGAAATAGGGATGGTAATTGCAGGAGCAGAGAGATGTGAAAATTTAGCATCAATACCACCAGACTACATGTATTTATTTCCTTTATTCAGGTTATAAGATAGCAGTGCCAGTGTGGCTGCTGGAGGGATGGGATGAAGGCTAAAGTGGAGGAAGATAGAATCGAGAAGAGCAAAGGGTGATGGAGGTAGGAGAGACTGAGCACAGGAGTAAAAAATAAATTGTAATTTGAACCAGCTTAAGTGGGGTTGGATATGGTGAAAATGTCTTAACAGGGGACAGGGGTAATAGACTGCTGAGTTGGGAGAGGTGTCAAAAAATGTATGGAAAATTCTCCAGAATGTGGATAGACGTCCATAGGTTAAGATAGGTTTGTATGGAAGTTGGAGGCAAAATATTCAGATTTGGCTAGCCTGCTGTCTTTAGTGCAGGCATTTCAAAGCTGTTTGTACCTAGCCAAGATCACAGGTGAGCCAGTGAGCCTATGCCAGTGCCAAGCAGAGTCACAAGTGCTAAGGCAGGCAACGTGTTCATCAGAAGCCCAGGGGAGATTAGAGGTGTGCAGAATTTTCAAATTCTGCTTACACTGAAAGTCCATGGAATTTCAGAAATTCTGCCTAATTCCATGGAATTCCATAGGAAGCGGTTTTCTACAATTACAAAAGCAGCATGTTAACTTCAGAATTATATCCTGCAGTTCATGTCTGCAGTATTGCAACAGGTAGGGAAAGTGGCAGACTAGGTGGGCCACACAGTCCTTATCTGCTGTCACCTTCTATGTTTCTATGTAACTGCAGATGCAAGGATGGTAGTAACCGACTTTAGGGGTGTAGACTTCAGGGAGATGGGAAGGATCCTTAAAAAACATCTGGACAGAATAAGGCCAGATATGGATGCTGACAGCAGGTGGGGGATCATTAGGAGGGGAATACAGGAGGTTACCAGATCCTGCGCAAGGGAAAGGTGTAAGTTCTGTAAGGACAGGAAACTCTGCTGGTGGACTCGGTAGGTACAGAAGGTGGTGAGGGAAAAGAAGGCGGCCTATGGGCACTTCAAGTGCTCAAGGAGTGAAAGGGATCAAGAGGAATATGAGTTGACAACCAAGAGAGTCACCAGGGTGGTGAGAGCAGCTAAGGCAAAAAAGGAGCAGTCCTTGGCCAGTGGGATCTGGAGAGGGGACAAGGTGTTCTTTAGATACATAGGGGAAAAAAGGAAAGTAAGGGGGCAGATTAGCAAGATAAGGATAGGGGATGGTTGGGCACAGGAGGCAGGGAACAGGCAGAAGTCCTGAATGAGTACCTTGCCTCAGTTTTTACCAGGGGGGATGGAGGGGCTATGTCTTGCGAGGGGAGAGAGGGCAAACCGGAGCAAGGGGTGGGACCGGTAGAGACCAGAGGCCAGGATGGGTCTGGGGAAAGGGAGTGGCCACCACAGACAGGTGGTGTCCCAGCAGTGTAGGGTGAAAGGGGGAGGACGGGAAGGCTGAAATCCCAACACAGAGAGTAAGGGAAGTCCTCAGGTCCCTTTGGATGGAGAAAGCACCTGGGCCAGATAAGATACATCCCAGGGTGCTGAGGGAACTGGCGGATGTCCTGGCAGTCCCTCTAGTGGAACTTTTCAACATCTCTCTGAGGACTGGGTGGGTGTCCCAAGACTGGAGGGTGGCCCATGTTGTGCTGATCCACAAGGGGGGATCAAGAGAGGAGGTGGGAAATTACAGGCCCATTAGCCTGACATCGGTGGTCGGCAAGGTGATGGAGGGTATTGTCAAGGAAAGGCTAGGGGGTTGCTAGAGCAAACTGGGTACTTGTACGATAGGCAGCATGACTTTGTCATGGGAAGATCGTGCCAGACAAATCTTGTTGAGTTCTATGACTGGGTGACGAGGGCCCCGGACCAGGGTAGGCCAGTGGACATCCTCTTTCTGGACTTTAGCAAGGCATTTGATTTGGTACCCCACAGTGGTTTGCTGGCTAAGCTGAAGGAAATATGGATAGGAGATAGTTGTTAAGATGGATAGGAATTGGCTCTCTGAGCATACTCAGAAGGTGGTGGTTGGAGGTTAGCCTCATCCCCAAGGTGGGTTACTAGTGGGGTTCCCAAGGATCAGTGCTGGGGCCACTTCTGTTCAACGCCTATATCTCAGACATCAGGAGGGTCAGTAGTGAGATAAGTCTCTTTGCAGATGACTCAAAGCTGGGTGCAGTGGTGGATGGGGAGGAGGGGAAGGTGGCCTTGCAGGAGGACCTGGAGGCTCTGGAAAGGTGGTCAGGAAAATGGAAACTAAAATTCAATGTGGGGAAGTGCAAGGTTCTGCACCTGGGAGTCAGAAATCCAGGCATGGGGTATACCCTGGGAGGAGACATGATTCAAGTCACGGTGGGTGACAGGGACCTGGGGGTAGTGGTAGATGTCAAAATGAACAACTCAGAGACCTGAAGGAGGGCAGTGGTAAGGGCAAATAGGATGCTGGGATGCATCACCAGGGGGATTACCTCCAGAAAGGTGGAGCGATCCTTCCACTGTACAACTGTTTGGTTAGGCCACACCTCAAGTATTGTGTACAGTTTTGGAGACCACATTTAAAGAGGGATATTACACTCCTAGAGAGGGTCCAAAGGAGGGCAGCCAAAATGATCTGGGGCCTGGGGGAGAGGACCTATGAGGAGAGGCTCAAGGAGCTCGACATGTACACCCTGGAGGAGAGGAGGGACGGGGGCACATGATAGAGGTCTTTAAGTACATGAAAGGGATCAATAAAGAAGGCCCAGTCAGGGTGCTCCCAAGGTAGGAGGGTGGGGCAACAAGAGGTCATGGGTGTAAGCTGGAAGGGGGCAGACTCAGAGGGGAGAGGAGGAGGAGATGTTATTTCACTGAAAGGGTGGTGGAGCCATGGAATGCACTGCCCAGGGGGCTGGTCGAGGTGGAGACTGTGGACGGGTTTAAGAGGGGATGGGACAGGTACAGGGGGAAGGTACATCTGATCAGGCACAATACAGGTGGAACATCTGGGACTGGGGACAGTATAACCCAAAGGGGTGGGGGGACATCAAAATCGGCCCTCAGTGCTGGTGCTGAAAATCGAGCAGACTCGAGAGACCATTAGGCCTATTCTGCTGTCATTTTAGTATGTATGTTAGTAATCAGGATTGCAGTTCCATATGAATTATGCATTCTACACAGCTGTATCCTTAACCCCAATCTTGGGGAGGGGCACTGGTGTCCAAGCTGAGAAGCAGCATCAAAGTTAGTGGCAGATTCAATGTAGGAGCAGTCAATGCTGGAGGGTAACAGGATAAATTGGCCCAAAAGGCGTCAGTTGGATAACTGGGAAAGAGAGATTGGAGGGTGATAAGATGAAGGGTAATAGAAAGAAGGTAAGGAAAGAAAGAAGTGAATGGAGGGAGTAAATTATTAGTATGCGAGGGAGAAGTAGCAGAATTGGCAGTATGGAAAACAAAAAATTAGCAAGACAAAAACAGCCAATCAAACAGCACAGTTACTGCAGTTTATGGGGAGGAGGCTAGGAAATCCAACAATACAATTCCTGTCACATCTTGGGTCAAAAGAGGGCAGGTGCAACTTGAAATGAATGTCAGTAGAAATATAGCACAGCACATTACTCATTGGGTCATAAGAGAGCTGGTGTGGTTTTAAATATCTTACAGTAGAAATATTATCACAGCACCCATTACCCTTGGGGCATAAGATGGCTGGTGTGATTTTAAATACAATACAGTAGAAATATACCATCCAAGATAACTCTGCACTCCAGAACGTCATAGTAAGGATTTGCAAGTCTCCAGAATTAAAGTTCCAAAAGCAAATTTATTTATTTATTTAGTTAGTTTTGTTGGTATTTAATGGTATCAAATGTGCAAAACTACAAATGCAAAGCGTGGTGTAGATAAAGCACAGCCTCCAAAGTAGCTCACCTGTCCCCAGCACTTTGAGCAGGGTGTGGTCTTCGTCAGGGGGTGGAGTTAGTGTGAGTGAATCCTCCCTTAAGTACCCATTTCTAAAGTGGTACCTTTAGCACCCCCTTTACATTTAATTTATTACAGCATTCTGAATTATAAGTGGCTCTGGGAGGATTCAAACCTGTTTCACTTACATAACTGAAATTATAAATGAATAAATAAAAGTTTACCCAAACTGATTTGAATAGGAATTAAACTAAAGGTACACATTGGTGCGGCTGGATAAACCATTTCTATTATAAATAAAATTCATAACAAAAAAGGTTTTAATTTTGATAGAATTATGGCAATTACTCATGTCTCAGCCTTGTCCTTCTTTAGAAAATTGATTTCTCCTGATTGCACTGAGTCTGTGGCTTGTATTTCAGCATCCTTTCTTCACATCACATGGTTCACTTTACACAGTCCATGCCCTTTCTGCTTTCAGGGACTCTGATTTCAAGACTGGGTGACGTCACTAACTGTAGAGCTCACTAACTTCTGTTTCTGCATATTCCATACCCCTTCTCCTTTTCAGCTTTTAGGACTTGGCTCTGATTTCAAGACTGGGTGGCATCACTAACTGCAGAGCTCAAACACTCCCACTCTCCCTATGCTACACAGAAACACATGCACATTGCACAGAGACTGGAGCTTCTAGTAGTGCTGCTGACTTACTGTTCCTTAAAATGGCAGGTTAATTACCTAAATACAACTGTGAATTGGCACTCAGCACCCCCTTATTTCAGTCCCTGGGTCATAAGAGGGCAGGTGCAGCTTTAATTGACGTAACAGTAACAATATAGCACCCTGTCATCCCTTGGGTCATAAGGGGCAGGTGTGTGCTAGTTTTGCTGGTGCAGCTGTAGCAGTACCACTTGGCAACACCAATGAATCAGATCCAGACAAGAGCCTGAGTCATCAAAGAATCAGCCAGGGAGGAAATCTAAGCATTCCAGAGGATGCGCCTCATTGGGGTGGATGGGGATTCAGGTTTCACAACACTACCCTTAACTTGGTGATCATAGGTGGTGGTGAGAGCTGCAGCCTGTAATGGAAGGACAGAGAATGTTGATGGATGTAGATGTTTATGGCCCCACACTTCCATGACTATGCATGCCTGGGCCCACTGTTGGCATCCTAGTGGTGGGCAGAAAGTAGAGGGAAAATCCGTGGGTGAGCAGTATGAAACCACTTCAATACCACAGGCCATGGATTTTGCCACCTATCAACAACTATGCTAAAACTCCATCAGAGAATCATTGCCCCACTGATGGCCCACTTTGGGGGGCAAGCTAGGGAGGCCAAGGTATGGATGGTAAATGCTAGAGAAGTCAGGTGATGGGGCTAGATGTGGAGGCTTGGAAGAGATCTATCAGCCAGGTGAAACAGGATATAAAACCTGTTGGGCTGGCAGTATAGCCTAGAGGTTAGAGGAACGAGGTGTGAACTAGCTTAATACAACCAGCAGACCAGACCTGAGTTTGATTCTCACAACCTCCACTTGCATACTGTGGGACTCTGAGCAAGACACTTAACCGCCCAGTGCTCCCAGGTGGCCCCTGAAAACAGGCACTTGTGCCTAGTGGGCGTTACCCGGTTACCAAAGACTAAAATAAACACAATAAATTAAAAAAAAAAAGGGAACAGGTATGACATTAAAGCAGGACACAGTAAAAACATAACACCCTCTCACCCTTTGGGTCATGAGAGGGCATTTGAAATACATACATACATATTGTCAGAAGATAAGACCCACCTAGTCTGCCCAGTTTTACCCTATACTGAGATCATTCATTTGTTTCATAGAGTCATATGCTCAAAACAGTTTCTTTCACTCTACCCTTGTGGCAAAATTATTTTCTGAATTTGACCCTTAATCAGCTCCACACTGCAGGCCCTTAATCACTTTACCAAATTTTCTGAATTTGACCTTAATCACCTCCACACTGCAGGCCCTTAATCACTTTACCAGTAGCCATCTGGAAGAGTTAGTTCCTGGGATAAGCCTAGGAGGCCCCATGTGAGCAGTTATGAATTTAAAACTATCATGGTCAAAGAGACAGGAAAAGTTAGTTCTTAGTTGTGAGAGTACATCAACCCTGGGTTACTAATCCAGAAAAACAGTTTCACTTTCAAAATGTCAGAATTCTATGGAATTAGTTGTTTTTCTAAAATTCTGCAGAATTCTGTTTCATCAGAACTTGAAACTTCTGCCCAACCTTAATACCTTGTTGGTATTTTACTACCAATTCATCTCACTGTTAATCAATTTAGCATAATTGGGCACATGAGTGACACAGAAACTCAAGACAACTAAAATGAACCCAAGATAAGTAACAGTAATTCAGAAAATCTGGCCTAGAATAGATGTAACTGGCCAGGATAAGGTTACAGAGCTAGTACACTGCCCAAAGTTAATACAGGGCCATATTCAAACCCTGGAGATGAGCGCTAACTCCAGATGCGCTAATGCTCATCTATAATGTATGCGCAGCGCCTCCAGGGGGCGCGGCCCATGCATATGCAACACATCACAATAATCACATCACAACTCCCTAGAAGTGCTAATCGCCAACTGCCTGATCAGTGACTTGTGATGCCACAGGAAGGGCAGTCGAATGCTGATGACTTATTTAGAGGAATGGAATTTGTTGTGTCATCTTCCAGGAAATGCATTGCTCTTCACATCACTCCTAATGCATCGAAGAAAGCCTTCCACTGAGGAAATGGAAAAGAAAATTCTTCAAAAATAAAAAGTAATAACTGACTACTTTAGAAAATTGATAGCGTTTCTGACTGCTATATTTGGCTCTACTGACTTTTAACCACTGGATGACTGAGGAATCTGCCGAAGTGTGAGTGGAGTGGTTAGTCCAGTATACATGTAGCTCTGATCAAAACTCATTTGCACAGCAGCAAATGCACAGCTGCATTTGATTGCACAGACAGCTTTACAAATTATACAGAGCAGAACTGGGATTTAGGATTGACCATTGGCTATTGTGGGTGTTAAGCTCCCATGTAGACAACCACACAGGGCTGGGCTGCCAGGACACCAACAAGTTTGCTCAATCACAGCCTGCACAACTGCCTCACAGATTTCATAGGCACACGCTGGTTGCTCATAATAAAGGGGTTCATAGATTCAAGAAACTAGCAGTGAACAAGTAGGTCATCCGACTAGTTATGTAGAGCAGTCACATGAGCATTAACTCTGGATGGCAGGATTTTTTATTTTTTTATTTTTTTTTTGTTGACCGGGTAAGTGCACTAGACAAATCCTGCCTAATTTCAGGCACGATCCGGGGGAAGGGGATACAGATGAATGCCAAATGACCTTGAATCAGATTAAGCTGTTGGTGGTATTTTTAGTGAATGAGGAAATTTGGCCAGGACACGAGGGAAATTCCCCTACTCTGAGGCATTGCTGCGTCTTGGTCAGTAGGGGAGCTACTGACCTAGAGGATGGCTGTGCGGCCAGATTCAGTGTGGAGCACGGAGGCTCCGTTGGAGAAATGGAGACGGAGATAATGGAGGAGATGCAGATACAAGAGGTTAAGCAACTGTTATTATCGAGGGATACACAGGTGAGGCCTGTATCGGAGCTTACCTCAGCGCAGACTGTGATGAACGTAAGGGCTCAGGAAAGTCTGTTGGGAGCCAGCTCAAAATCAGACACAGCAGGATCACTGGTGGAGGAAGGAAGCGGGATGGTGAATCGCCTGGAGGAAGAGGTACTTTCCGGTGCGGATCGGTGTAGAGGTGCCATGGATCAGCGTGAGCCCAGTGGTAAGGAGGAAGTTCCGGGTATCGCGAGAGCGGCTATTCGCATAGAGGAAGGAACTGAGTCGGCCTTGTTTGAGTGTGGGACCGGAGGTATGGGCCACGAAACGGGTCCGAGCACTAGCTGGTTGGCAGAAACAGCCCTATCTCAAGCAGGATGGCTCCGGCAGGCGGATGGCAGATGGGTGCCGGACTGGAGGGATGTCTTTCTTCAGGAGCGACGGAGGCATCACAAGGACCTATGGAGGATGGTGAGTCGTTGCCCCAGTTGGACTTTCTAAACAGGACCAGGCATTAGGCCAGGCGGGGATACCAGATAAGCAGGGGGAGAGGGGGATTTCACCAGCTGAAAGTATGCATGAACTGGGGCCAGAAGAGCAGGAAGTAAGGAGGGGCCCACGTTTTTCGGACCTTTTTAAAAGAAATAAGGTGGAGCAAGCCCCAAGAAGAAACGCAGTATGAATAAGGTATAGAGGAGGCTCCCTGAGCACCCGGACCGGGTCCATGTAGCAAGAAAATTATTGATGGACTCTATGAACTTTTTACCATCAGACATTTATGCTTTAATTAACATTCGTGGGGAGGATACCTTTGATGTAAGCTTTAAACAAATGGCTAGCCTGGAAAAATTTTGGCATAAATATGACAGTTGTAAGATATTGCCTTTATGGATACCTTTTTTAGCCATTCCAATCACAAAACCGGTGTTTAAAACAGTTAATGTGATGTTCCGGAATGAGGGAGTGAATGTGGGTGACATTGTCTTTTGTTAAAACAAAATGTGAGGTACTAGGCCCACCAGAACCTATTTTGGACTCGAAAATATTTGGACTGGGGCATGGAAATTTAAAGTTAAACTGTTTGTGGTGAATAATGAAATACAACATGTCCCAAACAGCTTCTTTTGGGAGAGATCATGGGGTTTGCTTTTACCCAGGTCAGCCAAAAGCGTGTTATAGATGTGGTAGTCGAGGCATCTGAGTAGTGCATGTGATAGAGTGAAATGCGCCTTATGCGTGAATTAGCCATGACAGTGAAGTGTGTAGGAATGAATTCAAATGTAATTTATGTGACGACTTAGGTCATGCCTATCACCAGTGTCCATGGGCGGAGCAGAATAGGCAAGGGATTGAATAAGAGGACCTGATTTCTCAGGCCCAATGTAGGGGAGCCTACTCAATCCCGTTTAAGTAAAGGAAACATGGCGAGAAGGGAAACTGAAAGAGTGACGCCTCCAGAGGTATCAGATGCTTCTCTAAGTGAAATAAGATTCACTGGGTCAATTCCACAACAGAATGTAGTCCCCCTCCCATTTCTATGGCAGATTCCTTGACTAAAAGTACAGATGACCTGGCCAGGGAAACTGAGAAGGAAATTCCCTTTCAGACCCCTCGGAGGGTGACTAGAGCAAGTAGTCATACGGGAGGGGTGTGTTTGACTCAAAATTCCTTTGCAGCTCTAGCAGACTTAGAGGGGGAAGGGGTTTCTGATTTGTTAAAATCAGATGAGAGCTTGAATATGGAAATTGAAGAAGAGGGTGGGCTAGAAGTTTTAGAAGGAAAGAAGAAAAAGGGAAGAAAAAGGAAACAAGATAAGTCATGAATAGATGACCAATGAGTAATAAGGCCTGTTTAAAGATTATATCCTCAATTGCTGTAGCCTAAAGAGCTACAAGAGGCGCTTATTGCCTTACAGCATTATAGAGAATTGAAGCGGATGTGATTTTTACAGGAGACTCATTTTCTTCTTTGACAGAGGTGTCTCAGGTAAAAAATTATGGTGGGAGGGCCCGTCCTTCTGGTCGTTTGGGAAGATGTGGTAGACGGGTAGGATATTGTTCTCTAACTCTGTAGTTCAGGTGACAAGGCTGGTTGATGTCCTGCCTGGTAGAGTATTGCTCTTAGATTGTTTTTGAACGGTTTGTGTTTTAGATTAATTAATACTTATGCCACACAAGTCAAAACAGCAAGGATAGCTTTGTTTAATCTGGTAAAGCCATACTTGTTTTCATCTAAGAATATAGTTTGGGAGGGACATGAATTGTAGTTTAGATGTTCGGTTAAGAGATGGTGTTCAGCAAAAAACTTATTGTGACTTGCATGCTCTTTCGCAAACCATAGGGGTAGCAAAGTTAAAGGATGCTTTTAGAGAATTACATGCAAAAGGGGGTTATACTTATAAGACAGCTACTCTTCAGACAAGAATAGATTATTTTTTTCTGTCTAATTATTTGATCCCGGTGGAGTGTTCAGTGATTCCATATGATTTTTCTGATCACGATGTGTTATGGAGTATTGTAGGCTTACAGCAGATCCCAGCCTCTTTTCTGGCTTTTCAGGGCAGATGGATGTTAAATGCACGGTTGCTGACAGAAGCAGGGTTTTTGGCTCAATTAAAAAACTTTATGGTTTTTCGTAAATCAGTGGCAGTATTCTTTTCAGATTGGATTTCTTGGTGGTCGGATACCAAGTTGGCTTTAAAGGATTTTTATAGCTTATGGAAACGGAAAGGTTCAAGGAATATTTACAATACTTAGATTTTCGAAATCAATATTATAAATTACAGTCACATTCCAGAAGTAAGGATGCAGAGATTCAGTCCCAGATTAAATGGGTAAAAAAGAACATGTCAAATTATCAATATCACAGGGCTGCAACCATTCATGCCATTTTTAAATTTGGTACACAACAACCTTTTCAAGATCCATATAAGGCATGTAAAAATAAGATTGAGAAGAGAGTGATGTCAGGGCTACGAAATTCTGTTGGAGATTTAAAATCATCTGTGGCAGAAATGTTAGCAATAGCAGAGGAGAAGGTGGTATCTCAATTTGGAGACAGTTTTGTTTCCTCCTCGGCGTGGGAAGATGTCTTTCATTTTCCAATTCCGTCCATTTCAGGCAGAAGTAGAGATGCTGCAAGGGCCTATAGCCTTACAGGAGGTACAGCAGGGCAATAGGTGCCTTAAGGGTAGGGGTATCACTGGGGATAGATGGGTTGACCAATGAATTCTACAAAACCTTTTCGGATGACCTGAGTGGCATTCTGACAGAAGTTTTAATGATATTTTACAATATGGGTTTGGTGATACGAAATTTAATTTAGCTATTTTAACATTTATTTTAAGACAGGGGACATTACAGAATTGGGTAATTGGAGACCAATCAGTCTTTTGAATACAGACTACAAAATACTTTCCTCTATTTTGTGTAAAAGACTGCAGGAAGTGGCTAAGGGGGTGCTTCACCCGGCACAAACATGTGCTATTCCTCATAGATCAATTCAGCAGAATTTAAAATTGTTACGGGATATATGTGAATTTGGACGTCAAGGAAAACTGTCAGGTTTTATTATGGCATTAGACCAGGCGAGAGCCTTTGATTCGGTGTCCCATGATTTTCTTTTCCAGGTGTTAGTGAGGTATGGGTTTCGAAAATATTTGTTCAATATATTTACACTTTATATTGCAATGCAATTTCTTGTGTATGCATTAATAAGCGGTAGGCTCGAGATTCAGATGAATTGTGGTGTCAGACAAGGTTGCCCGATTAGCCGTTGTTATATGCTTTGCATTAGACCCATTGTTGAGAGAAATTGAGCACAATAGGTCAATCAGGGTTATCGTCCTCTTGTAATTTACCAGCCCAGAAGATATCTGCATATGCAGATGACATGTGTTGTTGGTAGCAGATGTTAATTCAGGGTTCAGGCTATTAAAGTGATTGAAGGATTAGCTGATTTAAATGGTACTAGACTAAATTTAGAAAAATGTAACTGTCTGGCGGTTGGGGATAGTATGGCTTGTCAGAGTATTGGGGGCATCATAGTTAAGGAGTGTATTTCTGTTTTAGGTCTTAATTTTGGTAAAGGAGACTTAGCATATTTAAACTGGGAAAAAGCTTTGGTCATTGCAGAAAAAAAGGTACAGCAATGGAAATCCTGGGGTTTTTCCAAAAAAAAGCGGGTTTTGATTATTAAAAAGTTCTTATTACCTATTTTTTTACACGTATCTGCCATTTTTCCAGTTCCGGTTGCTTTAGAAACTAGATTGTATAGTGTATTTTTTCAAATGGTGTGGGGTAGTCGGTTGAATCCGATTAAAAGAGCTTTTACTTATTTAAAGCTGAATCAAGGGGGTTTAGGGATGATACACCCAGTGGTATTTTTTCATTCCTTTTTCATGATTGCTGCCTTTCAATCCAGGGTTAAACCTCAGGATCATCCATGGTCGGCTTGGACACAATTGCTTTTTTCTTCCTTTATGTCATGTTGGGAAGGAGGGGGTGTTCCCATGAGAGGTAAGATGGCTTTGGCCCCATCCTATGCGGATTCCTCAGTAAGAAAACTACGGGAATGGAAATTAGGAAAGGCTCAATTGCAGGATGTTCCTAGGAAGGATTTTTATGCAGAAATTATGTTTAATTTTTTTTACGTCCAAGTGGATTTTCCCTTGTGTAACCCGACAAAATTGTCTCAAGCATTACAGCTTTTGATGGACCATAGGATACCCCGTTATGTGGGATGTGTTGTGGCTCTGTTATCATGGGAGGTTAGGAGTCAGGGGTAATTTAAAACACAACAGATCTTGGATCGAATGTTCATTAGACCTGGGTGCTCAGATCAAATTGAAACCTTGGAACATTTTTACTACTTTGCCCATATGTTAAGTCTTTTGGTATGAGTTGGCAAAGCGGTGGGAATGGGGATTTTGACTCATATAACTTATCAGAGTCTCGTTCTGGGGGATTATTCAGGTTTTTTACGAAGATACCACCCAAGTACTCTAAATCTGATATTTGCATGTATTAAGTATCATTTATGGCAAGCAAGGTGTCAGTTTTCTTTACAACATACCCTTCTTCCTTACAATGTTCTTTTTAGCCGTATTGAATTAGCAGCTGATAAACAGAAACTATATGAGCAGCGCATGCTAGATAAAAATATCTTTCAGGATTTTTGGAAACACATTGTATGGTTAAGGTGAAATGGGATAACTGGCTATGGTGTATAGGGGTTTAGGTTGATTTTTGTATATGTTTTTTCAAATATTGTATTCGAGTGTTCGTGGGAAGATATTGAAGGGTGTACTTAGTATTTTTCTTTGTATAATGCTTGTAAATAGGTGTGTTTGACAAATGTTAAAACAGATTGTGTCATTGTTATTGTTTTGTTTCTCTCAATAAAATTCCCTACTCTTTTGGTAGGGAGCGCTGTTCGTGAGGTGTGCGAGGTCAGTCCTGTCAGAGCTTGGAGCGAGAAGGATGTCTGCGGTGAGTGCTCCGCAATGAGTGCGGTGATCACTACTAGCGGGAGCACGCCGTTTACATATGGAGCCGGTTTCAATGTTGTAGTGGAGGAGGCTTGGAACCTTTACTGCAAACTAATCGACCAACTGACAGTGAGGTTACTCACCAGATCCCAATACAAGTTTCAGCCTTGCTACAGGAAGAAAAGAAAAGAAAGCGAATGCAGGAGTCTGTATCTTCTCCTGAAACTCTGGCGATGAAACTCTTTATGGCCACCTCTAGAGGAACCAGACCATCAAACCAGGAAGTTACTACCGAGACACATGCACTCTCAATGCAGTCTCCTGAATTTCAGCCTGGGGAGGAAGGCTGGACTGCTGAAGAGGCCCTGACTCACGCTGGCTGGATTTGTCGTGCTGATGGCAGGTGGATAGTCGATACAAGGAGTGTATTGGAAAATGCTGACAAAGGTATTCCGCTCCCAGAGACGACACAGATGGCTCAGGCTGAGGAATTACTGGTTACAGCCCCAGGACTAAAACAAATGGCCAATGAAATTTCTGATACAGGTACCTTCCTATTCTCCTCCTCTTTCTCCTCCCATATCGAAACCTGATTTTTGGTTGTTGAAGGGACAGTTGGAAAAGAACACATCCAGTCAGACATACCTCCTTCTACTGAAGGGGCTCAAAAAGACCTATGCAGAATTATTTCATAAGTTGATAGAAATGGCTAAAAGATGCCATGCAATTCATTTGAGATATTTAGGAGGTATGAATGATTTACCAGATCGTTTTTTGTTGGCAAAATTTTACTGAAGCAATCTTTAGGTTTTACTCTAGTGAAGTTTATGCCCTGATTCATGCCTCTGGGGAACATCATTTTGATATTAGCTTTTGACTGCCACACTTTTAGAACGATTTTGGACTACATATGCAACTTTAAAACTAACCCTTTATGGGTTCACTTCCAGTTATCCCCCAACGAAACAGCCTTTTGTATCATTACCGTTCTGTTTCAAATGAAGGGGTAAATGTAACTGACATGTTACAGTGGCTTGAAAATAAATGTGATATTCAAGGAACTCCCAACCCTATATTAGATACTGAGGGATTTTGGAATGGGGATGGAGTATTCAAGTGAAACTATTCTCCACTGACAATGACTTTCAACACCTCCCTGTTTTTTTGGGACGGATAAGGGTTTTATTTTCTGTCCGGTCAGCCTAGAAGATGCCACAAATGTGGTTCCTTGAGACATATAAGTTCTGCATGTGACAAAATCCAATGCTTCGTTGTGGTGAAATAGGCATGCTGGACAAAATGTAGTAATGCTCCAAATTGTAATTTTTGTGAGCGAACCTGGTCAAACTTTGCAGAATGTCCCTTAGCTCCCATAACACAGATGATGCAGATTTTGCAGTACAGGATTTTTATATATCTATGGCCAGATCAGGGCGGGGGCTGATAGATCCAAGACCTCCTAGACCATCACGGCCTAGGGTCTCTTCAGTTCCTACACCTGTACAGTCCACAGTTTCTATTACTCCAGACCCTGTTGTGAATGTGACTCCCTATCACGTGTGATTTTGTATTTTCTTGAAACTTGGCTTCCCAACCAAATACCCTTTGGGGGTAACCCTTGCCTCAGTGTTTATGCACAGAGGTTCTTTGTCCTATCACATTACCTAGTGTTGCACCTGGGGTTCTTCTTGTTGGGGATCAGATTACAACCAGGGTTATGGCCCCCCCCGGTCTGACTCCACCACCCCTGGGCAGACAAAAAACTCCCTTTCTGGAGATATTAGGATGTCAGATGGCTCAGTTTTGGCTCTCCCTCTTTCTATTAAATTTGATGGCTTACCAGTTGAGGAAGTTTTGGATGATTTAGATTCTGATGCAGCTTCCAGAAAGTCCTCACAGGTTGACCCTACATCTGATATTGATAAAAATTTGAGGCCTTTGATGATTTGGCTTTCATGACATCGCTATATATCTAAATAGGAACACCTGAACTCAGATACTGCGACCAAGATTGGTCTTACATCCATGTATACTACATTGTATCTTACTTTTTGTTTTTGTTGAATAATATATTAAAACTAAATAAAGTTTATTGAATTTAAAAAAAAAATTGAGGCCTTTAAGCACTGCTAAAGTTAAAAAGAAATCTTTGGGTAGTAGGTCAGGTATCCGAAAGAGTACTTGGAAAAAATGAATGAACATTTTTTCACCTTTTCCTTTTCAGTGTCCTGTGGGTTGTGATCTCAATATAGCTTCCTCAATGTGAATAGTATTAGATCTGAGAATAAATGTTTAGCTACATTTGAGTTTTTACTAATTCTGATTTAGATTTGATTTTTTCAAGATACTAGACTTTATACTACAGTAGATTTTGATAGGGCATCCCGGCTTGGTTGAGAGGTGCCTGTTATTGGTCAGGGATGGAGGATTGGTTGCTTGCTCAGGGGTGGGTATTTGTTTTCTCTGTCTGGATATTTTGCTTACAAAAGTGGTAGATCTGGAACCAGGCAAAGCACTTATATTGGATGTGATGATTCAAACTGATGACTTTTGATTACTTAATATTTATGGCCCGCAAGTGAAAACAGAACGATTGTTTTTGGCAAAAATTCATCCTTTTTATTTACTAGACGCAATGTGTGTTGTTTGAGATTTTAATATTAATAGGTCCTTTAAAGACCATAGTTCACAAAGTTCAAAGTTATAGTGTGATACACATTATTTAAATGATTTGTTGTGACTTACCGGTCTTAAGGATGTATGGGAAGATATTGGTCATGGTCCAGCATATACTTTTTTTCAGGTGTTAGGAAATCTAGGCTAGATTATTGGTTTTTATCCCCTTACCTACATTATTGTGCGCAAAAATTGCTCCCTATGGCCACTTCAGACCATATGTTGCTTAGGGTTACACTGTCTGAATTTCCGGCTTTCCCTGAATGTCCAGGTTATTGGAAATTAAATTTTTCACTATTGGATATTCCCGAAGTTAAGAAAGGATTTAATGTTTTGTTATTGGCACGTCCATTGGTTTATTTTCTTTATGATTCTCCACTTTTGTGGTGGTCTGACACAAAGGGGGATGTTATTGCCTATTTTAAATCCTTTGGAAAACTCTTAGGTTCTTTTAATAAAACCTCATATTTTGATCTTCGGCAACAACTAAATAACATTTATTCTCATTTGACTACATGCTAAGGTATCTACTAAAGACATTAATACCTTAAAAGAAAACATGTTACAAACTCTGTATGATAGGCGAAAGTCTCTTGAGAGAGAACAGAGATTTGGCACTTCTAGTTCCCAAGGTGCATGCAATCCCTTTGAAACCTGTGCATTTAACAGGGAAAATAAAGAGATAAGGAAACTTGAAACAAGTTCTGGTGGATTTGTAGACACACAGAAAGAGATTTTGTCAGAATTAGATCAGTTTTTGCTACAACTTTTTACAGCAGATCCAGATATATCTAATGATAAAATTCAGGAGTGGTTGGGATCATGTACATTGCCATATCTTCCAGAGTTTCTTAGTACTCAGTTGAGTGATCTCATTACAGAAAAAGAATTAACTTCTGTTATTGCGACACTCCCAAAAAATAAATCCCCTGGCTATAATGGTAATACAAATGAATTATATCCTGTTATGTATAATATTCTAAGTGGAGAACTTTTGTCTCTCTTAATACTATTTTAACCTCAGGTTCAGTTCCTATCCATTTTAATCAAGGGTTGGTTATTTTTGTATAAATCTGGACCGAAAGAGGACCTTAGAAACTGGGACCCATTACCCTATTAAATTCTGACAGTAAGATTTTCTCCAAAATTTTGTGTAATAGACTGATGAATGTTTTACCATTTGTCATTGGTCCATATCAATTTTGTTTGTACCAGGGAGGAAAATTACTGATGCATTGATTTTGCTTAGAGAAGTAACGGATAAAAGTCATTCAGGTGAACTTACTGGGCTTCTTTTAGTTTTGATCAGCTGAAAGCTTTTGATAGGGTGTCCCATCAATACCTATGGAGGTGTTTGGAAGCACTAGGATTCCCATTAACATGTATTTCCTTGTTGACCTGTTATTATGAAACTACAATGGTAGCTCCCTTTGTTAATGGTTAGGTGGGACAATTTCAGAAACATTCTCAAGGGGTGAAACAAGGTTGCCCACTTAGTCCTCTTTTATATATTTTAACATTGGAACCCTTGTTATGGAAAATTAATACTGATAGTACTATTAGAGGTCTTTCACTTCACAGTGACATGGTATAACTAAAACAATAGCCTATGCTGATGATTTATGTGTCTTCTAGCAGATAAATGATCCAGTGTGGCCACAGATGATTGATTTTATGAAAAATACAGGTGCAAGGATAAACAAGAATAAAAGTAAGTACATTTTCCTTGGTCTGGGGGATTGCCCATATGTTACTATTATGAGGGTTCCAGTTACCAATGAGGCTGTACATATTTTAGGGATTTATTTTGGATCCTTGAAGGTACAAGTTTTAATTGGTCCAAATTGCTTCAAGATGCAAAACATAGAGTTGCACAGTGGTACTCTTGGAAAATGTCAAAACTGAAACGAGTGTTTATGATTAAAACTTATCTGCTTGGGCATTTTCTATATGTGGCTTCTATTTACCCCATTCCAAATGTCTTAGCACTTTTTAGTGCAGTATGGGAAGTCGGTTAAATCCTATTAAGAGGGGTATTTTGTATCTTCCAAGACACCAAGATGGATTGTTAATGATAAATCCAATTACTTTTTTTCCTCTATTTTTGTATATGTTAATCTTAAGCCATTACTTTGTCATCTTCCCAATCTTTGGGATCCTTGGGTACTAGATAGTATCTCCCAATGGTTACAGAATTGGAATTCTGATGCTCCTATTGCAAAACAGACACATATACAGGATCTACCCCATATTTTTGGATTGTTTTAGCAAACTTAAACTGTGGAAAATTACTAAAACATGATCACTAACTATACTAGAAAATAATTTTATCATATAATTCAGTCAAGTTTTTTTTTTCAATTCACATTACGCTCAGAGACCCCTTTCAGACCTGGGTTTTATCCAAACAATGTTGACCACTCCCCAAATACCTGCTGCTATGTGGGATGTTACTTGGTTGGGGTTGCATGGTAGGCTAAATGTGAAAGGTAATTTATCTCATAAGCGGATAGAAGGCATGATATGCCCTAGATCTCAGACCTGTTTGAATATAGTTGAGTCCATGGAACATTGATTTTTTACATGCTCATTTATTCAACAATTTTGGACCATGTGGGATCTGTATTGGTCACAATCCAGTTTAATCAATGTTAATTATGAGATATTGTTGTTAGGCATTACCACCCAGATGGCAGTGTTATGATGTTTCTACTGTTCACAGTATATTGGGACACACAAAATATTTCATATGGCAGACTAGATATCAATGGTCTTTGCAACAATGTCTAGTTTCTTCTGAACAGCTGTTTCGAAATATTATTTTGCCATCCAACATTTCAAAACACCGGAGAAACTTCAGTTACCTGTTCAGTTGTATAATGCTAGCTGGAAGTTATTACATTGGTTAGATACTGGATGACTTTATTGTTAAGAGAACTGGGTGTTAGAGTATACTTATACTTGTCATAAAATCTGATTAATATATTTTGTTATAAATTTAATACAACATGATTATGGACGATGTACTGTGCTTTTGTGTTTTGTTTTCTGGAAGTAGAAATGTTTCCACTCTTTAGTAGAGATAGGATAAAGGTTGTGTTACCTACAGATTATGTTTGTTAAATTTCTATACACTGTATTATTTTTTGAACTTTTAGTTTCTGTATGCTGTAATACTTATTTCTTTATTTTCCTCCTTTTATTATGACTGTGTATGATGCAATACACCTTTGTATATTTTGTTTCAAGTTTCAATAAAAATGCCCCTACTCTTTCGATAAGTGCCATGGGATCTTTAACATCCACCTGAACTACCACCATTCCAGGCAGATGGGACCTCGGTTTAATGTCTCATCCAAAAGACGGCACCTCAGAAGTGCAGCACCCCTCTCATGCTGCACTACAGTGTCAGTATTGGGATATTAACCCAAGTGCCAGATGTGGGAACTGAACCCACAGCCCTCTGATCTCCCAGTCTCAGAGGTGAGGGTGCTACCTACTGAGCCACTGACACTGATCAAAATGAAAACTGCCCTTCCCAATTTCAAAGGCAAGTTCTTGTATTCCTTCAAGGTAAATTTGGAGAGATATACTGTATGAACATAGAAAACATCAAATGTTGCAATGTACAGAGAAGTGAAACAGTTTTGATGTGCTAATCAGGCTTGTTCTATCTCTGTTTCTTATGTCTGTGTACACTCCTCAAACTTGCAGCATGGCCAAGTTAGGTCTGTGCATTTGGGGCCCCACACACAGTTGGAAACATGTCCTGACAATCTACAAGTACTGACACACTAAGGAAGTGTACAACAGCTGTCAGTCATCCCTGAAAGCATATCGTAGCCATGAGTCTTCTCAAACCTATAATTAGCGGTATTGCAGATTTAAACTTTGCTGGTGATGTGGCCACAGACTTGCTGAAATTTGTCTTTGTGGAGATCTGTAAAGTTTTCACAGACCTTATAAACTTCGACTTTGACAAAATTGTGAAGTTTTTACTGTGAAGTGGCTATTTTTTTTCAGTGAAGTGGCCACTTCATCAGTGAATTTTGGTCAATTCATAAAAAAATAGGAACTCCACTGGCTAAAACTGCACAGTTGGTGAATTTGCACTTCATAAATTCTGCAGAGTTTGTGAATATCAATCACTTAGCCCACCCCTAGTGATGATTCATAGCAGCGCAGTACCAAATGCAAATGAAATAAGGCCAGATACAGTTGCAGCCAAATAAATTGTTAGGTATTTCCTAATTAAGCAATAAGGCATGACAGGGTGTTGGTTGTACTAGGTTCACCCCACGGTCAGGGGCATTGTAAGCACGCGGTGAAGCTGAGTGGCTTCAGCCCCTGACCATGGGGTAAACCTAGTACAACCAAGGTGCTTGAAGTGCCTTATTGCCAGTCATGGCAGAGGTCCTTCTGCTACAGAGCCCCATCCTGGTTTAACTCTCTCCCTGCCCCATCACCAATGCCACCACCATCTCCAAGTTCAAAAGCACCTTCGACCAACTCTTCAACTCTCGAGCTGCTCCTGTCTCTGAAAGTAGCCTCCACCGACTTCTCATGACAACGCCCACCGGTGGCTCTCCACCCAGCCATCCCCATCACCACTTCCGCAACACCGCACTCTATGTCTAGCCTGGCCAGTGCCAGCTGTTTCATTGTATACCTATTAGATTGCTCAATGTTTGATACCAACTTGTGTAACACCTGTTCTCAATTACATGTACCCTGTAGCCTAAATGTATTTTGTCTGACCTCAGTGTGACGTGGCACCTCTGTTGAACGCCTATTGTTTTGCAAACCTATGCTATGTAACCTAAAACTCTATATATGTCTTTAATGTGACGAGGTACCTTGGAAATGAGCTCTGGCTCAAAGGTTGTAAACTGATTTCACAAATAAATAAAAAAATAAATAAATATTGCTTATATAAAATGGGCCAGAAGCAACTTTTAAAAACAAACACTCTAAAAGTTTTCAAACCCATAACAATTATAATAAAATGTTACTAAATGTATTTATTTATTTTTATTTAAGTCTTTGGTAACCGGGTAAGTGCACTGATCCAGGGGACCATTTTCAGGCACGACCTGGGCCACACAGGTCGCAGTTACAGAGGTAGTGACAAAGATATACAATGAGTACAAGCCATGTGGATATACAGACATCGTAGACAGTGTCAGTGGCTCAGTAGGTAGCACACTCGCCTCTGAGGCCGGGAGATCAGCGGGCTGTGGGTTTAGTTCCCACATCTGGCACTTGGGTTAATATCCCAGTACTGACACTGTAGTGCAGCATGAGAGGGGTGCTGCATTTCGGAGGTGCCATCTTTCAGATGAGATGTTAAAACCGAGGTCCCATCTGCCTGGATTGGTGGCAGTCCAGGTGGATGTTAAAGATCCCATGACACTTATTGAAAAGAGTAGGGAATTTCTCTGGTGTCCTGGCCAAATTTCCCTCATTCAGTAAAAATACCACCAACAGCTTAACTTGGTTCAAGGTCAGTTGGCATTCATCTGTACTCTCTCCCGGTCGTGCCTGGAAAATAGGCAGGATTTGTCTAGTGCACTTACCCGTCAACAAAATGAAATAAATAAAAAGCTTGTGAGCAAAGAAAGTAACAAAGCAAAATTAATGAGAGGCTGAAAACAATCAGTTCATCATGATAAGCAACAATTATTATACAATTATTTACTAAGGGACAGTGCAATTAATACATGATGCAAAACAAAAATAATGTAAATAATAAATAAGATAATGTAAAATAGTCCCTTTACAGATGTTTTCACCTGTCAGTCATCTGTCTGTCTTCATACTCAGTATACTGTGTAATTGTTTAACATAGAATAAGAGTTCAAAGCTATGAATTATTCCAGTAGTAGAATGCTCCTCCAGCCCAACACATGGAATGGTAACATGGAATACATGAATTCAAAATTCTTCAGAGTTTCACTGGCATACACACACAAACCTGAAGTGTAGCCAGAACCTCAATTCCATCTGTCATCAGATAAGCAGCAAGAAGTTCTTTGGCAAACTGGTGGGATAGGACGGAGATTGTTCATGGTCATCAAAGAAACACCAGCAATGGAAACTCTGAAGAGTACTTGATTTTCTAAATTTGTGTATGTGTGTAAGAAGGGGCTCTTGAGTGAAAAGAACATTTCATTATTTACTTACTTTAGTTAATTTAATGGACTTTTATTTTAGGGCCTATAGTAGTTGAAGGTTTCTATATATTAATAAAGGATGCAGCCATGTTTCTGATGGAAATTAGGAAGTGAGTGGCTTATGAATTCTGTGAGTTACCCCAGTTGACAGGGACTTGTTTTAACCATTGGCAGTGCACTCTTAAGGCAATGGCTAGAACCAAGTCTCAGCCAATCAGGACACAGGGATTTCCTTGCCCATTTTGTGTTTCCTTGCATTTGCACAAGAAACACATTGGGACAGAACCTCATTTGAAAGGGTGTCAGGAATGCATCCAATACAGTGGGCGTAACCCTGACAATCCAATGACCACTGAAGTCGAGTGTGATGGCCGTCAGCATGTCACAGGGGAGCCGGCTCGCACTTGAGAGAAATGAACCTCACTGATGAGAGAGTGTGCTTCATTCCTCTCAGTTGCATAGTCACCAATGCAAGGTCTGCAGACGCTACCGCCCCCTCCCACTGCTGCAGTCTGTCATGCACACACCCTCCACTCCCCACTGGCCCGGCATCTTCATTAAACCTTGTGCTCCTCCCACTCCCCATCCCAGCCCAAGGCATCTAATCAAACCCTCCCACTCCCTCCCACTACTACAGACTACCATGCACCTCTGTTCCTCACTGCGCTCGGCATCTTTCAATAAACCCTCCTACTGCCTCCCATTGCTGCTGTCCTCCCTGCTCTCATCCCAGCCCCAGGCATCTAATCAAACCCTCCCACTCCCTCCCACTGTGTGCTGTCTGCCCCGCACCCTCTGTTCCCATGCTGACATCAGGGTGCCCAATCCCCGTCTCAGCATTATGTACCCCCCAACTCATGTGGCACACTGGAAGCCCACCCCAGTGTGCTCAATTTTCTATATACTGCACCTGTAAATAAAAAAAACTGTCCCCCGACCTCTTTTTTTAACCTCTAAAAAAGAAAATGGTCCCTCGTCGTCTCCCCTCCCCCATCCTCACTCTCCATTGAGCACCCACCTCCCCACACCCATCCTTACCCATACTTACCTCTGAAAGTTGGTGTTGTAATCTTCTGAGGACCGGGACATGCCTGCACCCTTCAAAGCCAACTGGCAAACTGAAGAATCAAAGTTAAGGCCATATAATGGCATAAATGGGGGTTTCAACTTAGGTTGATAGCTCAACCATTTTTAGGAATTTTGGCCCCAAATTTTCAACATGGGGTTCTTGGAACCCCGCCTCATGAACACTGTCACTGTCATTTTGCTACTCAGTCCCAAAAGGTGATTTCACAATCACTGCACAGAATCACCTTTGGGACCAATTTACCAAATGACAGTACCACTGTTCATGAGGGAAGCACTACAGAGCAGCGCCAACCACCCGGCTGCTGACACCCCCATGGAGAAACCATGAGAACATGATAAACCACCCTGAAGCACAGGAGACCGACAGACAGGCTACCAACACAGCACCTGATGGTGACACCACAACAGTAACCGACATGACTGGCCACAGTACGGCACACCACAGACTGTCACCATCAGGAGCACAACAGCATGGCGAGTGACTCCACCGACACCTAGTCCATGATGGTGAGCATAGCGACATGCATGGAGGCTGGCGGACAGCAACAGGAAGCACGGTGGTCCACATGGTGATGCAACAGAGCCAACCAGCGTGCAGCATGGCAGGGGTATACACTGCACTGCCCACAGACAGAATGATGCCCAGCAGTGTCACGGCTGAATGCATAGTGGCACAGCATGGCAGGCAAATGTCAGCCATGCCACATGGAACAGAACACAGACCCCTGTAGACACACAGTGCTGGCATTGCCAATACCCTTGCTACAAGCAGGGATAGGATGCCATGGGATGGTGCAGATGCCATCCATGAGGTGGTGCACAGGTGGCCAGCACTGGTGGCCCCCAATCCCCCACCCCAGTGGTCAGACCTGGAGGTGGATGTTGAGCGTCAGCCCCATTAGGTAGTACCTGCAGCTACGGGTGCTGTACTGGGCAATGAGGTCAGTGACCTGGTGGGCGCATTCCCTCCAACACCTACGGGACCACCCCACAGACTGGCTGGACACCACCTGTTGCCTCTTCACCTCAGTAAGCCACTGCTCCCCCCCGCAGAACCTCCAGGAAATGCCATAGGGTGGGGTGCGCTGCACCAAGCAGGGGGCACTGAAGGCTCTGTGCCAGCTCTCAATTGAGTTGTTTATGCGGGGCATCCCCTCGGAGACATAGGTGTGGCAGTTCCACACTGGGATGGGGAACAGTGGCTTATGGCAGTGGCCACTGTGGACAGGATGACCCAACCATGTGTCCTCGAAATAATTGAGGACTGGCGCCAGGGTCTCCTCATGCTCCATGAAATAGGACCAACTGTGGAGCTCTTCATAGGTGGCCACAACATCAGCAGGGGGCACAAAGGCCAGTGCAGAAAGCATGCGGAGGTGCATGGCACATACAACGTCATCCCTGTTCAGGCGGGCTAGCTCTGCTATCTGCTGTATGTGCCGCAACACACACTGGCACAGGTGGAAAAAGCAGCCATGCACCTCCACCTGTGGGAACACTGTCCACAGTGCCCTGTAGGTGGACATCTCAAAGTTGACCAGCATATGCTGTGGGCCACCTGCAAGACAGCGCTCTACCACCGTAGTGAACACCGCCTTGTAGGCAGCCACGGTCCTCTTGGTCATCAGCACATACACGGCAGGCAGGACCATGGTGCCATTGACCCCATGCAGGGTGTACAGTTGCTGGAAGAGGCATGGACAACCCTTGACTGTGCCATCACCGAGTCAGGTGTGGCAGCAGGCCAGGTACTACATGTTCCTGGAGGTGCTGTACAGCAGGAACCTATGGTCACTAGTGCCCTCCGAGTCGTATAGCAGGAAGGGCTCCCCCCTTCCGTCATGCAAAACTCCTCCAGTATCACCATCTCTGATAATGTCTGGGGGTCCACTGGTGCCTGTCAGGCAGTACACCTCACACGTTGAGCTGCACGTTTTAGGAGGGGTACAGGAGGTAGGCTGCCCCCCACGGCCTTGTTCATGCCTGAGCAGCAGGTGACAACAATCTGCTGGGACATCTCATTTGTGTCCCTAGCCTGCCTCTTTATTACAGCATGCACCTCCGGACACCCACCGAGGCTGAATCTGGTGCGTGGTTGTGGGTGCCTGAGATGGTAGCGCCACCATCTGTGACGGTGACTGCCCGGCCCTTGCACTGGTTGCCACATAGGCCCCAGCACTTCCAGTAGGTCCTCTCCCCATGGCTCCTTTCCCGCTGGTATGTATAGCCCCCACCACCAGTAGTCTGTTGCCTTTCACGCTCTTGTGTAACCGACCCATTCTCCCTGGGTCGCAGAGATGGTGTCTGTGGGGCCGACCGGGTGCTTTTGAGCTCTGTCGGTGCACCTGCTGATGTCTGGGTATGTCGCTGTGAATCCCACATCTCTGCGGTGGCTGTCGGCATTCTGTACCGCCTCCTTAGTGGTGTTGCTGTGGAGGTGTCGACTTCCCTACATGCTTGCATTCATGAGATGGGGTCCCAAAAGCCCATGTTGCAAATTTGGTGAAAAATTCCAAAAATTGACTGCATTATGAACATGCATTGCACAGTTTCTATGCACTTTCCTAACTTATCAATTTTAATATTTTCACTCAGATTTTCAACATTGCCATTTTTCACACCTCCTTATGAACAGTACAACTGTCATTTTTACATCCTGCCTGAAATGTGTTTTGACACCTGTGTCACAGAATGGAGCAATCGCTCTGCAAAATCACCTTTCAGGATAAGTGAACAAAATGACAGTAGCACTCTTCATGAGGTGGGGTCCCAAAAAGGCCATGTTGAAAACTTGGTGAAACAACTCCAAAAAAATGGCCAAGTTATACCCGGTCATTCATAATTTTCTATACATGCATGTATCTTTGGTCATTGTCAATATTTTCATTCCAGATTTTCAACATAGCCTTTTTATCACGCCACCTCATGACCAGCACAGCTGTCATTTTTCACAATATGCCCATAATGTGTTTTTGCACCTGTGGCATCGAATACCATTTCCCCATGGATTTGAAAAATTTCACCTACAGGTTTCATGAGGTGGGGTGGTAAGAAGACTTTGTTCAACATTTAGGGTCAACATATGAAAAAATGACAAAGTTATGGCCACTTGTTGCAATTTCGGTATGTATGCTAGTAACTGTGGAAATGTTAAATATTTGCACCCCACATTTGTTTTTAAATTATTTGTACTCCTGCTCCAGGTTCCCCTCTATCTGGAGGGAGCCCCAGCCCCACCCCCTTCCCACCACACTTTGTGGTGAATTCCTTTGAGTTTGTGGGTCCCTCTAATATGTGGGAATGTGACAGACTGTCTGGTCTGCATGGCCAAAGAGTGTTGGATTCATACTGTGCACTCCAGGGCCTTTCTACCTTAGTTTCTCTCCCAAACCTCCACAACACTGATGTCAAAGACTTCATGGAACGACATGCACGTAATGTATGCCTACATTCTGGAGTAAATCAGTATCATCCTCCAATTAGAAACTCTGTGTTCACCATGAGCTGTGGTCAGTAAGGTGTTGGTATGCCATCTAGGTCTACTGCTCTCCCATCCCTGGAGGTGGACACAGTCCTTTGGGATGCTTGATGCTCTTTCTTTCTTACCATCCACCAATGTCCTGTGCTTGATCTAAACCCAGATCACCAGCACAGCAGACTTCAGTGCTGCTGCTGCTGCACTAATATGCCAAAATAAAAAGAATCTCAGGACATTCCATCCTTTAAATGAATGTTTGCACAGCATATTTATTTATACTATGCCTTCTTAAGAAGCAGAAGGGGGCATGATGGACATGGAATCATTTCTCACCTTCATTTCTATGTAAATATTTCTGCATGAAAATATAGTATTTCCCTTAGATGTCACCTCTTCCTATTGTTTTTTTTTTTTGTTTGTATTCTTTGAAAACTGGAAAATGGCAACTAGGCACAAGTGCCAGTTTTCAGGGGTGACCCAGCAGCACTGGGGAGGTGAAGTGACTTGTTCAGAGTCACACAGTGTGCATGTGGAGGTTGAGAGAATTAACTCAGGTCAGCTAGATGTGCCAAGCTCATTCACAGCTCATTACTCGAACCCCTAGGCTTTACTGCCAGCCCCATATGCTAGGGTTGCTTGGAATCTGGCTCACAGAGTTGGTAACCTTGGATTCTGAGCTTTTCTTTCTCAGAATTAGGATTTTCAAAATTGAAGGCAAAAAAATTCTTCTTCTGAAAAATGGTCAGATTCAGAATCAGAACTGGAATCTCATTCCGAGTCCACATCCGACTATGGATTAGAAATCCCACCCACCCAGAATTCATGTATGCTTAGCATCAGGCAAACATTGAAAAGAAACCAACCCCTGCCTTGAACACCTATTCACCATATGTCTCCTATCCCAGTGACTGGTGATCATGGAATTTGGGGGTCAGCATCACAAACTCTGGATCATCACCTTGGGAGATGCTTACTTACAACATCTTACTAGAGCAGTGGCTCAATGTTGGTGACAGTCAGCCCCCCTCTCACCTCCCCCAAGAAAGCATCATGAGACTCCTGAGTCATGCTTCAGACTTTAAGTTATTTGGAGTCGGTAGGATCGGTATGGGTTAGTGGCAGTACTGTGCAGAATTTTCAAATTCCAGCAAAACAGAATTTCACAGACTTTTCAAAGTTCTGCTGAATTTCCAGCGAATTGTGCAGAAATAGTTGTAGAATGATATTCCACAGAAAAAATGCTGCTCCATGGAATAATATTCCACAGATCACAGCAGGCAGAATTCCACAGAAGGACTAGAGAAATTCTGGCAGAAATGTCAACACTGGTATGGTCATTCTGCCCTTATTCCACATTCTGTATAGCACTAGTTAGTGGGCAATGGGCAGGGGCAGCAGTCATTTTGGGCAGGAGGCACTAGAAATGGTGGCCCTTGGTTGGTGACAGGCAATTAGTGGCATCCTGCTGTGATGGTTGGACTGGAGGGGACATCTTTAGGAGGAAAGAAGAGGAGGAAAGAAGGAGAGGAGGAGGAGGAGAAGACTGATGCTCATCAGTAGCAACACCAGGAGTCAGCCTAGCAGTGAGCACAGGGCATCAACCCATCCACCTCACCTGACACAACCTGACTTCACCTAAATTCAATGACTACCAACCACTTGGATGGGAGAATAGTAAGTATGGGGCACTGAATGGGTGTCCTATTTGGGCTGAGGTCTTTTTTCAAGGTGTACTTGCTGACTTGGTCAGGGGATTTGTACCTGGAATCCATGGTTGGATGAGAAATTGTAAAATCTGATTTTGAGACCGATACCAAATCTGAAGCCTTATTTGGCACTGGAATGGTATCAAACTCTGAAATGAACATTTCAATAATCTGACAGATTGAAATCAGAACAGAATTGTCTCATTCTCAGTATCCCAACTTTTTGCACTTCTCTGCGGTCGAATCCTTTGCTTCGTCATCAAGATAGTTTCCTCAAACAGACTGGCATATCACACAACTAGATGAGTATGAATTAATGACCAGCCTAAGCAGTAGGAATAGATAATATTTAATAACAATAAATGCTGCTTCCATGAAAATGTCTCCAGTAATAAAAAAAAGGATACTCTGAAAATAAGGGGGGTGTAAAATTGAGTTCCACTCATACTATTGCATTGTTTCTATGCAAAAACAGAACACTCTGGATCTTTCTTGTCCTCATGAGTGCATTTATTTATTTAGTTAATTTTTTGTTAACCAAGTAAACACACTAAACAATTTACATGCCTATTTTCAGGTGTGACCCAGAAACCGACAGCAGTAAAACATAGAAGGACAAGTAACAGACAGGATCAGATTATGCAGAAGGGAAACCTAGCCTTCTGTACAATATATAATTATACAGCAACCAGAAGAGCCAGAAAAGGCATCTATCTAGTATCAATCAAACAACTAGGTATACAGCAGAGTTAAACAAATAAATTACCAAATACACCATCAGCCCAGTTACAAAAATTAATTCAAAGTACTTTACACAGAGATGTGTATGGCAAGGACATTGACCGGGAATAAAAAGTTGGTGCAGTTGACACATTATGAAAAATCATACAAACTAGCTGGTAGCTGTAGAATCAAACCAGAAACACGTAAAGCATGAGGAATAGGTTGGGTGCTGTTAAAGGTGTAGCACTTACTGATCCTATGCACAATTCCTGCAGACTGCCTCTTCAGTATGTACAGCATGTTAACGCATAATGTAAGAAATGCATTTTTAATGTTTTTCTCTCAACCGCATACACACTATCAACTACAGAATCCAAACAGTTGCACTGATCTACTGTAAATGCCTCGTGAGACTGTAAGTTTGAAAATGACATCTCTTTGCACAATGATGGCAACATGGGTGACCTGGCACATTACTTAAGCTGGTAGGAAGCAGAAATAAATCGAAGAGAAACACCAGTTTTCTTTAAAACATGACTTTAATGAGTGTCATCAGTTTTGTGGATACTTACAAAAGGCACTCACATGTTACATATTGCTACTGATGCTGGGTTCTGTAGAGGGCTGGGCAAACATTATTCAGTTTGTATTTGTTTTATGAAAATGTGGTAAAAAGCTCTTCAAAATTAACAAAGCTGCTAAGATCACATTTATGAAATTTGCAGGTATGTTCTCTTTAAAATGTCTGCCTTGAGAACAAATTATCTACAGGTCCAAATAAATATGGCCCTTACAGATTTTTTCTTCTCTAGATCTCAGAAAAAAGCCACATGTAACATGCAATACATGCAAATGATTATATCACAGAAATTCAACTTGCTCCATTGTCTCTACATAATGCCCAATTTGCAGATGAAAACACTGCAAGCTTTGAACTGTCTATTGTAAATGTTTTTACTGTTTTTATGGGCTATCTTCAGACCTTGCCCTGAACATAGACATGAATCACTGCTATTTTTGTATTGGCCTGTTGTGATGGCAAGCAAAGAATCAAGGCGTAAGACCCAATGGGTTACATAGTACTGGAAAAACACACTCCGAGTGATATAGTCAAGTACGTGGCCACAGGCTGAGTGTCTTAGCCCCTGTGTGTAGTTATCTCAGAACTATGCACATCCCTAGAGTGCCTTATTGCACTTATAAAATGGGTTTCCAGAGAGGTTTTGAAAAACATAGTTCATCAAGTTCTTTGTTTTTAAAGCTGCTTTACTTACATCCCATTCTCTCTACCTAAAATAACCACTGACTGGGTCTTGTATTGACAATCGCTCTATAATATTTATTCATTTTTTTAAAGAAAACAATATTTGTCTTTTTATTTTGCAGTAGTGTCCTGAAAGAATAGCTTTGAAGATGTGTATGATGACCCGGGTCCCTAGTGCTCTGGGGGGCACTTTTTTCTAATTTCTGTGGCAGGGCTCCTAGGTTTCTGCAACAGCATTTTCTCATTTCTGCTGCATGATTTCTTCATTTCTGTGGCCAAATGTAGTCCCAATTGGCTAAAGCATGTTGTGATGTTATTTATAACATCACATGCTGAGAACAGAGGAAGTGCTTCAGGATAAACCAGCTGGGCACTATTGAAATATTGTATATTTGAATGAAAGTTCAGCAACAGCAGCGAATTCTGTGGCAGTGTATATATTCTGCAGCATGATGCAAATTCTGCAGAAAATTCCACTATGGTAGAATTGCAGAATTCCAGGGGCCTTGATGATGAATCACAATCTGCAGGTGAAGACAGTAGTGGCAATGTCAAAGTGCATCTGGCTGCTTGTGACTGCTATGGGTCAGGGAACATAGCTGTTGTGAGCCAAGTGTTCTGAAATCAATTTAGGTTTTCTATTACAGCTGTGCTCAAGCTGATGGAGGTAGCAGGGGTTTGGACTTGGGACCTGAAGCTTTCAGAGAGCATCTGTGTCAGACCAATTTGCTGAGCACCGAGCAGATGGTGTCAGTATTAAAAACTGTAAGCTTTGTTGCTATGTCTGTGACACAGCTTTTCACTGTTTTTAAAACAAACAAGTTAAATCGAACCCTTTAGTGCCTCTGAACTTTGAGTCCAAGTTAGGCTATGAAAATAGTGATAATTAAAAAAAATAGTAACTCAAGGGAGTGATTGATAAGGTTGGATAAGTGAGGGAGTCTGGGATGGCGGGGTTCTGTTAATGAGTGCGGTGAGCAAATGAACAACCCTGCTTGTGGGGGGGGGGCAGGCAATGGAGGGTGCTGCACCAGATGTTCTGTTTCATGCTCTGGCAGAAATATTTCCAAAGCCTCCTGTGCCAGTGGTATTTCAAAATGTATGGTAGGCAAGACTACTATTGCAAGTGAAGGAATTTGACAGTTTTGCAAACAGAAAAAATGGCTAGTGTTTAAAAAAATGAACATTCTCTTTGTGGATGCCTGAATGTTAGAGCAGTGAGCTATGAATAAGCTTGGCAGTCCAGCAAACTTGGCTTTGATTTCCACAACCTCCACTTGCATACTGTGTGACCCTGAGCAAATCACATAACCTCCCTGTGCTCCCAGATCACCCCTGTAAACAGGCTTTGTGCCCAGTGGACCTTGCCCAAATACCAAAGAATAAAACGACACTGACGTGTTATTTGCCCTGTCGGACAGAACTTGATTTTAGACATGCATTGTGCTCTGTCAATGCACAGCAAAAGCCAATCTGGAAGCCCTGCTCTCCTGCCCATTTTATAGTATAATAGTCACTTGTTGTATAGTTATTCAATAAAAATTAAATTTTCTTTCATATAAAATAATTACTTTCATAGAATATAAGATTTAAAACAATGGTCACAGGAGTATTAAAAATGTATTCACACAACTTGCTTTTCATGGGCCTTTAAATTCTTCAAATATGCGGTTTTGTAACAAAAGCATAATTAATTAATTAGTCTTTTCAATCCTATAACAGCAATGTGATCTTCAGAATTCTTTGGATGAAGCAAGGACAAGGTGGATAGCAGCTTGTAACTCAAAAGAGTCATAAATGATGACAGCAAACAGCTTCAGTAGTACATATTCTTGTCCCACCAACCTGCAAGTGTGAAAACAAAATGCTATGAAATCTTTCATAATATATTTTAACTGCTCTAGCAGAAAAGGTTAACATTCACAGTAACCTTGAGCGACTAAACACAGTGCTTGCATAATTTTTCTCTTCATTTTGTATTCAAATAAGGAACAGTCAGATATTGTGCTTCTCATTAATTGCTGGGCTTTCATTCAGGATTCACAGGCCACCACTAATAACCCAAACATGCTGGGGTGTGCAGGGGATGAATAGTATTTCCTGAATATCATGAGTAGTTGTACTTCTAAATATTTGGCAGCCTTTCCTGAAAAGGGACTATTTGTATTTGAAAAATACTATTCTTTAGGAAAAAAGAAAAAGTAACAGCCTCAAACTCTCCCCAGACCAAATCTTAATACAACCCCATCCCCCACCTTCTAAGAGAAGCCAAATCCCCAGCACCCACAGTAAGATAAATATTTACATAAATCTATATTAAAAGATTCCATGGTGGGCTGCTGGCAAAACCTGCCCACCTCCACTGGCCGTCATCTTTATCTTAACGAAATTAGAGCTTGAGTGTGTTTTAAAGATATATAACCCCAGCCTCTACCCTTTGTGCCCACATCCCTAATTCCCCATTTCAGTAGAAGAAGTTCACTGGCAGGTATAATATCATGTGATCAGCTGATTTTACTATACAGAACGAACAAGCAGAAGAGCACTTTCATTCATGAGGAAGTGGCTGGACACAAAGGGTTGTGCCAGTCATGTTCTAATAAGAATTGGGTGCTGGGAGGAGGAGTATGGAAGTATGGCAGTATGGTGCTGACAGGGTGGAGGGTGAGGGAGGATATAGAAGTCATTTTTTAAAGTGCTAATTTATGCTAAGAAAGATGGTGGCTGACCATTGAAGCAGGCTGTTTGCCTGTTGCCGATCATGGGATTATTTTTCCAAATATACATTTTTTTATTTATTTGGGGATTCTCGGGGTAGGAGGGTGGGATTGATATTCTGGCAGAGGTTGGGAGATGGAATTTGTATTTAACAGGATTTTGGGCTATGAGAGGAGGGTGGGGGCTTTTTGTTGTTATGGACCTGAATACTATGGTTATATGAACAATAAAATGAATACCTGAATATCTGAATAATATAATATACTACTCTACACCACACCACGCTACGTTACACTGCACTATAGTACACCACACTACAGTACACTGCACTGCACTAGACTACACTGTGCCACACTGCACTGCATCACACCACACCACTGTGCTACACCACACTATACTGCACTACAGCACACCACACCACACTGCACTACACTGCACCATATTACACATCACACCACATTACACCATACTACACTGCACTTTGCTAGATACTTGTAAATGCACATGTTTTAAGGAATGATTGATGTTTATTGTTTTGATTTGGCAATGTACTAATTTGTACTGTTTATTGTTATGTAAACTGTGTTTGTATATGTACTATGTTTTCCATCCAGGTTACCCCTGAAAATGGGTACCTGTACTCAGTGAACCTACCTGGTTAACAAAAATAAACAAACAAGTAAACAAACACTTGCAGTAGTGGCCATCACTCCCCTTAGTTTCACCCCCCCTTTTTATGTTGGTTCGTGCTTGTGCACCAGCCAACATATTGCAATAGAAGCAGATTTGGAGACGCATCACTGTTGGATGAATGCAGGGCACACATCAGTAGGTGCTTCTCTCATTCCCCAATAAGCCAGCACGCAGGCGCTACACCAGAAATACATAATGTGGTGAGCACATCTAAGGAAAGGTCCGCTGCAATGACAGCAAAGCTCGTCATACTCAGCAGCACCACCCAACATGCCTTCCCTGGTGAAACATTAGAGGAAACATGGTGGCACACTGTCTGCCACAATGCCAACTTCGGGGGTGCCCAATCCCTATGGTAGCCCTGACCCGGTTTAAGTGCCAGGAAGCCCACTTCCCATTGGCTTAATGCCCTCCCATTTGTTATGTGCCAAGGGGGTGCCTAATCCTTGCCCTTGCCCCCTTGGTATGTGCTGACGGGTGCCCAAACATTAGGTGGCATGCTGGGAGCCCACCCCAGCATGCCAAATGCCCTGTCAAAAAAAAAAAAGTCCTACAATGTTTTTTTTTTTGTTTTAACCGATTAAAGAAGAAAATGGTCCCTCGAGTCTGTCCAGCTCCCTGCCCTGAACCCGCACCCACCCTCTGTGCACTCTGCATCCCCACCCCTCACCCCATACTTACCTCCAGAATCTGGACGACAATCTTTGATGGCCGGAACATCTTCACTCTTCAAAGCGACCACGAACTGAAGAAATGCGTAAGCTGTATAATGGCATAAATAGGTTTTTTTTTTAAACTTTGGTGCATATCGCCGGCATTTTTTGGAATTTTTGCACCAAATTTCAAAATGGGGTTATTGGGTCCTCTCCTCATGAATTTAGTCACTGTCATGGCATTATTTGGTCCCGAAAGGTGATTTTGCAATCATTGCAAGGAATCACCTTTCAGGACCGAGTAATGAAACGACAGTGCCACTGTTCATGAGGGGGCTCTCAAAAAGCCTATGTTGCAAATCTGATGAAAAAATCCCAAAAATGGATGTTTTACAAGCGTGCGTTGCGCTGTTTCCACACACATTCATAACTTCGTGAATTTGTAATATTTTCACTCCAGATTTTCAAAATTGCCATTTTTCCACACCTCCTTATAAACAGTACAGCTTCCATTTTACATATCCTGGCTGAAATGTGTTTTCACACGTCTGGCACAGAATGGCGCAGTGGCTGTGAGAAATCAGTTTTCGGGACAGTTTGAGAAAATGATGGTGACACTGTTCATAAGCAGAGGTCCTAAAATGCCTATGTTGAAAATCTGGTGATGAAAGTCCATGAAATGACTGTGTTACAAGCGTGCGTTGTGCAGTTTCCACGCACCCTTGTAACTTCATAAATTAACAATATTTTCATGCCAGATTTTCAACACTGGCATTTTTCCACACCTCCTTATGGACAGTACAGCTGTCATTTTCCACAGCCTGCCCAAAATGTTTTTCCACACTTGTGTCGCACAATGGCATGGTTGCTGTGGGAAATCAACTTTTGGGACAGATTAACAAAATCACAGCACCACTGTTCATGAGGGGAGGTCCCAAAATGCCTATGTTGAAAATGTGGTTAAAATCCCAAAATAATTGGGTTATGGATGTGTGTGTTGCGCAATTTCTATGTGCTTTCCTCCACAGCTTAGTCGGACCAGATCCGAGGGTCCCGAGGTCAAGAGGGCGCGGGCAGTAAGATGCCCTCCCCACCCCCAAAGGTACGTCCACTGCTTTCCACGAGGAGACCTGCTGTTTCAGCACTCTACTATTTGAATTTTCTGGCCCTGCTGACACATAGCATCGGCTCCCCACTGCCCCCACCACCACCCTTGCTCAGCACTGCCTTATATAGTGAGTGAGAACCATTCAACCCACATCTCCATTTGCAGCTTTTTACAATCTCACCACTAGAGGCTGCTATATTGCCTTCTGGCTTAATCCTACTTCCTTAGGACTACTCTTACTCACCAGTATGCTTCCTTTAATCCTACAGCTATGCTATCTATTACCCACTACCCTGGCTCCCCTCTAACCATTACCCTTCACAAATACACTCTCCATCTTTGGCCCTCTCAATTACCTGGATGCCTGGCTTCTTTCTTTTGCCCAGGTGTCCCCTCTCTCCCTCCCAGCCTCTGCTGATGTGCCAGTGCTTGTTGCCTTCTCTGCTGCTACCACCACTTATGAGGTCCACCCTAGGCATATCATGCTAGCTTTGTCTTGCCACCCTTGTCGGCCATGCCATCCCATACTTCTGGTGCAGTCCCCCCATCCCACATTCCAACCCCACCTACTTGCTACCCCCCTTACACTCCACCTCCCCATTCCTACCATCTCTACCCCTGTGCATTCAAAAAGGCTCACTCACTACAGTAAAAAAGATCCTGGTACTCTGCACTCAGGTTCTTTCTCCTCCTCCTTCATATGTCAGGGAATGTCCACCCTAGTCCTGGGCCTCCATCAGACCAACCACCTATCCAACCCCCTGCTCGTGGGCTTTGCATTGCATCCCTTAATGTCTGCAGTCTCTTAAAAAAAAGTGGGACTCCTTCCAGGACTGGGCCCTTCAGCATCAGCCTGATGTCATAGCAATTAGCTAAACCTGGCTTAATCCTAGGATCCCCGACTCTTCCATTACCCTCGCCAGCTACAACCTCTACTGTGTCGATTGTAAGGGTAAACGTGGGGGTGGTTGCGCCATTTACTGCAAAGCTTTATTACACGAGCAGCTGCTTCCCACTCCCATACTAGGTCCAGGACCACAAGCACTCACACTTAAACTAACCTTGGGACACTCCCAAACCCCACTTCTTATCACTGTTGTTTACATTTCCCCCAGGAAAAAAAGGCATCCTTCCTCTCACTGCTGACCTACCTGGACACCCTCCCATCACCTACAGAAAAGATTATACTTGGTGACTTCAATATCAGTTGGCTAAGTAGGGAAGGCTCACCACTCATGGGCGCTGCCACAGCTCAAGACCTAACCCAAGTAGTCTCGTCTCCCACCCTTTGGGACCAGCGCACTGGGTCTTCTTCTCTGCTAGACCTCATTTTCACCAACCATCCACACAAAGTCACTAATGTCACTGTCATCTCTAATGTACTTGGCGATCACTCCCCTGTTCTCTGTTCCTGGACTTGCAAAGCTCCTATATCTCCCCCTAAATTAATAACGCAATGCAAACTAGGCCCTGGTAAGCTAACACTTCTTAAAGCACACCTCAGCATGATGGACTGGTCCTTCGTTACAAACTCCGTCGACCCTGATAGAGCACTAGACCTCTTCATCCTAACTTTCAACAAGATATGTGACAGATATGCCCCTCTCACCAAAAGAATGGTCAGAGGTAATACAGTGCATTGGATCTCCGATCACCTCCTGGCCTTGTTGCGGATGTGGGACTCACTGTGGCAGCTCTCCATTGAGTTTGGCCTCTTGCTCGATAGACAAAAGTACAGAGAGACTCGGAACAAGTGTACCTGGGCTGTACGAAAAGCAAAAGCAGATTATTATAAATCCTACTTAACCACCTCTTGGGGCTCAGGGCGTAAGTTCTGGAACAAAATTAAGGAAATCTGTGGAAAAGACCCTAACCCTGTTCCTGTCCAGGTCTTGGTCAATGGGTCTTTGACCTCTGACCCCAACCAAATTGCTGAGGCTTTCAATAACGCCTTCTCAAACCTCAACCATGTTCTCCCCTCTAATTTCTTTGACCCACTTTCTTCCTGCACCCCTAACCCCCAGAGGCCCCCGTTTTTACCTTTGCCAAATTACTCCCAAATCCATGGAGCCGTTCCTTGCTAAAGCACTGAGCCACTCCTCCTTCAGCAGTGACTCCCTAGATGTGAAGCTCCTTCGACTCACTCTGCGGGAGATCCTATATCCACTAACTCATATTTTAAACCGCTCTCTGTGGCAAGGTAAATTCCCCACCAAGTAGAAATCCGCCACCATTACCCCATCCTTAAAAGTGGGGATCCATCCAATACCAATAATTACTGCCCATCTCCATACTCCCGCCCCTATCTAAGGCCTTGGAACAGACTGTATTGGACCAGTTAACTGCTCACCTCACCAAATACAACCTACTCTGTAATCAATAACATGGCTTCCGCAAAGGTCATAGTACCACCACTGCCCTTCTTAAGTTTTCCTCCCACATACACTCCGCGTTGGACAAGGGTCACATCACTGGTGCAGTCTACATAGACCTCACAAAGGTGTTTGACACCATCAACCACTCCCTCCTACTTGCCACCTTGGCCAACATGGGCTTCTCCCATGATGCAATGGGCTGGTTTATGGACTATCTCATGAACTGGTCCCAGCAAGTCAAAATAGGGAACACCTTATCCAATAGCCAGCCTGTCCTCTCTGGCGTGCCCCAGGGGTCCATTCTTGGGCCATTACTTTTTAGCTTATTCCTCAACTCCCTCCCTATGTTCTGCCCCAGCAATCTACTTCTGTATGCGGATGATGCTGTCCTCTTTTCCTCCAACCCCGACCCCTTACAACTCCACCGCTCCCTCCAGGCCTCCTTCAGCTGCGCAGAAAACTGGTTCATCGTGCATCGCCTTACTCTCAACTACTCAAAAACCAAATTCGTGCTGTTCGCCCACCTGCAGAATGCTGGAAAGGAGCTTTGCTCTCCAGTCCTAACCTCTAACCAGACTCCTCTGGAGCAAGTGGGCTCCTTCAAATACCTGGACATCACCCTGGACCTGGCCCTTAACTTCCACCTTCATATTTGCCACCTATCCGAGTCCCTAAATGTTAGGCTGGGACTGTTATACCACTTTAAACACTGTCTCACCCCGGACGCCCTCAGGCTTGCTGTCTCCTCAGTTTTCTCGCTGCTTGAGTATGGCCTGCTGATTTATGGAGCAGCAAATACCACAGCCCTAGATAGTCTCCGTCTCTCCCTAAATAAAGCTTGCCACCTCGTCTTGGGATGTGACTGTCTCACACACACCTGTTCACTTTACAACCATACCAGCTGGCTCAACCTTGATAACAGAATCAGGTTCCACACATGCCTCATGACAAAAAACAATTGTCCTTGGTCTCTCCCCCTCTGGGCTAGCCCCTCTAGCCAACCCAGATCCCAAGGTGCAGCACACCCATAGCTCTGAAAAACCCATCCTCTCAATGCCCAGCTGCAGGACCTCTCTATTCCAAAGGTCCTTCAACTACAGGGCACCTCGATGGGTGGACAGCCTCCCCGGCCCACTATTAAATGAACCAAGACCTGGGCCTTTCAAAACCCACCTTAGGGAACATCTCCTGGCCTCATGAACCTGTGACTGCTTTTGAACTATTTAACTGCCTCTAACGATGGCCCCTGCCTGTAACCACCTCACCCCTTGACTGCCCCTTAGCCTCAGCTGGTTTTATAGTATCTGTTTCCCGCCTGTTGTTTCTGTTGTGAAGTATCCTTAACTAAGTTATCCCTATTATTATGTGTCTGTGTTAATCCTTATTTAAATACTTGTATACTTCTCATTGTAAATAATCTGAACTTTGTACTCTGTTCTAATGTTTTGTTACGCCTGTCTGTACCTTTTCTGTGTCGTAGACCTTTGTAAATGAGTCTTTGACTCAACGGTGTTCCGAAGTGCTAATAAATAAATAAATACTCATGACTTCACCAATTTTTCATATTTTCACTCCAGATTTTCAACGTTGCTATTTTTTCACTCCTCCTCAAGAACAATACAGTTGTCATTTTCCACATCCTGCCCAAAATGTGTTTTTGTCCCTGTGTCACCAAATGGCATAGCCGCTGTGCAAAACCATCTTTCAGCTAACAAACCGATTATGCCGCTCTTCATGAGGTGGGGTCACAAAAAGCCCATGTTGAAAATTTGGAGTGAAAATACCAACAAACTCCTACGATGTTAGGGTTTCCAACTGTAACACCCCAACCTGTAGAGAATGCCAGGTGTCAGGGGTGTGACTTGGGATCACTGGCTGTAATGCTCACACCATTCCACCCCCACCCCACCCACCCTGCAGCCAGTGATAGGCATCAGGGTGTGCCTTGGAGTGTTAGGCCTAAAGTTCACCCCATTCTCCTATACTGCACCCATCTCAGCATATTTCCTTATGGAATGGGGTAAGTATAAGGCCCAAGACCCCAAAGCACACCACAACACTTGTCAGTGTCTACAGGGTAGGGTGAGGTAAAATGGCATGAGCGTTATAGCTGATGCCCCAAAGGCACACCCCAGCACCTGTCAGTCTCTGCAGGGTGGGGTTGGTGTCAGTGCCATACTTCACTGCCTTCCTATTATGCATCTCTAATTCCTGCACTTCCAATGCCAATGTCAGCTAGACAATATTGACAAATGCTTGCTAACTAATCCCATATGCTTGCCCCATCTCTGTTTGAAGCTGCTGACTGGTTTGGCCTGAACTGCTTTCTCCAGCAGCTTATTCACTTGTCCGCCATTTTTTCTGTGAAAAAAATGCTTTTGGATGTTCCTTTTGAATCACCCTCCTGCAGGCTTATTTAAGTTATCTCTTAATCCTGTATTTGAACTGGTACCATGTGATAACAGCCCCACCAAAAGCAGAGGCTAACTAAATGGTGACCACATACTGGCAACAGGAATAAAAGCCACAGACACCACAGCGATCTACAATATAAATGATCGAAACTTACTTTACAAAATAAGCTCAAAACATTTTTTGTGGGGCATACTCACCCCTAACTAATATAATCAACTAATTGGGGGGTGTGACACTGGGGGAAGAGAATATCACAGGAGGGGACTACACCATGGGGGGGACTACAAGTCACAAAGGAGAACGTTGGGGGAAACAAACTCAGGTGGAACGGAACGCCTCTAGAAACAAAACAAAAATAAACTACAACAACTGAAATCCACACAAAAAAAATCAGAAGCACCACTCCAGTCTTGAACCCCGGTCTACCAGCATCACAAGCCATCACCTAACCCACCACACCAGACAGCCAGTTGGAAACAGCCCTCTCAAACACACTCTCTGTCCTTCACATCATACCTCTGCCTGGCTATTCAATACATGGCTGTCTTTCACATTTGCTGTAATTCCTGTTGCTCTCTATTAATACTCACTGGGCTGGATATTCAAACTGCACTATTTGTGGTGCAAGCCCTTGCGCTGCACAAAATAGTTGCACTGGGTGTGTCAGGCGATATTCAAAGGAGTTGCACCCTTGAGCAACTCCTTTGAATATCACCCCAGCCACAGCCACTGTGCATGGCGCAGTGGAACTTGCGCACCGCAAGTTGTCAGTGGAGCATTCAATCTCATGTGGCGCGTACCATGCGCCATGCTCAAAACCCTATATTCAAAAGGTGACATGCAAATGGGCCATAATTCATGCAAGGCACGGGGGCGATTTGCATCTGATTATGGCCCATTTGCATTCCATTAGCATGCAGGTGCGCGATCCCCAAGGACTTGCACTTGCACCCTGTCAGGCAGCAGCCATCGGGACTGACACCCCTGCAGCCTGATCGCAGGCAAAACAGTGTAGCATCTTCACCATTTCACTGGCCCGGATCAGGGCATACCTTAATCCCTCACCAGCCCGATCGCGGGCATAGTTTAATCCCCCCCACCAGCCTGATCGCAGGCAGTACGTGGCTCCTCGGTCAGAGTGTTCTGGTGGTTGTGCTGACCAAAAGCCTGATCGTAAGTGTTCAAGAACCCTCGGCTGAATTCATTCGGTTATGTTCTTTTCACCTTCACTCTTACGAAGTTTCACCACCACTCTTCGCAGCCGGTGGGCGGCAGCATCTCATTTGCTCAGCACTCGCTGGCTGCCGATCGACTGCCTGTTAGCTGCACGCATGTGCGCATAAGACACTGGCGCGGCAGCTCATATATGGTGTCCAGTTTTGTGAATGAATGAATGTATTCATTCACAAATCTGACTGTCATACGGTATGGAGCTGCATGCCCATTGGCCTTGCTCTGCACCAATGGGCGCAGTTCCCACCGGCAGTCAGTTCGGGCGCGGGCCGCAGGTGGGTGGATGCTGCCGCCTCGCTGGCCGCGGGGAGCGGGGTGGTGAGGCTTAGTGGGTGGGGTGGGGGACACTAGCCACCAGGGATGGATTTGGTGGGGGTTGCTTGAACAACTACTGCCCGCGATGGGCTTTTCGTCCACTGGACCACCAGGGATGAATGCGGGAGGATGGGGGTTGCTTTAACAACTACTGCCCGCAATCGGGCTTTTCGTCCACTGGACCACCAGGGATGAATGCGGAGGAGGGGGTTGTTAAACAACTACTGCCCGCGATTGGGCTTTTTCGGTCCACTAGACCACCAGGGATATGTTCGGGGAGCTACATTGCTGCCCGCGATTGGGCTGGTGGGAGGGGATTAAACCATGCCCACGATCGGGCTGGTGGGGGATTAAGGTATGCCCGCGATCGGGCCAGTGGGGGGTGGTGGGGGATTACAGTTGGCTGCCCACAATCGGGCTGCGGGGGGCACAGGGACTGGTTGGGGCCAGCCAGGTGGCAGCTGCTGCTGCGCCTCACAGTGCAGCAGCTCACCAGGTGGCCTCAACTTAAGCCTTTTTCTTTTTGGCTCAAAGTTGTGCAGGCGCAGGTTGGGGTTGCGCCAGACACTCTGCACAGCCCTGCTGAATATCGGGCTGTGCAGTTTATGCATGGTTCCTCCCCCTCCAGTTCAGCATGCATTCATTTGCATTGCGCTGTTGCTCAGCATGTTTTCTGTGGCACAACTGCCTCCTGCTGAATATGGCAGAATGGAGCAAGTTCGGACTTGCGCAGGCGCAATCCTATTGCGCATGGTGCAACCCTTTTGAATATCTGGCCCACTGTCTCCATAGTCACTCATACGGAGTCACTAAATTTGAGTAGCTCATATCATGGGTTACCATTTGAACTCAAGGAGATTTCCCTGACATCTACCCTACTTATTGCATGTGCTTGTATGTCTCAGTCATGTGACCTTTTCCCCTCCATTCTTCAAAGGCGTACAGGTTCAAGGCCAGCAGCCTCTTTTCAGACAGTAGGGAGGGAAAAAGAGCAGACTATGTGGGCCTGGCGGTCATTATCTGTCGTCAAAGTCTATTTATCTATGTATAAATCTTGTTCCTAGACTATGGACCATCTTTTTTACCCTGCAGTGTACTGCTTCCATCTTGCCGCAGTCTTTCCCATATCCCTAGATCCAACACCCAGTTCCAATAAGAAGAGGGAGAAAAGGGCCCCATTCATCAGATATAAAAAATCTGATCGGGAGGTGGACAGGGAGGAGTAGTCCAGGAAATCCAGGGAGGTGAGTAGAGTAGTCAGGGTGGCCAAGGCTTCATTAGAGCTAAGGTTGGCACGGGGGATCAAAGAAGGGGGAAAAGGATTTCTTCAGGTACACAGGGGAGAAAAGATGCTGCAAGGGTGAAATAGTCAGGATCAATAGAGATAGAGAGTGGGCAGAAGGGGGGGGTCAGGCAGAGGCACTGAATGGGTACTTCTGTTGAGTATTTACCAAGCAGAAAGATGGGCCTGTGCCACAAAGGAAGGGTAGGGTGGGCACGGGAGGGTGGGGTTATGGATGGGGTAATAGGGTACTGGAGAGTCTTAAGTCCCTGAGGGTTGATAAGGATCCAGGATTGGACGGTATGCATCCAAGAATCCTGAGGGAGTTGGCAGGGGTCCTTGTGGAGCCCCTGGCAGACCTGTTCAGCACCTCTCTAGAGACAGGATATGTGCCTCAGGACTGGAGAATGGCACATGTAGTGCCCCTCCATGAGAGTGGGCCAGGGATGAGTCAGGTAACTACAGGTCAGTCAGCCTTACCTCCATCGTAGGGAAGCTGATGGAGTCTATTCTCAAGGAGAGACTGGTGATCTTTATGGAGAAGAATGGGCTCCAGGACAATAGGCAACATGGATTTATCATAGGTAGATCCTGCCAGACCAACCTGATCGACTTTTATGATTGGGTGACAAGGACAATTGATAAGGGCCATGCAGTGGATGTCTTGTATTTGGACTTTAGCAAGGCCTTTGACTCAGTGCCTCATGGAAGGTTGATCAGTAAACTGAGGGCCCTGGAAGAAGGGGAAAAGTTGGTAGGATGGGTTAGGAGCTGGCTGCAGGATAAGCAACAGATGGTAGGTTTTAGAGGGGAACTCTCGCCTCCTTGAGCTGTCACCAGTGGAGTCCCACAAGGCTCAGTACTCGGGCCACTGTTATTCAATGTCTTTATTGGAGATGTAGCAGACAAGATCAAGAGTAAAATTATCCTGTTTGCTGACGACACTAAGATTTGCGGGGTGATGTACAGTGATGAAAGAAGGCAGGATCTTCAAGTTGATCTGGCAAAGCCTGAGCACTGGTCTGACAGTTAGCAGATGAGATTTAAAGCTAAGAAGTGCAAGGTTATGCACTTGGGATTCAGAAACCCTAAGTAAGGCAACTTCCTAGGGGAAAGGGGTGCAGTTATCCACATCAGTGAAGGAGAAAGATCTGGGGGTACTAATTACAGGGGACCTGAATCATTCTGTGCAGTGCAGGAAGGAGGCAGTTAAAGCTAGTAAAATGCAGGGTACATTACCAGGGGGATCACCTCTCAAAGGAAGGAAGTCATTCTGCCATTGTACAGGTAATTGGTGAGACTGCACTTAGAGTACAGTGTACAGTTCTGGAGCCCATACTTACAGAAAGACATCAATCTACTGGAGGGGGTACAGCGTAGGGTGACAAAAATGATCCTAGGCCTGGGGGACATGCCATACAAGGAATGACTGAGGGAGCTCAACAGGTATTCCCCTGGAGGATGGGAGGGAGAGAGGTTATATGATTGAGACTTAAAAATATTAATGGGCATAAATAGAGTAAGTTCTGAGGACATGTTCAGACGAAGGGGTGGGAGGAATACAAGAGGGCATAGTCTGAAATTGGAGTGGGGTAGATTCAAGAGGGAAATGAGGAAGCACTATTTCACAGAAAGGGTGGTGACAACATGGGACCAACTGCCAGAGGAGGTGATTTCACTGGCAACTGCAGGCAGTTTTAAGTGGGCATAGTACAGGATCAGAGATAAGGTCATAACTGAAGGGAAACAGGGAGGGGAAGAGGCGGTCTGGAGGGTAACACAGGTGTTTGGGGGTAAGCAGCTACAGTAGAGTAGGCTGGGAGCTCCATATTCGAGCAGACTCAATATACCACCACCACAGCATGTATCTGCTGGCATTTTCGTATGTTCGTATGTAATATCAAATATCCCAAACATGCCTCACTTATGCCGACATTGAGAAACACTGACCGATCTCACTGGTGAAACTGCTACCTTAATAAACGAAAGGCCAACTGAAAGAATTTAATTTTGCATCCTGAAGGGACAGATGTAGGCTGCTATATTTGAAATCTAGGTAGCCAGTCAATGTTTGTCATCCCAGTCTGTTAGACTTATATAAACAGTAATTCCTGGCGGCTTTACTTCAGTGGCTAGGCATGCTCCACCTTGCTTTAGATTTCAGCAGCCATCTGCAATTCTCTGATAAACAGCATACATACCCTTGAAGGCGGGGGTCCTCTTCTAAATAGCTAACCTATTAAGTGGCTCAGGTTTGAAAAAAACTTTCCTCACTGTGAAAGGGTCAGTATATAGAGCATTGTGTATGGTCACCATTATACAACAAGCCTGTGTGACTCGAGAGGTTGCTGTGGCAACCAGAGACCGCGAGAGCACAGCCCTCAAGGTCCACTGGTGGACAAGGTAACCTCATAAGGACACAGGCTTGTCTGTGTATGGGTCACCACACACAGTCTTTTATAGTGTGTGGGCATCCATCTGGATGTGTCACTCTCAGCAACACAGCCATTGGTTACATGATCACCAAAAAAACGCGTCTTTCAGGACTGTCAGTTCTGTTTTGCATCAGTGATCAGAGCTGCAATTTGAATGAGGCAGCCGGGCAACAAAATTTGAACTTGTTGTGCTGCAGTACTGACATCCTCAGTGCACCACAACAACATCATGACGTCGCTACTGCAGCACAGCAAGGCTGTTCCAGGCATGGATTCCCATGTGGAATAGTGATCGACCATACACTATACAGCACTTGTCCAAACAGCACAGAGTGAACTAACAAATGCTGTGATTTTCACATTTTCACTGATAGGTGCATTTCTTATTCATTTTGTGTTATGATTTGACTTTATACAGAATATTGTCCCATCCCATGTGCGTACGTATATTGTCAATGATCAGGTACTGCTGCAATTTCCATGTGGGACACCTGGGGGACCCTAAATGCTCTTGCACCTCGCAGGTTTTCCCATGACTTTTTCAGGAATCTTTGGTGCTATTTTATTTTATAGTAAATAAATATATATATAAATAAATGCCACCAACTTCTGATGGACTGAGACTGGTCTCTGCATTTGGTTGAAATAGGCCATGAAGATCAAGCAGTTTAAAGGCAAAAGGCATTTTCCAACTAGTCATGTCTTGAATTGACTATTTTAGACTTCATCCGTAATATTTTGTAATATCCCTAGTGGCCATTATGGCAGAGGCAAATCTGGACATTGTCGCCATTACCGAGTCATGGTGCTATGAGAACCATGACTGGGATTTAGCCATATCAGGCTATACTCTGTTCAAAAAGGACAGAATGGATAATGAAGGGGGAAGAGTAGCTCTTTATATGAGGGATAGCATAAGAGCAACAGAAATACAGGGAACACAGTGGAAGTGGAGGTACTGTGGGTCACTCTAGAGACACAGGGAATGGAGCTGCTGTTCACACTAGAGTGGTCTACAGACCTCCAGCATGGGGGGTGGATAAGGTTCAAGTGGAAGCCATCCACAAAGTGGCAAATAAGGAGAAGGTGTTGCTGGTGGGGACTTCAATCTGACAGATATGGATTGGAGCATCTAAATTGTAGCTTCAGCTAGGAGCAGGGACGTCCTGGACCCCCTGCCGGGGCATTCCTCAGGCAACTAGTGAAGGAGTCCACTGATGAGGGAGCAATATTGCACCTTGTACTCACCAATGGAGACAGTGTTGCAGATGTCACAGTGGGTGGCCACCTAGGGCACAGTGATCACTGTACGGTGTGGTTCAATATCAGAACAGTGGCAGAAGCGAACCACACATTGCAGACAGGCAGAGCAGTGGAGAGATGTCCATCAAGAGATAACAGTTTGATTCGTGAAGCAAGTCAGAAATCTGTAGAGGGCCAGGTAGCTGAACAGACAGTGCAACAGCAAGCAACATGAACTGGAAAGTATGGACAGCTGTGGAAAGAGGCACAAAATTGCAACCAATGTTGATTCAGAGGCAGGCCTGCCTCCTAGCAATCCCTTTACTGGCACACTTATTCTTTTCGCAACCAACTCTCTTATAAAGTTACTGTTGTAGCTCCATGCCACCATGGATCACCACTCTGTTGAAATTCACATTGCCGAATGAAAAAAAGAGGCAATCTTGTCTTGATTCAAACCTAAGGTCTCTTGGTTACCAAGCTATCAATCTTTTTACTTACCCACCAAGCTGACACAGCAGTTATGGTCAGCTCATTTAGTGTAGAGGTTAAAGCCCTACCTAGGAGGCAGCCTGGACTTACTGTGTGCTACAAAGGCAACTTTTGTTGAAGCTTTGTGCCTCTTGCACTGCAGCGCTGTGAGAGAAAGAGGTATCAGTTGGGGGGAGAGAGAGAGAAAATAAACAGGAAAGTTACCTGGAAAATTAAAAAAAGTTTGTCTCCCAGTATACTGTATGAAGGAGTACAAAACTTAAGAATGCAGCATTCCACCAGAGGCTTGGGGTGGGGTTTTATGGCAAGTGTGCAATGTTGTGAGGGCTGTGGCTGTTTCTGCCCCATAATTAGAGAAGAGTACCTGTGTGAACCATGCAGGGTGAAGGGTGTCCAAGCTCTATGTACACCACAGAAACCAATTCACACCAGCAGAGAGTCCCCAGAGAAGGCTGCTCTGATTCTGGAGTCCTGGATGCTCCCACAGGAGTTGTATAGATGGCTGGATGATTGAGTGAAGGCAGAAACTGTACCAGCATCCTAGGTGCAATAATTGGGAGAAATAGGTAATTTAAGCCCAGGAAAAAGAACAGGCCCCCTGTGACATCAACCCCAGTGTTGAGGACTGAGAACCCACAGTGACTCCCCAAAAACCAGTGGTAGGGGAGCAGGCAAACAGCAGGAAGGTAACATATAGTGGGGAGGTGGAATACCTACTGGAGAAGGCATTTGAGAACATAGACTGCTGGTGCCCCCCCCCACAAGAGGACAGTGAAGTGCCTTGCATATTCCTAACTGCCTACTACTACTTACCCAATCACCCCTGATGATGATAGGGGTTGGGAAGCAGAATGGAGGAGAAGCTGGAGACAACTGTGAACCCAGAGGACAAGGCTCTCATTCAGCATCCAGTGTGGAGCCAAAAGAGAGGTCAGCAGTACCTCCAAACCATTGAAAGCACCAGAGATTGGGGAGGTATTAGGGAAATGTCACAGCAAGACCCTCCTATCAAAGATCATCTAAAAAAGGAGGATGAGTTAGCCATCCAAATAGAATAACCTGGAGTATGGGGTTCAGTTCTGGAGGCCACATCTCTGCAAGGATATACTGTAGCTGCATTAGAGATGGTTCAGAGAAGGGCAACCAAGATGGTGCAGGGTATGCAGGGAAAGTCATACAAGCAGAGGTGTAAGGAGCTGGACCTGTACACGCTGGAGACAAGGAGGGAAAGGGGAAACATGATTGAAAAGGGGCTCAATAATGTGAGAGAAGAGGGTTTGCTTAACAGGAAGGAGAGGGTCAGAACTAGTGGGCACAGCCTCAGACTGCAAGGAAAAAGATACAGGGGCAATGTGAGAGGGTGTTTCTTCATGGAGAGGGTGGTGGAGCCCTGGAACAGACTACCAGATGGAGTGATGGGGGCTAAATAGATGGAAGAATTCAAGAGGGCATGGGACAAGCATATGGGGCTGAGTATTGGAGGGAGGGTGGGGGCTGGCAGGGAGGGGGAGGTGTAAGGGGAAAAAAAAAGGGCAGACTAGATGGGCTGGCATTGTCCTTTTCTGTCATCAAGCTTCTATGATTCTATGAACTACAAAGTTGTGCTTTTCAGTGGAATTCTGAGAACTCTACAGTAGGTCCTGAGCCCAGGCTTAAGAGCTAGTTTATTGCCTAAAACTAATATTGTGTTTTTTTGGTTTTGTTTAATATTTTATTAGAAGTTCAAAAAAAGTATAAAAAAAACAAATATTAACGTGTGATAGAAACATAGACTTTGACGGCAGATAAGGGCCACTTGGCCCACGCAGTCTGCCCATATCCCTACCTATTGATTAAGCTGCAGATCCTAGTTAACCAACAGCCTACTTCCTACTACCACCCACTATAGTTGCTTTTTATACAATAGGGGTGAGATGATAAGCCATTCTTTATTTCAGCATAAAACTACCACCATGAGATATCACATTCTGCTGACATCACCAGAGTGTGATAACTGGAGTTTTCTCCAGTTATCACTCCCCTATTGTATAAAACAGATACACGATGTGCACTCGTGTAATATGGAAAACATTTTCACTCCTACACAGTGACCTCTGGATACTCACTCATGGCTTCACCACTTGTGAAATATCCAAAGGTCACTCTAAAGGAATGAAAATATTTTCTATATCATACTCGTGCCCATCATGTATCCCCTTAATGTCTATCCCATGCATTCTTGAATTCCCCCACTATTTTTGACCCGACGACCTCCTCAGGAAGGCTGTTCCATGCATCCACCACCCTCTCCATGAAAAAATACTTCCTCACATTGCCCCTGAGCCATCCCCCCTCAATATTCAAATTGTGCCCCCTTGTTCTTGCACATCACTTTTTCTGAAAGATGCTACCCTCTTGGACTTTGTTGATTCTCTTGAGGTACTTGAAAGTTTCTATCATGTCTCCCCTCTCCCCTCTCCCTCCTTTCCTTGAGGGTATACAAATTAAGCTCCTTTAGTCTCTCTTCATATGGCTTCTGGTGCAGACCCTGCACCATGTTAGTTCTCCTCCTCTGGACTGCCTCCATCCTGTCTATGTCCTTGCGGAGATGGGGTCTCCAGAACTGCATGCAATATTCCAGATGGGGTCTCACCAACTGTCTGTACAGAGGGATAACAACTTCCTATTTTCTACTGTTGATGCCTGTCCCTAAACATCCCAGTATCCTCCCAGCCATCCTTACTGCCTTCTCACATTGCTTGCTTACCTTTAGGTCATCTGATAGGCTGTTGTGGCAATTGATCAGTTATACATACAATTTGTTGGAAGCAGAGTCATCTAGGCATGGAATACAGCTAGTATAATATCATGTGGAGGGTGAAGTAATACAAAGCAAAAGAGTACATATTCACAGTATTCATAGCTACATCGCCTCTTGTAAATAATCCTATGTATTACATTACCAAGGAAAGAAACCAGCCTCTACAATTTTCTCTAGCTTTCCCCAAATTAAGTCAAATGTATACCTGGTATCTGTAACTACAGACTAAGCTCTTTCTCTTTATAGACGATCTAAGAGATTGCTAGCCCAGTGCTGAAAGGTAAATATTAGTTTTAAAAGCAGTCAACTATTATCTTTTATATCTGAGGTACTTTTATCTTTTCCCTTATTTTTATTAGAAGTTTTTTTACCTGATGTTAGTAGGTGTGCTGTGTGGGACAGCACTCTTCCTGGCAGCTGACATATCTGTCTCTACCCCCCCACTACATCATCATCGTGACCTCACTGACTAACATCACTGCTGCTTAGGAACAACTACTCAGTAACTGACAGGTCACTCACCTGTGATATCACTGTCAGTGAGATTACAATGCTAATGATGTAGTGGGGGGGTAGAGATAGATATGTCAGCTGCTAGCTGTTTCACACATCCAGCACAATATTATCACATAGAAGAATTACTTATAAGCAAAAGGAAAAATACTTCAGAAATAAAAAGTTACAGCTGTCTACTTCTTAAAAATGTTATTATTTCTCACCCCAGGAACCCGTCAGTATGCTTGACTCCTGCACTTATGCCACCTGGATTTAGCTGCCCCGAAGGTGGAGTTTATATAAACGATGCCAAGAATTAGCCAATCAGGTTGTAGTGCCACTTATAGATGCTGCTGACGGCTAGTCATATTCATTTCTCCGCTGACTGGGCAAGTCTGCACCGGAGCTCACTCTTCAAATCTTCGCTTGCAGTATTTTATTTTCATAGTTTCAGGCATTTATTTTCTTTGAGCTGCTTTTAGAGTGGGTTTTTTTGTTAGTTTTTAGTTCTTTTTGTGTATTTTCTGTGGACTTTTAGTTCCCGCAATCAGTGGAAAAAGTGCCACTATTTCTGCATTTCACGCTTTTTCTGAGTAAAGAAATATTGCACCCAAGGTAAAAAGTCTGTGAAATTTATATTTTAACCTTATTTCTTTTCTGTGGATACCTATTTTTTAAGTAATTCTGTGATTTTTACCATTTTTGCTTTCATTTACCTCAACACAGAGCCATTTTTAGCGGCTCCACAGTGCTGGGAACCTTTTGCTTTTCCTTTTGGGGAACAAACTTTCCTGGGTCTCCTGACAAATTGGCAGGTCAGCTATACCCAGAAACAAGACTGACCTTTTTCTGTTTCAAATTACCGAAACACCTTTCAAATTGTGCTGTAGACAGACTGCCACAACTTTCTCATTATATTTTGGGCCAGTCACTGTTTTTATCTCTGTGAGCTGCTTTTCATATTGCTCCCAACATCAAGAAATTAACCTTAAGGCTGGAAATTAAGGCTTCTCAGTCTGGCTCCTGTTCTGTTAAAAATGCAGAAGAGGGTCTTCCACTCATCGTAAGAATAAAGATGGGTCCTCCAAGGACACTACTGAAAATCAGTCTGATAAAAATAATAATGACCAAGCCAAACAAAAAGACATTCTCAGCAGGGTTCTGATTCAGTGCCTGTTAAAAAGAAACAAAAAAAAAACATAACACTGCCCTTTCTTCTGAAAAGCAAAGGGAGATGCCAGTGTTACAACAATATATATCCTCTGTGGTGAAAATGGCAAAGGCTTGGCAACTATATGATAATTTTCAGGCTGTGGGCTCTCTTCTGTGCACCCCAACAGGTCCCTCTGCAGCTATCCCCTCTGACCCTGGTTTTGACCTGGGCATTTTTTATGAGCTGGAGGATGATGAAGAGGAGGGCGAACCTTTAGAACCTACTAAGGCTCCTGACCAAGAATCTGGCTCACTTTCTCATGGCCAGGAGGATTTCTCCTCTCATTTTACCTTTGTCCAACATATGGTGGACACCCTTGGCCTTTCTATCCAAGAGTCCACAGATAAGGATAAGGAGGCAGACTTTTTGGATATGATGGGTCTCCCTCCTCCTAAAAAGCTACTCCTTCTAGTTCACAAGTCCCTTTGCAGAGCTACTTTGAAACTTCTCCAAAATCCCACCTTCATACCAGGGGTGGAGAAAATGATAGAGATAAAGTACCAGCTAGATAAATTTACTGCTGAGTACCTTTATATACATCCATACCATGAAGGAGTAGTGCAGGCTGCAGCTTGTGATAAGGCAAATGTGGCTCTTTCTTCCCAGCTTCCAGATAAAGATTAAAAAAACTGGATACTATCGGTAAGAAATCTTACACCACAGCTTCCCTACTACTTCTCCTCTGTACTTATATGGCATACACAGCTCAGTACCAAAAGGCTCTCTGAGGTTTTGTACTGGCAATAAGCCAGCAAGCCCCAGATAAAGTGGCTTAAGATTTGGCAGAAATAGTTAAAACAGCCCTAGAAGCCACAAAGTATCAGTTCCATAAGGCCGTGGATGCTAATGACACAGCATCTATAGCCATGGCTCATGCTACCTCCCTCAGATGATTTGTCTGTTTCAGGAATACCAATCTCTCCCAGGACACACAAACTAAGGCCATGGACTTCCCTTGCAAGGGTGCCAAGTTTTGAAAAATGTTATGGGTGCTCAGGGTGATTATAAATGGCCGGGGGTCTGGGAGCCACTTAGGCCCCCAGAAGCTGCAGGACTGGCCATGCTTTGTGGTGCATTTTGAGAGTTATTTTGATACATTTTAGAATGTATATGCATTACCACTACCACCACTTCCGCACTACAGAGGATGCAAGGGTGCCTTTGTGGCCTCTTTGATGCCGGTAAGGTGCTCAGATCCATAGGAGGGTGCTCTGGAGGGTCTTTGAATCCTCCAGGTGTTGTAAGCTTGCCTGAATATGGATTTCAGGTTACAGTGCCACCACCCCACAAGGTGTAAGAGTTCCCTGGCATGCTCCATACACTGTCTCAAGAACTTGCACCAGTTATTGTAAAAGAAAATAATGCCTATGCAAGGTTTGGGCTATGAGGATTTTTCACACACTCTAGGTGTGTGATAATCTCATAAGCCCCTTAAACATGTTTTTTTGTTATCACACACCTCAGGAGTGTGTGAAAATCCTTCAAACACACACCAGCACAGCATACTCAACTGCTATAAATTTCACATAGCACTTTGATTTTTACAGTAAAATTACCATTACTCCATTAAGGTTTACTGATGTTCCTTATAATATTAAAGCTATTCCTGAACACACAGTCTATTAAAACATGGAACTAAAATGACAGGATGAGAAAGAGACACTTCACTATGAAACACTATTCTTAGACATAATGGGACAGATTTTCAAAGACCACAACAATGCCGCATGCCCCCTGTGCACCAAACATATGGCGCATGGGGCTTGCGGTATTCACCATCTGTCAGTCAGGATTTTACATCCCTTGCGCCCGGTGCCACTCCTTAGACCACAGGTTTGTGGTCCAGCGTGCATCACTCCTGGGGGTCAATGTACCAGTGCTTGTGCCAGATATGTGTGCAAGCTGCTGGAAAGCAGGGAAACTGTCACAGCTGCACCCGGTAATGGAAAATTGGGTGCAGTTGTGGCAATAGGGATCAGCGCACAGCTGAAATCAAAGTCCCGTGGCACACGGCTGGATGCATGCCTTGTGCCACTTTTTGAAAATCCTGCCAAATATTCTTTAAAATAAGAAAGTGATTCACATTCTGGCCATTTGCTCTGAATTTTGAAAGCCAGTGCTATGCATTTCAATGCTGATACATTGAGAGGTATGCTGCACAGACATTTTTCTCTAACACATTTTCCAAAGTGTAAAAGCATACAAACACACACACACACAGACATACACTCTTTCATAGTCCAGTGTATCTTTTTTGTCCTGTCATGCCTTCAACCTCTTGCATCAAATCAGGGACACTGAGACAAGGCATAAACATATCAGGGACAAGGTACCAGAATCAGAGACACATCTTAAAAATTGATAATACTCAGAAAGCTGATAGACTAAGGGGATTACTGTAAGTTTCATTTTCTGAAGAACAGGTCTGTAACTTTAATATTTGACATTATTGTGTGCTTACAATCACCACAGTTCAGTCACAAAAACACAATTGTTATGTGGGACAGGTAAAATTATGAGGCAAAAATCAGGGACATCCCTGAAAATCAGGGAGAGTTGAGAGTTATGTGTCCTGTCTCCCTCCCTTGCTATGGGATCAGGAAGACAAAGTTCAAGAATCAGCTCTTCCCCTTCCCCAATAGCTCTCACTCTTGCAGACAGCTAGTCAAACTAGGAGAACAAAGGCTTTGCTACCTAAACTGACTGGACAGGACAGGAAAAGGACTGTAACAGGCAGTGTCCTGTGAGTAAGAAAATACACTGTTCCCCCTCCCCCCCCACTGCCTACACTCACATACAGAGGCACCTCAAATTCAAAGCCAACAGTGCAATAGAGTACATACTTTGGGCCTGATTCCAAAATGCATGGCGCAATTCACGGGCGTGTGCAAGTTGCCCCATGCGGTGCTATGCCAGGGACCCTGCACCCTATTGCAAGACAAGCAGGGTCCCCTGCACCTATGCCTATGACTAGCAGCAGCCACAGTCTAGTGCCAAGAGAATGGCACACTGGACCTGGGTGCCGTAAGTCATGGCACACAATTAACTGCCACCCCAGAGTCTCCCCACCCCGTAACACACCTGAACGCACCTGGGGGCATTGGGGGGGCAGTCCAGTTGGCACTGGTGATCAGGGGGCACAACAGAAATAGGACCTGGAGGTCCCTGCAGTTCGGGGTCAAAGGCGGAGTGGAGGGCACACATACGTGTTTATCACATCGCTGTGGCCATCCATCACTGTGCCAGAATGAATGCCCCTTAGACCACCTCCTAGCTGGTCTAACCACACTACACCATTGCCTGTTCTGAATGGCATAAGTGGGTTACGGCAGCTGCCCTTCCAGAATAGGGTGCAGTTGTTGCCATAACCCACCCATGCCGCTGTGGGTTGCAGGCGTAGTGGGTGGCGTAGCCCACCTTTGGCACAACCTGCATACGGCATGGTGCAAGCCACCTTCTGGAATAGCTATTTGGGTTATGCCCAGCATAAGGTGAGATTTGCACCATCGGGTTTGGCATAAATTGCCTTGCACCAGGCATAACGCCTTCTGGAATCAGGCCCCTAGTCTCATTTGCTTCCTTGCAGCATGTAAATAATATATGCAGGAACCTTAAACTTAACACATTGTATTATATGCAGAATTAGATGTAACTGACATTAATTACTACTAAGAGGTAACCACTTTAGCTGGTGATGTGTCACACTGGTCAGAGTGTTGAGCAGTGTACTGAAAAACAAACCACATCCACACCACAAATTTTTTAGTTTCAACTTCCATCCCGATTCCCTATTCCTAAAACTGAGTCCCTCTAAATACTCTCTCTCTCTCTCTCTCTCTCTGACCTCTCTGTAGTTCTGTTTTGTTTTCTTATAGTTTAGTTTTTAAAGTGTCCATTCTAGATGAAACATAAATTGTTTCTTACTGGCCTTCTGCAGCACAGGAGGAAAGGCTCACAGTCACTCAAGTAATGTAGCTGAGAGAGACAGAGACCACAAATCATAGCCAGAGATTAGCTCTCAGTCTCTGTGTCACATAACATGTCCCTCAGACTCCCAGGCACAGGGTCTTGTGATGCAGAACTGAGACTTTTAACCCTTATCTACGCTATGGACTGATATATCAGTCCTAAAATCCTATAGTTCTAATACATCCTTCGCAGCCTTAGGGTTAAAGGAGCATGGCTATCAAACCAGAGCAGAACGGGATTGCCAGGTGTTTCACTAGTGAGTGATAGTAAAGTGACAGTCTGTATTACCATAGAATGGAATGAATTAAAATCAGACTGTTCATATTCTAGGATAATCTGAATGGTCTGTTTTGTGGGTGCTCAAATTTAACTTTGTGTGTGCTTGAGCACCTGAGCTGTTGGCACCTTGTTCCCTTGTGACAATAATTCTATTTGGAGATAAAACAGAGGCATATATGAAAAAGGTGTAAGAGTACAAAACCACCTATCAGAACAATGTAGCTAAAGAGAAACTGTCTACCTTCTACAAGCCCCAAAATGGGGGGCAGAGGTAGGGGTTCCTATCACAGGGCCTTCTACCCTATGACAATGCCCATGCCATAGACTACTCTCAGATGAGAGGTTTCTTCAGGGAAGAAGTAGAAGGGCTCAGAAACATGCTGACCCTACCCTTCTACAACAACTCAGACTAGGCAAAACCCCTGACTGGAAAGCCAAGGTTGCCTCCCTCTTCCAGTAGGATGAATGCTGATCCACTACTCTCACCCAACGGCACTCATCACTACAGACAAGTGGGTGCTGGAGGTGTTGGGTCGAGAACCCACCTTGCAGTTCAAAAAATTTCCCACCAGCAGGATCACAGGACTCTAAAACTCCTAACCTCCACAGAAAGATTTCTGCTGGAGTTAGAGGTAACGTCTCTTCCGACTACAAATTCAGTGGAAAGAGTTCTTTTCTCTCAGTGGGGAAAAGGTCTCTGTTCCAGGTACTTTCTCACCCAAAAGAAAAATTGGGACTAGTGACCCATTCTAGATCTTAGGTGTCTGAATAAACACCTGTTCAACCCAAAACTCAAGATGATCACCCTGTTAGTGGTGATTCCCTCCTCGCAACAGGGAGATTGGCTAGCCTCCCTAGATCTCAGGGCACCTATTTTCATATTCCAGTCAGGCTTTCCCACAGAAAGTATCTCAAATTCAGACTGCCCTCTGGCCATTACCAGTTTGCAGCTCTGCCTTTCGGCCTTTCTTCAGCTCCCAGTTTTCACAAAGTGCCTGTCAGTGGTGGCAGTCCATCCCAGAAGACAGGAGATCTCTGTCTCTCCTTATCTGGATGACTGACTGAGTGGACAAGTCTCCTAAAAAGGCCAGAGACTTTCTCAGCATCACACAGCACACCCTGGAGTCCCTGTGGTTTCTGATCAATTCAGAAATGTCCCATTTCAAGACTGTTCAGCTACTGTAGTTCATTGGAGCAGAACTGGATACCCAGCAGGGAAAGTACCAATGTATGCTTTATCTCTCAATCTGTTCCCAACTACTGTACTAGCTTGTGAATACCAAACCTGTAACACTCCTATTGTAACAAAGATACAACTGCATATATCTACCTAGATGGTAACCGCAATGATGTAAACGCTCTATCTGCAATGTGTAACTAAATGTTGCACTGTATGTGTCCTCTTTGTGACGAGGTACTCTTTGAAATGAGCCTCTGGCTCAAAGGTTGTAAACCGATGTATAAACAAATAAATAAATAAAGGCCCTGTCCTCATTAGACAGGGTGCACAACCTTCAACACCTGACAAACGCCTTTGTTCTGGATAAATACTCATCCACTCTTTTCCTGAGAGTGAATCCACAGCACATAGCCAATACCATCCACTCTTAGCTGAGTGAATCCCCTAGCACATGATGAATACCCCTCCACACTTACCTGTGAGTGAATCCCCCAGCACAGGATGAATACTCATCCACTCTTACCTGAGAGCGAATCCCCCAGCACATGATTAATAACCATCCTCTCTTACCTGAGAGCGAATCCCGCAGCACATAATGAATACCACTCCACTCTTACCTGAGAGTGAATCCTGCAGCACATATGAGAACCCCTCCACTCTTACCTGAGAGTGAATCCCACAGCACACAGTGAATACCCATCCATTCTTACCTTGGAGTGAATCCCGCAGCACATGATGAATACCCATCCACTCTTACCTGACAGTGAATCCCGCAGCACATGATAAATACCCATCCACTCTTTCCTGAGAGTGAATCTTCCAGCATATGATGAATACCCATCCACTATTAGTTGAGTGAATCCAGCAGCACATGATGAATACCCATTCACTCTTACCTGAGAGAGAATCCCACAGCACATGATGAATACCCATCCACTCTTAGTTGAGTGAATCCCGCAGCACATGATGAATACCCATTCACTCTTACCTGAGACTGAATCCCGCAGCAGATGATTAATACCCCTCCACTCTTACCTGAGAGTGAACCCCGCAGCACATGATGAATATCCATCCACTCTTACCTGAGAGTGAATCCCTCAGCACATATGAATACCCCTCCACTCTTACCTCAGAGTGAATCCCACAGCACATAATGAATACCCCTCCACTCTTACATGAGAGTGAATACCGCAGCACGTATGAGTACCCCTCCACTCTTACCTGAGATTGAATCCTGCAGCATGTATGAATACCCATCCACTCTTACTTGAGAGTGAATCCACAGCAACATGAATGCCCCTCCACTCTTACCTGAGTAGATCCACCAGCACATGAAGAATACCCATCCACTCTTACCTGAGGTGAATCCTGCAGCACATAGAAATACTCATCCACTCTTTTCACAGGTGAATCCACAGCACATGATGAATAACCCTCCACACTTACCTGAGAGAATCCCCTCAGCACGATGATGAATCTATCACTCTTCACCTGAGAGCGAAACCCCCAGCACATGATGAATAACAATCCACACTTACCTTAGAGTAAATACCGCAGCACATAATAAATACTCCTCCACTCTTACCTTAGAGTAAGTCCTGCAGCACATGATAAATACCCCTCCACTCTTACGTGAGAGTGAATCCCGCAGCACATGATGAATACCCATCCACTCTTACCTGAGAGTGAATCCAGCAGCACATGTGAAAACCCCTCCATCCTTACCTGAGAGTGAATCCCGCAGCACATGATGAATACCCCTCCACTCTTACCTGAGAGTGAATCCCACTGCACATATGAATACCCCTCCACTCTTACCTGAGAGTGAGTTCCGCAGCACGTGATGAATAACTCTCCTCTTATCTTAGAGCGAGATCCATCGGCACACTAGATGAATACTCATCCTCTTACCTGAGAGTGAATCCCGCAGCACATGATGAATACCCACCCACTCTTACCTGAGGAGGAATCCAGCAACACAATGAACACCCCACCACTTCCTACTCAGAGTGAAGCCCTTAGCACATAATGAATACCCCTCCACTCTTACCGGAGAGTGAATACCACAGCACATATGAATACCCCTCCACTCTTACCTGAGTGCGAATCCTGCAGCACATGATGAATACCCCTCCACTGTTCCCTGTGAGTAAATCCTGCAGCACATGATGAATACCCATCCACTCTTACCTGAGAACGAATCCCACTGCACATGATGAACACCAATCCACTCTTACCTGAGAGTGAAACCTGCAGCACATGATAAATACTCATCCACTCTTACCTGAGAGTGAATCCCGCAGCACATGACGAATAACCCTTCCACTCTTACCTGAGAGCGAATCCCCCAGCACACGATGAATAACCATCCGCTCTTACCTTAGAGCGAATCCTGCAGCACATGATGAATATCACTCCACTCTTACCTGACAGTGAATCCCGCAGCACATGATGAATACCCATCCACTGTTACCTGAGAGTGAATCCCACAGCACATGATGAATACTCATTCACTCTTACCTGAGAGCGAATCCCCCAGCACATGATGAATAACCATCAGCTCTTTACTGAGAGCGAATCCCCAAGCACATGATGAATAACCATCTGCTCTTACCTTAGAGTAAATCCAGCAGCACACGATGTGTACCCCTCCATTCTTACCTGAGAGTGAATCCCGCAGGACATGATGAATACCCTTCCACTCTTACCTGAGAGGGAATCCCGGAGCACATGATGAATAACTCTCCACTCTTACATGACAGTGAATCCAGCAGCACATGATGAATACCTCTCCAATCTTACCTGAGAGTGAATCCCACAACACATGATGAATACCCATCCACTCTTACCTGAGAGTGAATCCAGCAGCACATATGAATAGCCGTCCATTCTTACCTGAGAGTGAATCCCTCAGCACGTGATGAATACCCCTCCACTCTTACCTGTGAGTGAAACCCATAGCACATGATGAATTCTCATCCACTCTGACCTGACAGTGAATCCACCAGCACATGATGAATACTCATCCTGTCTTACCTGAGAGTGAATCTTCCAGCACATGATGAATACCCCTCCACTCTTACCTGGGAGATCCCACAGCACATGATGAATACCCCACCACTCTTACCTGACAGTGAATCCCGCAGCACATGACGAATACCCATCCACTCTTAGCTGAGAGTAAATCCCTCAGCACATGATGAATACCCATCCATTCTTACCTGAGAGTGAATCCAGCAGCACATATAAAAACCCCTCCATTCTTACCTGAGAGTGAATCCCGCATCACATGATGAATACCCTTCCACTCTTACCTGAGAGTGAATCCTGCAGCACATATGAATACCCCTCCACTCTTACTTGAGAGTGAATCCCTCAGCACATGATGAATACCCATCCACTCTTACCTGAGAGTGAATCCAGCAACACCATATGAAAACCCCTCATTCTTACCTGAGAGTGAATCCCGCATCACATGATGAATACCCATCCACTCTTACCTGAAAGTGCATCCCGCAGCACATGATAAATACACTCCACACTTACCTGAGAGTGAATCCCACAGCACATGATGAATATCTCCACTTGCCTGAGAGGTGAATCCACGAGCAGATTAGTAATCCCCTCCACTCTTGCACAGAGAGTGAATCCAACAACATCATGAATACCCATCCACTCTTACCTAAGAGTGAATCCTGAGCACACTCAGTGAATACCCATCCACTCTTATCTGGAGTGAATCCGCAGCATGATGACCTGCCATCACTCTTGCCGAGTGAATGCCGCAGCACATGATGAATACCTCTCCACTCTTACCTGAGAGTGAATCCCGCAGCACATGATGAATACCCATCCACTCTTACCTGACAGTGAATTCTGCAGCACATGATAAATACCCATCCACTCTTACCTGAGAGTGAATCTTCCAGCACATGATGAATACCCCTTAACTCTTACCTGGGTTTGAATCCTGCAGCACATGATGAATACCCATCCACTATTGGTTGAGTGAATCCCGCCTTTTGCGGATAATATCATCCACTCTTACCTGAGAGTGAATCCCTCAGCACATATGAATACCCCTCCACTCTTACCTCAGAGTGAATCCCACAGCACATAATGAATACCCCTCCACTCTTACATGAGAGTGAATCCCACAGCACGTATGAATACCCCTCCACTCTTACCTGAGAGTGAACCCTCAGCACGTATGAATACCTATCCACTCTGACTTGAGAGTGAATCCCACAGCACGTATGAATACCCCTCCACTCTTACCTGAGAGTGAATCAAGCAGCACATATGAATACCCCTCCACTCTTACCTGAGAGTGAATCCCACAGCACATGATGAATACCCATCCACTCTTACCTGGGAGTGAATCCCGCAGCGCATGATGAATACCCATCCACTGACAGAAAGTGCATCCCGTAGCACGCAGTAAATACCACTCCACTCTTACCTGAGAGTGAATCCCACAGCACATGATGAATACCTCTCCATTCTTACCTGAGAGTGAATCCCGCAGCACATGATTAATACCCCTCCACTCTTACCTGAGAGTGAATCCCAGAGTACATCATGAATACCCATCCACTCTTACCTGAGAGTGAATCCCTCAGCACATGATGAATACCCCTCCACTCTTACCTGTGAGTGAATCCCAGCACATGATGAATACCCATCCACTCTTACCTGAGAGTGAATCCCGCAGCACATGATAAATACCCATCCACTCTTACCTGAGAGTGAATCTTCCAGCACATGATGAATACCCCTCCACTCTTACCTGAGAGCGAATCCCGCGCACATGATGAATATCCATCCTCTCTTACCTGAGAGCGAATCCCGCAGCACATAATGAATACCACTCCACTCTTACCTGAGAGTGAATCCTGCAGCATGTGATAAATACCCATCCACTCATACCTGAGAGTGAATCTTCCAGCACATGATGAATACCCCTCCACTCTTACCTGGGAGTGAATCCCGCAGCACATGATGAATACCCATCCACTCTTAGTTGAGTGAATCCCGCTGCACATGATGAATACCCATTCACTCTTACCTGAGAGTTAATCCAGCAGCACATGACGAATACCCCTCCACTCTTACCTGTGAGTGAATCCCGCAGCACATGAAGAATACCCATCCACTCTTACCTGAGAGTGAATCCTGCAGCACATGATAAATACTCATCCACTCTTTTCCTTTGACTGAATCCCGCAGCACATGACGAATACCCATCCACACTTACCTGTGAGTGAATCCTCAGCACATGATGAATACTCATCCACTCTTACCTGAGAGCGAATCCCCCAGCACATGATGAATAACCATCCTCTCTTACCTGAGAGCGAATCCCGCAGCACATAATGAATACCACTCCACTCTTACCTGAGAGTGAATCCCGCAGCACATGATGAATACCCATCTACTGTTATCTGAGAGTGAACCCCACATGATGAATAACCATCCTTTCTTACCTGAGAGCGAATCCCGCAGCACATAATGAATACCACTCCACTCTTACCTGAGAGCGAATCCCCCAGCACATGATGAATAACAATCCACACTTACCTTAGAGTAAATACCGCAGCACATAATAAATACCCCTCCACTCTTACCTTAGAGTAAGTCCCTCAGCACATGATAAATACCCCTCCACTCTTACGTGAGAGTGAATACCGCAGCACATGATGAATACCCATCAACTCTTACCTGAGAGTGAATCCAGCAGCACATGTGAAAACCCCTCCATTCTTACCTGAGAGTGATTCCCGCAGCACATGATGAATACCCCTCCACTCTTACCTGAGAGTGAATCCCGCTGCAAATATGAATACCCCTCCACTCTTACCTGAGAATTAATCCCGCTGCACATAATGAACACCAATCCACATTTACCTGAGAGTGAATCCTGCAGCACATGATAAATACTCATCCACTCTTACCTGAGAGTGAATCCCGCAGCACATGACGAATACCCATCCACTCTTACCTGAGAGCGAATCCCCCAGCACACGATGAATAACCATCCGCTCTTACCTTAGAGCGAATCCTGCAGCACATGATGAATATCACTCCACTCTTACCTGACAGTGAATCCCGCACAGCATGATGAATACCCATCCACTGTTACCTGAGAGTGAATCCCACAGCACATGATGAATACTCATACACTCTTACCTGAGAGCGAATCCCCCAGCACATGATGAATAACCATCAGCTCTTTACTGAGAGCGAATCCCCGAGCACATGATGAATAACCATCCGCTCTTACCTTAGAGTAAATCCAGCAGCACACGATGTATACCCCTCCATTCTTACCTGAGAGTGAATCCCGCAGCACATGATGAATACCCCTCCACTCTTACCTGAGAGTGAATCCCGCAGCACATGATGAATAACTCTCCACTCTTACATGACAGTGAATCCCGCAGCACATGATGAATTCCTCTCCACTCTTACCTGATAGTAAATCCTACAGCACATGATGAATACCTCTCCAATCTTACCTGAGAGTGAATCCCACAGCACATGATGAATACCCATCCACTCTTACCTGAGAGTGAATCCAGCAGCACATATGAATAGACGTCCATTCTTACCTGAGAGTGAATCCTTCAGCACGTGATGAATACCCCTCCACTCTTACCTGAGAGTGAATCCGGCAGCACATATGAATACCCCTCCACTTTTACCTGAGAGTGAATCCCACAGCACTTGATGAATACTCATCCACTCTTCCCTGAGAGTGAATCCCGCAGCACATATGAATACCCCTCCACTCTTACCTGAGAGTGAATCCCGCAGCACATGATGAATACCCATCCACTCTTACCTGGGAGTGTATCCTGCAGCACATGATGAATACCCCTCCACTCTTTCCTGAGAGTAAATCCTGCAGCACATAATGAATACCCCTCCACTCTTACTTGAGAGTGAATCCCGAAGCATGTATGAATACCCCTCCACTCTTACCTGAGAGTGAATCCCGCAGCACGTATGAATACCCCTCCACTCTTACCTGAGAGTGAATCCCGAAGCACATGATGAATACCCATCCACTCTTATTTGAGTGAATACCGCAGCACATGATGAATACCCCTCCACTCTTACCTGTGAGTGAATCCTGCAGCACATGACGAATACCCATCCACTCTTACCTGAGAGTGAATCCTGCAGCACATGATAAATACTCATCCACTCTTACCTGAGAGTGAATCCCGCAGCACATGATGAATACATATCCACTCTTACTTGAGAGTGAATCCCCCAGCTCATGAAGAATACCCCTCCACACTTACCTGTGAGTGAATCCACAGCACATGATGAATACTCATCCACACTTACCTGAGAGCGAATCCCCCAGCACATGATGAATAACCATCCGCTCATACCTGAGAGCGAATACCACATCAAATGATGAATACCACTCCACTCTTACCTGAGAGTGAATCCAGCAGCACATATGAATACCCCTCCATTCTTACATGAGTGAATCCCTCGGCACATGATGAATATCCATCCACTCTTACCTGAGAGAGAATCCCTCAGCACAAATGAATTCACCTCCACTCTTACCTGTTATTGAATCCCGCAACACATGACGAATACCATTCCACTCTTACTTGAGTGAATCCCGCAGCACATGATGAATACCCCACCACTCTTACCTGTGAGTGAAACCCATAGCACATGATGAATTCTCATCCACTCTTACCTGAGAGTGAATCCACCAGCACATGATGAATACCCCTCCACTCTTACCTGAGAGTAAATCCCGCAGCACGTAATGAATACCGCTCCACTCTTACTTGAGAGTGAATCCCGAAGCATGTATGAATACCCCTCCACTCTTACCTGAGAGTAATCCTGTCAGCACGATGAAACACCCCTCCACTCTTACCTGAGAGTGAATCCAGCAGCACATGATGAATACCCATCCACTCTTACCTGGGAGTGAATCCCGCAGCACAAGATTAATACCCCTCCACGCCTACCTGATAGTGAATCCCGCAGCACATGATGAATACCGATCCACTCTGATCTGAGAGCGAATCCCACAGCACATATGAATACCCCTCCACTCTTACCTGAGAGTGAATCCTGCAGCACGATGAATACCCCTGCACTCTTACCTGAGAGTGAATCCCGCAGCACATGATGAATACCCATCCACTCTTACCTGAGAGCGAATCCCACTGCACATGATGAACACCCATCCACTCTTACCTGAGAGTGAATCCCACAGCACATGATGAATACCCATCCACTCTTACCTGAAAGTGAATCCCACAGCACATGATGAATACCCATCCACTCTTACCTGAGAGTGAATCCCGCTGCACATGATGAATACCCCTCCACTCTTACCTGTGAGTGAATCCCGCAGCAAATGACGAATACCCATCCACTCTTACCTGAGAGTGAATCCTCCAGCACATGATGAATAACCCTCCACTCTTACTTGTGAGTGAATACCGTAACACTTGATGAATTCTCATCCACTCTTACCTGAGAGTGAATCCCCCAGCACTTGATGAATAACCCTACACTCTTACCGGTGAGTGAATCCCCCAGCACATGATGAATACCCATCCACTCTTACTTGAGTGAATACAGCAGCACATGATGAATACCCCTCCACTCTTACCTGTGAGTGAATCCTGCAGCACATGACGAATACCCATCCACTCTTACCTGAGAGTGAATCCTGCAGCACATGATAAATACTCATCCACTCTTACCTGAGAGTGAATCCCGCAGCACATGATGAATACATATCCACTCTTACTTGAGAGTGAATCCCCTAGCTCATGTAGAATACCCCTCCACACTTACCTGTGAGTGAATCCCACAGCACATGATGAATACTCATCCACTCTTACCTGAGAGCGAATCCCCCAGCACATGATGAATAACCATCCGCTCTTACCTGAGAGCGAATACCGCATCAAATGATGAATACCACTCCACTCTTACCTGAGAGTGAATCCAGCATCAAATATGAATACCCCTCCATTCTTACCTGAGAGTGAATCCCTCAGCACATGATGAATATCCATCCACTCTTAGCTGAGAGTGAATCCATCATCACATATGAATACATCTCCACTCTTACCTGTTAGTGAATCCCGGAGCACATGACGAATACCCTTCCACTCTTACTTGAGTGAATCCCGCAGCACATGATGAATACCCCAACACTCTTACCTGTGAGTGAAACCAATAGCACATGATGAATTCTCATCCACTTACCTGAGAGTGAATCCACCAGCACATGATGAATACTCATCCTCTCTTACCTGAGAGTGAATCCCCCCGCACATGATGAATACTCATCCACTCTTACCTGAGAGTGAATCCAGCAGCACATGATGAATACCCCTCCACTGTTAACTGAGAGTGAATCCCGCAGCACATATGAATACCCCTTCACTCTTACCTGAGAGTGAATAACGCAGCACATGATGAATATCCATCCACTCTTACTTGAGAGTGAATCCCACAGCACGTATGAATACCCCTCCACTCTTAACTGAGAGTGAATCCCGCAGCACATAATGAATACCTCTCCACTCTTACCAGAGAGTGAATCCCGCAGCACGTGATGAATACCTCTCCACTCTTACCTGAGAGTGAATCCCGCAGCACATGATGAATACCCCACCACTCTTACCTGACAGTGAATCCTGCAGCACATGACGAATACCCATCCACTCTTACCTGAGAGTGAATCCATCAGCACATGATGAATATCCATCCACTCTTACCTGAGAGTGAATCCCTCAGCACATGATGAATACCCATCCACTCTTACCTGAGAGTGAATCCAGCAGCACATATGAATACCCCTCCATTCTTACCTGAGAGTGAATCCCGCAGCACATGATGAATACCCTTCCACTCTTACCTGAGAGTGAATCCTGCAGCACATATGAATACTCCTCCACTCCACTCTTACCTGAGAGTGAATCCCACAGCACATGATGAATACCTCTCCACTCTTACCTGAGAGTGAATCCCGCAGCACATAATGAATACCCCTCCACTCTTACTTGAGAGTGAATCCCACAGCATGTATGAATACCCCTCCACTCTTACCTGAGAGTGAATCCCGCAGCACGTATGAATACCCATCCACTCTTACTTGAGAGTGAATCCCACAGCACGTATGAATACCCCTCCACTCTTAACTGAGAGTGAATCCCGCAGCACATAATGAATACCCCTCCACTCTTACTTGTGAGTGAATCCCGCAGCACGTATGAATACCTCTCCACTCTTACCTGAGAGTGAATCCAGCAGCACATGATGAATACCTCTCCACTCTTACCTGAGAGTGAATCCCGCAGCACATGATGAATACCCATCCACTCTTACCTGGGAGTGAATCCCACAGCACATGATGAATACCCATCCACTCTTACCTGAAAGTGCATCCTGCAGCACATGATAAATACCCTCCACTCTTACATGAGAGTGAATCCCACTGCACATGATGAATACCTCTCCACTCTTACCTGAGAGTGAATCCCGCAGCACTTGATGAATACCCATCCACTCTTACCTGAGAGTGAATGCTGCAGCACATGATGAATACCCATCCACTCTTACCTGAAAGTGCATCCTGCATCACATGATAAATACCCTCCACTCTTACCTGAGAGTGAATCCCGCAGCACATGATTAATACCCATCCACTCTTACCTGAGAGTGAATCCCACAAGCAACATAGAATCTTGTAATCACAGAATCTGACATCAGATAAAGACCATAACATACTTCCTGTCATGTCTTATTGCTTAAATAGCAGCCAGGAAAATGTGACAAATTTCAAGAAGTAATCAGCTGTAGCTTTTTTTTTTTAATTTCAGAAAATGTTTTTCTCTTTTTATACCCATTAGAAAGTTTTCAATGTGATGGTATTATGATGGATGTATGGAATAGCACTCTGCCTGGCAGCTGACATATCTAATTCTATGCTTCCCACTAGATCATGAACACTGTGACCTTACTGACAGCAACATCACAGGTGACTGACCTGGCAGCAACTGAGTGGTTCTTATCTTCTAATTAATCAATGGGGAAAGATAATGTACCTCAGATATTAAAGGTAGTAGTTGACAGCTTTCAAACACTAATATCAGCTCTAGACCCTACACTAGCTCTTTAAAAGAGCTGTTCTTTTCTACTTTTGAAGCCCTTTTTTAACCATTTTATAAGCACGATAAGTCTTTCCAGGGTATGTAGTTATGTTGTACTAATGACACTTTCAAGGTAGTCCAAAGCACTCGGCTGCACCTTGTGCCTTACAATCCAGTTGGCTTTTGCCGTTATTATAGCATAATGTACATTCAGTCACCTGTTATTGTTTACTTCATGAATTTCAATATTCATTATAAAGATGCTCAGATTATGCATTCTCCACTGCAAATCGCTATCAAATGTCAATAGCTCAAGTGTGTGTGTCTATATATAAATATATATATATATATATATATATATATATATATATATCCAGGCGGACTGACCTGAAAAGTCCCATATAATCCAGATATTTAATCACTAATGACATCAATAACTCATTCTCCGCTCTTGACAAAATAAAAGCTAGGTCTACATTTGCTATTATCCTGAGTAGCCTGACAGCAAAACAGATTATCCGAGTGACTTGGAATGAGCCAGACTGACTGTATTGGAGACAGATGATGTGTGTTTATACATGTAGCAGGTTTAGCAGAGGTAGTGACTTTTTGCCTTAACATTTTAGGGCCTGCCTGTAGTAGGCGAGCGTGCAATTCAGAGTTCATGCTTGGTCACTCTTTAACCTTTTATTTAGGAAAATGGGTCAGGAAATCCCTGAATCTTGAGTGCCAGGACCCATGCATGGTGAGAGAACTACCAATAGGTAACATGTTTTTATTTTGAAAGTTTTTTTTTTTAAATGTTTCTCACAAACCATTTTATAACTGCAATAGGACACTCCAGGGCATTGGTTGTACTATGGCAACTGCACTTCCAGGGGCTTAAAGCACTCAGCCCACCCCTTATTATGCCCTTGGATATGCAGCTATCATAGTATGATACTACCAACACCCTGTTATGTCTTATTTGTTATGGCAGTGACTGACAACAAGGGTGCCAAACTGTGAGGGTAGCCTGGCTTTTGCTTCATAACCACCTTCCCACTAGGAATCTCACCCAAACCATAGTACCTCATTTCCCACAAGCCACAGAAAAGCCATCAGAGAATGATTACTATTGGATGGTAGAAAATGATTTGGGATACTTTCAAATCAATGATCTATTGGCAGTAAAATGATTAGTGTCCAAAAATACTGTCACACAGTCCCCTTCCCCCATAAAATATAGTACACAGCTGTATGAAATGGACAGGGGTTATAGCTCACTAAGCTGTGTTTCTCCTCGTAGTTTGATCCTTTCAAAGCTTTGTCTTTTTTCAATTTCATGTTCCCATTGAGTCTCCTATCTAACACTAGCGGATGACTCTGTGGCCCAAAGGGCCAGGCAGTGCTGAGGGCTGGCCCGGTTAAGGAAAAAAGGGTGGCATTTCACAGATAGATTTCACATTAAAGGCAAACCACTTAAAGCATTTATTTTGCAGACTAGTGAGCTATGGATGGTGAATCATTCATAACCCATCTAGAAAATGCATTTTCTATGTGTATGGCAAATAATGTATTTTAACTGGCCCCTTTTGGTACTTTTAAAAATATAAGAGTTAAAAATGTGACAATTATATGAACAATATATGGATAATATAAACTAAATATATTTGTGCCATGCATAGTTCATATATTGCCTTACTACCGTACATGAGTTTGATGCATATTCATCATATCTTTTCTACTCATTCATATATTTTAAATAAACCAAAAATATAGTTGCATTTACAATACTTTTTTTTCTATATATGAAAAATATACTGGTATTAATTTTTTGTATGGTTTACAGTCCTCAGTGCTGGGTTTTAATGCCTTTTTCCATACTCCATGACAATAGCTGGATAATAGTGGCATTACAAGGACCAGTGAGAATGAGCCAAGAGGCCCTGAGGAGGGAGGGAGGGAGGGAGAGCCTGACACAAACATACCAGCTTTACCCTAGCTTTGCTCGTTAACACTGCAAATTGCTTAAATGTTGGCATTTTAGGCTATAAATGTTGTGGATTTTTTTGGGAAACAGATTTATTTATACTGTATGTGTGTGTTAAAATGTGTTCTGCCTCAGCTGATACAGAACCATGATATAAAGAACAGTTTTGCAGCTCAGCACTCCTGCTTGCTCTTGGTAATGGCACTGCTGAGATAATTTGCTGCACTTAGGTTATATGAGGTGTCTCTCCCAGTCAGTGTCTTCTCTTGCACTAACATGATTTACTGTAGGAGGCGGAACTGTCAGGGATGTTCAATGCTGTACATTCCTAGAATGCAGAATCACTCAGCAGACCAGATCTCTGAGGCTCATCTTGCTGCTTGATCGGGGACTCTGCTAGTTTTTAATGCTATGCCACTGATATGTGATGCAGAGTGCTTACTATAGATAGGAGTTGCTGCCCATACCTCTCAGCTGTCCCCGATTATAAGGGACGTCCCTCATTTTACTACAAGATTCGTAATATTCTAAGAAGCTAAATCAAAAATAAACTTTGTACGAGCAAACACAATGGTCTCCATAGTGTTCCAAGCTTGTATCTCCATGTTTTCACCTTCAAATCAAAAACAGACCCTAGGTCACAGAACAACAAAGGCAATCAGTCCTAACCTCAGTCTTACAGCCATATGCTTCAGGTACTTCTGCTGGTCAGGGGACACTCTGGGTTTACGCTAGAATAAACTCTTTTGTCCCCTTAGCTTGTTGCTCCTTTTTAAATTGTACATGAAGTTACAATGTAATACATTAACCCATGTATTTTTTGTAGTCCCACAAGTCTGTCTAATATTTTCAGACACAGTGCCTCTAATTTCTGTTTACTTTCCAGATGTACTTTTTTAAGGCTCACATCAGAATTCTGTACATTGGATTTCACATGGTATTTAAAAATGAAATTATTGCTTCTTAACACAGATACCAGTTATTGCCTGTCCCTTACATTGAGCAATTTTAACCATTGTTGGGAACTGAACCTGGGACTCAGAATTCAGACTGCAGCAATTCAATCCATTCAGCCAAATGGAAATATCCCTTCACTGGTATGTTAGACAGTTCATTAACTTTTTATCACTATTGCCCTCTTACAACTAGATGGCACTGCTTTTCCCATATATCAGCACTAGATGGCACTACAGTTCACATGGACAACACTACTTCTTGTTTTATTACGGTAGGGGCATGCCTTCTGCTTGTTGCTGTATCCCATTATTTATGGCTATTTAAACAAGCATTTGTCAGTGCTGAATGTTTGCTTGCTGGCATTGGCATTGGTAGTGTAGGAGTTACAGAGCTGCATAATAGGAATGGCAGTGAAGTATTGAACTGAAGCCAACCCCACCACCACCCTGCAGAGACTGACAGGCATTGGGGTGTGCCATTGGGTCATCAGGCATAACGACCATGCCATTTCACCAGACCCTACCCTGCAGACACCGACAAGTGTCACAGAGTGCCTTGAGGTATTTGGCCCTTATGTTCACCCCATTCCATCAGGAAATACGGTGAGATGGGTGCTGTATAGGAGAATGGGATGAACTTTGAGGCTGAAGAGTCCAAAGCACACCTTGATGCCTCTCACTGGCTGCAGGGTGTGGGTGGGGGTGGAAATGATATGAGCATTACAGGCGACAATCCCAAGTCACACCACTGATGCCTGTCAGTCTCTACAGGGTGGGGCGTTATGGTCGGAAACCCTAACGCCTCAGGCGCTCATTGATATTTTCACTCCAAATCTTTTGTGACCACCACCTCATGAACAGTGGCAATATCAGTTTGTTAGCCGAAAGCTGATTTTGCACAGCGACTATGCCATTTGGCACCACAGGTGCAAAAACACATTTCGAACAGGATGTGAAAAATGACAGCTGTACTGTTCATAGGGAGGTGTAAAAAATGGCAATGTTGAAAATCTGCAGCGAAAATGTTAAAAAAAATTGGTGAAGTCACGAGCGTGCATAGAAACTGCACAATGCACACCTGTAATGTAATTAGTTTGGGGATTTTTTACAGCAGATTGTCAACACAGGCATTTTGGGACCTCCGCTTATGAACAGTGTCATTGTGATTTTTTGAATCTGTCCCGAACAGTGATTTCCCACAGAGACCACGCATTTCTGTGCTGGAAGTGCAAAAACACATTTCGGCCATGGTATGAAAAATGACAGCTGTACTGTTCATAAGGAAGTGTGGAAAAATGCCAGTGGTGAAAATCTGGACTGAAAAGATTTCAAATTCATGAACTTATGAGGGTGCATGGAAACTGTGCAATGCTCGCTCATAACACGGTCCTTTTATGGACTTTGGTCACCAAATTTTTAACATAGCCATTTTAAGAAATCTGCTCATGAATAGTGTCACTGTGATTTTCTTAATCTGTCCCAAACATTGATTTCATACACCGACTGCGCCATTGTGCACTACATGTGCGGAAACACATTTTCAGCGAGATGTGAAAAATGACAGCTGTACTGCTCATAAGGAGGTGTGGTAAAATGGCAATGTTGAGAATCTGGGGTGAAAATATTGAAAATTCGTGAACTTACGAGCGTGCGTAGGAACTGCGCAGCACACGCTCATAAATTTGTCATTTTGGGGAATTCTTTCACCAAATTTTCAATATAGAGTTTTTGGGGGCCTATCTCATGAACTGTGACACTGTCATTTCGTAGCTTGGTCCCGAAAGGTGGTGCAAAATCACCTTTCAGGGCCATTTAATGAAATGACAGTGCCAGAATTCATGAGGAGGGGTCCCAAACACCCTATGTTGAAAATTTGTTGCCAAAATTCCAAAAAAATGCCTGAGATATGCATCAAAGTTGAAAAAACTCAATTTATCCCATCATACAGCTTACCAGCATTTCCTCAGTTCACGGTCAGCTTTGAAGAGTGCAGACGTGTTCCCGGTCCACCGAAGATCGTCACGCCAGACTCTGGAGTTAAATATGAGGTGAGTGGGGTGTGGGGAGGCAGGGTGCACATGGGGTGGAGTGCGGGTGGGAGGGCAAGACAAGCAACGAGGGACCGTTTTTGTTTAGGTCTTTTTCTTTTAGGAAGATGACATGGGACTTTTGCCATGCTGGGGTGAGGCTCCCAGCATGCTGATCGATTTTGTTTGGGGGCAGTGGAGCCAATGGGGGATTGGGCACTCCCATTGGCCATACAGAGAGTTTGCCATGCTGGGGTGGGCTCCAAGTGTGGCACTTGAAAGTTGTTTGCGGGGGCAGCAGATGGATGTTTGCCACACTGGGGTGGGCTCCCAGCGTGGCACCTGGAAGTGTGTTGGGGGGTGCTGAGCTGACGGTTGATTCGGCATCCTCGTCGGCCATAGTTCACTTCAAACTGAATTTATGTTCCAGGAAGAGAAAGCAGAGATGTGTACAAGCAGGATTGCCAGCAATATGCTAATCAACACTTTGCCAGCAATATGCTAATCAACACTATCTTATCACTGCTCACTGAAGCGGTCTCTCCCTTTCAACTGTATACTACTGCATTTTCAACTGCTGTCATAGACAGCTGCAGCATTCATTGGTGAATTGTGGCTGCACCTGCAAACTTCACTGACTGAACTAAAAGACAGGGTGCCACACCTACAAAAATTCAGATGATGGCACATGTTTCTTGCACATGCGTGCAAGCAAACATAAAAAGGTTTACCAGGAAAGACATACTGAGCTGGCAACAGCTCATTTGCAGAAGCATCCTTTAAGGGAGAGGGAGAGACTGGGCACAAAGCATAGGGAAGTAGAGTACTAGGAAATAGGTATGAGCCTGAATCTGTTCAGGCAGACATGCATTCCTCTCACCTACTACCAACAGGTTGAGACACCATGCCTTCACCACCACCAGTCTGTTGCAAACTCACATTGGGCTATTCCCTTCTTGTCCCATTTGAACACTTTCCACACTGTACAAGGCCTGTATACAGGGGCTACATGGCACTCTGTCATGGGCTATTTGCCCCATGACAGTTCGATCTTCCAGATCCTGGGAACTGTTACAGGAAAGTGAAAAATCCCCAGTGTAGGGTAAGTTATTAATTTAGGTGTTTCAAAAAATATAAGTAAAATCATGCTGCGGTATTCAGTTTTGTCAGGAGAAAGGGAGCAAACTGTCATGGGGCAAATTGCCCATAGCAAACTGACATGCTCCCAGATATAGGAAGACCTATTCACTTCAGACACTGCTGCTCTTGCTTTTGTGCAGTGCTTAAAGTGGCTTCACTTTGATTTGGTATTTTTTTCCTGGATGCAGAACACAAGAGTAGACATTAAAAAAAAGTTACCTGTACCTTTTAAACACACACAGTTAGACATTGCACTGGCTAGCGGTTAAGGAAAGGCAAAAGCAAATTTTATTTCTTGAGCACTCTACCCAAAGGGCTCAGGGTTAGTGCTGTGCAGAATGCGGAATTCCACCAGCAAAATTAGCATGGAGTGACCATTTTATCAGCAGAATTTCTGCCAGAATTTCACTGGTTCTTCTGTGAAATTACACCCACTGCGATCTGCAGAATAATATTCCATGGAAAAGCATTTTTTTCTGTGGAAAATCATTCTGCAACCATGTTCATGGAAAATATTGAGATCTGCAGAGTAGTATCCCATGGAACAGCATTTGTTCTGTGGAAAATCATTCCACAACCATTTCTCCAGAAAATATTGAGGGAAATATTGCGGAAAAACTCATTATGCATTTTTCTGACTTGGAATTCCACCATTCCATTTCCAGCATAATTCAGCAGAATTTCAGCGGAATTTTGAAAACTCCATGAAATTTCTTTCCACCTGAATTTGGAAATTCTGCATAGCATTACTCAGGGTATTTTACATAAAACCATTTATAGCAACCACGATCGAATTAAAATAAAAAAGCAACATTTTTTTTTTTTCAGCCAGTGGTATAAATAGTTATACTGAAACCACACCAAATACTAGTTTAAATAGATGACATTTTCGGCCTCTCTTAAACACCTCCACTGAGGGGGAACTCCTCAGATGGAAAGGCAAGAAGCTCCAAATTGTTCTAGCTGCCAACAAGAAAGCTATTTTGCCTGATTTTTTAAGGTGCCATCTCTGGATGGTCAGCAATGTTTCCTCAGTGAAACAAAAAAGGGACTGGGAGTATAGCAGACAAAGAGGAATTTAAGACAGGCAGAACCCAGTTGCTGATGTTCTGCTTAAGGGACCATAGGTGTACTTACAGAACCCACAATCCCAGCCCACTACTGCAGGAGCCAGGTGGCAGTCAATAGGATACACTTTCAGGCTCCAAGGAGGGTCTCCTGCCTTTCTTATGGAATGGCTACCCCTAGAGTTCCAAGAGGATGTGAGATATTCTACAAATAACTCCTTACTCTCATCTGTGTCACCCCACTGATGGTATGGAGAGTCTCACCTGTGTCACCCCGCTGATGGTATGGAGAGTCTCACCTATGTCACCCCACCGATGGTATGGAGAGTCTCACCTGTGTTACCTCGCTGATGGTATGGAGAGGTCCTGTGGTGGGTGGCCATGGAGACTTCAACATAAGGCTTACTCCTCTGCTCCATTCAGCGGTATATGGGGCACACAGCTGCGAATGGCTGTGGTGGGATCCAGATCCATCAGATCAAGGCTTATAAAGGGAGGCAGGAGATGGGTTGGTGGGTAACGGGTAGAACATGGAAACAATAGAAGAATGATAATGAAATAATTACAGTCACAGACAGTGTAATCATATCTGCAAAATGTATAGGGTATACAAATAACATATGGGTATGGTCATCATACTAGGGGCAATAAATAAAAAATGAGCAAAAACAGAAATAGGCTAAAGTAAACTGAATTCTAAATTGTCTTACCACACAGGTTTTGGACAGTTTACTTCCCACACAGTCAAGTTTTTCCAACAGATCACTAAGCATTTGGAAAGCTCTGGTTTGCTATAGTTGATCCAAAGTTCACAAAGAACTCTTCTACATCTCACTCAATGCTGACTTGACTGCCTCATTCTGAGCCTCCTCCCCAGGTTATGCTGGAGCCGGCCATTCACAGCATTCCAGAGTTGGATTATACCATTTTCTGTGAGACACCCATGTCTCCCAGACAGGAGGTGGTTTTCCCCAGGAACCTCCAATAGAGATGCAGCATACATGACAACTTGTTAAATTTCCCTGACAATTTAAACAAGATATGGAATCCTCTGGCTAAGATGCAATGCATCTCCTTGCTTTACAGTGTACCATTTGCCTTTCTTTGTCCAAAGAGATACTTCTTTGCCTTACCTCCATAACAGTTCTACCCAGTAAAGTACTCTGAAAACCACTCACCGGAGGCTTTCACTGATCTCTCCCATCAATGCCACTTATGCCTGCAGCCTCTCTCAGACTGCTTAACATACTTAGGCATCATTGCCTTACTTATTATGGGGGGGAGGGTTAGCACACACAGGACAAATAGCTTATAATTAATAACAGAAAAACATTATTTACGTTTGTGGAGTTGTCAATGCAACAGGTTAATATTTAGCTGTGGATCCTACCCCCCTCCATCTACAAGCAGAAAACCTCATTACACCCCATCCCTCACCTCTCAACCCCAAAACGTTTTGAAATACATGTTTGACATCTTGAGCTGATATTTTGCAGTCTTGCATCTGTCTTGTTTGCAGACCAATCTTCAAAGGCTGTACTGGTTGGTCCCGGTGAGCCAAGGTCCAATTTTCTTTTTTTTTTTAAATTCAAAATTTTATATTCATTTTAACAACATACACATTATACATGGTAGAGTGTAAAGGTCCATTTTTCAATTACCTGTCACAGCTGACCCCAGACAAAGTCCCTGCATCCATCATTGGATGAAGGGGTCAGGTAGTAGATTGGCTAGCTCATGTTTTAATGGTCTGTCCTTGTTTTGTCACTGATGACAGATGTGTACAAGTTGGGTGCATGCTACTGTAAACATTATCTGATTGTTACAGTCAGACATCGTTTTAAAAATACTGCTTGCTCTGTCCAGTTGCATGACAAATTCAGTAAATCTGGTCAGATGCAGACACATCTGGTAGATTAAAATGGACAAAAGGTTAACATACTCAGTGGAGGAAAATATAACAGAAGTAGTTCACTGCAAGCATAGAAGTTTTATTTGCCAAAAGACAAAAACCGGAACAAACAAGGATCCTGCTGCTGCAGGCTACATGCCCTAGCACTTTGCGCAGGGATCTTCATCAGGGGGTGGGCTTCTAGTTAGATTGACAGCCTTTATGTACCAATAGATGCTGCTGATGTTACTCTGATTGAGAGACACATCTTACAAAATTAAAGCAGACCTGGTACTTAAAGCGTTTGTCTACACTGAACAGGTTTCTACAGTGAATTACAAAAAGGATACATAAAGTGCCAGATACCAGTGAACAACAAGGGTTATATAAAAATCCCTAAGTGACTTCAAAAACTATCAATGTTAAAATCACAAAAAAGTTCATATTTTGTTCAACATCCCCAATTTGTTTTTAATTCATGTATTAAATAAGGTTGTTTATCAAGTACAAAGTTCATGCATTTTATCACCACAACTCATGTGTTAAAGAAGCTTAGAAATTCAGAGGAGAAATGAAAGATAGAAAAATGGTACCACACTCTTGTAGAGTTCATAACTCCTAGATCCTATTCAAGAAACCTTAAGCTGCAATCTCTGTAATGCCAAATGCTTTCTACTGACAGGTGATACTGGATCTAAAGAAGAAAGACATAAGGGTAAAGTAAACCATCACTGTAGCATGAAATTATGTTCATACAAGAAAGTCAGAAGTCAAAAACTATAAATAATCTAGAGCAGTACTAGTTTATACTGGGTGTAAGCACCCTGACCCATGACACATCTCATTTTCTTGTAGTAAAGACTTGAGGTCTCATTACTTTTTGTGGCCTCTGTGTTTCATGGCCCCTAATACAAAGATGCAGTATGCTTCTGTCTGTAGTAGTCTTTATTAATCTGTTAACCCCACTCCCCACTCAAACACATACAGTACAAGAGCCAAAAACCTCATAAGGTCTGGGTTACCCCGATGCTCTGTGTGGAAATGTGTTTTGACTTGTGTGTTCATTCTTGGGTTCCTAATACTGCAAAAGCGTTCTTGGATTCTTTCCCTTAGGGGACATATTGTGCATCCAACATAAATCTTTTTGCAGGGACACCATAAAGCGTAACAACAAATTTTGATGCACAGTTCAGGAATTCTCGTATTTCTAGTTTCATAGGGATGTTTTTTAACTCACATGTTTGACTGATGACAGAAAATACACATTACATTTACCACATTAAAACATCCCTTTGAGGGTGGGAGTAATCAATACCTGCTCTGTATTGGGCCACTGCACTTGTTGTATGCCAAACTATCCCATAAATTTGTGCCGCTCTTAAAAGATATTCTTGGTGCCACCCGCACCACGTTTAAAAGGATTGGGTCATCATTTGTAAGAAAAGGCTAGTACTATCTCACTATTGCACTAATTTTGCTGCTGACACTACTTTCCTGTGTCACAGAGCAAATTGGTTGGTCATTTGGATCCTCACTATTCCTGTTTTGTTATTGAAAGCAGATTTGTTTTATATGTTTCTCTAGCTTTTTTTAGAGCTGACTCTACCACATCCCTACTGTATCATCTTTGTAAGAAACGAGTTTTGAGATCCTCTGTACTAGCATCAAAATCTTCCAAGTCAGAACAATTTCTGCATACTCTGAGAAATTGACTATGATATATGGAAGAAACTAGACTCTTACTCAACAATCATTATGTCCTTCTTATGATATGGAGACTGGAACTGGGCAAAACACTCCATTCACAGGATAATCAATGATGTATGCAGGGTCAATGATGGCCTGCTTCTGCTTACCAGTCCCCTTTTAATGCTTCCTAGCTGAAGTCAAAAAGCTCCTCCTTCAAGAATCAAGCACTCCATGCCCTAATGCTAGATGTTTTTACACTGACTCCTCCTGGGACTTCCCATAACCAGTGCTGGGCTAAGGCTGCACTCAGAATGTTTGGCTGAGTACATTCCATTATGTACAGTATGAACCCTTCTCTGTTCCACTAGTTCAGAATAGGCCACAGACAGTCTGGAGAACTGAAGTGGTGGTCAGAACCCTGAAGAAACCTAAAATAGTGGTGCTGGATGGGCAGCACAGGTTGCAGGACAATTGGGATGGGACTTACTGTATAATGTCTGGGCTGCAGGGCTGGGCATTTGACCAGTGGTGTAGGAAGCCATATAAGCCATGGCTTACAAATTGATTGGAGAGGGGGCAGGCATTTCAGTTGCTGACAATTGATTTTGGTTACTTCTGCTGTTTGATATCCACCCCAAGTAGTAGTAGTAGTAGTAGTGATAGTAGTAGTGGTAGTAGTAGTAGTAGTTGTAGCAGTAGTAATAGCAGTAGTAGTAGTAGTTGTAGCTGTAGTAGCAGTAGAAGCAGTAGTAGTAGTAGTAGTAGTTATAGTAGTAGTAGTAGTAGTTGTAGTAGTAGCAGTAGTAGTAGTAGTAGTAGTGGTAGTACATTTTATTTCTTTTGGGCGCCCTTCCTCATAGGCTCAGGGCGCCCTTACAAAATATGAGACTGACAAAAAGAATAGATATATACAAAGAACTTGTAAAATCATATAAATAAGACTATAACAATAATTAACACTCATCAATATATAAATACTTCAGTTCCATGTAATAGCGGCGACTCAGAAAGAGCACCGACAACAGCGACCACAATATCCCCGAAAGTAAAAATGGCGATGTGAATTACAGTGACCATCACAAACAGCAACGGACATTAACACTCTATTCAGGGGGCAGTATACATTATATTCACCCCTCCACACCGCCATAATAACTACAATCAACTCTGGGGAGGATGGACACAGGGGAAAGGGGAAAACTCAGGAGGGGGACTACTCAAGGGGGCAACCTGCAGGCAGGGTGGACACAGGGGACAGGGGACAATTGGAGAGGGGGTTATTCTTGGGGGACAATCTCTGAAGCTGAACCTGATGGTGCAATGATCTGACCAAGTGACTGGGTCAGTCTCTAGGGTGTTAATCTCGATCCCAAGGGGGAACACCAGGTCAAGCGCATGCCCGGAGCAGTGGGTCCTAGCCATGGTTTCAAGAGGCCCTCCATATTGGACAGGAAATCCCTGGCACCAAACAAAACTTTGTTGTCCACCCAGGTGTTGAAATAGCCAAGAACAAGCCATCTTGGTAATTCCACCACCTTCTTGATGACAAAGGCCATCACCTCTTATAGGAAACTCCTGTCCTAATCAGGTGGATGGTAGACAAGAAGAATCCTAAAATCCACTCTGAGACCCTTACACACCACCACACACTCAAAAGAACTAGTGTCCCACAACTGGGTGCACCATCAGGCCCAGCTCTGACCTAAAACAAATGGCCACCCCCCCAATGGTGGTATAATATTTATAATGTGCTCTTTTTCAGTTAAAGATAGTGGTAAATGTATGAAACAGATCACTGCTGTATATGTCCTCTCATTATGCAGTTTCTGCAATACCATATGGTATAAACAAGGGGTCTGGGTAACAAATACAAGCATGTCTACAATGGGTTGGAGGCAGCAAAGAGTCACTGAAGGGTTCTGGCTTAAAATTTTATTTTCCTAGCTTTGTCATTGCTTTTGACAGGCTTCCAGCTTGCATGGAAGGGGAGGCTGTGTTTTCTACAACCTCAGTACTGGGTTTTGCTCATTGGGCTCACAATGGTCTCAGTTAGTCTTACTAGAAGGAGGAGAGGCACACATAGGTAGAAACATGTCACAAAACATTTTTTTTTTGCCAATTCTTTTTTACTCTAGTCGCCGGTAGCCAGGGCATCTCTCTGGCGAGACACCCTCGACTGGCCTTTTTACTGTCCAGTCTGAAACCCTTTGTGACCAATGAATTGGGTGGTGAATCCCCTCCTAACCACAGGCTCCTACAGGGAAGGGGATCATGGATAGTCAAGTCAGGTCGGGGCCAACGGTGGGCATATGGGCCAGCCACTCGGGTCCGCCGTCGCCTCCCTGGCTACCAGGGTTTTTCATCTTGAAGTTTCCCCCAAGGTGTGGCCTTGCAATGACATCAGCATGTGGAGGGTACATGCCCACCCCCTCCCGTAGACATCCGCTGCTGCCTAGCCCCATTTCCTGACCTGCGGAAGTGTGATGTTTCCAGTCTCCACTGGGAGCCGCTACCCCACGGGGAATCCCCAGCAACCCACCCCAGAAGAGGAGAGCAGTCCTCCAGATGCTGAATCCTCTCCTCCCCCTGCCAATCCCTGATGACCCGAGTCCACTCCTGAACCTGGGTTGCCAGCGTGGTGTGAGGTGTGGCGTCCAGCGCCTCAACCCTCAGTGCCACCGGGCCAGCTATGTTTTTGCTGTTTTGAATTCCCAGTGTAACTAATGCTGCATATATCTGGACTGCCAAAATCGAAATAAGTGCAGAATCTGAGTAGTTGGCATTTGCACACTCCTAGCAGTTGGTGTGTGTACAGTCTGAGTAGTTGGTATTTTCACATTCCTAGCAGTTGTATTTGTACAATCTGAGTAGTAGGTATTTGTACACTCCTAGCAGTTGGTATGTGTAGTCTGAGTAGTTGGTATTTGCACATTTCTAATAGTTAGTATTTGTACACTCTGAGTAGGGAGAGAAATTACATCTTAGCACCCTCATCAGGTTGCACTGTCCTGGCAGAGTACTGTTGTGGGGAAGCCAGTGAGTAGTGTGTGCACACCTGTGAAAGACCAGTAGAAAGGGAAAGGTCCAGAGGGGGATCCGAATAAAAATAATAAATGATATTAAATGCTTGTCCACATGATAGTGATAAATGTATTCCAGAAGAGAAATTGAGATGTTTACAAGAGACTCTAGTGAATACTGTTGCTGGGCAAAATTATAACAATCTGTTTGATGCACTTTTTTGTGAAATCCCACCAATTTCATGTAATTTTGCTTCATTTTGTAAACTAAAACAATGTGTTTAAAATGGGTAATGTTAGTTGAATGTGTGCCTTTATTTCAAAAAGAGCAGTTTGGGCAAAATTGCTATTTACTGAAATTGCTCATTTGTAAGAACTCACATTTTTTAAAATGTACTATCTGGGGGAAAATGGTTTTAGTTGAATAATATAGTGTTGGCAAAAGCACGCCACTTTTTGGCACAATTTAAAAAAAATGCAAAAATGCGATGTCAGCACTTTCACATAATTTAGCAAGAATTATAAAAAGTTTGCCCAGCACTAGTGAAGACAACTGTGGTCAGTAGGTCAACTGAGGCCAGTCTAGTCCTCCATAATACCGTAACCTATCAAAAGCCTTATACAAGACACCAGCACCCAGGGAGGTATATCATTTCTTCAGACCTCCCCCTTCCCCTGGCCCAATCATTACTTATTGAACAAAGATTATTGCACCAACTAGATCATCACAACTAATTAATTTTTCACCTGAGGCAGGTTTGAACCAAACCAGACTATAAACCAGAATAACCCCCCCAGTCCATCTCCATCCCATCCCTTGCATCCTCCTCACCCTGGCAGCCATAAGGGTCTCCATATGGCTTGTGGAGATGTGAGATGCTTCTGGAGACTGCCTTCAGCTGTGCTTGCAGAAATGTCTGCTAGATGATGACAGTAAATGTCAACATCCTTCTATTACTTGAATTTTTAATCATCAAACGTAGAATTTCTGCAACCACTGACAGCAGCATAAGGTTTACAAATTGTAGTGCTCTCAGTCTTACTTCAATACAGCAGTCACCCCTTAGACAATCATATTTGCACAGACAGATATGTAATTATTGTGATTATTATTAAGGAAGCAACTTCTCCAGGGTAGCCTATTGACTGGTCATTCTTGGCTATAGAAAAACTCCTTTCCTAACATGGACAGTAGAGCTGGAGGGATAAGCTTGTGGGAGAAAAGACATTGGAATTTGCACCTACACTGCTCTTTAGAATATGCTTGCTGTGCAGTTTATAATATTCTGAACAAGGGCGCATTTGCATGTTTCCACCCTTACTGACTGTTAGTCACTAGGAACAGAGATTACAAGGGTTTGTATTGCTTGATTTACATGCCTGTTAGAAAGCTCTTTTCTAAGACGGCTTGCCTTTATTAACCTAATTAACACAAGCTTGAACCTTTAATATGACCAAGTGCAATATTATTGGCTGAGAGGCTTTACTTTGCCTCTTTATAGAGGTTGTGGCACAATTGCACATTATTGTGAAACAGTACTTATATACTTCCCTGCATTTGTATTTTTCAGCGCATGTGCCTGTGTATTGTAATATTGTGCTGTAGTCCTATTTTATTACAAATGTTATTCTATGTATTTTTAACATATTGCAATGGCTGTTCAGCTCAACAATAAATAACAACCAACCAATATAAGAAATAAAAAGTTGCTGTTCCAGAAAGGCTCAGCTGTGTATAACCAGGCAGAAAGCAGCAGCTGTGGATAACCAGGCAAAAATCCTCAGCTGTGGATAACCAGTCAGAAAGTCTCTTCTGTGGATAACCAGGCAGAAAGTAGCAGCTGTGAATAAAACCATCCAAAAAGTCTTGACCGTGGATAACCAGGCAGAAAGTCTCAGCTGTGGATAACCAGGCAGAAAGTAGCAGCTGTCAATAACCAGGCAAAATGTCACCACTGTGGGTTACCTGTCAGAAGGTCTCAGCTATGAATAACCAGGCAGAATGTCACAGCTCTGGATAACCATCCAGAAGTCACAGTTTTGGATCACCAGATCAAAAATCACAGTTCTGTATAACCAGTTATAAAATATCAGATGAGGATAACAGAAAATCTCAGCTGTGAATAACCAGTCAGAAAAATCAGGTCTCTCATGTAAATAATCAGACAAAAACACTATAAGGATTCAGAACCCAGAAAGTGGGAATTATCTTCCAAAGCTTTGGAGGGTGAAAAGCAGTGATGGTTAGGATTTGGTTGTGAGGGAGAAATTAACTGCCTGTAATGTGAGAACAGGTAAAAATATTTATCAAAATATATGTCAGGATGAGACATGACACTATGGCTTACAATATCCTGTCAATTAAGAAGCAGGGATATACTTAGCCTGAAGTTTGACTCCTGTTGCCCCTCCAGCAATCATGGGTCAGAGGTCAGAAGGGGGACAGTTGAATTGGGTTCCATGTGATAAGAGCGCCACCAATAATAGCGCTGAACTTAAGCTCGAATACATATTGCTGATGGCAATAACAGTGATCGACACCACAGCGCCTGACAATTTCAGCGACTGGCACTTATGTTCTATAACAGGACCAATTACACTTTCATTTTATGTGGGGGACTATGTCCTCCACACACCCCTTTGTGGGGGCGCTTTGACCCCCGCACCCCCCAAATAATATAATCAATTCCGGGGGGGTGACACTGGGGGTCAGAGGAAATCACAGGAGGGGGAGGCTACACCATGAGGGCTACATGTCTGCAGTGGGAGAACATTGGGGGGGCAACCTGTGGGCAGGGGAGGAAACAACATTGGAAGGAATGGGACTTCTGTGGGATCAAGAAACAAATGACAAAAGGAAACAATGGAAGAACAAAAAACACCATTCCAGTCCCACACCTGGGTCCATCAGCTTCCAGCTTCAGAGACCATCACCCTAACCACCACACCAGATGGTCAGCTGGAAGTAGCCCTCCTAAAAAAGCCCTGTAACCTTCTCCTGTGAGCTGTGCCTCACTGTTTACTACATCACAGCCTTTTACATTCACTGTCATTACCCCTGCTACTTAGTCATCCTCACTGTTTCCACAGGCGCTCAAACTGAGTTGCTCAATTTGAAGCGCTCATATCACAGGTGACCAATGAATTGTACTGTGGGGTCAGGTATGGGGCATTAAGCCCCCATACTCATTTGGTCTAAAGCCTCCCTTGGGTCAGGCTGGGGAAGGGGTGCCCAGTGAAAAGACTATGTTGGCTCCTAGAACCATGTCAGAGACCAGTAATTTTATTTTAACAGAACATTGTCTGGAAATATGGGATGGGGGATTGTAAAGACTGAGACACACATCCCACTGCTCCACTTTCATCTCCAAATATTGGTTTGGAACTCATCCTTCTACCTCTCCTCTCTCCTAAATCCAGCTACTCCCTCCCCCTACAATTCATACACAAATTGCATTCACTCCTTCACCCTCCCATGAGCACGCACCTCAGCTGGGAAACTAGCATTCTTTTATAGACTCCCATCCCTCTGGAATACTCTCGCCCCTCAAACCCACCTCACCTCCTCCTTTCCTGCACTTAAGCACCTCCTCAGACCATCCCCTGCTACATCTTGCAGCTGTCCACTGCCCTAATCCACAACCATACTACTGTCCTCCTCCCTCTCTTTCATTTCCTGCATTAATTGTGACCATGTTTTCTGTTCTTGTTGTCTCTCCCTGATTATCGAATCTCCTGTACAATACTCTGTAATGCAATACTATAATGAAAATGTATTTGCTCACTGTATCTTTCTGTAATGAAGAATGTATTTTGTATTATATGGTATATTTTATATTTATTCTGTATTACACTGTATTTGTATTTTGTTACCCCCCCTGTTGTATCTGTACCCCCCTGTCCCCCGGTCACACCTGGAAACAAGCTTCTGTTCAGTGTGCCTTTCCCGGTAACCAAATTTTTAATAAAATAAATAACAGGAATGGATCAATATTTCACATAATGTGGAAGACTTAGGCTTTAGAACCAGTGTTCATGCCTTATAGTGATATGGGATAAAACAAACAAAAAAAAAACGCCCCCAGCCTTTATTTTTGCCCAATCAAATAGATATCCCATCTCTTGGTACCATACATACATCCCATGCAGTTCTTTTCCTGTTCCTTTCAGGAAGTAGCAGACTTTTGGCAAGCATATCAAACTTATTAAGGCCCAATTTTAATGAGCTAATTAATGTAAGATAAACAGTTTGGAGCATCTTTAATTACCCTTAGACTTTCTGTTACTCCACTTTTTGCCCTTTGTAATACAGAAAATAGATTGTAAAGGATTGGTTCTAGTGAATTCTGTGTATTTAACAAAGTAGCAAAGTAAGAGGGAGTTTTTAAATGTGTTTTTCTTAGCATATACATGTGTAGTTGGTAAATGAATTCCTTACACCTGTAGCATATATTAGTCACATGCACTGGTACAGTAATGTTTGTTTTATTGTTTTTTATGCTACTTACTACACATATTAGGATCACCTAGAAAATAAGATTTTTTTTTAATATCACTTTAAATTTTCAAAATCATGTGACACTAGATTGGTGCTATAAAAATGTTAATCCACAAGAGGGCACTATCTTTGATAAAGCTTCTTGCAGGTGAAATGTCAGAGTTCAGTTCTTCTCCCTGACCCAGGAGGGTCTGTTGTTCATTTTACTGGCAATACTAAATAAATGGAGACTTGACGCCTCAAGCTGGTTTGGAACTCAATTTAATTTCTTGTGCTGAAGGTGAGTACCATAACTTGTGTACTGCTGGTATACTGTGTTGTCATGGAGCACTGCCACCCACCTTAGTGCGGCTCTGTGTACTCATTTACTGCTTTAGACGATACTAGTGGTTTTCCAGCAAAGGAAAACTACATATTTTTCTAGCTTATCTGTATAATATAGAGCTAAGTTTTGTTTTAATTTGTCATGAACTTTGTGAGGAACTTTGAAACAATGGTAACTAAAGCCTTCTTGCATGTGTTAATAAGTTGCAGTCTTGTGATTTTTCGAGTGATTTCTGTGCATTAATTTGGTTGGATTAATTCACAAGTTAGCTAACCTTGGAGTGGGTCCCAAGGTGGTAGCCTGGATAAAAAACTGGCTAGACAACAGGACGCAAAGGGTAATAGTAAACGGAGTCCACAGTGAAGAAAGGAGGGTAACTAGCGGGGTACTGCAGGGTTCGGTACTGGGACCGGTCCTCTTTAATATCTTTATAAATGACATTGGAGAGCACCTGGAAGGAAAGGTATGCCTCTTTGCAGATGACACAAAGATCTGCAACAGGGTTGATACACAAGGTGGGGTGGAAAGAATGAAAAGGGACATGGCAAGGTTGGAGGAATGATCAGATACGTGGCAGCTCAGATTCAATGCAAAGAACTGGGAAACAAAAACCCAGGGGAAGAGTACACAATGGGGGGTGAGTTAATAACAATAACAAAAATCAAAAAAGACCTAGGAGTAATTATATCAGATGACCTAAAGGTGGGCAAGCAAAGTGAGAAGGCAGTAAGGAGGGCTGGGGGGATACTGGGATGCATAGGGAGATGCATCAACAGTAGAAAACAGAAAGTTGTTATCCTTCACTACAGACAGTGAGACCCCATCTGGAGTACTGTGTGCAATTCTGGAGACCCCATCTCCGCAAAGACATAGACAGAGTGGAGACTGTTCAGAGGAAGGCAACCAAAATGGTGCAAGGTCTGCACCAGAAGACATACGAGAAGAGACTAATGCAGCTTAATATGTATACCCTTGAGGAAAGGAGGGTGGGGGACATGATAGAAACTGTCAAGTATCTCAAGGGAATTAACAAGGTACAAGAGGGTAGTATCTTTCAGAAGAAGAAGAAGAAGAGCTCACCAGGGAATTCAGTGAATGGTTGAAAAACTGGTGTGGAGCTCAGGGTTTTGGCTTCATTGGGGACTGGGGAGCCACCTGGAGGGATGCAGACCTATACTGGTGCGATGGTCTGCATCTGTCCAGGGTGGGAACCAGGATCCTAGGGAGAGGTTTAAATGCTTCATTGGCAAGCATTTAAACTAGCCAAGGGGGGAGGCACTGAAAAGGAGCAGGGAAATCCCAGCCTCCCCCCACAAATAACAGTAATTAGTGAGGTAAACACCAAGGTAGAGAAGTCATTAGGGAGCAGGCCAGAAGTAAATGTAAAAAAAGGCAAAGGCAGTAAGGACAGGAATGGGGATAAAAGGGGTAAGGTCATCAAAAAGTGGAGGGTGATGAGTACCAATGCCAGTAGTCTGTGTAACAAGCTCCCTGAACTAGTGGCCTTGATGGAAGAGGGTTGCCTGGATATTGTGGCAGTCACAGAAACATGGTACACAGAGAACCATGACTGGGATGTCAACATACCAGGATACACAATCTACAGGAGGGACAGGGAGGGTAAAAGAGGAGGAGTAGCTCTCTATGTAAAGGAAGGGATCAAAGCAACAGAACTAAAGAGTAAACAGGGAGCAGATGAGACACTCTGGGTCACCCTGGAGACAGGAAATGGCACCACAATCTGCATGGGGGTTGTATACAGACCCCCATCTCAGGGGGAGGGAATGGACAAGGAAATGATAGAAGGCTTCCTTAGAATGGAAGAAAAAGGGGAGATAGTGTTGATGGGGGACCTGAATATGCCAGATGTTAACTGGAGCACCTTTGCTGCAGGCACATCCAAGAGCAGGGTCATTCTTGATGCCCTACAGGGGGCATGCCTCAGACAGCTAGTACTGGAACCCACTCAGGAGGGAGCAATCTTAGACCTGATACTCTCAAATGGGGACGGAGAAAGAATCTCAGATTTAGAAGTGGGTAGCCATCTGGGAACAAGTGACCACCAAACAGTGTGGTTCAAGATAAACACAGCCATACAATCAAGCCATACAAAAGCAAGGGTATTGGACTTTAGGAGGGCTGACTTTGGGAAAATGAGAGAGTGCCTCAGAAAAGCACTAGCAAACAGGCAAGAAGGAGGGGTGGAGGAACAATGGAGAGTAATCATAACAGCCATCACAGAGGCAACAAGCTTTGTGTAAAGCAAATCAACAAAACACAATGAAGGAAAAAAACGCTATGGTTCTCAAAAGAGGTGGCAGGGAAAGTTAAGGAGAAAAGGATAGCATTCAGGAAATATAAGGAAACACAGAAGGAGAAGGACAGAGAATTTTATCAGTTAAAGCAGAAAGAGGCTGGGAAGGCAGTCAGAATAGCAAAGGCCCAAACCGAGGAAAGGATAGCCAACTCTGTTAAGAAGGGGGATAAGACCTTTTATAGGTACATTAGGGAGCAAAGAAAGACCAAAGGAGGGATACTGAGGCTTAATAAAGGGAAGGGAATGTGGGTAGAGGGTGATAATGAAAAAGCAGGGATACTGAACAAATATTTCTGCTCAGTATTCACAAAGGAAGAGGAGGGGGAGGGACCTAAACCAAACAAGAGAAACACTGAAGACGAGGGTCGATGCCAGTCCATTTACAGAAGAAAGGGTTCTGAAAGAACTAATAAAATTGAAGGTGGACAAAGCAATGGGGCCTGATGGGATTCACTCAAGAATTCTAAAAGAACTAAGGGTAGAACTAATGACACCGCTGACTACTCTCTTTAACAAATCATGGGAGGATGGGGTGGTACCTGAGGACTGGAGGAGGGCAGATGTGATTCCTCTTCACAAAAGTGGGAGCAGGACAGAGGCAGGAAACTACAGACCAGTTAGTTTGACCTCAGTGGTAGGTAAAATGATGGAATCACTTCTGAAGGAAACAATTGTTGAGTACCTAGAGGCCAGTGGGGCACAGGACCCAAGGCAGCATGGATTCATGATGGGAAGGTTATGTCAGACAAATCTAATAGATTTCTTTGACTGGGTGACCAAAGTAGTAGACCAGGGAGGGGCTGTGGACATGGCTTACCTAGATTTTAGCAAGGCATTTGATACAGTCCCACACAAAAGATTAATACACAAGTTAGCCAGCCTTGGAGTGGGTCCCAAGGTGGTAGCCTGGATAAAAAATTGGCTAGACAACAGGACGCAAAAGATAATAGTAAATGGAGTCCACAGTGAAGAAAGGAGGGTTACTAGCGGGGTACCACAGGGTTCAGTACTGGGACCGGTCCTTTTTAATGTCTTTATAAGTGACATTGCAGAGGAACTGGAAGGAAAAGTATGTCTCTTTGCAGATGACACAAAGATCTGCAACAGGGTTCATACACCAGATGGAGTGGAAAGGATGAGAAGGGACTTGGCAAGGTTGGAGGAATGGTCAAATGTATGGCAGCTCAGATTCAGTGCAAAAAAGTGCAAGGTAATGCACCTGGGAAACAAAAACCCAGGGCAAGAGTACACAATGGGGGGTGAGATACTGACAACAGTAAAAATGGAAAGGGACCTGGGAGTAATTATATCAGATGACCTAAAGGTGGGCAAGCAATGTGAGAAGGCAGTATGAAAGGCTGGGGGATATTGGGATGCATAGGGAGAGGCATCAATAGTAGAAAACAGGAAGTTGTTATCCCTCTGTACAGACAGTTGGTGAGACCCCATCTGGAGTACTGTGTGCAGTTCTGGAGACCCCATCTCCGCAAAGACATAGACAGAGTGGAGGCAGTCCAGAGGAGGGCAACCAAAATGGTGCAGGGTCTGCACCAGAAGACATATGAAGAAAGACTAAAGGAGCTTAATATGTATACCCTTGAGGAAAGGAGGGAGAGAGGAGACATGATAGAAACTTTCAAGTACCTCAAGGGAATCAACAAAGTCCAAGAGGGTGGCATCTTTCAGAAAAAGAGATGTGCAGGAACAAGGGGGCACAATTTGAAGATAGAGGGGGGACGGCTCAGAGGTAATGTGAGGAAGTATTTTTTCACAGAGAGGGTTGTGGATGCATGGAACAGCCTCCCTGAGGAGGTCGTGGAGTCAAGAACAGTGGGGGAATTCAAGAATGCATGGGACAGACATAAGGCAGCCCTAGTGTGGGGTAGGAGGAAGTAAGCTGTTGGTTAATTAGGATCTGCAGCTTATCTGTTAGGTAGGAAAATGGGCAGACTAGGTGGGACAAGCAGTCCTTATCTGCTGTCAAATTCTATGTTTCTAGCTGTGCAAGAACAAGGGGGCACAATTTGAAGATAGAGGGGGATGGCTCAGAGGTAATGTTAGAAAGCATTTTTTCACAGAGAGAGTTGTGGATGCATGGAACAGCCTTCCTGAGGAGGTTGTGGAGTCAGGAACAGTGGGAGAATTCAAGAATGCATGGGACAGGCATAAGGCAATTCTAGCGGGGGGCAGGAGGAAGTAAGCTGTTGATTAACTAGAATCTGCAGCTTATCCATCAGGTAGGGAAACTGGCAGACTGGGTGGGCCAAGCGGTCCTTATCTGATGTCAAATTCTATGTTTCTATGGGGAACCATGAAGCTGAGTAGTCCTAGCACCTGAATGATGCAAATGAAACCACTCTTAAAAACCCTAAGAGTGCTGTTTTCTACCTTCTTAACAACAAACAACAAAGTTATGAGTAAATGTTCAGCATGCATTAAAAAGCTATAAACAGGACTTAAATTTTCTTCCATCAGTTCGCTGTCAGGCTTGGTAGGGAGACCCTTGGCAGTTGCTTAGAGGATTATTTTATCACACTCAAGTGAGGTTAGAGAGGAATGGGGAATGTGGTGTGGTGTGTGCAGAGAGGGGGTTTGAGGGGGCTACAAGACATCACTGAATTGTTTTTAATTGTTTTCAGGTGTGAAAAAAAAAACAACCCAAAAGAGAAATGACAGTGCATGGTTTTCTCTGTTTTTGGAGTGGACACTCGGGATTGGGCACCCCAGTGTCAATAAGTTGTTTGGCAGTACCGAGAACTGGGCTCCCTGGTGTTGGACCTTGGTGTGGGGATGTTGTTTGGTGGCACCACGGGTTTGACAACCTGTTGTTGGACTATGTCGGGGGAAGGGGTGCTGTTTTTTGGCACTGAGGGTTGAGCACCACACTACTGGACTGTAGCAGTGGGATATTGTTTGGCAGCACTAGTGGTTGGACACTCTGCTGTCAGACTGTGGCAAGGGTGTTGTTTAGTGGCACTGAGGTTGGGTACCCCAATGTCACTTAGTTGTGGGGGAGTTCCAGATAGGAGTGAGTTGGCTTTTCCCTCTGATGTCACCATAATTTGTTTCTGTTGTCAAGTGGCAACCTCGGGGGAAGGCATTTGAAGTGCCATGCTCCACTTCTTTGAGCACAGCAAAGACAAACAAATGCACTCTCACCACTCTACCAAGGGTCGCAGGTGAGATAGCACAACCAATGGCATTCAGTGGCAAAGTCAGAGACCTGGCACTGCTGGTATGGGGGTACAGGAGATGGAACAAGTACCACCTAGCAGCATGGCTGCCTGCAGACAGAAGTAAACTATGGCTGTTGTACAACATCTCTGAGTTCCATGTCAACACAGTGAAGTTTAAGGAGTGACTACAATTTGGATGAAAATAAGACGGTGACGATAATTACCGTGACTGCACATCCCGGCAGCCGCACACCAGTGCAAATACATCTTGCACTACCGGTACATCACAGCAACAACACCACCATTCAAACATGAACGTGAATATTGTAGGCAATACCAAACAAGTACTCCATCCTGGTGCATATGGGGTACTCACGGACCACCTCCCATACCTCCTTGTTGCAACAAAACACAAATCCTCCATACACCAGAAGAGACATTCCCCTCTGGCTATGGATAAATTCTACCACAATCCTCACAACACCCTACCCCTGCATACATCACCGCTTAAATAACCATATGCTCCTCGGTAACGCGGGGGGGAATTCCCCCTTCACCCCCCATCTCTAGGATTCTAACACAACGCCGCACTCTGATGGTGGGGGTAGACTACAACACCAGTCGCCAAACAGGCAGTTGCTCTAATTGCACCCCCATACTTAATTTGACAGTAGCTCAAATGTGTGCACACTGTAATTGAGCAATCACTGTTTAGGTAGTTGCCGTAATATACTCATTCAATTACTGTCGCTGTAATGTACACACTATAATGGTGTGAAACCCATCTCTGTCATTCCTTTGAGGCAGAGAAACAAAGCACTGCACAGCATTACACATGTGGAATGAACAGCACAGGAATGCACTTCACAGCATTACACATGTGGAATGAACAGCGAAGGAAAGCATCGTGCAGCATTACACATGTTGAATGAACAGCACAGGAAAGCACTGCACAGCATTACACATGTGGAATGAACAGTACAGGAAAGCACTGCGCAGCATTACACATGTGGAATGAACAGCACAGGAAAGCACTGCGCAGCATTACACATGTGGAATGAACAGCACAGGAAAGCACTGCGCAGCATTACACATGTGGAATGAACAGCACAGGAAAGCACTGCGCAGCATTGCACATGTGGAATGAACAGCACAGAAAGCACTGGCAGCACTGTGCCATGTGGAATGAACAGCACAGGAAAGCACTGTGCAGCATTGCACATGTGGAATGAATAGCACAGGAAAGCACTGCGCAGCATTACACATGTGGAATGAACAGCACAGGAAAGCACTGCGCAGCATTACACATGTGGAATGAACAGCACAGGAATGCACTGCGCAGCATTACACATGTGGAATGAACAGCACAGGAAAGCACTGCGCAGCATTACACATGTGGAATGAACAGCACAGCAAAGCATCATGCAACATTACACATGTGGAATGAACAGCACAGGAAAGCACTGTGCAGCATTACACATGTGGAATGAACAGCACGGCAAAGCATCATGCAGCATTACACATGTGGAATGAACAGCACAGGAAAGCACTGCGCAGCATTACACATGTGGAATGAGCAGCACAGGAAAGCACTGTGCAGGATTACACATGTGGAATGAACAGTACAGGAAACGCTGCTAGTAGGAATTACAAGCTCCACAAGAAAACCCACGTCTTGCACTTTAGAGCCTTCTAATTAGCCAACTACTTTAAAGCAGAAAGTAGAAGCAGAAGCACTAGCAGATGTACTATTTACACAATTACTCTATTAAAACAGGACAAAAATGCACAAGACAGTTTGTCATGTCTTTTGTGGACCTGACCTTCTGCGCATGTGTGTGTGTGTGTGTGTGTGTGTGTGTGTGTGTGTGTGTGTGTGTGAAAGAGATGTCCTCTCCATGCATTCATTTATAATTCTCTGGTTTAGTAAGCCTTAAGTACATAAATCCCTGAACTGCTGACTCAGAACTTGGCATAGCCACCAAGTCACTGCAGTGCAATACTGCTCAGAAGGCAGTGACACTTCCGAATCGCAGGCTGTTCTGGCACCTTCCTCTTTTAACAGTTTCTGCACTTGAAAGAGCCACTTTGTTTGTACTGTTCAATTGGCTTTTTTCCCCCAGAGAGTTCATTTTTCCACACTAACTAGATATGCAGCAAAATCAAAATGATGTATGGTAGCATTTTACCAGACAGAAGTTGAGTCCATCAGTTATTTAAGTCAGTGCAGGCTGTCAGTGCTCAGAAATGGTTATTCTGTGGGGTACTGGCTGCAGTTCCAGTCCTCTCCTGATTTCCTGTTCTGTTTAGCTCACCAGGGAATGAATGTGATGCCCTCAACAGCATTGGAATTCGGGGGGGGGGGGATTGCCAGAGCTCAGCCCCTTCCCCTCCCAGCTTTGAAGCAGGCTCTGGTAACTCACATGTCACTGCCTATGACACGTAATGGGAAGGGTGCTCAATATAAAGATAGCGCTCATACAGGCCCTTCCAGCTCCCAAAGCTCCCCAAGGTGTAATTCCAACTCTGAGACAAGGCAAGATGGAATAGAATAGACTTGAAGACTGGCTTAAATTGCTTAAACAGAAATAATAATTTCACCATGCTTCCAACTTTACAATGACCCACAAGGAGTTTGCACACAAGACAACTAGCAAGAGTCCTTCATTCATTGCATATGCTCTCTGAATGCAAACAAACATATTTTCAGGAACGAAGTGGAGTGGATAAAAGATTTCAATGGTGTTGAGCTGCACTACATGTTTGAGGTGTTGTGTGGTATGGATTGGGGTTTGGTAACGTAACATTGAGGGGTTCAGGGTTCTATACTATTCATTGAACTATTTATGCTAAAGCAAGGTACCAGGCACTCTGTCCTTTTGACCCTGCCAGTTACCCAGGTTGGAAGTTCGTAATGTTTCTTGTTACTTTATGAGGATAAGCTGTTGGTGTTCCTTGCAAATTGAAGCAATCCAACTTGAACAGTGGGTTTACTGATGAAGTCTAGAAAGATGCCTAAGTTACAAGTTAACTTTTTATTTATTTAAAAATATGTTGACCTGGCCCGGCCCACTGCATTCCAGCTCATTTTTAGGCATGACCCAGGGAAGGATCTACAAGTGAGACAATACAGCAATAATAAGTCAAACACAAGCTATATTACATGTGCAAAAAAAACATTAGTGGAACAAGAATACAGATTTACTATTTACACAATTACGAATTTAAAAAGAGCTACTGAGTTGTAAAAGTACAGTTCGGTAACTGCTGAGGTAAACTGGGTTAGGTCAGGAGTAGTCAAAGCAGTGCAGGTACCAGTGTGTGCCATGTAGTGGCTGTGCACAGGTGAATAGCTTGAAGTGTGTCAGCAAGAGTTCTTTGAGGGAGTATAGTGAGGATGAGTCAGGCATGGAGAGGAGGGTTATCCCAGTGGGTAAGATGGTGGATAGGGAAGGCAGGCTGACCAACAGGAGATTTGCAGTGGGCAATTTAGAAGGAGCCAGCATCAAATGAGTGGAGGGAGTACAAGTAAGGGGATGGGATGGGATGGAACTTTAGCTGAAAATTCAATCAATCAGGTTCTACTGTGAGCAAAAATGTCACTATTCTTTCATTCACACCATTGCAAGACGGACACGGAACAGAGCAGATGCTCTGCACCTGGGGACTGTTTCCTTTATTACAGTTTGATTTTGCAGGTGCTGGTTGGGGGAAGGAGGGTTTCATCGGTTTCATGGGTTAATTACAAGTGAATAAGGCAATGTGCCCACTAAAGCTCACCTTTGCTCGAGAGAAATATCCTGCTATTTAGTTCTTAATACAGAAATCGCCCCAGTTTGCCTTAAATTCACCAATGTTCCTACTATCTACCATTTCCAATGGGAGGGAATTCCATAAAGTCACTACCCTTTGGTTATACCAAGAAGCTTTCTTTTTGTTATGACTTAAATCCCCTTTTCATTGTAAAGTATGGGATCTAGTCAAATGTTATTGATCTTTTAATTCCAAACCCAAACAGTCCCAAAGGTCATGATTTGTAAAAGCACCATATACTAAACACAGATCCCCTCGAAGGTGTCTATATTTTAGAGAGAACATCCCCAGTGGTAGGGACCAGAAAGGGACGGATGGGATACTGGGTGTGCTTTATGTGATGGTGGAACTTGGATGGCAGGAGGTGAGGGAGTGTGTTTGGCTTGCAGGTGGTGGAAGGGATTACATTTTTTGGATACACTCTGTGCATCATGCAGGAGTCGGATGCAGCAGCACTGCAATTCATCTGGGCGGGGAGGGAGCATTGCCAGAGCAGAGATGAGATGGGGGAAGAAATACATCATTTTTGGGGTGGGAAGAAGGGGTGGTTTTACAGCACAGTGGGTGGGAGACGTTTTCTTAGAGTTTCTATTTTTTTATAAAATCCACCTGTGAAGATGGTGCATCTAATGTGGAATTCACAAATTTCACAAAATACCGATTTCTGTGGATTTGCACCATTTTCACTGGTGGATTAAAAATTCACAACATCTCAATTTGCAGGTGTACTTGCTAGTAGCATAATAAAAGTGAATTTAAAGTAGTGAATAAGTTCTTGTGGTCATACCCCAAACATTGCCACTCCAGTGCAGTACTGGGGTGCTTCACAGCCAGGGAGCACTGTCCTTTCGATGAGACAAATCAATGTCCCTTCTGCTTATCTCTGAAACTGTCCTAGTGGGTGTCCAGCTGGATGTAAAAGAATCCAAGGCATTTTTTATAAGAGCAGGGACATTTTTTTATTAAGAAAGAAAAATAAATATACACAGATGTTGTTTTGAACCCCAAAAAAGAAAACAGAAAAATAACATATTACAGTTTCAACCCAGTACTGAAATAATGCACACAAAATTAATTACAAGATATCATTTTTATTAATAAACATCAGAACACAAAGTTGTTATGAATGAAAGGACAAAGCAAACAGATGGAAAGAAAGGCCAGATCAATATTCACAGAGGCGAAAGGAAGGAGCTGGGGTTGGGGGGGGGGAGGAACATAACTATGGTATATATTCACATATTTACTAAACTTAGAAAGATACATTTTCGGGGAAAGATCCAAGTTATATTTTTCCACAAAACTGATCTTATCCCCCCTCTCGCAATGATCCATATTCTTTTTTGCATATCCTCCACAGGCAGTCCTTAATTGTCTTTGCCAGTTCCTCAACCCACACATGTTTCTGCTATAATAACATCAACTGGTATTTCATCTGCCATATGAAAAATATTTAAGAGTAAGGGATTTTCCTCTGTGTCCTGGCCAATTTTTTCATTCTTACTAAACTAGTTCAAGCGATTGTCCATGGGTGTGTTTGAGTTTTGATGAGTGGGAAGACCAGGAAGGCAACATGGAGTCAAAGCTCATTTCCTGGTGCAACTCCGGGCCTAGGGATTACAGATGAGAAAACACAAAAATCTAATTATAAGTCTGATTAAATATTCATGAGCCTAGCGAGGCTCCTGATTGGCTACTGGATCAGTCATTAACCTCTTAGAAATGACTGATCCAGCTGCCAGCTGATGCTGTGTGGCACACATGGTTCACACTACACAGCTAAAACCTGAATGTAAGTTAAAAAATGGTAAAAATGAGAGTTGCTATTGTGAATAAACTTATAATAACAATAACAACCTCAAATTTGGTAATTATTTCAGATTAACAACTGGCTTGGGGGCGCCACAGATTCCCCCAAACTGGTCATTAATCCCACATAAATGACTGGCTTCTTGATTGTTATTGCATAAATACTTGCAAAATTAATCAATATCCAAAAAGCAAACAACAAAAAGTGCAGATACAGATGTACACACTGAAAAATCAAGCTACAAAATGCTAGTCAATAAACAATATATAGCATATATACCCAATCAATGGTATACCTAATAAGGCTGAAAAATCAGTAACCCAAGAATGCAGTTGCAACACACTATATAGAGAATAATGCATATGTAGGTGTGTGATAAGCAGTTTTTTTACACACCCAAGGTGTGTGATAATATATAAACCTCGAGAGCAAAGTGTAAAAAAACTGCAGATCACACATCTTCATATGTGTTACTTTTTATAACAACTGGTGCTAAGTAAACCAAGTTCAGTGTCTTAGCATTACGTGCTTCCTGCTTTGCTGATTTGACCTCTGTATGGGCTCCATGGCATGGTCGTTATTATGATGACAAAGTGAAGGTTCAATGGCTTTTCCATTGTTTAAAGTTTAAAAAAAAAAAAGTGTGAACGGTTCAATTTTCTGAGTCGGTAAGTACCTTAGTGTGGTACACACAACCCAGCATGAGACAATAAAAGTCGTATCTGTCACAAACTCACTCAGCTGGTCAGCCCTCTACTCCTAAATTGCCAACCTCTGAGCGTATGATTTGTGTACAGTGAACAGAACAAGGTAACCCTCTTGTCTGTTTTGTGGGTTCAAGTCACCTTAGTCTCAAGCTCTGGAGGGATTCAAACTGATAACTTCGTGTTAGTGTACCCAATTATCAGGCTCAGATAATTCTGTCTTTGGGGGGGCCAGATATCTTTGCCTACGGGCACCCAACCAGGTCTTTTAAATAAAGCCTTAGAACTCTATGCAAGAATTTAGAGAACTCTTTCAGTTTCCCAGTTTGGTATATCAATAAGCCCATACACAGTATTACTTATAACCTTTAAAAGCTCCACTTCAAATAAAAAGAAATGTCAAGGCACTCCAGACAGTTTCCATTGTAAAATATATCTTTACTTTAAATTATCAAAACAGAACAATAATTACAGAAAAAATATATCCCAACACATACAGCCTTAAAACAAACAGGTAAAAGTGCAGTTCCTACAACACATACATTAAGACTGGTCTAATCTAATGCTTTCAGTGCTTTGAGGGTCTCTCTTCTCTCAGTCAGAAATATTGTCTTGTGTGTCTCTGTCAAGGTTCTTTCAGCAATTAAACACAGTTCTGAGCCAGCCCTTTCTGAGGTCACTAAACTCCACTTTGGTGTATCAAAATCTATATTTTACAATACAGGATGTCCAAATAAAATATTTAAAAAACATAATAGGTGACCTCACTGTCTTTCCTCCCTCAGGTTAACCAGACCAAACTAGTTTGTGCTCTGCTACACATACATCTCAAACGTTTCTTTGATCTAAGTCACTGTATTCAAAGCAAAAGTGTATTTGCCTTTTTAATCACATCTGGGCCTTGGAATCTACACCTCAAAGGTCTCTCTGATGTAATTCAAGGGTTCCCCGGGAAAGTATATTGGACCCTCCAAATTCGTCTGGGTCCTCCCTGGCCCAGACATCAACCTATTTTATATGTAATAAAACATTTGATACAGCACTCAGATCTGGCTGTCTACGTCATGGTATCAACTTTCAGGTGATATGACTTTGCCATATCAACTTGCAGGTTGATATAACTTTTTACAGGTCTCAAAAACAGGTTGAGAATGGTGGTCACCAGTTATTATACCAAGTAAAGGTGTTGCAATGTGCTAAAAACACTGAAAAACAGCCTGTGCAACAAATTGGAGTTAGGGAGGGAAACCAAAAAGGTAGCAATAAAAAGAGTCAGGTGATGCAAGGGAGATATGACAGGGGAAAAGAAGAGTGAGGGCAGGCACAGAGAAAGGGGTGAAGTGGGACCTAAGGTGGGGTTGAAGAGAAAAGCGGGAAGAAGCTTGGTGACTAGAGAGGGGGAGGCTGTTCCTGAGGTTGGGAAGGCTGACTGAGAAGGTAGCTTGACCAGTGCAAGTTTTGCAATGGGGAATGAAAAAGGAGCCGACAGCAGGAGAGTGGAGGGAATAGAACTAGGAGATGGAGGGGAGAAGGAGTGTTGAGAGGTAAGAAGGAGCAAAGTACCAGAATACAGAAGAATTTGGAGAGGAAAGAAGAGCATAGGTGGTGGGACTCGAGGGAAGGGACAGGGGAGTTTCCTTTTAGCTGAATGGTTACAGCTGGTGCCTCTAAGACCACAGATGTAAGGATCAAATTTATGTTCTGGTTCATACTCTTTCTGCCCTGTAATGCAGATTAAAGAAACTGTCTCCCTTCCCCTCCACAGGCTGGGGCGAGGACATTGAACAGCACTTTATCTGGAGACTGACTCATCTGGATGTCTTCCTCTTTATACAGTCCTTCATCAGCAGAGATGGGTGAATTTTATTTATTTATTTATTTATTACATTTTGGTGACCAGGCAGGCCCACTGAGCCCCTGAGGTTCCTTTTTCAAGGGTGACCTGGGATTACATGATATAATAGGAATACAGTAATAGTACAATAAGTGAGTCATAACAGTTAATACACCTCGTATCAATAACATATTAGGTAACACGTTTCAGATTTAGCAATATTTCTATCAGTGAGAAAAACAAGACAGAGAATACCCGCTGAGTATGCCATCCTGGTAAAACTTTTGATATACATAGAATAAATAAATGATGAATCAAAGGATTAAAGGCAACATAGAACATCTGTAAAACAGAGAGCCCAGGAAAGGAAAAGATGCATTACATTTGGAACACCCGGCTATCGGTAGGTCTAGGCATGTACATGGATGGGCGAGATGGGGAGGTATCAGGTACCGTGGCATAGACATGTGCTAGCAGCACGCATGTGGGCCTTGGGCCTTGAGCCTTGTTCGGAAAGTCTTGATTGAGGGGGCTTCCTGCACCCAAGGTGCTTCCCTGCAATTTCACGGAATTTCCATATAAAATTTTGTGAAAGTTTCCAAAATTGTGATTTTGGTTGTTTCCATCTAATTTAAAAAGTATGGGCCAAATTTTCAAAGGGCCCTTAGATCCACACAAGCTGCATCATACATCCAGCTTGAATCAGATCTTGGTGCGCCAAATACTGTGCGACATATTTTGCAAAAAAAAGTGGTCTGTGTGATAAAGTCCCCCAAACTGATGCAAGAGGTCCACTGCATCAACACAATGGTGCAAGGGATGGGAATGACACAAGATGCACAAAAATAAATGGTGCAAGTTGAGCCAAAAATGGTGCATGTTAAGCCAAAAAAATGACTCAAGGAATGCAAATGATGCAAACTGAGTACAAAAATGGTGCAAACCGATTAAAAATGATGCAAACCAAGTACACAAATGGTGCAAACTGATTAAAAATGGTGCAAACTGATGCAAACTGAGTCAAACAAATGACGCAAAGGACGGGAATGATGCAAGCTAAGTAAACAAAACGGCAGATGAAATAGCCAAAACTAAGCCCCCAAAATGTTCTAAACTAGTCTTGCAGGAGAATACTGGCCCTTAATATTAGCACAGTCAGGTCTGACCACCTGCTTTGGGTCTCTTTATATGCTCTAATATCCCTTAAACCAGCTCTGGCTGGTCTAGCAGCTGACGGTACTTTGACATGTTTGGGGTCAGTGGTGCAGCTTTGAAATTCCCACAGGTGCGGTCTTGCACCATTTCTGTGGTGCAAGACAGCTTGCATCATGGTGCTGTTATTTGTATGGCACAAGGCTGACACAGCCACTTTTGATGTAGGTTGGACTGCCTTTGACGCAGTGCTCCTTTGAAAAAATTGTGTCAGGCTCAATGTTTGACGCTAGACTCCCTTGTGCCACTATTGTATGGCACACGTCCCTTGCATCATACCTGGGGCTTTGAAAATCTGGCTGTATGTGTCCAAATTGCACAACATTTGGAATGTAGGCTGTCCTAGTACCCATACAGAAGTGTACCAAAGTTTAGATATCTAGCTTTAAAGGTGACTGAGGTATAAGCCTCCGAACATTGAGAAATGTTAAAATTATATTTTGCAGTTACATAAACTGCTGAATTTTAAATCCCTATAAGTTTAAAGTTAGAGAACAGAATATCACCAATGTTAGATTCACTGGGCTGGATATTCAAACTGCGCCATTCTGAGGTGCAAGCCCTTGCGCCGAGCAAAATAGTTGCGCAGGGGTGTGGCCCAGGTGATATTCAAAGGAGTTGCGCTATTGAGCAACTCCTTTGAATATCACCCCCCAGCCACAGCCACTGTGCATGGCGCAGTGAAACTTGTGCCACCACAAGTTGTCAGAGTGGAGCATTCAACTTGCGGTGGCCAAGTACCATTGCGCCATGCGCAAAATCACGATATTCAAAAGGTGACATGCAAATGGGGCCATAATTTATGCAAAGGCGGAGGGCCATTTGCATCTGATTATGGCCCCATTTGCATGCCATTATCATGTAGGTGCCCCGATCCCGAGGACTTGCGCCTGGCACGCCTGCCGGGCAGCAGCCGTCGAGGACAGCGCCTCTGCATGCATCGCGGGCAGCAATGTAGCTCCCACCTCCTCCCGTATATCTCTCCTGGTGGTCCAGTAGACCGTAATGCCCGATCGCGGGCAGATTGTGAAATAGACCCCCAACCGTTCCTAGTACCCGGTAGCGGGCAGATTGTGAAATGAACCCCCAACATGTTCCTAGTGTCCAATCACGGGCAGAATGTAATAAGAACCCCCAACATGTTCCTAGTGCCCGATCTGAGGCAGAATGTAAAGAACTCCCCAACATCTCCCTGGTGGTCCAGTGGACCGTAATGCCCGATCGTGGGCAGAATGTAAAATAACACCCCTCCCCACCCAAACATCTCCCTGGTGGCTAGTGTCCCCCCACCCACCCACCTGAAGCCCACCACCCCTCCCCGGCGGCGGTGGGCGGCAGCATCCACCTGCCTGCCACCCGCCACCCGCACTGACTGCCTGGTAGGGCTGCACACCCGTGGTGCAGAGCAAGAACCAATGGGCGTGCAGCCCACTGCAGTCAATCGGCGGCGCGGGCGCAGCGGTGGATGCTGCCACCCCGCCCGCCGGGAGGCGGGTGGTGGGGCTTCGTGGTGGATGGGGTGGGGGACACTAGCCACCAGGAGATGTTTGGGTGGGGGTGTCATTTACATTCTGCCCGCGATCGGGCATTACGGTCCACTGGACCACCAGGAGATGTTGGGGGTTCTTTTACATTCTGCCGTGATCGGACACTAGGAACGTGTTGGGGTTCTATTACATTCTGCCCGCGATAGGGCACTAGGAACGGTTTGGGCGGGGGTGTCATTTCACAATCTGCCCACGATCGGGCATTACGGTCCACTGGACCACCAGGAGATGTTGGGGGTGTCATTTTACATTCTGCCCACAATCGGACATTACGGTCCACTGGACCACCAGGGATGTGAATGGGAGGCACATTGATGCCTCGATCGGCTGAGTGGAGTACACTATGCCCGCGATAGGGCTGGGGGCACAGGGACTGAGTTAGCCAGCCACAGTGGCAGCTGCTGTGTTTTGCCCTGCACACAGCAGCTCACCTGTGGGTGGCCTCACTTAAGCCTTTTTGGCTCAAGGTCCTGCAGGCTCAGGTTGGGGGTTGCGCCTGCACAACTCTGCACAGCCCGGCTGAATATCGGGCTGTGCAGTTTATGCATGGTTCCTCCCCCTCCTGTTGAGCATGCATTCATTTGCATTGCGCTGTTGCTCAGCCTGTTTTCAGTGGTGCAACTGCCTCCTGCTGAATATCGCAGAATGGCGCAATGTAGGACTTGAGCATGCGCAACCCTGTTGAGCATGGAGCAACCCTTTTGAATATCTGGCCCACTGACCCTAAATATTAAGCTTTAAGGTTACCATCATGGTCAAGCATCAGAACGTCATGCTGCCATGCTGACAACCCGGGTTCGGAAGCAAGCCCCTGGAAATCGTGTCGGGAGGCAGTTCATAGCTAAACCTTATAATCTCTATTTTGCAGTTTCTATGATTCTTCCAAGAAAGTATGCATCAAAGTTTTCAATTATCTAGCTCCAGTGACGGCTAATTTCGAAGCATAGAAACATTTTTCAGAATTTTCACATGACTATTAAATTGCTAGCATTTGAGCCCCTGTACCTTCCCCACCATTCATCCAAATATCACGAAACATGACAAGCTTTTAGGACCTGTCCCAGACAATATGCATGCCAAATTGCAGATGCCTAGCTTTAACACAGACTGATGTATGGTCAATTAAATTATTTAAGAAAATTCAAAAGAAATTGTGAAATGTCACGAAAATTCACTGAATTTCACAAAAATTCCACAAATTTGGAATTTGCTAAATTTGACCAACTCTATTCAACAGTATTGTGATCTTACTCATTTTGACCTTACTAGTTTGACCAATGTGGAAGAAAGTAAGTGGCTGTTCTTACACAGTCAGGATGCTGCAGTAATTGAAGTCACACTGCTGATGAGGAATGAAGAGGAATAGAACTCAGTATGTCAGCCTCCTGGTATAGTACTGTGCGATACGTTGTACCTGTACTGTCAGGTGAAAAACATTTAATTTAGCAAAAGGAAACAGAAGAAATGTTTTAGATATACAGTGGCAGCAATCCTAATCGTCCACTTTACAAACAGGATACCACATTAAGGTACTGCAATGCAGCACCTCTCTCTTCCTTATCATTCAAGATACTACATAAGCTGAAATGTTACCTTATTTTGCTTAGTCAGCACACCAAAGCAACACTTCAACTAATGTGGTACTTTAATAATACTGCCATACTGTAAATGGAAGTGCTGTATTACAGTATATTAAACGGATGATGTTTTCTGTGGTAAAAGTGGAAGTTTAGGATGTTAACACTGTAGCAGCTGTGTACTATTAAAGATTATTAGTTACCCCTTAATTACAGTTTTATTATTTTTAGAGGATGCACTAGCTTTTTTAGGTGAGAGGGGTGAAATGATCCAGTGTACTAAGCATACTATATATTATCATAGAAACATAGAATTTGATGGCAGATAAGGACCACTTGGCCCATCCAGTCTGCCCAGTTCTTCCTGCCTACATTATTACCACAGACTGTGCCCGATGTACAGCTCTTTCTCCCTTCCCCCCTTCTTTTCTACTATATTCCTTTGCGCTTCTCCCATGCATTTTTTAACCCTGTCACTGTTTTTGCCCCACCACCTCTGCTGGAAGGCTGTTCCAGGAATCCACCACTCTTTCTGTGAAGAAGTACTTCCTCACATCTCTCCTAAATCTACCCACTCCAGCTTCATAGCATGTTCCCTTGTTCTTGAGCGCCTTTGCTTCTGAAAAATACTCTTGTCTTGTACTTTAGTTACCCCGTGAGGTATTTAAAGGTCTCTATTACTGTATATCCTCCCCCTGTCTCCTCTGTTCCAGGGTGTACATATTGAGGTCCTTCAGTCTCTCCTTGTAGGGCTTTTGATGCAGGCAGTGTACCAATTTAGTTGCCCTCCTCTGGACCACCTCCACTCCATCTACGTTCTTCTGGAGATGTTGTCTCCAGAACTGGACACAATACTCTAGGTGGGGTCTTACCGACAGTCTATATCGAGGGAACACCACCTCCTCTCTTTGCACCCTAGCATCCCACTTGCCCTCCGTAATGCCTTGTTACACTACAGTTCCAAAACACTGCCTGGACAACTTTAGGTCATGGAATACAATTACCCCATGCCTCTTTCTTAGGTTGTCAATACCACTTCACCCATTTTGTACTCCACCCCTGGATTTCTGTGCCCTAAGTGCATTAGTCTGCACTTTTTCGCATTGAAACCCAGCTGCCATACCCATGCCCACTCCTGTAGTTTTCTCAGGTCTCTGCTCATCCTTTCCACCCCCAGAGTGTCCACCCTATTGCAGATTTTGCTGTTATCTGCAAAGAAGCAGATCTTCCCTTCCAGCTCCTCTGCAATGTCACTTATAAAGACATTAAAGAGGACCAGTTCCAGCACTGATCCCTGAGGCACCCCACTGGTCACCATCACTTCCTTGGAGTAAACTCCATTTACCACCACCCTCTGTTGCCTATCCCCTAACCAATTTGTTATCCAGTTTACCACCTTTGGATCCACTCCTAAGCTACCCAGCTTGATTACTAGTATCCTATGTGGAACAATGTTGAATGACTTACTGAAATCTAGGTAGGCCAAATCCATCGCTCCACCCTATTCATGTTCCTTGGTCTCCCAGTCACAGAAATTGATCGGATTAGTTTGACATGACTCACCCCCTGTGAAATCAGGCCGCCTCTGGTCATGTAACCCACTGGATTCAAGATATTCCACACTCCTTTCCTTCAGCATTGATTCCATTAGCTTTAACATAGAAACATAGACTTTGTCGGCAGATAAGGACCGCTTGGCCCACCTAGTCTGCCCATTTCCCCTACCTACAGGATAAGCTGAAGATCCTAGTTAACCAACAGCCTATTTCTTCTTACTCCCCACAAGAATTACCTTATGTCTGTCCCATGTATTCTTGAATTCTTCCACAGTTTTAGACCCCCCAACCTCCTCAGGAAGGCTGTTTCATGCGTCCACCACCCTCTCTGTGAAAAAATACTTCCTCACATTGCCCCTGAACCACCCCCCCATCTTTAAATTGTGTCCCCTTGTTCTTGCACATCTCTTTTTCTGAAATATGCTACCCTCTTGGACTGTTGATTCCACTGAGGTACTTAAAAGTTTCTATCATGTCTCCCCCTCCCTCCTTAAGGGTATACATATTAAGCTCCTTTAGTCTCTCCTTGTTGTATGGCACCTCTTGCAGACCCTGCACCATTTTAGTTGTCCTCCTCCGAACTGTCTCCATCCTGTCTATGTCCTTATGGAGATGGGGTCTCCAGAACTGGACACAGTACTCCAGATGGGGTCTCACCAACTGTCTGTACAGGGTGATAACTTCCTGTTTTCTGCTGGTGATGCCTCTCCCTATACATCCCAGTATACTCCCAGCCCTTCCTACTGCCTTCTCACATTGCTTGCTAACCTTAAGGTCATCTGATCTGATTACCCCCAGGTCCCTTTCCATTTTTTGTTGTTGTTACTATCCCCCGTTGTGTAATCTTCCCCTGGGTTTTTGTTTCCCAGGTGCATTGTTTTGCACTTCTTTGCATTGAATCCATGTTGCCATACTTCTGACCATTCCACTAACCTTGCCAAGTCCCTTCTCATCCTTTCCATGCCTCCTTGTGTATCAACCCTGTAAGCCTTACATGAGGCAGTGCAGAGGGGCTATCAGCCTCCCCTCCAAGTCACAACACTCATCAAGGGAACACTTAGCAGCAGGGAAGGACGGGATGGGGCTACATGTTGGAGGGCTTTGGTTGCAAATGCCAGGAGCCTGGGGAACAAAATGGGAGAACTGGAGGCCACCATGATGGAGGAGAACCTAGACATTGTAGCAGTGAGTGAGACTTGGTGGAATGAGCACTACGCCTGGGAGATGGTGACCCCAGGGTATCGGTTGTTTAGCAAAGATCAGGAGGGGAAGGGGGAGGGGTGGCATTATATATCAGGCAAAGGATTGGGGCATGGAAGGGCAGGATGAGGAGGGGGAAACAGAGATAATGTGGGTCACCCTAGACAGGGGGCAGGGGGAAAACCTGCATGTTGGGGTAGTCTATAGGCCTCCTATGTGGGGGGGACGGAGATAGATACTTTGTAGAATCAGTAGCGAGGATGGCACAGAAAGAGGAAATTGTGCTAGTTGGGGACTTAAACCTTCTGGACATCAACTGGGAGGCCCAGACAGCAATCTCTGCAAGGAGCAGGGACATCTTAGAGGCTCTTTAGGGCATATTCCTGCAACAAAGGGTCAGTGAGCCCACTAGGGGTGTAAACCTGTTGGATGTTGTCATCACAAATGGGGACAGTGTGGAGGAGGTGGAGGTGGGGGAAGAGCTTGGCACCAGTGACCACAGGGCTGTCAGGTTCAGGGTGAGAGCGGGCAGGGAGAGGGTTAGAACAAGAACCAAGGTAATGGACTTCAGAAAGGCTGACTTTCATGGAATGAGGAAGGTAGTTGGGGAAGAAATGTTGAGGATAGGGGATGTGCAGGGGGTGGAGGAATTATGGGCAGCCATCAAGAGAGAGGTATTTAAAGCCATGGACTCATGTATAAGAAGGGTAAGAAAGAATAGAAGACAGAAAAGACCTCTATGATTCACTAGAGAGGTGGTGTTAGGGGTCAAGGAGAAGACTAGAGCATTCAAGAGGTACAGGAGGACACAAAAGGATGAGGACAGGGAAACCTACAGGGGAAAAAGAAAGAAGGCTGGGCAAAAGATAGTTAGGGCTAAGGAAGCCAATGAGGAGAGGAGAGCGAAGCAGGCAAGGAGGGGGGACAAAACCTTCTTTAGGTACATTGGAGAAAGAAGGAGGGCACAACATGGGATTGGAAGGATAAAGGGGGAAGTGGAACAATACTGGAAGGGGACTTTGAAAAAGCAGAGGCATTAAACAGCTATTTCGCCTCAATCTTCACAGAGGAAAGGGAAGGTAGGCAACCAGGAAGGGGTGGGGAGGGTGACAGCCACAGGCAGGTGGCTGTGGCAGAATTCACTGCTGAAGGAGTAAGGGAAGAGCTTGGTAGACTTAGAGTAGACAAGGCAATGGGGCCTGATGGAATACACCCAAGGGTTCTCAAGGAGGTGAAGGATGAACTGGCACCACATCTAGCGAGGCTTAACTTGTCCTTGGTCACAGGGATGGTGCCAACAGACTGGAAGAGGGCAGAGGTGGTCGCACTACATAAGGGGTGTGGAAGGACAAGGTCAAAAACTACCGTCCTATTAGCCTTACCTCGGTGGTGGGGAAGGTAATGGAAACACTACTTAAGATCAGGTTGATAGAATACTTGGAGATGAATGGCATGCAGGATGACAGGCAGCATGGCTTCACCAAGGGAAGGTTCTGTCAGACTAACCTGATAGATTTTTTGATGGGGTGACACAGATAGTGGACCAGGGAGGAGCAGTGGACATGGCCTATCTGGATTTCAATAAGGCCTTCAACACCGTTCTGCATGGTGGAATGGTACATAAGCTGGACAGTCTAGGGGTGGACAACAGGATCACCAGGTGGGTGGAAAACTGGTTGAAGGGAAGGAGTCAGACGGTGGTGGTAAATGGGACACATTCCAGGGAATGGGCGGTGACCAGTGCGGTGCCACAGGGGTCAGTGCTAGGATCAATACTCTTCAACATCTATGTTAGTGACCTAGCAGAGAGTCTGGAGGGATGGGTGTGCCTGTTCGCAGATGATACAAAAGTCTGCAATAGGGTGGATTCACCTAGTTGGGTGCAAGCCATGAGGTGGGACCTGGAGAGGCTGGAGAGGTGGTCTGACACCTGGAAATTGAAGTTTAATACACAAAAGTGCTCGCTGATGCATTGGGGAGGAAGAATAGGAGGGAAACTTACTCCCTTGGGGGGTTGGTGATTAAGGAAAAGGAAACAGAAAGGGACCTGGGGATTATGGTATCGCGTGACCTCAAGGTGGGCAGCCAGTGTAGCAGGGCGGTGGGAAAGGCAAATGGAATGTTGGCCTGCATTGCGAGTGGTTTTAATAGCAGGAAGAGGGAAGTGCTAATGCCATTATACAGAACCATGGTTAGGCTGCATCTGGAGTATGGGGTGCAGTTCTGGAGGCCTCACCTATGAAGAGATGTTGAGCTGATGGAGAGGGTGCAAAGAAGGGCAACCAAAATGGTACGAGGGATGCAGAATGTACCCTATGAGAGAAGATTAAAAGGGCTGAATTTGTACCCTCTGGAGACTAGGAGGGAGAGGGGGGACATGATTGAGACCTTTAAGTATCTGAAGGGAATAAATAAGGTAGAGGGTAACAGCTTGTTCAAACTGAAGAAGGGAGTGAACACTAGGGGACATAGCCTCAAACTGGAAGGTGGGCAATACGAGGTAATGTCAGGGGGCAGTTTTTCATGGAGAGGGTAGTGGAGGCCTGGAACAAGCTGCCAGAGGAGGTAGTGGCAGCTGAAATGGTGGAGGGCTTCAAGAGGGCTTGGGATAGATTTAAGAGGTTGGAAAAAGAGGGTGGAAGCATAACAGAAGGGGGGAGGTAGGGTGTTGGGCAGACTAGATAGGTCATGGTGCCTTTCTCTGCCATCACATTTCTGTGTATCTGTGTGTACTTCTGGCTCTAGTTGAGGGTGTGCAACCTACTGAGCCACTGACACCATGCTGTTCACCTGTCTTGCAAAAAGAATATGAACAGATGTGCATGCAATGATTTTGATATATTCTTGCATATTTCCTGCATTTTTAAAAGGAAATATCTTCATTCTGCTCCCAATATTTGCAACTTGAATACACAAGACCACTCTTACAACTCTCTGAGTGGTCTTTACATCAGTATTAACATACACCTGGGCCAGATATTCAAAACTTTGCCCAGGCACAAAATTTGGTTTGCACATGCAAACCGGGCTTTGTGCAGATTTCCTATATTCAAAAGCCCGGTTTGCATTTGCAAACAGGATTTGCGCCTGGGCAAACAGTGTAGGGGTGCAATGCAAATGGAGGGTTGGGGACTTGAACATCTGTGCAGTCTGATATTCAGAGTATCTACACCATGCAAGGCCATTTTGCATGGTCCCCTTGCATGGCACAAATACTGCTGACAGAGACCATGACTTACTCCCATGTAACCCTAGCGGTTGGCAGAGGAAGTGTGATGCATCCCCTGGTTGTGATTCATCAGAACAGTGTCCCTGATGTCCAGTGGTCCCTCCCTCTACCCAACCCTTCACCTGGTATATTACACCACATTCCCTAGTGTCTAGTGGTCCCTTCCCCCACCCAATCCTTCAGCTGGTACATTACAACACATTCCCTAGTGTCCAGTGGTCCCTTCCCCCACCTAATCCTTCACCTGGTACATTACACCACATTCCCTAGAGTCTAGTGGTCCCTTCCCCTACCCAATCCTTCACCTGGTACATTACACCACATTCCCTAGTGTCTAGTGGTCCCTTCCCCCACCTAATCCTTCACCTGGTACATTACACCACATTCCCTAGAGTCTAGTAGTCCCTTCCCCCACCCAATCCTTCACCTGGTACATTACACCACATTCCCTAGTGTCTAGTGGTCCCTTCCCCCACCCAATCCTTCACCTGGTACATTACACCACATTCCCTAGTGTCTAGTGGTCCCTTCCCCCACCCAATCCTTCACCTGGTACATTACAACACATTCTCTGGTGTCTAGTGGTCCCTTCCCCCACCCAGTCCCTCACCTGGTACATTACACTATATTGACTGGTGTATAGTGCCCCCCAACCAATGCCTTGCCCAGTCACTAAAGGAATAATCTACCTGGTGTTTAATGGTCACTCTTCTCATCTGAGCCCTGTTCCTGTACCAGTGACACTGGTACAATGAATGCCCCCCCAAACAACACAGCCCCATCCCTGTCCCCAACTACCAGTCCCCCAACCCCCCAGTCCATTCCCTGTTGGTGTCAAGTGGCCCTCCTCCTCCTTCCCGTAGCACCAACAACCCACCCCCCGGTCTTCTGTACCTCACTACTGGTGCCAGCAGTTGCCCTATAAATAAGCAGCATGCTCACTACTTATGTCAGATGACAGGCGGCCGAGATGGTTTGTGGGGGGCTGTGTAACTCATTATCACTGCACTGTGGCACCAATAATAAGGTACAGAAGACCAGGTGGTGGGTTGTTGGTGCTATGGCAGGGAGGGAGGGGGGTACTAAACACCAATGGGGAATGAGCTGGGGAGGGCTTTGGGGACCAGTATTTGGGGCCAGGGGCCGTGTTGTTGGAGGGGACATTCATTGCACCAGTGTCACTGGTATGGGGACAGGGCTCGGATGGAGGGAGCTGCCACTGGACACCAGGGAGAATATTCCTTAAGTAATCAGGCAGGGCATTGGGTGGGAGGGATCACTAGACACCAGGAAATATGGTGTAATGTACCAGGTGAGGGATCAGGTGGGAGAAGGGACCACTGGACACAAGGAACAGAGCTATTGCACATTTGGTATGGGTGCAGGTGGGGGAGGGACCATTAGACATGAGGGAATATGGTGTAATGTAACGGGTGAGGGATAGGGTGGGAGGAGGGACCACCAGACACCAGGGACAGAACTATGGCACATTGGGCATAGATGTGGGTGTGGGGAGGGACCACTAGACACCAGGGAAATTATGTACAATTTGTGGGTGTGGGACTGAAGGGATGGGGGCACCACTAACACCAGGGGAATGTTGTATTATTTATGGGTGTGTGATCATAAGGAGGGGGCATCATTAGCACCATCAAAATGATGTATACTTAAAAGGTATGGGATCTGAGGGAGGTGGGGGACCACTAGCACCAGGGATAACTCCATGTCTGGGGCCAGGCAATTGGGGAGACAGCACTGCACTAAATTGCCCAGCTACCCATGTAAATGAGCCCATAATGGGCATGCAAATGGCCTCTTAGTGCCTTGCATGGTCAATGGACTCATTTGCATGGGTCCATTTGAATTTTGTGGATTGCACTTCAGTGCAGTCCACTGTGGCGGTGTACTTTGGGAGCTGTGTCAGGGCAGTGCTAAGTGGCTTAATGCTGGGCCAACATGGCCATATATTTAGTTGAATAGTGCCAGTGTGCTATTCCACTGAATATAGCATCTTTGGGCACCCGGGCTATTGCAAAGTGGAGTGCAAATTATGTGTGATCAGCTTTGCGCATTTTTGAATATCAGGCTCCTGAGGTCATACTATTGTACTCTACTTGTGGCATCAGAGTCATTACCATGACTAATTATGGTATAGCTGTAAAGGGGTGTGAATTCAAGTAGGGAATAAGAAACAAGGGTAGGTAAACTGTAAATATTTAAAATCTGGTTTTCATACAAGTTACCTCAGTAGTAACAGTAAGGAGAAACCTAAAAAATATTTTATGTAATATTAGTTGAATAGCACCTAAATAGTACATTTTTAAAAAGTTTTACTGAGGTGCATTCAGCTTTTCAAAGCTCATATTTTACCTAAAGGTTTGTATCAGCAAGGGCTGGGCAAAATTAGCAAATTCTGATTTTGCTGAATTTTCATGAACTTGCATGAATTTCACAGAATTTTCAAATAATCTTATGAATTTTGTGAAATTTCACAAACTTTTGTGTAATTTTCTGCAATTTTTTAATTCGTCATAACTCAATCAGTCTTATGGCTAGAGATCAAGGGCTTGATATTCAACAATGTGCCAAGCAGAGTGCAAACATCTGTAGTCCACTTTGCAATAGCGCGGGTATGCAAAACCGCTATATTCAGATGAATAGTGCAGAGTGCTATTTGTCTGAATATAGGTCCATTTTTGACCTGCACTGAGCCACTTGGTGCTGCCTGACAGTGCCCCTAAAACAGGGCACCACAATGGCTTGTGCCTGAGCAAAATTTGCTATATTCAAATGTCCCCGTGCATATGAGCCCACTGGGTATGCAAGGCACTAAGGGGCCATTTGCATGCCCATTATGGGCTCATTTACATGGGGGACAAGGCTAGTTTGCCTGGTGCAGCACCCCAATTGCCCCATCCAATGAGCTGTCCCTTGTACTAATGGCAGCCCCCACAAATGATCCCAGTCCCATTTACATAACCACAGTTCCCTGGTGTCCAGTGGTCCCTCTCCCAACCCAATGCCCATTCTGGTAATATTCATATATTTTCCTGGTGTCCAGTGGTCCTGCCCCTCACCCAATCCCCATTCCGATACTATTAATACATTTCCATGGTGTTCAGTTGTCCTTCCCCCACCCAATCCCCATTCCGGTAATATTAATATATTTCCCTAGTATCCAGTGGTCTATCCCTCCAACCAATCCCCATTCTGATAATATTAATATAGTTCCATGGTGTTCAGTGGTCCCTGCCCCCACCCAGTCCCTGTCCCAGTAACATTAACATTGTTCTCTGGTGTCCACCTGTGATAGGGTGACTCCTGTCATAGTGGACACCCCTGGAATAAGTTGGAACCTTGTCCCAAGCAGTTAATATGTTTTGTATAATGTCCAACATGCTGCTTGGCTGGCTGAAACAAAACTGTTTTGATATGGGAATAGCAAAAGCTTGTGTCTGTGTTTTTAAGAAGTTTCCCTGCTGCCCTTTATTATTATGTATAAAGCTGCTTGGATGTATTTTACAGCAGACAGAATGTCCCTGCAGGAGAGTACAGAATGTTCTGACCTTGGGTCTGACCTTTCCCAATGCTGTAAACAAGCCTGCAGCTGCCATTTGAACTGTTCTCTATGGAGCAACAGAGGCCCCTAGTGGCTAATTTTATGTTATCTGATGAATGGAATTTTCCTAATTCCCAGAGAGACTATAAAAAGCTGAAAGGGGTTTGTTTTTGTTTTAGACTGAGACTGAAGAAGGTGAAAGATCTCCTGGTAGTGTGTGCTATTACACTGTTAGGCTGAAGAAAGAGTGTTGGACACTGCTGAAGTGAAGCAATTGTCATCTGATTTATTTTATCTAACCAATTTTTCTTATTTTCTGTAATTTTTTCTTGATGAAAATAAAATGATAAATGTAACCATGAATTTTTTCATGCACCTGACTTGTGGTCTGCTTTAAATTGTGCATCCTGAACACACGCTCAGTGACACCACCCAATTCCCCGTCCTGGTAACATTAACATTGTTCCCTGGATTCCAGTAATCCCTCCCCCTATCTGATCCCCATCCTGGTACTGGGAAAACACCCCCAGTTTGCCAATGTACACCCCCCATGACAGCTGGGCTGCCACTGCTCTTGGCATGCCGTAAGCAAAGACATTTAGCCCCAGCCGAACAAAGCCCCATCCCAGTCCCAAACTGTTAGCAGTGCCCCCACCAGCCCATACACTGTTGGTGGATAGAGGCCCCCCTACCACCTGTGGCACCAAAACCCACCACTGGTTACCTTACCTGTCGGTTGGTGCCACTGTTAAATGATGGTGAGCGGCACTGCCCACCTCACACCACCTCAGCCACCTGGAGTCTGTGCCATGCCCTATAAATAAGCTGTGATCCTTGCTACTGATAGATGCTAGGCAGCTGAGGTGGTGTGGAGTGGGATGGGCCACTTGCCATCATTTAACTGTGGCACCAATGGGCAAGTAGGGGGACCGGGGGGTGGTGTAAAGGTGTGGGAAATATAGATGGTCCCAAACTCAAGATTTTTTGTGCAACCCACTTTTTCTAAGCGGGGTGTTTATTTTGTAATCAAAAACAACAACAGCTTTTGCACCACATAAAGTAAGAATAAAACAATCAAAACAATTCAAAAGAAAATACTTGTAAATACTTTTCACAGTTTTTCAACTTAGTGCAGCACAGGACTCTCCTACTCCTTCACCTATACTCAGTCAGAAGACACTGACCCTATCTAACATCTGTTTGCTCAGGCAGTACTATTTATCTCCACCCACCTGGGTCAGGTGACCAAGCATCATCATGGCCCTTCATTTAATTAAATAATAGGCTAAAAGGACTTAGGTACCCTTCTATAATGAGGAGCAGCTTTAGATAATAGAAGGGACTTTCCAGAAGGATTTTCCCCTTCTTAAAGGTGGAAAACTTTCCACTAGGACTTGAGTGACAAACAGCTTACTATAAAAAGCGGCCACAAGGGGCCGCTGTTCCCCTATACATGATATTTCATTCTTTCCCCAGCTTCAGGTAAAGACAGACTTAATTTATTCCTTCTCCTTCAAGAAGTACATTTGTTAAAGCATTTAATGTGGCCCAAAGGAGGTTTGTGTTTTCTTGTACCCCCTTTCAGTATTTTAGCCTTTTATGTCTTCACTAGCCATGTTTATCTCAGGTGCAGCTAAGTAAAGTACTTTGTTAAGTAAAAGGTGATCACTGCTTCTTACAATTAGGTTCTGGAAGTTAATATGGCATAACTACAACAGGGTTCCTTCTAATCTCTACCTATGCAACTACAGTTTAACAGCAGCACAATGCATCCAGTAGATAAACTATAGCATTCAGTACAGGTTCTAACATTTCCATAATGGCAACAGGGTTACAGAAAATAAAAGGGAAAGGGGTTTGCCTCTTTGCAATAAACACTAATGTGCAGGCTAGTCATGCAGGTCTTTCTCTGCCTACACACTAAATAGCCACTGTATCCCTTTTGATTAGGGTGCTTTACTGTATACTAGACATATTTTATATTCTGGCTACAATAGCCAGCCATTCGATAGAGTTATGGCTAATATTATATCAGCTCCTTCTGTCTGAGAGCTTGAGGTCACTGCACGTTGACCTCCATACATATGGACCCATGGAAGAAAGAGAAAAAAAAGTTAAAGAGAAGCACAGAGGATTGTCTGGAAGTGGCCTGCCTCCAGACGGAAAGAAAGGGATAGCTTTATCAGATAAGAATATATATAGAGAGAGGCTGCAACCTAATATATTCAAGAGGTCCTACTATAGTGGCAGGGACATGCCCTGTCACAGGTAGGTGTCTGTGCCTCAGGTGGGAGGAGGGCCACTGTCCACCAGCAGTGTATCGGCTGGGGGTAGGGGTGCTGCTAACAGTTTGGGATGGGGATGGGGATTTGATGTGGGGGGGGCTGCATGTCTTTGCTTACACATGCCGAGGGCAGTGGCAGCCTGGCTGTCACAGGAAGGTGGACATTGGCACACTGGGGGGCTTTCCTGGTACCAGGAAATGGATTGGGTAAGGACAGAGACCACTGGACACCAGGGGAACAATATTGATATTATTGGAATGGGGATCAAGTGGGGAAGGGACCACTGGGCACCAGGGAACAACGTTAATGTTACTGGGATGGGGATTGGGTGGGGGGATGGACCACAGGACACCAGAAAATATTGTTATTGCTAGTGGGAGTGGGATCGGAGGAAGGGGGCACCACTAGACACCAACACCAGGGCCAACTGTGTTGGGAGTGGGAGGGCTGACACACTTCCTCTGGCACCACTAGGGCTGTGCCCATTTAAGACAAGGGTTAGGTCAGTGGTATTTGCTCTATGCAAGGGGACTATTCAAAGCACCCCTGCATGGAGCAAATACTCTGAATAATAAATTGCACCGATACTTGGGTCCTCACCCCCCAATTTGCATCATTCTGCCTTGTGCAACCCTCCATAGTTTGCCAGGGTGTAAACCCTGTTTGCCCATGCTAAGCTGGCTTTTGAATATGGGACTTCTGTACAAAACCTAGTTTTCACGTGCAAGCTGGGATTTGCACCCAGGCAAACATTTTAATATAGGGCCCCTGATCTTTGGTAGGCATATGTATTATTCATGCGAACATTTCGGGATATATTTCTATGTTTACAACTTAGTCACCTTTGGAGCTAGATAACTGAAAATTTATATACAGACTTTCTTGGAAAAGTCTTCAAAACTGTTAAATAGCGAGGTAGTTGATTATGTAAATTGTACATTACAGGAGTTAAAAATTTCACAGTTATTTGTTAAATTGTGTGAACATTTTCAAAATATATGAATTCTTGTAGCTCCACTGCTATTGCAGGTATACAGTCAAAATTTGTCATGCATACTAAAGTAAATTTCCTTATCTTTTTGTCTTGCAGTCTAATTAAGCTGTGTAAATGTGGTTTAGTAGGTTAAAATATATTATAGGTACTTTAGAAATTACTAATTGGTAAAATTTGCTCAAAGATTCACAGACACATAAATAATGCCGATAGTGTTCTACCTGTGGAATTTAACTTTCACAAAGCACTTATCACCACTGAATCATCTTCCCTGCAAATCACCACTGAATCACCGTCCCTGCAAATCACCACTGAATCACCGTCCCTGCAAATCACCACTGAATCACCGTCCCTGCAAATCACCACTGAATCACCTCCCCTGCAAATCACCACTGAATCACCATCCCTGCAAATCACCACTGAATCACCGTCCCTGCAAATCACCACTGAATCACCGTCCCTGCAAATCACCACTGAATCACCTCCCCTGCAAATCACCACTGAATCACCATCCCTGCAAATCACCACTGAATCACCGTCCCTGCAAATCACCACTGAATCACCGTCCCTGCAAATCACCACTGAATCACCTCCCTGCAAATCACCACTGAATCACCATCCCTGCAAATCACCACTGAATCACCGTCCCTGCAAATCACCACTGAATCACCTCCCCTGCAAATCACCACTGAATCACCATCCCTGCAAATCACCACTGAATCACCTTCCCTGCTCTAGCATCCTAGCCCTGCAATACTCCCCCAACACTCTTTTGACAGGGATGCCCAGCATCATGCTCCAGCACGCCTAAAGATATGCAGATACTTGTGCCACAATGGCCTACGTCACAGCTACTTGTAAGGCTTGGTGTTACTTGGTTTCACTGTTTTCAAATAGTAAAACTATACAGTTATCTACAGTGTTGCTAAAGAGTCAGCAGGAGTCACTGTACGGAAACAACACTGTGCGTGCAATGCATGTGCTTCCACAAGTCATTTAATCAGTGAGCTCTAGTGGTTAGCTGGCATATTGCAAGAAGACATGCTAATGCAGTGATGTGCAAAACTAGTCTTCATGGTTCATCACTTAAGATAGTGACCTGACACTTGGCATCTCAATACTTTTACAATGGAGCCTCCTATGACTGTTACCTTATTGCCACTTCACCCAGCCTTTACCTTCCTCTATAATGGCAACTCAGGTGTATGACTGGGTTAAATGTACGGCCATAGCTTCGACAAAATTTAATTATGAATGTTATTTTGGAATCTTTGGCTGTTTATAACTTGACCAGCCTTTGAGCAAGATATAGGAGAGTTGACACACAAATTATTTTTTTTCCATATTTGTTTTTCTCTAGGAGAGCTCGTCTCTCAGGGTATACCCTGTTCACAGGGATATGCCCTGATCAGACTGTACCAAGCCATCATTCATACCCAGTCATCATTCAGTTTGCTACCTGTTTTTTCTCCCACCATTTTTCTCCTCCCACCTCTCCTGGTGGGTACTGCAATTTCCCCTGCAGCAGAAGCAAGCTCCCTGGCCCAGCCACAGGGATCACTGTGTTAGTGGAACCCACAGTCAACCCTCCCCGATGAAGATGCACCGCCGAGCTGCCGCTGTCTCAGCCATGGTCTGCCTCCAGACGTGACTTCCTGTGGTTGCTTCCAAAATGAGGTCATCAGCATGGCAGCATGATGATCTGCTGCTGGGCCCTGGGGGTTCCCTTAAAGCCTAATATTTAGGGTCGGTGAACCGAACAACACTGGTGATATTCTGTTCTCTACTTTTAAAGTTATAGTGACTCAAGAGTCTGTAATTTACATCATTGTGAATTGCGGTTTTAACATTTCTGAAAGTTTGGAGGCTTATAACTTAGTCACCTTTAAAGACAGCAATTTGAAACTTGGCACACTTCTGTATGGACCTTGGTAAATTCTATGTCTGTCAACCAAATGTGGCGCAGTTTGGACAAATACTTTTTAAATTAGACAGAAATAACTGAAATCACAGTTATGGCAAAACTGTGCAACATTTTCATAGAAATGCCATGAAATTTCACAGAAGCAAAGTCATAATTTCACCAGAATTTTGCTGGCAGAAAATACATTTCACCCAGCCCTAGTACCAGCACTATGAAGTGATTCATTCTTACCTGTATGTATACAGAGCAGAGCAATCTTCCCTGCACAGTTCTTACAAGGTATGATTCATTCTTAAACACTACATTTTATACTTGTATATTTCTTGACTAGTGGAAGCACAGGATTTGTTTCTTGCCCTGTTCATACAAATATGTATATATATTGGTAAGAATAGTTTATTAAATAAATCCAGTGCTTACACTAGTCAAGAAACATGCAAGTATAATTATTTTGTAACATGCTACACTCTACACTTGTACATTTCTTGGCTACTGTTAAAACTTACATTGTGATCTTGTAAAAACCTTGTGACCTGTTCTTGCAATACACTTGCATGTATTCATGCAAGGAAAATGACAGTTTCTGTCTCTGATGAAATTTTTGCACGGTCATGCAAAGAATTTAAGTTAATTTTGACACAAAGTAAATTTTAACATGTTGTCATTATACATCATACAAGATTGATCATAAACCTTAAGGGAACCGTTTCAAAATTCTGAAGTTTTACAGTACAGTTAAGTTCAGTTTGCAAAGTCCATTTCCATTGCTAAGGTTTCTTTAAGTTTCTAGAAAGTAAACATTTGAGATGTAAACTCAGTACTGGAGGGGAAGGTGTGCCTTTTTGCAGATGACACAAAAATCTGTAAAAGGGTGGACCCCCAGGAGGGGGTGAAGAGAATGCAAAGGGATCTGGAGAAACTAGTGGAGTGGTCTAGGGAGTGGCAGCTGGGTTTCAATGCCAAAAAGTACAAAATCATACACCTGTGGTGGGGTAACCCCGGGACTGTGTCTAAGATGGGGGAGGCACTTATAGTTACAAAGCAAGAGAGGGACCTTTGGGTGATCATATCTGATTATCTCAAGTTAACAGGACTGTGTGACAGGGCAGTAGACAAGGCAAGCTGGATGCTGGGATGCATAGGGAGAGGGCTGTCTAGCAGGAGAAAGGAGGAAGTATTACCTCTGTATCGTTCATTTGTGAAACCCCACCTGGAGTACTGCACCCAGCTCCAGAGGTAGCACCTCTGCAAGGACATTGAGAGGGTGGAGGTGGTCCAAAGGAAGGCCACTAGAGTGGTGCAGGGTTTGCATGAGAAGCAGTGTGAAGAGATGCTGCAGGAGCAGGGCATGTACTCCCTGGAAGACGGAAGAGTGAGATGGGACATGATTGAGACTTATAAGTCCTCGCAGAGTGAACAAAGTGCAGGGGGGAGCCTTTTTCAAAGAAGGAGGAGCACTAGTACAAGGAGGCATGCTATGAAACTTCAGGAGGGAGTTTAAGAGGAATGTGAGGAAATATTTCTTCACAGAAAGGGTGGTAGATCCTTTGAACAGCCTGCCTGAAGAGGTGGAAGGGTTGAAGACAGTGGGGCACATCAAGCAGGTGTGGGATAGACACATGTGTGTTATAAATAGAGGTAAAGTAGGAGTGGAGACACCTGTGATCAAGTAGGGCCCAGGGCGTAGTGTTATGTAGGAAAAAGAGGGCAGACTGATGAACCTACTGTTTCTATAATTCGAGTTCAGTTTTGAAAACAAAAGGAAACCTTTAAGAAAGGAATAAGACACAAAAGGGTGGGATTTATATTGACATTATCTTAGGCCCTATGGTGTGCTGATGCCTGACACCATAAGCAGATTGCCTTAAAGTCCCTGGAAGAGCAGTAATCTCAGCATAAATTCAGTCCTGGAGCATCTTATTGTTCTCATAAAACAGATTTTGTGCCACACTGTTCAAAACTGAATAGAAACAGTTTTTAAAATGCTTATAAATGATGATGTGGCAATTGATCGGCCAAAACTACTAATTTATTTAATGTTAAGTTTATTGACTTATCAAGTTATAGGACAAATTTATCCAAGATGTCTTTTTAAAAAGAGGATGTTCAGGTGGAGAGACCTAAATTTTACTTTGGGGAAATTGAGTGTCAAGAAATTTTTTAACTTTTGTGTACTTTGCCTGATCAGTTTAATAATTGTGGGGGTAGACTTGATGCAAGGTTTTTGAAGTTAGCAATTCCTTATATTGTAGACCCACTCTGCTTTATTTTTTTATTTACTGTTATCATCTGGTCAGTTTCCATCAGAGTGGAGGTGTGCAAGGGTAGTTCATATTCCTAAATGATATATTCTTGGATGATTTTAGACCTATTTCAATGTTGAATCCAATTAGTAAATTACTGGAGAAAGTTGTGGCCAATCAGATTAAGGCATATTTGGATGCTTACAATGTACTTTGTCTACAACAGCATGGATTCTGCAGGGATCATGGAACTGGTACTGCCTTGGTCAGGTTCACAAACACCATCCTAAGGGGCTTTGAAGATGGCCTAATGACAGGGGAGGTGTTTGTGGACCTGACTAAGGCATTTGATTAGATTGAACATGATCTGATTTCCTTTAAATTAGATGCTAGTTAGCATGTAAGGTAGATGATTTTGTTTCTTGGGTTGATGATTATTTATGTAACCACAGACAGTACGGTATGTTAATATTGGGTTGTTAGATGCTCAGGTTTCCCCTATAAGTTATGGTGTACCTCAGGGGTCCATTACAGGCCCATTGCTGTTTTTGTTGTTTGTTAATCAACTTCCTTCACAGTGTAAGGCCGGTGATACAATTTTATATGCGGATGATTTGATTATTCTTTCTCAGGCTAGTTCATCATCTGATTTATCTGTTATTGTTGAACATGACTTTAGGGATGTTTGTGTTTTTTGAATAATTCTATGATTTAGAATTCTAAAAAAACAAAATTAGTGTTATTTGCTACATCTGCAAAGTTGAAAGATTGCCCGAGGATAGAGGGCAGGGATGAAGTTGGAGGGAGGATGATTCAGAGGAAACATGAGGAAGAATTTCTTCACAGAATGGGTGGTGGACAAATGGAACACCCTGCCAGAGGAAGTGGTGGGGGCTGAAACAATCATGGGATTTAAGAATGCATGGGATAGACATAAAGGAATTCTGGAGGTCAGGCGTAAGGGGCAACAGACTTCTAGGGAAACATAAACTGAACTTACAAGCTCAAATGGGCAGACTGGGTGGGCCACAGGCCCTTATCTGCCGACACTGTCTATGTATCTATCTATGAGTTTGTCGCTTCAAGATCTGGAGGGTGCTGCAATAGAACAAGTGACTCAATTTAAATATTTGGGTGTATTGCTTGATTCTGGGCTAACGTATTGTCTTCAGATTAAACATGTTAGAAATGTTATTACTCAGAAATTGAGTATTCTTTATAAATTTAGATCTTTTTTTTATTTTCATTGGAAACCAGAAAATCAGGTGCTGTAGGTGTGTTGCTTCAACATTTTGATTACATATCATATCTTTATTTAAATTTGAGTTGCAAAGAGTTTAATGTGTTGTCTGTTACATACAATAATATATGTCGATTTATTTTGTCTTCTCCATATCGAACCCATCATTGTGATCTTTATTTACAGTTAGGATGGTTGCCTCCTAGAGCTAGGATTGATTATTTTTGTGGTTGTTTGGTTTATAAACCTACTTTTTCTTTGGCTTGTTTTCCTTTGATTGACTTGGTTTCTGTTCGTCCAGTGCTTTCTAAACTCAGATCTGCTAATGGCATATTATTGAATTTATTTTTTATTTTATTTTTTTTTTTTTTATTTAGTTTTTGTTGACTGGGTAAGTGCACTAGACAAATCCTGCCTATTTTCAGGCACGACCCGGGGGAGGGGGATACAGATGAATGCCAACTGACCTTGAACCAGATTAAGCTGTTGGTGGTATTTTTTTTTAGTGAATGAGGGAAATTTGGCCAGGACACCGGGGAAATTCCCCTACTCTTTTCGATAAGTGCCATGGGATCTTTAACATCCACCTGAACTACCACCAATCCAGGCAGATGGGACCCCGGTTTAACGTCTCATCCGATAGATGGCACCTCAGAAGTGCAGCACCCCTCTCATGCTGCATTACAGTGTCAGTACTGGGATATTAACCCAAGTGCCAGATGTGGGAGCTGAACCCACAGCCCTCTGATCTCCCGGCCTCAGAGGCGAGTGTGCTACCTACTGAGCCACTGACACTGCAATTAAATTCCTCATAAACAGAAATATGGTTTACATTCCTTTTCTATCGCAGCACCCTCATTTTGGAATGCTTTGACTGCATCTTTCTGCTCTACATCAACATGTTCCAGTTTTAGTTTATTTTTAAGCAATGTTGATTACAAAATAATGTGTGTAAATGTTTTAATTTTATATTGTATGTGGTGTTATTAGTTCTGTTATTTGTTATAAGTTTGTAATTTTTTTCTAGTTGTGTCTGAGTCAGACCTGAAAAAGAACTTGTCCAGTGTCCCAACCCGGTAAATAAATAAATAAATGTGCATTTTAATTAAATAGTTTTTCAACTGGAAGATTACTTCTAGAAGCCACTATAAAAAATGTTTTTCTGTTTTCTGTGTTGTGGTGGGCCTTCTGTAATGTACAATTGTTGGTTTTAATTTGTTTTTCTTTTAGTTTCTCTACAGTTTTACTTTTCTTTATGTAGAAGTTGCCAAGAGAGCAGGCAGGAGAAAGCCAGCTAAGCAACCCTACAGAAAGTTACACTGCATTTGTTTTTTGGGACTGTGTTCTGTTGGGTGGGGAGGGGGGTTGGTGTGGAAATGTTGAAGGCACAGAGATCTGTTTGATCATGAGGCAGGCTGGCAATGGTACTTTTTTTTGAGGGATGTATGTGGAGACTAGGCTGTGGGTGACAACCTTCCTCAACCAATAAGCATCCAGGATTTAACCTAATCATTACATAGCATAATTTATAACATGCTTACTGAGTCTCATATAACTTTATAGTGACACTAAGAGGGCCTTTTATGGATATGACTGTCCCTTGCACATTCTCAGGGCAAGAGAACTGCAAACAGTTCTGGTGCCCTAAGAACATAGGTAATAGGCAATAATCGTATATCCATAACAGGCATTCTGGTGTTCTTATAAAATTGTTATACATTGTGCAACAATGTTTTATTATATTTTTTAACTTTAGATGGCTCCCTGTGGCATGAGTGAGGAGCCTGTTAAGACGGAAAAGCATGTGAGTCACTTTTACGGACATGCGAGTATCTCACATGCATCTGAAAGAGGTGCTGTGATTTGCCAGGAGCATCACATGATGCTCCCACCATCTATAATGGTTATAAGAGTGTCTTCTCAAGTCCTTAGTGGGCCAGAACTGCTAAGCTTCCCTAGCAGTTGTCTCACCCAAAGAACTCGGGAGGGTCCTCTTAACAATGAGATGTCATAACTGTACATATAAACATAGTGTGCTGTCCGGCAGGATCAAGCACTCTGTGTGAGATATCACAGTTCACTGTGGGATGAATTGTAGTACATTCCATTGGATTACGATGAGTTCCTGCAGTATCCTGCAAGATATCACAGCACTTGAGGCACTGGTATACTCCAAAACATTCCACAGGTTGTTGTCAAAGAACTATGAGATGTCAGGAGATAAAACGTGAACTTACAAGACCAAGGTTATATCATTACTGTGCTTTTGTCAGATTTAGGGGGCAGAGATACTGTGAGATAATTTTGACCACAGTGATTGATTCAGTATTTGTTACACTGTATACCCCAGAGCAGGGAGCTCTACACATGCTGCCCTTTCCTCTGGCAATCAGTGTTGTCACCCAGTCATCTGCCAGGCCCCCTCACCCCACAAATCTTGGGGCTATCACTCATATTTGGTGCTTCATTATTTTAAAATTGTCTGTCACCAGAATGGATTCCCTACCAAATGTACACTGCTGAGAGAATGAAGCTGTCTGTGACAGCAGAAGGCTTTGAACCCAGCAACCTGGTACATAGAAACATTCATGTCAGCAATTTTAAACTACTGTATGAGTGTAGCAATATGATGCACTTCAAGAAGTCTGTGAAGCTCTTCTGTGAATAAACCTCTCCAAAACAATTACTGACTGACTCCACCCCAGGCACCACCACATTTCTGCCCAAGCAATCGTCACTCTTTTCACACATCTCTTAAACCTTTCATTCCATTCCAGCACCATCCCAACAAGCTTGGAAGGCTGCCAAGTTGCTGCTCCTTCACAAAGGTGGTGACCCATCTCTTCCCGGCAGTTACTGGTCCATATCCCATCTTCCCTCCCTCACCAAACTTCAAGAAGGCATTGTCTATAATAGACTTGCCGAGTTTCTCTCCAACAATGACACTCTGTCTCCCTTCCAAGCAGGTTTCAGGAGGCAGCACTCCACTGTCTCCTTCCTTCTGCATGTCACAGACTTTATACTCTCGGGGATGGATCAGGGTCACATCACCTTGGCCATCTTTAAAGACTTTGCAAAGGCATTTGACTCTGTGTTCCAAACTCTCCTCCTTAGCAAGCAACTCTCTGCAGGTCTCTTTATTTCAGCAGTGAACTGGCTCTGTCCCTACCTCTCTGGACAGCAGCAATCAGTACAGGTGAGCAACATTCTCTCATTCCCTCTCCCTATCCTGTCCCGGGTTTCCCAGGGTTCCATACTCAGACCCATCTTATTCTCACTCTTCATTAATGATCTCCCCTCCATCTACTCAAACATATGTGGATGATACTGTTATTTACATGTCAAGTTCATCCCCCACAGATGTTCAGGCCCCTCTCCTGCATGACTTAAACAATGCTCTAAGTTGGTTTCAAGCCAACCAACTTAGAGTAAATACTAATAAAACTATTTCCATGATCTTCAATACTAGGCAAAAGCTGGCTAGACTTCAGATTCCTCCCATATTCTCCAGACCCGATGGCCTCTTACTTGAGGTAGTACCTGTTTTTAAATACCTGGTGATCTGGCTGGACTGCCACCTCGACTTCGCCTCCCATATTGATGCTGTATACTCCAAGCTCTGCCCAAAGCTTGGGATTCTATAATGGCAGAAAGACAGCTTCTCCCTTCTAGAACACCGAGAACTAGTCATTAAAATGATCCTCCCAGTATTTGACTACGCTGATGCAGTCTATGGTACTACCATGCTCTGTCCCTTGACAGGCTCGATATCCTCCTAAACCCTTTCTGTCACCTTGTCACTAACTCACCTTTCCGCACTCACCACTGTACTCTCTACTTATCTCTCTCTTTCACCCCTCTTCCCAAATGGTGTCTGACCCACTGTTTGGCCTTTACTGCCAAATACTGGTTTGGGACCATTTCTTCATTCCTATCTCTCCTCCCTCCTATACCCTGCAAATCCCTTCTCCTACCCATTGCGCTCCAGGAACTCTCGCTCCTTCTCCCTTCCACATCCTCCTGCTACCTCTGAACTAACAGCTTTTTCTTACTGCTTTCCCTACCACTGGATCAGCTCTCCTCTGATACTCGCTTATCCCAGTCTCTCTCTACTTACCAGTGCCTGCTACATCTCACTCCTGTTCCTCCCTGCTCTTGCCCTTCTACCTCCATGGTCCCTCCACATCAGTCTACCTTTCCCTCAGTGATCCTGCACTCTTTCTCCTGAATCATGCATTTCTTTGGGACCAGGTACCTACTGTTGTTACCATAAGCAATTTTCCTAGTTTCTAAGCACTCTGCCTCCTGCTATATTTTGATACCGAGTTTGTTGTAACGCTTCACTTTATTATATTATGATGTTCTTGTACTGCTTTATGTTATGTTAGTCGGAGCTCTGTTTATCCCAAATCAGTACTGAAGCAGTATTGCATTGTGTTGGCTGGGTGCAATTACAGTACCATGAGGGGGTGTGTGTTCAGCTGCATTACAGGCCTACAGCTACCAGTGAGTGTTGATGTGTGCTAGTAGCTGGGCCCAGATATAAGACATATGGAGTGGCAACTATAAACAATGAAAAACAGTAAAAGCAGCAGAAACGTTTGAAGGGACTGCTGCATCTTCAGCTCTGTGCTGTAAGACAGGCTGCATGTTATTAAGGACAGGTCCTATTATCACATCCTTTTGTACTCTCAAGCTCAGCACTCACAGGGTTAATCCCTCTTAAATCCAGATTTATGTTCTTAAGGCCTGCCAGCTCTGTACATGTCCTAGTTAAGTTGCTGACACATTCCACAGCAGGAATTCTTCTCTCCCGGCAGCTGGGGACATGTGACACTATTCCCTTCCACACAGACTGCAGCCGCTAAGTGCTTGGCAGCCTGGGTCTTTTCCTCAAAAGCAAAAAAAAGGCATCATTGTGGCTTTCAACAAGTGAACATTGACAAGGCAATCAGACCAAACCACTTTCAAGTTCACATTCTTCAAACTTCTTTTTTGATTCAGGTTCCATTGCCACTTAGTGTTTCTATTCCTACAGCCTCCAAACAGAAGTGAGAGTGAGACTGTACTTCACTATCACTTAATTTGGTTGGGTTTCAGGTACAGCTGGGAAAATCCATCATGGATTTGTGTGTGTTTGTGCTAAATCCATGGCTGATTTTCATTTCAAAAGATTTAGTGTATGAGATCTATGGTTTTTTTGAAAGCAGCACTCACCTCATGATAGGTGAACTAGTTTGAATTCAGATACTGACTCTCCAAGGCCGATTGTCTTTTATTTGCTTAACTAAGTCATGTTCTGGGATCTGAACTGGAGCCATGCCACTGAGAGGTTGCCTGTGTGTCCCAGCTCAGAGTCAGATATGGGCCCCTTCTGAGATGCGCAGACTGATTGGCCAGGATCTTTTGGATCTGATTCCCAGAGATCAAGATTACAGTGAGAACCAGGTCAGAGCTGCCTTACCCATCCTTACACCTGACTACCTCATTATTACACCAACAGAAGCAGAAGGGAGCTGCCAGGAATTTCAGAACAAGGCTTAGATATCCATGCCCACTTGGGCAACATTTCATCATCAAAGGATGGGGTAAATGTTGAGGATGATTCATGAAAGGCTAACATTCTACATGATTACTTTAGTTCTGTTTTTATGAAGGAGATGGGGGAATGGCTGCCTGACAGTGGGATGAGGTTCAAGGGCACCGAGGGGCAAAGATTTGAGATCAGGGATATCATGTTGGACAGGGTTGTTAAGGGCCTAAAGGTTTTTAGGTTAAACAAACTGCCAGGCTATAATGATATCTACCCCTGTTTTTTAAGGAAGCTAGTCTTGCCCTGGTGGAACCCTTACAGTCTGTGCTCCTTATAGTTTGTTCCCCTTCTGAATTTATCCAATGCCTCTATCGACTCTACTGCCTCTACTGACCCTATCCACTCCTAGGTGCTGGTTCTCATATCTTTCTCACTTCCCCTACTCTATCCCCCTTTTCCCCTAGCCTTCACATTCCCGTTGCAGGGTTCTCAGCATCCTGAAGGGGTCCTATAGTGCCTAGGCTTGCCATCTTTTCTTCCCCCACCTACCTATCCTTGGCCTTCCAGGTCCCCTTGTAGGGTCCCCAGCATCCTGGAGGGTTCTTTGGATCAGGCCTCATCCCCTCCCAATTGTTATTTCTCATTCCTTCCCTCTCACTATCCCTCTATAATTACAATAGCTAACCACAGGAGGGTTTACAATACGGCTATGCACAGCCCGAATATCATTTCCCAAATACCATGAATAATGCACTATTCAGTATTCTGATCCTGAATACCAAACAGTTCACTATTCATCCGGTATTCGAGAAACACTGTTTAGAAAAAAAACAAAACAAGAACTAGCCCCCTCACTCCTCTCTCCCAGCCCATGCCAACAGCAAACCCCCCCAGCCCTACAGCTTCCATCAAAAAACATACTCCCTCTCTCCCCCATAGTATCCCCACAGGTTGTTTAATGCCCCTGAAAAATATTAATAAAGATTGCAGGTGTCGAGTGATCGATTCTACCTGCCTGCTTCCATGGTCCATTTAAGCTTGTGAGGTAGCCTTCTGTAGCAAAAATAATTTGACCCCCAGTATCCGACCCTGGCATCCACCAGTCCATTTTCCAGTTATTTTAATTCAAAGCTGAGATCAAAGGTGCAAGCATAACCCTCCCTCCTCCATGGTAGACTACCTTCTCATGAATGAAACACTTGTGCGCTTGCTGTAGTAAAGCCAGCTGATCACGTGATCAGCTGGTTTTACTATAGCAAGCACACAAGCGCTTCATTCATGAAAAGGTAGTCTACCGTGGAGGACAGAGGGTTGTGCCAGTACCTTCATTCTCAGCTTTGAATTAGAATAACTGGATAATGTGCTGGTGGGTGCCAGGGTCGGGTGCTGGGGGTCAAACTATGTTTGCTACAGAAGGCTGCCTCACAAGCTTAAATGGGCCACGGAAGTAGGCGGGTAGAATCGATCACCTCGACACCGCTAATCTTTATTAATATTTTTCGGGCATTAAAAAAGAAAAACAATCTGTGGGTACTGGGGGGGTATGTTTTTTTGAGGGCGGGTAGAGGGCTGGGGGTTTTGCTGCTTCTATGGACTGGGAAACGAGGGAGGGGGGACTGGTTCCCATTATTTTCACAAATGGCTGAATAACGAATGCTGAATATTTGGCCGCCGAATACAGAATGTTCAGCCGCATATTTGGGAAATGGTATTTGCACAGTCCTAGTTTACAGTTGCCTGAACTTCCCTGCCCCCTTGCAGGGTTCATTGCATCCTGAAGGGTTCTCTTTTTGGGTCAGGCCTTATTTCCCCTCCTAGGTGTTAATCACACTTACTCCCTCTCTCTCTCTCTCTCTCCCTCCCTCTCTAATCCCTATTCCAGTTCCCTGTCCCCTTGCAGGGTTCCCCCGCATCCTGAAGGGGTCTCTCTGGAACATGACCCTGTCATCTCGTCCTTGCTCTCCTTCACCCCTTATTTCATGATAGCACTTGTTCACTTATTACCATTGCACTTCTTAATTATTCTCACAAATTACATATGTATGCAACACTGTTTGTAACAACTGCCTTAATTAATTGTATGCTATGTTGATCTTTGTAACTTGAATGTAAAATGTCTCATCCCTATTGTACCCCTTCCCCCCCAGGTCGCACCAGGAGACGAGCAATCTGTTGCTCAGTGTGCCTTCCTGGTGAAACAGTTCAATAAAGATATAAAATAAACCTTAATTGTTGGCAAACTCCTGAAAAGCACTATCAAGGAAAGGACTGTGAAGTTCCTAGAAAAACAGATGTTACAAGACTAAAGGCAGCACAGATCATGAGAAGCAGGTCATGCCAGGCTAATCTGACAGACGTCTTCGAATCTATAACAAAGGCAGTGGATGGGGTAAGATGGTTAATATCCCATTTTCCTGGATTTCATCAAGGCCTTTGACGCTAATCAAGAAGGTGGGGATCTGGGAATGGGAAAACCTTACCAGCTGTATAGGTAACTTGCTTCCTAGGGCTCAGGGTGGTCCTAAATGACAAATTCTCTGACGTCATTGAGATAAAAAGTGGGATCCCTCATGGGGAAATCCTGGGACCTACATTCTTTACTATGTACAGTATGTGAGGAAGAATTTCTTCACAGAACGGGTGGTGGACAAGTGGAACACCCTGCCAGAGGAAGTGGTGGGGGCTGAAACAATCACGGGATTTAAGAATGCATGGGATAGACATAAAGGAATTCTGGAGGTCAGGGGTAAGGGACAACAGACTTCTAGGAAAACATAAACTGAACTTACAAGCTCAAATGGGCAGACAGGGTGGGCCATAGGCCCTTATCTGCCAACACTGTCTATGTATCTATATCAGTGGTATTGGGGAAAGGGGAAGAGGGAGGTGGGTCTCTTTTTTCATATGGGTTAGTACTGTAAACTTGAAAAAGGTTGAAAAAGCCAATATATTGCTGTATGTTTTAGCCACACTATTTCCTTTCTAATGCTATCCTCTGTACCTATTATTAAATCATTCTCTTTCTGTACTGCCACCCATAGCATGCCAACTGCTGAAACAAAGTGAATCCAGCACCAGCACAGCCTACCCACATGCCTCTGACAACCATCATTTGGGGCAATTTATTGGGAGAATGGAGTTAGGCTGCTTTAAAACCTCTTTCCAGTTTTCTTTCTCAGGGGTCGGAGTTGGCCTAAAAAGTGCCCAAACCCACATCTGGTACATTGAAACTAATAACTGCTGTATTATTCTCCATCAGGATTGGAAGTGTCCTGTATTCTCACTGCTACAGGTTCTCAAACTAGCGGCCAAGACTGAGTCACAGCACCTGCCCACAAGGCTCTGTGATAGCTACACTAACCTCCATTGTATCCCTTTTTGTTGCTGCAGTATGTTGGCCAACAGGTTTTTGCACCACAATGGCTCCCAAATTCAGCAGTTATGCAACCCAGTTGGGCACTGCGTAACTGGAAAGTTGCAGAAATGTTAGCTACATAAAATATGTCAGCAGATAAAGACCAATAGCCCAGCTAGCCTACACAAGCCTGCCTAGTTATGGGACTATGCAGCTGTTTGCCTTCACTTCTTAGTCTGCCTCCCCCAATGTGCACTTGTCCCATGTACCTGTCCTATTTGCTTTTGAACTCCCACACACTGTCTCAGTGCAGATAACCTCTTCTAGAAGTTTGTTCTAGTCTGCTACTGCCCTTTCCATAAAAAGTACTTCCTAGCATCCATTTCTGAACCTACTACAGTGCCAGTTTTCATGAAATTTCCCCCAGTACCTGTGTTCCCACTCACTGTGACTCACAAGGCCTGATTTTTAAAGGTTTATGTAGTGCTTGCGTGAAGCCAATGTTTGATGCAACTGCACCAAAATTTAGTACATTTGGCACAGTTGTGACACTTTCCACACCTTACTGCAGCTTGTGCAAAATGTTTTGCACAAGCTCTGCAAAATGGGTCCTCCAAATTGCACAAGTTATATCAGGAGGAGTTGGTCTAACTTGTGGCATTTGGTGCACTGAAAGGAAATCCCAATTGGCGCAAAAGAGTGTTGCAAGCCCCACGGGCCATATGTTCGGCGAACTAGGGGCTTGAGGCATTCACAAGTCTTTCAAAAATCAGGCCCACATTATTTTAAGAAACTGTTCTATGATTTATTTGGAACATATATACTTAATCAAGACTATTGAGCTGTATTTTGCCCATTCTGTTTTTGTTATAATTTTTTACATTTTTATGTTTGCTTGCACGCATGTGCAAGAAACATAGTGCCATCATACGAGTTTTCGGAGGTGTGGCAGCCCTCTTTCAATTCAGTCAGTGTGTTTGCAGGTGCGGCCGCAGTTCTCCAATGCCTGCTGGAGCTGTCTATGACAGCTCCAAAATGCAGTGGAGTACAGTTGAAAGGGGGAGCTGTGCTTCAGTGAGCAGCGATAAGATATCGCCTGCTCCATGTGCACTCCCCTACACACACACACACACACACACACACACACACACACACACAACACACACACACAGGCAGGCATACTGCCTGTGCTCACCCCCACACACACACTACCTGTAGCCGACGGGGTGCCTAATCCCGCCGGCTGTGCTGTGCCCCCACGCAGAGAACATATGCCACGCTGGGTGCCCACCCCAGCGTGGCAGACATTGTATAGCCAACGGGGTGCCCAATCCCGTGCCGGCTTCCACCGTCCCCCAGTACAGGGTGCGGCAACAGATGCATTACAACGGGGTGCCCAATCCCCGCCGGCTCCCACGCCCCACCAGCCGCCCCAGCACGCTGGTAGCCCACCCCAGCATGGCAAACATCCCGTCACGTCATATACAGAAAAAACAAACTGAAACTTAAAATGGTCCTCGCAGTCTCTGTCCCCACCCGCACCCACCCACTGCGCACCCTGCCTCTACACCTCCTCACCCCATACTTACCTCCTTACTCTGGTGCAACGATCGTCGGTGGACCAGGAACACGCCTGCACCTTCAAAGCTCGATCGTGAATTGAGGAAATGCCGTAAGCTGTATAATGTAATGAATAGGTTTTTCATCTTTGCTGCCTATCTCAGCCAGTTTTTGGAATTTTGCACCAAATTTTCAACATGGGGTTTTGGGACCCCTTCTCATGAATGCTCTCACTGTTATGGCAGTTCATCGGCCCAAAGGGTGATTTCAAGAACTGCGTAAATCACCTTTGGGACTGAGTAATGAAACAACACTGCCACTGTTCATAAGGTGCGCTCTCAAAAAGCCTATGTTGAAAATTTGGTGGAAAAATTCCTAAAAATGACTGTTTTACGAGCATGCGTTGTGCAGTTCCTACGCATGCTTGTAAGTTCACGGATTTTCAATATTTTCACTCCAGATTTTCAACATTGCCATTTTACCACACCTCCTTATGAGCAGTATAGCTGTCATTTTTCACATCTTGCCCAAAACGTGCTTCCGCCCATGTAGCGCACAATGGAGCAGTCAGTGTGTGAAATCAATGTATGGGACACATTAAGAAAATCACAGTGACACTGTTAATGAGCAGAGGTGTTAAATGGCTATTTTGAAATTAGTGAAAAATTCCTAAAATGACTGTTTTACAAGCATGCTGTGCAGTTCCTATGCACCGTAAGTTTGGCGAATTTTCAATATTTTCACCCAGATTTTCACGCTGCCATTTTATTACACTTCCTTATGAGCAGTACAGCTGTCATTTTCACATCTTGCCCAAAACATGTTTCCGCCCATATAACGCACAATGGTGCAGTCGGTAATGAAATCAATGTATGGGACACATTAAGAAAATCATAGTGACACTGTTCATGAGCAGAGGTCTTAAAATGGCTATGCTGAAAAATTGGTGAAAAAATTCCTAAAATTAGTTGATGTATTTGTGCAGCTTCGCAGTTCCTATGCACGCTCAGAAGTTTGCAAATTTTCTATATTTCACCCAGATTTTCCACATTTCCATTTTATTACACTTCCTTATGAACAGTACAGCTGCCATTTTTCACATGTCGCCTCAAATGTGTTTCCGCACATGTAGCGCACAATGGTGCAGTCGGTGTGCGAAAGCAATGTTTGGGACAGATTAAGGAAATCACAGTTACACTGTTCGTAAGCAGAGGTCTTAAAATGGCTATGTTGAAAATTTGGTGACAAAAGTCCATAAAATGACTGTGTTGCGAGTGAGCATTGTGCAGTTTTCATGCACCCTCGTAAGTTCATGACTTTGTAATATTTTCAGTCCAGATTTTCACCAGTGGCATTTTTCCACACTTCCTTATGAACAGTACAGCTGTAATTTTTCACAACATGGCCGAAATGTGTTTTCACACTTTCAGCGCAGAGATGCGTGGTCGCTGTGGGAAATCATTGTTCGGGACAGATATCACAGTGACACTGTTCATGATCGGAGGTCCCAAAATGCCTGTGTTGACAATCTGCTGTAAAAATTCCCCAACCTAATTACATTATGGGTGTGCATTGCACAGTTTCTATGCATGCTCGTGAGTTCACCAGTTTTTTTAATATTTTGACTGCAGATTTGCAACATTACCATTTTTTACACCTCCCCATGAACAGTACAGCTGTCATTTTTCATATCCTGTTCAGAATGTGTTTTTGCACCAGTGGTGCTAAATGTCGTAGTCGCTGTGCATAAGCAGCTCCAACAAACTGATATTGCCACTGTTCATGAGGTGGGGGTCACAAAAAACCATGTTGAAAATTTGGAGTGAAAATACCAATGAATGCCTGAGGTGTTAGGTTTCAACCATAACGCCCCACCTGTAGAGAATGACAGGCACCAGGGTGTGACTTGGGATTCTTGCCTAATGCTCATACCATTCCACTACCGCAGCCGTGACAGGCATCGAGGTGCTGCCAGACTCTTCGGCCCCAAAGTTCACCCCATTCTCCTATACCGCACCCATCTCACCATATTTCCTGATGGAATGGGGTGCGACAAGGGCCAAAGACCCCAAGCACACCGTGACACTTGTCAGTGTCTGCAGGGTAGGGTGTGGTGAAAATGCGCGGCCGTTATGCCTGACGCACCCAAAGGCACATCCCAATGCCTGTCACTCTCTGCAGGGTGGTGGTGGGCTTGGCTTCAGTTCAGTACTTCACTGCCATTTCTATTATGCAGCTCTGTAACTTCTACATTACCAATGCCAATGCCAGCAAGCAAACATTCGGCATTGACAAATACTTGTTATAACTGCATGAACAAAAAAAAATCTATAGCTTAAACACAGGTGAAGTCATTAACTTGCTCCCTTCTAAAATAAATGATCTCTACAAACGATAACTCCGGGGGGATCACGTGATAAGTCCGGTCGGGTAAGACGTCCCTCGCACTGCTCCTTGGCCCCTCAGTTATTAAATAACCCCTCGTAGCACTGCAAGGCTGATTTAATATTGCAGAAGGGGTTCGTTAGGCTTAGCAAGGCTCCCGGACATGGTATTGGCGAATGGTGACCCGCTGATCCATTATTTGGCTTCTGATTCAGTGAGCAGCCGGCGGTAGAGTCAGACCACGACACTAAAGTAGTATGGATCCCGAGATGGGCGAGTCTCTGGCTGAAGGGCCCCAGCCTCCAAACGGCCCAAATCACAGCTCTCAACCCCAGAAGACCAGGAGGAAGTAGCAAGCAGAAGGGGAGCCAGCCCAAATGGGGAGACATCCTGGAAATTAAGCAGCTTTTGAAGGGCTAGTCATGGACTTTGCAGAAGGAGAAGCCAGCGCTGCAATTGTTAGCCCAGAGGATGGGTGATGCTGAAGCCCGACTTGCATCTCAAGAGAGGAAACTCTCCACTGCAGAGCAAGAGCTGGTAGTGGTTAAAAGGCAAATTAAAAAGCTGGAAGAGATAATTGAAGACCAAGAATCGAGAAGTAGGAGGAACAACTTAATCCTGGCAGGGTTGCCAGAGAGAGCCGAAGGGTCAGACTGCATCTCCTACATTCAAGAAATGCTGCTTAAAATGTTTGGCCCCACACCTTATGGAGATGCCTATAATCTGGAAAGGGCACACAGAGCGTTAAGAGAAATTCCCCCACCAGGAGCAAGACCGAGGGTAATTATCATGTGTTTTCTCAACTATAAGGAAAAGATGCATGTTCTATCTGCAGCAAGACAGAAGAAACCTATGCAATGGAATGAGGCCACCTTGTGGTTATTTCAAGATCATACCCCTTCTGTAAGAGGAAAGCAGAAAGAATATCTAGATATCAAAAAGAAGTTATATCTAGCTGGAATCAAGTTTCGTCTTGTATACCCTGCCATTTTGGTGGTGCGACTTCAATCAGGGGAAAAGCGTTTCTTACTCAGAAGGAGGCTCTGGAAGGACTACGTATGAGAACTCCTGAGCTATTCAGAGCACTGAGCTGAGGCGAAACAGAGTTTAAAGAAAGTTGTAATGTGGACTAACTTGGACTCCTGGGGACTTGTTCAGGGTGGTGTATCCATCTAATTTCAGTTTCCTGATCTGTGTCTATAATTACAGGTTGTGGAGCTTGAAAACCCTGATCAAGATGAGGGAGGCCATTATTGGAATGTTATTTTTGGATTATGTTTGTGTGAGAATTATCTGAAATAGGAACTTTAAGGTGGGCACTTAAAGAAGGGATAAAATAATATTTCTCTAACATTAGCAGCACTAGGAGAAGTGATATTCCGGGGAATTGGTAGCGAGAACAGAGGTTGCAGGTTTCTGGTTGGAATGTGTCTGGATGACTTACTCACCCACTGCATTTGCTGTCCTAGCTAAGCCCTCTGATTTCAACCATTCATACTCCTCGAGAACAGACCAGAAATGGGCTGGAATGCAATTCGATGGCGTAAGAAGCCACTGAAGGACTTGGGAATAGTTTGGAGGAACTAGGAAGTGCTGGATATAAGGAGAAATTGCTAACGGGGGGTGATCTTTTGAAGGGAGAGGATTTAATAGTTACTGTTACCTTAGAAAGTTGATAACCGGGAGTAGCAATACCTGGGGTATGTAAGGTTACTACATGTTTTGTTGGAGTTAATGATCCAGTAGACAGGGTCAATTGATATTGGGTCTAGAGTATTATAGGTGATTACTAAGGGTGACAAAGAGGAACCATTTGCAAGGCAGAGTAGGGCCCTCTCCAGATGCTGTAGCTGATTGTAGAGGGTAAGGGAGCAGCAGAGCAGGGAGCTCATCAAGATCCGACGTATAGGAGGAGGGCAATCTAGGGATTGGGGCAGGGGTAAGGGGAGGGATAGAGATAGGATATGGGAAAGAGAGTTCCCTGGTGGAGAGTAAAACGAGCAGAGCTAGACCAATCTTGGAGATTAAATGCCCAAAGCAAATGTTAAGCTAGGTTCATGGCAAATGTTAAAATAATCTTGTGGAATGTTAAAGGACTCAGGGGTAGACTTAAAAGAATGGTAATATTGAGACAACTGGATCAAATGGGTGCCCAAATCGCCGCCCTGCAGGAAACGCATCAACTGACCGAAGAATTGAATAGTCTGAGGCGAATATGGGTGGGGCAGGTTTTTGGCATAGGAAAGGAAAGAGCCTCGGGTGGGGTGGTGATTTTAATTAGGAAAACATACCCCTTTACTGTAGAACAGGTATCAGCAAGAGAAGATGGTAGAGCCATATTTATCTCGGGCCTCATGCATGGGAGGGTCATCTCGATAGCCTCTATATATGGACCAACCCCTTCTAATCCAGAATTTTTTGCCTCTCTAGAGAGAGACATAGCTGGTTATATGGGACACTTCCTTATCTTAGCAGGAGACTGGAATATAACTGCGGATAATATAGAGGACAGGTCTCCAGCTACTAATAGACCCCTATCGAAAGCCCAGGTGGCCCTGAATAAGTTGTTAGAGGCCACTGCCTTGGTGGATCCGATACGGTCCCACTTCATAGGAAATAACATGATGACCTTTTACTCAGCAGTACACAAGACTCATTCTTGGATAGATTTTTTTTTAGTTAATAGGGAGGTGCTTTTGGGAGTAAAGGGAGTATCAGTAGAGAATAGAACTTTCTCTGATCATTCCCCAATAGTGTTATCATGGGAATTGATATCAGGACCCCCCAGGCCCTTCCGATGGAAGCTGAGCGATGCTCTTCTGTCAGATGTTGCAGCTAAGGATAGTTTAGAAGGTGCTTTAATAGAAATCATACATCAGCAACTACCTACACTGTCTGACAAAAAGCTAGCTTGGCCAACCTGTAAAGTACTATTTGCAAGTAAGGCCCAAGACTTGACAGCTCGAAACAACAGACTCAGAAAGAGCAAAAGAGGATTTTATTATGGGGGCTATTAGCTCTTTGGCTCCATTGGAGGGATCATCGGAAGAAATTGACCGGAACTCAAAAGTCTAAGGCGGAAGTAGAAAATATTGTTTATAGTAAGGTAGACTTTGGTTAGCTAAAATTAATGCTAAATACCTCCTGAAGGGTGATGTTCCAGGACGATTGTTAGCATCCAGAGTCAGGGAGTGGGAGGCTGATGGGACAATAACAAATTAACCAGGGAGGAAATATAATAGATCCTCAAGAACTTGCAGATACTTTGCAATGTACTTCAAGGACCTATACCAGCTAGAAAACAATGTGGGAGATGAGGAAATTAATGCCTTTTTAGAGGGAATACCCTTGCCGGTATTGGAAGCTGCACAAACAGCAGAGTTGGAGGCACCTATTGGGGCAACAGAAATTCTAGAGGTAGTTAAATCTTTACCGTTGGGTAAAACACCAGGGCCAGATGGCCTTACAGCTAAGTTCTATCAAACATATATACATATTCTTTTGCCTCTCCTCCAAGAATTCTATAACAAGGTAATGCAAGAGGGTGTTTATCATCCCCCCCTCTATCAGGCTTATATCACATTAATTCTGAAACCAAATAAACCTAAGAATGTATTGTCTAGTTACAGGCCGATAGCATTAATGAACCAGGACATCAAGATCCTTACAAAAGTTTTAGCCAACAGAATATGGCGGAATGCATCGGGGGTGATTAGTAGGGAACAAGTAGGCTTTATGCCAGGGAGGGGAGCACATGATGCCCTGAGGAAGCTGCACCACATCTTACACTATGCATCAGATTGTCAAGTACCCCTAGCCTTGATATCTTTAGACGCAGAAAATGCCTTCGATAGGGTCTCCCACGCTTTTCTGTTTGCCACAATGGAAAGGATGGGATTTCCCCAAAGTCTCCTTAGGGGAATAAAAAATCTGTACGCTGCCCCCTCTGCTAGAGTGTTGTGCAATGGTTACATGTCTCAAGAAATACAATTGAAAAATGGGACCGCAGGGTGCCCTCTCCAATATTATTTAACATCTATTTGGAACCTTTGCTGAGGATAATAAATAATGATAAATATGTTAGGGGGGTTGAGATATTGGGGCGGGAATTAAAATTATCAGTTTTTGCTGATGATGTGCTCCTACACCTGCGGGACCCGGCAGATGGATTGGAAAGGGTAAGGGAGCTAATAGGGCACTTTGCCAGGGTATCCAACTATGCATTGAGTCTAACTAAAACCCAAATCCTCCCGCTGACCCCTTATGTATATAAGGCAGACTTTGCCCAGCTCCAATTCAATGGATGCCTGATAAGATCAAATATTTGGGCATCTGGATTACCAGAAACCCTGAGATAGGGGCAGAAGTGAATATGGAAGAGACATTATCAGGAATCAAGGGGGATATAACAAGATGGAATAAGCAGTCATTGAATTTCATGGCAAGACTTGGGCTGATCAAGATGAATCTACTGCCAAGATTGTTATACCTGGTTTATCTAGCCCCATATTATATCCCAAAAAAATGGTTTAATAAGGTTAAAAAGCTAATTTCAGATTTTTTATGGAAATTTAAACCGCCCAGGAGAAAATATAAAGCCCTGTGCTTACCTGCTTCTCATGGGGGGATTAAGCTGCCGGACCTCCACCTGTATTGTGGCGGGCCAGTTGAGTCTCATGACTCGATGGAATAAAGGGGAACAGGGGGAGGCTTACATCCCGGAATGGCTTCAGTTGGAGACTCAAATGATGAAGGAGGCAGGACTTTCCCTAGAGGCCCCACTGGATGCTGATATAGCTAAGTGCTTCAAGCGAGATAGGGAAAACCCAGTAGTGAAGACAGTAGAAGCCTGGTGGTCATGCTTGACTAGGGTTCAGAAAAGAGACTAGAAGAAGGCCATAAAGCAGCCTTTACTGGGCAATCCTAATTTGCTCATAGGGAATAGGGTACTTAAAGGGAAGTGGGCTAACTGGGTTCTAGACCTGAAACTAGAAGATGTAATTCGAGATTCTAAGGTGGTTTTCCCACCACAATGCCACGGAATGGCGTATTTTCCAAGATTACAACTCACAAGCATGTTGGAGGGAGAGCTAAGAAGGTTGGGGGGTTATTAGAAGACTCTCTTTTAGTTGGGAAGATCTGGAGGGGGTTAATCCAAGCTCAAGGATCTTATCACAGGTCTATAAAATCACTCTTAGCTTCTTGGGACCGAGGGCACCTCAGGCAGTGAATTATTGGGATAGAGTTTTAGCCCCAGTAGTAATCGATTGGGCTAATGTATGGAATAATGCCAGGTATATTGTGATACCCAAGTACAAAAACTTACATTTTTTTATTGTCTCAAATATATACTACACCCCTGTGAAACTATGTAAGAGAGGCCTAAAGCAGACAGACCTGTGCTTTAGGTGTGGTACAGAGAGGGGTGACTTGATACATGTATTGTGGAGCTGTACCAAAATATCACGGTGTGGGTTGAGATAAAGAGGCGAATGGACCCATTAATGGATTACTCCGAGTTTATAAAACCAGAGACTGCGTCCTGGGGACCTGTCACTAGTAGCTGGAGCTAATGCTAAATATCACGTTTCCCTGATGGCAGGAGTAGTTAAATCCTATGTAGTCCAGCATTGGAAGGATGGTCATTTATATGGTTATGGTCAATGGTTAAAGGACCTTACTGGGACGCTAGCTGGAATCAAGAGGCATCTATATGCAGAAGGGAAAAAGGAGGTATATACTAAAAGATGGGCAGCTCTGGAGGCAATATATTCTCTACAAGAAGTAGATGGTTTGGCGCAGGTCTGTCTGCTGGGCAGCGACTAGCTGAAGTATCTTGGCTGATTAGATCAAAGGGTATTTGATTTCCTGGATAAGTCTAGTAGGGTTATTAACGGATGAAGGGTGAAATGGTGGGGGCTTAGAAGATAATATAGATAAGGGTCTGCCAGACCTAAGGATGACTTGGGGACTCTCTCTCTCTCTCCCGGGGGATGCAGAGGTAACACACTCCTACCTGGGCTAGTATTAATGCAGACAATGTAGAGGAGGAATGCCTATGAGGATGCAGAGAGCTGAAGTAAATATAGACTAGAGAGAAAGGAACTAGGTAGCCTATAGGCCTTAAATTTAACTAGGGACGAAGTTGTGACAAATGGGACGGGGAGGGGTGATGATTCCTCTGCATATGTATATAGTTAAATGTATATAGTTTGCACGGCCAGTTTTGGGGCGGTGTACCCCGGGTTCCGGGCTATGTGTGTATGTCTGTTTACTGTCTGTAAAACCTAAAATCAATAAAGACTTGTTTAAAAAAACAAAAAAAAACAAACAAACGATAACTTCAACAACTCCAGGATTCAGTTTATCAATTACCCATATTACAATTGTATTTCAGGAGTCTGTCACTAATGCAAACCCAGGACATACCACAATAATAGTCATACAATATATTCTAATGTCAACTACATGTGAATTCAACAATTTAATGTGCATACTGCCCTAGGACAAAAGGTTTACAGATGCTAGGGTCCTGCAGGAGAGTCACTGCTCACATTTGCTGATCGGCTGTACTGTAAGTCAAAGGTTAAATACAATATCAGGGGACTGGTCCTAAGGGTCGCGATTGAACCATTACAAATAATGCCAGGACGGGACTGTCTGGAGTTAATCTTTATTTACAAATATATAACTATTCTAATTCCTGCCCAGTATTGTCTCTCATAAGATGCTGTAGAAGAGTCTTCAGTGGAGTGCATTGTCTGTCTGTACTCTGTTAGCCTCTGTTTATTAAAGAATTTATTTGATCAAGCATGCACTACAAAGCACTCAGCCAGTGGTCTCGTTATATTTTGTTGGTGGCTGTTGGCTAGCTTCATGGGTCTGAAATATCCTCAGACTGAGAAGCAGATTGATGCTTTTACTTAGAAAGCAGGGGACACCAGGGCTGAGTAGCTAAAAGCAGAAAAACAACCTCGAATAAATCCCCAGAGGAAGTGAGAGCACATTAATCTGATGACACCTTCCAGAGTGACAAGGATCAAGGGACTGGGATATCTATGTTTTCCTGATACAGAACAGTCTTCCTATTCATGTGCTGGGCTGCATAGCTTCAATGCTTGAGATGTACAGCTGCAGAATGGCAGTCATGGGCAAATATTTTGCATTTATGTAACCTAGCTGTTCTTTGGCCAAAAGTAAAACATTTCAGACTACAATGGTTGTCTCTAGGTGGTATGAAATAAAGCAAAGCAACATGATTTTGTGAGAAATAATAATTATGATGGTAATGAGGGCGGCAGTATAGCATAGTGGTTTAAGGCTCTGAGATGTAAATCTGGTGACATCCAGCAGACCAGACCTGGGTTTGAATCCCACAGCTTCCACTTGCATACTGTGTGACCCTGAGCAAGTCACTTAACTTTCCTGTGCTCCCAGGTCACTCCTGTAAAAAAGCTTTCAGCTTAGTGTGCTACTCCTTTCAGCTTAGTGTGCTACTCCTGGTTAAACAACTAAATAAATAAAATTAATAATGATAATGAGAGAAATGTAGGAATAATACAGACAAAAATAATCTGAACAGTCTCTCTGGTTTGTCCCAAGATTTCTTCCTTAGTGACACTCGAGTCACCCTCCTCCCTCTCAGTCATCCCTTCCACTTATTCAACGTTCCATTTGCTAACTTCTTTATATGTGTTTCACTTACTTTTGAGCCCTGCTATTGCTTTTGCCTTAATGACTTTGGCAGGAAGTTTGTTTCATCCATCCACAACCCTTTCCATCAAGTAGTATTTCCTAATGCCTTTTTGAATCTTGCCCTTCCAGCTTGAGGGCATCCCCCCCCGAGGATGCACAGTTTCTTAGTTTGAACAGACTTGCTTTGTCCACTCTGTTAAACCCTTCAATGAATTTGAAAGTCTTTCTCATGTTCTCCCTCTCCCTTGTTGCCTCCAGATAATACATGTTGAGTAAGTGTCTTATCATGCACATTGTCTGGCCCCTTATTGCACTCTTTATAATCTATCCCTATCATTCTTTAGGTGAGAAACCCAGAACTGGACACAGTATTCCAGATGTGGTCTTAACAGTGATCTACTGTATACAGAGGCAATTTCACCTCCTGCTTTCTAGTAGTCCTTCTCCTTATGAACCCCAACATACTGTCCTCCCCCCCCATTACATACAGTACATCCTTTTACAGTGAGCAGTCCACTTTAGGTTATTGCTGATCACCACCTCCAGGTCACTTTCCTCCTCCTCTGTTTGCTACCTGCATTCCATCAATACAGTACACATTTCTGCAGATTTTTTCTCCTATGTGCATCACCTTGCACATTCTGGCATGCAAAATATTGGGGATATCCGATGGGTGGCTATCAGATATTATTTTTATCTTCATGAGCGGTCAGTGGGTTTGAGAGGTTACTGACCACAACTGAAGATAAAAATGATATCTGAGAGCCACCAATTAGATGTCCAGTTTATGCAGCCTACTTTAGTGCTTTTAAAAAGACTGTAGAAACTGTAGTTGCCACGCAGTTCAGCAGAGTGTGAGGCACAATGCTCAGTGCAGGCACAGAGTGATGTACCCCACTAGCAAGATAGCTAGCTAGGGTTCGGTGCCTTTGATAGCGTTTTTATCTTACTGAAAGAATGCTAATGTAAATTGTATAAAATTATTTTAATGATAATAGCAGTAAGGGAAACCGTCTGACACTTTTCAGCAAGTAGTTTCTGTTTCTGGGGGGAGCCGGGGCAAGGTTTTTATCTTATTGAAAGAATGCTAATGTAAATTGTATAAAATGATTTTAATTATAATAGCAGTAAGGGAAACTGTCTGACACTTTTCAGCAAGTAGTTTCTGTTGCTGTGGGGAGCCGGTGCAAGCAATTCCGGGGCTGCATCGGCAGCGGGAGAGGACACGACCACATCGGTGGTCGGAGGAGACTGTTGGTGGGAGCAGGACTAGGTTGACTGGAGCCGCATCGGCGGCGGGTGAGCAAGCGGGGGAGTAGATCGGAGGGCTGCCGCCACTAAGGAGTAAGGGTGGTGGGGCCAATCAATGCAAAGGGCGCAAATTTTTGGACGGTGCAACTGGGCTATAAAGGCCATTAGCCCAGTCGCAATCAGGAGAGAGTTTCTTGTCCCACACAGGCCCCAACCTCTATTAAATGGTTGGTGGGGGTGGAGCCTTGGAGAGGGGTAAGCTGTGAGTGGGTGATCTGGACTGTTGCTGACTGAGGGAAAAAGGAACTGTAGGCTGTGCCTGCTTGGTCACCATTGACTACCTGCTATCTTAGAGAGGGGCAAGCTGAGAGTGGGTGATCTGGACTGTTGCCGATTGAGGGAAAAAGGAACTGTAGGCTGTGCCTGCTTGGTCACCATTGACTACCTGCTACCTACAGCTGTGGGACATGACAACTGTGAACTGATTTATCACTTTGGCTGGTGAACTGGTTACAACTGATTGGGGGACCTGTATGCTGGGTTGCAAGGCCAACATTGTCTATGGCTATCAGTGGGTGCATATTATAACGGATTGTATAACTGTGTATGCTGTCCACAGTTGTGAGGGCAGGCAAACTTTGTAAATGGTTTACTGCTACTGATCGCTGCTGGAGTGGGCAAAATTTCTGCTCAGGAACTGGGACTGAAATACTGGCTGTTGTAGGGAAAGAGGGAGAAGTGTGGTAATCTGAGTTCTGCTGGGAGAAGGGACAAACAGCTAGGGTCCTTGTGTGCTACTGCAGGAGGGTTGTACTGCTCGCACCAAAATGAGGGTGGACTTGGCACTGGCCAGAGCAGGCATCTTCGGTAGGGTGATTGGGTGTGCGGGGTGTGGGGCAGCAATAATCTTAAATTGGGCATGGAGGTTCGGAGGGTGTCCAGTGTGTTTTCAGCTGACAGGACTTAGGGAGGAGGTTGGGGGGATCAGAAGAATGCTGGAAGGCATGGGGGGATGGGGAAGAAAGGAGGGGAAAGTGCCTCACGAGAGTAGGCGAGGCCACTATGGTATACCCCAGGGAACAGGTGGGCATGGACCTTATGGGTACTCTGGAGGGGTAGGGCACGATCCAAGCAACAGATGGAAAACACTTTGTAGGAGGGTGGCCGATCGGAGGGAGCAAAAGAGGGAGGGGTGTAGGAGAAAGCAAATCGGGGGCAAGCATCACAGTAATAGATTCACCATGCTGTATCCAGGAGAGGAGGTGGAAGAGGCTGGCGGGAGGGGGGAACAGGCAGACAGAGAGGGTTTGGTCAGCAAGCCAGGGGGGTTTTGGGGCAGGAGAGGTTGTGGAACAGGAGGGGAGCAGGCAGACAGTGAGGGTTTGGCCAGCAAGCCGGGAGGGAGGATGGGGGAGGGAGGTGTCACATCCACAAGAGGGAGGGAGGGAGGAGGGACATGAGCCGAGGTTGGAGGGAGGAAAGGGGATGGAGGAACACAGGATGAGGCTTGGGGAGGGAGAAATGGGTCGGGTAGGCACCCAGGCTGGGGAAGTCAGCTGAAGAGAGGGGGTAGTAGTAGGTACTCTAGAAAGGCCAGCTCGGGTGGGAGAAATCGGGATGAGGTGTGGAGGGGAAAGAATGGATGGTAGGGGAAATATGCCAGACGGGGTGGGGAGACAAAGACCGGAGGTGGGGTTGGAAGCAGGAGGAGGACGTGGTAGTAGGGGTGTGTCTGGGTGGGGGACCTGTGAATTCTGGTCCAGAAAGGGAGTCCAGGGGAGATCTGGGTGGGCAATCAGTGCCACCCATAAGGTTGGGGTGGTGAGGAGTAAACTGGGAGCCACAGGCAGAAGAAGGAGCATGGTAGGGTACGCACAGACTAGCGATCCCAGGACTGAAGGAGGTGAGAGGAGTAAGCTGGGGGTTGAAGAAAGAAGGAAGAGCCTGGAAGGGATCAAAAGGGCCAGTAGTTGGGGGGCAAGGTGATCTCTGCTGAGCTCATGACCGGAGCATCCAGTGGGAGAGGTGAGGGTGGGAAAAACGGCCAATCAAGGCTAAATGTCCCAGGCCTATCCGCATACAAGGCCAAACTCCAGCTATACTTATTAGCATTGGAATGCGGGGATCCCCAGATTTCCTAGTACATCTGGGCACAACCGACTTGAAGGGGAATAGTGAACTGGAAATCCAGGCAAGGTTTCAGGAACTGGCCAGGGTCTGCCACTCTATAGGAAGCTCAATCTTCTTCTCGGAGATTCTGCCAGTACCTAGGGTGTCCGGGGAAACCAAGCATAAACTCTGAGGGGTTAACCAGTGGCTCAGTGACTGGTGCAGGGCAGAAAGGTATGGGCTGGTGGGAGACTGGGGGAACACATGGGAGGACAAGGGGTTATATGCCAGGGATAGAATGCATCTCAACCTAGAGGGGAGGGAGATCTTGAAACTAAAACTTGCTGGATTCTTAGTCGATAAGTGGGATTTAAACTTGTAAAGGGGGGAGTGATAAGAGATGGAATGGAACCAGGAGGGCTGATCGAGGTTCCAGATCTAGGGAGTGAGAAGAGGGCAGGTGACTGCAAAGTAAATACAGTCAGAGCTGTGCAGGAAAGGGTGAATAGGGAGTGCGCCGGGCTGAGACTATTGGAGAAGGGAGGGGGGATGGGGTGGAGGATGGTTCTGATCAATGCCAGGAGCATGGGCAACAAAATGCCCAAGCTCCAAGCAATGTTGGCTGAGGGATCAGCGGATGTGACGGTGATTACTGAGACATGGACCACCCAGAGGAATGACTGGGACCTAAACTTGGAGAGATGCACAATATTCAGGAGGGATAGAGAAGAGGGTAGAGGAGGGGGTGTAGCGCTGATAGTCAAAAATGGCATAGTGGTTAGTGGAGTGGAGGAGGCTGATGGGGGGAGGAAGCGATTTGGGTAACCCTGCAAACAAGGGGAGGCAAAAGACTGAAACTAGGGGTGGTGTACAGACCACCCGCAATGGATGAGGCCCTGGAGAAAAAATTAGTTGAGAACATCAAGGGGCACTGTGACTGGAAAGGGTAGGGTGGTGGTCATGGGGAACTTTAATATGTCGGGGGCAGACTGGGACACTATGTCATCAGTGGTGGCCAGGGAGCAGAGGCTGATGGATGTGTTTCAGGATGCCTTCCTGGTCCAGCAGGTGGGGGAACCTACTAGGGAGGGGAGGATACTGGACGTTGTCCTTGCAGTCAGTGACCAAATAAGGGGACTGGAGGTGTGTAACCCACTGGCAGGTGGTGACCATGCCACGGTCTGGTTTCTACTGTGTCTAGTGGGGAGGATAACCACTCTAATACAGTAGTAGTGGACTTCGGGGGGGGCGGACTTCGTGGGCATGGGCAGGATCCTTCGGGGAGTTTGGACTAGATTAGGCCAGACATGGATGCTGGTAGCTTGTGGGAGGCCATTAAGAAAGGGGTGCAGGAGGCTACTAGCTCATGTACAAGGGTAAGACATAAGAATGGTAGCACCAACAAGCCGTGCTGGTGGACCAGGGAGGTGCAAGAGGAGGTGAGGGATAAAAAGGCTGCCTATGCATGTTTTAAATGCTCTGGGGGGGGTAAAGGAGAGAGAAGACTACGAGTCGACAGCAAGGAGGGTCACTAGAGTGGTGAGGGGAGCCAAGGCAAGGATGGAGCAAAACCTGGCTAGGGATATCTGGAGGGGAGGAAAGGGATTGTATAGATACATAGGGGAGAAGAAAAAAGGGAGAGCACAGATTTCCAGAATTAGGACTGGGGAGGGATGGGCTCAGGAGGTGAGGGATCAGGCAGAGGTGCTGAATGAGTACTTTGCCTCGATATTTATGGAGGAAAACAGGGGATCCATTCAACCTGAAGGGAGGGCGGGGCATACAGCTGAGCAGAGAGGTCAGATGGAGTTGAGAGGACCAGAAGAGGCTGGGGCAACAGGTGGGCCAGGCCAAGAAGGGGATGGGTGTTTAAGTGGGGGGGTGGATTGGGAGGGAGAAATCACAGTGGATAGCGTGAGGGAGGCCCTTCGGGTGCTAAAAACTGATAAGGCACCAGGACCGGATGGGCTGCATTCTAGGGTTCTGAAGGAACTGGTGGACGAACTAGCAGCTCCACTAGCTGCACTCTTCAATGTCTCTTTGCAGACAGGATGGGTGTCTCAAGACTGGAGGGTGGCTCATGTGGTGCCTATCCACAAAGGGGGGGTCTAGGGAGGAGATAGGAAATTACAGGCCTGTCAGCCTAATGTCTGTGTTAGGCAAACTTATGGAGGGCATCATCAAGGAGAACCTCAGGAGGCAACTGGAGAAGGTTGGGGCATGTGGATGACAAACAGTATGGTTTTGTCCCGGGGAGATCATGTCAGACCAACCTCATAGATTTTTACGACTTAGTGACAGGGACCCTGGACCGACAAAGTCCTATATCTGGTTTCAGTAAGGCGTTTGACTCGGTACCCCATTGGGTTGTTGACAAAGCTGGGGGGTGAGGGTGGAGGGCAGTTGCTTAGATGGGTAGAAAATTGGCTAACGGGCGAACACAGAGGACAGTCAGTCGCAGGGATACTCTCCCTAGGAAGGTCTGCAGTGGGTTCCCATGTCTCGCACTGGGGCCACCCTGTTCAATGCCTATGACTCCAATATGGGAGGGGGGTTAGAGTAGGATGAGCCTCTTTGCGGATGACTCAAAACTGGGAACACTGGCAGATGGGGATGAAGCGAGAGAGACAGTCCAGAGGGATCTGGATACCCTGGAGAGGTGGTCATGGAGGTGAGGACTGAGGTTTAATGCAGAGAAGTGTAGGGTACTGCATCTGGGGTCAGAAACCCAGGTCATGTATACACCCTGGAGGGGTGGTCATGGAGGTGAGGACTGAGGTTTAATCCAGAGAAGTGTAGGGTGCTGCATCTGGGGTCAGAAACCCAGGTCATGTATACACCCTGGGGATGAGGGGTCTCACTGCAAGCCACAATGAGTGAAAGGGACCTGGGGGTGGTGGTAGACACCAAAATGAATAACACTGAAAACTATAGAAGATCTGCGGCAAAAGCTAACAGGATTCTGGGCTGCCTAACCCGGGGAATTATATCCAGGAGGAGGGAGGTGATCCTCCCTTTGTATAATGCCTTGGTCAGGCCACATCTTGAGTACTGCATGCAGTTCTGGAGACCTCACCTAAAGAAGGACATAGCGCTGCTGGAGAGGGTCCAGAGGAGGGCAACCAGGATGATTCAGGGCGTGAGAGAAAGGACCTATGAGGGAAGGCTGGAAGAACTTGAGTTGTACTCACTGGAGGATAGATGGAGGGGACATGATAGGGGTCTTCAAATATTTGAAAGGGATAAACAGGGGTGGAGCCAAAGAAATGTTCAGGCTAAAAAAAGGGGTCACAAAAGGGGGCATGAGTAGAAGCTGGAGGGGGGAAATTACAGGGGAGAACGTAGAAGACATTATTTCACTGAGAGGGTGGTAGAGCCATGGAATGCACTGCCCGGGACTCTGATGGAGGAGGCACAGTGGAAGGCTTCAAGAGGGGTTGGGATAGATGCATGGGTAAACTGAAGCCGAAGATGACCCTCTCAGGGGCTGGGGGGTGGAAGAGCGAGCACCCAATAGGGGCTGGCTATCGAGCAGACATGAAAGACCATCAGGCCTATCCTGATGGCTTTTAGTATGTTAGTAAGTACTCTCCTTAACTTAAACCATGGACAGCAGCAGTTATCAAAGCACAATCTGTTACCAACCCTCTCTGCAGGTTTTCTATCAATCTGTGAAACAGCAGCTTGAAAGACAAATTGGCTACTTCATTTAAAACTACAGTTATGTTAAACCTTAACACAAGGGCCTCTTAAAGGAAAGCAGTTGGACTACTGTCCTAGACAAAGAAACAGCCCAGAAAACAGTTTGATAATTTGGGACAATTACAGATTTCAGTTCCTGTTTTCTCTAATCTAGGCATGTTGATTACACTATGAACAGCAGTCATTAAGAAGAGGGGTTGAAAAGTGACATACTGTTGGGCACATCCTATTATCCAAGATACAGCACACACATATTTAGCATCTGACCTGCTGCTGATGAAGAATACCAGTTATTATCCACTTCTGTTTTTAAGACAGTGAATAGTCTCTTTCTTTGTGTGACATTCTTGGCATTCAGGGTGGTAAAGCGAGAGATGCTCCACTTATTATGGGACTGTTCATAGAATGTTCACTGTTGTGAGAGCTCCTTCTGCACATAGAAGAGAGAGGACAGATAGTGCTAAAAAGAATTTCCCCCAATAGTGGCCAGTTGAGAGGTATGTCTTGGGTACCATTCTTTCTTCATGAAACAAAAGGGACTTGGAGATGGGAAAAGTTGGGTATCACACAAACTATGAGACACCAGAGAAGCGTGATTGATTATTTATTTCTATGTATGTATTTATGTATGTATGTATGTATATATGTGTGTGTGTATGTATGTGTATATTTGTATGTATGTATTTATGTATGTATATATGTATGTATGTATGTATGCATTTATGTATATGTATTTATGTGTGTGTATATGTATGTATATATATATGCAGGGATTTATTTAACTCTAAAAATTGATTAGCGTTTTGCTCGTAAAAGTGCGAAATCTTTGTGAAAATGCATATCTCTGGCCTCACTGTGTTTAACAAACACAGCACTTCTAGATAATCTATATAAATACTTTCTGTACAGTTAGTATAGTCCCAAGAAAAAAAACTACTCAATTATTTAAACCTTATATAAAAGCACTGATAATGTATGTATGTATGTATATATGTATGCATTTATGTATATATGTATGTATTTATGTATATATATGTATGTGCATGTATATATGTATGTATGCATGTATATATGTATATGTATGTATGCATGTATATATGTATATATACAGTATGTATGTATGCATGCATATATGTATGCATGTATATATGTGTGTATATATGTATGCATGTATATATGTAAGTTTGTATGTATATATGTGTATATATGTATGTATGCATGTATATATGTATGTATATATGTATGTTTGTATGTATATATGTGTGTATGTATGTATATGTATATATGTATGTATACATGTATATATGTGTGTATGTATGTGTGTGTGTGTATATATATATATATATATGTATGTATGTATGTATGTATGGTATGTATGTATGTATGAATGATTTAAATATTAATGCCCAGGAAAGGCACACAGAGCAGGAGCTCATTTCCATGTGCAACCTGGGAAAGGAAATTAACAAAAGGGATGAAAACTAAACAAGCAATAGGAAGAAATAAATTACAGTACGCAGGGAGACTGCAAATACAGAAATAATACAAACAGGTGCAAGTCAAACAGCAGACAGGGTGCCATTGGTTACAATCTATAATTGCAAAGAACACAGTTTTCCACAAATATCAATCAGCTGCATGTGAGAAAGTGGTAGTGGTGGGGAAAGGCAGGGACAGGGGAGAACAGGAGGAGCAGGGAGAGGAGGCTGTCAAGGAGCAGGTAGGGAAGGGAATGGAAAACTGTGGCATGGAGAGAAATATGTTAGATGTAGTCACACAGGAGGGAGCAAAGTTACTGTATCCTGGTGAAGGACTTTGAGGAAGAGGAGGCTAGAGGAGGAGTAGATATGGTGATATAGGCTGTTACAGAGACTGGAGGAGAAGTCTGATTGCCCTGCAAAGGTCACTTCAGGAGATGGAAAAAGAACAGATTTTGGCAAGCACAGGGCAAAGGAGGAGGGGTGAGAAGTGAACAGATATGGTAACAGGGAAAGGAAGACTGATATAATTTGACAAGGAAGGAAGAATGAGCAGTGAATGAGGTACCTAACCTCAAGGGAGGGTACAGAGAGTTTCAGGTGAAGGAGGAGGGGTTTGCTGTCCAGTGACATTGTAGTGCTTCTGCGCACTACTGCTGCAACCCAGTTTTGGGAACAGACTTAGGCTGCTTTGGGCTAGAAGGTGGAAGGGATAAAGAGTATCCCACAGGACAGCTCTGTTCCATTGGAAAGGGTGGAGTCCATCTTTTGTTGCCCACCTGTCATCTGGTGGACACTTGCTGGTAGTGCAGCAGAGACATACACTAGGGAAGAGCCACCATGAGATGCCAATAATGCACCCATGCGCCAATGTAAACATGAGTCATTGCATGCTGGAAAACCCAGAAGGAAAAAACTGGTGGAAAACCCCAACTTGCAGGAGAGGTCCAGCTCCCTGCAGACCCCATACTGCTGATTAGGCATCTACCTCCCAATTGTATCCACACCCTGCCAGCCAGTTGCCGTCCTCATGGATCCTGCCATGTGATTCATTCCATGGGGCAAGAAGACTGTGATAGGCACCTATAGAAAGTGTGTGATGGGGTGGGCAACTGGCCAGATGAGGGAAGGTCAGCTGTGAAGGAGGAAAAATAGGATAGAAAAAAAGTAGCAGTACAGAGTCCTAGGGGAGGGGGCAGTTGATTGAAAAATGACAGAATGAATGAATGGAAGAGTGGTTCCTGCCAGGCAGTGGTAGATTTATGGACAGCCCTGTTGACCACTGACACATAATCAAATCCCAGCAGGATTATCTTGAGGAAGATCTTGTGCCTGATCAGGAGCTGAAGGCAGGACTTTTTGTAATACAGTGCACCAAACCTTGGGAGGAGGAGCTTACCATGCAAATTATCAATGTGGGTTGAGCAATCAAGGTTTGAGCCAACCCCGCACCAAGGCATTTGAATCCAGGTATCCAGTGAGCCTTGACTAGGCCAAGGACCCCTCAATTTCTTGAACCTAAACAGCGGTTCAGAAGTCCTCCATGAGCTACAGCTCAGCTGATTCTCCAAGGGATCCAGCAAGCCTTGACTAGGCCAGGGACTCCTCAATTTCTTGAACCTTAACAGTGGCTCAGAAATCCTCCATGAGCTACAGCTCAGCTGATTCTGCAAGGGACTAGCCCGGACTTTTGGATTTGGTACCAGTGGAAGCTGATTTCCAAGTGGCCCACATTATCTCCTGCTGAACACATTTCTAACTACTGTATCTCCCTCTGTGTGTCTAGTTGAATTTATGTGCCAGGGTTTAATAATTTGTTTAATCCTTACAGTCATTACGTTCGCTTGCGCGCATGCGCAAGGAATGTTTTGGGAGAGTAGCACACTTTGGAGGTGTGCCTCTCCTATTCAATGCACTACTCCATTGAGCAGGCATGGTGGTCCTGCATCAATGGGTGCGGGAGCTGTGTATGACAGCTGTGGTCTTCGCTTCAAAAAACACGCTATCATACACAGTGCTGGGAGGCCTCACGCCCCCAAGTGCAGGCCACGCTGGGCCCACCCCAGCGTGGCAAATGTCCTGCGTGTTTCAGCCGGATGGGTGCCCAACTCCATCCGCTCCACGTCCCCCAAAGGCCCCCCAAAGCTTTGGTGCCATGCTGAGCCCACTCAGCGTGGCAAACATCCCAGCGTCAGGGGCTGCCGACGGGCGCCTAACTCTCGTCAGCTCCACATCCCCCAAAGGCCCCCCAAGCTTTGGTGCCATGCTGGGAGCCCACCCCAGTGTGGCAACATCCCTTGTCCCTGTTTTTTTTTAACCTGAAAAATAAAACGGTCCCACGGCACTTCTCCCAGCCCCCTCCCACAACCCGCACCACCCATTGCGCACCCTGCCTCCCCACATCCCCCTCACTCCATACTTACCTCAGAGCTTGGCGTGATGATCTTCGTGGACCGGAACATATCTGCACACTTCAAAGCCGACGCTAACTGAGGAAATGCCAGCAAGCTGTATAATGGCTAGATAGGGGTTTTCAACTTTATTGCATATCTCAGGCATTTTTGATTTTGAACCAATTTAACATGGGTTTTGGGACCCTCTCAGAATGATGTCACTGTCATGGTATGAGTCGGGCCCGAAGGGTGATTTTGCAGTCACTGTGTGAAATCAACCTTCAGGCCCCAATAATGCCATGACAGTGACATCATTCATGAGAAGGGGGTCCCAAAACCCCATGTTGAAAATTTGGTAAAATTCAAAAATGACTGTTTTACGAGCACGCATTACGCAGTTCCTACGCAGGCTCGTAAGTTCGCAAATTTTCAATATTTTCACTCCAGATTTTCAACATTGCCATTTTACCACACCTCCTTATAAGCAGTACAGCTGTCATTTTTCACATCCTGCCCAAAACATGTTTCCGCCCATGTAGCGCACAATGCTGCAGTCGGTGTGCGAAATCAATGTATGGGACACATTAAGAAAATCACCATGACACTGTTCATCAGCAGAGGTCTTAAAATGGTTATGTTGAAAATTTGGTGAAAAAATTCCTAAAAATGACTGTTTTATGAGCGTGTGTTGCGCAGTTCCTATGCACGCTCATAGGTTTGGAATTTTCAATATTTCCACTCCAGATTTTCAACATTGCCATTTTACCACACCTTCTTATGAGTAGTACAGCTGTCATTTTTCACATCTCATCCAAAATGTGTTTCCGCCCATGTAGCATACAATGGCGCAGTCTGTGTGCAAAATCAATGTATGGGACACATTAAGAAAATCACAGTGACACTGTTCATGAGCTGAGGTCTTAAATGGCTATGTTGAAAATTTGGTGAAAATTCCTAAAATGACTGTTTTACATAAGCGCAGTTATGCAGTTCCACGCACGTCAGAAGTTTGCGAATTTTCAATATTTTCACTCCAGATTTTCAACATTGCCATTTTACCACACCTCCTTATGAGCAGTATAGCTGTCATTTTTCACATCCTGCCTAAAACGTGTTTCCGCCCATGTAGTGCACAATGACGCAGTCGGTGTGCGTAATCAATGTATGGGACACAGTAAGAAAATCACCATGACACTGTTCATTAGCAGAGGTTTTAAAAATGGCAATGTTGAAAATTTGGTGAAAAAATTTTTAAAAATGACTGTTTTACGAGCTGCGCTGGCAGTCTCACGCATGACCAGAGGTTTGCGAATTTTCAATATTTCACTCCAGATTTTCAACATTGGCATTTTACCACACCCTCATGAGCAGTACAGCTGTCATTTTCACATCCTGCCCAAAACGTGTTTCTGCCCATGTAGCGCACAATGGTGCAGTTGGTGTGTGAACTCAATGTATGGGGCACATTAAGAAAATCACAGTGACACTGATCATGAGCAGAGGTCTTAAAATGGCTGTGTTGAAAATTTGGTGAAAAAATTCCTAAAAATGACTGTTTTACGAGTGTGCATTGTGCAGTTTCCACGCACACTCATACCTTCCAGAATTTGAAATATTTTCAGTCCACATTTTCAACACTGGCATTTTTTCACACCTCCTTATGAACAGTACAGCTGACATTTTTCACATCCTGGCTCAATTGTGTTTTTGCACATCCAGCACACAATGGTGTGGTCACAGTGAGAAATCAATGCTCAGGACAGATTATGAAAATCACAGTGACACTGTTCATGAGCAGAGTTCCCACAATGCCTATGTTGAAAATTTGGTGACAAAAGTCCACAAAATGACTGTGTCATGAGCGTTCATTGCGCAGTTTCCATGTACACTCGTAAGTTCGAGAAATTGTTGTATTTTCACTCCAGATGTTCAACATTGCCATCCCTTCACACCTCCCTATGAATGCTACAGCTGTCATTTTTCACATCCTGCCCGAACTATGTTTTTGCACATGTGGAGCACAACGGTGTGTTCGCTGTGGAAAATCAACGCTCAGGACAGATTAACAAAATAACAGTGGGACTGTTCATCAGCAGAAGTCTCAAATGCTTTTATGAGGTGGGGGTAACAAAAAGGTCATGCTGAAAATTTATTGTGCAAATACCAGCAATCGCACGGGGCATTAGGGTAAACCACCATACGTGCCAAACACCACTGCAAATACCTGCAAGCGAAAGTTCGTCATTGACAAATGCTTGTTTTAAGTTCTGAGTTGATATTAGAAGTGAATTTTGAGCTTTTTTAACTGTTGACTTTTCCATTAGCAGATTATATCCTCTCACCACTAGAGGGCTATGTCTCTGGTAACAGTTCCTATCCTATCCTATCTGGCACATCACACAGTCTGTTCTTTTATAATCACAATGCTCCCTCCTCAGTGGGCTCTCCTTTTCCTTCTTAAAAACTATATAAGCCTGCCATCCGCTCTCACTTTTAACCACTTGTGCTTCTAGCTCCAGTCTACCTATAGGGGTTAAATGCAGGTGTTCTCCCACCATCTGTAAACACACCTCTCGAACAGCAGCTGATTGGCTGGCCCTATCTTCACTGCCTTGCTTTGCTCTCCGGGCGCTGCGCCCATTGATTTTGCATTAGTTTTGCTGCAAAATTTTGCCCACCCACATCCTCCCACCTTACTTAAATAGACCTCTAACCCCACCCTCCCTCTTACATACCCTGCCTCCCACTGCCTATTGGCCAACACTTGTAGCTTCCTCTGCTCTGCCTATGCCTCCCATCCTCTTCTCTCATCCCACATTGTGCTTACTGATTGAGGTGCTCTCTTTTTCAATCTCTCTTTCTATCTGCCTCCTGCTAGCCAAGTTACTCACTGCTGTTCAACTCACTTCCCCACCCCTACTGTGCTAGTACGCAAGCCATGCGGGTTATCTCTGCCTTTCTCTCTCCTCTCCTCCTCTTCGCCCTGACCCCTCTTCTCTCTCTCCCTGGTCCTAGCCACCCCACCCCACCCCCGCAACCCTCTACTCTGGTTTCCACTGCTACTCCAAGGGAACCCTCCACTTCCACTCAAGACTTGTGCTTGGTCCACCGTTTGGATATTCCTGGTTATTTACCCCGACTACTACTCTCAACAAGTGTGGCCACCTCTCTACACTGTACCACCTTGCAGTCCATATGGGATACCACCTGGAAGCTTGCAATCTCTACTCCCGGAAACAATGATCAAAACTATCTCTCAAAGAGCTGTGACTCTGCTCCTTAAAACTCCTACTCCTCCTCCTTCTTGTCTCAGGCAGCGTCCGTCCCAATCCTGTCCCTATAAGCTCAGGCCACACACAAACTTGAGGTGCCCTTATCCTTGCAACCATTAATATCTGCAGCCTACTACCAAAGCTGGATGCACTCCAAACCTTCATATGCCAACACAACCCTGACATCCTTGCAGTGGTGGAAACTTGGCTGACACCTAAAGTTTCTGACTCAGCTGTAACAATACAGGGCTACAATGTTGACAGGCTGGACCATTATCCAAAAAAGGTGGTGGTTGCACAATCTATATCAAAGACTCCCTGTCATGGCACCCTGTAGCAACTCCATCACTTTCTGCCTTCGCCCAGATTCTGCCAATAAAAATCGTCCTAGGTCCCAACCATAAAGCCCTGACTATTGTCTCCATATACATCCCACCCAGGGACCCTAAACATGACTTCAACGATGTCCTAAACTTTATTAACGCTCATCCTCCTGAAGCTGAACTTATTCTACTAGGGGATTTCAACATAAACTGGTTAGCGTCGGGTGCCGGTGCATATAAAGACTCCATCTCAGCTGCTAACCTCACGCAAATGGTAAACTCCCCTACTAGGGTTAACTACAAGACTGGCAGCAGTGCCCTCCTGGATAGGGTCCTCGCCACTCACCCCACAGGAATTTCTCGTACGATCGTTCTCCCAGACTCTCTCAGTGACCACTCTCCAGTCATATGTGCATGGTCTAACAAATTCCTCAAGCTCCCTCCCCAAATTATCGCTAACAGAGTCCTTTCTCGTGGAAAACTTACACATCTCAAACAATACCTGCTCCTACAAGACTGGCTACCAATCTACAAAGCAACAGATGTTAACTTGGCTCTTGATCACTTCATCTCAATTTTCAACAAAGCCTGCGACCTCTTTACCCCTGCTAAAAGGCACAAAACAAAATCTCTCTCTAACCCATGGCTCGCCATGGCTCTTCTCTCACAGCTGAAACTAAGGGACCACCTCTGGGCAGTTGCCAGGGCCACTGGCAAACAACTGGACATTCAAAATTACAAACAAGCATGAAATGTCTGCTCAAAAGCCATCGGGCTCACGAAATCCACCTATTACAAAGACGCTTTCACCAATACATGGGGAAATGGTCGTGCTTTCTGGGACAATATCAAGGATGTCATGGGGAAGCAGCCAAAAACCTCTCTGGCCATGTTAATGGTTGATGGATCCTCAACCCTCGACCCCAAGGTGATTGCAAACATCTTTAACACGGCTTTTTCAGACCTCAGTGCTGTCCTACCCCATGACTTTTTCAAAAACAGGGCCTACTCCCCAAATACCTCAGCCCCACTGTCTAACCATCCCCTCTTGTACTTCAGGGATGTAAGGCTGAATGAAGCTTGCCACTATATTACTGCAGCTATCTCTAAATCTAGATCTAGTAGCGACACCCTGGACCTTAAGCTTCTGTTGTTCACCCTCGATGAGGTAATTCATCCATTAACAAAAATCCTAAATCTCTCTCTCAGCTGTGGAAAATTCCTGGACTTATGGAAAACAGCCACCATGACACCTGTCCATAAAAGTGGGGATAAGACAAATCACTCAGATTATCACCCTATCTCCATACTGCCCCCACTCTCTAAGGCACTCGAGTGCATCGTGGCTGATCAACTTACCAACCACTTGGATAAATACAATATACCCTGTCCATAACAACACGGTTTCTGGAAAGATCACAGCACCACCACAGCCCTTCTTGAGTTCACTGGAGCTTTGCACAAATCCCTTGACAATGGCCTTCTCACAGGGGCCGTTTTCGCGTCGACCTCTCCAAGGCCTTCGATACAGTACACCATAGACTACTAATTGATCAACTACTGAATACTGGGCTATCGCCTGACTCTTCTCTCTGGTTTAAAAGTTACTTAGAAAACCAGTTGCAGAGAGTAAAAATTGCTGACGGTCTTTCTGACACCCTGCCTGTTCGCTCAGGTGTCCCACAGGGATCCATACTGGGACCCCTCCTTTTTAGCCTTTTCTTAGACTCCCTCCCCTTACCACTGCTCTGAGCAGATCATACTATATGCCGATGATGCTGTTGTATTCTCAACTCACAAAGATCCTGCAACTCTTCAACACAACCTTCAACTGGTTTCAGTTCTGTAGAGACATGGTTTCTTAATCATAAACTGGTCCTCAATGACAAGAAAACCAAATCTATGCTCTTCTGCAGCTCTCATAACCCACACAAGCTACACCACTTGGCTATCTCCACCACCCAGGGGAACACTCTAGATCAGGTGGGGTCCTTCAAATACTTAGGGATACAGCTTGACCCTAATCTCTCCTGTGAACCTCATGCAGATAATGTAGCTAGAGCTGCTAATACATGGCTTGGTCTCCTCTACAAATACAGACAACACCTCATGCCAGAAGCTTTGAAGGTTGCAGTCCTGAGCTCTGCGATCTATGTAATAGACTGTGGTTTTATCATTTATGGCTCAGCCACAACCACAACCCTTAGACGCCTCTCAACTGCCTTAAATAAGGCATGTCGGCTCATCACTGGTGCTCACCGTCTCACCCACACATGTGACCTGTATACCCAGACCGGCTGGCTCCAACTATCAAACCGCATAAAGTCTCTCACCTGCTCCATGGCATAAAAAAATCTACCTTGACCTTGCACCTTCTGGGGTCTCAACTCTGTTACAACACTGAACCAACAAACGATGCCTTCAGAGATCCACACAACAGCTACTGAAAGTCCCCCACTGTCACACTTCACAGGGACAACACTCTTTCGCTTATCAAGCACCACTCTGGTTCAATGGCCTCAGCCCCACCATCTCCTCTGCCCCGACAATTGGTATGTTTAAAACTAGGCTCTGGGACTATCTCACTACCAACAGCTCCTGTGACTGCCCAACTTAACCTTTTTTCTCCACTTCTCTGCCTGCTGTAGTGGTCCCCCCATCTCCTCCTCACTGGATTCTACCCTCACATCTTGGTATACCCAATGCTGCAGTTTTCACCCTCTTCCCACCCTACCTACATTCCTTCTCCCCCCTCTTCCCTCTCGCTATGACTCTGACACTTCTTATCTCATTCATATTCTTATTCATAAGGATGCAGTATACAGTGGTCTAAGGCTCTGAGCTGCAAATCTGGTGACATCCAGCAGATCAGACCTGGGTTTGAATCCCACAGCTTCCACTTGCATACTGTGTGACCCTGAGCAAGTAACTTAACCTCCTTGTGCTCCCAGGCTGCTCCTGTAAAAAAGATTTCAGCTTAGTGTGCTATACCTGGTTAAACAACTAAATAAACAAAAAAAAATAAAATAAATAAATAAAAATCTCTTGTCTGTTTTCTCTGACAAATGCCGCTGGCTGCCTTGCTTACAATGTTACCCTTGAATTGTATTAATCTGTAATCTGTTTGCAATGTCCACATTGTTGTAATGTCTGTCTTGATGTTCCCCATAATTAGTATTTCTCGGACATGGAACCTTGGCAAAAGAGCCTTGGCTTCAAGGTATTTGTAATTCTAGACTTGATAAATAAATAAAATTAAAAATAAAAATAAATGAAGTGGGAGATTACTTCAAGGAGGTCACTATCAATAGTCTTAAACACTGGAGCAGTGGGAAGCCCAGCGAGTGTTTTCTGAGTGCTACGGTCAAGTAGGTAGTCTTTTTAGAGTTATGAGTGATGTGACTGCGCTGAACCAGCATCTGGCATTGTTGTAGTTTATGTTTTTATTGAAAATTTAAACACAGTAATACATAAGATTTCATTAAGCATATACAAAAAGGAAAAAAATAAACAAAACCTGTACAGTAAATGAAGCATGACAGGATACATTGTATTTGACATTGTTAATGTCCTGTTGTAGCAAGAGTTCCAACTGAGGGACTGAGACACCCATGGTAAAGAGTACAGTATCATCCATGTACTGTGCAAGGGGACACATCACAGGGAAGGTCTTTCAGAAAAATGGAGAATAGGATAGGACCTACGTAGAATGGAGCCCTTTACTACGCCAGATCTAATGTGAGGGATGAGGCATTGCTGATCTGTATTGACTTGTGTTGGTCAGAGAGACAGCAGCAGAAATAACTGATTATAAGGAAATCATGAGCAGACTAGATGGATCACATGGTCCCCGTCTGCTGGCAATTTCTATAAGGGCAGAGAGTTCTGCTCACATCAGCTTATCAAACAGAATGTGACATAATATCAAAGGCCTGGTCCTTGTCAGTAAATAACATTGCAGTTAGTTGGCCCTCTGCCATGACTTTTCAGGATGGGCATAGTGACCTGAAGAAAGGAGGATAGTGAATACTATGGAGTGGTATTTACAGAAGGCAGACTGGAAGAGGTGAGAAAGGAGGACTCAAAGAAGGAGGAGAGCTGAGAAAGGACACATTTTTCCTATACCTTAGCCAGTGTAAGGAGAAAAGATATGGGTCGATAGATACCCTGGCATGAGGAGCTGTCCTCTTTGTGGAAGAGGAGGACTTTGACTTATTTTCAGGTATGAGGAATTGACTCAAAATGGATTGAAATATATAGTATGATAGCAACAGGCACAGTAATTGCAAGGGCAGAGAGGTGGCAGAGTTTGGGGGCAAGACCATCCTGGTTTTGATTCTTGGAGGGTTTAAATGAACATCAAGCACACAAATCCGAGCGAGGAGCACTGTGCTTTTTAATATTATTGAATTATTGAATATTTTGTCACTTTGTTAAAAAGATGCATATGCTTGGGTTTTTACATCTGTGTAATTTTGCATTTTATGTATTGCAACCTACTGTGCCCAACTTTGCCTCTTAGATGCCTTTAAAAATAAACTTCTGCTCAGTGGCTTTCTATTTTCTTAAATACCATACTCTAACCTAATTTAGGGACGTTGGGGAGAAGGGAATGAAGGAGAAGAGGTAATAGAGGGGGTTGGGAAGGAGCCAGAAGAGGAAGGGGAATGGGGAAAGTGGAAGCATTCTCACAGCTTTGGAGTCTCGACAAACCAAGATATGGTGCTAATTAGGGAGGAGAACATGCCAGTGTTGTGATTCAAACTCAAAGCAGTGATTCAAAGCTCTGCATTTTCATTTCATTTATTTATTTTTATACTGGTAAGTCTGTGGGACAAGCCCATTTTCACAAACGACCAGTTTGTACAAAACATACACACAAAATTTAAAACGGTTACGAGGTATAAATATACATTACACATAACATTTACAGTTTGAGTTTTCTAACAAAGTTTTCCTTAGTTCAGACTTGAGAATAGACAATTTCTTTTGTCCTATAACATTTTTAGGAAATTGATTATACATCTTAACAGTAGCAAAATTCAATGAATTTTGGCCCAAAGTTGTTTGGCAGAATGGAACCAAGAAGCCCTCCCTACTCTTTAATCTTGTGCAACCAGATATATTCCTTGGGAATAAATTTATAATGCTTTGTGGCAGAATACCTAAAAAAACCTTATGCAAAAACAACAGTGATCTAAAATTAAATCGCCCTTTAATTTACTTGGAGTCTAGACAAAACTTTTTCAGAGGTATGTGAATATATTACAGACCCATAATCCACCGTAGATAGTAATAAACTATGTGTAAGCAGTAATTTAACATCTACCATAAGATTATCCCTAATTCGATAAAGAAACCCCAACCTTTTATGTACCTTACTAATTAACTCTGCCATTTAGCATTTGATTCTCATGTAACAATCAGTTAGTACTCTCAAATATTTAAACTGCCTAACCTGTTCAATTGCATTACCCAAATTATCAGTAATTTTTAATTCTTGATTTAGCACCCTCCTAGGATGGGAAAATATCATTGTCTTGTTTTTTTTTTTTAATTTAAAACCAATAATGAAGCAAATTAAAGTCATGGTGTAAAGTATTCTGTAAAGACAAGAAATTTGAACCAGAACAAAACAAAGCTGCATCATCTCCATACAACAATAACTCAGTATTTTCAAAATGAACAGCTAATGAATTTACAACTAAAGAAAAAATCAAAGGGCCTAAAATGGAGCCCTGGGGGACTCCACATTTCAGCAAGGAAGGTTCAGATAATATTCCATTAATTAATGTCTTCTGATTCCTGGTAACCAAATGGTCACTAAACCAAGATACAATTCAATTACACAGAACCAAATTTGAATTAAAATACATTACAAAATAGAAAAGAACATTTAAAATAAGCTAGACTGGCACTAATGGGCCACAAAGTAGGTAGGACGTGATCCCCATGAGCTCTGTTTCCTCGACTGGAAAAATTATTTAAATTGATTAAAATCCCCAAATCTAACTTTTTTATCATATAAGGTACAAGGGGAAAGAGTGATGAATGAGTATCTGGTCCCTCCACCAGGAAAACTGCCACAGATAGCTGCTAAATCAAGCAAGAAGATGGCAGCAGCTGTGCAAACCGTAGGCCAAGGACCGATCTCCATCTTGGCAGCAGAGATGGCTGTCTTGGGACACACCGTCACTGAGCAGGTGTTGAAGGCACTCAGTCCTAAATTGGATGCAGTGAATGGGAAGCTCTCTGAAATCATCTCGCAGTGTGCCAGCCAGGCTAAGAAACTCATCAAGGTGGAACAATGGATGTCAAACCTGGAGGACACCTAGGGCAGACTCCCGAAGAAGCTGACAAAACTCGAGTGGAAACTGGAAGACCTCCAGAAGCAGCTCAATTACCAGGAGAATTATAACCTCAGAAGCAACTTGCGGCTATGAGGGCTCCTGCAGGGTAAAGAGGGTGAGAGCGTGCTGGAGTTCTGTGCAGTCACCCTTCCTAAACTACTGGACTTGAAAATCAAGGAGGACTGATTGAAAATCAAGAGGGCCCATCATGCATTGGTGCCAAAGTCATGATAAGGAGAAGCCCTAGGCAAATCATTTTCAGACTGCACCACTTTAGGGACTGGCAGGCAATCCTAACTGCTTCCTGGAACCAGAAGAAGCTAATGTTTGAAAGAAGCTAGCTGTTTTTGCATCAGGATATTTCACAGCGACTGCAATGGAACAGAAAGCTGTTTGCACCTAAGCTGGATATGCTGAGGGAGAGGAAACCTGAATTCACCTTCTCCTGCATGGCTGCGGTTAAGGTTTGTCATGAAGGAACCACCTATATGTTTTGGGAAGTGCCAACATTTAAACCCGCTGCATGAGAATGGGACAAAAAGCAAGGCTAAAGGGGCTTGGAACCAGTTTGGACTTTATTTATTAATTTTTTGAGATTGTTTTTACTTCTGCCCCCACAGCCCTCACAATCTGGGGGAGCCCCAGCCTCATCACCCTGGCATCCATCTGCCAGCACAGTAGTGGTCCCAGGGTTTGCCTCCCCTAGCGGGGTCAGAGGGGGACCCTCCCCTCCCCTCCAAGACTGGCTCAAGTGTTCCTGTGCCGTGGCTGGCTGGGTGCGAGGCCTGTGAGCTCCCCCTTCATCCTCTGTGGAGCATTTTTATTTATTTTTTTTCCATGGATTTCCTTGATGCAGGGGTGGCGCATGCAATGACGCCTGTGATGGCACCCCACATGCTCCAGTGTGTGCTACAGTCAGGGGTCTGTGCCACTCCTGACCCCCCGTCTTGCAGCATCAGTGTGCCAGCCCCCAAGCCACCACTAAGGGCCAGGCTAGCACCAACTGCCAAAACCCCCACCCCTTCCCAGAGAAGGAGAGCTGTCCTCCAGATGCTCAATCCTCCCCCCCGCTCACCCCTGGTGGCCCACGCACGTTCATGAACATGGGTCACCAGTGTGGCATGAGGTGTGGTGTCCAGTACTCAACCCTCAGTGCCACTGGGCCAGTTTGGGACTTTATAACTATTTTTGTATTTTCCCTTGGTGGATTTTCAGTGGCGCTATTATTCCCCTCCATGGAAGGCTGCAGTTTGTACTTGAGCAATGCCCTTACATAAGATACTTGGGAACTGGACTTTTGGACTAAGAACTGAGGGATCAGAGCTTGAGTTAACCTAGGTATTTGTCTCTGAAGTCAAACATGAGTTCCATTTCTTGCCTCTGTGGAGTTCAGGCCCATCCTCCACTCAACTGCTTCTGAGACCGCGTGATGAGGAGGAGAAGATAGTGGACACCATGTGGTGGCAAAAGGATTCAGAACTGTTGGTGAGTGTTCCCATTTGCCAATATCACAGTTCAGTTGTGTAGCCTCCTGGATTATGGTATGGGGTTGCTGGGTGAGGGGTAGGTTGGGGTGTTGCATGCTGTGTTGTTGGGAACATGGCCCTTTGTCTGACTCTGCTGACCCTGGGTCCTCCAAGAGAACCAGCCGGCATGGTGCACTTTGGGGACTGTTAATAACTGCTTAACATATGGGACTTCACCAGTTGGCTGGTCGTGGGCTTGGAGTGGGGGTCGATGGGGACTGCGGGGGTACAACAGCCGGGATGCATTGCCTGGAAGTGGTCCCACAAGCTGGGGTGGCCGGGTTGCAGAATCTGCTGGGGTACCCACCCATATGGGCTGTAAGATATCTCAAACATGGGAATAGGATGTGTAACTGCTGTTTAACTGTTGACTGTTCTATTCTTATAGAGTTTGTTCAAGTTTGTGCTGGAGGGTGAGATAGGGAAATGGGGGGAGGAATGTGCTCAAAGTGTGAAGAGTTGTTCATTCCTCACTGCTGACTGGGGCAGAACGGAAGACAGCAGACAGCGCATTATACTGTATGTTCTGTCAGCACTTATGAATAGAGGAACCCAACTATTGTCTGTGTTTATTGTTATTGTTATTTGTTTAGATAGTATGTTTAATATTCAACTGTTTGGGGTTGTTTGTTCTTGGAATCATCATATGATTATCATGGGAAGACTTGAATGCAGTGCTAGAGCAGGTGTGTGAAGTAAGGGGATGTCTAGTGGAGAGCAATGTCTCAATCTGACATGCAACAGAGACGGGGAACTGGGACGGGGTCCTAGGGCACGTGGGATGACTGAGGAGTCCAATGGCCAGTTAGATCAATGTTATTTCTTGGAACATGAGGAGAGTTACACCCCAGTCAAGCAGAAGAAGGTGCTTGCAGCCTTTAAAAGAAAGCAGGCCCATATAATGCTCCTGCAGAAGACCTACCTTACTAAGGTGGAGCACACAAACCGGTGGGTGGGTGGGTTTGGGCATGCTATGCCACCTCATAATCTTCCCATAAGAGACGAGCAGCTGTTTTGGTGAGCACACACCTACTATTGAGGGACACCAGGGTAGTCAGTGACCCACAGGAGGGGTGGTATGTATTTGTCACTGGGGAACTGTATGGTACTGTTGTCAGATATGGTAACATGTATGCCCCTGCTGTCTTTGACATGGAATTTTTTAAGAAACTGTTAGATGTGCTCAATAAGGAACAATTTAAAAAACAATATATGAGGGAGCTGGACTTCAACTGGGCTATGGATCCAGCCTTGGACCTCACTGGCAGGGTAGGGGATAATGGGAGTGTGCTGGCCGATTGGAAGAGGGACATGGTGGACTTTGATCTTATTGACATTTGGAGTAATGCAAACCCTGATGCACTTTCTATTTCAAATCCCACAGAACATGATCCAGGCTGGATTATATCTATGTTCCCAGGGGACAGTTTCATCAGGTGCAGAATGAGAGCCATGGTCCCATAAATATTTCAGACCACGCTATGGTGATTGTAAAACTGAACGGGATCAGGGAACAGAGGAGGATTATGCGTTGGAGATTCCCAATCCCCATATATTTGCTGGCCAAGAAAGAATTCTGCACATACCTGAAAGAGCAGTGGGCCCTCTTCCTGTCCACCAATGTAGCCACAGCACCATCCAAAACAACCTTATGGGAAACAGGGAAGGCTTGCATATGAGGGATGGTGCTCAGTTATGTGGTGAATATTAAAAGATGGAAGCGGGAGAAGAAACAGGAACTGGAGGACAGATTGAGGGGCATGGCAGAGAGAATGCAAAGGGAGAAGGGAACAATACCCTGTGAAAGCTCACAGCCACCAGAGAAGTGTTGAATTTGCTTTTCACAGGGGATGAGTAACAGCCTTATTTTTTGCTGTGCAGCGCAAATGTGAATGAGGTAATAAGCTGGGCCCATTGAGGGAAGCATTGAATTTTCTTTTTACAGGGGATGCTAAAACAGCCTTATGTTTTGCTAGGCAGTGCATGTACGAATGGGGTAATGAGCCAGGTCCATTGCTGGTGTGATTACTTAGCGGACATAGGCTGTCCTCCCATATCATGGCATTGAGAGATTCTGAAAGTCAGATGGCGATGAGGGCAGAGGGGACCCAGCATATTTATCAGAGTTTGAATGAGAAACTCTATACAGCCAAGTGCCAAGACAAGAAGGGGGAGGTGGATCAGTTCCTGAATGCCTACCCACCGTTATGGAGGAGCAGAGGGAGAAGCTAGGTGCAGAAATCACCAAGGTGGAGATACTGGTGGCAGTGGGAACCCTGAAGAAGGGGAAAGCTAATAGTTCTGATAGATTTGGAGACAAATACTACAAAGAGGTGGGTGGAACCACGATAGGCCCATTGCAATATATGTTGGCGAAAGCTAGGGGGTGGATTACCTGCCTTGTGCTACATGGCCTCCATTTGTGTCCTGCCTAAAGCAGGAAAAGATCCCTTGTGTTCTACATCCCTCTATTCCATCTCCCTCCTGAACTGCGACCTCAAAATATTTGCTAAGATTCTGGTGAGGTGCTTTGAGGAGATAGAAACATAAAAACTTAGAATGTGTCGGTAGATGGAGTCCCTGTGGACCATCTGGTCTGCCCCTGTATACTACCACTACCACCCCCCCCAATCAGGCTGCTGTGTTAAGTTTTCCACACTGTCTGTTCCATGCTAGCTTGAATTCTCTGACCATCTTTGACCCCACCACCTGTGGGGGGGAGGCCATTCCAAGGCTCCACCATCCTTTCTGAAAAGAAAAACTTCCTTGTGTTGCTCCTGAACCTGCCTCCCCTTAGGTGCATGTCATAACCTCTGGTCTGGGTGCAGTTGTTTACCTGAAGGAGATCCTGTGCCTGTACCTTGTTGATACCCTCAGATATATAAATGTCTCTATCATGTCCCCCCATCCCTTCTTTGTTCTTGTGAGTACATGTTGAGCTGTTTTAGCCTTGCATCACATGGCTCATGATGCAGACCTTGCATCATCTTTGTTGCCCTTCTTTGTATAGTCTCTAGTCTTTCTATGTCTTTCCTAAGGTGAGACCGCCAGAATTGGACACAGTACTCCAGGTGAGTCCTCACCAGGGACCTGTATAGTGGCATAATCACCTCCTTTTTTCTACTGGTTATGCCCCTCCCTATGCAACCCAAGATGCCGCTGCCCTTTTGTGTCGCCTTTTCACGTTGCTTGCCAACCTTCAGGTCATCTATGATGATCAGCCCAAGATCATGCTCGTGTTTTGTTACTGCCAACTGTACCCCATTTAGAAAGTAATTTCTCCCTGGGTTGTGTCTTCCTAGGTGCATAACCTTACATTTTTTGGTGTTGAACTTCAACTGCCAATTCCCTGACCATTCTCCCAATTTTCTAAGGTCTGACTCCATCTTTTGAGTTCCTTCAGCTGAGTCCACCTTACTGCAGAGCTTTGTGTGGCCCACAAATAGGCATACTTTTCCATTTAGGTCATCAGCTATATCGCTGATGGATACATTGAAAAGTAGTGGTCCCAGCACTGAACCTTGTGGAACACCATTTGTAACTACCCCCTCTGGTAGTGTGCCATTTACCAGTACCCTCTGGGTCCTCCCATTGAGACAGTTTTTGATCCAGTTTACAATTTTTGACCCAAAGCCTTTGTGCTCTAGCTTGTTTATTAGCCTCCTGTGTGGAAGCCTTGCTGAAGTCTAGGTACACCATGTCTACTGCACCCCCATTGTCCAACGTTTTTGTGACCCAGTCAAAGTATTCAATTAGGTTAATATGGCAGGACCTTCCTACCGTAAAGTCATGTTGCTTTGGGTCCAGCTGTCCACTGTCTTCTAAGAATGTCACTATCCTGTCCTTTAGTAGGGATTCCATCAGTTTCCCTACCATCGAGGTGAGGCTGACTAGTGATAGTTTCCCACTTCTTCCCTACTGCCACTTTTGTGTAGGGGTACTACTGTAGCCCCTTTCCAGTCTTCAGGGATGTTCCTGCTTTCCAGTAATTTGTCAAACAGCTCTGCCAGTGGGGCTGCTAGTTCCTCCCAAAGCTCTCATAGCATTCTTGGGTGTATTTTGTCTGGTCCCATTGCTTTGTTGACCTTCAATTTCTTGATTTCCTCCAGGGCTCTTGCCTCCATGAAAGGACTTGTCAGCTCCCTTGAGGTGGTGTGCCTTTCTGCGGAGAGATGGTCCTTTGCCTGCTACCTCCTGTGTAAAAACTGTGCAGAAGTATTTGTTCAGAACCTCTGCCTTCTCACCATCATCTTCTGTTTGCGGGTCGTTGTTCCTTTTTATTTATATTTAATGCTTTATTCATTTTTACTTGTTGATACAAATCCACACATAATACTTCTTACAAGACAAACTTTCACATAACTATACAAAACTAAACATCACATATACCATTCCCCTTCCTCCCCCTCAGTCCCCCCTCCCCCACCACACAGACCATATCCCCTCCCCTACCTCCCGCTTGACATCAGTTTATTTTGCTTCTGCAATCATAAGCTTTATCTATTTCCTGGGGTGATCATTTAGTATATAAAGTCTGTAATTTGCTCCATCTTCTATCAAATCGAGACATACAATTGTTTACACAGACAAATTAAGCAATAATTCTTGGAGCCATTCATTATAAGGTATAATGGTCTCATCTAGCCAGTGTCTGAGGACCACTTTTTTAACTGTCATTGTAATCATATTTATATGAAATCTCTGTTCCATTACAGCCATAGAGGTATAATCCCCTACTAAACAGATTATTGGTTCTAAGTAATCTGTTATGCCCAGTAAAGGGCCCACCCTTTGTTTGATTAGGGACCAAAGGGGGCTAAATTTGAACATTCCCAGAATATGTGATATAGGGAGCCCATTCCTGTTCTGCAGCGATTGCATATCACCTTGAGGTCTTCCCCATTTTGGCAAGCTTTTCTGGGGTGTAATACATATTTTGAATAATTCGGTATTGCATTAATCTTAATCTGTCTTGTGATGTGTGTCTATGCATGTCCAACCAAATCTTGGTCCAGTTAAACATCTTTTCTGGGAATTGCTTATCCCAGTATTTAGAGTTTCCCTCAGTGCTGGGGAGGAACTTCTCCAACAGAGTGGAGTAGATCCCTGATATAGCGTGTCTTCCTGTGACAATACCTGTGATATGAATTAAAAATTCCCCTTTTATTTCTGATTCCTCAGTCAAATGATATTTTGCTAACATGTGTCTAATCTGGGACACTTTGAAACTAGATTTGAGGTCAAGGTTGTTATTTTTAATAATTTCATCCACGGGCCTAACTCTATCATATTCCCATAGATCCGTAGCCCTTTTGCCAGATAGTTGTGGGAGCCATTTATTAGTAATCAGATGACCTCCTATTCTAAAATTCGGATTCTCTACCAGTGGTTGCTTTGGGTCTTGTGAGGGTTTGTAAGTTAAAGCAGTGCACATCTGTGTGTGCACTCTTACTGATACTCCTATTTGGGGTATTTCTAATTACCTGAGGGAGTAGTTTGGAAAGAGTATCTAGGAGGGCTTCTGGATTTAATTTAAGGGTTGCTAGAGTCTCCTGTTCTAGTAGTAGCCAAATGGGTCTATATTGGTATGGATCTGAGCCTGTATTTAGGGTTGCCCATCTCATATATTTTGCTGCGTAGCTAGCCCAAATAATATAATTTAATATGTAGAAGCCTATGGCCGCCTTCATTTTTAGGGGCTGTTAGTTTGTTATAGGCCCTATGTGCTTGTTTGTTTTTCCATAAGAATGCATTTAGTAAAGAGTGAACTTTAGCAAACCAAGTTTGAGGTAGCCACAGATTGAGCATGTTGATGGGATAGAAAAGACGCGGTAATATGTTCATCTTAACTAAACTAATTCTACCCCAAAGGGATAACGATAGCTTATTCCATCTCTCCAAGTCTTGTTTGATGACCTATACCAGTTTATCCAGGTTGCATACCCTGGAGGCTTTTGATCTCCTTGTTAAATTAATACCTAGACACTTTAACTGTTTATATTCCCACTGTACCCCTAGATCTTCAATATCACTTTTATGGGAAACCATGTTTAATAGAAATATTTTAGTTTTCTCCAGATTAAACTTGTAATTAGATATTTCCCCCAAATCTGCCTTCACCTGTAAGGTTTTGGTTATTGATTTTCTTGGGGATACCAGATGCAACAGTATATCATCAGCATATTCTGATAGTTTGAGTTCCTGATTTTCAATTTGGATTCCCTTAATTTCTGGTTCCATTTTGATCCAGGTCAGAAGGGACTCTAGGTATAGGTTGAACAGTAAGGGTGATAGTGGACAACCTTGTCTGGTACCTGAGGAAAGGGAAAAACTTTGTGGAAAGGTTCTGTTGCAGTATACCCATGCACTGGGTGAGGTATATAGAGTTTGGATCCGTTGCACGAAGGGGGGGGGACTGAACTTGTGAAATGTTCTAAACTAGAAGTTCCATTCTACTCTGTCAAAAGCTTTTTCTGCGTTGAGTGACAGTGCAGCCAGTACAGAGGTATCTTTGGAAACAAAGAATATGTGGTCTAATTTCCTGAGTTAGTCTGAGGAAGATCTGCCAGCCATGAACCCCACCTGTTCTGCACAGATGAGGCAAGGCATTACCTGTTTCAATCTGTTAGCTAGTAATTTGGCCAGAATCTTAAGGTCGCATTTAAGCAACGAAATTGGTTGGTAGTTTGAGACAAGTTCTGGGTCCCTCCCCTCCTTGTGCAATACCACAATCAGGGCCTCAAATAAACGGGGGTCACCACCTTCCCCTATCAGTATGCTATTATATAGTAAAAGCAATCAAGGAGACAGTTCTTTCCCCAGTTCTTTGTAAAAGATGGGGGAGAATCCATCTAGTCCTGGGGCCTTATCTAAGGCTAGTATGTTAATTGTTTGCAGTATCTCGGGTTCTGTGATGGGGATATCAGCTGCATCCTCTGGGCCTCCGATAACTTAGGTAGTGGTATCTCTGAAAGGTAAGTATCAGTATTGTCTACCTGAGGGAGGTTGGGCCTAGCCTTGTATAGTGCAGCATAGAATTCCTGGAATTCCGTCACTATTTCCTTAGGATTCATTTTGAGAGTGCCATCCTAGATCCTAGAGTTGACTGCATTTATCATTCTGGATGTCTCCTGTTGTTTGACCCTTAAGGCTAGAAGTTTCGCAGCTTTCTCTCCCTGATCGATATATGTGGATTTTGTTTTGATAATTGCATACTCGGCTTTCTCACCCAATAAATCATTGTAACAGACTCACAGATGAATTAGTTCTTGTCTTTGATGTTCATTAGTGAGTGGACCTAGATTTTTTTCCAACTTCCTGATTTTACCTAATATCATTAGAAGTTGTTTATCTCTCCTTTTCTTTCTAAAGGCTGCAATCTTTATAAGTTCCCCCCTAAGGAAGCACTTTAAACCCCCCATTCCATATCTGCATGGCCTGTGGAGTTCCTATTCTTGTTTGTATAAGATTCAATACTAGATTTCAGGTTTTCAACTATGCTTTGTCCTTTAGTACCCTAGTATTGATTTGTGGTTTCTGTCTGATAAGTGGAACAGAGAGACAGGTTACAAATCACTGAAGAATGATCCGATATGACCTCTGGAGAGAGCTGACAATCCATGAGACCTGGTAAAGTTTGTTTACTAATCAAAAAATAATCAACATGGGATGAGGTACTATGAATCACTGAATGGTAAGTGTATTCCTTTCCTCCTGGGTGCAGAACCCTCCACGGCTCACAAAGTCCCAATTTGTCTGCCATGTCTCTGATGGCTCTCTGTGCTGGAGATAACCCTGCTCTTCTTTTCCCTGTGCTATCTGCTTCTGGGGAAAAGGGTAAATTCCAGTTACCTCCTAATATCATAGGAATGGATAGAAAGGGTAATAATATATTAATCAATTCCATGAAAAAAGAGGGGGTGTCCATATTAGGACCGTATACGGACCCCAATATAATGTCAGACCTCTCCAGCGTGCCATGTACAAACACATATCTACCCACTGGGTCTCGAATACATTCATTACATTGGAATCCCACATCCCTTTTGAACAAGATTGCCACACCTTTACTCTGAGTAGATGACCCCGCTGCATATACTGAGCCTATCTACATCCATCACAGGAGGTTAGCATCTGCATCTAATAAATGTGTTTCCTGGAGGAAACTTATTTGACTTTTAAGCACTTGTAAGTGCTTAAAGACCCTGTACTGCTTGATGTTACTACGCATCCCTTTCACATTCCATGTCATTAATTTATATGTAGTAGCCATTGTGATTGATATTGTAAAATATTGTGTGGTTAGAAAATAAAATGATAAATGGTTCCCTCCTTAACCGATGTCCTGGTGTCCCTCCCTTCACCCTCCCAGTTTCTCTCCTAGATACCACTGTTTGTCCTCCAAATCCCTCCTTGTCTCCCTCCCTCCCTTCCCTTTCATTCCATTCACCTTCTCTTGTGCAGCGTGTTCTTGTTTCTCAGTATCATGGAGAAATCTGAGAGATCTCTTGACCCCCCCAATACTCTACCTTGCTTGTACGAGTTGGTGATATAAGGGATCCTTCCCTTGACATGGTATGTGATGCTGCCAGGTTAACTATCCCTGGTTCTCCCACTTCTCCCAACACCCTTAAATTGCCCCACATACTATCCACACTTACATTTACACCTACACTTACACTTATTTCCCACCACATTGAACTAACATAGGGAGAATTTCTTACTGAACTCTAAAACCTATATTTACTAATGAACGATAGCAATATATATAAAAGAAGGAATAAATAGTAGCTTATAAAAAGATAGTAAAAATGAAAAGGTGGAATCCTTATGAATTCAAGTGGTTGATGGTGTAGGAAAAAAGATCTTATTTGGATTATATTATAGACCACCAAATAGTAAAAAAGAAATGGATAGAATAATAAATGAGGAAATAATACAGATTGCTCTGGAAGGAGACGTAGTTATAGCAGGAGATTTTAATTACCCAGACATATGTTGGGGAAATGAAAAAGAAAGTAATTCAAATAGCAGGAATTTTTTGTCAACGTTACAAATGGTAGGATTGGAACAATTGATGATTAAACCTACTAGAGAAGAGGTTATATTAGACCTATTATTAACTAATAGATAAGATCTTATTAGGGGCATTAAAATAAGGGAACAGTTAAGGAATAGTGACCATGTAATGATAACTTTCAATGTTAAACAGGTAATAATAGGTACTAAAGGTAAAACTGTGGTAAAAAATTATCATACGGCAAATTTTGATAAAATCAAAGAGGAATTGAGAATAAGGAATTGGAAAAAGGATTTGATTAATAAATCTGTTAATCAAATGTGGGCATTATTTAAAAACAAATGACTAAATTTAGAAGGACTGTATGTCCCAGAAAAAAAAGTGTTTAATAAAAGAGAAAAAAAAAACGTTATGGTGCTCCAATAAGGTGTTAAAATCTTGTAACAAAAAGAAGAAAGCATTTAAAATATGAAGAAATTAGGAACAGAGGAGGCAATAGTATGTTATAAAAAACATCTAAAAATAGTTAAACAGAATATAAGAAAAGAAAGGAAAAAGATAGTCTAATTTGGTATATAGGAAAGATAATGGCAAAAGTTTTTTTTTTCATATGTAAACCGGCAAAGAAGAGATAAACAGGGAGTGGGGCCATTACATATAGGTTGAAGAGATATTACTGATATAAATGAAATGGCCAATACACTGAATGATTTTTTGGGTCTGTTTTGGAAAAAGGAAAAGATATAGAAAATATCATAGTAAAGAAAAATTATCAAAATATAAAAATAGAAACTACAAAAGAAGAAGTGGAAAGATTGGTAAATAAAGTTAAAATACATAAATCAGCAGGACCGGATTTATTACATCCCCGATATATTAAAGAAGTGTTACCATGGATATCAGAAATCTTGATGTATATATTTAATAGATCATACAAGACAGGGGAAATTCTGGATGACTGGAAAAAAGCCTACGTGGTACCATTGTTTAAGAAAGGTAAAAGGGCAGAAGTGACAAATTATAGGCCAGTGAGTCTAACTGCTATATTGGGAAAAATTGCTGAGAGTATATTAATAATTAAAATAGAAAAAGGTCTTGAAATATTAGAATTCAAGGATGAGAAGCAGCATGGATTTAAAAAGAACAGAGCGTGCAGCACTAATCATTTGTGTTTCTATGAACATATCAAAATTAATTTAAACAATGTCCCCATAGACATAATATTTTTGGACTTTAAAAAAGCGTTCCACAAAGTTCCTCATGATAAATTAATAAAGAAATTAGTAAATATGGGATTGGATAGTCGAATTATATTATGGATTAAAAATTGGCTGAGTAATAGAACACAACTTGTGAGATTAATAGGTGAAATGTTGAAATCAATCAAAGTGGAGAGTGGAGTCCCACAGGGATCTGTGTTGGGACGAATTTTTTTTCTCTATATATTAGTGACTTGCATCAAGGAATAACAAATCAAATTGCAAAATGTGCTGATGACATTGAGTTAGGAGGACAAGTAGAAACATTAGAACAACAGGAAGGACTAAACGAGGATTAAAAAAATTAAGAGGTGTGCAGAACAAAATGGGATGAAGTTTAACACAGACAAACCAGCAGTAATGCATTTAGGAAAAAGATAGAAAGAAAATCAAGTATCTATTAAATGATATGGAAATTAAAAAAGTAGATGAAGAAAAAGACTGTGGGTTAGAGATTGATAATAAATTAGATTTTATTAAACATCGAACAATGGCTATACAGAAAGCTAATAATATGGTGAGGAATATAAAAAGAAGCTTTATTAATAAATCTTTATCATGTACGGTACCAGTATAAATGTCTTATGTTAGGCCATACTTGGATTATGGGTCACAATTGTGGAACCCATATAAGAAGATGGAAATAAAAAGAATTGAAGAAGTACAAAGAAGATATACAAAGATGATTGGAAATTTGGGGAGATATGGGTATAAGGAGAGACTAAGATGAACGGGTCTGTGGAGTTTAGAGAAAAGGAGAGAAAGAGATGATTTAATGAGGTTATTTAAGATAATAAATGATGAAGAATTGAAAAGTGAGATGAATTTAGAATTACAAGAAAAAACAAATGGATTGAGAAGATGTGTAAATCAGATTAGGTTGAGAATGGTGAAAAAAAATAGTGTATACTATTCTTTTATAAATAGAATTGGAAGATTGTGGAATAAATTGCCAGTTGATATAGTAAAAAGTCAAACATTAACACAGCTTAAAAGAAAAATTGACGAATATATAATAGAAAGTAAAGTAAAGTGCTCCCACTGATGTGGGGAACAGTTTATATGGACAATGAGTCTTCTACTGTTCTAAATACCTACTATGAGAACCTAGTATGAGTCCCATACCTGAAGGTAGGACTATAGGGGAGTTCATTCACTTGTACTTATGCCAGAGGTGAACTGTGTTTTAAATATGTATTCGTTTCAAAAGCACTGAATAAACTTTTGCTTTTTTACTTCCAAAATGGAGTAAAGTAGTTAGTACCTTTGGCAGTGTGAGTAAGATTTTTTTCATTACTGTACTGTTGTTATTTTTCCAGATGCACTGCTATTCTGGGGCAATCTATTTTGTACATAAAAAAGGATTATAGAATGCCCACAGCCACATATGCTCTCTTTTCACATCTGACTGTTAGGGCCAGGAGATTTTCCCACTCATTTACAGAGGGGGGTTCTGGGTTCCTCCAGTGGCACAGAATTATGATTTTGGCTACTGCGAAGACACACTTGACCCATAAGGTTTGAGGATGGGTAAGTGTGCCCTTGTCTGGGAAGATCCCCAGTAGTGAAAGATGAGAGTCTCAGCACAGACATACTGGTACTATTCTTGTGCAACTGTGCCAAACTCTGGTCCAGTAAGAGTCCAGTGCCAGATATGGGCACAAAATGTATGTGAGGGATGCTTGTGGGGAGGAGCAGTGCCAACAGTCACTGTTGCTCATCAGAATAGTTTGATACAGATTGAAGAAGGGTGTGCAGTATGTATGCCGGATCTTGGACTGCATAGTTTTCATTTGCAACTCCCTAGAGGCTCTATGTGCCAGGAACCAAACCTGGTCCCATTCCCTACTGTGAACATTCTCTCCCAATTCCTGGTCCCACTTGGGCTTGGGGAGAGAGATTATGGTAGGTAAGGTTTTTGTGTTCAGCAGTGACTATACTTTGGAGGACTGGTGGTGCAGTGAATTAAGATAGGCTGTCCAGGACCCCAAAGTATTACTGGGTGGCAGAACGTCGGTTGGAGACACCTTGACCCTTAGGAGTTCCCTGATCTGAGTCATCTTCAAAAATGTGATCTGGGGAATCCCATATCTAGAAGAAAGTTCCTTGAAGGAGTAGAAAACCCATGGGGAGGGATGATAGAGATTTTGGAGGGTCCAAATTCCCTGTGACTCTCATAGGAGCCATAGCGGGTGCTTATGGTCTATAGTTAACTGAGGGTTGTGCCTTAGGAGTCTGGGATGGGCAGTCTTGGTGTTCTGATGGAGGGTTTTGGCTTATTTGAGCTAGATTCTTTTTATGTGCTTGAAGCATGGAGAAATCTTAGCTGGTAGGCCCCAGTCAGGGAATAGTAGTGCTGCCAGGGTGGGTGAGTGACTCTGGAGTTGCTCCAGAGAAATTCATCTCGGTTGGTGAGCACAGAGGTCAGACCTGTAACAGGACACCATCTGGGAGTTTCAAACTTGAGTAGGCCAAAACTACCCTGACTCCAGTGAGCCTGTAGGAATTACCATCTCATTTTTGGTGTCCCCGGTATGAAGGATGACATTTTAGGATTTAGCGATTTGAAGAATGATCCTGGTACTTTTAGGGGGAGGTTGGCTAAGATATAGTGTAGTTTAGGAAGCACAATACATTTCAGAGCATTACCTCACCCCATTTAGATACGTCTATGTCAGTTTTTTCTAGCATGACATGAGTGTTTGCTGCAATCATGTCAGCCAATATGGGGCATAACTGGATTCAAAGACATGTCAATCTAGAGGGGGCCCATTGAAATGTATAGCCCTGAAGCTTAGCTTGATTACACAATGAATTCACAGGCATAATCTGGGATTTGGAACAATTCAACTTGTATCTGGAAAGAGAGGAGTAGCTTCTGATTATGGAGGTCATGCTGCCAGGGAGGTAGGGATATACACAAAGAATAAAGTGATGTCATCTGCAAATAATAGCAGTTTGTGGTTGGGGGGCCCCAAGGTTAATTCCAGGAAAGTGTGTGGCTATATGGATTTTATGCGCTAAGGATTCCACAGTCAACAGGAAAAGAAATGGGGACAGTGGACACCCCTATCTAGTACCTTGTTGGAGTGGGAAGGCCGGAGAAATGACTTAATAAATGTATCTCCCTAGTGAGTCTCATGTGTATCATAATACATATGAGATTCGCTATGGAGCTACATTTGTTAGGGAATTTATTAGGGAACCCAAACTTGGCCATAACATTGAAAAAGTACTCCCACTGCCCCCTATCAAATGCTTTTTCAGCATCTAATGACAGGGTGAAGTAGGGTAGCCCTGTCTTTAACTTCCCAGAGGAGGCCCAATATTCTTCCCATACAATCCATGCCCAGCTTGCCTTATACAAAGCCCACTTGGTTGGAATGGATCAGATCTCCCATTAGCCCTTCTGTTTGTCATACCAAGACCTTGGAAAAGATCTTGGCATTAATGTTGATGACAAAAACTGGTCTAAACAAGGAGCAGTGGATGCTAGCTTTGCCCTTTTTTGGGATGAGAGTTAATAGGGCCTGCATGAAGGAGGGTATGAGACAGTCCAGCTTCTAAGCCTCATTAAAGACTTGGGCCAGTCTAGGGCTAAAATTCCCAGGAAGGCTACATAGAAGTCATTTGGAAATCCATCCAAACTCAGGGATTTTCCCAGGGACATGCTGTTGATTGCCCCTGTAACTTCCTCAGTAGAAATGGGGCTCTGGAGGTGGGAGACGGCTCCTGGTTCTAACTGAAGGAGAGTAATGTCTCTGTAGAAATCATCCAGCTGTTGTTGTGAGGGGGATACCTCAGAGGAGTAGAGGGTTTGGTAATAGATTTGGAATTCTGTGTTAATAAGAGCAGGGGTAGTAACCACCTTCCCATTGTTTTTTGTAACAGAATGGATATACTTCTAATTTTCTTTGGCCCAAAGATGCTGGGCTAACAGTTTTCCAGGGTTGCTCCATTGCCTCCCAGTATTTTTGTTGCAGACAGAAAAGAGCATACATAGTAATATGCTGGTGGCACTCCTCTTTATCCTAATACTGGATATCTGTGGGAGCAAGTAGTCTTTCTGGTGTAGATGGTTCTGAAGGGTTAATTCTAGTTGTTTAAGGTTCATTTCTTTGAGTTGTAATGCTTGATCTCTTTGTTTCTTTAGTTTAGATGTTATTTATTTCATTTTGTATTTATTTCAGTTAGGATTAATACCTTTGAGTCCAGGACTCATTTTTAAAGGTCCCAAGTCATTGTTGTACAAACATTACAAATATAACAGTGTTTAAAGAAAACAGAAAAACAGTTACACAGGCATTCAATTACCCAGAAATTATATACATTCAATGATAGGTTAAAGAGGATAGGGTCAAATAGGGCTCAGCCTTGTAGATTCACTGGTTTGTAGGTCAGTCTAGAAGGAAGGGTAGGGAGGTCAACCAGGGATAGTGTTGTGATCGAAGAAGTGCGTTGTCAGCCAAGTGGGCCTCGTTTGGGGAGGGGGGAGGGGTTAGAGGAGATATAAGGGGAGTGGGGGGTGAGTGGGTGGCTGAAATTCTGACACATTAGTGCAGGCAAGCATAGTTCTTTTTTTGTGCCAAGAAGGGACCTGAGCCCAGATTTGAAGGTACTAATCCTGGGTGTATCTGTCTGGTTAGCAGGTAGCTCATTGTACCATTTCGGTCCTTGGTACAGGATGGAGTTCTGGGCAAGTTTTGTCCTTTTGAAGGGAATCACCAGCCTATCAGTAGCCACGCTTTTAGGTGGTTTGGCAGGAACTGCCAGCGTAAAGAGGCAGCCCAGTGTGGGGGAGGTAAGCACAAGAAACACTTTTTAGAAAAATAGGCAAGTTTGGTATTGTGCTCTAAGATGGGATGGGAGCCACCCAGTTTCAGTGTAGAGCGTGCAGGTGTGGGTGTCATGAGCAGCCCCTATTGACAGATGGCAGGCCTTATTTAGTAGCATGCTGACCCTGTTTAGGGCAGTTTTTGTGCCTGCTCCATAGATAGGCAGCCCATAATTAATGGATGACAGTGTCACAAACGCACTCAGTAGGTCAGGCCCTCTGCTCCCCACAGTGCCAACCTCCGAGCGCAGTACTGTGAACAGGTAACAGACAGGGTAACCCTACTGTCTGCTTGTAGGTCTGAATCACCTTTAGTCTCAAGTTCAGGGGGGATTCAAACTGTGAACCTTATGCTAGCGTACCCAAATGTACAGGCTCAGATAATCTGCTCTTCGGGGGGATGCCAAATATCTTTCATCTAAGAGCACCTAACCAGGTATCCAAAATGAACCCTTAAAACTCTATAAAAGACCTTAGGTATATTCTTACCTTTTCCCAGTTTAGTAACACCATCAAGCTTATGAACAGTTTGTTTTTTTGTCAGTCTTAACCCTCTATACCTCACATGCAAAAAGAACTTTGAAGACACACCCAGGCAGTCTTTCAAAATAATATTTTTACTAGAATGGATAGAAATATGTAAAATGTAAACACAGCACAACATATCAAAAAGCATACAATCACTTAAAAGAACAAGGTTAAAGTACAAAACATAAACTCCTACCACAATACAATTAGACTTTTTCTATCTAATGTATTACCTCTTTACAGTGCTTAAGTTAGATCTTGTTTCTTAAGAGCCCAAAAAGAAATGTCACTCAGATCAGACACAAGTCCTAGGTTAAACTGTGTCTCTCTCACACACCCCTTCTGATGTCATCTATCTCCTCCTTGTTGAATACAAAAAATATACAAACAGGATGTCCTATCAGGAGGTATATTAAATACTGTAAATTCAGCAAAAACTAATTTCCCAATATGACTCCTTAATTAACATTTTCTCTTTGATCTCGAGCAGTTCCTATTCCCGAGGCATATCAAAGAGTTTTATAGCTTTTTAACATCAGTTGAAAATAAATGTTCTTCCTCTTAAGACATCATAAAAGTTTATGATCTCCATTCTCAGGCAGACTCATAAAGTCTAATTTCATTTCCACTTCAAAGAGCCTAGGCATATCATAAAAAGGTAATAAAATGCCACTCTGACGTAAATCAGTTAATTAAATGGTTCCTGCTTCACTGAAACTTGGGGGAGGTCATCCATGGCACAGCTACCTCATGTGAGACAATCACACACTACATTTTTATATTACAAATACCATAGAACAATCATAACCAGCTGGCCAAGCATCACAGACAGTACTAAACTACTGGTGGCAAGTTTAAGAGCTTCAGGTGTCATAGAATGCCTATGGTGGTAGAGGACCCCAAGTTTTATATTAGCTGACTTGACAACGGAGTCTATATGGCCAGAGAAGGTGAGTGATCATCAAAGGTAATGCCGAGGTATTTGAACTTTGTTACTTGTTCCAGTATTTCACCCTTGTGGTTATGGATGAGCAAAGACTGGTATTTCTTTTTGCTTTGGGAGGTAGAGAAGAGCAGACTATTAGTTTGTTATGGTTTAGTAGTAGTTTGTTTAGTGTGAACCAGTATTCAAGCTTGAGGAAGCTGTTTTGCAGTTCGGTAGTGATGGAGTTGTGATCTTTGCCAGCAACAAATATTATTGCATTGTCAGCATAGAGAATGGTGCATGCTGTACATGCAGATGGTGCAGTGTTGATGAAGAGGCTGAAGAGAAGTGGGCTGAGAATAGAGTCTTGAGGGACCCCAAGGGGCACCTCCTTAGCTGATAATAGGGTGTCTCCAATTTTGACTCGTTGCAATGTGCTTGTGAGGTAGCTTCCAAACCAAAGTACCATGTCTGGGATAGGCCTGTTGAATGGAGGCAGTTTAGGAGGAGTTTGTGATTAACAGAGTCAAAGGCCTTCATAAGGTCGATGAAGACTGAGCCTACTGCCTCCCCATTATCTAAGGCATCATAAAGCTGGGAAGAGTAATCAACAAGGGCGGTGAGTGTGGAGTGCTTTTTTTGGAACCCACGCTGCTGTGGGAAGAGTAGGTTATAGTTATCAAGCTACTCTGTAAGCTGCTCTGAGACCATCCTTTTGAGTGCTTTAGAGGGGGGGGTAGAATAGATATAGGTCTGTAGTTGGACATTTGAGTTTTGTCCCTGGCTTTAAAGACAGGCATGATGATGGTTGACTTCCATAATTTTTTAGACATCCCTGTTCTTAGAGATGCATTAAATACCATTGAGAAAGGACTGACCAATTAATTTAGGAGAAGACCCACCAGTTTCATATCCACTAGGTCAGCCCCCACCCTGATCTTGCCAAAAAAATTCTTAATGTGCTTGATGGTTTTGGTCTTGGTGACCTGTTTAAAGTAGAAAGGTGGTATAGCATTATTTGGAGGGTTAGGTGGGGCAGTAGGGTGTTGTTGCCCAAGCTTATCTTTAAAGTAATCACCAGGGAATACACCAGAAAGGTCTGTGAAAGCATTGTTGAGCTAATTTATGATGTCAGTGGGTTCCTGTAGGGGGCCCTCCACTGTTACTAGTAGATTGGGTGGGGCCTTAGGGGTCTTTCCTGTTAGGGATTTGATGGAGTTCCAAAATTCCCTACCGGAGCCCCACCTCTTGCTTAAGAGGTCCTTATAGTAGGATGCTTTAGCTTGTCGAATGCTCTTGGTGCAGGCATTTCTGGCTGCCTTGTAGGCATTGAGTGTCGCAGGAGTTCCAGATGATTTTGCAATGTGCCAGAGGTTGTTTCTATTCTTCTTTAAACCAATCAGGGGGTTAGTGAACCATGGATTGGAGGTACCCCTGATTTTCCTTGTTTTGTACGACGTAAAAATATCACAGGTGTGGTTGAAGATCATTCTGAAATAGTTCAAGGCCTCATTACCACCAATATCTCCTGCCAAAGGAGACCAGTCCAGTTGGGATAGGTACTACTTGAAATGGTCAAGTAGCCCCAGCCTGAGGCAGTGATTTTTGGACACCTTAGGTGGGCCCTTGGTGAAGTTGTTTGTCCAGGTGCACTTCACTGGTGAGTGATCACTGAGGCTGTCAGGCAGGACGATGACATCTGATATATGCTCCGGATGTGTGGATAGGAGCCAGTCTATAAGGGAGCTGCTCCTTGTTTTGTAGTTAATCTGGGTGTCATCAGTTACCATCTGGTTTAAGAATAGGCTGGATATTAGGTCCCTGGCTTTTGTCTTCTTCAGAGAGTGCCAGTTTGTTAAAGTCACCTACAATCATCTTCTCCCATTGAGTACCTAACTGCTGCTGGTTGTCAGTGTCTAGGTTTAGTCCAGCAGTTTGGTGCCCAGGTGGAATATATATACTGTAGAGAGCAGCAGTACTTTGTTCTGTTGACCTATGCTTAGCTTGAGATTCAGGATTTGGACCTCTATTGTGTGTAGACTGGAGTCAGGGGCCTGCACCTTTATTCTGGATTTGGTATAGACTAGGCACCTTCCCCCACATTTAGTGGCTCTATCTTGCTGGAAGGAGTTGTATCCATCAAGGGAGATAGAGGCATCCAGGGTCTTCAGGGAAAGCCAGGTTTCCATGAGTGCGATAATATCTGGGTTAGTCACCTGGACCCAAGCCTGGAATTGAGAGAACTTGGATATGAGACTGTTGTGTGGGCTATCAGTTGGCCCTTCAGTTGGCCCATCTGCCCCAGCCCCCCTACCATGAACAGCCTTCATGGGTTCCCACTGGATCAAGGAGAACATCTCTGGGGTTTCATTGTGGGTGGAGTAGTTCATTTTGGAGCCATGTTTTAGAGGTGGGATCCTGGAGCAGGGTCATAATGAGTCTCCATTTGTTTCTGATACCAGGCTTTGCCACAGATAGGAGGACAGAAGCATGGTCCAAAATCAATATACTGCTGAGGGATGCACCCCAAATTGATGACAGTAAATGTTCAGAGATAAAAAAATTATGCCCATTCAATTGTATGACTCATGAACTGAAGATTAATAAGTGCAGTCACGGTCATGGGGATGGACCATTCTCCAGCTGTCTCTCATTGCAGCCTGTAGGTAAGTGTAGTGTACTTGGACTGCCACATGGGCTTCTTGTCTAGTACCAGTCCAAGTTCTGTTGAGTTCTGGTTGGAGGGTAATATTCCAATTACCTCATATAATGATTGTAGTAAGTGAGCCTGACAGCTCTGCTAATGTAGAGTCAAAGAAAGGGGCTTCTGGATTGTTGGTAGCATAAACACTGCCAGTATGATAGGAGACCCTTGCTAAATGCCCTCAAGCAATACCCACCTATCTTCTTGATTTTTGGAAGTTTTTTAAGTTGAAGTTGAAGTTTAATGCCAATCTGGAGGCCCTTTCTGCAGAGACTCATCCACCCAGGCTCTTGGTAGAGTAAGAGCAGTGATATGCAGCACAAACCCAAAAGCAACAAAGACTGGAAGCCTTTTTCTCTGATAGGTGGGTCTCCTGCACAAGGGCGACATCCGAGTACATTTGCTTCAATTTCATCAGAACCTTACTATGCTTTATAGAGCAACTGAGGCCCTGAGTATTCCAGGAAACAATTTTTAATGCATCACGGGATGCCACAGTGGAGTCAGTAAGTGTCTGACTTACTTTCATCATACAATGATTCCCCAATCTCCGCCAGCCCCCCCACCAACCACCCCACCAGATCACTCCACAACCCATCCCTGAAAATGCACATACACAACATGTAATTTGAAATTTATCAACAGGTTCTTTTGAACACAGGAGCTTTGAGAACTAGAGGAAAATTGAACTTCTAACAGTGCCCTGTAGGGCTGAAACAGAATAAAACTAAAGTTAGGAAAGTTATTGAGCGATTCCTTCTGGTAAAGGTATACCAGCCACTGTCTTGAAAGACAACAGAGAAGGGCCTTAATCCAGTGCTCACACAGAACCTGGATGGACCAAGGGTTGACACTCCAACCACCGCTTGCACTCCACATCTCCAGGTAACTATATGGCACAAAAGGGTACCTGGGACCACTGAAGCAGGACATGGTAAGGGGTGGTGGAGGAAGATGAAGGGTAAAAGAATTAAGATAGTCTTCTCAGGGGAGGTTGTAGGTGTGATTTAGATTTAATGGTGTATTAGCTCCCTTGGATACTAGGAAACATACCCAAGCCATGACTACGGGGTGGGGGGGACGGAGAGTATACATCCATATCTCAAATGTGCTGCAGGACGCTGCTGATTGCAGTTAAGGGGAGAAATGCAACATGTTATGCCATCCCTGCACCAGCGAAAGGGTAGCAGGTACCTAAGTGCAGCAGACACACTCTGAGGTACCTATGCCAACATCATAGCATTTATCAAGTCTAATGAAGCAAACGGTTTGTAAAACATGAAAACCATGATAACATTAAGCCTCAGGAAGCAAAAAATCAGACTCTGACAAAACCTGAGGCAAAGAAAAAAACTGCCTCACTCCTGTGCCCATTGACAAGATTAGAATTCTCAGTGGACTCCATGAAGGAAAAAAAAAGGGGGGGGCAGAGGTGCACCACAAAAGTTAGAGGGCCCAGTCCATGCATGAAGAAAGAGGGGGACTGGTGTTGGGGCAAAAGAAGTGCTAAATAAACTGTTTTACTAGTTATTCTGCCCCAACACACTTACAGCACTACAGGCGGTATTCCAAAGGTACCTCAAACCCATTCCCCTCCCATTCCCCCAATAAGAAAAGTATTCACAGTATGCTGGAGGTTACACTTCCATCTCCACTTGGGGGGGGGGCTGCTAGATGAAGTCTGTGCCAGCGCCGAAGGTGGTGACAGAGGGGCATTGTCTGCTGGAGGTGTCAGTAAACCTTGTGGGACCCAGGGAAGCTTTGTACGAAGGCATCCATGTCCTCCGGTGAGTAGAACTGGTGAACTTCCCCTTCAGCTTGATTGTCAGCACAACAGGATACAGGAGGGAGTACTATACACCTCTACTGTGCAGCCTGGCATTAATTTTATTGATGGACTGGTGGCACTTCAGCACTCCCCTGGGATAGTTTGGGTAAAATGAAATTCTGCTACTTGCCACGTAGATATCCTGTAATTCTTTTGCCTCTTTAAGTATACTCTCCTTGACCTTATAGCGTAACAATTTAAAGATGAGAGGGTGAGCATTTTGTGGAGCCAGCTTTGGCTGATCTGATGCAGTGGGCCCCATCTAGCTCAAAGTCATACCTGGAGGGGTCAAGCTAGAGCCAAACAGGCAGTTGCAATCTCAAGTAGTCAACCAGATCCTTCTCCTCCCATCCTTCCGGGTAACCCAGAGCGTGCAGGCTGCTCCTGCACCCCTATCGTTCTATGTCTTCCAGTTTTGTGGTTAGCCAGTGAAGCTGTTGCTCTGCTGCTTTTAGACGCTTGTCGTCCTGCTTGCAGCAGTTCAAAAGAGCCATGAGCTCAGCCTCCATCACAGACACTCTCCTGGTAAGATGTAGGATGCATTGCTACCATTCTGTCACTGTGGTTTCAGTTGTTTCCGCAGTGCAGGTGATCCTTTCAATGAGAGAGGTTTGTGATCTCCGGTTAATAAGGCAGGTCAAGGGGATGGCTTAGCTGCAACTGAGGCAGAAAGTTTGGGAAAAGTGGAGTCATTGCTATTTTGTTGGCTGGCTAGGGAAGAAGGGCAAAGAGAGATTCTGGCTTTTCTTCCATTTCTGTTGAACTGAAAGTTGGTCACAACCCTCAGGAGGTGTTGTCATACTTCTCCCCTACAAGATGTTGCATGCTGAATCACTATTGAGCCAAGTTTGCAGGAGAAGGAGGGTGGATAGCTGCAGTGGTGGTCAGCGGCCGAGGGTTTAGGTGGCCATCTTCTTTCAGGCACACATGTTACGTCCCCCTGGGCAGTTTTTTGTACTGAAAAACTGTCAGGAGAGAAGCTTAAACAAAGTCACATAGACCTGTGGCAATCTAGAGTTCTTATGTGGTCAGTGGTCAGTGTCAGTGGCTTGGCAGGTAGCACACTCGCCTCTGAGACCAGGAGTTCAGAAGGCTGTGGGTTCTATCCCCACACCAGGCACTTGGGTTAATATCCCAATACTGACACTGCAGTGCAGCATGAGGGTGGGGTGCTGCACTACTGAGGTGCCATCTTTCGGATGAGATGTTAAACCAAGGTCTCATCTGCTTGTTCTGATGGTAGTTCAGGTGGATGTTAAAGATACCACGGCACTTCTCGAAAAGAGTAGGGGAATTTTCCCGGTGCCCTTGCCAAATTTCCCCCCATTCACTAAAATACCACCAACAGCTTAATCTGGTTCAAAGTCAGTTGGCATTTATTTGTATCCCCTTCCCCTGGGTCATGCCTGAAAATAGGCAGAATTTGTCTAGTGCACTTACCCAGTCACCAAAAATTAAATAAATTGTAATGTCTGTCTGGCCTCATACAAGCTGATCATTTTGTTAGAAGCCAGTTACCTCTCATAGCAAGCTGGGAACCTCAATTCTCCATTCGGGAGAGTTGTTTCTAGCCAGATTAGGATTTGGTTCTGTTGATCTTTGAGCGTGGTTGTGTTGACTACGGTCACGGCAACTAGGCAGTACAAGTTTGCACTCTCTCTGTTACAAGACTTGCCACATATCTGTGTAGTCGGACTGGGGTTAAGTTCTCCTTGGCTTGTATTTGTGCTCTAGATTGTGCTTCAGCCTGTGGTGGTCACTTGATTTTCCTGGTCCCACCTGCGTCTGTGTCCCTTAGAGTTCCTGCAGGAAGAGGTCAACTTACCACAGGAAACTAGCCAAAAGTTCTGATCTCTCCTGACAAGGAGGGGGAAGGGGGGCTTGCAACTAAGGTGGGAAAAGGCTTTCTCACTTGGCTCCATTTGTGGTGACTGATTCTGATGAGGGGAAATTTAGTCGTGCAAAATAATCACTTTTGCGTGATTTGATCTCTGACTTCCCTCCAGATCTCAGCTGTCATTAGCCCAGTCAGAAACATGCCAATAACTCATCTCTCATTGACTGCTGAAGAAAATGGCAGTACTCACCAAACTCTGGTGGGGGTTTTAATGTTCCAAGTTGACGGCTTGGAGTTGGGCTTTAGGTTTGGTGGACAGTTTCAGAAGCACATCAGGCAGTTGTTGAATGTCCGCTGTCGCCGTGTCAGAATTGTTGGGTCCATATGGAGGTTAATGCAGAGACATGCTAGGAATACAGGTGTGAATTTCACCCCTCCTGCATGAAATCTTTGTTTTATTTCTTTTATAGGCTTTCAGCTTCTCCCTTACATTCTGGCTCAAGTCATTGAAGATGTCAAATCTGGTGTTAGTCCCGTGTAAGGCAGACTGTGAGTGTGCTGCCTGCTGAATATGCATTTTCATACTAAGGTATAAGGAGCTGAAAATGTGGTGGGCTCATGTTCGCTGCTATCATTTCACCCATAATAAGTGATGCTGTTTCCTTCTAGTATATATGAATCCAACCTGTTTTTGAATTGCTTTTTGTTTCTGCTTGTTATGACTTACATTGGAAGGCTGTTCCATGGAGACACCACCCTCTGAGTGTAGAACACCTTCCTTTTAAGTGTGCTAAATTTCCTTGATCTTAATTGCAGTGGGTGTGCCCTAGTACATATTCTGCCATCTTTAAATTCTAGGTTTAGTTCATTTAGTAAATAGTTGTCCTGCATATTATAACTTACAAGTTTTTTATTTCTCATGAAAATTTTTATTTTTTGGTGACTCTTTTATCTCCTTCCTCTGGCACCCCCTTCCGCCCGACCGTTCCCCCAGCCCCAACATCCCAGAATTACCTGGGCTTACCATATGCCCAGTCAGGGAGTAGAGCCTGCAGAGGGTCAAGCATCATCCCATGGCCAGAGGATCCCTTTTTCTTCAGTTTCTCCCAATCTTTACCCCAGGGCCCCAGGAGTAGAGACACATGCGTGTGGAGGCGCACATGCATACTACTGCCCTGGTAACAGCCCCTTCTGCCCATCTGTCAATCTAGAGCCTGGCACTCCCTCTCACCTATGCTGCCCCCTGGCTTCCACCACGAGGCAGTCAAGAGCCAAGGCATACCACCATCCCTCCCTGGAGAGGAGAGCTGCCTTTCTGCGGTTCCATCCAACTCTGCACCCTCTCACCTCTGCCGACCTCCAATGGCTTGTGCTCATCCCCGAACACAGGTCGTCGGCATGGCTTGAGGTAAGGCGCCCAGCGCCTTAGCCCTCAGCTCCATCGGGCTGGTCTTTTCTCATGCAAATTTGGCAAACAGCATACAATCTTTCTTCCTTTTGCAGCATGGGTCTTAGAGCCCTGTGGGCTCGTTCAGTCATGTAGGATTGTTCACGTTTAGGGATTCCCACTACCTGCATGAACAGTTTGTTAAGGAATTTAATAGTGTAGGCCCTTATAGTAGTTCAGGGTTTCTTATGAGCAGAAGGTTATTTCTCCTAATGCAGTTTTCTTGATTGTCTATATGATCTTCAAGGCAAGTTACTTTCCTTCTGAGGCTAATCAGTTTCTCCATTGTTGCCTTACCCACCAACGAGTTCAGTCTCCTCCATGTCCCCAACTCTAATGCCTAAAGTCAGTATAGCGTAGTGGTTAACAGCACTGAGCTGCAAACCTGGAGACCTGGGTTTGAATCCCACCAGCCCCCACTTACATACTGTGTGACCCTGAGTCAGTCACTTAACATCCTTGTGCTCCCAGGTCACACCTTGAAACAAGCTCCAGCTTAGTGTACCTATTTCCTAGTTAAACAATTTCCCCCTAAAGTGTCCATTGAAGCTTTTACCATTTTTATGTCACCTGCTACCGTAGCAATCATCATTTTGATGGAAGCAAATTCAGTGAAGAATTTTTCTGTAAGGGTGCCATTGTTTGTTGGATCTGATGGTGTTATTGATAGGGAGTTTGTCTTTTGCCACTTCAGGGCCTGGGCCATGGCTGAGACTGGTGGTGTCAGCAGTGAATTAGTTAGTGTCACTGAGGGAATCAGCTCCATTTGTGAGTAGAAGTTGGCTAAATATCCTCTGCGGGTTCTGTAGCAGCTGGTAATGTAATGATTGGTTGAAAATAACAAGTTTCAGGAGCAATTTATCATTTTAAAAAAGTGGTCTCTATCAGATCTCTCTGAGGCGCAACTGCTGCCACCTGTCACATCACAGTGATTCAGCGTGGTATCTCTCACCTCAGAGGGACTTTCTTACTTACAGTCACTTGGTGTGATATCTCTAGCCCCAGAGAGGCTTTCCAACAGTTATTCCGTGTGGTGTCTCTCACCCTAGAGAGGCTTTCTTGTACTTTCTTACTTACAGTCATTCAGTGTGGCATCGCTCACCCCAGAGTGGCTTTCTTACTTAAAATCACTCAATGTGGTACCTCAGGTCCTGAGGAGCTTGATTACTTACAGTGACTTGGTGTGGCACCACTCATGCCTGAAGGGCTTTCTTACAATCATTCAGTGTGGTATCCTATGCCCTGGACAGGCTTTCTTACCTACAGTCACTTAGTGTGGTATCCCACACCCCAAGAGAGGCTTTCTGGCTTACAGTCAGTTAGTGTGATATCTCTCACCCCGTTGAGGCCTTCTTACTTACCATCACTTGGTGAGGTACCCAAAGGTGCTTTCTTATTTACAGTCACTCAGAGGGGTACTCTTTGCCCCAGAGGAGCTTTCTTGCTTACATTCATTTGGTGTGCTGCCTCTTACTCTGGAAGGGCTTTCTTGCTTATAGTTACTCAGCTTCTCACCCCAGAGGGGCTTCCTTACTTAAGGCCACTAAGTGTAGCATCTCTCAATCCAGAGGGGGCTTTTATTACTGGTGGTCAATGCAGTGCCTTTCATTTGGAGGGGCTTCTTACTGACAGTCAGTTTGTGAGACTGGCTTTCTTCACTTCCTGTTGTGCAATCCCACAGATCCCCTGCTCTGTCTCTAGTTTGTGGTTGGCATTCAACTGAGGGGTTACCCTATAGAGTGAACAAATTGGGTAATTCCTTTTTCCCTGTTTTGGCCACGCCCACCATTACCCCTATTTACAAACAAAATGTCTGCTTTTTGCATTGCCAAGCAACCTTATAGAGGGAACGATAACCATATAAATTCATGAACAATAAGCTGAATGGGGTCTGACTCTGTTAGTCAGACTATCTCCTGAGTCATCAGGAAAGGAGCTCCCCTTATCTTCATCTTGTACTAAGCTCTTCACTATTGTCCCCATGGTGTTACTGCAGTGTAATTGCCAACATGCTGTGAATAGTCTCACCCACTGTCGACTTCATTGTCATCATCTGTGTTATACAATATTGATAACGCAGCTCACTTTTCAGCTGTGTCTCCTCTCAGATAAAGTGGGACACTGGATACAGAGTGCTGACTGGACCTGCACGCTTTCAGCCCACACTCTGGTGCCATGCTCTCAAGATGCGACTTGCATCTTTTTCACTGGCCATGTGAACAGCTGGTCTAGCCACAGAAGTCTTCAGATCACTGAGGGTTGAGGAACCTGTACCAATCACAAATGAAATTATTGCACTCAAAAGGGGTCAATCTTTGTATATATATTCACAGGAAATGAAATCATAATTCACTGTGGAGATGCATGGCAAGATGCTGCAGTGTGGGCTGGAGCTGTATCCTTTGTTGTCTCTCCATGTGCTGTTATTATGTATGTTGTACAGTTGCAGTGCAACACACCATGTATGTTTGTAGAACGATTTGAACTACAGTGCACTAAGTACGTGAAAAGCACACAATGACAGTGCAGTTTTTAAAAAGTGCCTTCAATGACTTCATGAGTTTCAAGGTGGATTCTTAATCTTATGCATAGATACATAGACAGTGTCGGCAGATAAGGGCCTATGGCCCACCCAGTCTGCCCATTTGAGCTTGTAAGTTCAGTTTATGTTTTCCTAGAAGTCTGTTGCCCCTTACCCCTGACCTCCAGAATTCCTTTATGTGTATCCCATGCATTCTTAAATCCCGTGATTGTTTCAGCCCCCACCACTTCCTCTGGCACGGTGTTCCACTTGTCCACCACCCATTCTGTGAAGCAATTCTTCCTCACTTTTCCTCTGAATCGTCCTCCCTCCAACTTCATCCCATGCCCTCTAGTCCTGGAACATCTTTTTCGCTTAAAAATAGTGTATTTCTGCACCCTGTTCCTCCCTGTAAGATACTTGTATGTCTCTATCATATCCCCTCTTTCCCTCCTCTCCTCCAGGGAGTGCATATTCAGTTCCTTCAACCTGTCCTCATAGGACTTGTGATGCAATCCATGTACCATATGAATTGCCCTCATCTGAACCTTCTCTACCCTGTCTATGTCCTTACGTAGGTAAGGTCTCCAGAACTGTACACTGTACTCCAGGTGGGGCCTCACTAGTGTCTTGTATAGTGGAATTATGACCTCCCTTTTCCTACTGGTGATGCCCCTGCCTATACATCCCAGCATCCTATTTGCTTTACCTGCTGCCTTGTCACACTGTTTCCTACCTTGAGGTCATCAGAGATGATAACCCAAGATCCCTTTCCTGCTTGGTGCATGCTATATCCTCACCCCCAACTGATATATTGTGCCAGGGTTTTGTGCCCCATATGCATTATCTTGCACTTCTTTGCATTGAATTTCAACTGCCAAACCCTGACCATTCTTCAGGTTTCTGCAGGTCCTTTCTCATTCTGTCTACACCTCTGGTGTGTCTACTCTGTTACAGAGCTTTGTGTCATCAGCTAATAGTGCCATTCTGCCTCTAGGTCCTGCGCAATGTCACTGATGAAGATGTTGAATAGGACCGGTCCCAGCACTGATCCCTGTGGTACCCCACTGGTCACTCTTCCCTCTGTGGAGTGACAGCCATTTACCACCACCCTCTGTGTTCTGCCGCCCAGCCAGTTACCTACCCACCACACTGCTGTCCTGCCCACACCCATATCTTTTTGGCTTTTCCACATAACATGCTCCACAGCAGTAAAACATTCCACTCATTATGATGTCATCATCCATCAGCATTACAGTTCTATGATACAGTATGAGAGAAAGGATGCTATTTCTTTTAACTGCTCAAATACTCAGCAAAGTGGTCTTTCTGGCTTTCCAATGAACAGCTCTGAGATGCACATGATGTGCTCACAAATAAAAGAAATGTAAACATTTTCCTTCCACAGTCTTTTACTGGGGAATTATGTGCTATTGGGTATTAGTGTGTTACAGACCATGACATCATTTCTAACCAATCAGCAGTCGAGAATCATCCCTGTGCGGTGGCCTACTCTAACGTGACACCCTGACAGCAAAACCCAAAAATAGACCTTTACAACAACAGTCGCTGTAATGGTCTGTTTTCACTGATGCGGCTTCTCCCTGTGTTCTGCCCCCTCCCAAGAACAACTCAGACCTGGAGTTGATTATAAATAAATGTGAGGGGTGCGGGGGGCTTAACACTGTCTTTTGGGACGGCACAATACTGGTGTCGGTGTTGTGCTATCACCAGTGTTGGGTAAGTTACTTTTTCTATTACTTTCTATTTCTTTTAGAAACTTGAACCAGGAAGCTCTGTGCAGTCACTAGCAAGGATGGAGAAGTACTAGAAAAAGTAATACACTTGACAGTTACAGTTACTATTTCTTTTTATACAAAAAACAATACAAAAATAATAACAAACTATAACAGATGGCATTTATTTGAAAGTAATAGGTTAGTTACTAGTTACTTTTAAATAAATGTAATCAGATACAGTTACATAGTGCTTTTGTATAAAAATATATAAGTAATTGTAACTGTAAGGTGTATTACTTTTTCCAGTACTTCTCCATCCTTGCTAGTGACTGCACAGAGCTTTTTGGAACAAGTTTCCAAAAGTAATAGAAAGTAATATAAAAAGTAACTTGCCCAACGCTGGCCATCGCTGTGCAGGACGTTGAGGAATTCTGTGTTGAGCACAAGTGGAGTTTCCAGTCCTGTGTACAGTTCGTACAATGCATTGCTCTGTGTATGTCACCACTACACATCTCAACACCGTATCCAAGCACAGATGTGATAGTTGCAGCTTCTCTCAGAATGGATGACTCATCTCGAATTTCATAAAAAAAAGAAACTTATCAAATGTTTTAATTTGTTTTATTGTTCTTTTACTGCCCACCCCATCTTATACAGCACTCCCTTAAACCATGCAAACTCTTGAACATGCATTCTACTTTGTCCTCACCATGCAAACTGTTAAAACTAAACCACTGAATGTGTAGCAGCAGTGAGGAAGGACTGTAGTCAAGCACAACACAAATCAAATTAAATGACATTTCAAGATAGCTCTTCTGATTTTTTTTTTTTACAAAGGCATTGCATGTCATGATTTATAAGATAATAGATGCTGTCAGTGGAGTCTTTTGCGATAGAAGAGTATCATCACATGAGGTTTGGGTTGCCATTTTTCCTTTCATGCCAATTAGGAATTATTTAACCTTGGTTCCAAATCCTGGCATGTGGTTGGTCGAAACCTAGCCACATGACCAAAAATCAGAACCAGCCTTAGGGGGGTTGTGAACTGTGCATTCATACAGGGGCCCCAAGAGCAGAGGGGCCCCCCAAAAAACTAGGCTGTCCAGTTCGCCTCCTTCTTCCTGGTCCTGTATCTACTAATTTAAGTAAAGTGCAAATTTAAGTAAAGTGCAAAACCTAAAAATGAAGCTATAGGAAGGCCATGATAGGGATGAGGATGTTCCTTGGGGGCTTCATGACTTCTGATATGGGGCCCCAGCAAGGAGGTTAGCACAGGGCCCCAGAATAGCTAGAGCCAGCACTGCCAAAAATAGCTGCTGCTATTGTCCTGCCTAAACTTGACAACAGGCAATAATTTGTAGCAATGGACAATAATTCAAAGAAACTACAGCCCATATATGTACAGTGCACGTGCCTGCAATAGAATGCAGGCACTCCAACACAGCATGCGACGGTTGCAAGTCCTGCCAACATCACCAATTTCATATTTGCTTCTGACCTTCTCACCTGTCCTGAGGTTGGGAAGCAATGCTGACACCAGTGTCTGCTGTGGGAGATGAACACATTACAACTCAGGGCAAAAAGGAACATGAGTATGTCTCCACCAGCTGTGTTTCATAGCAAGGAGGCAGCTAGACTATACTGTATATGCTAGAACATTTCTAAGTGGTGTACATAGACGGATATTATATTAGAAGTATAGGTTCTGCAAGGTAAATGGGGACTTTCAGTCAGGGTATAAAAAGCACAGCACTTAGCAGTGTGCTGGTCTCAGTCAGGGGAAGGTACTGTAGCTGAAAACCATCAATGCAGTTACTGGAAGGATAGCTATTAATTGGCGTGTGTGGCTTAGGCCCTGTCCACACTATGCCTCTGTAATGTTACAGAGTGCCCAAACCATTACCACAATGGTTTGCATTTACACCTGTAACGTTACAGAAGGCATTTTCATAACCATTGTTGAAACCTGTTGTGAAGTGGTCTCAACAATGGTTGCTGTAATGGTTAGGTCCCTGTAACGGCACCAATGTGCATCTAAATGCTGCATCGCGTAGCCCCCAGTCCCCCACCATACCAGTATGCATTGTGGCACTATCGGACAGCACCAGACCCTCCAACTGTACTGTCTGTGCCATTACAATACCAGCGTTGTAAGACCGGTACCAGATCCTGCCTGGATCGTACTGTGTACAGCATTTGTGCTGCCTCTGTAAGCAGTCTGTGTATTCCCCTGGCAATCCCAAACTCTGTACCCTTGCCATGAGCCGGCACTGACAGCCCAAGGTGGGGACTCAGCGTCTGACGGTCCCTATGGTAACCAGTGCCTCACTGCCTGGCCTTTTGTGGCACCGCCAGTAGAGGGCTCAAGGTGACACTCGCTGAGTGCTGCGCAGCTTTGCCCCATCCCCTGGGACCATACTTGGTGGGACGGTAGCAGTTAGGAAAGAACACTGAAACCCTCCCCAGTCTCCAAGTCCCATGAACCACGGTGGGCCACGTGATATCATGACAGCGGGAGGATGGAGCAAGCAGTGTGGTGGTCGGGATGACTCTGGAGGGACTAGTGAGAGCGCTGCTGGTGCCAGCGTTGTTGCCCTCCCCCACATCACACAGCTCAGGGTAACCAGGTGAGGCCATCTGAGACCACTGAGTCAGTGCCAGTGTGCAGAGGTAGAAGGTAAGAAGATGGGATGCCCCCCCCCCGAAGTGGGTCGTGGTGACGATGGAGACTTGGCTTGTCATAGTTCAGGTCATGCTTGGTAGCTGGTTCTCCCAACAAAATGTGCTTAGGAAGTAGGACTAAGGGTGTAATACAGATGACAACAAAGAAAAGGAACATAATACGTCATGTTCAAAACAACAATGGTGTCATGACCCCAGGCATTGAAAAGCTCCTGATTGACCACCACAGCACCCAGCGAACTAGAAGTTCACAACAACTAACCTTCCTTGTCCCCAGATGCCGGACTACCATGGGCCAGAGGGCCTTTGCCCGCAGAACACCACAGTGGTACAATACTCTCAACAAAGAAACTCTTACTGCTGCTGCTCTTGGCCCTTTTAAGAGACAACACTGACTTCATCTCATTTCAACTAGTCTTTGTGACTGCCTCACCTAATCAGGGGCCCACCGCTCACTGCCCTCCACTTCAGTCTTGACAGCTACCTCTCCCCGCCTTGCCCCCTTCTACCTGCCTACCCCCTTGCCCCCTCCTTTCCTCCCCGGCATTTCTGACTTTTATCCCTCTTCCTCCCTTTAGAGCTCTTACCTCACCTCTACCCTCCGACAATGGCCTTCCTGCCTGCATACCCCCTTCCCTCTCACCTGCAGTGCTTATTTCTAAGTTTGCCGTTGGCTGGTATGTCATGCTACCTAACATTTGGCACATTTTGAATTACTGGAATTTCCTAAGCCTCAGTCTCTTACTTCTTCTTATTGTGTAACTATGTGTTATTATGTTGACCTTTGTGTGTATGATACCCCCCATTCCTTCGACGTGGAACCTTTGTAAATGAGCAGTTCCTGCTCAAAGGTATTTGTAATCCTAGATTTCAATAAAATAAAATAAAAATAAATGACCTAGTGGCAGTGAATGCCGCTGTGCAGGCAACCCAGATTGTGGAGTGGGCTCCAACTACTGCCTGTACTGTATAGCTGTCAATATTGATCTCCCTATCAGCTCGAACTATATCATAAACAAAGGCACTTCGATTGGGGACAGTCCAGAACAATCATCTGCAATTGTAAGGCTTAATCCTTTTGGGACAGTCCATTGACTCCAACACGGAGGGCACTGCACAGGCAGTTCCATAGTGTGGACCACCCTGTCCACCACATTGGGGATCCACCCCTCCACAGCAACACAGCCATGTACTATTTACATCTGTAGAATGTTGGAGGGTCTGCGGCATGCTGAGAGTTGGGAGGCTACTAGGAAGTGAACAGGTGGCTGAGTGGAGCGCGGGGGCATTGGTGGAGGATCCCGGACCACCCTGCATGGCTCCGAACATGCTGTGGGAATACGGCAATCCGGCCAGCAACATGTCACTCCATGAACGTGCATTCACAGGACTGAGCATGTCCTACGCATAGGCCGGCATGGCTAGCAATGTACTGAACAGTGTGCTGGTACTGCATGGTGGGTTGCATACAATGTACTGAATGACAGTCTGAAGAACGCACATGGGGTGCAGTAGGTAGTGCCAGTAACAAGCAGTGTGCAGTACAGCATGCAATGGCTATCCATTCTACTGCGGTGCACCACACTGGGACCAACTAACAATACACCAAGGGCATGGCGGGGCGGGGGGCAGAGCCTCACATTGATATGACTACAGCAGAAGGCCTGTGTTCCACTGTATCACTGATATTGCCCTGGGCATTACATCACAAGGACGGCAAGATCCAATAGCTGTGTTCTGTCACCACTGCTACACATCACAATATACCCCATTATGTCCTTGTGATCTCTGTTATGGGTACGGTACTACTGTCATTGGGGGGTTCCACCCCACCACACCCCCTTGCTATATGCAGTGGAAGAGTGTGAATCAGTGTGCTACGTCCTGTCCAGTGTGGATGGTAATGCTGCAGGTAGTGGTGCGTTAGTACCGTATCCCGGACTGCATTCCTGTATGCCATTGCACATCAGTAGTACATCATTCCTCAGTCCCTGTCTCATGTGGTGGACAGTACCTGTATACATACATGCCACATGTCTACGATTGTTTGGTCAGTGTAGGGAGGCACAATCGCACAACAAGGGCACACACAGCACAGTACCATACATGCTGAGGTCACGATGCACGGGCCGTGATCCACCATTATCACCGAGAGCCAGTATAGGTTGTATTACAGGGCCACCCAGTGGAGTTACAGGTCCCTGCAGAGCAGTGCCAGTCTGTCGGCTCATGGGGGCATCATTGATCACTGCTGCAGTGGCCGAATAAAACATGGCACTATTGCATGGTGTGCAGTGGGGAACACTGATGGCAGCCATGCTGCAGCAGCACGTGGCCGTCTGTGTTGTACCGGTGCCCTACTGGGCCATGATGCCACGTTCTGCTATGCTATCTGTGTACAATGACAGCTGCTTACAGGTGCGGGAGGGTGTCTCTCATCGCAGCTGACATCTCCAAGTGCACCATGGGATGTGCTCCGCTACTAGGGGGTTGCATCCTTACACACCATCTCACACAATGTGGACTGGCTGTAATAGTTTCCAACCATTTCCACATCTGTTCCCTGGCAGTGTGGACACACCATACCATTTACGGTCTATAATGGTTTGGAACCGTTGCAGCAGTTTTGAGTGTAGTGTGGACAGGGCCTTAGACAGAACTGAAGCAGGTGTCTGTATTTAGGCTTCCCATTAGTTAGCTCTTGATATCAGAGCAAGGAGGCAGCAAGAACATTTCTGCTAAATCATTTCAATTAGAAGTCTCAGGCCCTGTCCACACTACACCAATAAAACAGTTTGGTAATGTTACAGAGGGCTTAAACCATTACCGTAATGGTTTGCGTTTACACTGATAACGTTACAGAAGGTGTTTTCGGAACCGTTATAGAAACCTGTTGTGAGGTGGTTTCAACAACGGGTCCTGTAACGTTTGCAGTTCTGTAACATTACCAGTGTGTGTCTAAATGCTCCACCGTGTTGCCTCCAGTCCCCCACCATACCTGCATGCATTGAAGCACTGGTATAATGCATGCGAGGGGGGGGGCGGAGGCTACCAGGGCGTACCAACGGCAATGTGAGGCATGAGCATAGACTGCAATACTGGGCAGTCTCCATAGCAGGGTAACCCAACCTACAACGGTATGCCCACCCCTGGAGTTACCCATGTGTCCCCACTTGACCTACCCCCCTGTCCACACATGCCTCCCTGAGAGCCCCCTCCTGAAGTATCCATATACTGTCCATGATGATGCCTCTCACTGTGATGGGTGCTGGGAGTACCCTGCCTGCCCATCAGAGCTGTGGCATCAATACTACCTGTGGAACGGTGCCAGTAGTGCACACATACAGTGGTTGAGCTCCTGAGTGCATCGTGTAACACCACTGCAGTGGCCAATAGATGTGTGGCACTGTGTACAGGGGAGTGGTGGGGTACACCGATGGCAGTAGTGGAGGGGCTGCCATCAGCCATTTGGCAGCAGTACCTGACCGGCTGTCATGCCCTGGTGCCCTACCCCTGTTGGACATGTTGCCATGTCACACACTCTCCCTCCCTCTCACAGCAGTACCTCCCTGTATCCACCATGCAGCCCCCCCCACGCCTTCTCACCATAGTTGTGTAACAGATCATTGCCATACTGTATGTTGCACATGATGGCTTGTACAGATGCATACTACCCCATATGTATTGCGGGTGGGTGCCTCTCATTAAAGCTGTCCTCACCAGGTGCACCATGGGATATGCTCTGCTTCAACAGGGTTGGGACCACACATACTATCACACACAATGTGGACAGGCTGTACAGTTTTCAATCCTTTATCAACCTGTTCACTGGCAGTGTGGACACACTGTACCGTTTATGGTCTGTAATGGTTTGGAACTGTTACAGATTTCAAGTGGTGTAGTGTGGACGGGGCCTAAGGGTTATCATAAGGCTCAGTATGGGGATGGGGTTTAGCAGGGAGTAAGTCAGTTGCAGAGACAATGGGCTGCTGTTCTCCAATGTTATGCTCTGGAGGGGGGGGTCACTGCCCCTTCTACAGGACCTCTGCAGAGCTCCATGCTCAGTTGGTAGCAGTGAGGAAAGAGATATCTTTCCTGTGACACTGGCTCAGCTGGAGCTCATAGCCCACACCCCCATGCCCCAGAGGCCCACTGATCCAGGGAGGTGGAGAGTGAGGCCGAGAAGAAGAGGGAAGGGTGGCAGGGCAAGCCACAGGGAGGTCAGCCAACCCCACACCATCCCAACAGCAAATCCATTTCTACCCATTTAGAAGACTCAGGTACCTGACTCTACCGGGTTGGGGGGTGGAGACTTTGGGTCAGTTAAGGGAAATGGTAGTGATGACCTGGTGGCACCCAGGGGTGAGAGTAACAAGAAGGTAGCTAGAAGACTTAATGGTCGGGGATTTTATGATCAGGGGAGTAGAGAGGGTAGTGGTGAGGAAGAGGAGGGGGTGGGGGGGTTAGGTGCCTTCCTGGGGCATCAGCCATCTGGGACATAGAATATGGAGGATAGCAGAGAGGGAAGGGGGAACTGGGGGTGCTGGTACACTTAGGCACCAACAGTCTGGTGAACCAGCCTGTGGAGTAGGTGAAGCAGAACTTTCAGAGACTGGGGGACAGATCACAGGCACACGTGGCCTCCCTGGCTTTTTCCAAGGTCCTCCCTGTGTGGAGTAAGGCGGTAGAAAAGATAGAGTAAGGAGGGAAGAGATAGAGGAATTTAATGGATGGTTAAAGAAATGGTGTCACGAGAAAGGGTACCACTTTGTGGGTTACTGGGGGACTTCTGGGACAGGAGGCTCTTCAAAGATGATGGCCTTCCCCTGACAAGAGAGGCAAACTGTGTGATGGGGCAGAAGTTCTACATCTACATTAGACAGTTAAACTGACCGCAGAGGTCACTGAGGCTAGAGGAACCATGATAAATGGAGTGAGGGAGGGGAACCTAACTAGTGCCCCCCCCCATGTATTGGGGAACTGGTAGCAGTAAGGTAGGTAAAAATAAGGCTGAGGTTGAAAAATGAGTAGTGACGCCGGCCCTCCGGCACAGCGGTTGGATTTCCGCTTGCGACGCCAGTGACCCGGGTTCGGGAGTGGACTTGGGTCGCTGGAGGCCGGGTCGGAGAGAATGGCTTGAGCGCCCCATGATGGCTCGCCTTCCCGGGAGGAGGGAGGGGGCCACTCCCGAATTTGCCTGACCCCAAGCGGTGGCTCAAGGCACAGCAAGCCTTGTTCATGGGGTTCAGCTGTGATGTGTGGTGGACGCTGCACCTAGCACCTTGATGTCAGGGCACACACCACACGAGGGGTGAAAACTAGAGGAAATCAGCCTTCCATCGATGGGAAGACGAGGCACCAGGAGTGTGTCCTCGATGTGTCACCACCAGCCCGGACCACCTTGCCCGACGAAATCAAGTAAGTGTACTGGATGTACTGGCCCCACCTCATTCCCCTCCTGGGGGGGGGTATAACCGCGGCTCCATGGATCGCAAGGTCGGTGACTGGTTGGATGGTTGACAGAGGGATAACTCCCAGGAGCCTCCGAAGGGTCGGAGATGGAGGGCTAGCAGGAAGAAAAAAAAAAAAGAAAAACGAGTAGTGGAAAAGGCAAAGGGAGGGAAGGCTCTCAGGGTCTGCAAGCAACAGGAAAAATAAGAAGGCAAGGAGAATGGAAAGGAATGCAGATGTAGGATCACAAAACAGAAAAGGAGGATCCAGAGCTAGTTGAAATGAGGACTGCCTTAAAGAGCAACTGACGCCATTAGGACAGGTTTAATAAAACATATTATTTAGACACAGTTCAGCTTTTATTTCACATTATTTCTGTATTTCTCTTCCCCATTATGTATTACTGAGTCCATTTGAACGACAATGGGATCTTTGCTCTTGAAGTGTTCATCTCTTCCTGTTGCTTTCTCCCCACCTGAGGTCATAATGCTCTACTTGTGACATCACAATTATTCCCATGGCAACAGATTGTGATGTCACAACAGAGGACTATGACATGAAGTAGGGAGTAAGCTAAAGAGACAGATTAACTCTAAGTGATATAGAGCATGTTTTCATGGAACTTTCTCAGTAATGAGTGATGTTGAGAAGAAATCTATTTAATACTTATGGAATGCAAGCCGAATTGTACCTAAATATTATGTTTTTCAACATTTTCATTGAGGCGTCAGCAGCTCTTTAATGCCACAAGTCTGGATAATAAAATCAGTAAGCCCCAGGCATTGGTGGCAGACACTGAGGTAGACCTTGTAGCCATCACAGAAACTTGGGCCACGGAGAATGATGATTGGGACTTATCAGACACAGGTTACACAATGTTAAGACAGGACAGCGGGAAGGCAAAGGGGAGGGAAGCATAGCCCTATATGTCAGGGAGGGCATACAGGCTGTGGAGGATGGACACATCAGGGGAAGCAAAAAGAAACAGAGTCACTGTGGGTTCACCTCACAGCGCCATCAGACAAGAAAAAATGGTTTGGGGTGATCATTAAATTACCAGGACAAGGGGAAGAGAGGGACAGAGAGTTGGGGCAGGCCCCTTGAAAGGAATTCCGGGCCCCAGGAAAAGTTCAGACTCTGGGGCTCCTATGCAGTTGCGTACAGTAGCATGATAGGCAACCTGGTCCCCTCTTTGGTACTGGGCCCCAGGAATTATCCCCAGCTCCCCCACCCTCTCAAGGGCTCTGGCTTGGGGAAGAGCTGGCAGGGAGAGTGAAGAAGGGGAGTGTGGTGGTGGTGGGTGATCTAAACCTGCAGGATATCAACTGGGACATTCCAGCAGCTAGCTGCACTGGAAGTCAGACCCTGCTGGATACTTCGCAGGACTGCCTGCTGGTGCAGCTGGTTACAAACCCACTAGACAGATGGCCAGTCAAATTTAGTGCTCACCAATCAGAGATGGTGGGCAGAGTGAGGGTAGGGGGCCACTGGGGTCAAGTGACCATAACTCCATTTGGTTCAAGTTGGCCCTCGTGATCAGAATGCCCCTATCAAAAACTGAAGTCCTAGATTTCAGAGGAGCAGACATTAACTGGATGAGCAAGACATTTTAACTAGGGTGAACAGCACTGGAGGTGTCAAGGAAAGACAGTGTGCAACAAAGTCTTGCAGGAGAATTGTTATGAAACTAAACAGCTAAAAGAGACCAATATGATTCTCAGAAAGTGTTAGAGAAGCAGTGAGGGACAAGGAAACGGCTTTCATCACATGCAAGGAAAAGCAGTGGGAGGAGGAACAGGGAGAGTACCAGATAAAAACTAGGGATGCAAAGAGGATGTCAGGGAGGCAAAGGCAGACATGGAACTGCACACTGTGAAGGGGTCAAGGGTGGGGAAAAACGAGTCTTCAGATATATTAAGAAAGCAGGGAAGGAGTATTGTTAGGCTAGAAAGTGGGGAAGGGGGTATTTGAGGAAGATGAACAAAAAGCAGCCATTCTTATTGATTACTTCTGCTCTGTCTTCACAAGGGAAGACAGTGGGTCCATGCCAGAAAGTGGCATCAAGGTATCTGTTAGGAGCATTCCTGAAATGAGATAGCCAGTATTTACCACAGAAAGGACCCAGAAGGGGCTTGAAGCCCTGAAAGTAGATAAAGCTGTAGGACTGGATGGGATGCACCCAAGGGTACTCAAGGAATTGGCAGGAGAACTGGCTGAACCCCTAGTAGGCAATTCAGCAGCTCAATTCGGACAGGGGTAGTTCAAAAAAAACTGGTGGGTAGCAGACATAGTCATGCTGCACAAAGAGGGAGGCAAGGAGCAACTGGGCAATTACAGACCTGTCATCCTTACCTCTGTAGTGGGTAAGCTGATGGAGTCACTGATCAAGGAGGACATTGTGGTCTACCTAGAGAGCAGCAATCTTCATAGAAACATAGAAGTTGATGGCAGATAAGGATCCAAGGCCCATCCAGTCAGCCCATTTCTTCTATCGTATGAATGTGCCATAGGCCTTTACTCTGTCAATGGCCTATTTATTCATACTCATCTGTATTGCTCCCTTATGCCTATCCCACGATTGTTTGAAGCCCTGCACTGTATTCATATCCACCACTTTCTGAGGTAGGCCATTCCATGCATCTACCACCCTTTCTGTGAAAAAGATCCTCCTCACATTACCCCTTAATCGGCCTCCCTCTAATCTCATGTGGTGTCTTCTTGTCCTGCTATTTTTCTTATACTGAAACATGTTCGACTCTACAGGACAGTAAACAGCATGAGTTTGTGGCAGAGAGGTCATGTCAGACAAACTTGATAGTTTTATTTGACTGGGTAACATAGGTGGTAGATAAGGACTACGCTGTAGGCTTTCTCTAATTTGATTTCATCAAGATTTTCGACCTGGTGCCACACAGAAGATTGCTGAAGAAGCCAGAGAACCTGGGCACAGCCAGTGACATAGTTAGATGGGCAGGAAACTAGCTGAAGGAGAGACAGCAGAGGGTGGTGTTTCGGTCACTGGTCAGGCCCCACCTGGAGTACTGCGTGCAATACTGGCACCTGCTCCTGAAGAAGGACATCAGATTGATGGAGGGGTACAATGTAGAGCTGCAAAGATGATCCAGGATTAGAGGGAAAGCCATATGAGGAAAGGCTGGGGGAGCTGAGTATGTAATCTCTGGAAGAGAGGAGGGACGGGGAGATATGATTGAGACCTTTAAGTACCTGAAGGGAATAAACAAGACTAATACAGAGAGGGTTTTCCAGAGGAGAAAGGGGAGGGACACTAAAGGACATCAACTGAGATTGAAGGGGGTAGATTCAGCAGAACGATGGGGAGACATTTTTTCATGGAGAGAGTGGTGGACAAGTGGAACTCCTTATCGGGTGAGGTAGTGGCCTAGAAGATGGTAGACAGCTTCAAGAGGGGTTGAGATAGAGTAAGGGGAAGGGGTAATAGGATGGGGGAAGGGAGGGGTAGCAGCATTATAAGGTGCTTGCTGTGCACTCAAGTAGACTCGATAGACTGCAAGGCCTCTTTCTGCTGGCATTTTTGTATGTTCGTATGTATGATTCCCAAGGTGAAAGACCCTTACACATAGTCAGGGAGGTGGGGGTGGAAGAACACATACACGGATGTCTAGAAGCACAAGATCAGTCGGGAGCACTTCTCAGCACAGCGCTAGAGAAACAATATCTACAAATTGCAGAATAAATACAGTAAATACATATTGAGGCTGTTACAAAATATGGGCAGTGGGGAGAAAAGTTTAGAAAAATAGATGATAAACGAATTGCGTGGATGTCTGGAAACACAAGATCAGTCAGGGAGCACTTCTCAGCGTGTTTTTTTTTGTTTTAATAAATAACTATTTTTTGGACTGTGAAGTACTGTGAACTTGGCCAGACTTTACTGTGAAAAAATTACAGCCCTGGCGATGGGCACTAGTTTATGACAATGGGCAAGAGTGAAGGAAAAAAGCTATTGACCGCCATTATCAGTATACGCAGACACCAGCCTGCTGGACCAGGGATGGTGGTTGGCACGTACCTTCCACCTATCTCCGCTGCCAGCCACCATCTTACACAAGTACAGTCACTTACAATATGCAACTTACTTTATCAACACTGCACTTGCATTAGTATAATATCTGCAAAGTTATTTGAGTAACACAAATGCTTGTACTTGCGTGAGAATGCAGCCAGCAATGGAGGAGAGAGGAGGGTAAATATCTGCCTGTATAGCAGAGCCAGGCCAGTGTGGGAGGGTGTTAGGGATGCCACCACCAGAAAGGGGAGGGGTCACTGGACTACCTGGAAAAAAATATATTTTTTAAAAATGGGGTTGGGAGCAGGAGAAGGTGGGTACCACTAGCACCAGGATTTTTTTTTCCATTATAGTGACTGGGTTACTGGGGGGGTGACATTAATTAAGCAAGGTTAATCTAACCCCTAGGGGCGCTATCCCAAGGGCTACTACCCTTGCCTGCTCTGACGTTAACAGGTTGAGGGGCCTGGATCCGATGGCGGGTGCCTCCACCCAGAGGTCGGGGGTTGGAACAGTCTAAGACAACTTGGTTACAGCCCTCTGGGTCACTACGACCCCCCTTTCTTCCCACTAGTGGCCCACACAAGTCAACCACAGTACCCTTTCCATATACACTTATCCCCTGCTTTGGTTCAATCAACTTGACTCTGGGGACCCCCTGTAAAGTAAGATGCAGTTATACAATAACCACTGTACAGTAATTCAGCATAAACACACAGTTCAGTCAGTATACCTCTGCAAAACAACCAATCTGATTTATTTAGGGGGAGATAACAAGGACTAGGGGAGACCAGGTTAATTAGCTTACCACTCTAATATATATATCTATAGATATATATAGATAGATATATAGATATATCTATATATATATATATATATATATATCACTGTGCAGGCCTAATCTATAAGCCACTGTCTCTGGGTACCCAGGCCATAGAAGGCTAGCCTCTCGATGCAGCTGGTTGGGGCCCTGACGCAGAAAACAAGCACTTGATTCCTAAGAGGATTAAGTAGAGCCAGCAGGCTCAGTTCGTGCAGCCAATAAAGCAGCCAGACAAATCTTGCCCTCACTATAAACATCTGACAGGGAGCTACCCTGATTTAGTACTCATGACCCCAGTCGAAAGAGCGCTCTCACACCACTCGCAGGACCAAGCCTGGAATTCAGACACTTCTCCACACATTTATATGAAGAGCAGAGGGGTACCATACCAGGCAGCTGCTGTATACTCCCGATCACTTTCACTGCAAAACACCGGGCCCAACGACGCAGCTTCACTTGTTCTGACAGACCGAGCGTGATTGAAGCAGATTCTCCAGTCCTCTACAGGGTGAGCCTGGTAGGTAGCTGCACACTTGCACAGCCTCCTCTGGCTGTGGCCTAGAAGATTTAGTCCGAGCTGTACGGCGATACAACTGCCCGACTCTGGCCTTCCACACACGCTTCCTGCGTGAAAACTCAACGGACCAAGAGCCCAGAGCTCCTTCCTCACTCTCAGCCACAACGGCAATGACTCTGGGCAGTTTGGGCAGGGAACTCAGTTCGGGCGCCACCCGATCCCATTGGTGGGATGCAGATGCCAGTTACTCACTACTGCCCTCATTGGTGCAGACAAGGCGCCATAGTCTAGAACTTCACTTCCCAGAATTACTAGCTGTATCCCCATTTGTCAGCCAGCTCCATTTAGACTCCTGATTCTGGTTGGTCACTACTTACTCCATTTTAGATACCCCCTTGCTCCTATTGGACCCCTCAAACTGTCCTGGTCCAAAATGGAGGGGCACAGCACACAGAGTCCCAGCTGCAACAAAGGCAGGTTACACAAAACTGCATTTTCACTATTACTCTAAATGATGGCAGGCAAATAGTTACATCTTTCAAGTGGGCTCCCCTTGCACTTTCAGTGACGGCAAAGAGGGGCAATCACATTACAGCTCAAGCGGGACTCGAGCAGGGAGACACACAGTCCCCCTATGAGCAATAACTATGTCTGCAAGCAGAGAGCTCTTAAAGAGACAGTACGTGGAGGCTCTACAAGCACTCACAGAGTCATTAAACGGCTTGAGCGCCGAATGCCATCCACCAGGGGGGACACTTAGACAGCTCCTAGATGGCTTTTAGGAACCCCCATTTGTAGGGGGGTTACATTAATATAAACAGATATTGACTTGAATTGTTTCAGATGATTCCTCAGGGTGAACAAATTACTTCTAATAGGTTATTGTCTGTTAATAGTTTATCCCTCAGGGTCAATATTTTCCCACCATATCCCTCAACTCAGGTAGAGATTTGCATAGTAATGTATTCTTATCTGTCCCAGAGACCTGTTCAAGTGCTGCTTCACCATTCGTTTCTAACATTTTAAATCAGCAGTTCATATCAGCAGCATTAAAAAACAGCATAAATTTTTTTTTTATTCAGTAAGGAAGTGACTAGGCTCCCTTACTGAACTGTGCTAGCACAAATCACAAATATGTCTGGGAAATTAATTTGTTTTTACCCTACTTATTTTCTTAGGACATCAGAAAATATGACTCTTTTTTGCCCAACCAACTCTAGACCAATCGTAATAGATGCCCATTTCGCACATCTGCCACAACTGGTCTAGCCTGTTGGGATGAAAAAAGAAGTAAAGACTGTGTGTGTGTGTGTGTGTGTGTGTGTGTGTGTGTCTGCTCGCCTGCTCCTGGCCATCGGCCATCAGTCAAGATCACCAAAACTTCTCTCTCTCTCTCTCTCTCTCCTCCCTCCCTCCTCTCCTCTCTCTCTCTCTCTCTCTCCTGTCCCACACTGGAAACCAGAGCTCTTTCCAATTCAGGAAAAAAAAATACACAACAGTACATGGGGATGCGGTGGTAGTACTACTGATGTCAACAAAGAACACATTTTCTCCACCACATAGCAATGATGTCATATTGTGATAGGCGGAAGGACTATTTTTATCATAATTCATGTAAGCAAATAGTTTTTGTATACATAAAAATAATTTTTTCTAAGTGTAAAAAGTTTAAAAAAGAAAGGAGCCCATTTTATAAGTGCAATAAGACACTCCAGGGGTGTGCATGGAACAGATTTTACCACATTTCCAGGGGCTGAAGTCACTCAGCCTGTGGTCCTGTGCTTCACTACGCCCCTGGGTGTGTGTTAAAATCTGTTCCATGCACACCCCATCGTGTCTTATTGTTTACTTAGGCACTTGCTTTGAAATGAATGTGCACCCATACACGTGCAACAGTTGTGCACCCAGATCTGACTTTAGCGCAAGGTAGAGCTGGTTCTGAATATTGGTCCCAGGCTTGTAGTTTTGACTGTCTTTTGTGTAAGATGTTAGTTCATAAAATGAAAGGGGGTAGGGTATTGCAGGACGTGCATTATCATTGGTCAATGACTGGCTGGATGGTAGCAGACAGAGAGAGGTGGTAGCCATCATTTTAAACAAAAACTAAATAAATAAATACATTTTCCAGTGGTGTCAAAAACTAAATAAATAAATAAATTTTCCAGTGGTGTCAATTAACAAGTTGGGGGCACAAGTTGATATATAGACCAAACTCATGGTGGAAAGAACTCGATAGAAACATAGATTTTGACAGCAGATAAGGACCACCTGGCCCACCTAGTCTGCCCATTTAATAGACTAAAGGTTTTCCTTCATTTTTAGATTTGTCTGTTCATATGCACTGTATTTATGCTCAGGTTCTACTATACATCTGTTGATTCCAAGAGTTTCAGTAAATAATTTTCCCCATATCAACTGGTTATGTATTCTGTCAATCAATCGTAATCAGTGTATATTTTCACCAAAAGTTGAGCAAAGGCATGCATAGTGCCCCTGCTGGTTTCTGTTCCTGTAGCCATGAGAATGGGGCCCTAGTTTAACATATAAACATACAAAGCTGCCATCAGATAAAGACCATTTGGTCTATCAAGTCTGCTCGATGTAGCTCATTCATCTTACAGTACGTTACATGACACTCTGCCCCCCCCCCTTTAGCCTATCTGCCTCTCCTTGACCTTGTCCCACCCCCTTTTAAATCCCTCAACTGTTTTCAGGTTTACCACCTCCGGCAGACTGTTTTACCCTGCCATCACCCTGTCTGTGAAGAACTGCCTCCTGGCCTCCTTCCTGAACCTACCCCCCAACAGTTTGAAACTCTTTTTCCTTGGAGTTCTTGTTCTCTACGATTCTTAAAGGATCACCAAGCTCAGCCTTGTTTATACCTTCATGGTATTGAATGGTCTCCATCATGTCATTGTGTTCCTGTCTCTCCTCAAATGAGTACGTACTAAAGTGCTCCAGTCTCTGCTCATACGAGAGCCCCTGCTGACACTGAATCAGTTTTGTAACCCTTCTCTGTACGTTTTCCCACAGGTTGATGTCCTTTTTTTGGTTGTGGTTCCAGAACTGCACACAGTACTCCAAGTAGAACATTAAACCTTTCTTCAACAATTGCACCAGTGTCATCATTTGTATCCACTTTCACGAGGACTGTGATTTTCAGGCAGTGTTGTTTGCAAACAGACTCAGATGAATTTAGTGTTAGGACAGTCCACAAATCCTCCCACCACCACTGCTGCCACCAGGGTAGGATGTTATTTATTTATTTGGTTTTTCCTTTCTATGTTTGTCCTCATTTTTCCTTGCCAGCTGCCAGGCCATTCTTTCACTTGCCCAAAGCCTTCTGTGTGCCACAGGAGTCCCTTGATGTTCCACTTGGCTACCTACCATCTTCTGCTCGACAACCACTCTGGAATTCTGATCATAAACCACAGCTGTTTCCTGCATGCAGGACCCACTGATTCCGTAAGCTGCTAAGATGATGCTTCACTCCATGGCTGAAGTCTGGGAAGAGGAGCTGGCAAGGTGGGGAAGGAGACAGTAGGGCAACATTGTGGCATAGGGGAAGGGCAGCATAATCTGCCTGAGGCTGCTGGGGTAGTTTTTCCCACTGAGCCCTCCCTTATCTATCCCCAAGGTGTGCTCATGATGGAGAGAGCAAGCAGGCACCTGTAAGACCCGTTAAAAGGGAAGGTAAGCCTTGCCCTACCTTCAGAACTCCCCTGCAAGCCTCACTCTGGAAAAGCAATGCCTCCATGTCACTTGCCAGGTAAGTGGGTGTGTGTGCCAACATAAGGTCACTCCGAAGAGACTTATTGTTCCTTTTTGAATGATATGCTGTCCCCTTGGGCTGCTAGGGAGTAGTTATGCAGCAGAAGGAGGTGCCCTCCATTCCTGAGGAAGTAGGCATCCAAGACAGACACTGGGGCACTGCTGCACTAGTTGGCACCAGATGTCCTGAACTTGTGGAGTGAACCCAGGTCATCTGGATGTCATGAGGTAGCACTACTTCTGCTCTAACTGGCTGTCTCTCCAGGGCAAGATTTTAAATAAACTTTTGGATTGTTTCCAACTTCAGTTTTCCTTCTTTCCTTCACTCTGCTATCAGTGCTACTTTCTATTTGAGGAACTCTTCTTTCCTGTGTTCCAGCCACTCAGGATAACACTGAAGAAACGTGTTGCTGCATTGCTCCTCTTATCTGTTGCCCTGCTGACAGGGGTCTGCATATGATCCAGTCGTACACAATTACTGGAGAAATCACATGAGTGGTGGAGATAGGGACATGGGATGGAGCTCTGATGGACATATGGTAACAAACAGGGCATCCTTCCTTCCAGCAAGAAACAAGCTTTTTCTCTATATCCCATAGACCTTCCTCCTGCCAGCGGGATGCTACAAGCTGGCATAATTGGATGTACTATAATCTGCAGTGCCCACTCTGTCCAAGGTCTACCAACTGCACCCCGATCTGTGGTCACACAGTTTGCAGTAAAGAAGCAGGAGACATAGTCCTCCTAATAAGAGGAGAATGTTCTCTGGGAGGGATGCTCAGTCATCCTTCCTCTGGCCCACAGTGATGCCCATATACATAAGCATTGAAGTCTGTCAGCAGAAGTCATCCTTTCTGTCTATCAAGTCTGCTTGATGCAGAACCTAGGAATCTTAAGTTATGTGCTGCTCTGTCCCCCTCTCTGGGCACCTTAGTCCTCCCCTTAACTTTATCCCACTCCCTTGAGAAGCTATCCATGGATTGCGAACTTACCACCTCCCGGGTAGCTTGTTCCAACCCTCCAACACTCTATCTCCTTAAAGCTGTGCCTCATGGTGTCCCTCCAGAACCTGCCTCAGCCAGTCTGTAGCTGGTTTCCCTCATGTTTTTAATGTCCATGGTCCTGGATAGTGCACTGGGGTCTATCACGTTGTTGCACGTTAGGTCTTTAAAGGTCTCAATCATGTTCCGACACTCCCTTCTGTACTCCAGTGAGTACCTATTCTGGTTCTCTAGCCTCTGTATGAGAGCCCCTGCAGTCTCTGAATCATTTTAGTGTCACTTCTATGCAACACCTCCAGCTGGTTAATGTCCTTTTTGTGGTAGGGGTTCCAGAACTGCACACTGTACTTCAGGTGCAGCCACACTGCTGATCTGTACAGAAACAGTATGACCTCCTTTCTTCTGCTTCTGAAACCTACTTATGCATCACAGCATCCTGTTTGCCCTCGCCGCTGCTTTACTGCACTGCATAGAGTGCTTCTGAGTGCAGATTATTGCAATTCCCAGGTCCCTTGGACCAGGGTGCAAACCTGGGTCACCAGCCTAGCAAGTTATTTCCCAGCCACTGCATTATCAGGCCAGAATAGTTTTTGACTTTGATTTTAAATTTACATATTTATTTATTTATTTAAGTTTAGTTTATTCAGTTAGGAAAGCTCAACTACCCTGCAACATCTCATTTACACTGGGGTCCTGCTACTAGCCAAATTTGTGCCTAGTGTCCTTGTTTTTGTACAATTTATTCACTCAGAATAGCACAGCTGAGGTGCGTCATATCATTTCCAGTAAGGGTCCTGCTTCTACTTATTTCTGCAGCTGGTGGACTGGGGACTACTAAACCTGCCCAAGGCCAGACAGTGAGAATTTAGCTCTAGCAAGGTTTGAACCTATTATTTCCCAGTTCCTAAGCCAATGTTCTAACCACTGCGATACATTTCCCCCTAAGCACTTAAGCACAGTGTCATTAATTATGTGACTTGTTAAAGATTGCATGGTTGGCCATTTGCTAAGGTGCTGTTTGAATCTGAGCTCTCCTGTTTCACAGTTTATGGCTCTCATCACTAGACTGGCTTTGTGCATGCATATGTTTGTATGTCTGTAGGAGCACATAGAGGGGTGTGTGTGTGTGTGTGTGCATGCGTGTGTGTCTGTGTCTGTGCATGTGTGGGGGACTGCCAAATACAGCTCTGCAGGACAGAGAAAAATAAGCTTTGTAAATGCAGTCTGGTGCACACAGACTCTAGAGACACTTCACTGTGCAGAAAGGACCCACCTGCTTCCAGATAAACCTAAATAACAAAGGGAATCTGACACTGATAATGTTACACAAGCTGCTTAATACTGCATTCAACCAATGTTCTTGTCCCAGGAGGAAGTCAGTAATCATTTTGAACTTGCCCAGGGTTATTATTAACGCGATTACATTGAAAAACAGGTGGTTATTTCAGTCCCTCTGTTTCTCTCCAAACCTTTATACGGTGCCATTCAGTAGTAGGTTCATTCCTTATTAGACATGTATTTTTTTAAGTGCAGAGGGTTTTTTTGCTTTGACTTGTGCTCTGCTGATATTTTTGCTAGTTAAAAAAAGTTTCTAGTTTTCCTTTTTCAATATTAAATATAAAAGAGGTGACAAGGTCACAGAGGCTATGGCAAAAATAGAAACTGATTCTTACCATTCTCCAATCCTGTTAAACACAGTTTTTTGGAGGTGTTGCTTTGAGTGCATTATGCATGACTGTTTAACAGAATATCATGCTTAGCAGGGTTAGTGGTGATGATTTTAAATGCAATACACCCCCTAGAAAGGGTTCTGCTAATTCCTTTCTTTTTACATAACTAATGCATCCAAGCATGAGAAGTGACAGGAGTATTTTTAAAGGTTTCACATCTCTCTAGGAAAAAAAATGCTCAGAAAATCTAAGGATTAATCTACTTATTTTAGTGAGAAGAACTGTAATGCTAGGACCTGAATTACGTCATCCAAGAAAGTGTTGCTGGGGAACAACAGAAATAGCATGTTTGTTTCTCAGAACTGAAAGTTCATTCTTTTTGGTGTCAGTGCAGCCATACGGTTAGAACAATGAACTGTGAGCCAGGAGATCTCAGTTCAAATCTCAGCTTAGCCACTGGCTTACAGTGTGACCTTGGGAGTCAAGTAACCTCCTTGTCGTCTCAGTCCTCTCAACGGTATAACTGGGAAGAAGCAAGACCCCATTGAAAACAAGATGTTGCATTTCAGTTTGATAGTATCCCAGCTGTCTATGCAGTCTAAACAAATACTTGTGCATCTGAGTTCTTTTCATTCCCTAAAGAAATGTGGACTCGGAGGCATTAGAAGGACTATCACTGCTGTGTCATTCTGTTCCACTCAGTGTACATATTTGTATAATCAAAATTATAAAACTGATTTGGAAAATCTTGTATTGTGATTGGTGGCACCTGATCACATCTGATCAGATGATGATGAACTTTTCCTCACAAAAGCATAGGTCTGAAATATGCTCCTCATTACTAAGTTTTTAAATTCAACAATGGGACCATTTTTATGTTGCTTGCACGCATGTGCAAGAAACATAGTGCCATCATCCGAGTTTTCGGAGGTGTGGCACCCATCTTCCAATTCAGTCAGTGTGTTTGCAGGTGCTGCCCCAGTTCCCCAATCACTGCTGCAGCTGTCTATGACAGCAGTTGGAAATGCAGTGGTCGTACAGTTGAAAGGAGAGCTCCGCTTCAGTGAGCAGAGCTCTCCCCCACACACACACACACACACACACACACACATGCCGCACACTGTTGTCTGGCTTCTTCACTCCTCCCCTCATGCACACACTGTCTGAGCCAACAGGGTGCCCAATCCCCGCCAGCTTCCCACGCCCAAAGCTTCCAGCACGCTGGGAGCCCACCCAGCATGGCAAAATTGCTATGGCCGACAGGGGGTGCCCAATCCCCTATCGGCTCCACGCTTCAACATCCAGGTGCCATGCTGGGAGCCCACCCCAACATGGCAAAATGTGTTATGCCCTATGGGGTGCCCAATCCCCATCAGCTCCAGCCCCCAAACAGCCTTCCAGCTGCCATGCTGGGAGCCCACCCCAGCGTGGCAAACGCCTCATTGTCTTATTAAAAAACTCTGTAAATACAAAAACTGTCCCTCATGCTTCTCCCTGCCCCTCCCACAACCTGCACCCACCCACGTACCCTGTCTCCCCACCCCCCACCCCATACTTACCTCTGGATCTTGGCGCAATGATCTTGATGGACCGAGAACACGTCTGCACTCTTCAAAGCTGACCGCGAACTGAGGAAATGCTGGTAAGCTGCTTAATGGTATAGATAGGGTTTTTTCAACTTTGCTGCATATTTCAGGCATTTTTTGGAATTTTGGCACCAAATTTTCAACATGGGGTTTTTGGGACCCCTCCCCTCCTCATGAATTCTGTCACTGTCATGGCGTTAATCGAGCCCGAGGGGTGATTTCGTGGTCACTGTGTGAAATCACCTTTCGGGACCAATTAACAAAACGACAGTGCCAGTGTTCGTAAGGTTACATAGATTACATAGACAATACTGAGCATAAAGACATTCGTCCGTGAGCTCGCAAGTAACACCTAATTATATCCTTTTATATTCTTCCTTTCCAAGAATTTATCTAGCTGTGTTTTAAATTCCTGCATTGTACTGCTTTCCACAACCTCTCCTGGTAGCATATTCCAAATTTCTGTTACTCTATTACTTAACCAGTATTTCCTTCTATTTGTTTTATATCTATCCTTAACCAGTTGGTAACAATGTGCTCTAGTGTCATATATTTGAGCCCTTTTAACCAAGCCCAGTAAGTCCCATAAGTTAGTATCGGTCCATGCCCTATATATCAAACACATATCGCCTCTCATTCTATGATATTCCAGGGAATACAGCTCCAAATCCTGCAGTCTTTGCTCATAACTCAATCCATCCAATCCCTTGATTCTCTTTGTAAGTCTCCTCTGTACCCCTCCATCCATGCAACATCCCTCCTCTTATACGGGGCCCAAAACTGGACACAGTACTCCACGTGGGGGCGTACCAATGCATTATATAGAGGCATCACAACCTGCCTATCTCTACTTTTTATGTGTCTCAATATACAGTGTGTTATACTACCCGCCTTTTTAATAGCTGTATTACAGTGTAAGCTGAAGCCAAGATCTTTATTAACCATAAGCCCCAAGTCTTTATCTTCATCCACTACTTTTAGTACCGATCCTCCTAAATTATACTGGAATTTGTTATTTTTCTTTCCAAAGTGCATAACATTACACTTTCTGATGTTGAAAATAGATTGTTTCTGGGAGGCCCATGTGTCTAGCCTATCCAGAGCTGTTTGTAGGACTAGATGTTCTTCCCAGTTATTTACTGGACTCCCAACCCTAGTGTCGTCTGCAAATTTAGATAGCCACACATCTGTATGCACCTGCATGGATGAAATATACATATTAAACAAACATGGTCCCAAGACCGAGCCCTGTGGGACACCACTAGTCACTCCGACATAATCAGAGTATTCACCTTTTATGCAGACTTTCTGGACTCTGTCCAATGGCCAAGCCTTCACCCACGTTTGTATCCATATTGGTATCTCCAGCTCATAAAGTGCTTTAACAAGCTCCCCATGGGGCTCTCAAAAAGCCTATGTTGCAAATTTGGTGAAAAAAATCCTAAAAATGACTGTTTTATGAGCGTGCATTTCGCAGTTCCTACACACGCTCATAAGTTCGTGAATTTTTAATATTTGCACTCTGGATTTTCAACATAGCCATTTTACCACACCTCGTTATGAGCAGTACAGCTGTAATTTTTCACATCTCGCCCAAAATGTGTTTCCACGCATGTAGCGCACAATGGCGCAGTTGGTGTATGAAATCAATGTTTGGGACAGATTAAGAAAATCATAGTCACACTCTTCATGAGCAGAAGTGTTAAAATGGCTATGTTAAAATTTGGTTAAAAAATTCCCCAAAATGACTGTTTTACGAGTGTGCATTGCGTAGTTCCTACGCATGCTCGTAAGTTTGCAAATTTTTCATATTTGCACTCCAGATTTTCAACATTGCCATTTTACCACACCTCCTTGTGAGCAGTACAGCTGTCATTTTTCACATCTCTCCCAAAATGTGTTTCAGTGCATGTAGTACACAATGGCTCATTCGGTGTTCACACTGTTCATGAGCAGAGGTCTTAAAATGGCTATGTTGAAAATTTGGTGAAAAAAATTCCCTTCAGACATTCTGCAATGTTACTAATGAAGACACTGAACAGGACTGGCCCCAGGACAGATCCCTGCAGCGCCCCACTGGTCACCCCCTCTCCCTAGACTGCACACTATTTACCACCACTCTCTGCCTCCGGTCTGTTAGCCAGTTTCTAACCCAGTTTACCACCCTTTCCCCCATGCTCAGCCTACCCAGCTAGTTTATCAGCCTCCTATATGGGATGGTGTCAAAGGCTTTGCTGAAATCAAGGTAAGCGTTGTCCACTGCCCCACCCTGATTCACTTCCTTTGTCACCCAGTCAAAGAAATCAACCAGATTTGTCTGACATAATGTCCCCACTGTGAATCCATGTTGTCTGTGGTCCTGGGCTCCGACGGCTTCTAGATGCCCCACTATCCTTTCTTTAAGCAATGTCTCCATGATCTTCCCCACTACTGAGGAGAGGCTGAACGGCCTATTGTTCCCTGCCTCCTCCCTGCTGCCAGACTTGTGTAGAGGGACCACATGTGCCCTCCTCCAATTCACTCATGTTGAATGACTCAGTGAACATGGCTGCCAGAGGTACTGCTATCTCCGTCACAGTTCTCTTAATATCCTTGGCGTATGCCATCTGGTTCCATCACTTTGTCCACCTTCAATTTAGTGAGCTCCTGCAGGACTCTCTTGCCTTTGAATGGACTATTGTCCACCTCTTCACCCCCTTGGTAACTGCTGTACTGCTGTGGCCCTTGTCCCTCCCACTCTTCTCTGAATACTGAACGGAAAGACACAGTGGATGTCTTGGGAGGAAGGCATGGAACTATCACTTCTAAATACCTAAACAGCACATACAAGCAAGCAACATTCAGCATTGACAAATGCTTGTTTTAATTTGCTATAAGGCATCCCAGGGTGCCTGTCATTCTGGGATAACGGCAATGCCTGGGTGCTTAAACCACTTGGCTTTTGCTCTTGACCACTTCCTGAGGTGTTTCACTGACATGCCTTTAAACCCATCAGGAGCCAATATTGTTGTCATATAGTACCAATCTTCACCATGTGATTCAGTTTAAATTCATGGACCAAAGACTCCAGACACGATGTTTAGATTTGCTGCTACAGTACATGACTGCTGAGATTTTAGGGCCGGTTTAGTGAGGGCTTTCCCAAGATGGCAAAAATGCACACTAGATTTACCCCTTGCTCATTAATAATATACAGTACAGCAACATCAGAATTAAAAGTATCCATAGGAAAACACTATAATGGTTACAAATCAGTATCACAGTTAATTAAAAAAAAACTGACTTTGTTTACTTTATTTTATGATGGTTTTCAGTCATCACCCCAATTTTTGTAAGCAGACGTTTATTAACTGAAGGCCCAATCCACGGTCTGCTATGCAGCCCACTGCATGAGCAGAGGGGCTTGCGTGTTTATGAGATGCCCCCTCCGCATGTACTGGATGCTCTGCAACTTGCATGATGGGTGCACATTCCCACTCAGCACCGGATCTCTGGTCTGACCTCAGAACTGCATGCATAACTAGGATGGGGTGCACTAACACCACATTTCGAACAGGAGCAGCATGGCATGGAGAGATGGCAGTTGGGGTACAGATTATGTAGCCCAAGGACCTGCAGTAGTGCCTATGTTCCCCATCTACCCAGCCACAGCAATTTAGTGAGGGCCCAATCACCCCCCCCACACAGCCTGCTCCCAAGTCCTTGCTGCCAAGTGAGCCGTGAGGCCAGGGGGTAGCTAGGGAACATGTCACTGTCCCTGCATATAGAGAACACTACTCAGTGACCCTAAGGGAATATGGCACTGCTTGGAAGAATACCATCTCCCAGGATCCCTTGCTGTATGCAGAATGGGAATCCACTGAAAAGCTGACACAGGCATCCAATTTGATGCTCAGTGTGCAACACAGCTGTGCCCTCCGTTCCACAAGAAGTTCCAAAAGTACCAGGGGTAGGGGTTGTGGCTGCCATCCAGTGCAGACAGTGATTGGGGCACAGAACTCTATGGCAGACATATGCACAAATCTGCACACAGAATTCTGGGACTCCAATCCCTAAGTTCTCAAACAACCCCATAGTAGGTATCAATGTTAGTTAGTTATTTCAAACTATTTGACCAGGTAAGTAATACAGAGGACAGCAGTCTCACTAACAGATGTGACCTGGAGGGAGGAGGGCAGATGGAAGGGGGAGGGGGAGGAAGACAGGTATGTAACCCCCCTATAAATGGGGGTTCCCAAAAGGTTTTCCTTGAGCTTGCCTAAATGCTCACTGCCAGGCTGGTGTCCTGCATTTTAGCAGTTTAAATGTGATTACCAGAGCCTGTATAGCCTCTGTGTAATGTCTCTTTAAGAGCTGCCCAATTGCAGCATAAGCACTCTGAGAGAGAGTTCAGCTGAAAGATGTAACTATTTGATGAAAGTCATTTAGAGTGATAATGATAATGTAGTTTGTCTAACCTGCCTTCTTTATAGCAAGGACTGTTTTGTTTGTCTCCACTATCTTGGTCCTGGACTGCAAATTGGACCAATCATTTCTGGTGGGCCCTAAAATGTAGCCAGACTACAGGAGCTGTCTGAAGTCAAAATCCGTAGGAATTACAGTTTTGAACTTTTTGTGCCTTTTTTGCAACTGAAGGGGGAGCTCTTGCTTTGACTGACAGCCAAATCAGCCAACCAAATCTTTTGGATCTTGGGGAAGTCCCGGGCTGCTTGCAATTTTCAGTTAGTTCTGAGCTGGGAAGTGAAATGAGAAGAACTCAAGTGTATTTTGAGCAGCAATCCTGAGTGGATTCGCATGGTAAAACTGTGAGAGGGCTGAGTTTTTGGCTTGCATGTCTGCCAGCTGCTCCTGAGAGGAAGAGAAGAGAATTATTTTGGACTAAATCCAAGTTTGTGTGACTAAAGTAAGCTACTGAAATGGGCCAGGCTCAACCTGAAGAAGACCGAAGATTTTGCTGAATACGATCGGCCTGTCAGGAGTTCCAGCTACCCTTAAGCTCCCAGTGTGTGCAAAGACCTTACGATTGTGACCGGGGAGTGCTTTGCCTGGTACAGTAGAACTCCCTTACATGTAAATGTGCTATAAGCTGTTAGTGGGTTGTGAGTTAGTTCCCCACTGTGTGAACTGTGTTCTGCTTGCTGGAAGCTGTATCCAGCCCAAAATGGACTGAATCTGAATTTGTCCAAGCCAGACTACCCACTGCACAGAGAAGCCATCGATGAGCGACCTGCCTGGGGATCAGCCCCCCCCCGCTCCACGCTTGAACAGGAACGACACCTTCTGTGACTCTTGTGGGCCCTGCTTCTCCTGGCATTCCAGATTAACCACCTGCAGTCTCGATTTTTGTCCAGCCTGTGCCCAGTCTTGGGTATCGTGAGTAAATACCAGGGTAGCTCCCTGCAACAACATCTTAATCTGAGTGTGTCATCTGATTATCTTGTTGTTTCATTTCCTTTTCGAACTGAGCCCTCTGGCTCCGGATTACAAATATTGTGTACTATGTATGTTGTGTTTTCCATCACAGGGCCCCAACCAGCTGCAACCCCGGGCAACAGTCCTGGCTAGCCCATCTCTTCTACACCTGGGTACCCAGAGGTGTGACTGTTTGGGGGGACTCAAAGCGCATGCATAACTGCTTGATTGATATAACCTTTAAGCTAATTAACCTGATTTTGCCCCTTCCTTGTTCAAGTCCCCTGAATAAATCAGATCTAACTTTTTCTGCATGTAATCTGACTGTGGTTCCAGTTTGTGCTCAAAGTACTGTACTGTTGCTATTTGCTGTGCATAACCTTGTTTTACAGGGGGTCCCCAAGGTCGAGCCAGAGGAACCAGCCCTGGTGGTAAGTGCAAACAGTGTGGGTACCTCTGTGGTGTACCAGGGGTATTGTGAAAGTGATTATTGTACAATGTTCAGGCCACTAGAGGGGAAAGAGGGGGGTTACAGTGTCCCAGAGTCCGTGCCCAGGTTAACTTGACCACTACCAACCCTGACCTCCGGGTGGAGGCACCGGTTTCAGAACTCAGGCCCCTTAACCTGCTACTAGCCAAGCAGGCAGGGGTTGTAGCCCTTGGGATAGCGCCACCTAGGGGTTACATCTTAGAGGATCACTGCTGGAATTAGCATCTCCTAGTGGCCAAATTTGTGAATTGCTGTTAAAAATAAATGGCTACCCCAACAGAAGTGGCTGTACACCAATTGGTGGGGTGGTGTACTGGGCAGGAGATCGACCCCCAAAATGCTATACTTATCCTGGATATTCCCCTGGGTACCTGTAAGAACACTGTAGAGGGAGTACTTTCCAAGGTTGAATGTTTACAAAACCCTGTGGCAGTGGGTCGACAGGCTAATCTGCTCGCCCAAAGTTTCATGGCGTTAGTAGAGTGTAAGGACCCAGTAGACAGTTCCAAAGTGCCACGGACTATCACCCCCGAAGGAGCCCTCACTGCTTGAAGAGTGATAACTAAAGACAGTAAAGACCCCGGGGAGAATGAGCCCCCCCCCAATCTGAGACTTTTGAGGAGAAATTTGCTAAGTTGTTGCTATAGGAAGGGAAAACTGTGGAGGACTTAAAGAAACTATCCCTGCCACCTGGGGGTGTTCCTCCCACAACACCCCCTTCCACTCCAGCACCCGTTATTGCCCCTCCTTCTGTACCGGTGCCAATGCTGGTTCCTATGTCTGTGTCTGCCATTAGTTACGACTCTTACCGAAGGTTGAGAATCTTCTTCGGCACCCTCCCCACCCCCCAAAGGGAGGATGATTAGGAGACCTGGATAGATTGTGTTGCCCCTTTGGTACCTGAATGGCAGTGTGCAGAGGCTAAGAAATGGAAAAGGATCATAGAAAGTTTGAGGGGTCCCGCCCTAGAGGCCATTAAATTTCTGAGGTCCACAAACCCTGATGCATCTGCCTAGAAGTACCTATCTGCACTTGAAGGCAATTTTGGGAGCATTGAGTCAGGGGAGAACTTGATGTGGAAATTTCAAGGTACAAAACAATGGCCAGGGGAAAGTTTGTCTGTATGTGTTACTCATCTGGAAAGAGCACTGCAGAAGGCTTACCGAAAAGGTGGGGTAGCCGCCAGTGACTTAAACCATGTGAGGCTGGGGCACATACTGCAACATGCAAAGCATTCTAAATTGCAGCTCCTTCAATTAAGGCTCCCAGATAGAAGGGGTAACCCACCGGACTATTGTGACTTGATAAAAGAACTCCAGGAGGTTGAAGATGAAGAGGGGGATTGTAATTCTAGGGTGAGCACAGCCCAAGTGATCACGGCATCAGAAGGCCCTTCTGAAGTGGGGACCAATGAGGGTGTGCCGCCATGGGATGAACTGCTGAGGGAGTTCAGGGAAACAAAAAACAGTCTTTTTATGAAGGCCGCTCCTGCAAGTACAGGCACCAACCCTTATACAACTGCATCTGCTACGGGGGTGGGGATGTCCACCCAGGCATCTCCTGCTGACAGCAGGTCGAAACTCAATGTCTTGACTATGGAAGTAAGAGAATTGACGAGATGTCTCCAAATTCTCACCACACAGCAGACAGAGATGGCACCAAGCTTTTCAGTTGGTAGTACCACCGCCCCAGCTCCCAGTGTGATGCCTCAGCTGCCCCAAATCCCAAAAAACATATTTTGCCATAATTGTGGGAAGGATGGGCACATGAAGAGAGAATGCCGGTCCACAAAAGACCTAGATAAAGTTGTATACAGGCTTCAAGGAGAGCTTTGGAGAACGAATCAGCGGTCAAGGAGTGCCCAAAATGACCGCAGTGAGGGTTCAAGAAGTAGTAACTCAAATCCCTATGTGGCTAAATCATCTGTCCATGCCCCTGCTTCTGTCCCTCCAGACTGGTCCAAAATAGTGGGCCCTTCAATGGAGACTACCGTGGCTGTGAATGGTATTCCTACTCGAGCTGTGCTGGACAGTGGGTCGCAAGTGACCATTGTATTTAAGGACTGGTATGAAAAACACTTATCTGCTGTGCCCTTACAATCCCTGGAAGGCCTACATGTATGGGGGCTGAGCAACAAGTCTTATCCCTACCTAGGATATGTCTGCCTCTGGTTGTCATTTCCTGCAGCTGTAACTGGTGTAGAGGAGCAAGTCGAGACACTGGCCTTAGTTTGTCTCCCTACTGGACTGTATGATGGGGTTCCCTTGTTAATTGGGACCAACGCCCATATGTTGGGGAGACTGGCACAACTCTGTCACAAGAAACAAGTTCGATGGACAGGGAGAGCCCTAAGAATTCCCACTCTGATCAAGAGGGCCTATGATTTGCAGCAGAACCCCAAGGGAGTGGACCAGGATGAACTGGTAGGGGTCATGCGGAAGAAGGATCCCGATTCAATGGTACTGGCCCCTAACACCCAGTGTACCATTCAAGGGGAGGTCCGCCTCCGCAAAGATGTCAAGAACAAAATACAGATGTTGGACGCGACAGGTGATGGAAAATTGCCGGAGGGATTATTGGTTAAGCCCAGCATCTTGCCAGCTCGTGCTCATGCCTATGCACTACGAGTGATGGTCCAGATTCATAATGTGTCAGATTGGGAGATCCAGGTGAACAGAGGATGCACCCTAGCTATGGTACACTGTGAAGACACTGCAGTGTTGCCCAGCAACAAGCACCCTGGAAAGACAGAGTGACTCCCGACTTGTTTGATTTTGGTGACTCCCCATTGTCAGCTGAATGGAAGACAAGAATTAGCCAGAAACTTGCCCAGAGACATCAAGTGTTTTCTTTGAAGGAATGGGACATGGGATATGTGCAGGGTGTGGAGCATCACATACGCCTGCATGATGAACGGCCATTTCGAGAGAGGTCTCGACACCTAGCCCCTGCAGACATAGACGATGTGAGAAGCACTTGCAGGAAATGCTCGCGGCTGGTGTGATACAAGAATCCAGAGGCCTATATGCTTCTCCCACTGTGGTTGTGCATAAGAAGAATGGGTCTGTGAGAATGTGTGTTGATTATCGAACTCTGAATCGGCGGACCATCCCCGATCAATACACCTTGCCCTGTATACAAGATGCTCTGGATTGTTTAAATAGGAGCAAATGGTTCTCGGTGTTGGATCTTTGCAGTGGATATTACCAAATTCCGATGGCTCTGGAGGACCATGAGAAGACAGTCTTCATCTGTCCTTTGGGGTTCTATGAATTGCTGAGAATTCCACAGGGGATATCGGGCACCCCAGCCACCTTCCAGCAACTGATGGAATGAGCAGTGGGAGACATGAGTTTGCTAGAATGCCTGGTGTACTTGGACGATGTCATTGTGTTCGGGAGCTCCCTAGAGGAACATGAGAGTCGACTGTTCAAATTACTAGACCAACTGGAAGATTTTGGCCTCAAGCTGTCTATCGACAAGTGCCAGTTTTTCCAAACCTCTGTGAAGTATGTGGGGCACATAGTGTCTACAGAGGGGATAGAGACTGATCCTAGTAAAGTCGAAGCCTTGACTACTTGGCCCCAGCCCCACAATTTGAAAAAAACTACAATGTTTCCTGGGATTCTGTGGCTACTACCATTGGTTCATAAAGGACTATTCTAAAGTGATTCGCCCATTGTTGAATTTTACACAGGGTTACCCTCCTAACAATCGGAAATACAAAAAAGGGTCCGTCAAAGAACCAGAAAAAGCAAATTTCCACCCAGGTGAACTTTTCGGGTCCTGTTGGACGCCTGACTGTGAAGCAGCTTTCCACTAAGTCATATACCAGCTCACCCATGCCCCCATCCTTGCTTATGCTGATCCCACCAAACCCTATGTGCTGCATACTGACGCCAGTCTGCAGGGTCTAGGAGCTGTACTGTATCAAGACCATGAAGATGGTTTAAGATCAGTGGCATTCGCCAGTAGGAGCTTGACCCCGTCAGAGTGAAATTACCCTGTGCACAAGTTGGAGTTCCTTGTGTTAAAATGGGCCATTGTCGACCAGTTTCATGATTACCTCTATGGAGCAAAAATATTGGTGAGGACTGACAATAACCCATTGACCTATGTACAGACTTCAGCTAAGTTAGACTCTACAGGGCACTGGTGGCTTTTTGCATTGTCAACATATGATTATGCTGTCGAATACAGACCAGGCCTGAATCATATTGATGCTGACACCCTATCTCGGAGGCCCATTTCCAAGAGTGATTGGGTCAGGCTGTCTGAACCTGACAACCAAGCATTGTGCCAAAAGTTTGATAGAAATGAAAAGATGTCTACGGACACAGCTGACTTCTTTGTAGATTGCTTGGGCCCCTCTGACACCTGCATACCAGCTGCGTACTGCCACTTCTTTGCTCTAAATATTAGTGCACTACCTCAGTTTGACATTGACAGCATTCAGTGGGCTCATTCTCGAGATCCTATGATTCAGCCAGCACTTGATGCCCTTCGTGCAGGAAAAGATGTGTCCAAGTTGTGTTCCTCTGATCTATGAACTGCTTTATTGTTTAAAGAAGGCCCCAGGTTGAAGTTGCTTGATCAGTTGTTGTATAGAGAGAGTGTAGATCAGGGTGGCCAAATAGACAAGCAACAATTGGTCCTGCCCACAGCCTTCAAAGATTTGGTACTGCGGTCCCTCCACAATCATATGGGTCACCTCGGTATCGATCGGACCCTTGACCTAGTATGATCTCGATTCTACTAGCCCAAGATGGGGGCCGATGTTGAGCACCATGTAAGGACTTGTAGTCGCTGCCTGCAGAGAAAAGCCTTGCCTCAGAGGGTTGCCCCCCCTTGTCAACATTACTACCAGCACCCCCAATGGAACTAGTCTGCATAGACTTCTTGAGTTTAGAGCCTGATCAGCAAAACATTGGCAATGTGTTAGTGGTTACAGACCATTTCACATGGTATGCACAAGCTCTTCCCACTAAAGATCAAAAAGAATCTACCGTGGCCAAGGTGCTAGTGGAAAATTTCTTCATCCACTATGGTGCACCCCCAGCGAATTCACTCTGATCAGGGCCAGGACTGTGAGAGTCAGCTGATCAAAGAAATGCTCTCTGTATGGGGGGTGTGAAAGTCAAGAACCATCCTTTGTCACCCGAAGGGGGATCCTCAATCAGAATGCTTTAACCGCACCCTACTAGACATGCTAGGCACCCTACACCCAAAAGATAAGCATAAATGGAGCCAGCAGATTAGCACCTTGGTACACCCATACAATTGCACAAAGAATGATGCTACTGGGTTCTCTCCCTACCACCTTATGTTCGGGAGAGAGGCCCGGTTGCCTGCTGATGTCTGTTTTGGGGTTTCTCCCTATGGGGTCCGAGCCAAAGATTACCTGTAATATGTACAAAAACTGAAAGCTCAATTAAACGATGCCTATCAACTGGCCCAGACAATGGCCACCAAAAGAAATCTAGCCAACAAAGAGAGACATGATAGAAAAGTAAAGGCTCAAGAGCTTAGGTCTGGAGACTGTGTGTTGTTGCGAAATTTAGGATTACATGGTAAACACAAAATTGCTGATTGATTCCACCATCTTCCCCATGTCATAGTTGGAAAGTTGGATGATTTGCCAGTGTACAAAGTGTGCCCAGAGAATAACTCCAAAGCTGTCAAGACCATGCACTGTAACCACTTGCTACCTATTGGTCAAGTTATAATTGAGGCTGAACCCGCTGAGATTGATTCCCCTGGACCAGTGACTCGTGCTGCTGCAAGAAAGAAACAGAGTCAGCCTGTTCCCATGATTGCCGATTTAAGACTTCCAATGCAGCAGGCCCAGAATGATAGTGACTGCCAGTCTAACTCGGATGACAGTGAGTGTGACAATGCCTATTACCCCTCATATGAACTGAGTCAGTAGTTTCATGGAAATCCTGTGTTGAATTATGGGGATGAAGCTGGGCCTTCTGGACTGCCTAATCCCCCGGCATCATCCTTGGAGCCAATGCTCCCTGAAAGTAAAGTGCAAAGTATTACGTCTGAGGATGCCGAGTCTTTGTGTATCGTGGAACTGTATGATTTGCCTGAAGGAGAGGCTGATGGTATGAGTCTTTCTGGTGACATGCCAGAACTTGAGGAACACTATCAGAGTGCTGATAACCCCCCTTCAGTGCCAGAGTGTCTTCAAAATGAGCCAAGTGTTGTAGAAACAGATACTACAGAGCAAGGGGCTGACAGTGCTCCCAGCTTGGACATTTCCCTACATGTAGAGGCACCCCTCACAAGTGATGAAAGCTCCAAGACCATTGCTGAAAGTACAGAGACTGTGGTTGTTCATCCAAGAAAGACTAGCCGAGCTGTCAAGCCAGTGGTGCGCTTCAGTTACGATTCCCCCGGGAGGCCAGTGGATGTGCCTCTCAATGTAGTCCACAAAGGTGTTTGTCTCTCAGAGCTCACTGCCCAAATTGAGCTTGACGGCCCATTCCAGGTTACTTGTTTTGCCCTCTCACCATGGTGCCCCTGCCTCATCCAGCCCCAAGTTAGCTGATAGGGAAGGGCCCCCTCTTGCATTGTTTAGAGTACAAGAAGTTATTACATGATTCTGTATAGTAATGTTCAATTTACCTGTGTGAAATATGCATAATGTATTGTCAGAATCGAAATGATATAGTGAAGTACATTGAAATGTATAGTAAAGTGACAAGTTATGCCAACTGATGAATCAGATAGTGCTTGTATAGCATACTAATGGTATAAATGTCTTGTATATGTTGCATTTTCAATGTTGTGATGGTACAGACTTGACGCAGATGCCAAGTTTTCCCAGGCAGGGAAGGGTATAACCCCCCCCTACAAATTTGAGCTTGCCTAAATGCTCACTGCCAGGCTGGTGTCCTGCATTTTAGCAGTTTAAATGTGATTACCAGAGCCTGTATAGCCTCTGTGTAATGTCTCTTTAAGAGCTGCTTGATTGCAGCCTAAGTAATCTGAAAGGGAGCTCTGTTGAAAGATGTAACTATTTGCTGAAAATCATTTAGAGTGATAATGATAATGTAGTTTGTCTAACCTGCCTTCTTTATAGCAAGAATTGTTTTGTTTGCCTCCACTATTTTGGTCCTGGACTACAAATTGGACCAATCAGTTCTAGTGGGACCTAAAATGTAGCCGGACTACAGGAGCTGTCTGAAGTCAAAATCTGTAGGAATTGTAGTTTTTAACTTTTTGCGAATTTTTTGCAACTGAAGGGGGAGGTCTTGCTTTGACTGATAGCCAAATCAGCCAACCGAATCTTTTAGATCTTGGGGAAGTCTCGGGCTGCTTGCAATTTTCAGTTAGTTCTGAGCCAGGAAGTGAAATGAGAAGAGCTCAGGTGTATTTTGGGCAGCAATCCTGAGTGGATTCGCATGGGAAAATTGTGAAAGGGCTGAGTTTCTGGCTTGCATGTCTGCCAGCTGCTCCTGAGAGGGAGAGAAGAGAATTATTTTGGACTAAATCCAAGTTTGTGTGACTAAAGTAAGCTACTGAAGTGGGCCAGGCTCAACCTGAAGAAGACCGAAGATTTTGCTGAATGCGATCGGCCTGTCAGGAGTTCCAGCTACCCCTAAGCTCCCGTGTGTGGCAGAGACTTTGCAATTGTGACCGGGAGCGCTTTTACCAGGTTCAGTAGAATTCGGTACATGTAAATGTGCTATGAGGCCACAGTGGGTTGTGAGTTAGTTCCCCACTGTGTGAACTGTGTTCTGCTTGCTGGAAGCTGTATCCAACCCAAAACGGACTGCATCCGAATTTGTCTCCATGCAGTCTGGGCCTTGCCAGACTGGTCCAGCCAGACTACCCACTGCACAGAGAAGCCATCGACAAGAGACCTGCCTGGGGATCAGCCCCCTGCTCCACGCTTGAACAGGAATGATGCCTCTCCGGCTCATGTGGGCCCTGATTCTCCTGGCATTCCAGATCAACCACCTGCAGTCTCGATTTTCGTCCAGCCTGTGTCCAGTCTTGGGTATCGTGAGTAATTACCAGGGTAGCTCCCTGCAACAACAGCTTAATCTGAGTGTATCATCTGATTGTCTTGTTTCTTTACTGAACTGAGCCCTCTGGCTCCGGATTACAAATATTGTGTACTGTGCATGTTGTGTTTCCATCACAGGGCCCCAACCAGCTGCAACCCCGGGCAACAGTCCTGGCTAGCCCATCTCTTCTACACCTGGGTACCCAGAGGTGTGACTGCATGGGGGGACTCAAAGCGCATGTATAACTGCTTGATTGATATAACCTTTAAGTTAATTAACCTGATTTTGCCCCTTCCTTGTTCAAGTCCCCTGAATAAATCAGATCTAACTTTTTCTGCAGGTAATCTGACTGTAGTTCCAGTTTGTGCTCTAAGTACTGTACTGTTGCTATTTGCCGTGCATAACCTTGTTTTATAGGGGTTCCCCAGGGTTGAGCCAGAGAAACCAGCCCTGGTGGTAAGTGCAAACAGTGTGGGTACTTCTGTGGTGTACCAAGGGTATTGTGAAAGTGATTATTGTACAGTGTTCAGGCCACTAGAGGGGAAAGAAGGGGGTTACAGTGTCCCGGAGGGCTGTGCCCAGGTTAGCTTGACCACTACCAACCCTGACCTCCGGATGGAGACACCCATTTCAGAACTCAGGCCCCTTAACCTGCTACTAGCCAAGCAGGCAGGGGTAGTTGTCCTTGGGATAGCGCCACCTAACAGTTACAGGTATAAAATAAGAAGCAAGCAATAAGAGGAAATTCAAACATCAGTTAGCATCAACAAAGTGTGCATCAACAAACTGAGCTCAAGCAATATGAGCTGCATATCAGAGCAAATACTAGCAGTAGTCTCAGTATTGTGCTTCCCAGGATTCCGATCTCAGCACTTGTGTTTTCCTAAATGAGTCACTGTGATGTGGCAGAGAAACTGCACCAGGTATTTAGATTTCAGTTTTCACTCACCACAGGCTTCAGGCTGCCTTGCTGAGATAATACGGTTTAGTCTCCGTTTTCTGACACCTGCATTCTCTGGGGTCATATAATAGAGGCTGGCCCCTGAATGTAACATTGTACTACAGTCAGCACTCCGATATCTGACCCCATCCATCCCCATCATCTTAGGCAGATATCTGAGTGTAGTGGTTATCTGAGTGTGGGTTCTGAGATAAAAATAGCAAAAGGTTGCTGAGCCACAGGGACAGAAAAGGAGTGTGATGGGTAAGTGAGAGGTGGATAAATGAGTGCTGACTGTCTATGGTATTGTGTGATTTTTTTCTCAACTTGATAGGATTTTAGATGCATTGCTATGATATAATAAAGATAATGTAGTTGCATCTTTGAGCCATAAGTGATTGGAAGTTTTTATGCTGTACAACATAGTATCCAAGAGTTGCTGGCTACTAAACATTTTACAATAGCTGTGGTGCTTCCATTGTAGCTAAGAGTTGTGGGTCCCTGTAAGTTTTGCTTTCTGCAGTAGCTGAGGTACTGTAGTCATATCTGAGAGCACCAGACCCTGGAACATGTGGCTGCTAATGAGCTGTAGTAGTGTACAAAACCCTGGAAGTTGTAGTGCAGTACAGCTGAGGTATGTACTGCTGTTGTGTCTGGGCATGGCAGATCCTTGAAAGTTGTGTTGCTCTGAAGCTGTGGATGGAACAACAGTTCTGTCTGGGATCACGTGATGGTTGTGCTGGAATAAGCAGCACCATGGATGAGCTCCCGCTCTGCCAGCTCAATTTCGCTAATCAGTTTACTTTTTGAGTGCTGAAATCCAGTTACCCTTCCATAAGCTGCCTGTCAGAAGGTGTTGTCCAGCAAAATGAGCAATGGTGACTTAATAAAAACGATCTGGAACAGAGAAAGACAATCTTTAACCAGACCCAGCCTAATTGCAATGCAAGGCTGAAATGCGCCAGGCCCCACTGCACCATACTCCCCTGAGGACTCCAGAAAAGCTACCAAAGCGTTCAAATGGCCAGCAATCGACCTCTGGCATATCTATGACTACAGCTGCAGTCATGGCTACCTCTCAAACACTGCTTGCAGAACAGAGATTCTAAGAGGAGCTGCAACCCTTTAAAGCTGCTCTACAAGACATCACCAAAGAACTGAAGCCCCTCCGGGGGTGGGGGTCTGAATGACGCAACCAAGGCAATAACAGATGTTGCCTCCCGAACATCATCCTTGGAGGGGTGGAGAACAAGAATTGACCCAGAAATTGTCACCCTACATCAAAAACTGGCAAATATGGATTACAAACTGGAAGATCTGGAAGGCCGGAGTTGGCATAATAATATAGTCGTCTTTGGCCTTCCAGAAGATGCTGAAGGTGATACACCTATTCAGTTTACACAGAAGCTGCTTACCAGAATTGTGGGGCCCTCTCCCAACAATACTACTTATATTATTGAGAGGGCACACCACTCTCTCAGACCCTGACCAGCTGAAGGTTCCCCTCCAAGGCCGCTTATCTTAAAATTTTTAAATTACCTGGATAAAGTCCATGTCCCGGCAAAAGTGAGAGAGCTTCAGGAGGTCCTGTGGGAAGGACACAAACTTCGGATCAGTCAGGATCTTCCAGTGGCCGTGAGGCAGAGAAGAGCCGTATACCACCCGATAGTTTCCAAGCTAACATTCAATTTAAAGTTTTGTATCCCTCCCGCCTGTCTGCATTGCGTAAAGGTGCCTGGCAAAATTCTGATAATGCTGAACAGGCCTCCCCAGCATTACAGGCTCTTTTCCCCGAGCTGTTCAGTGCATGCTGAGTTTGGCCACTAGAGGACTCCTTGTCATTTGCTCCTGCTGCACAAAGGTGCAAAAGACTGAGACACAAACAGAACTGCTAGCTCACTCATATTGCCCATGCCAATAGCTTACTTTCATTTATTTCTGAATCCTCTCATCTCCCCGATGTCCTGGAGTTGTCCTCAGCCTTCCACTTTTGCGGAACGTCACGCTAGTCTGGAAATGCATCGATACCCAAGATCTGCTTATGGTCCCTCTTACAGCATAACACTTAACAGGATGCGGAATGGGATGCGTTTCCGGTGGACAGAGCACAATTATTTCCTGGACATTTATACTGGTAAATAGGGCCATTTGGAGCTAGATGCAATCTTCCCTGTCATATCTTGCTGGCGGGCTGGATATATATTTACAGAGGTGGCTATCCACAGTGAGAATTTACCCATTAGGGGTATGGGAGTTTCTGCTCCTTTTTCCTATATATATATATATATATATACATATATATACATATATATATATATATATATATATATATATATATATATACACATATATATATATACTACCCCAGATTTTGAACTGCAAACTGATTTATGCAGCATGATTACAATGCCAATGACTTTTCTTTTACATTTACTTCAATGGAAGGGATATGTTATTGAGGCGAGGTGGGAGGGTGCCAGTGGGTAGTCCAGCTTAACTGGCAGTGGATCACATACCAAGAAGATGGGATTGGGGAGTTTATTGGTCCTGAAGGTTTGGGGTTTGATTTTGTTGGTAGTTACTTACACCAAAGGGTCTGGGTCAGCCTCATGGGCCAATGTAGACCATGTTGTCTGGGGTGGGAATCTATTACAGGTGATCTGGTTTTCACTATGGGGATGGAGAGTATTTTGGGGGATTGTTATAGGGGGAGGGAGATGTTTATTGAGGGTGAGGGGAGGGTATTATTCACTCACTGATGTTTGGACTCTCTATTAGGGGTAAGTTGGGGTGGGCTGGGTTAGAGAGGGCGTTGTTGTACAAAACAACTCTTATTTCTGCTTTAACAGGTTAGGGTACAGAAAATGGGTAATTCTATGGTTAACTGAATGGGAGGGTCAGAATAAGGGGTTTGGGGGTACTTGCTTGTTCAATTTCTAGATATATTTTTTGGGCTGTTGCGGTTGGGGGGTGGAGGGTGGGGCTGAATCGTTGCTATAGTATATGCAGATAAGAATGGGTGTACTGATGCTGATCTAAAGGATGTGCTTGTTTCAACTATTTTCTGTTATTTCAAGACATATGGCTATAGATCTTAAGGTTTGTACATGGAATGTAAAAGGTGCCCAATCACCCATCAAGAGGGCTAAAGTTCTCTTACACTTAAACAAATTAAATATTGATGTTGCCCTCCTTCAGAAGACACACCTTCCACCCTCCCAAGTTCTTCACTTCCATAGGTCCTGGGTGGGCAGGCATCAGGGACAGGGACAGACTCACATAGAGGAGGTGTGGATATTTTGATAGCACGGAGAACCCCGTTTAGATGATTAGATTAGATAATAGATTCTCAGGGAAGATACATTTTAATTAAGGCATCACTGGGCCATTCAAAAGTGGTGTTGAGCTCAGTGTATGACCGACTATGGAGGATCCACAATTCTTTATGTCTCTTATGACGATGTTAGCCCCTTGGTCCACTTCACCAGTTTTGAGAAGGAGAGACTGGAATATTGTATATAATATTGTATATTGTAATAACTTGGACAGATCCAGAAACAGGAATCAAGTACTATCCCCGGCCCAAGTACCCCTTAGAGAATTTAAGGACTCAGTACGTCTGGTTGACACATGGAGGGCACTCTTTTCCGCTGGAAGAGACTACTCCTTCCATTCAATCCTCCATAATTCCTTCTCACGCATTGATTACTTCTTGCTGGGCAGTGGGCATCTTCCGGAGGTTGCATCATGTAATTATCTCCCCAAAGTTCTCTCAGATCACTGTCCACTACTCATGCATTGGCAATTGGGTCCATCTGCCACCAGGGATAAGGTCTGGAGGTTGAACGCCCAGTTGCTAAAATCTGAGAAACTGGTCTCTCACCTCCATACCTATATCTCCACCTTTCTTACTAATAATTTTCCCTCAATGGTTAAGTTGGATATGATATGAACAGCACTGAAATGCACTATGTGGGGGGAGATCATATGTCTGGCTTCTGCAAGGAAGAAAATTACTGCCCACGTCTCGTCTGATCTCCTTTCCCAAATTAGGCAGTTGAAACTATTGTTATCCCCAACATCTACTCCGGAAGACCTTAACCAATTAGATACTCTTCACTCCTGTTACAATTTCCTTTCAAGTGAGAAAGCTGAACATCTTTTATTAAGATCCAAGGTTCACTATTTTGATCAAGGGGACAAGGCAAGCAAATTGCTCGCCTTACGGCTTCAGGCTCAAAATGCAGACAGGATTGTTCACTCCCTTCGAAATACAGAAGGGAAACTTGTCACATCCCCTCATAAAGTAGTTGCATGTTTTCGGGAATATCATCAGTCTATATTCCCAGCCCCTGGAAACTGTCAATGGAACAAGGCACCTGGCAGGGGTGCCCGTTATTCCCCTTTTTGTTTAACTTATATCTTGAACCTTTAATTTGTCGACTTAACATCTCCCCGATGATTACGGGAATTCCCATTGGTGCCTTTCAGTACAAGCTGTCTGTCTACGCAGACGATATACTTCTTCATTTTACACACCCTTCTGTTTCTCTTATGGCGGCCATAGACATTATCAAAGATTTTGGGATAATCTCTAATTACAAATTAAATCTTTCTAAAATAGAGATAATGCCTCTTTTTCACCATGCATGCAGACATTCGACATCTAGGATTAACCTGGGTCAAGGATAAGATGAAGTACTTGGGGATATACCTTTCCCGATCCAAAGCTAAAATGAAGAAATATAGCTTGGAGGAGATCCTTTCCAGTATCAAAGCAGACCTCAAACGTTGGGCCTTACTTCCCCTTTCCCTCTCGGGCCGTACTAATGTCATAAAAATGAATGTACTTCCCCGGCTTTTATATCCTCTTCAAATGTTTAACTATTTCCTTCCAAAAAGTTGGTCCTCTCAGGTACATAATGTTTTCTCTAACTATATCTGGCAGGGAAAGCCACCGAGATGCACCCTTACTAAACTACAGCACACTAAAGCTAGAGGAGGTCTCCAAATTCCCAATAATTTTCTCTATTACCTCTCCATGGCTTGTGCTATTATACGTCGCTGGCTGGTAATCCCCACTTTAATAGATCCCAACACATATTTTCCACTATGGATGCAGATAGAGAACTCTCTATGTGCCTCTCATAATATTGACTTGAATTTCCTATTATATGTTCCTCTCCGATGGATACTCAAACAGCTGCGGAATTCTCCTATAATGGCAATGCTTCGAGCACATGCACAGTTAAATGCGCTAATGCATACATCCCTTATATATGATACCTCACAGTCAATACTACATAGCCCCAATTTTAAGATGGGGGAAAGACTTTGGGTTCCCTTTTCTGGCCTGGAGAGGAGAGAATTCTAGTCAAAGATCTGCTGGATGACTGCAAATTAGTCCCCTTTCTGGAAGTTCAACGTAAATTTAATCTTCTCCCCTCTTATTGTTTTAGATACATCCAACTATCTCACATGCTCCTTCATCATTTTGGGTCAGGTCTCTGGGATAAGTACTTAGCTGGGCCCATCCTCTCGATTATTTCCTCATCGCCTCCATCACATACTATCTCCTTTTTTTACAATCATATATGGGACTTTCTGGCAGATAAAGAAGGTCCTCCCTGCCACAAATGGGATTATGTCCTACTCCCCTCTCCCTCATTTACATGCTCCTGGAGTCAAATATGAACCCATCTATATAAAGACATAAAATGGGATGGATACTGGTTACTTTAATTTTATATAATTCATGACCTGTATTACACCCCATCTAAACTTTTTAGAATGGGGAAGCTCCTAAATGATATATGCTCCCGTTGTGGTGGGCAACCGGGTACTCTACTTCATATCTTGTGGAGTTGCGACAGGGCTTCTCTACTTTGGTCTGCCATTAAAACTAAACTGGACCCCTTCTGGGCCTGTCTGATGCCTTCTTACCAGAAATATGTATCTTAGGAGAATACCGACAGGTTCTGATTGGGAATCAAAGGAAGCACATGATCTTAATTTCTCTATGTGATAAAAATTGATACAGCACCATTGGATGGACCAAATGACACCTACGGTGACAGAATGGCTGCATGAGATTCTCTTTGCTCTCCAAGCAGAGAGTCTTCTAGCTAGTCTTTACAAGAAGGCAAAATATTATCAGAGTGGCTGGGCACCTTTATATACATTACTCACCCTATAGTCTGTTAGACAATAGATTTGCACATCTTTACACTAAATAAATATGTGATATGTGTGCAAAGGGTTAGGAATATCCAGTGGTTTGTTCAGCGGTGTAGCATGGGTGGAAGGGGGGAGGAGGGTTTGGGGGATAGTATAGTTGTGTTGTTATACCCTTTCATTCTATGTTTAGTTTATGTTACATTAACCTCTATAGGATTATGGTACAAGAAAATCTGGAATGATTGTATCTTCCTTTTTCGTTATGCTGATGTAATAACTTTGCTCCTAATACTATGCATGCTTGGTATTCTTGTCTGTACCATTATATGGAAAAATTCAAATAAAGTACATTCAATTTGAAAAAAAACAAAAAACAGTTCTGTCTGAGAGACACAGAACCCTGCATGTTATGCTGCTTCTAGTGCATGGATGATCCTTTTTCCCCCCAGAGGGAAACAGTGACATCACAGCATTCTTGTAGCATCATTCTGGTGTCATGATGCTGTCACACCATCATTCTTGTATCAGGCTGGTGGTACAACAGTATCTTGGAGTCAGAGTATGGTTCACCAAACATTCAGAAGAAATTGTCAGTCTCATGACTTTTACTAACAGAAATGGATGCTCAGTCAAAAAATGAAATGTCATTTTTTTTGTAAAAAAGGACCATTCATAAAAAATAGAAAATTAACAAACACTCCAATGGTGAGTTCTCATATTAGGGAACCTTGCGACATCATAAACCACTCCTGCTTTACTCACATGGTTTATGATGTCACACGGTTCCTCTCAATGGGAATGCAGCCATGTTTTGGCATCCATTATTCTGTTGATTTTCTCATTTCAGCAATAAGGCATGACTGGACATGGGGTATTCGGGGGAGGGAGTGTTATCCATGCCTCACATGGTGTGTCACAAGGTGCAGCCAAGTAAAATAACCACATAAGGGAGGGAAGGGGAAATTATTTAACCAGAAAAGGCACACTAAGCTAGAGTTTGTTTCCAGGGGTAAACCAGGAGCACAAGAAAGTTAAATGACCTGCTCAGGGTCACACAGTATGCAAGTGGGGGCTGATGGGATTCAAACCCAGGTGTCCAGATTTGCAGCCCAGTGCCCTTAACCACTATGCTGTAGTGCCTCCTCCTCTTAACCACATACAAAGTGAATACTTCCATGCTGGCCCAGTGGTGAAGAGGCTGAGGCACCTAGTGCCTTACCTCTTCCTACCCCAGCGGCCTGGGTTTGGGAATGGACTCAGGTCATTGGGGGTCAGCCAAGGCGGGAGAGGCTTCAGCATCCAAGGGACTGCTCTCCTCCACCGGGAAGGGGTGGCATGTCAGCCTGGCCTAGGCTGCCCTGAGGTGGAGGCCTTGGAGTAGAGCAGTACTGGGGAGGCACGTAAAGAAGGAAGCTGGGGAGACATGCCAGATGGGTGTGTCTCCATGCACGAGTATGGCGCTCTGCAGTGGGGTGGAAGAAAAACATGAAAATGGCATCAGAGGGGCTCAATGAAGTCCAGAGCACCTGCTGCCTGCCTGCACCACCACCCGGTCACCATGCCTGGTTCGCCTCGGATATGTTGAACAGAGGGGAGAACGGCCCTCCCCTCTTGGCCCTGCCAGGAGTGGGAAGCTTGTGGAAAACCTCAAGAGCAGGAAGTGCCTGGGGTGGAAAGGAAGCTGGTATGGGGAGCCAGGAACTGCATAGTAGAGCTGTCCCTCTGGATGCGGGAGATGAAATGTATATGGAAAAAGAAAGAAGTGGGTAATCCCCCAATTACCATTGACTTGAAGTGCCTTATTGTGATTATAAACAGGACCCATGTGTAAAGTAAATTTAAAATATATTAAATTATGCTTTTTTTTTTTTATAAATGCCCTTACACAGCCATTGGTTACTGCAGGATTTACCCATGGGTAAAGGCTTTATCTGGCCAGTCAGGTTACAGGATTCATGTCCACTATGTAAATAATTATACATTTTTCCTGAACTCCACCAGTTGACCTTGTATACCTCTCAGGACCTCCACCCACCCCCTGCTTATTTAGACTCTGTGGCCCATTTCCTTCAGTGGGAGCCCACTGCCATGGGACCAGCAGAATATCCACTAATGCAGGAATGCAAGAAGGACTATAGGAAATGGCAAAAACAGAGCACTCACCTGATTAACATTTTAAACAGTGATGTTCAATAGTGCTTTTGTGGACAGGACTATCCTTCGTCAGGTAGTGCTGGTATCCGACCTAGGATCTGACCAAAGTCAGATTCCATATCCATAGTCAGATACCTGGATCCAATGGTCAAATACATCAGATCCAGGTCGGATACATCGGATCCAGGTCAGATACATCAGATCCAGGTCAGATACCTGGATCCAATGGTCAGATACATCGGATCCAGGTCAGATCCATAGATGCCTGGGATACTTGCTGTGGACCCTAGGAGGTCCGATCCTTGGTTGACTGTCTATGCCATCTGAGGCTATCCAATATCCAACCAAAATGGTGGTATCCGTAGGTATCCGACCTGGTAGGATACTATCCGAGCAACACTAACTATAAATGTACATTTATTTAAGTGCCATACATCTGGGATGCAGACCCCTATGTGGTGCCATACATATTGGGCTTCATCAGACAGCTCCCTGATTAAGCCCCATTTGTAGGTTGCTACGTAGAGGTATGCACCACATCCCAGCATGTGTGACACTTAAATGTATATTTAAGCAATAAACCACAACAGGGTGTGGATGATGTTGGTTTTGCCCATATCTGGTGTGGTTCAGTCACAAGGCTGCAGACCAAAACATGACAGACATGGGTAAATCCCAGCATCACCCACATCCTGGAGTATTTTATTGTGAATATACAATGTCCCCCTTCATTTTGCTGTGAAAAAAGAAAAGAAAAATAGCCTTTCCCACTTTTAACCATTTTTATTATATGTATTATTCCGCCACAAAAAAATTGTTCATTGTTGCTAGATAGAATGGTGTCACCCTATCCTCCACCCCTCAGTGTGTGAAAGGCTTCAGTTGTTATATTTTAAGTTTTACCCCCCCCCCCAAGGTTGATGCAGTTACAGTGAGTGTTTTCTCCCATTGGGGTATGGGAGGTCACTCCTCACAAGGAGGACCATGGATTGTCATTCATCCATGAGCTTCTGATTTTTACCCTTTCATAGTGAGCCCCACCCACCCAGGAGACAATAACTTCTGACTTTCTACAAGCATGTGCAGTATGGCATGCTCAGTGCAGAAGCACCAGGCACCTCCCCCACTGGATGATGGACAGCTTGCTGTTGCCTCCTAGACCGTCAGGAGGGAATTGGATGGCAATGCTATACATCGCTGTTCCCCACAAGAAGACAGCATCTGATGGAATACTTTGCAACTTCCTGCCAGCCCTAAAGAGGAGGCCTGCTATTGCAGTGCACATTTATTGATTGATTGGTTCTTTTTTATTCTGCAATTTTTGGCCAGCAAAGGCATACTTACCCAAAGCTCATCTCCAGATGCATCCTGGGAGCATAGGGATGTATAACTTGCAAAGGGTCAGACAGCATGCAGGTGGAGGTTGTGGTAATCACATGCAGGTCTGTTGGATGTACAAAACTCATTCACTCACAGATCAGTGCTGTAATCCCTAGGATATACTGCCAGCCTAAACCCATATCTTCACATATGAAAAGGCTGTACTGTGAGCAGGCCATCAGGCCACTCTGAGGTAGTATTGCAGTTATGTGGTCTCAGAGTTTCAGGTTCTGAAAACTTTTTAGCAGGATAGAAGAGTTTGGAGTTTGGACACTTGGAGGTAAGATCTTCAGAGGGGTCATACCTTCTTTGGTTGGTTTGGGAGTATGTAACATCTTAATTTTGCAGAGCTAGCTTACATTAGTGTAGTTACATCTCATTGGTTTTGGGGAGCACAGCCAAGATACAGCTTTCAGAGGCTGTGCTATGGCTTTTAAAACAAGGGGTATGTAGCTCAGATATAGCTGTCAGAGGCTATGCAATGGATTTTGGCAAATCATGCTTCATAAGTCCTTTACAATTGGGGTTCTGCCTTGTCCATTCTGCTTCTACCTCCCTGATCAGAATTACTGACCACATCTGCTTGGTGTATAAGGGTCGTTTTCACGGCTTATGATACCTGGAAAACCCAATAAAACCTTACATGATAAAAAAAAAAGAATTACTGACCACATCTACTTGCATATGGATGCTAGCCAAGGGATTGGTGCACCCTTCATAGACTTGGCAGAGTCATTTCATACTGTTAACAAAAAGACTTAGCTGTGTCCCCACCACTCAGTCCACCCACTCTGTTCCACTGATGAGGGTTTGTTGGAGATTCCAAGAGTTTGCCTTAAAACATCTGGCACTCGTGCTTTTTCCTTTAGTGCACTGACCCTGTGGAACTCCCTCCCTCACTATATAAGAGAGAGTTCATCTCTGGGAATCCTCAAACGAGAGCTGAAAATGTTTTTGTTTAATTGGGCCTTTTTATCTAATTAGTTAGCTGACTGGTTATTAATTTTAATGTTTCTTATTATGTTTTTTATTATTTTATTGTCTTGTGAATTTATCTTTATTAATCGCCATGAGTCACAATCGATAATGCGTGGCTCAGTTGGTAGCACATCCGCCTCTGGACCAGAGGTCGTGGGTTCTCGTCCCACACCGGGTTGGACTTGCACCTAAAAATCGCTGGCATCTGAGTGCAGTATTGGGGGGTGCTGTACTGCTGGGGTGTGCTGTCCTTCGGATGAGACGTTAAACCGAGGTCCCTTCTGCTCATCCTGGTGTTGTCCTGGTGGGTGTCCAGGTGGAAGTAAAAGAACCTAGGGTACTCTTCTTAAAGAGCAGGGAACATTCCCGGTGTCCTGGCCAATATTCCCCTTCCCATAAACTAGTTCATGCAATTATCCAGGCTGTGTGTGGGTGATGATGTGCGATATGGCTGCCACCACACATTCAGTCACTTCACTACCAGTCTAGCATTGCTTGTAAAGCGCTTTGGGATACTGTGTATGAAAAGCGCTATATAAATGCTGATTCGTCTTCTTCTTCTATACTAAATAAAGAATGATTGACTGATTAATCATATAGTGCTCTAGCCAAACTAGCCTCCACTGGTGTCTCTGCCTCCTCATTATGCTGATTCAATTTTTATCTCTCTGATAGGTCCCAATCAGTCACAATAGGGTCTTCAGTTTCCTCCCAGTTCTCAGTCTCTTTACTGTCCCCAGGGGTCAGTCCTTGTCCCCCTTCTTTTCTCAGTATTCATTATTTATCTCTCCAGCTCCCTAAAAACCTATAAATCCCATATTTATGTGGATGCTTATCATTTTCTCCTCCGGTCACTCCCTCTTCGACATAGGTCTGCACATCAGTCCAACATTGCTAATGTGCAAAAATGGTTCCTCACTGATTAGCTAGCTATGAATTATGAGCAAACATTTAATATGCTCGCTGGCACTGCCCATTGGTTGCAATCAACCCCTTCCACCCTGAAGCTGTGCTCCTTATCTGGTGACCCCTTTGATTCTGTAAACTCTTACAAATACCTCGGGGTGTGATCCTAGATCAGCAGCTAGACTATTCCCTTCACGTAAACTGTATAGCGGGAAAATGTTTTGCAAAACTAGGGGCATTCTATACGGTTACAAATTGTCTCCCTTTTAGTACCAGCAAAACTGTGGCTGATCGCTCAATCTTGCCATTGCTTGACTATTGGGATGTAGTTACCTCTGGAGCCTCCACTTCTGCCCCTCACCTCACCTCACTCCACTTTTTACCTCACCCTATAGGTTTGTTTTGGCCTGCCCTCCCCATACCCACCATTGCACAATGTATGAGGACCTAGACTGGGCCTGACCCCTCCCTATGAAGTAATCCCTCTATATTACTCTACTAGGTGCCAAATACTGTTCTGGGAAACTACCGGGGTATCTTGGTGATATATTCACCACCTCTTCCATCTCCTCATACTCCTTAAATTTGGAAGACAGAAAAAGACTACAAATTCCTTGGTGTAGACCCACTGCAGGAGAAGGCTGTTTCAGGTACAGATGTCCTCATATGTGGAAATAGCCTTCCTCTTCTCTCACTACCATAACCAGTCTCCAGTCTGTGAAGGCTAAGCTTAAGAAGTACTGCCCCTTGATATGTTTTAATTGCCCTAGAGGTCAGTTGTGGCCTGGTATTTTTACTTCATCAGGAGTTTTACTCCTACTCTGACTATGTCAAAGATGTGCCTTCCTCAAGCGTATTCTATATAGCAGTAAATCATTTCATTTGTATTTTTTAAGGGACTTGCTTCCCCACTGTACTCGTGGTACCTGAATGCGCTTCAGCCCTGCTGTTGGAGGTATAAACCTACAATATGTTATTACACCCTCCAGGGCCTGTGTATACACTCTGTAACTGGTGACTTTGTATATAAAATGACTTGTACATCACTACTGTTGGAATGATCTGTATTGCATTTCCATGAGTTTTCCTGTCCCTCTCCCAGATTGCAACTGGAGATGAGCCCTTATGGACTCTGTTCTCTTGCCTGGTAAAATATGTTACAAATATATAAGCCCTTTAATCTGAAGTATGTGAAATTGCAAAAAAAAAATCATTCTTGCTTAGAACAGATACAGGTACATGTACTGATATGGTGAAATAATGAAAATGTCTGAGATTTGCTGCCCAAATTAGAAGCATAGCAAGCTTTATTTCAGTGTCCCAAATGAGACTGAAGTTGAAACCTGAACTGAGTCTGTAAAACACAGGTTCAGTTTGAGTGGGTGCCATTTCACTGAAGCTGCAATGTTTGTCCTTCTGGTGTTTGTCAGCTCTGTCCTTAAATGCTGCAACAGAGCACTCTTTTACAGTCTGCAGCTCACAGATTTCACACGGGTTAGGATTAGGAACACAGTCTGTACTTACAGGAGCATCAGAACCTCTGACTGTGCCTTCAGCATAAAGGAAAGGCACTTTATAAATGAAAAATATGTCTGTCTGTCTATTTGCCTGTCTGTCCCTACCGACCTACCTATCTATCTATGTGATAATGACGAACACCTAAAGGAGATCACCGTTATCGCTCAGCCAGAGTGCCGAACACATTTTCGGCACTCTGACAACCCCGGCACACCAGAACAACGACACCAGGACAGATTTTTACTGCTTTCTGTGGGGGGGTGAGCTGTGACCCTGCACCCCCCCTAGTGGGGGGCTTCACCCCCCACACCCTCCTGCTTAAGGATTCTCAACTCCAGGGGGGTGCATGTCGGGAGGGGGGTGAAAGCAGTAAAAAAAAAAATGGTTTGGGCCAGGCTCAATAAAAAATTGCACCAGCACCTGGACCCGAACCTAGTACCTCAGCCACCCCAGCCACTAGCCAATCCCCGACGCAGCTTGACCAGCAACTGCAGCGCTACCCCCTACAGCCTCTCCACCCCCTCCCAGCCCACGCTCACCGTGCTCGCTCCCACCCCCCCGTGCACGTATGTTTAGCGACATCCTGACGCCTAGTTCACCCACCCCCTCATCCAGTCACCCTACCTTTCCATCGTTGGAGGTGGATTGCACCGGGAAGGAGTCACCATAATGGATGGCGCCCTTCCTTATGCACCCACTTCACAGGTTACCATCTATCTATCTATCTATCTATCTATCTATCTATCTATCTATCTATCTATCTATCTATCTATCTATCTGTCTATCTGTCTATCTGTCTATCTGTCTATCTATCAACCTATCTATCTATATCTGACTGTGTCTGTCTGTCTATCTATCTATCTATCTATCTATCTATCTATCTATCTATCTATCTATCTGTAACCCACCCCTTCCCTTCTGCCTGTGCACTCGCCCACCGGTGGTGCTGCCTCAGGGAATATAGGTTGGCACCTGGGTTTGTTGGTAAAACTGGCTGTATAATTGGCACAGTGCATCCACCTATGGAGATCTTTCCAGCAGTGTACTGCCAGGGTGCTTCCCCACAGGAAATGATGTTCAGTCGCCTCCCTTGGAAACATGTAAAACAATATACAGTCCCCTCCTCACTTATAACTCTAAGCATGAAATATCACACTACACAATAATGCAATGGCTGCAACTGTTTTAAAAAAAATAAACAGGTTTATTTTGGGGTGGAAAAAAGGGTAGGGAGCAGTAGAAACAAAGGAAAATAAAAGTATTCACTAATGTACTATACTCTACAACAGTCAGTGACATCAAGACACCCAAACAATTAGAAATGGCACAATGCAATTTAGGATTACCCATCCCTGCCCTGCTCCCCCCACTGGTGCACCAGTTAACCCCACAGTCCCTGTGAGAGCTCTCAAGAATATTGTGCACACACTGGGTAGTTGCAGGCCTGTGATGAGGAAAAGTTGGGTGCAGCACAAATGAACTGCTGAGTGGCTACACAGCAAAGTACCAACTACACCAGGGATTGAAGTGAAACAGTTTATTCCTGGCTGTACTAATTACTAAGGGCATAGCTAAGGTCACGCAGGAAGCCCAGATGTAAAGTTAAATGCTAGCTAGCTGAACAGTTAGGAAAGTATTCATGTGGGCAAAACCCAGTACCCATGACCTTAGATGACACTGATGCAGGATGTTGGGGGACATCTCCCCTTTTCGGGCAACTTGGAAGAACAGGCAGGAAAGGCTTGGAATGCAGGTGATGATCCTCTTCACCCCACAGAGGGACTTGTCTTCTCCCACCTCAACTGTAGGTAGGCAGTCTGCACCCCACAGGCGGACTTGTCTTCATCCACCTCGACTGTAGGTAGGCAGCAATTTAGGAAGCAGGAAATACCATCAGAGCCTGGTACCGCAGCAGACACAGTCTCTGAACTGGATGGATATCAGGCAGTAGCTTTTGGTTTGCCTCACACTTTTACAGGCAAATAATCACTGCAGGTTAGAGAATATTCAGTTACCAGTCCTGGACCTGCTCAGAAGGCTTCACACACAGCATCTTCTATCTGGCACTTTCAAGCAGATAAAATATACCCTCTGCACTTCAGATCTTCACAAGGTCTCTTGTGTCTTCTATCTTGCACAACAGGTACAACATTACAAGACTGTCTGGTTAGCAGCAACAGGAGCTGACTAAAAAACACACCTTCTTCCTTCAGAAACTTACAGCAGTCTTCCCTTTTCCAACTGTCAAACTCAGAACACACAAATTTGAAACTCTGTCACTGATTGGTTCACTCTAGGCTTGAGCCCTCTGTCCTGACTGGATGTACTGCAGCTACCAATCAGATGCTCTGCTGTTGTCTAGCAGCCTCTGGAAAGATGGCCACCATAAACAGTGCTGTATGGCTCAGTCACTTTGTAAAATGAATAAAAATATATTTAGGTACATTTGGCAGCATGGCTAGCACCCTCCCGGTCCCTTCTGGGGTCGTTAGGGCTAGGGGGAACATTTATAGAGCAGGAGCCGAGTCACTGCCTCCATTTTACAAGCTCCTCTGGGGAAGCTGAGCACAGAAACAGCCATTTATAACCACTAAGGATTATAGGACATGCAGTCCCTGCAGGTGCCATGTTTTCCCAATACTCCCCGACCCACTGGAGGCACTTGCAGGGTTGGAGAGTGAATTAAAAGTTTGTTTCCCTTTTTCTGTGTTCTCCCCAGCCCTTTCTGTAGTCCAGTAGGGCTGGGGAGAGAAACTCATCCCTGCGGCACTTCTGCCATATCTTGCGGTGCCTTTCATGACACTTAGCCACACAAGTGGCCTGTCCTGGAGCTCCCTGCCCTGCTGGTGGCAGTTTGGGGGCAGGGGAGCAGGTGAATGGTGTGGCACTTGGGCCACTGAAGAGAGGTGCAGGAGGCACCAGAATAAACTTTTTTCATGCTCCCCGGCTCCATTTGCAGTTTGAGGGGAGACGGGGAAACGAGGATGACCAGGCGGCATCAGCCACGAAGAACAGGTGCAGGAGGCACCGGATCAACTTTACAGTGCTTCCTGGCCCTTTCAGCAGTCCAGGAGCGGGCCAGGGAAATGAAAACAGCAGTAGGCACCATCGATGGTGGCAGCAGGAGCAAGGTAAGCTCCCAACCTTTGGGAGGGGAGGGGTTATATATCTATCCATCTATCCATCTATCCATCGTATCTACCTATATATCCATCTCACCAACTAAATTTAACTTTTGTCAGGATTAGATTTCCAAAACATGATTTATCATTTTTGTGTTTGCCATGCACACATGCACAGTAAAGATTTTGCTATGATAGTGGGTTTGGAGAGGTGTGACATTATCAGTCCAATGCAAAGTAGTCTACAAGAAGCCCATCAGTTTCACACCAGTCATCAGCCAGGCTGATTATGACACTGTTCTGGCTTACTGGGCGGAAACTTTGAGTAGTTTAAAGGAGAGAGCCAACCCAATCATAGGTTGGCTCTTCCCTTTGATCTACATAATGCTGCCCAGCAAGCACAGCTGATATGTCGTGATCAGCCTACTGAAATCCATCCCTCATACATTGAAATACATCCTGAAAAAAAGAAAACTATCCATTGATGTCTGTTGCTGCTGACGCCATTACTGTCCCCACCCAACCCCCCTCTCAGCACCCACCACCCCAACCCCCACAAACATAGCACCGACACTGGGGGTGCCCAGTACCCAGTGTCGCCACCTGAAATAACACCATCCCTAGTAGCTTTTTTTAATATACCCTGTAAAAAAATGTTAACAAATCCATCAATGTCTGCTGGTGCCACCGCCGTTACTGTCCCCCACCTGACCCTCCCACTCAGCACCCTCCACCCCACACACCCCTAACAAACATAACACCAACATTGAGGGTGCTCAATCCCCACTGTCGCCACCTTTTTTTTTTTAAATAGAGTGTAAAAAGGAAAACTGTTCATTGACGTCTGTTGCTGCCAAAACCATTACTGTCCCCCCACCTGACCCTCCCACTCAGCACCCCCCAAGCCCTTCCCTACCTACTTAAGGTCCAACGCCATAATCCTCTTTGGACCGCAGACACATCTTCACTCTTCAACGCCAGACAGTGAACTGAGGAAATCAGGTATGCGGTTCAATGTATTTCAACAGGGTTTTGAACTTGTCATCATAACTTGGTCATTTTTTAATATTTTTGCCCAGATATTCAACATGCCCTTTTGGGACCCCACCTCATGGTAAATGGCAGTGAAATTAGGCAATTCCATCCCGAAAGATGATTTTGCAGTTGCAGAACAAAATCACCTTTTGGGGAGGAGTTGAAAATTTTCTCTGCCCTTGTTCATGAGGTGGGGTCATGAGAAGGCTAAGTTAAAAATTGGTGATAAAAATATAAAAAAAAATCTAAGATATGAGCATAAATTGAAATTTATGAACGCAGGCTCATAACTTTGGTAAGTTTCAATATTTTTACCCACATTTTCAGCATAGCCATTTCTTCATAGCACCTCATGAATGTGACAGTTGTCATTTTTCAAATCCCGGCCAAACTATGTTTTCAAACTTGTGGCACAAAAATCACCTTTTGGGCAGGATTTTAAATTTTTTTTCCACCTTTGTTCACCAGGTGGGCTCACAAGAAGGCTACGTGGAGTCATAAGAAGGCTATGTTGAAAATTTGGGATACAAATATGAGAAAAAGTTATCAAATATATCCTGGGGGGCACAGCATTAAAGGTTTCACAGGAAGAGAGGGACTTGGGGATTAACATTAGTAGTAATTTGAATTTCAGTATGCAATGTAACAAAACTATGAAAAAGGCTAGTAGTATAGCACATTGTATAAAAAGACATATCAAATGTAAGGAAAGGCAAGTGTGATCCCATTGTACACGGCACTGGTGAGGCCCCACATGGAGTACTGTGTGCAGTTCTGGGCACCCTACAAGAGGCAGGATGTGGGGGTAATGGAGAGGGTACAGAGGAGGGTTACAAAGACAGTAAAGGGAATGTAAGGACAGTGTTATGAGCAGAGGCTGCAGTCATTGGGACTGTATTCATTGGAATATCGAAGGATGAGAGGGGATATGTGTCTGGTTTTTAGGGCACATACGGACACCTATCTTTGGGATAGCATGGGACTAGTGCATAGGGACCACGGGCATAATACAAGAGCACATGGCCACCAATTGGCTAAAGAAAGATCTAGAACAAATAAAAGGAGATATTGGATTAATAATAGGGTAACACATGTATGGAATGCATTGCCCTGTGAGGTGGTGGAAAGTAAAACTCTATCTGAATTCAAAACAAAGTTTGACAAATATTGCACAAACAATGGCATTAAAGGATATTTATAAGTACATAGCGGCGAGGTTATGGGCTCAAGTCTTCTAATATCAATGAAATCAATGAGTCTACATTGCAATTTTTTCAACTCATGCTTGTAACTGTGGTCATTTTCAATATTTTGACTCCAACTTTTTAACATAGCCATTTTTCACACCACCTCATGAATGTGACAGTTTTCATTCTTCAAACCCTATGCAAAATGTGTTTTAACACTTGTGGTGCAAAATAACATTTCAACCATTCTTTTATAAATGACATCTGTCATACACAGAAGGAGTGCTCATAAAAAGATTATGTTGAAAATTTGGGGTAAAAGTGTGAAAAACTAAGTTATGAGATGAATTGTTCCAACATTTACTCATAACTTTATTGTTTGCAGATTTTGGCCCCTAATATTCAGTCTATCCCATGTGTTACCCCACCTCCTGAACATGGCAGGTGTCATTTTTCAAATCTCTTCTGAAACTTGTTTCCACAGTCGCACAGCAAAATCACCTTTCAGATGGGATTTTAAAAATTCCACTTGTCTCGATCATAATGTCAGGGCATAAAGAGATTGTTGGGCATTTGGGGTTAAAATGTGGGAGCCCACTTAAAAGTAGATATTGCCTCTCAGCTGCCCTATCTTGGATAATTTCAATCTAACTGGTCAAAGCAGAACACCACTGAAAATGACACATTGGGCTGGCTCTTTGGCACTAAGGGCTGAGGCGCTGGATGCCTTACCTCACGCCATGCCAACAACCTGGGTTAAGGAACAGACCAGGGTTGTTGGGGAGCCGGCGGGGGGGGTGAGGGTCAGAGCAGGATTGAGCAGCCAGAAGCCAGCTCTTCTCTCTGGTGGGGGGTATTCGCCGCCCCCCCATAGTCCCTCTGCCACTGGATGGAGGTCCGGTGGTCAGCATAGGTGGTGGGGTGACACGTAGTGGGTGGGTACATAAGCAATAAGACACAATGGGGTGTGCATTAGACAGTTCTAATGCACAGCTAGGGGAACGTAGTGAGGCACGAGGCCATAGGCCGATTGCATCCAGTTCCCTAGCCGTGCATTAGAACTGTCTAATGCACATCCCCGGAGTGGCTTACTGCACTTATAAAATGGGCCTGTGTATTCTAAATGGGGGTTCTAGTTTTAGCTGTGCATTAGACACATCTAATGCATGGTTAACAACCAATCAGATTGCTTGAAATCCTTTGTCCATTTTATAACTTGAGACATGGCATGTGTATGCTTCCACATGCGTGCACGTGTCTGAGGTAGGAGGCTGGGTTATGGAGAGAAAATGGAAAGATACCATAAACTACATATCGAAAAAAAAAAGTGAGACATTGCATCTCATCTGCTCTATCCTGGGTAAATATACAGTAAAAAGTTGGAGTTGACAAATGCTTGTTCTTAGTATTAAAATGCTAGAAAACTGCCTGAAATTTATATTAACTTTTAAAAGTAGTCAACTATTACTTTTATATCGGAAGAACTTTTCTTTTCCCTTTCACTAATTAGATTATTTCTTACTTGATAATATTTGGTGTGACCTGTGAAACAGTAATCTTCCTAGAGGCAGACATATTTAGTTCTGTTCCTCTTTTCATTCATCATGAGCCCTTTGACCTCACTGACAGTGACATCACAATTGGCATACAATAGCCAATTACCTGCCACTAGATTGGTCACTTGTGATGTCACAGTAAGTGAAGTCACAATGGGATTAAGGTATGAAAAGGACTAGATCTAGTACGGCAGCATGTGGGTAAAGTACTTGGGCCAGACTTCTAAAGGTGGCAAAATGGCACATGTGTAAAAACTAAGGTTAAACAAGGGAGGATTTCCTTGCACACCTGCAATTGTTTTCCACATGTGTTGAATTTTCAAAAAGATAGCATCGTTGCATCCTTTTCTACAATTTACAACAGCTTGTGCAGATTTATGTATGTATCTTTGGAACCATGGTGCACCTGGTATTACCAGGAATAGCATTTTCTTACAACTGTGGGACAAAAGGAAAATGTCGGCTGTGTACATGCATGTAAAATGCTGAATATAGCAGTTGCACAGGTGTGTGTATTTTCCGCACCCCAGTGAGCTTCACACAGAGTCTTAAGCTGTGTTTACATGGCCACAGTGCTCTGGAATTTGTGTTACTCCATTTCTGCTCTGATGGCAGCAGCAGACACAATTAAACGTTTACACAGCCCTCCCTCATGACAATGTAGGTTGCGCCCGCTGGGGGGCTTATGTTCTGGGGGCCAGGTTGGTTCCCCCTGACATCGGCAGTGATGCCCTGGTGATGCATTCACTGCTGGTATCAGTTTGGCTCGTTGCCATGCCTTCCTGAATATAGCAAGTGCTGGCGCAAATGAGTCTGTTTAAAAAAAACAAGTTGGTGTTCCTAGAAGAGCATGTCTTCAGCTCCTCCAAGAATAAACAGAAAAACCCATATATATCTTTCAAAGAAGCAGGTCACCAGTGATCCTTCAGTTGAATCGAATGCTAGTCAGTCTGTCTGCTGGACTTTCTGGTTCCAGCAGAGAGATTCATGGGAGCAGTGGAGGATGGTGGGCGAAGAGGCTCAGGTTTTCCATCACAGCGAGTGCTGCAGAAGCTTTACACAGCAGGAAAATTCACTCACTCTGATAAACGTCCCCTCTCCTGAGTTGAAGCAAAAACAGATTCCAAAGTGCTTCTAGGACAGTCCCATAAGTGTCCACACTGACGACTTTGAAGTGCATCAACTCGTGCGGACGGGTTGATGTACTTATAGGGTGGCAGTATAAACATGGCTTTAGTCGCTGGCCCATATCAGACCTTTGAAACATGGGCCCCTGCTCTTCAGATCACACCTAATACTGTTAGGTAGAAAAGCTTGTAATGAGCACATGGAACAAGAAAAAATACTCCAGAAACAAAAAGCAGCATCTTTGCTTTTAAAAATATTGTTACATTTTCTGCCTTTTACTTTTTGGGGCTACTAAATCTTTAAGGAGAAAATGAGAACTGGCATTGTTGGTGTACTAGTCTTGAGATCCCAGTTCACCTGATTGCGTGCACCAGCATGACAAATATAGCTCCCTCCATTCCTGCCATTCTTATCTTCCAACGCTTTGGCAGGAGAAGAAGATTTGTACTGCTAGAGGGGAGACTGCAATGTCTGCAATGCAATGAAGGTCATAAGATGAATGAAAATTAGATTGAAAACTGCATAGTTACTAATCAAATAATGTGTAGCAATACCAACATTCACAAAAAAGTTGAGAACTTTTTCTTTAGTTTTTTAAACTGTCCTGTAATTTTGTGTATCAATACAAAAAAAATAGTATAAATACAGTCTATTGATACAAAAAAATTGTATTAAATCTATGGCCCAATTTTCAAAGATTGGGAATGATGCAAGGTGCTTGCAACAAAGTGAAATAATGCAAGGGGGCCCCTGTGCCTCACCTTGAATCATTCCAGATTTTACAATGCAGCCTGCATCAGTTGGAGGAATGACTGCACCAGTCGAGGTTGTGCCATTCTTGTGACAGATGCAGTGGTGTGCCATGGTGGAAGATGACTTACACCAGAGCAGTGCTGCAGCATCCCCTAAAATAGGATTTTGTAATCCAACCAAAGGGTGCATGATCTGCTACAGTTAGACTAGCCTGGGGCTGGTCTAACAGCCCATGCACCACCCTGGAGCTGTTGGAAGGTGGTAGGTTAACCTGTGCATCCCTGCTGAGGCCAGTTGCCCAAAGCATCCAAAAGCATTCCATACCCACACAGTATCTGGGCACTTGATGGTGGTTTCCCTCTGTGGCAGGTACATGCCTTCAGGGCCCCCCCATGGTGCCAGTCATGCTACTGCCTCCCCCCCACATGGACCTGCATGGTTATGGTGGCAGCCATGCACTGTCCTCCTCAGGGGTCTAGTGTCACCCTCCTCCCACCCTGACCTGTCTAGCCCTTCACAATCCCGGCCCTGTCCACCATGACCCTGCCAGCAATCTGGGCAGCTGACTGGCAGGTTTCTGTCACTGACCACTGCTGTCGCATGACTGTCCCTGAGCCTGTGGCAATCCCCTCCAATGCGCCATGTGTTTGGTGTTTGGGGGTGGTTGCAGCAACTGTGTGGAATTTGGCACCAGGACCCTTCCTATTAGAACATTTGGTGCAGGGTCCCTGGTGTACCTGCAATCAATGCAAGCTGCTGTCTGCTACAGCTTGCATTGATCTAAGGGATGCTTTGAAATTCCAGCCCTATGTGGTGGAGACTATCCAGAGAAGAGCAACAAAGATGGTGCAGGGCTTGCACCACAGAACATATGAGGAGAAACTAAGGGACCACAAAATGAACTCACTGGAGGAGAGGAGACAGCAGGGGGACATGATTGAAACTTTCAAGTACCTCAAGGACATAAACAAGGTGCAGGTGGGGGACCTTTTCCAATGTAGAAAAAGTACTGGAACAAGGGGGCACAATATGAAATTGGAAGGGAGTAGATTAAGAGGTAATGTGAGGAAGTTTTTCTACACAGAAAGGGTAGTTGACACTTGTAATAGTCTGCCAATGGAAGTAGTGGGGGCAAGCACAGTGGAGGGGTTTAAGCATGCCTGGGACAGGCAAAAGGGAAGCTTGAGAGGGGAGAGTGTGATGAAAAACCATTGATCACATAGGGTCAGTGGCCACATACAATGTATAGGGCCTATGGGCAGACTGGATGGGCCTAGCGGTCCTTATCTGCCAACAAGTTTTATGTTTTTATGTGTTTTTTTTTTTTTGCCAAGTCACAAATAAATAACATGTGCTGCTAGTATACTGAAAAAACAGGTTCACATAGTATCGATATATATATAGAATAGTATCAGTGCATCAAACAGTATCAAAAGAGTGAATTTTTAACAGCTGGATACCAAACTTTCATTTAAAAAATAAAAAGATGAGTGTCTAGCTTCAACAGTCCAAAGTCAGACTTTTTAAAAGATGATTTCTTTAAAATAGAATAAACTAATAGGGCTAGAAACTTTTTTTCTTTTAAAGAAAGCTTGAACTCAGCTTAATTGAAATATCAATAAGATATTGCTGAAGCATATATAGATGTAAAAACATAAAATGGTTTGCTAAATTTTAAAATCCTATTATTTTTAACAATGTATTATTATATATTATATGTACTTTACAGATATTTAACGACCCAGGAACTGTATTATTAGGCTCTATACATGTTGATCTGACTACAAGCTTTAATTAAAACAAAATACGTTTCTACAATTAACAGTCCACTTTACAGCTTTCCAAATATAATTTCAAGCGTTATAAAATATCTTAAAAGATTATTTTGGGAAATGGTCAGAAGATACTATTGGTTCTCCTGCCTTAAGGATAAACACATTCTTTCCTAGTTTTCAGGCATGGGATTAGTTGCCTGTTTATTTTTAAAAAGACCAGAAATCGGCCCGGTGGTGCTGAGGGTTGAGGTGCTGGATTCCACACCTCGCCCCACGCTAGTGACCCTGGTTCGGGAACGGACTCTGGTCTCCAGGGGTCAGCAGGGGCAGAGAGTAATTGAGTGTCTATGGACTGCTCTCCCTCTCTGGGGGTGTGGGGTCTTCAGTCATCGGCACACTTGCGACCTCTGGCGGAGGCTGGGGCTGAACAGCGAGGGTGAGTCTGGGGCACGATGCTGGGGGGGAGCGCATGCGGACTCGTGCTCGCTCTCTCCATTGGTGTCATTGCATGCCCCAACTTATGTCAGGGTGAAAAAGGGAAAGTGTGGCACTCAGTTGTGGTAGCTTGATTGCTATCTAAGGGAACTGCCTGGACCTGGGAGCACCACTGCACAACACTGGATCTTTCTCGCTGGGGAGTGAGGCAGACACCCTGCCACCCCACCACAGGGGGCAAGCCACATGGGTAGAAGGTGGTGGGGTCTTCACTAGGAGCCGGGGCAAGACCAGATGGAGGCCTGAGATGGATGGATGCTGGGACAGGAATACAGGCCAGAGGCCACAGGTAAAAAGTACTAACAAAAAAAAAAAAGACCAGAAAGGGCCCATTGCAGCGATGGTACCATTGAAATGACGGGTCATTTCAAAAGACCTGTACATAGAATGTGCAGCATGGCAACACTCTCTCAGATTTTTTTTTTCTGTGTGTGTGTTTCTGTGTGTGAAATTTTTAGTACTTATGAAAGGTGCTGGATTGACAGCATTGGAACCTGAAGTCCTCTGTTTATCCACATGACTGGTACAGTACAGAAAATTACATTGCAAGTTTCCCCCCTCTGTCCTTCCATGGAGGGACCACTACGTAGATGAGAGGGTAGTTCAGACTCCATGCCCATTCAGTCCTTGGCTTCTCATGAGAGACTACCAACAAGGGTGCCAATTTGTGCCAATTGTGTTGGTGGTTTTGTGATGTGTACACCTGCCCACTGGGAATTGGACTGAGACCACCACGACTCATTTCACATAGGCCACTGGACAGCCCTCAGGTGATAATAGCTTTCGACCACTACCATCCTGTGCTGGATTTGAACTCATGACCTAGAGGTGAAAGGCTCCTTAAACCACTAATAATCCACTGAATGGCAACACTTTCTCATTAAAAGAAAATAAAAATAGCACGAAAGTGTGTCAAAAAATATAAAGAAAATAGTATGTAAAAAATGATAGATAAAGAGGTTTTCTTGAATGCATTAAGATTTGCCAGAGTAGTGGCACCTGCTTTAAATAAACATTGTGTTCGCTGTGCTCTTCCTCATTGGGATTTGGCTATCGTATGTCATGGCCAAAGACATCGATTTGTAGTATTCACCAGAATAAAATGTGAAAATCTGAAATCTGACTTTCTGTACATTTTGGAAAATCATAGAACTTAATGGAATTTCATGTTTTATCCAACAGCAGTGAATATACAGAACATGTATTTTACTATATTTCCTGCACTGTTTTCATTTTGCTTTAGTTAATATGCTGTATATTTATTTATCTATGTTTCATTCTATATATTTATACATATAACAACAGTTAAACAGTAGAATCCAAGTAGAAACCAGAAATTAGACTAACAATCACCAATATGTAGTAATCCCAGAATTTCACATTTTGGAAATGGAATGTGATGGCTTTATTCACTTAAAAACAGTGGTCCAGCTTATGTCCAGCTGAATGCCAAGACTCTGATCAGAACGTTGTGCACACTTGAAAGCTAGCAAACAGTATTGGCACATGGCTGCTGGGGAAAGAACAGTGCGTGCCTGTAGTCCCTTACTAGGGGATGGAACACCTTCCATTATGGCTTTCCTGTAAATCAAATGCATTGAAGGAGCCAGCATCTATAAAGACACACACACACACACACACACACACACACACACACACACACACACACACCAGTACATATCCTCTCAGTGCTGGCTTGCAGGTTAGAGGAGGTGGGATGAAAGCTGACCCAGAGCCAGCGATGTCACCCTCCTCCATTCATGATGGTCATGAATAATTAAAGAGGCTGGCAGGCTGACTGCACCAAACAGTTGCATTATGTAAAACAGGAGCCAGCAAGCTGTGTGGCTGTGTGAGGAAATAGACGGAGCGAGAGAGAGAGCTCAGAGCAAGACAGAGAAGCAGAAAGACCTGAACCACAGCTGAAAATCCGAGGGGAACGAGTCAGGAGGAAAAGATACAGGGGAGAAAAAGAGAAAGCAATGAAACAAAACAGAGAGGGCTGGAGCCCTGAGCTAGCTGAAGGTACAGGTTTCCTTGAACAGTAGGGACTCCTGAAAAGAAAGGCTTTGGAGATGGCCAGGGAGGTGAGTATCCCCTCACCTCCTCCCAGCCCCACGCGTGCATGAATGAATGAAGCACTGCTAGGTGCGGAGCTGTGTGGTACAGTCCTTAATGGCTTCCAGGTTAGTACTGCTGCTACTGCTTCGGCTGCCTTTCCTTTGCTCTCTCACATTTGCTCTGTCTACATGCTGATAATTTTATTGACTAATTTGCTTGCAGAGAGATGATAAAAGCATGCAGGCTGCTGCTTTTAGGGAAATTAAATCTGAAGGGTTGATGCCATGAGGTTTTAGTACAGGTCCTCATCAATGACATCATTCTGCAGTGATTTATTTTTTTTGTTCGTCTAGGTAGGGTTCTTTCTTGAAGCATTCTTTTTTTTTTTAAACCATAGGTGGAGGATGCTTGAACCTAATCACTGGGGTTGATTTTGGCATTTAGAATCTTTTATAAGGCTAGAAATAACATCTTGTAATGTCCCTGCTGTGCATTTGAGTGAGATGGCTAGTGCGTCAGAGAGATGGACTGGAGAAGGCTGCTGCAGGGACAGGCAGTGCTGTGTGCAGTAAGTAGAAAAAGGCTGTTTTTCTCTATTTGCTTGTGCCATGCATGTCTGCGGGGGGGTATTTTAAGCTGGAGAAAGAAGGCATCTTCTGGTCTGTGTCTCGGCAGGTGATTCATCTGAGTCCCCTCCTTTCTGTATTAGCTGGCCTTTTTCAAAAGGGATATAAATCAAGAGAAGATCGTACTGAAAGTAGTGTCTTGGAAGAGATTCATTTACTAGGATACAACACCCTTTAGCACACGTAGCACTGAAGGGTTACAAGCCCTGTTCATGTCAATAAAACAGCAACTACATAAGCAACTCTTGCAGCATTCCTTTATTCTTTTTATTTTAGCTGTTCATGGATTGTCACTTGGGAGTATGTGTGTGTACCTATGCAGAGCACATACCTTCTGCAGAGAAGCCTGTTGGGCCATAGTATATTCACAGCAGTTGTTTGCAACCCTTGCAGTACTGTATCTTCACTCATGTGAAATAACAGCCTAGTGTGGTGGTGAGTAACACTCTACATGCACAGACAGAAATTAGGATTCCTCTCAACATGGTTGGAAGACTTTTCTGGTGGCACTTAATTTCTAGGACTTATATTATTACCCTGTGCTCCTACACTACATGTTGAATATGGTTCCCTACCATTATTTTTACAGATGAATCATTCATTAAATTAATGACATAATGCAGTTATTGCTGGTCAGGCTTGCTTAAGAATAAGTGGGGATTTTTCCCGGAGAGCAGGACTCAATGCTTAGTTTAAATCAGATATAAGATCAAGAAGATGACTGACCCCCACTATTTGATATCAGGGCTGCAAGCATATGTCTGACCATCCATCATTATAACTGGCTGATTGGTTATAGGCTGTACTGTAAATTAAACAGTGTCCCAGGAGACCAAGGCTTTGTTTCTTGAGAATCATGATTCTTCTTCCATCTCTACAAGCCCTGAGTGGTCAACCCATCCACCCTAAAAAGATGCACACAAATTCTTGTTTTACTTTTTTATAAAAGTCATCTTAAAACAAAACTGCAGGTATATCTGGAAATTAGCTTTGTCATAGGCCATCATCTTAGCTTGGCTGACTATTCCTTTCCATCATACAAGTAAATACCCACCCTGTTTGGGACATCATACCAAGATTCCCAAGCCTGTTGCTTATGTCAGTACAATAACCTCTTACTAGGGACGGGCTAAGTGACCAAATTTTATTTCAAGTATTATTTCACAAATTCTGTAGAACTCACTAAACTTGCAAAGTTTTGAACACAAAGCTGCATTTTTTCAGAGAGTATACCACAATTTGCTCATGAAGTGGCCACTTCACTAAAAAAATGGACAATTTGCATTAAGAACTTTGTAATTTTTGTAAAGCTGAAGTTTCTAGAGTCTGTGGAAATTTCTTGAAGGTTTGCAAAGGTGAATTTCTCCTGCTTCACAGCCACTTCACTGTCAAAGTTTATTTTGCAACATCTCATGAAGGAACATGAACATGAAGAAGAGGATAATAGAATATGTTGAATCTAATGGGTTCCAAGACAGCATGGATTCATGGGTGGCAGGTCACGACCAACAAATGTGATGTATTTCTTTGATGGGTGACCAAGTAATTGGGTAAGGGTGGAGTGGTGGATGTAGCCTGCCTAGATTTCAGTAAGGCATTCAACACTGTTCCACATAGGAGACCATTAAGCAAACTGAGAAACTTAGGAGTGGGGTCAAAGGTGGTAAATTGAGTAAGAAATTAGTTTGGGGATAGGCCACAGATGGAGGTGGTAAACTGAGTTCACTCCAAGGAGGAAAGTATGACCAGCAGAGTGCCTCAGGGATTTCTCCTGTGACAAAGCCTCTTTATTTCTTTATAGGTGACATTGTAGAGGAGCTGATGGTCTGCCTTTTTGTGAGTGATACTAAAATATGCAATAGGGTGGACACTCTGGGGGGTGGAAAGAAGACATGAGAAAACTCAAAGAGTAGTCAAGGGTATTTGGCTGCTGAATTTCAATGTGAAAATGTGCAAAATAATGTACCTGAGGCACAGACACCCAGGGACATAGTACAAAATAAGAGGAGTCTTGTTGACAACAGCCAAGCAGGAGAAAGACCTGGCGTAATAATCTCTGATGACCTAAAGTTGGCCAGGTAGTGGAGCAGAACAGTTGGGAGAGCTAGTGGGATGCTGGGGAGCATAGGGAGAGGTATCACCAGCAGAAGGAGGGAGGTGGTGCTACATCTGTACTGACCACTGGTAATACATCACCTTGAATACTGTGAACACTTTTGGAGGCCACATTTCCAGAAAGACATAGACAGAGTGGAGGTGATCCAGAGGAGGGCAACAAAAATGCTGTCGGGTCTGCATCAAAAGCCCTATGAGGAGAGACCAAAGGAACTCAATATGTACACCCTGTAAGAGAGGGGGGAGAGAGAGGGGATATTGATAGAGATCTTTAAATACCTCAAGGGAGTAAATTGGGTACAGGAGAAAAGTTTTTGCAGAAAAAAAGGTTCACAAAAACAAGGGGTCATGCTGTGAAGCTGGAGGGGGTAGATTCAGGAGCAATGTGAGGAAGTTCTTCTTCACAGAAAGAGTAGTGGATTCCTGGAACAGCCTAACAGCTAATGCGGTGGGGGTGAAAATAGTGGTGAGGTTCAAGAATACATGGGACTGGCATAAGGGATCTTTGAGAAAAAGAATGGGGGGAGGGAGGGGAAAAAAGGAGATCAGGCAGGGGCTACGGAGATACTGTGGGCAGGGGAAAACTGGGCAGATTGGGTGGGCCAAGTGGTCCTTATCTGCCAACAAATTCTACTTTAATATGTTTCCATCTCTACCGCTGACCTGATTAGGACATCATGAATTTTCAGCTTAGGGAGCATTTTACCTTTCATTCACTGGTTTGAATTTAATTCTGTCTGGCAGAGTACAAAAACTAATGCCCTCTGTTGACTTCTGGGTTGCCTAAGTAAAATGAGTTGTGTTCTTACTTCAGTTCATGATTGGCAAGTAAGTTCAATATCTATGGTTCATCACATAGCACCATTGTCAAGGATTGCTACCATCTTTGAGATTTGCTTGTTGGTTTTCAATGCCCTGCACAATCTGGGTCCTGACTCCTGAACCCATATACTCCATGACACCCTCTCCGCTCCACTGGAAGTACTTACTGAAAATCCCTTGGGCCCAAAATGTTTCTGGGGATAGGGCTTTTGCAGTAGTGGTGCCCTGCCTCAGAACTCCTTGCCTCTTTGCTTCCAAAACATCTTCTTGGTGGAGGCTTTTAACATCTTTCTCAAAACGAGCTGGCCTGGTGGCACAGAGGGTTGAGGCGCTTTAAGTGCCTTTCCCTCATGCCAAGTCAGCAACCTGTCTTTGGAAACGAGCATTGGTTGCCAGGGGGTCGGCAAGGGAGGAAGAGGATCAAGTGCCAGAAGAGCTGTTCTCCTCTCCCAGGGAGGGAAGACTGCACGCTCCACTGAATGACTGCCACCAGGTAGAGGCCTGGTGCAGCACTGGTCAAGGAGGGCAGAAAAGAAAGGGCGGTTCTGTGGGACTCTGTAGCATGTGTGTTCCTCTACAAATGCATGTTGAGGAGAGCACCGCAGCATGGGGATGGGAGAAAAAACTGTGGAAAATGGTGACAAGACAGGCATTAAATGAAGCCTGCCCGCCGATCGCCAACTGCTAAATTGCCGGGAGCCTGGAGCCAAAAAACTGAATTGTGCTTGGGGGGGGGGGGGACAGCCCTCCCCTTCCTGACCCTGCCATGGGGGGAATCCATGGGAGTGCTCTAGCTCTCAGGGAAGTCCCCGGTGAGAAGCAAGATGGTGGGATCGGTGGGGCAGTGTTGAGGGGAGACCTGACTGTCCTAGCCACACTGGAGAAGAAACAGGATGGAAAAGAAAGGATTGCCCTCAAGATATTTCTTCTCACTGACCTTTAATGACTTTTAATGATTTTCTTTGGCTAACTGTTCTTTTTATCGTATACATTTCTTTACATATGCTAGCTTTATGTTTATCTTATGTACAGTACAATGCTGTAAGCCCCAGGTATAATGTGCTCTAAATACTAAATTTACTTACATTTTACACAAGTGGCTCTGCATTGACTTGAGTCTATTCTCTCATCGACTAGAGGTAGACCATCTATGACAAGTTAGAAGTTCACTGTCAGAGTAACCTGGGGAAGTTTGCACTGTGCAGTAGTTGTCTGTGCTGCATCTATCAAATGTGGTTGAACTGAAGACTTAAGTCTGAAGTGGTGTTATTTTACCACTTTTCACAAGCTCTAGACATATATTTTCTACAAAGTAAACACGCCATTGAATGACCCAACCTTTATCCTGTTTAGAGTGTCACAATAATAACAGTTTGTCTGGTTTATATAATCTCGCTGATGTTTCCATGCTTCAGTACTTTTGTAGAATTATCGTCATTGTATTTATCATGGTTTTTGGTGTAAGGAGTTGGCATTATTTCCATCTTTCTGTGCTTTTGTCTCAGGGATGTGGGACTTAGGGTGAGCCAAGAATGTGACTCAGCACATCAAAGCAAAAAGGAGGTTGGGTCTTCCCCTTCCTTGGTGCCTTTCAATATTTTTACTTCATGCCTAATATCACCTTATCCCCTGTTGCATTTGTCAAGGTACACTGTAGCCGATGGTCTGAAGAGGGTCTGTTTAGCTGTCTGAATTCTGGTACCTGAATGATTAAATAATAACTGTGACAGAGAGCTCCTGCCACTCTTGAGGACCGACCTTTTCTTAAATCTGTTGCAACAGTTCTTCTATTTCTTAGCCTAATCTGTTCTTTACAATTTTTAGTCCATAAGGTTGGCCACCTATGGGCACCCCCTTCCCTTTCTTGACTATGCTATAGTGTCCTCTTTAATTTTCCTCATCCCTCTCAGGTCCTCATACAGGGAGGTTATTGTTGTGACTTCAGGAGCTGATATAAAACAACAGGCTGTGTTCCTCATTGTTGGATTTAGTATGCAATGGCACTATGTCATAAAATACTTCAATATATATACCTTATGTGTATAAAACCTGTAAATGTTGAAAATACCATGGAACTAGGTGTTTTTGATAAAGGTAAAAAGTTACTAGGGGACATTATGATAAAAAATAAGTTAGTTGTGCTATTTAAAATACATGTAAATTGCTGTAAACTGAACAAGTCTGAAATTTCATGGTAATTTGCATATATCCCATGATGCTTTGCATTATGGATGTATGTGTGATGTTGGGTTTCTTTGAAACTTGGCTTATTGTCAACGCCCTTTGGGGTAACCTTTGTTTCAGTGCTTCTGCAGTGAGGTTATTTGTCTTTAGCTTCTTCTTTTTTTTTTATTTGAGCCCCCACCACCAGAAAACAAGGCCCTCATAGGGGAGGCTGAATCTCAACTGATAAGTTAGATCAGAGATCAGTAGGTGCTGGCTAAGTGTAGAGGAAGGACATAAATAGTCTGTTGCTGCAAAGTAATGTACTGAAGAAGGGGTATGCCATTGCTGAAGGTTATCTGCTGTATTTTGAATAAACATCACACAGGGATTGTGTGCTGAATCTGAAGTTTGGTGTCTGGTCCATCTGGTATTCCACAACCCCTCCACAATAATAAAACAATGAGTTTCTTTTTTTCTATTTAATTGTGTGCATATCATTTTTAAAACCCAACAAAGTAGTCCACTGAGAAGCTTGATTTGTGATACAAGTGCATCTGTTAGAGCCCCCCTCATGCTTTTGCATAGCTAGACACTTGTACAAAGGACATGTATCTCAATGGCACACAACAATACCATTGCAAGATGGCCACCCGGAGTGCCAGAGTATAGTAAAGGACAAACTTAACTCTACCTCTCTGGCAGAGCTGCAGCATGTCAACCGCATGATACCACTCAAATTCTGCCAACTGAAGGATGAAGCCTATAGATCAAAATGGAGCCTAGACCTCCTAAATCAAACCACATTTCCCCTGCCACTGCAACATCTGACTGGCTTTTTATATTAAGGTGCATAACTGCATGTCTTTATTTAGATCATAAATATAATCAACATATAGGCAATATATGTTAATATACCATTAAAAATACACCCTGTTTTTTTGATCTCACTGCTGAAAATCCACCTCTCATCACAAAAGTATTTTAACAAAGGAAAACATTTTTACCTGTCTGACCTACTACTCAACCTCTACTTCAATCCCTTTCTAGGGAAGACTAAGATGGGGAGTGACCTAGTGATGTGAAGTTGGACACCCTCACTCTAAATGAGCTCACCACTCCACTCACTAAGGTATTTAATGCCTCACCAAGAACAGGTGTGTTCCCAGACAGATGGAAGGCAGCACTGGTCACCCCCATCTTTAAAGCTGGAGCTAGAACCAACCTGGCCAATTATAGGCCCATATCTATCCTCCCTCACTCTCCAAAGCCCTGGAGCGAATGGTCTCCATTCAACTCACAGAATACCTGGAAAAGAACAACCGCCTTTGTGCACAGCAACATGGATTCCATAAAAATCACTCCACCATTGCCGCCTTGGTTGATTACACCTCTCAGATTTATGATGCCATAGATAATGACCTGGCAGTGGGTTCTATCTTTATAGACCTCATGAAGGCTTTTGACACAGTTAACCATCATCTGCTCCTGAACTATATCCTATCCACAGGCCTATCCACTGACACGGTGGCTTGGTTTGGCAGCTACCTCACACACAGGACACAAAGAGTGAAAATAAATGGCAAACTCTTGGAACCTAGGGAGGTGAACCTTGATGTCCCCCAAGGATCAATTCTGGGGCCACTCCTGTTAAGCATCTTCATTAACTCCCTACCCTCTGCCTGCCCAGCACACATCGTGCTCTGTGCTGACAATGTCATTATCTCAGTACCCAGAAGCAATCTGCCCTCTAGCACCTCAGAACTGCAAGCAAACTTCTCTCTTTGCTGGAATCATGGTTCACGCTTAATAAACTATTGCTCAACTACAAGAAAATGAAAAGCATGATCTTCTCAGTTCCACAGAGCAAGAAGAAATATGGACCACTGCTGATAAACAGCCACATAGAAGATATCCTGGAGCAAGTCAGCACCTTTAAATACCTTGGGGTACACCTGGACGACACCCTCACTTTCTCGTCTCACATCGACCAAGTCGTCAAAACAGCAAACACAAAACTGGGTGTTCTTTATTGACACAGGCACTCCATGACTCTGGATGATTTAGAACTTGTTACCCGTTGTTCAGTTTTGTCAACCATTGATTATGGCCTTGTGATCTATGGGGCTGGCTCTGATACCACCCTAAAAAGAGGGAAAACACTCCTCAATAAGGACTGCCACTTGGTCTTGGGAGCCGACCATCTGACCCATACATGAGCTCTCTGCAATGGGATCGGATGGCTCCCCCTCCACCTCAGGACACAGTTCCAGACTTGTCTACTAAGAAAAAAGGCAATGTCCGGACTCGCGCCAAACCCAACCTCTAGGCTCTTCAAAAATACACAACCTGCCATCAACACTAGAAGTGCGACAAAGCGGTGTCTGCAGGTGCCTTTCAGGTACACAATGCTAGCTCAGAGATCTTTGTCCTTCCAGGGACCCAAATGGATCAATGAATTACCAACCACCATAATTGAGTGTAACAAGCTCTACCAGCTGAAAGCTGGGCTCCACTCCCACCTGGACCACAAAAATGTCTGTGCCTGCTTCTCCTGATGCTGACCCACCTGCCTCAATCTGACCTTCTCTCCCTCTGTTCCTGTCCAGCCCCCCATCTGCACCCCTTCAAACCCCTGTTTCCTCCCTCCCTCTCCCCCCTCTCCCCAGTCTCTACTCCTCACACTCCCCCCAGCACCCTTAACAAAGCCTACCCTTGCTGCTCCTATCACTTTCCAGCAGCCCAAGCCCCCTCTTCCTTCCTGGTATCTATGCTCTTCCCACTGCCTGCCTCTCCTCTCCTCTCCACGAACCTACCCCTGACAAAGCCTACTCTGGCTGCTTACTTCATGCTCCTCCCCTCTATGGACCCACCCCTGACAAAGCCTACTCTGGCTGCTCATGTCACTACCCCTCCATAGTGAACCTGCATGGCAGTCTCAAAGCGCTATGCCTTACTCAAAGAGGGATGACACTGTTAGCACTTCCATGCTGTAAATATTTCCTCATTTGCTGTTACATCACCTGTGTGTACTGTGTAACCTCTGTTAAGCGATGTCATGTTTTGTTACTCTTTGTCTTATACTGTACTATACTGACTGACTTGGAACCTTTGTAAACAAGCCCTTGGCTCAAAAATATTAATCCTAAACTTAAATAAATGAACAAAATAAATATTGCTAAAGAAATATGTACGAATATATGATTGTTGTCCCTTGCAGTTCATTTTGAGTTCATATGCCTCTATAGCTTACTCCCTACTTCAAATCATAATCCTCTGTTGTGACATCACTGTCAAGTGCTACAGGAGTAACTGTGAGGTCACAAGCAGTGCTCTATGACTTCAGGTGGGGAAAAGCAGCAGGAATAGATGAACTCTTCAGGAGCAAAGATCCTGTTTTCATGCAAATGACCTCACTAGTAAATATTGGGGAGGAGGAATTCAGAACTAATGGGAAATACAAGCTGGACAGTGCCTAAGTATTATGTTTTGTTAAAGTTATCCTGAACATGTCACCAGTTCTTTAACCAGACGTTTCCTATTCAGTTCAACAAAGGCATATACAATTATTGGCATACCAGCAAGACATCCTTGAAAATGGGGCATGGTTTCTACTGTTCACTCTAGCCACTATTAAAATGATTAAAGACTATCAACCTACTGCTTCCTGTAGGCTCAAAACAAAAATACATCTCTAGGCAAGATTCCATTGGCTCCCCAACCCTCTCCAATAAGGAATTATTGGATACGATGGCACATATCATAGATCAGAGCAAATGAAGTGTATAAAAATCCTTTATTGACAGTAATATCCATTTTGTGAAAAACTCACATCTGATATCTATTGGCAAACAATTCAAGTTACACAGGACATTACACATTTATATTAATACAGATATACTCCTTTCTAAGATTGCCCTACTGTTTCCACTTGTCAGTAGGTCCAAAATTCAGCTCATAATTTTCAGTGTACAATAGTAGGTTATCACTTTAGTAACCCTTATTTTTTTTCTTTATAGCTATAATTAAAATTGGCCTTATAAGGCATATTTTATACATAAAAATTTCTTGTCATTCTTTTTAACTTAGTATCATTAGTTTACTCCATTTCTTTTAAAACAGAGAAAATTTTGCCACCCTTCAGTAAAACATGAATTTGGTTCTAACTTTGCGAATATCAGTGCTGTTGTAAACTTAAGTTGCTATGGCGATGATTGCATTCATTCTGTATTTTGGAAATATACTCTGAAATAAAAGCATCTAACTATAGAAGTGTTATACCAAATACTATAAAGACTGAGATTATGCAGGAGTAGTTAAAGTTCATGGATATCTAGTACGGGGTGGACCCATTATGAATTGGCTCATTGGCAAAGCTTGGTACAGCAGAATAGTTTTTTGTTGAGAAGTGTCACTGACATGTTTGGAAATTGACAAACATAGTTATTTTATTTATTTTTTTGTTTTGTTTGTGTTTTTATAGGTAGAAAACTGTATTACACTTGCAGACATACGTATATCCTGGTAATGTCTAGTACCCACCTAAATAAATGTAATATTACATATTGTAATATTTAATGATGTAGAAATTTGAAAAATATGTTTAGAAGGCTAGATGGCCAAAAGAGATGGTAGAGGCAGGCTCTGTAAATGTGTTTTAATCTGGGTGGGACAGATTCAAGATTTAGAATAATGAGGGGAGAGTAAGCTGGGCAAGACTGAAGGATTGATCCAGTGATAAAACCTTATTGGGACAGTACATTCATGGGGATTAGATAGGATAATCAGGAAGAGAGGATGGTTCTTGGGTCTTTTTCCACTGTCATTTTCTATGTTTCTGTGCACAGATAAACTCTTGACCTTGTTTTTATGTCATCGCACCAATAATCACGTGACCTGGTTATATGTCATCACATTAATAAACACCTGACTCTGTTTTTATATCATCGCACAAATAATCCTTTGACCAGCTTATATGTCATTGCACCAATGTGCATTAACAATCACTTGACCTGTTTGCATGTCATCACATCAATAATCACTTGACCCAGTTTGTATGTCATCACACCAATATAATTACTTAGCCCTGTTTTCATATCATTCCACTAATAACTACAGTCCTTTCTTATAGCTTTACAGCAACATTTGCAGACCCTTGCTTATATATTATTACACACTCTAGTTGTGTATCATTGCACCAACACTCACACAACTCTGATTATCCACTCACATCAATAATTATATTCCTTGTTCATAAATCACATCAATAATCAAACAGTTTTCTTCATATTGTTGTAAAAATGGTCACACAATCATTTTCAAAGCAGTCTACCTTCCATTACTCTCCCACTAGATGACTGCACAATCCATTTGTAAGTCATCATGCCAATAATCATACAGGTTTGTTTACAGTATATACTGTAGTTGCTCCAACAATGACATGCCCAGTTGATATTGTAACACTAAGTTATTACACAGTCCTGTTTCAGATATTAGGCTAATTATTACACTTATTCTCTACATTTATTTCCTTAATATCAAACTCAAAGCTCTATTTCAAAGTATCTCACTAAGAACTGAGTAGTCCTGTTGTAAATGCCAGATGAACAATTTCCTTTATTTGAAAAATTCTCGCCAAATTATGATGTTTAAGCAGTGTAGTGCATAAAATATTAGTATTAGATGGTCAGAATGTACCTTAAACTGCCACTGGCAAAAGAAATGTGTAGGTTTTATAGTGCGTAGTCAATGCTCATTAAATGTACTAGTTATAAATACAATCAGGACTGGTCACCATTCCTAATTTCCTCATGACCACTTAACAGAATATGTATGAAGATAAGTTTTTCATGGCATACAAACAGGGCAATTCATTTACCATAGTATATACTAGAAAAGGGGCAGAGCCAAATTAATACACATGAGGTTGTTCAGACAATTATTGCTGTAGTGTATTTTAGGGATCATACTGGAAGCCTTAAGCCTGTGTTTTACAAAGATTTTTTTGTCAAGTTGACAGCTACAGTTCCATTCAATCTTGTCATTATCAATAGGAAATCAAGATTGCATTGTGTTGTACCTCTGACTCTCTGTAATCAGGATTTTGTTAAAGGCAGAATACATCAGTACTGAAGTAAACTTAGGGTTTGCCAGGGTTGGGTATACAATATGATGTTTGTTATGATACAAGATCCCTTTGTGGGCATGTACAGATTCATGGGATAGACCCAAAGGCCTTCTTCTGCTGGCTGATTTCTATGTTTCTATGATGTGCAGTATGAAAAGTAAACAATTTATGACCTGGTGCTGCAGAAGGAATATACTGCCTGTGTTCTAAGGTGATGTGAATATCTGCAGTTAACCTGCACATAGGTAGCCATATTATTCGTATTTATAGTGTCACCATCAAAGCATGCCTACATAGGGGGCCTTTTAACCAGCGCATACAGGGATGTCTCAAACAAACAAACAATCATAACAAAAAAACAGCTGGTACAGTAAAAATAGCAAAGAATAAAACATGATCAATTATTATCAATAAGGAAAGAAAAAAGGGGGCATTATGTTTGCGGGTGAGTTGCAAGAAGACTGAAGAGGTTATTTTAAATCTCTACTATAAATATTATTTTATTTTTACAATTTATTTGCCCACAATAGCTGCACTGAGGTGCAACAACTAGTTTTTGGTGGGGTCCTGCTTTATCCATTTGCATAGCGGGGGGGAAGGTGGCATTGTGAGGTGATTTGCTCATGGTTAAGCAGCGGGTACTTGGCTCCATCAGAGTTTGTACTATACTGTGTACTATGTGTGATCTCCTAGTTCCCATGCCAGTGCTATAGCCACTAGAAACACTGCCTCCCTATTAAATGAACTTAGGAATGACATTTGACCAGTCTTCTTCAGTGCTAATCCATAAAATGAAAAGTACCAAAAACTCAGTCCACGAGTTACTCAAGAGTTAACAGAGACATCTGGGCTAGAAAAAAAATGTATTCAAAAATATGATGGACTCTTTTCTTTTTTTTTTTTTTCAGTAAGTGTTTTCTCCCCTCTGAGTCTGCCTGACAGCGATCCCCCCCTTCCCAAGCCCTGTCACTGCCCTTCTCACGGACTTACCAGTTATACACTACTTACAGAGAACCCAATGGGGTTGGGGGTGGCCTGGCATGTCAGGCATGCAAGAGCCTGCAAGGTGTGTCAGCTAGGAGCAGCCCAACATCTTTTTCCTCCAGTTTTCTCCCTGGACTGGAGTGTCAGGATGTGTGTGTAAGCACAACATGTTCCAGCCCACCCCTTGCTTTTTTTTTTTTTGGAAATCTCTTTTTATCCTCCTGATCGCCCGGTCATTCCACTCCTTCAGGCTCGCTCATGCCACCCACCCGATACACTGAGTCTGCCCCTAGAGTGCCCCTGGTGACTCCTACATTCCTCCCTCCGTGGAGCACCTTGCACAGTGGGGTCTGCCCGTGGTTCCTGGACTGGGTGGCTGGAGTGGCCATCATCTAGGACCAGCGAGGTGGTTTCTGCTTTTCCTGTGCTTCCCTTCCATCCCCCCGAGGACACCAGCTCAGGCAGGAACATGCTTATGCATGCCTGCCAAGTGCCTTACAGCATCCTCCTCTCCCCGACTCCACCCATGCAGAAGCCACCAGTGCCTCTAGCGTCAGTGCTTTCACGGGCCCCCGTGGACGTTGGGTGCATCAAGCACCCCTGGTAACCCACCCTGAAGGAGGAGAGCATCTGTTGGGACACTCAATCCTCCTTCCCCCTGCCAACCCCTGACAACACGAGTCCGTACATGAACCCAGGTTGCCGGCGTGGTGCGAAGTGTGGCGTCCAGTGCCTCAACCCTCAGTGCCACTGGGCCGGCATCCCTTGCTTTTGCATGCACTCCTGCTGCACTACTGCTCAGTCTCTGCCAGATGATGGTCTCTGCAGCTGGAACTGAAGCCCCTGCCCCTGGAAGGTAAGCTGCCATCAGGTACTCAGTCTTCCTCACAATGCTGGCTTACCAAGCGACCCTCATCTGTTGCTGGACCTGGGTCTCTGCTATGGTCTGTGAAAGCACAACCACTCCTCCACTGGGCTGGTCCAAATATAATGTATTCTTAATTATTAGGAGACTCCCCTGGTTGTGGTGATACAGGGTGACTAAATTATGCATGAGTTCTGACTTGTGACTTGCATACATTTTTGTTTATAAGAACTATTGTATTTACCCAGTTGTGATCAAACCCTACAAATACATTAGAATGACGCACTAACACCAGTACAGTTATTGTAGGGTTGAGTAGAGTGTTTAATGTTAAACCCCAGTTTTTGAACCTTAATAACTTTGATGGTCTTTGACAAAATTATCCCAAACTTGGCATGCATTGTCTAGGAAGCAATTTCTCTAGACATGGCAGGATTCTCAAAGATCTTGTGCTTGGTGCATCTCAAATACCCCTGCACAAATGAGATGCACTGAGCACCAACTGTGGTATTCACAGAAGATGCACCGGGGAATGCTCCTGGTGCATCTCCTTTGTGAATACCACAGTTATGCCCAACCCTGGATGCACCAGCACAACCCCCTGGTCTAGCTGGGAATACAATGGGGCAGCTCATCGCATGATGTGCTCTGCCCAAAGTTGGTATTCAGTGCCAGCAACATGCAAATGGAGCCATTAGGTATGCATGGCACAATGGGGCCATTTGCATGTCACTATGACTCCATTTGTATGCGCCATGCAGGGATGCACCCAGCCAAATGTGCTGGGTACCCTGCTAGGGCTGAGGTCCACACACAGAGCCCCAGCTCATCCAGAAGAACCCTTGTCCTCCATGGGCGACCGCATCATACGCACACCTGGACATATCCCTGGTGGTCCAGAGTCCCACCATCCCCACCTGCATCTCCGTTACAATGCCGCACTCTGTGGTGGTTGGTGACATAACTCTGAACCCCCTTCCCCACCTGCATCTCCATTATAATTCTGCTCCCTGCTGCAATACTGTGGTAATAATAGAACCCCTCTCCCACCCCACTCACAACTTTGTAATAATGCTGCTCCCTGTGGCAATAATGTGGTAAAGACAGAACCCACTCTCCCCACACCAACCTGAATGCACCGGTGCCAGCACTCTGTAAGACCCACCAGTAGCCCAGCAGATCTCCCATCCCCACACCCAATCAGGCACCCCTTACTCACCCCGCTCCACCTGTCCCAGCATACTCCCACCATCAGAGGGAAGCTCAGCCCACCCTCATACTGCCATGGCTGCCCACTGACAGAGCTGTCTGCAGATGACCGCTACAGTACTGTACACCCTGCAGCCCACTGGTGGACCCTGTCGACCAATGGGCTTGCAGTGTGTACTGTACACTGTCATTCACAAAGCCCCCCTTCCAGAATCGTGCCACAGTGCAAGTCAAGGATGCACCAGTGCATCTCAGATGCACTGGGCACATCCCTTTTGAGAATCCTTTGGTGATGTCAGATTTCTGAGAGATAGAATGTTGATTTGTAATGAAAAGGATCATTTTTTCAATACTTACTAAATTTTTTTTCTCTCAAGTACAGCCTAGAAAGTACAGAATTTTTTTCTGAATTGTACAGGGTAGATATAGTATGTGCCAAGGTAATACCTTTTGAAAGTTTCATGAAAATGTATTATTCAGTTTGAGAGTTATAAGTATTTAAGATTTTTAGAGCATGCTCAGTAGGTTTTTAGACAATCCTCCAATACAATCCAAAAATTCTGAGGTTGAGAGACCATTTTGCGTTCACACCACTTAGTTGTCATAACCCAAACAACTGTTTTTCATGTCACAATGGCTGCCATTTTTTTTAACTAAAACAAAATATGGAAAAAAACATAAGTATTAATTTGGAGAAAAACAAAACAAAAAAAAATGCCTGAACCTAACTGAATGGGGCCTGTTCAGCTAGACTCTGGTGTTTGTTTGTTTTTTTACAAATTTTTCCCAGATATTTCTTTTCTGGGCACTGTAAAATCCTGCATATCCATGTTGGCCACAGGAGCCATTTTTTGTGTTGTGACTCAAGAATTCCCCTGTCACAAAGTGGTGCAATAGAGGAATTCCTTTTTTGACTCACACCAAATAAATGAATTTACATTTGTCCTTCCATCCCAGCCCAGCCAGACCTCCTTCATCATTCCTTATGCTTCTTATTTGAAATCCCCCCATCTCATCAAACCCTCCCTTGTCCTCCCTGATTGCTATATACTGTAGTTGTTTTATTTTTGAAATATAAGTGATCTGGGGTGCCCACCCCGGTACTGGTTCACCAACCCTTTCCCTTCAGATTGTCCATCCCCACAATAGACAGGCTGTGACAACAGGATACCCACCCCTAGTGCTTCTGTACAGTAAATTCCAGCACTGGGGTGTCCAATCCACAGTATTGGGTCCCTGTAAAGAAGAAAACTGCCTCTCTTTTTTTTTTTAAGTTAAACCTGAAACAGAAGCGGTCCCTTAGAAATCTGAGCCTGTTTAATGTATGTCAATGCATTTTGAACTTTTACTCATAACTTTGTAATTTTTAAATATTTTTTTCACCAAATTTTCAGCATGGCTTTTTTGGGGCCCCACCTCATGAACATGGTAGGTGAAATTTTTCAAATCCATCCTGAAAGGGGATTTTGCAGTTGCTCCATGAATCACCCCCAGGGGCCGTGCTTCTGCAGCAACACCTGTGTGTATGTTATACAGTGTGCATGAGCATCTGTGGCTACAGAAACTTAGGCTCCATGAGGAACTGTGCTTCTGTAGACTGAAGTACTGTTACAATGTGGGTATCATGGTTTCAGCAGTGGATCTAGAAATTTTTCAAGGGGGTAGCAATTTTGACTAGGAAGTAGCGATTTCCCCCAAAAAGTAAAACATAACCCTTTAAAGCTCAGATTAGGGTAAAACAGCTAATGTTTCCTGGTCTAAGGTGGTAGCAGGTGCTACCTCACTACATAGCAGAATCCACTACTGTATGGTTTTCCATATATAGCTGTGTAAGTGCAGACCTCACAGGGGCCTGTGCTTCTGCAGCCACAAAGTCAGTGTGCATGTCTTACACCTGTGGCTGAAGAAAGAGAAAACTGTGTGTATGAGTACCTGTGGCTAAAGAAGTGCTAGCCCCATAGGGGCTTGCACATCTGCAGACAGAAGAACTCTAGTAATTTGTGCTCCGCAGACTGCACTGGCTGCCAGTTTGTTGGTGAATCACCTTCAAGGTCGGTTTGCTGACCTATAAGGCCCTACACGATCAGGGACCTGCTTACCTGAAAGATCTCCTGCGTCCCTACTGTCCCTCCAGCTCACTCCGATCCACTGATGAGGGATTGCTAGAGATTCCCAGGGTTCACCTAAAAACTTCAGGGGCAAGATCATTTAGTTTTATGGCTCTGACCCTGTGGAATTCTTTACCTTGTCGGTACGAAATTGCCCGACTGTCCAGAGCTTTAAAGGAGCTTTGAAAACCTACCTTTTTAACAAAAGCTTTTAATGACTGTTAATTATTTAATCTTAATCTTGTTTTAAATCTTGTTTTAAATATTTATTGTTTTATGTAATTTGTAAAGGTGCCTTGGTTTAAGAAAGGCGCCTTAAATAAATAAAGATTGATTGATTATATCTGTTGCTGCAGGGGCCTGTGCTTCTGCAGAGAGAAATATTGTTCTGATTTGAGTATCATAGATTTCAACATGAAGCCAGAAGTGAGTGTGTATGTCTTTTGCTGTGTGCCTTAGATACAAATCCATGAAGGTAGCATATCAGTGCTATTGCATTTGTGTCATCTGGAAACAGTTATATGTTGCTTGTCTTACCTGATGATTGCTGTCTCTGGTTGCTTGTATGGGCTTGTCCTTTCGCTGCTTTGGGGGAGTTAGGGTTGGAAACCCAAACACCACATTTCCTTTTCTTTTGTGGTATTAAGTTGAACCTGAACTGGTGCATTAACACATTTCTTTGCAAAGAATGTGATATTACTACTTCTATACAGTTTCAAAATTTTGGTTACGGCATCCTAATTGTTTAAGTTCTGGCTTGAAAATGGTTGGGCTAATTCAAGTAAAATCTGTGAAAATACTCAACTTGGTTTGATTAGGACAAGTGCACATGCTGCAAATGTAAGAAGTTATTCAAGAGATTCTGAATTCAGGTCATTGTGACCTACTCCTCCCCCCTCCCCAACCCGGGCATTCATACAGGAAAAATAAATAAAAAATGCCTTCTACTGTACATATGGAGAATGCCTTCATTGTAGTTACTAACTTGGAAAACTCCATACCTAACATCATGAACTTCATTAATAACTAGGCATCTCTCTCTGACTATTCTGCAAAAAATTGGGATAAATGTCAATTTCTCCATGTCAGACTGCCAAGAAGAAGAAGAAGAAATAAGAAAATTTAACATTAAAGAAGCCATCTCCCAGGCTGAAATATCTGAGACTTATAGGCTTGGAAAATAGTAATTTTGTAACAGCAACTCTTGAACTTCTATAAAATATAGAAAATGGGCATATGGTGGCACCACTAAATGTCTCATTATGGGGAGAAGCAAATATTATTAAAGTTGTTACCTTGTCAATTTGTATGTATTTGATGACTGATACTTACTGATATATCAAAATTGCATTTTAAAACAATCAAATTATTTCTAGATTTGTAAGGGTGTTTTGTTAAAATTCTAAGATACAGTAACTTTAAAACAACTACAACAGTTTATTAATATAGACTTACTATTCTCTTAGTATAAACATGTATATTCATTTAAATAGTTTTACCTGGTAAGTGATACAGAGATCAAGTCTCATTTATAGATGCAACCTAGGTAAGAGCAGGGTAGATGGGAGTTGAAGAAATTAGTATCAATAAAATAATAGCAATAACAACAGCAATCACAACAGGTAACAATAGTAACATTTGATTTATCTTGAAGCTCTGAGCACTATCTTCCGCATATTTCCTCTCCTGCAGTAGTCTGTTCCACAACCCTATCACTCTCTGGGTGAAAAAATGTTTCTGTATAGCTGTTAAGAGTTACCTCAACATATTAAACTTAGTTTTTCAACTCTTTAAAGGGGGGAGGAAATATATGCTGAATTGCAGTTCTTTTTAATATTCCCATTTACTGAAATGATACTGATACCACTAAATGATCCATATTTCACAATACCTGAATAAAAAGTGATATGAAAGTGTATCTTTTTCCATCGTCTTCTTTTTCTGGGGAATGTTCTGTACAGCACTCTTTATGTAATTAGACATTATGGGCTGATATTCAAAAGGGTTGCGCCATGGGCAATAGGGATGCGCCTGCGCAAGTCTGAAATTGCGCCATTCTGCGATATTCAGCAGGAGGCAGTTGCACCCCCCAAGTCATGCTGAGCAACAGCACAATGCTAATGAAGCCATGCTCAACTGGAGGGGGAGGAACCATGCATAAACTGCACAGCCCAATATTCAGCCGGGCTGTGCAGAGTTGTGCAGGCGCAACCCCCTACCTGCGCCTGCACAACTTTGAGCCCCCAAAAAAAGGATTAAGTCCAGGGCCACCCACAGGTGAGCTGCCACATTGCAGAGTGCAACACAGCAGTTGCCACCTGTGGGTGGCCCTCCACTTGTTTTCTGTACCCCCCCTGCAGCTGGATCGCAGGCATAATGTGAAATCTCCCCCACACTGGCCCGATCACAGGCATAACATAATGACAACCCCCGACTGGCCCGATCGCGGGCATAACATAAATGAACCCCCACTGGCCCGATCATGGGCATAACATAAATAACCCCCCACTGGCCCGATCACGGGCATAACATAAACCAATAACCCCCGACTGGCCCAATCCAGGGCATAACATAAATGAAACCCCCACTGGCCGATCATGGGCATAATGTGAAACCTCCCCCACTGGCCCAATCGTGGCCAGAGCGGAATTCACCCCCAAAGAGCAATATCCCTGGTGGTTCAATGGACACAAAAGCCCGATCAGCAGGCATGAAGTCAAACCCCAAAGTCCAATTTCCCTGGTGGTCCAGTATTTCCACTCCACCCACACGAGCCCCACCACCCTGCTTCCCCGTCAGCTGGCGGCGGCAGTACCCCACCCACCTGCCACCCGCCACCCGCCGACTGACTGCTCGGTAGGGCTGCACACCCATTGGTTCAGAGCAAGAGCCAATGGGGTACGGCTGCCATACCGTAAGGCAGTCAGATATGAATAGATTCATTCACATATGAACTGCCTTGTGCAGCTATGGGCTGCCGTCCATTAGCTCTTACTCTGAACCAATGGGCATGCTGTCCTACCGAGCAGTCAGCTCCGGAGTGGATGGGTATTCATTATGTGCTGCTGGATTCACTCTCAGGTAAGAGTGGAGAGGTATTCATCATGTGCTGGGATTCACTCTCAGGTAAGAGTGGAGGGGTATTCATATGTGCTGGGATTCACTCTCAGGTCAGAGTGGATGGGTATTCATTTTGTGCTGTAGGATTCACGCTTATGTAAGAGTGGAGGGGTATTCATATGTGTTGTGGGATTCACCCTCAGGTAAGAGTGGAGGAGTATTCATCATGTCCTGCGTTATTCACTCTCAGGTAAGAATGGAGGGGTATTCATATGTGCTGCGGGATTCACTCCCGGGTAACAGTTGAGGGGTATTCATCATGTGCTGCGGAATTCACTCTCAGGTAAGAGTGGATGGGCATTCGTCATGTGCTGTGGGATTCACTCTCAGGTAAGAGTGGATGGGTATTCATCATGTGCTGGAGGATTCACTCTCAGGTAAGAGTGGATCAGTATTTATCATGTGCTGCAAGATTCATTCTCAGGTAAGAGTAGATGGGTATTCATCATATGCTTCAGGATTCACTCACAGGTAAGAGTGGAGGGGTATTCATCATGTGCTGTGGGATCTACTCCTGCATGAGTGATGGGTAAGCACTGTGCTGTGGGATTCACTCACGTAAGAGTGGATGGGTATTCATCATGTGCTGCTGGATTCACTAACAAATAAGAGTGGAGGGGTATTCATAATGTGCTGGGGGAGTCACTCTCAGGAAAGAGTGGATGAGAATTCATCATGTGCTACGGGATTCACTCACAGGTAAGAGTGGAGGGGTATTCATCAAGTGCTGGGGGATTCACTCTCAGGTAATAGTGGATGGGTATTCGTCATGTGCTGCGGGATTCACTCACAGGTTAGAGTGGAGGGGTATTTATCATGTGCTGCGGAATTCACTCTCAGGTAGGAGAGGATGGGTATTCATCATGTGCTGCGGGATTCACTCTCAGGTAATAGTGGATTGGTATTCATCATGTGCTGTGGGATTCACCCTCAGGTAAGAGTGGATGGGTATTCATCATGTGCTGTGGGATTCACTCTCAGGTAAGAGTTGATGGGTATTCATCATGTGCTGGGATTCACTCAAGTAAGGTGGATGGGTATTCAGTCATGTGTTGTGGATTCACTTTACAGGCATGGAGTGGATGGGTATTCCATAATGTGTTGCAGATTTACTCTCAGGTAAGAGGAGAGTTATTCATCATATGCTGTGGGATTCGCTCTCTGGTAAGAGTGGATGAGTATTCATATGTGGTGCGGGATTCACTCTCAGGTTAGAGTGGAGGGGTATTCATCATGTGCTGCGGGATTCACTCTCAGGTAAGAGTGGATGCTTATTCATCATGTGCTGTGGGATTTACTCTCAGGTAACAGTGGAGGGGTATTCATCATGTACTGCGGGATTCACTCTCAGATAAGAGTGGAAGGGTATTCTTCATGTGCTGCGGGATTCACTCTCAGGTAAGAGTAGAGGGGTATTCATATGTGCTGCGTTATTCACTCTCAGGTTAGAGTGGATGGGTATTCGTCATGTGCTGCGGGATTCACTCTCAGGTAAGAGTGGAGGGGTATTCGTCATGTGTTACGGGATTCACTCTCAGGTAAGAGCTGAGAGGTATTCTTCATGTGCTGCAGGATTCACTCTCAGGTAAGAGTGCAGGGGTATTCATATGTGCTGCGGTATTCACTCTCAGGTAAGAGTGGATGGGTATTCATCATGTGTTGTGGAATTCACTCTCAGGTAAGAGTGGAGGGGTATTCATATGTGCTGCGGGATTCATTCTCAGGTAAGAATGGAGGGGTATTCATATGTGCTGCTGGATTCACTCTCTGGTAAGAGTGGAGGGGTATTCATATGTGCTGCGGGATTTACGCTAAGGTAAGTGTGGATGATTATTCATCATGTGCTGGGGGATTCGCACTCAGGTAAGCGCTGATGGTTATTCATCATGTGCTGGGGGATTCACTCTCAGGTAACAGTGGATGGGTATTCATCTTGTGCTGCGGGATTCGCTCTAAGGTAAGAGTGGAGTGGTATTCATCATGTGCTGCGGGATTCACCCTCAGGTAAGATTGGATGAGTATTTATCATGTGCTTCGGGATTCACTCTCAGGTAAGAGTGGAGTGGTATTCATCATGTGCTGCGGGATTCGCTCTCAGGTAATAGTGGATGAGTATTCATCATGTGCTGTGGGATTCTCTCACAGGTAAGAGTGGAGGGGTATTCATCATGTGCTGGGGATTCACTCTCAGGTAAGAGTGGAGTGGTATTCATCATGTGCTGTGGGATTCGCTCTCAGGTAAGAGTGGATGAGAATTCATCATGTGCTAACGGATTCACTCACAGGTAAGAGTGGATGTGTATTCATCACGTGCTGCAGGATTCACTCTCAGGTATGAGTGGAGGGGTATTCATCATGTGCTGCAGGATTCGCTCTATGGTATGAGTGGAGGGGTATTCATCATGTGCTACGGGAGTCGCTCTCAGGTAAGAGCGGATGGTTATTCATCATGTGCTGGGGGATTCGCTCTCAGGTAAGAGTGGATCAGAATTCATCTTGTGCTACGGGATTTACTCACAGGTAAGAGTGGAGGGGTATTCATCATGTGCTGGGGATTCACTCTCAGGTAAGAGCGGATGTGTATTCATCACGTGCTGAGGGATTCACTCTTAGGTAAGAGTGGATGTGTATTCATCATGTGCTGTGGGATTCACTCTCAGGTAAGAGTGGATGGGTATTCATCATGTGCTGTGGGATTCTCTCTCAGGTAAGAGTGGATTGGTATTCATCATGTGCTGTTGGATTCACTCTCAGGTAAGAGTGGATGGGTATTCATCATGTGCTGCGGGATTCACTCTCAGGTAAGAGTGGATGGGTATTCATCATGTGCTGTGGGATTCACTCTCAGGTAAGAGTGGAGGTATTCATCATGTGCTGCGGGATTCACTCTCAGGTAAGAGTGGATTGGTTTTCATCAAGTGCTGCAGTATTCACTCTCAGGTAAGAGTGTAGAGGTATTCATCATCTGCTGTGGGATTCACTCATAGGTAAGAGTGGTGGGTATTTATCATGTGCTGCGGGATGCACTTTCAGGTAAGAGCGGATGGGTATTTATCATGTGCTGCAGGATTCACTCTCAGGTAAGAGTGGATGAGTATTTATCATATGCTGCAGTATGCACTCTCAGGTTAGAGTGGAAGGGTATTCATCACCTGCTCGGGTATTCACTCTCAGGTAAGAGGATGGGTATTCATCATGTGCTGCGGGATTCGCACTCAGGTAAGAGCAGAGGGGTATTCATCATGTGCTGCGGGATTCTCTCTCAGGTAAGAGTGGATCGGTATTCATTATGTGCTGCTGGATTCACTCTCAGGTAAGAGTGGATGGGTATTCATCATGTGCTGCGGGATTCACTCTCAGGTAAGAGTGGAGGGGTATTCATCATGTGCTGTGGGATTCACTCTCAGGTAAGAGTGGATGGGTATTCATCTTGTGCTGCGGGATTCACTCTCAGGTAAAAGCGGAGGGTTATTCATCATGTTCTGTGGGATTCACTCTCAGGTAAAAGCGGAGGGTATTCATCATGTGCTGCGAGATTCACTCTCAGGTAAGAGTGGATGGGCATTCGTCATGTGCTACGGGATCCACTCACAGGTATGAGTGGATGGGTATTCATAATGTGCTGCAGGATTTACTCTCAGGTAAGAGTGGAGAGTTATTCATCATATGCTGTGGGATTCGCTCTCTGGTAAGAGTGGATGAGTATTCATATGTGCTGCGGGATTCACTCTCAGGTTAGAGTGGAGGGGTATTCATCATGTGCTGCGGGATTCACTCTTATGTAAGAGTGGATAGGTATTCATCATGTGCTGGGAGACTCACTCTCAGGTAAGAGTGGATGAGTATTTATCATGTGCTGCAGGATTCACTCTCAGGTAAAAGTGGAGAGGTGTCCATCATGTGCTGCTGGATTCACTCTCAGGTAAGAGTGGATATGCATTCGTCATGTGCTGCGGGATTCACTCTCAGGTAAGAGTGGATGAGTATTTTTCATGTGTTGCTGGATTCTCTCTCAGGTAAGAGTGGATGGGTATTCATATGTGCTGTGGGTTTCACTCTCAGGTAAGAGTGGAGGGGTATTCATTATGTGCTGCATCTTGTTTCTCTGTTGCTACTTTCAGCCAGTTTGTTGTATTGGGATTGCGGCCCGGCTGAAAGTATCTGTCGACCAATCAGGAGCCAGCATTCTTAGAATCTATTTCATATGTTTTGTTCTGCTAGCTCTTTTAGTGACCTGTGCAGTTATATAAGCAAAAAGACCTGACAGAGTGTAGATTAGTGGTGGATATCCACTTGCCTAAGGGCATGATGAGGCGCGATGCTGCAGGCAGAGGACCCTAAAAACCCCTTGAAGTGTGGCTAGAAAATAGGTTGAGCAATTAAAAAATTCTCTAAAAGATAAAAAAAAGTACAAAAGTTGCAATAAAATATTGCTTAGAATTATAAGTCTAATTAATTATTAATGAACTAAACTAGCTCACTGATTAGCTTCTGTGCCAATCTCAAATCTCTTAGAAATACCACCTGATCATGCACTGTACGTTGACAGCAGCGGAGCCAAAACATATACTGCTGTCAGTGTACAGTATCACTAAGCAATGCGTTGTACTAGCAATTGGCATACCAGAAAAACTTCACCAAACCGCTGACAAAAATATCTGAGAACACACCATGTCATGTTCTGGGAAGCAAATATAGCAGACTGGCTAAATAACATAACTGCTCTGTTTTCTCAGGGTGCTGCTGACAAGGCCTTATCTATCCCCTCAGCTGTGACAGCTGCTTATATTCTATTTAGATATTCATGATGCCAAAAAAATGTTAGTTCTTCATGGCAAATGGCCAAGTTAAAATGTTCTGGGTGGGAGGGTTCTATGCAACAAAACAAAAAAACAAAAGGTTTACATTTAAATCCAAAATGAGCACATTTTTATGTAGTTCTAGCTTTTAGCATTGCATCCTGCAACATGTTGAATTATTTATGATATTCCTGATGGCATCAGTTGTGATTGGTCATTTTACTAACACTTGTATTTACATATTCATGATGACAGGAATACTGTGTCTGCCGTACCAGGTCATCCTCAGAGTTTCAATAAATGAAAACAAAAAAGTGATCAGTCCTGCATTCACCTGAGTAATTAGTATACTAATGTTTGTATCATGGTCAGGTTCCACCTTACAGGACACACAAATATAAGCACCAGCTTATCACCATTTCTCCGACAGGTTACGTCAGGAACCAGTCTCAGCACACATCAGAGCGACATGTCAAGACAGACACCAGTTTCCACGTGTGCTGTCATGAAAAAAGTTATTACTTACAATGTAAATAGTCTCTCCAGAGATGATTTCTATGCATCAGTTATTTGTGCTCTCAAAGGTAGGTTTGTCTGTGTGTTTGTTTACCACGGAGCATAAGAATTCAGTATTCTGCAGTATTAGTCTAACAATGCTCACCCTTCCCACAAAAGCATGGAATGTTAACATGGACTGCATGGATTCAAAATTCTGCAAAACTGCACTGGCATGCACTCACACAGACACACACAGGCCTCTTATAGAGCCTTATTTTACTTTGTCTGGGGCAGGGTTAGCAGCAGGGACTGCTCTGTCAAGCTGGTTAGGCTAGGAGAGGAATTTTTTATGGTGATCAAAGAAATGGCAGAAATAAAAAACCTAAATAGTGCATTTTCTTTAACATGTTTATGTGCATGAGAAAGGGATTATTAGTATAAAGAACATGCAATTATTTAGTTTTTTTTTATTTTAGGGAGTTTTAGTTTTTAGGGCTTAGTTGAAGATTTCTATATAGGAGCAAAGGTGGCAGTCATGTTTGTGATTAAAATCAAGAATGAATCATGTGGCTAATGAATTCTGTATGCAATGTGCCCAAATTTCTGATCAAATGTCTGGACTTTTTCTTTACAGGGGGCTACTGGCACATAAACATATGCCAATGGAAAGGCAACAGTTAGTCACAGTACAGTATTTAGAGTAATTTGCCCATTTTGTAAATGTGGTGGTACACCCTCTAGGGGATTATGACTGATCTCCATTTCTATTTGCGTACCCATTTTATGAACAAAAAGTTTAAAAAAGGTGCTATACAATCCATTTTTTACACACACACAGCCCTAATGTCATTAAAAATCCTGGAATGCTGGTTCCATGGCACAGAGCAAAGGGGATCGCTAGGCATGCTGGCGACCCGGGTTCACACCCTGAACCTGAGGGTCAGAAGCAGAGACCCGCAGGGAGGGAGTCCAGAGAGTCCATTGAATGCTTCCCTCTCAGGGGGGCGGGCCTTAGGAACCTGGAGGTGGATTGGGCGATGTGCCAGGTGGCGTGAAGCCTCTACATGCTACCACATGTCTCCAATGCAGGTTGTCATCACTCTCAGGCCCAATCAAGGTGGAAGGAGTGGGGAGGGTGGAAAAATGGAAAACCCACTCTCTGATTGACTAGATGATGGCCTCTGGTCCCCATCATCATGAAGCCCCAGAAAGTGTCTGGACCGATCCCACAGCACCTGGGATACGTAGTTGCACCTCAGGGCACTTCCCCACAGAAGGGAGGGCTTCCCCCCAGAAGGGAGGGACCCACCCGATGAAGGGATACATCGGGTTACTCGGGGGGCTGCTAATGGGGCAGTGGATGGTGGCAGGGGATGGAGTGGTAGTGGGTGCACCTTGGAGGCCCGAAGGAGTGGCCAGTCAGGGGTGCCTGGGGAAGGAGCAAAAAAAAAAAAAAAAATCCTAGAATGTTGTTATCTAACATTTAAGGTCTAAATGTATTTCATGACAATGTATAATTTGCTGTTTATTTAATTTAGGTTTTGTTAACCAGGAACAGAAAGTGTGCTAGACATAAAATGACTTAGGAGAACACTACACTGTAAAGTTACTTACAGGATTCTAAATTTACAACCTGTACAGTGCAAATAAAAAAGCATTAATATACACTAAGGGGAATTCTGAGAGTGGCGGTGGGCATCTATGGTACACACCCAGGGTGTGCCATGTGGGCAGCTGATAGTGTGATGTAACCAGGAAAAGTAGCCATGGGCCTTGCACTGCAGCTCAGGGGCAAATACCCTGGGCCAGCACACTGCTTCACTAAATCAATTAAATATGATTATTATACTTCATATATATTGTTTATTTATTGACCGATTCATTTAGTTTTTGTTGACCAGGAAAGGAGGACTAGGGAATTCTGTTTATTTTCAGCCTTGTCCCAGGTGGGGGGTAGATACAGACAGAAACCAACTGAAACCGAATCAGATCAAGCTGCTGGGGACATTTTTAGTGGATGGGGAAAATTTGGCAAGGACACCCAGGATATTCCCTTACTCTTTTTGAGAAGTGCCATGGGATTTGTAACATCCACATCAACAACTACCAGAACAGGGAGACGGATCCTCAGTTCAACATCTCATCCAAAGAACAGCACCTCAGGAGTGTAACGTCCCCCTCATGCTGCACTACAGTGTTAGAATTAAGCAATAATGCATGACAGAGTGTGGTATATCATGGGATATCATCACGCCTTGGGTGGTTTGGCGCGAGGCCACAGGCTGAGTGCATCCAACGACCCAAGAAGTGACAATATCCAATGATATACCACACCCTGGAGTGCATTATTGCTATTATGAACTGGTTTAAATGTTTTAGAAGATTAAAAGTAAAAAAGTTTTAAAACCTTATAAAAATGCAATTTATGGGGTTGTTGGAGGAGTACCTTTTCAGAAAAAAGTTCCTGGAGGGCTGTGGATAGCAGGTGGCGCTGTTGAAGTTTGTGGAACTCTGTTGCACTGTGGCAATACTACTCCTGGTTTTAAAGTATGCTTTTTGTTAGTTTAACCCAGTCCGTTTGGCTGCAGTTTTGCCCCTGTGCTGAGAAGTGCGATTTGAATATGAGGAATGTAGGTGGAAACTTGTGTTTCATCTTGGATAGTTGGTAAGTACCCCGAATAGCTGACAGCCGTTTTGGTTTGTTTTCTGTGGAGAGCGAGTGCTGTACTGTATGCTGTGGTCGGTGGCACATTATTTGTTCAGCACATTGTCGGGACTGTGTTTATTTGGTAGTTTAATTGTTTTATTTTCATAGCAGTCATCTCGTTGATTTGCAGCAGGCTTTCTTGTGGCGTTGTGTGCTGTGCAGTGAGGGATGTGGAGACACTGCAGTAGGAGGTTTGTCACTGGTGGGAGCGGCTGTTTCAATAGGAAGCTGCCAGCCGGAAAAAAAAAAAAAAAGACACAGATGCTCATGGTGTGGCCAGTCGGGGGTCTTTTCCGTTTTTTTTTTTTCAGTTTGACGAGCCACCTGATAGGAACATTATGCGAGATATTGGGGGCTGCTGCAGTTGGCAAGTGGAGGAAGCTGTGGCAGTGACAAGGCTGGTAGCCAGAGGCTTTTTGAAGCCATGATGATGTAGCTACATATCATCACAGCTTCAAACAGCTGCTGGCCAATCAGCTTCTTAGATGTACGGTCTCCAGTTCATAATTAAGCAATAAAGCATGGGGCGGTGGATTATCGGGGGATTTACCACGGCTCGAGTGGTTTTCCACGGGGCACAGCTGAGTGGTAACCGCCAGCCATGGTAAATCTCCCGATAACCCACATCTTCTAAGTGGCTTATTGTGATTATACTAAGGTTAATTTTTCACTATAATAAAATACAATTTTTAAAAAGGTTGCTGTGTTTTTTTATTTTTATTGTATTTATTCCTGTGCTGCAGAGGATTAGGATTTGGAGTTGGATTAGTTGCTCATCAACAGCCATTGATCATCAGAGGATTTACACCGGTGGTAAACTGCCAGTCTGATGATTTCATTGGCTGGCCACTTATGTCCATGGTATAACTGAGATTTTACACCAAGTTCCTGGTGTGGGGCTACAACCCACAACCTTCCAATCTTCCAGCATCAGAAGAGAGTGTAAAACCTGTTGAGCCACTAACACTGACCAGCACCTTTCTTAAGCTAAAAGATGACTTACTAGGAAATGGCAGAAAGCATCAGTTTTGGATTTTCCTAAAAGATTACGTTGTGCACTAACAGAATGTGGAGTTTGATTCTGTAGGGGATATGACAAGGACTGGAAGTGTAACTGTCAATTTACAGGTGGAGGGGCTCCTTTCTTTTTATTTTTTCATACTTACTTTTGGCTTTTTTCCCTTGTTAGTCCCACTCCCACATGTCCCTGATGTGATGCACACATGGGGAGGCACACATACTCATGCCTTGAGGGACGTCCCCTACCCTACCAGTCTCACCGTTGCTGCCTGCGCCTATCACCGGACTTCCATCCAGTGATGGCGGGACTACGGGTGGGTGACTCTCCCCCTACCCGGGAGAGGAGAGCCTTAACTCATTCCTGCTCCCACCCCCCCATGCCAGCACCCCAGCGACCAGAGGTCATTCCTGAACCCGGGTCGTCGGCGCAGCGTGAGGTAAGGCATCCAGTGCCTCAGCTCCACCGGGACCTCCCTTCCTTCCTTCTTTCCTCCCTTCCTCCCTACCTCCCTTCCTTCCTTCCTCCCTCCCTCCTTCCCTCCCTCTGTTTTTGTTGTCAGTGAGAATCATATTAACACTATTATACTTTTTTTTATTCAGATGTTTTGGTCCTGGGTGCCAAGGAGTGTGCACCTGGGAGATCCACCTCAGTTCTTGGAATGCTTTGTGTTCCTGTAGTGGTAGGATGATCATTTCACCCTTTCTGTTACATGTATCAAAATATTTTCATGACCAGTGATTTTTTTTGTTCAGCAGGGAGGGATCAAGAACTGTAACCTGATAATATGTTTGCATTTTGCCATGAATTATGTCCACAAGTAACAATTTATAAACTAGAAAATAATGTATTTATCTGTAGACAGAATGACCACTAGTATCTTCTGACCATTTCGAAAATTAATCTTTAATGATATTTTATAAAGCCTGAAATGATATTTTGAAAGCGCAAATTGTAGTGAGAAAGAAATAATGTGATCTACTGGGAATTGAACCCAGGCCCCCAAAATACCATCCCAGTGCTCTAACCACTGAGCTACAGGCTCACACAGTTGGACTAGCTGTTCCCAGACACACTTATTTTTTTTGATATTGCATATCCTGCAACTAGAGTTGGAAAAATCCAGATAAGAATTAGAGATTTTTGTTGGCGTATTAGCCACCGTTCAACAGCTTTAAATTGCAAATTGAAGTGAGAAAGAAATATGGACCCTGCATCTAATTGTCATCTCGATTATTCCTAGATGTGGGATATGCAATACAAGAGAAAGGAAGTGTGTGCGGGATACCTCACATCCAATCATATGAGGCTGGAGAACATTCTTCTATGGGCTGGGGTTCAATTTCCATTAGGTTACCTTATTTCTTTCTCACTACAATTTGCATTTCGAAAGCTGTAATATCTGAAATGTTAATCACAAGTTTTTAGTTTTTTTTAAACAGAAGCTTGGAGTCTGATCCACATGTACAAATCCTATCAATACAGTTCTACTATGTCTATACATGTCTATAAATATGTTGTTAAAAATTATAGGACTTTAAATATTTAGCAAACCATTTTTATTACATCGATATGTAATATTTTTTGTGTTTTATATTGATACATGGTCAATGTAGCTTATCGATATGTCTACTTAGTGGACTCCAAGCTTTCATTAAAAAAATATGTCTCTAGCCCTAATGGTTCCAAAGTTATCCCATTTTAAAGAAATCATATTTTAAAAAGTTTAGCTTTAGAACTGTTGGGGATAGAAACTAATTTTTTCTTTTTTTTTTTATGAAAAAGCTTGGACACCAAAAATTAAGAATTAGAGCAATACTGTTTGTATGTACTGATACTATTAGACATGTGTCAATACTATTTTACCCTGCTTTTTCAGTATATTATCAATACGTTTTTATTTTTGCTTGCTCATGTGCAAGAAACATTATGTGGCAGCTTTTTATTTATTTATTTGTTCTAGGATTACACATACCACTGAGCCGAGGCTCTTTTACAAAGGTTCCACGTCATTGGTACAATTGAGACAAACATAAGCAAAGATAACAGTTTATAAAATAAAAAAAAACACATAGTCTTGTAGAGGAAAAAATAACAATAAGGTGAGACTTTGGAGAGGGGAAAGTGAAAGGAGGAGGGTGAAATCAGGGAGACTAAGTGGATGGGATAATAGGAAAGGTAGGTGGGAGGGGAACAGAGAGAGGAGAGGTGGAAGGTGGGTAAGAATAGAGGTAGTGCAGCCGGGTGGCATTTGTCATGGGCCAGCAGGGGAGGTGAAGATGGGGGGGTGCTGGCAAAGTGCAGGAGTAGACGTGGATCCAAAAGGGCATTTTCAACTATGGAACCAAAAGACATGTTTAGCCACAACAGTCACAGAGGTAGGAGACAGTGAGTGTTAGACAGAGCCGAGTCTTAAAAGTGCTGAGTGATAGTGAAGATCGGATGTCACTGGGAAGACCATTGTACCAACTAGCGGCCCGGTGAGCAAAGGATCTTTGGCCTTGTGTTGTGCGGCAATGCGGGATTTGCAGAAACTGAGGTTTCGATCCCCTGGTATGGCGGGTGTGGATTCTCGGTTGTATAAAGGCACAGACTCCGGGGGGGGCAAGGCCCAGCAAGATTTTCTTAGTAGTATCACAAGTTTGGTGTTTTATTCGATTGGCAAGATTCAACCATCCAGTTTGAGAATAGAGGTCACAGGTGTGAGTTAGGCGTTGGGAGCCAGTGACAAGTAGACAGGCCTTGTTGAGGGTGGTGGATACATGTTTGAGTACGGTGGTTGTAGCAGAGCAGTAAATGATAATGCCATAATCAATGATGGAAATGATGGAGCTCTGGACAGTGACAGCGAGGGCTTCAGGTGTCAGGTGTTTCCTATGATGGAATAGCAGGCCTAGCCAGGAGTTAGCAGCTTTGACAACATGGTTGATCTGGGCAGTGTAGGAGAGGTGAGAGTCAAGGGTGATCCCGAGGTATTTAAAGTTTTTGACCTGTTCCAGGAGAGGAGCAGGTTGTGGAGGTGTGGCAGTGTGGTGGCCAGTGTCAGCACTGCATTTGTGGGCTTGGCGTGTGCACCCAATGCAGGCCCAGTGTCCTGATGACACTGGTTCTGCAGAAGTGCCACCAACTTGAAACAATTTGGCCACTGCAATGAGGGGCTGCCTCATCATTGCAGCGTCAGCAATTCCGCTGCAATGAGGGAGCGACCTGTCATTGTAGGGTGGCACCTTTCCTGGTGTAACATTTGCGAACATGGCGGCGCTGATGTCGGCATGCCAACACTCAGTTAATTTGCCAATGGGGGAACCCACTCCCCATCACCATAATGTAACCCCCCCATTTGCTGTGTGCCGAGGAGGTGCCCAATCCCCCCTCTGCATCATGCACCCCCACAAATAGTCTTTCTTTGCCGACAGGGGGCCCAAGCTCTGTCAGCTTCAGCTTCCCTTCCCAGTTCAATTTGCTGATGGGTAGCCCACTACCCATTGGCATAATGTCCCCACTCCCCAATTTCTGTTGTGTGTCGAGGGGGTGCCCAATCTCCCTCAGCATCATGCACCCCCACCCATTTCTGTGCCAATGGGGGGCCCAATCCCCATCAGCTTCGGTTCCCCCACCCCACAAATGCAGGTGGCACACTGGGAGCCCACTGCAGTGTACCAAACACACCTGTGAAAGAAGAAAACTGACACGCAAAATCTTTTTTTTTTTACCTGTGAAATGACAAAACGGTCCTTCAACATGTCCGGTGCCCCTCCCCCAACCCGTGCCCACCCTCTGTGTCCCCCACCTCCTTACACCCCACCTTCATCCCATATTTACCTCTGGAGCCTGGCGCGACAATCTTTGGTGGACCAGGAACACGTCTGCATTCTTCAAAGCCAACCGCGAACTGAAGAAATACCAGTAAGCTGTATAATGGCATAAATAGGGTTGGTGCAAATCTCATGCATTTTGGGGAATTTTGGCACCAAACTTTCAACATGGGGTTATTGGGACCCCTCCTCATGAATTCAGTCACTGTCATTGTGTTATTCTGTTCTGAAATGTGATTTTTGCGGTCACTGCGTGGAATCACCTTTTGGGACCAATTAACAAAATGACAGTGCCAGTGTTCATGAGGTGGGCTCTCAAAAAGCCTATGTTGCAAATTTGGTGAAAGAAATCCAAAAAAGTACTGTTTTATGAGCGTGTGTTGCATAGTTTCCATGCATGCTCTTAACTTCGCAAATTTGTAATATTTTCACTCCAGATTTTCAACATTGGCATTTTTCCCACTTCCTTGTGAATAGTACAGCTATCATTTTACACATCCTGGCAGAAATGTGTTTTCACACTTCCAGCTCAGAATAGCGTGGTCACTGTGGGAAATCAGTTTTTGGGACAGATTAAGAAAATGACAGTGACACTGTTCATGAGCAAAGGTCCTAAATTGCCTATGTTGAAAATTTGGTGATGAAACTCCATAAAATGACTGTGTTGCAAGCGTGTGTTGTGCAGTTTCCACGCACCCTTGTAACTTTGCAAATTTGCAATATTTTCACGACAGATTTTCAACACTGGCATTTTTTCACACATCCCTATGAACAGTACAACTGTCATTTTTCACATCCTGGCCGAAATGCGTTTTCGCACTTCTGGCACAGAATAGTACAGTCGCTGTGGGAAATCAGTGTTTTAAAGCCACAGTACAAGACTGTCCAGTTGTATAAGTAGATAAAGAGGGCAACCTATATCCATTAAATAGTATAGATAGAAATCAGTGTTTGGGACAGATTAAGAACAAGCAAGTGAGAGAGGAGGAGTGAGCAAGCTCAACGGAGCTCTGTTAGAAGTGCTGTGGATTTCTTTGTGGGCAGGAAAAGGCGCCAATGCAGGCAGGAGCCCAGTACAAAAGGGCAGCCTGCAGCACTTTGAGAAACAGAATGAGTGTGTGAGAGAGGGGGATTGAGCGAGCTCAACTGAGTTCTGTCAGGACTTTAGAGTTGCCCACCCTGCCATCCAGGGTCCTGTATGATCCTATATTACAGAAAGGTCTCTGGGGTGGAGACAAAGCAATGACTGGATACTTTTAGGATTGCTGTAATAATACAGATTTAGTTGTTTTGTTTCTTTCTCTAAATGAACTAAGTACTGAGCTATACTGTTGGGATTGCTGTAATAATACATATTTATTTGTTCTGTTTATTTCTCTAACAGAGCTGAGTAATACTTGGAATGCAATAGGATTTCTAACTGGGCTAAGTGAAACTGTATGAGGGCTGAGAACAAAAAGTATGGTAACTGAGGGGTCAAAAATGGACAAGGAAGCTTTAGGATTGCTACACTAATACAGTATCTAACGGATGACATTTGAGACTGAATTAACCCGGTCAGAAAGGGGGCAGTAGGTGGACTAGTGTGGGGGGAACAGGAATTTGAGTAACTAGGGGCCTAACAGTTGTAGTAGGGTACAGAAACTGGGAGTGAAAGCCTATAACATAAGATGGGGCCAAAATGGGGCAGGTGCTACATGTCAATAGGTCGGGCATCTTTGGAAGGGTGGTGGGGTGTACAGGGTATGGGTCCGATATGATCCTGGACTGGGCTTGGAGGATGGGGGGTGTGTATGGTCTGTAGACAGCTGGCAAGTTTAAGGGAGGAACTGTGGAGGTTATGGAGGAGTCTAAGTGGCAGGGCAGATGAGTGTGGTAGGCATCCTGACTGGAGGGGGGAGCAACTAGGGACTGAAACTGACCCCAGTACCAGAGGCACTAGCAGAAAGAGAGGAGGAGGAGGAGGAGGAGGAGGGAGGGAGGGTGCCCGACGCAGATGGGGGCCTCCTGATGGTGGAGGAAGAGACCACGAGAGTACCAGGGAGGAGAGAGCAGATGGCTGCGGGTAGGAGGGACCAGGGTGGGACCGGGGGACACGGAGGGAACAAGTAGGAGGAACCGATGGGGGAAGAGATGTAGGAGGGGTATCGACTAGAAAAATAGATTTGAGCCTCTGCTATGGTAGAGAGAGGGGGAGCAGGAACATACTGAAGGGGGGGAGAACAAGCGGGGCATGAGAGGGATGGCAACAGGTAGGGGTAGAGGTAGCGAGGACGAAAGGATAGAAGGAGGGTTAGTAAGGAAGGAGGGGGTGACTGGAGGAAAGAAGGCCATGGGAAGGGGGAAGGATGGGATGGGCATCAGTATCGGGGTCGAAGGGAATGGGGGCTCTAAATTGACAAAAGTGGGGATAGGAGAGTGGTTGGAAATCAGCAGGGGAGGAGGGAGATCGACATGGGAAGTCCAGTACAAAGTAGTCAGGCTGGGAAGGGTTCAAGGGGTATGGGAGGAATAAGGCAGAGAAAAAGGGTGAGGCTGAAGTAGGGGGGTGCAGATACAGAAGTCACAGAGGGTGCAGCTGGCAGGGGTAAGTGGCAGGGAGGAACGGATACTGGTGTGGTGGAAGGGGCATTAGAAGGGAAAGGGGCGTAAGGGATAGGGGTACTCATCCTGAGAGATTCTATACTGAAAAGGGTGAGATGGGGCAGAAGGGGGGAAGGCACAGCCATATTTGGGTTGAAGCTATCCCTAGGTTGACTGCAGGAGGGGCATGGCAGGCACTGCTCAAGTGTGCAGCGAGGGGGAGGAAGAAACCTCATTTACTGTTGCATGTGGGTACAAACGACTTGGCGGGGAGACTGTGGAAGTTGTGAGGGGGAGGTTCTAGGAGTTGGGCAGGCAGTGTGAGGGGGTGGGTGGGGGAGTCAGTGGCATTCTCGAAGGTTTTCCCGGTACCATGTGCAAGCACAGGGAGGAAGGGTAGGCTCTAGGAGTTCAACAAGTGGCTGAGGGATTGGTGCCACCCCAAAAATTATGGGTTAGTGACTAACTGGGTTAGGGTCTGGGGGAATAGTGATTTGTATGTGGGGGACAGGCTACACTTGAGCAGGGAGGGGAGTAATAAAGGCAGGATTAGAGGGGTATATCTCTACTAAGGTGGATTTAAACTAGTGGTGGGGGGTGGCCAAAAGGCTGAGGTTGGTAGAAAGGTACAGACAGGGAAGATTAATGAGCTCACCCCTCTAGATATAGGTAAAGGCAGAGGCTTAGTAACCTTGGGAGGGGGCGGGCAGAGTGGTCTGAGTGTAATACAGAAGGCACCACCACCCGGTAAGAATAAGGAGAAGAATGGGTGTAGACTACTGGGAGGAGGGACACAGGCCAAGGAGAAGGAGGGGTATGGGGTAGAAGGTGGGCTCTCTCAGTGCAAGAAGCCTGGGGAACAAAATTGCAGAGCTTTAGGTGCTCCTTTCAGAGGGGAAGGTGGACATTGCTGCAGTGACAGAGACTTGGGCCACAGAGTACCATGATTGGGACTTGTCAATCCTGGATACAGGATATACAGGAGGGACCGGGGGGTTGGAAGGGGGGGGTTGCACTCTATGTGAGGGAAGGGATCAAATGCATAAAGAGTGAGGGAGAAGAGGAGAGGACAGAGGCTCTTTGAATGCAGCTCCTGGACTCCAAGGGCAGAAAGCTGAGGCTAAGAGTGGTGTACAGACCACCAGCCCAATCCAGGGAACTGAATGGGGAGTTGGCAGAGCAGATGAGGAAGGTGTGTAGAAGGGGGAGTGTGGTGATAGTGGGGAATTTTAACCTACCAGGGGTTGACTGGAGCACCTCAGCCACTAGCAGTACTGGGGAGCAGGTGCTCCTTGATGCATTCCAAGACAGCCTTCTGACGCAATTGGTAAGTGAGCCTACAAGGCTTGGTAGCACTCTGGACCTAGTACTGGCTAATGGGGAGGCGGTGAGGGAGGTAAGAGTGGAGGACCCACTAGCGGGTAGCAACCACCAAACAGTGTGGCTCATTCTCAAGCTGGGCAGGGAGACAGGATGCATGGGCACTAAGGTGGTGGACTTTAGTAGGGTGGACTTTGGGAGGATGGGAGCAATGCTGCAAAGGAGACTCCAGGATATAAGGCTGGGGATGGATACAGAACAAAAGTGGTGAGTCATAAAGACTGGGCTAACAGAGGCCACAGTAGCCTACACCAGGGCCAGGAGTAAGAAGAGCGGAGTCAAGAAACCATGTTGGCTGAACAAGGAAGTGCTGCAAGGGGTGAGGGCAAAGAGGGCTGCATACCGGAAGTACAGGAGAACAGGAAAGGGAGAGGGTAAGGAGGCTTACGGGAGTTGGTCAAGGGAGGTGACCAGGAGGGTGAAAAAAGCTAAGGCCTCCAGGGAATTAAGGTTAGCACAGGACATAAAGGAAGGGGAAAAAGGACTTTTTTAGGTATGTCAGGGAAAAGAGGAAGTGCATGGAAACTATTGTGAGGATAAAGTGGGGAGGGGATTGGGTGGAAAAAGGGGAGGAGCAATCGGAAATTCTAAATAAGTACTTCTACTCCATTTTCACTAAGAAGAAGGATAGTCCACTACCAGCATGGCCTGGGGTGGTGGGGAAGGGGGGGAGGAGGTGAAGGACAAAGTGATCACATGGAGTAGGGTGCTAGAGGGGCTGAGGGAAGTAAGGGTGGACAAGGCATCATGTCCCGATGGCATCCACCTCAGGGTGCTGAGGAAGATGGTGGAGCTGTTGGCTGAGCCACTGGCAGATCTGTTCAACACCTCCCTGGAAATGGGGTGTGTGCCCCAGGACTAGAGGGTGGCCCATGTGGTGCCCATACACAAGAGTGGGCCTAGGGAGGAGCCAGGAAATTATCATCTGGTCAGTCTCACATCCATAGTGAGTAAGCTTATGGAGGTGATATTGAAGGAGAGGCTGGTGGCATTCCTTGAGAGTAATGTCCTCCAAGATGGGTGGCAACACGGATTTATCTCAGGGAGGTCTTGTCAAACCAACCTAATAGAGTATTATGACTGGGTGACAAAGGAGTTGGACAGTGGCCATGCAGTACATGTCCTGTACTGGGACTTCAGTAAGACCTTTGATACAGTGCCTCATGGGAGACTGGGGGGGGAAGCTGATGGTAGTGGGGGTGGGAAAAAAGCTAACTAAATGGATTGAGAATGGGTTACGGGAGGGTACAGAGGGTGGTGGGGGAGGTCTTGGCACCCAGAGCAGTGACAAGTGGGGTGCCACAGGGATCAGTGCTGTGCCTGGTGCTATTTGGGCTTTTTATCTCCAATATAGCACATGAAGTGGGGAGCAGGGTTAATCTGTTTGCAGATGATACCAAATTGGGGGCGGTGGTGGACGAAGAGGACGGATGGGAAAAACTGCAGGGGGACCTAACCAAACTACAGACATGGTCGGTGGAGTGACAGCTAGGATTCAATGCAAAGAAGTGTAAGGTGATGCACTTCGGGGCTAAGAACCAGAATAGGGACTTTTGGTTGAGATGGGTGAGGTTGGGGAATCACAGAGAAGGAGAAGGACCTAGGGCTGTTGGTAACTGGGAGCATGGACAACTCGGCCCAGTGCAGGAGAGCAGCAGCGAAGGCAAACAGGATGCCGGGGTGCATTGCAAGGGGGTTCTCATCCAGACACAGGGATGTGATCCTATCTCTCTACAGATCATTGGTCAGACCGCACCTGGAGTACTGTGTGCAATACTAGAGGCCATACCTGAGGAGAGATATAAAGTTATTGGAGGGGGTGCAAAGGAGGGCAACAAAAATGTTAAAGGGGATGGAAGGAAAGGAATATGAAGTTAGGCTGAAGGAGCTGAAATATATACACACTGGAGGAGAGGAGGGATGGGGGATTTATTTATTTATTTCAAATTCGGATTAATACCTTTGAGCCGGGGGCTCGTTTACAAAGACTCCAAGTCAACAAGGAATACAAGACATTAACAGGTGATGAAACACTGCAGAACAGAAAGACATCAACTAACAAGTGGTATTAGTGTGCAGTTACAACATTAAGCAGGGTACAAGAAGTAAGGAGAAACAGGACCACACTTCCAGAGAAACATATTAATGCAACATTAATTAAGTGCAGTACAGTGTTTAACAATCATGTTACAGTTCAGACGGGGTGCTCCCAGTCTGCAGAAATGCATGTTTTAGCAGCCAAGGGGAGGTAGTAGGTGGTGGAAGGTGGGAGGGGGAAGTGGGCAGTTGTGGAACAGGAGGGTGGGAGTGAGAGAGAGAGTAGCATTTGACGGGTGTGAGAACCGTTGTCAGAGGCCATGGGTTAACAGAAACACTGCCAGTCAGATTTGCTGGCAAGAAGAGATCGAAGCCCATTTTTAAAGTAGCCAAGTCTGGGGGAGTTGGCAAGGTCTGCAGACAGATCACTGAACCAATTTGGCCCACAGTAGGAAAGGGATCTTTGGCCAAGGGTGGTTCATTTGAAGGGAACAGTTAGAACAGTCCTGGAGGCACTCCTTGTGAATTTAGATGGTTGTGCAGGCTCAAAGAGGGCTGAAGTAGCCCTAGGCATGGACCCCATCAGAGACTTTTTCGCAAGGAGGCAGGCCTGGTATTGGAGTCTGTGGTGGAGTTGGAGCCAGCCAGATTCCTTGTATAGGTCACAAGAGTGAGTCATTTTGTGTACTCCCAGGACCAGGTGGCAGGCCTTGTTGAAGATGGTTTTGACCTTTTTAAGCGCTGTGTCTGTGCCTGCCCCATATATGACAAGACCATAATCCACAGGGCTGGTGTCATTGAGGTGCGGTGTCTGTACAGGATGCCAAGCTTCATGTTGGTGGACTTTACCAGTTGCTCAGCATGGGCAGTGAAGGTGAGGGTGTTATCAAGGTGAATCCCTAAGTATTTGAATGTGTTGACTTGGTCTAGTACTTCTCCTTCGCTACTAAGTATATGCAGTGAGGGCCCTCGAATCTTGCTCTGTGGGGTGCTGAAGAGCATGCTCTTTGTCTTTTTGTAGTTGAGTAGCAGCTTATTTTGGGTGAACCAGGATTCCAATGCACGAAAATTGTGCTGAAGTTCAGAGCTAATTGATCCCAGGTCTTTCCCTGGGAGGGAGATAACAGCATCGTCTGCATAGAGTATGGAGTGTGCAGGACAGGTAGAAGGCATGTCATTTATGAAGAGGCTGAATAAGAGAGGACCAAGGAGAGAACCTTGCGGGAGCCCTAGGTTTACTTCCCTGGGCTCAGAGATCATATTGCCAATCCTGACCCGTTGAGATCTATGGGTTAGGTAACTATGGAACCAGGCCACAGATTCCATTGACAATCCTGTAGAGAGGAGACATTTCAGTAGCAGTTGGTGATTGACTGTGTCAAAGGCCTTGGTGAGGTCTATGAAGATAGACCCCACCGCCATCCCTTTATCCAGGGCCCCATAAAGCTGAGTGGTGTACTCTACTAGCGCGATGACAGTGGAGTGGTTTTGTTGGAATCCATGTTGTTGCAAGCAGAGAAGACTATGCTTTTCTAGGTACTCAGTTAGTTGTTCTGAGACCACCCTTTCAAGTGCTTTGGGGGGGGCTAAAATCGAGATGGGCCAGAAGTTTGCTAAATTAGCTCTGTCTCCTGATTTAAAAACAGGTGTGACTAGAGCCTCTTTCCACCTGTCAGGGAAGATGCCAGATCTTAAGCATTGAATACCTTGGTGAGTGGTGCCACAAGTTCATTTAATGTGAGTGCTACCATCTTCATATCGATCATGTCACTTCCCATCCTGGTCTTACCAAGGACCCGTTTGATATATTTGATGGTCTTACCTGTGAAGATTTTCCTGAAGTAGAATGGTGGGGTAACATTATCCTGTGGTGATGGAGTGTTGAGGTTGTGCTGTTGGCCTGCAAGGGTGTGATTCAGGTATTCAGGTGGTAACACATTGCTGAGGTCTGTGAATGCAACATTAAAAGCATCAGCGATTTCCTTTGGGTCTTGCAATGTACCAGAGGTGGTAACTATAAGGTCCGGTGGGGCCCTTGAGGCTCTACCCTCGAGAGATTTTACAGAGTCCCAGAACTCCCTTCCTCTACCCCAGGTCTTTCCTAGGATGTCATTGTAGTAAGCTGCTTTCACCAGACGTATGAGTTTTGTGCAGATATTTCTAGCTACCTTATACACTTGGGAGTCAGCTAGATTCCCGGTGGCTTTGGCCCTGTGCCACAGGTGATCTCTAAGTCACATGCGTTCAATTAGAGGGCTGGACAGCCAGTGGTTGGGGATTCCTCTGGCTTTCTTTGTTTTGTAAGGAGCAAAGATGTCACAGGCTTTAGTAAAAATACTGCAGAAGTAAGCCAGTGCTTGGTTTCCGTCCTTGACTCTATCCAGTGGGGACCAGTCAATCCCTTTTAGGTAGTGCCTGAAGGAGTCTAATTGACCAGGCCTTAGTGATCTGTTCCTGGTGGTCTTAGGCTTACTCTTGGTGAACTTGTTTGTCCAGGTAAGTAGTACAGGGGAGTGGTCACTGATGGTGTCAGGTAGGACTGTTACCTCTGCGATATGTTCAGGACAGGAGGAGAGTAGCCAGTCGATGAGGGTACTGGTTCCTGTATGGTAGTTTTGTCTGGTCGGTTGTGTGACCAGTTGGGTCAGGTACAGTCCAGCTATTTGGTCTCTAGCTGTTGCTGCATCCTGTGCTTGCCAATTAATGTTGAAGTCCCCTAGGATTACATGTTCCAGTTTAGTTTGTTCTGTTCGAGGTGGCATATGAGCTGTGGGAAGCCAGTGAGTAGTGTCCCAGGAGGCAGGTATACAGTGGTTAATAGTAGCACTTTGTTTTGTTGGCCAATATTAAGTTTTAGTGTTAGAACCTGTGCTTCCTTGGTGTGGAAGCTAATTGGTAGTATTTGGCCTTTGATGCCACTCTTGAGGTAAACCAGACAACCCCCCCCCATCTTTTTGAGGTATGGTCCTGCCAGAACAGGTTATATCCAGGAAGGGCAATTGCTGTGTCTGGGATCCTTGGTGATAGCCACATTTCAGTTAGGGAGATGACGTCAAGATCAATCTGAGCCACCCAGGCCTGAAATTGTGGCAGTTTGGAGAGAAGGCTGCAGATATTCAGAGATACAATTTTTAGATGTCCTGGGCTATTGGTACAATTCATGATACAGGTCACCCAGGGTCACAGCTAGGCAAGGATCTGACAAGAGGCTTTGGCTATGCAAGAGTTTGCAGGCATGCACTCCCCTGCCCCATTACATTGATAGCCTGGGGCACACTTACTCCAGTACAAGAGCAGGATGTGAAATCCTTTTGTCCTTATGCTTCCTTTTGTTATTAAAGAGGTTGTTTAAAAGCCCACATACAGATCCCTCAGAAAAAGGTCAGACAGAAATGTGGATTCAAGCTGGACCCAGAGTCACTGAATTTGTCAGACTTAGTTGCTTGACTTCTGCTTTGCATGGGATAGCTTCCAAAAAGTTGATTTTAAACTAAAAATGAAAATTCCTGGTGGTGATGTTTTGCAGAAATCCAGTCCAGGAGATCTTCACAGATGTAGTGAGCAAGAATGGTGTAGTTATTCCAAGCAGAAAATCTTGCAAATCCCAAAAAACTAAGCTACAGGTACAGACAAACACAAACAGCCACCCACACAGACCCAGGAGGTGGGTGTATATGATTGAAGCATTTAAATACCTGAGGGGGGTAAATACACCTAGCACCGAGGGGGTGTTTAAACTAAGGAGTGGAAGTGAGACGAGGAGGCATGCACTAAGATTGGAAGGGGGAGTTCAAGAGGGAAATGAGTAGGCACTATTTCACTGAGAGGGTGGTGTCTAGTTGGAATGCACTGCCAGAGTGGGTGGTAACATGTAGGACAGTCAATAGCTTTAAGAAGGAGTGGGATAAAGCAAAAGGATGAGTCAGGGGGCTGGGGCTGGGACAAGCAGGGGGGAGGAACTGAGGGGGAGTAGGCTGCGGCAACTGCAATCCAGGCTGCTAGCTGCACACTCAGGCAGACTTAAATAGACCGATTGGTCTGTTCTGCTGGCAGATCTGTATGTTCGTATGTACGTTCGCATGTAAAATCACAGTGACTCTGTTCATGAGCAGAGGTCCTAAAATGCCTATGTTGAAAATTTAGTGACCAGAGTCCATGAAATAACTGTGTTATGAGCACACATTGTGCAGTTTCCATGCACCCTCATAATTTTGCACATTTGTAATATTTTCACTCCAGATTTTCAACATTGGCATTTTTTCACACCTCTTTATGAACTGTACAGCTGTCATTTTTCATATCTTGCCCAAAATATGCGTTTAAACATCTGGTGCAGAATAACACGGTCACTGTGGGAAATTAATGTTTAGGACAGATTAAGAAAATCATAGTGACAGTGTATATGAGCAGAGGTCACAAAATGCCTATGTTGAAAATCTGGTGAAATAATTCCACTAAATGACTATGCTATGCACATGCATTGTGCAGTTTCCACGTACGCTCGGAAGTTCGAGCATTTTTTATATTTTCACTACAGATTTTCAACATGGCCATCTCTTCACACCTCCCTATGAATGGTACAGCTGTCATTCTTCACATCCTGCCCAATCTGTGTTTTCATACATCGGGTGCAGAATGGTACGGTTGCTGTGGGAACTCGAAGTTCAGAACACATTAACAAAATCACGGTGCCACTGTTCATGAGAAGAGGTCCCAAATGCTTTCATGAGGTGTGGGTCACAAAAAGGCCATATTGAAAATTTGTAGTGCAAATACCAACAAACGCCTGGGGCATTAAGGTTTCTAACCATAACGTCCCACCATGTACAGACTGATGGGCATCAGGGTGTGCCTTTGGATTGCCGACTGTAATACTCATGCCATTCCATCTCCACTTCCCCCCACCCTGCAGCCAGTGACAGGCATTGAGGTGTGCCTTGGACTCTTCGGCCACAGAGTTCACCCCATTCTCCTGTACTGCACTGATTTCAGCATATGTTCTTCTGGAATGGAGTGACTGTAAAGCGGAACAGCCAAAGGCTCACCTCAACACTTGTCGGTGTCTGCATGATTGGGTGAGGTGAAATGGCATGAACGTTATGGGCGATGACCCAAATGCATACCCCAATACCTGTCCCTCTCTGCAGGGTCGAGATGGGGTTGGTATGAAGTTCAATACTTCACTGCCATTCCTATTCTGCATCTATCTAACTCCTGCATTTCCAATGCTAATACCAGCAAGCAAACATTCGGCATTGACAAATGCTTGTTTAGTTGTGACATGCCACCCCCCCAAAAAGCAAAAACATACAACATAGAATCTGATGGCAGATAAGAACCTCTTGGCCCATCCAGTCTGCCCATTTCCCCTACCTACACTATTACCCTAGACTGTGACCAATCTACAGTTCTTTCTCCCTCCATCACTTCCACATTGTTTTGATACAATTTTTTGTAATTACAGATTGTATCGATATTATATTTTAGTGTTGACACAGAAAGTAACATGACAGTTAAATGTTGGTATTACTATGCAATATTTAATTAGTAACTGTGTAGATTTCAACTTAATTTTCATTCATCTTATGACCTTAATCGTGTGGTTCCTAGTCGCCCCTGTTCGTGTCACCGTGGCGCTCCCCACGGCTCCTTGGACCTCACCAGCCCACTTCAAAGCCAGAAAGGCTCCTAGTCACCCCTGTTTGGGCCACTGCAGTGCTCCCCACAGCTCCTTGAACCTCACCAGCCCACCTTGAAGCCAGCAAGGCTCCAAGTTACTCCTGTTTGGGCCACCGTGGTGCTCCCCATGGCTCCTTGGACCTCACCAGCCCACCTCGAAGCTAGCAAGGTACTGTAGCCAGCAGGCTCCATTTCAAGTCCTCAGGCAGCCCAGCTTTGAATTCTAGCACCTTTTTTAAGTGGCTCCCTGCCTTCCAAGCTGTGGCTGAATTTCTACCTCAACTTACTTCTGCACTATTGCAGACTAGAGGAGACCGCAAAAACCCTGTGCAGACTGACTTAAATGTGCCTCTGTCCAGCCGAGCTGTAAACTGAATTTGTGCCTTGCACTGTAGCTCCCTGGTGTGTTTGGCATTTCTGTGTGCACTGCAATCTCGGAGTTTACAGCGCTTTTCTGATTTAATTGTATGCTCCTAGCCTGTTTTTCCTGTGAGAGACACTGAAGTCAAATGTTCTCCTCCTGCCCCCCCCCCACATCTTATTAAATGCTTGTTTTTGGGGCGGAAATTTATTTTTTCCCTCAGTGATTGGACCATTTCTTCTGGGGTGAGGATCCCAAGGCAGCTAGCTTTTGAATTTAATTGTTGGATTGCCCCAGGAAGCTGGTGAATATCTCCACACTTAGTAAAAGCCTTAATAAGGTTTCTAGTTGCAGCTCTATATCTCTGCCTGCTGGATAGTTTCATCCTTGGACTCAGTTACTGTCTCACTCCTGCAGTCAACTGCACTTTCGCTTCTGTCCCCTCTCCAATCCTGAATTCCCTGCTTTCTCTCTTTTTCCCTAGTTCTACCTTCCCTTCTTTTCCTTACCAGTCTACACTATGGGGGTGAACTCACTTCACTGTAACTTTGTAGGAGTATTTTCCATTCTGCTAGTTCTCCAACTCTCAGTAGATCTTCTCTGCCAGCCATCTACTGACTCTGGCTACTCAAATAAAGCTGAGGACTGGAGCGATTGTTTCTCAAACCTAATTATCAGGGGTAATACCTCTATCCCTAAAACCTGGCTCCTAAAGCTTATCCCATTTGCTAGTATAGCTGACTACCTAAGCCATTCCCCTTCTCATATGCCACTGGAGGGCAAAGTCCAAACCTCTCTCACTGAGACCTGGGTACCCCTATGTCATCTCTCTCTCTCTCTCTCTCTCTCTCTCTCTCTCTCTCTCCGGTGATATTGAACCTAACCTGGGTTCTCCTGATAGCATCGCTCCCAAGAACCCATCTTAATGGTTCACAGAAAAGGGGCTTAGGCTTGCACATATGAAAATTAGAAGTCTGTCAGCTAATTTTGGGCAGCTTGAAGCCTGGATTGCTCACAACTCCCCTAGCGCCTTAGGTCTAAACGAGACCTGGTTAAAACCCCTCTATACCAGATTCATTATGTAGGATCAATGGATATAAACTTCACAGATGTGATTGTCCAAATGTTATAAAGGGTGATGGTGTTTTGTTTTATACCAGACAGGACCTTGACATTATGGTCCTCCCAGTCAACATTACCTGTTTGTTTGAAACAATTCATATAGTTATTACCTTAAGTCTCACTAAGAAGCTAAATGTAGTGTGCATCTATAACCCTCCTAAAAATGGACTAACAGGCCTGACTAAGGTAATTGACCATCTTTCCTCGCTAAAGGGTAGACAAAAGCTCATTGTTATGGGGGACCTCAACCTGGATTGGCTAGGGAAAAATTGTAATCTCTATGCTGCTGAACTCAGCAGGTTACACCTGTCTCAATTGGTCACTCTCCCAAGCAGACAGGCTAGTAGCAGCAGTCTCCAGTATCTTCTAGACTGGGTTGTCTCCAACAGCCCTAAGAGGATCAGTGCTGTTGGAGTTTTACCAGACTCAGTCAGTGACCACTCCCCAGTTTACTGTGTTTGAAAGGCTGGGGCCCTTAAACCACCCCCCAGAGAAATTATTTTCAGGGATTTTCCAAAAATGGATAAGAGAGAGCCCTAATCTTGGAGCTACAGAGCATGGACTGAGCACCTCTGTATAATACTTGTAATATAGAAACATAGAAACATAGAAGTTGACGGCAGATAAGGACCGCAAGGCCCATCCAGTCTGCCCATTTCTTTTTCTACCTTATAAATGTGCAGCACAATATGGAATGTGCTGCTCAGTATCTCCTTACCACACATTTGAACCTTCAAGACAAATATGTCCCAGTAAAAAGGTACCATATCCAGGGATCTTCTACCCGCTGGTTAAATTCTTCACTCTTGTCCTCTCTCAAAAAGAGGGATAGAGCCTGGAACAAAGCTAAGCTAACCCAGTCCCCATCAGATTGGGTAGAGTACAGAAGACTCCAAAATCTATGCAAGGTTTCCATCAGATCTGCTAAGGGCAGTTACCACCGTCAGCTCCTTAGTACCTCTGTCAGTGACTCGCGTGGTTTTTGGAGCCATGTTAACACCATCATAGGGAACAACAAGTGCAATACCATCTCTGATATGGTCGTGGATGGTTGTAGTTGCAATAACCTGCTCACTATCGCCGAGGCTCTTAACTCCAGATTCACTGACCTCTCCTCCTATACTGCACCTCCTGGGCCTTTACCTGTCACTCCACAGGAAAACCTTAAACCTTCCAACCCATCTTTCACCCTTCGCCCAGTCTCTGAGACTGAACTCTTAAGCTTACTTAAGTCCATCTCTCCTGCTGGATTGGCTGGGGCAGATGGACTCTTACCAAAATTCCTAAGAACTGTTGCACCATCTATAGTCTCTCCAGTGCCTAGACTTTTCAACCTTTCTCTTCTTACAGGACATGTCCCTTCCATCTGGAAGATTGCTCGAGTTGTGCCGGTCCACAAAAAGGGGAACACCACTAACCTAGATAACTATCATCCTATTGCCATCCTCTCCACCCTCTCTAAAATACTGGAGAAAATTGTTGCTACCCAGGTATCGGATTACCTCTACTCCTTCAAACTCCTTACCCCTGACCAACATGGTTTCTGATGTGGGCACAGTACATCTACTGCTCTCATACAGTTTACAAATGATGTCAGACTCACTATGGACAATGGCTCTTTCACTGGGGCTACTTTTGTTGATCTTACAAAAGCATTTGATTTAGTTGACTACCCGCTGCTCCTATCAAAGTTATCATCCCTAGGCTTCTGTACCTCTGTCACCACCTGGTTCCAAAATTATCTTTCAAAGCATCAACAATTTGTCCAGATCAGAGATGCTAAGTCCCCTCTTGCTCCTACTTGGATCGGAGTGCCCCAGGGTTCAATTCTTGGTCCTCTCTTGTTCACGGTTTTCATAAACGACATCCCACCACTCACTGGTGCTTGCTCAGGTCTGCTATATGCCAACGATCTTGTTCTTTACTCATCCTCCTCAAACCTCTCAGATATCAACCTGAATCTCAATAATAACATCAATACCTTTCAGAGCTGGCTATTGCAAAACAAGCTTGTCTTAAATAAAAATAAAATGGTGATTATGCTCTTCGGTTCAGGTTCAAAAATTCAGTCCTGCACCCAACCATTAAATACCAGAGTGCTTGATGGCTCTCCCCTTAACATAGTTACCTCATTTACATACCTAGGAGTGACCCTTGATCCCACCTTGGATTTTGACCTGCACCTAGCCTTAGTTATTAAATCCATCAATATTCAATTTGGACTGGCATATAAGGTGAGACATTGCCTAAGATCCACAGTGAGGATGGCCATTGCACAGGGGATCCTGAGACCCAAATTGGCTTATGGGTTAATAGCTTTTCCGGCAACTACTGGAGGGCTCCTCTGAAAGTGGGATGTCTGCTACAACAGCATTTGCCGTTTTGCTCTGTCTTTTCCCAAACTTTCTCATCGATGCACACTATATTCCAGTTTAGGATGGTTTACCCCCTCAGCCTTCAGTCAATTTACTTCCTACTGTTTTATAAAGAATATAATCTCCTCCCAGATACCTGACACATTGGCTCTACTGCTCAAACCTGTGAACTCTGCCTACCCATTGAGATCAGCTGACAAATCCCTTCTTGTCCAACCGAGATGTAAAACCAAAATGGGGGAGAATGCTTTCTCTAGCTGGGTCCCTAAACTATGGAACTCCCTTCCACTGAATCTAAGAATCTCCCCTTCTCCACACAGCTTCAAACAGGAGCTTTGTATGGCTCTTCTGAGCTCTGAACCCTGCTCCTGTTCTCTATCCACCCGCTTCTGAACTGGTTCCTCCTAGTTGCCTACTGGATCCAACCTCTACTACTCTCAAACCTGCCTGGAAATCTTGTTATTTCCTCTCTTCTAGCACTTACTCACTAGTTGTATGACTTATGACTGCTAGTTATTTGCAATTATATTTCTGTTTTGTTACTACAAATAGATTCCTGCAAATGTACTGTCATTGCTGAAAATTTTGTATATGAATACTATGTCTGACTACTACTTGTTCCCATGACGTTTTCTTGTATCTACTATTGTCTACATACTCTTTGTTCTAATCTCCCGGTCGTACCTGAAAATAGACAGCTATGCTGTCTAGTGTACCTACCCGGTTAACAAAAACTAAATAAAATAAAAAATAAACATTTCAGTGCACCCCTGCAGTGCCATATCTCCTTCACTTTCACAAGCTTTGCCTTTGAAAGCATTTGAAGATAATAATTAAATGCACAGATATGTGTGATTGCTGCTGACTTGATCTTGTCTACTAGACTGGTGTTTAATAATTTTTAACTCTTTTATGCATATTTTTTCACTCAGCTGGACTGTTATATATTTTTGGTGTGTGCACACTTTTTAAATAAATCACTATTTATGGCAAGTTGGTGGTTGGCTCGGTAACCCTTGACAAAGCATATATATGAAAAATGTGTTCACCAGGTAGCCTGTCCTGCTACCTGGTTTGCCTGCTGTCTGCTTTGTATTATGGTACTTTCTGGACATGAAACAAAAGAAGTCTGTTTTGCAGTATCAATGACTGACACCATTTTCTGTACCCTCTCTCTGAATGCTGGTTTTCCTAACTGCTATCTGTGCTGAGGGAACCCATTTCAACAAGGTATCCACCGGGATTGAGGCACACTGCTTTATAAGTCAGGCACTCTGTGAGCCAAGGGCAAGTAGTCCCAACAGCAAATGGTCTTGAGGCAAATGGAGTGGGCTTTAGTGGCTATTTAGCTGAAAAGTAGTGGGCAGGGGGACAAACAACTGTTCCATACCATGTAGATCACCAAGAGGCATGGAAGTGCACTTAGGACTTAATCCACAATGGTGGTGGGAATATTTTCAAAAGGAGCACATTCCTACTGTGTGGATGACACACCCCAATGCTGGTCTACAAATGATAGCATCCACGGTCTCTTCCCCCTGGTCTTGCATGTGCAGAGCCCCATGCAGGGGCTGGGGGTGACATGAAGGCTGGTGCTGTAAAGAACACCAGGCATCCAATCAAATGCCTGGTTCAGCACTGTAGTGGATCCCCCTCATCATGGAGTGGGTAACCATGGAATATGGTGGCAGTCCATGGCAGTCCTCTACAGACTGCCATATCCCTGTTGGGACAACCTCCATCCATGCCAAAGTTGACCAGTCAGTGCCTACAGATTACACAGGCCTCCCAGCCTACAGAGTTGTCTGGGGGCTAGTAGAGAGGGGGGGGACAATCAGGCCCCACTGACAGTACTCTGCAGGGCAGAGGGAGGGGTTGTAGGCACCATGATAGCCCTTCAGGCTACATAGCCTCTGCCCCTCTATTGGCTCTCTGTGGCACTGATTACTGCACCAAGATTTGGGTGCAGGCACATCCCTGCCTCCTTTGTTCAACAGTGACCTAACCAGGCCCATTGCAGTGTACAAGGCAAAAGACTGAGTGTGGAGGGATGCACAGCGCAGGTTGGGGATGCACAGAAGTCTCTGCATGTACAGAGCTGGACCCCTGTGCACCCCTAGTGCACATAGGGAGGGAACCTTCTGAAAGTCCAGCCCATAGAGTGCAGCCAGGGCTGGAGATGCATGGAGGTTCTCGATGTGTGAAGTATGACCAATGCACATCCCCACTACACATAAGCATGGCTCATTTTGTGGATCCAGCCTTTAATGAGCACCCAGAACTGGAATGCACAGAGGTCTCTGCATGCACGGAGCATGACCAATGCACACCCCCAGTGCAAATAGACATGGATCCCTTTAAGGATCAGGCCCTTAGTGCACAGCCAAGGCTGGGGATGCACAGATGTCTCTGCCTGTGTAGACCATGACCAATGAACACCCCCAGAGCACATAGACATGGATCCAACCCTTAAAGAGTATAGCCAGGGCTGTGGATGCACAGAGGTCTCTGTGTGCAGAGCAGGAACACTATGTACCCCAACACACATTGACATGGATCTCTCTGTGGACCCAGCCCTTATAAAGCTGCCAGGGCTGCATGATGTATGCTCTCCTGCCTGCAGATGTTGGGGAGATGCATCTTCAACCACTGCAAGCTAGTCCCTGCTCTAGAGATGCATACTGCCAGATTAGAATGGTAACATGCTGTGCATATGCAGTGAGGGCATGGGAGGACTGGCTGCTAAGGGGAAGTCTAAGTTGGGCAGGGGTGGGGGTTGATGCTAGCCTCAGGAATACTGGCAAAGGCACATACAGTATATGATAACAACAAAAGAACCCCAGAGCAAATGCACTGGGGTAAGGGTTATCCCGGAGGGTATTGGCCATACAGTCAGATTTTAAAGAAAACACAAACTACACATACCTCAATAATGCAAAGCATCATGGGACCATGCAATTCTGCTTAAAGTTGAGCCAGTCCAAATTAATACATGGGCATTTGCATATGCTTCCCATGATGTTTTGCATTATTGGGGTATGTGCAATTTGTGTCTTCTACAGTATATGGTGCACTGCCAGCAGTGTGAGATGTACACCATCCCATCTATGGAGGGCAGAGGGATACATCTGTAGACACTGTAGGGTGGCTGCTAATCTCAAAAAATGAACTACCAGGCTGGAGTGGCAGTTTGTGGCACCACAGAGGTGCAGAGTGGTCAACAGGCAGCTAAGAAGAATGGGGAAGAGAAGGCTGCAGATACAGACACTAGGCCTAAGGGGGAGCAGTTGTCAAGGATAAATAAGGTAAGGAAGAGGATGCCAGGGGCTATGATCCCTAGTGATTGGGCTGCAGGATGAATCTGAGTGGAAGGGTTGTTAGTCCAGCTTCTTCAAGCAATCAATCAAACTTTATTTAACCAGGCATAGACACCATTGAGCAACTTCATTTTCAAGGTGGTCCTGGACATCAAACAGGTTACAGTCATGGGTAGACAAGAACACATAATGTACATGTGAAGGATCAATCAGGCCATAATATACTGGGTAACAATGTTACAAACAGTTAGAACAGACACAGAAAAACATTGTACATGTATGAGATAAATCAGGCAAAAAAAAAATATATATATATAGAGAGAGAGGATACAGAAATATCATTGTACATGTATAAGATATATCCGGCCAGAAAATTCTAGGACTGCATAGTTAAATGCAGGTAAGCGAGTTCTGAAAAGAAAGCAGGAGAGGTAAAAAAGTTTAGCTCATAGGCGCTCACTGGCTTATGAAGGCCCGTATATACACTACTATATGTAGGCTGGTGTATTTCAGTTGCAGAACTTGGGAGGGGGAGGGGTAGAGAGAGAGAAGGGGGAACAAGTGCTGGATACCCCCTAGTGAAGGATGGGAGCTGAGCGTGACTAAGTGCCAGAGTGTTCGAAAGAAGCATCAGAGGTTCATCCTGAACCTGGCAAAATAAGCATCTATTAAACCTGTTTGGTGTGTGCACAGCTTCATTTTTTGTTTTGTTTTTTGGAATAAGAGTGGAAAAGAGCAGTAGCAGGCATGGTCATAAGGGCGTGCCATTGCCAGTAGAAACACATTTACAGGTATTAGCATCTGGCTGGTCAAACTGAATAGGGTCAACAAGCAATAGTGGCTGGTATAGGAAGAGCTGGTACCAGGAATCCTAACTTGCAAATGCTGCGGGTGGAAAAGGATGGTAAGAGCACAGAAAGGCAGAAATCACTGGGTGAGCTGCAAGGGGAATTGCTGGACCTGTATGGTAGGTCAGCTAATGTGATTTGTCTGCCTGGAGCACACTGGAGAGGAGCAGACCACCATTGTCAATGTTGGCATGAATGACTTAGGAAGCACAAATTACAAGGACGTAAGCAGGTTATTCATGGAATCATGAATTCTTCTAAAGGGGAAAGTTATCCAGGGTTATCTTTTTCTAGATACTCCCAGATCTTAGGGCTAGTAAGGACTGGCAATGGACCATTAGGCCAACTAATGTTTGAGTAAAGTTCAGGTACAAGAGGGAGAGTTTTGTTATTTTGCCCAGCTTGAGGGCCTTCTGTTGCAAGGGATGTGTTTATGCTCAGGTTGGCAAACTGAATTTAAAATTCTGTTGTTAACACCTAGATCTGTGCAGAATGTGGAATGTGGTTGATGGAATTCAGGTAGAATGGCATTTCTGCTTCTGAAATGCTTTTTGGAATATTCTGTAAAATGTTATGGCACTCTGTATTCTTTTTTTTTTTTTTTTTTTTATTTTTGAGCCTTCCTGGGCACTCCCAACCGACCACTCCTTCGGGCCTCCAAGGTGCACCCACCACTGCTCTGTCCCCTGCTGCCATCCACCAACCCTATTACCAGTCCCCTGGGTAACCCGATGTATCCCTTCATTGGGTGGGTCCTTCCTTTCCGGGGGGGAAGTGCCCTTAGGTGCAACTATATATCCTGGGTACTGTGAGGTTGGTTTGGACACTCCCTGGGGCTTCGTGGCGATGGAGACCAGAGGCCATCATCCGGTCAGTCAGGGGGCACTTTTATTTTTCCATTTTCCACCCTCCCACTCCCTCCACCCTGATTGGGCCCGAGTGTGACAGTGACCTGAAGTGGGAATGTGCGGAGGTGTGTTGAGGCTTCACACCGCCTGGCATATCATCCAATTCAGCTCCAGATGCCTAAGGGTCATCCATTCCCCCAGGAAGGAAGTGTCCAACAGACGCTTTGAACTCCCTTACTGCCGGTCTCCACTTCTGACACCCGGACTTGAGGCACGATCCTGAGGTCATCAGCATGCCAAGCAACCCCCTTTGCTTGGCGCCACAGAGGCGGTGGGACCCTGTATTTAAATGTAAAGCACAGAATGATATTGTGTAGTTTATGCAAACTGTAATTACTTTTCTGCAGTTTGTGGGAATCGTATCCACCATTTACATACTGTGGAACACTAATCAGCTCTTTATATAAACAAAGCCACAGAACATCAACACGCAGTATATGCAAACTTTGGATTAATGTTCCACATTCTGACAGTGGGATTCCACCATCCTGTTTCAGATGTAGTTCTGAGGAATTAGTCATCATGTTCTCAAATTAAGTGAAATTCTGGTTTGCTGAATTTGAAAATTCTACACAGGGCCTACAGTGACTGGACCAGTGCTATCAGGGACCTCTTCAACCCTTATTCCCTCGCCAATGATACCAATCCTGCCAGGCAAGGCTTTTACTGCATTATATCAACCTGTCTTCAGTTTGCTTTGGAACAGGTTTTTACAGTTCCTGCACCTACTCTGTGTCACTTGTTGCCACTGGACATTTGTTTGGCCTCCTCTGTGTTTACATTCAAAAGGAAGTTGAAAATGTACATGTCTGTACAGATGTTTGGCAAGAGCAGATTAAAAAATATCCCCAGACATCTGTGTCATGAATATAGCTTTGCAAAAGAAAAACGTCCAATTGGCTGTGTCCGTGTTCTCCTCAGAAACACACCATTATGTGCCAAACAGTGCAGTTTACAATTATAGAAATTGGAGTCACCACCTTTCCCTCAAACATGCTTTCCACTCACAAGCTGACTGTGCAGCCCTGACCTGGAGAAGTATATAACATTATAAATTAGTCTATGTGAAAAGATTTGAAACAGCTTGTACAGTTCCATAAATCTTCACTTCAGCCTTGGTTTTATCAAGTTCCCCTCCCTCACAAATCTACTCTCGATGTCTGCCTGAGCTGGGCACTATGCTTTGCATAAGAGACCTAGGAATACAAAGCAGACCAATGCAACTGCAGAGTCTGCTGCAGTGTTTTCGGAACGGCCCTGCCTCAGCTGAAGTGTGCAGAGCTGGCTCAGCAGTATAGTGGACACTGCTTGCTATGATGGTGAACAGAGTTTATGCTGCAAGCTCTGGTGCCAATTCAGGCTGACAGGGGAGGACTGAGCATTCCAGAGCAGACACTCACACTCTAGCGGAGAGTGGGTTGCAGCTCTTTCTGGAGTATTACTGTGCTATCTGTGGTTTGCAATGTAGTAGCAAGTCTAGTGGCTCTTCATGTCTTCCTCCTCACTGATCAGTAGTTGTTGTTAAAGTTTCAGCTTTGTCCATGCGAGTATCCAGTAGTTTCTTGAAAATAACCCCATTGAGTGCATTTACCAGCTCTTGTGGGAGACTACTCTATCATGTTACAAATGTCTGGGTGAAGCATGCTCCCCACTTGTCAGTTTTCTATAATCCTCCCTTAAGTTGATGGCTATGTCCTCTAGTTTGGTGATGTGCCTCTTTCCATTCTATTGCCATTTCTGCACTCAGAAGATAATCTCTCAGTAGTTTATAAAGCAGAATAGGGTCTCATCTAGCCCTCCTCCTATTCAAGGCTACGTAAACCCAATGTGTCAAGACTATTTCTGTTTAGAAAATGGGCTTAAAATTGTAAGAAATTTCATTGGCTGCCGGGGGTGCATTAACTTGCAGTGAGAGCCCTCTAAATAACAAGCATCAGCTATGCCAACCCACTGAAGTATCCTAATGCCACCATGCCTCCTAATTAGCCAAAAAAAACTAATTTGATTTTCAAAATGGCACCATTTTTTTTCTCACTAGCTGAGAGATTGTGGCCCCAATCCTCCTTGGCAGTAGCCAGCTGTAAAACCAAACATCATACTCATGTATGAATATGTTTTTTCTTTCTTTCTTTACTTTTTTTTACTCACAATGCCATGTTTTCCCATACTCCGTCATTGTTGACACAAGAGTATTGGAGAGTGAACCGCACTCTTGCTCCTCCCTCCTGCAGGCACCTGCTCACTCAGTCTCCCAAAATGAAACAGCTTGTCTTTCTGAAAAAAATCAGTTGGGGAGCTCGACTGCACCACATCACACTGATCACTAGCGCTGTTTATGATCTGGGTTGGTCAGCTCTCTTCTCACATGCTCCATCCTCACAAACACAATACATGTAAACAGAACATATTTATTAAAAAAAAAACTCCAGTATTTAATCTGCGGTTGGTAACAAAGACACATGAGCATTTCCCCAACCACGCTTATTTCAAACAGAGCAGTGTCCTCACCCTGATCTTGTGCCCCATTCTCCGAACAGTACCCACCCACTTTGCTGCTTAGTGGTTGGCTCCCGCCTCCACCCGCTTGGTTCTGTCATTCTGTGGCACTTAGACCCTGATCTGATAAAGACATTAGGGGAAATAAGATGGAACAAACAGATGGGGGGATTAAGGTTCAACTGTAGTGCAGGGACATTCTGGACAGCAGTAAACAAACAGTAAAACAACTGTAAAGTGCTGCACTGCCCTCTACTGGTAAGTACTGGTAAGGATACCATTAGAGGGACTACTTTACTGACAGACCAACTATAAGTTCATTTTAGTCCTTTTTATTTATTTATTTTTTTAATTCTTAAATATTATAAAATAACTTTTCAGATAGCACATTTTCTAAGTGCAATAATACCCTCCAGGGTGGGTGGTATGGACAACACCAGATCTTACAGGGACTATAAGGCCCTCTGCCTGTAGTTTCGGGCCTCATTACGCCCCTGGGTGGTCCAGTATTGTTCAATACGCCCACCCTGTCAGGTATTATTGTTTGCATTTCAGATTCTTCACTTCATTGACCATTCTAGTGAATTGTTTTAACATTTCTCCCAGATTTTGGATCCCCTCTCCTTAAGTAAGAAGACCAAAACTGTGAGCAATAGTCCAGGTGTGGCCTTGCAAAATGCTACCTGGATAACTGTGGTGCAGCAGAGAGCACTGAAGGAAAGATTGATGCATGCACAGTTCATCAGGTGACCAACACGATCACCCATGCGTCCTTGTGTAAGGAGTCCTGAGATGTCAACTAGAAGGAAATGGGGTTGGGGTGACCAGCAGATGATGCAAGAGCATCCCACATCCCTGGCTGAATGGTCAAGAGCCCTATAGGTCATCTGTTTCCTCCTTTCATCATCCTTCTAGATATTAGGTGGTGCCTCGTGGAAAAACTGATGGGAGATGCCTGGTCAGATAAGAAATCACCAGAGGAGCAATAGAAGAAGCTGAATACCACGCAGTCTTCAGTTCAGAGGTTTACCATTTAGATGGAGAAGATATGAGGCACATGCAGATGATTAAAGAAGTGTTGTGTGAAGGACTGTAAGGTGCAAAAACTGAGCATGTGCAATACCCTGTAATATAGAAGTCCTCTACATGTAGTTGAAGGGGGTGCTGTTTGGGGTTTAACATGCTCCTATCACAGGTAGGACAATTCTGAACAGCCCAAAGAAACATAAAAAAATGGTGTTTAGGGAGCAGCAGGGACTGGGGAGGCCGGGAACCCAATGGACCACCAATATATATATATATCTGTAGGGAAATGTGGCATTAGGGTTTCCAACCCTGACACTCCTCCTCCACTGCAGGGCAGGCAACAGGCGGGATGTGTTTTGGGGTTGTCAACCCTAACGCTCACCCCATTCCATGAATAAATAAGCTGAAATGGGTACAGTTTATGAGAATGGGGTGAGCGTTTGGGTTGACTACCTCAAGGCATAACCCACTCCTGTTGCTGCATGAATGGTGGAGGTGGAATGTTAGGGTTGGAAACCCTAATGCCACATTTACCTTCTTTTGTTGATTTTACCCTATCTAGTGCATTACAGGGTTTTATTTAACTCTAAAAATTGATTAGCGTTTTGCTCATAAAAGTGCTAAAACATTGTAAAAATGTATAGCACTTGCCTCACTGTGTTTAACAAACATAACACTTCTAGAAAACCTTTATAAATACTTTCTGTACAGTTAGTATTGTCCCAGGAAAAAACTGCTAATCAATTATTTAAAACCCTGCATTAACGTTTTTGCAATGAATTTCCTTACTTTTTAAGATAGTATAATCCTGTCCTGATTTGCTTATGGGATCACAGGGCCCTCTGGCCCTGCATTCCCATCAAGCCATAACTTTGAGATAGTGTAATTGTATCCTGATTTGCCTGTGGGGGTGAAGAGCCCTCTGGGCCCTGCATTGCCATCCCTCCAAAGATATATATCATGCACTTACAATTGTAGCAAACCTGCAACCAAATTATCACTATATCCTTCTTATTATTCTAGCTCATGAACCTGATAGTTCATACTGGAGTTCATACTGGATGGATAAAAAAAAAAAATCAGAAGGCATAGCCCATATAGATTTTCTCCACAATTCAGCAATAGCGGTGAATGCCACAAACTTCGTCAAGATACTTGTCCAATTTCTGTTAAAAAAGATCCAGGCTTTCTGCATCCACCACCTCCTGGGGCAGTCCATTCCATGTCCTTATTGCTCCACACTTGAAACATCTCCTTCTTAGCTCAGTCTTGCTCAATTTCTTACTCAATTGCCTATCATGCCTTCTCAATAGGTAGGTCTTTTCTTTAAACAACAATCCCAACTCTGTTCCAATAACCTCATCCTTCAGAGATTTATATAATAACAATAAATCCCCCCTTGCTCTTCTACTCTCTAAAGACCACAATCCCAATCTTTTCAATCTGGCCTCATATGGCTCTCCTTCACAACCTGAAATCAACCTAGTAAGGGATCTCTGTGGTCTTTCCACTAATTTGATATCCCTCACCAATAATGGACTTGCCACGGTAGAGCAATAATCTAATCCAGGCCTTACCAAAGATCTGTACAATGGCATCAACACCCCTCTGCTCCTTGATTGAAAACCTCTCCTAATACAACCAACAATCTGCATTGCTTTGTTAGATGATTGTCTACTATTAACTTCATTTCTTAAATCATTTTGGACATAAATATCCAGATCTTTCTCGCATTCTGACACCCTAAGCTTCAGATCATACCTGTAGTAGATCTGTTTAATATTTTGTCTACCAAAATGCGTAATTGTACATTTATCCTTATTAAAGCTATTTCCATTCTTTCTAGCCCAATCTGCAATATACATCAAATCCTGACCAAATATGAGTCTCTCATTGAAAGTATCAACTACTGCTCAAATTTTAACATCGTCAGCAAATTTAATTAATTCATTATTACTAGATAGTTTCAGATTCCTTATAAATATACAGAACAGCAGTAGGCCCAGTACCGACCCCTGGGGGATTCCACTCTATACTCCATTTAGATCAGACAGATATCCTTGTATCTTTACCTGCTGTAATCTGTTTTTCAGCCACTGTTCTAGACATCTTACAATGTTCTTATCAATTTCCATATTAATAAGTTTTTCTATTATTTTATAATGTGGAACTGTATTGAATGCTTGACTAAAGTCAAGCATTACCACGTCCACATTTTTTCCATCATCAATATATTTGCTGACAAACTCATAAAAGGTCAATAAGTTTGTTTCACATGACCTATTAGGCATGAAACCATGCTGGTTCTTATCCACAATTCTCCACTTTGACATACTTTCATAAATAGCATCACTCAGTGCCCCTTCAATAATCTTCACCACCACTGATGTCAAACTAACTGGATGATAATTCTCTGCATTGTTCCTTTTCCCTTTCTTATATATTGGCACAACATGTGCCAACCTCCACCCCTCAGGTACCACACCATCACTTAAAGATTTTTGGCCCAGTTTGGTAATAATAAATATCATCACATCACCCAACTCCTTCATAAAGTATGGATGAATGCCATCTGGTCCTGCTGCCCCATCCAACTTCAATCTTCTTACTCTTTTTGCTACCCTCTCTACAGTTATAATGTTTTGAGGATCCTGATTACAAGTCCCTGTATTACACTTATCCATGTCAACATTATTTTTGCTAAACACAGCTCCAAAACATCTGCCAAATTCATTGGCCATATCTATAGGTTCAGATGTCATGACTCCATTAATGTTTAAAGGTCCAACTGTGCCCCTACTTCCCTTACTGCTATTTACATAAGCAAAAACACTTTTTTTATCTTTATTTACAGCTAATCTAAATTCAAAACGTTTCTTGGCATTTTTTATTTCCTTCTTTAATCTCCTCAGAACTTTCTTGTAACTCTGTTTAGATATTTCTGACCCATTAGACTTCATTTTATTAAACATTATTTTCTTTTTCCTGCATATTTTTAATATTTTTCTATTCAACCATGGTGGCTTTTTACCCTTATGATTGTAAGGCTTTCTACATGGGATGCAAATTTTTTCCAATTTATTTAGTGCATCCAAAAAATAATTCCAAGCTTCTTCCACGTCTAAACCTTCTAGGTCACTTTCCCAGTTTATTCCTACCAATTCCTTTCTTATAGCTCTATAATTCCCTTTATTATATAAATACTGCACTGTATCTCCCTTAACTGGTTTAAGTTCCCAATCCATAATAAACATAATGGACTTATGGTCACTGTTACCTAATTGAGGTTGAATGCTAACATTCTGTATTACCTCAGGAATGTTAGTCAGTAGAACGTCTAAAATATTATTGTCTCTTGTAGCCTCTCTTATACATTATTTGATGCGCCCCACCATTAGCTCCTTTTGGACTCTACATACTAAATGATTGCCAAGTTGTTTTTTATCCCACTCAATGTTAGGCATATTCAAGTCCCCCATAAAAATAATATTTGTTGTCTCTGCCTGATTTACAATATCTTTAATATGGGCCTCAGTTTCTCCCATATCAACGTCAGGTGCCCTATAAAAAACGGAGACTCTGCATTTTTTACCCTTAATACCCAACAGCTCAATATTAACTATTTCAATTCCCATTAAGTTGTTACATTGTTCTATTTCCCTAACCTCTATTCCTTCTCTAATAAAAAGAGCCACACCACCTCCTCTTGTCCCTTCGCTATTTCTTTTAAAGACTCTATATCCTGGAATGTGTTGCAACCACTCACTTTCATTACCCCACCATGTTTCAACTATTCCTACCATATCTGAACTCTCCTTTGTAATTATAACCTCTAATTCTGCCATTCTTGCTATATTTAAGCTTCTGGCATTGCAAAACATGGCCTTAACTATAGATAACCTTTTACTTCTTCCCACATTAGGAGAATTGCCTCTCTTCATTTCCCCTCATCCCCTTCGTTTTCAGTTTAAACAATTCTCTATTGCCTGATGCAATCTCATTCCCAACATTCTACTTCCTCTAAAATTCAAGTGCAACCCATCTTTACAGTACAGATCCCTTCTTTCATCAAATGTTCCCCAGTGTTTAATGAATTGAATGTTCTTGATTTTGGTCCCTTTACATAGCCATTCATTTGCCAATGCAATCCTTTTCATTTTATAAACATTTGCCCTGGGTTCTGGAAGTATTTCCGAAATCACTATTTCACACCCTTTCTCTTCTAATTTCTCCACCAAATTAATGTAGTCCTTCTGCATCTCAGGTAGGGTTTTTCTCATAGTGTCATTTATGCCTACGTGAATCACTGCCAGGGGATGATCCCCTGTACCTCTAAATATATCATCAGCCATGTTATATAAATCCATAGCCCCTGCCCCTGAGAAGCTACTGACCATCCTGTTTTCTTTGTCATGTTTACAAATATACTGATCAGTATACTTGATGATAGAATCACTGATTACTATAACCTGCCTTGGATTTTCCACTCCTCCCTCCTCCATATCATCATTGTTTTCATTGCCACCATCTTCCACTATGGTAGATTGATTTAAATCCCCCAGCACATTAAATCTATTTGTTACTGTTATTCCTTCTACTATACTAACAGCAGACTCATTTGTTTTATTTATTTCAGTCTCAACCTGACCTGTACCTTATGTGTTATAATTTATGCTAATCTCCTGTTTCTTCCTTAACTCTCTTAGAACTGGTCTAAAAGGACTCTGACCCCTACACTTTCTTTTAACTTTGTTATTCTCATAATATTTTCCAGACTTTTGTTCATTTCTAACATATCTTGACTTCCTTTTCCCATATCCATTTTCTAAACCTTCTTTTTCCTTGGCCTCCTCATTTACATTTAAACTTGAGAGTATTTTAATCCTCTCTGTTCATAACCCTTGACTCCTTTCTAAATTCTCTAATCTTTCAGTAACTGTTACTAAATTGCTATGTAATTCTTTATTTTGTTCACATTTTTCACATTCATAACTATTATAGTCCATCCCCAATTCCACCATTTTATACATTCCACATCCTTTACATCCAATCATCAAGTCCCCCTCTGTTGTCAGTACTGAGGCTACAAACTTTGTGTTCTCACCTCTTCTGTCTTCATTTTATACTCCAATTTACTTTAATTTTTCAAGTAAATTTATATACTCCTCTGCACTCTGCCACTGCTCCACGCTAACACACAAACACGTGCTAGATGCACGTGTCTCCATGTGTCTTGGATAGAGACGTGCTGCACACGCTTGCACCACTTGCATGAGTGTCTGTTTAAATCCCTGAAAGGACCCGGAAGCTGCACAGTTCTCGCTCCAAGAACAATTGTGTACTTGCGTTTAAAATTACAAGCACCAGCCCCCTAAAATAGCAGCACAATTCTCCTGCTTGGTTTTACTGCAGCCTGTTTAATAGCCCTCTGCCAGAGCACATCGAGGGACTCACTGAAATGGCAAGATACAAATGTCTGATGCACAATACACTAACGACAACTCCTCTGATCAAACCACCCTGTCCCATCGCTTTTGGTGGTCTCACAGTCCAGGAATTGATCAAACCAATCATAGTGAACATTTCCAAATCCCTGCCAAAACATGATTCTGTGCCACTGCAATGTCATTGCATGCTACAGGTGTGAAAAGACAGTTTGTCCAGGATTTGGAAAATGACAGCTGTCATGTTCATGAGGTGGGGTAAAAATAAGGCTATCTTGAAAATTTGGGGTCAAAATATTTAAAATTGCCAGTTATAATCAAGCGTAGCAAAATTTTAACAGACACGCATAACTTTAGCATTTTTACATATTTTGACCCAAAATTTTAAAGATAGCCTTAAAGATATGACCTCACCTCATGAACAAGGGTGGTGAAAATTTTCAAATCACACCCAAAAGGTGATTTCACCAAATGACCACAAAATCACTTTTTGGGCCAGATTTGCATAATTCCACTTACATTGTTCATGAGGCAGGGTCCCAAAAAGGCCAGGTTGAAAATTTGGTGTAAAATATAAAATAATGGCAACATTATGAACCAAAGTTGAAAACACCATTGAAATACAATGCACTTACCTTAGTTTCTCATATAGCAGTAAGCATTTCCAGCAGCAAGATATGTCTATGATCAGTGAGTGAATCTTCACCATGGGAGCTATTCAGGTGAGTGGAGTGTGTGGGGGCTGTGGGGTGGTGGGTGCTAAGTGGGAGGTCTGGGTAGGGGGTTCGGATCGGCAAGGGCTTTTTTTTTTTTTTTTTACAGGTTTAAAAACAAAAGACACTGATGAACCATTTTCTTTATTTCAGTCAATTTCAATATGGGGACAATGATGGGGGTGCACTAGGTAACAGGGAGCTATATTTTCATTACAGGGATGGTGATCAGAGTGGGGGGGTGCCATTAAATACCAGGGAAATACATAATTTTGGCCTACTAGTGCTGTATTATGTTTGGTGTTTTGTATTTATTAATGCTGTGTAATCTACCTTCCTTTTATTTTACCACCCATGCATAATTCTCTCCCTATATTTAACTACCCAGTGCTTTGTAATTGTCTCCTGATGCTTTGCATTTGCTGCATTCCTTCATTCCTGTGCCATCTCCATGGCCCGGGTTGTGCCTGAAAACAATTCTTGGACCAGTGCACCTACCCGGTTAACAATCAAATAAAAAAAAAAAAAACAATAATGAGGATGGCCATAGGAGGGTGGAGGTGCCACTAGACAGCAGGGTCACAGAAAATATAAACAGGGGTTGCAATCTGGGGTGGGAGTGCCAGTAGACAACAGGGATTTTTTTTCCATTTGATAGTTATTTTGATGTGGTTAATGAGTGTGCTCAGAACCCAAAATTTTAAAAGACTGTAACTTAGGAATGGATTACTATTTTCCCATCAAACCAGCAAAGGACACATATGTGGCCCAGCCCTTTCCTACCTGAACATTTCAGACCAAAATTCCAAACTGTCTTGGTGCTAGGGCTCTTAACAAGAACAAAGAGGCAAACCCAGAAATGATGTTCTCCTCATGAAAAAGGATTGTTTATCGTGACTCCTGATATGAAAAAAGAATCCTTCTTTCTATCACGAGCCACGAAAAAAAATTTATATTGTTAAAAAAAAAACATTTAAAGGGCATTTCTCCAACAGTTACGTACAGAATCCAGCTAAGGGGGTCACCATAAGCAAGCTGCATGTGTTGGTCACTCTCCAGAATGTAATTTTTGTGGTGTTTAAAATTTGAATTTTTTATGGAAAATGGGAAACAAGATGGTGGCATATGAAAAATTATTTTTCCCTCATGGAAAAGGATGATGTCAATACGAAAAATAATTCTTTTAATTTCATAAAGCTATTTTAAGTGCTTAATGAGCATACTCAGAACCAATTATTCAACATTTCAAAGTGAAATGACTTTAGGACAGCTGAATATTCTTTCACCAAACAAGCACACTTTCTACCCAGAAAAGTTCACCTGTATGGATGGTAACCAAGTTGACAGAGAACCCAGCAAAACCAATAGAAAAAAAAATCCTCACCAATTCACTCGGAATCTGCACATCTGACCAGAATGAAACTAGTTCATTCGGAGATCTACCATGTGAGACCATGCATGCAAAATGTCATGTATATCCAATGAACGGTTGCCATGCCATTAAAGTGCAAATTTAGGGTTTAACATAGAACTGCCAGTACAACCCTAACTATAGGAGTGCCACTGCACCCCTGTAATATATATAAATTGCGAGAGACTTTGTTAATGCTCTAGTTAGTGTTAAAGCAACAAAAGTAGGGAAATGTTGCATTAGGGTTTCCAACTCTAACACCCCACCTCCACCCTGCACACACCAACAGGTGTCGGGGGTGTGCCTTGGGGTCATCAGCAATAACACTCACACCATTCCATAAGTAAATAAGCTGAGATGGGTACAGAATGGGGTGAGCATTAGGGCTGACAACCCTAAATCACACCCATGATGCATGTTGGTGTGTGCAGGGTGGGGTGTTAGGGTTGGAAACCCTAGTGCTACATTTCCCTACTTTTGTCACTTTAATCCTAACTAGAGCATTAACAAAGTTTTTTGCAATTTATTTCCTTACTTTTTCAGATAGTATAATCATATTCTTAGCTGCCTGTGGGAGAGCATGGCCCTATGGGCCCTGTGCTCTCATCCCTCCCTAGATGCATATATGTATGAAATCATGGAAGCACAGGGCCCTCAGGGCCCTGCACTTCCATTTATAGGCCAACAGTTATCAAACTGTCAGCATAGCTGTCTTATTATCCCACCTGATGTACTGTACCTAGTACAGAAAACTTTTGACTCCCCACCAAAACATAATTCTGTGCAACTACAACGCCATTCCGTGTCACAGGTGTGAAAACACATTTTGGCCAGTATTTTAAAAATGACAGCTGTGACATACATGAGGTGGAGAAGTAAGAAGGCTAGGTTGAAAATCTGGGATCAGAATATTTAAAATTTCCAAACTTACGAGCGTGTGCAGCAAAAATTGCAACAAATGGGCATAATATTTCCCTTTTTACATATTTTGACCCCATATTTTCAATACAGCCTTCTTATGACCAACCTCATGAACAAGAGCAATACAAATTTTGCCAAGTGACTGCAAAATCACCTTTCAGCAGGAATTGCATAATGACAGTCATATTGTTCTTGAGGTGGGTTCCTGAAAAGGCCAAATTGAAAATTTGAGGTCAAAATGTCAAAAAATGGCTAAGTTATGCCAGTGAATTATGGCTCGGAGCTACAAACTTGGAGACCTGGTTTGAATCCCACAGCCCCCACTTGCATACTGTGTGACCCTGAGTAAGTCACTTAAGTTCCTTGTGTTCCCAGGTTGCAGCTGGAAACAAGCTTCAGCTTAGCATGCCTTTCCTGTTTAAACAATTTCCCCTTCCCTTCCCTCTTATGCATAAAAGTTGAAACCCCCATTGAAATACATTGGACCACATTTACCTTAGTTTCTCATATTGCAGTCACCAGTTCCAGCAGCGAGACACATTTTCAATTAAAGAGTGGGTCTTGAACATGGCACCTGTTCAGACGAGTGAGGGTGTATGGAAGGTGTACTGCGGGTGTGAGGTGGTGGGTGCTGAGTGGGAGGTGGGTTGGGGGGCTGATCGGCAAGGGACTGTTTTCTTTGTTTACAAGTTTGAAAAAAAAATTGAGGGACCATTTTCTTTATTTCAGGTTTTGCCTGCAATGGGAGGGTAGGGAGAGCCACTAGACACAAGGAAATACAATATTGAACAGCGGGGATGGTGATCGGAAGTTGCCACAAGATACCAGGAGATATGAAACTGAATAACATGGATAGCGATTGGCGTGTGGGGGGGGTGCCACTAGACACAAGAGAAATTGGGAATAGTGATCAGTGGGTGGGGAGTGCCACTACAAACTAGGGAATATAAAATTTAATACTAGGGAAGGTGATTGGAGGGTGGAAGGGTGCCACTAGACACCAGGAAAATTGGGAAAATGGCTATCGGCAGGTGGGGGTGCCACTAGACACCAGGGAAGATATTTATTTCCATGGACAGAATCAGAAGGGTGGGGAGTGCCACTAGACACCAGGGCAACTTGACACATTGCCAGGGATGGCAATGGAATGTGTGGGAGGGTGCCACCAAACACAAGGGAAACGGTGGCTCATAGCTCACACTGCAGCTGGCAGCATGAGTTCAGCTGGGGCTGCAGAAGTCAATAAATTTCTACTGCTCTCATACAGAGAATGCAGGGAAGCACTCCTCTTTGACTAAGCTGGGCACCTAGGATTTTGGGCGCCCAGAAAATATATTTTTGCCCATAATGTTAATAAACAAAATCAGAATCTTGCTAAATGGATCCCAGCATTTTTATGTATTTTCCGTGTTTGTCAGTTTATGAAAAAAAAATCAACAATATGGCCAAGAGGGACACAAGAAGCCTTATTCGGAAAGCTGCCCGCCATGGGAGGAAATTTCTCCTAGACTTGACAGGTAAAACTAGAACTCTGTGCGAAAGGGACCTAGGGATACCTATACAGGACGAACACTGGCAACTGATCCTGAATTTACCCAAGGGAATTCTAATCTGCAACAAGTACTAACATACTAAAATGCCAGCGGAATAGGCCTAACAGTCTTTCATGTCTGCTCGTTTGGTCAGCTCCCACCCTGGGAGCTGACCTTGCTGCCCCCCCACCTTCTCTGGCTTCTCCCTTCACAGTTCTGGATATTCTCGCTGCACTGGATTTTGATTCCAGAACCCTTCCCCTGTACCTGTCCCACCCCCTCTAGAATCCCTCCATCATCTCTGCCTCCACCAGCCCCCTGGGCAGCGCAATCCATGGCTCCACCACCCTCTCAGTGAAGTAGCACCTCCTCCTTTCTCCCCTGAATCTTCCCCCTCCAGCTTCCACCCATGCCCTCTAGTTGCCCCTCCTCCTTCCTTCCTTTGAAGTACCCTGACTGCTCCTCCCCTATTTACCCCCTTCATGTACCTGAAGACCTCTATCATGTCCCCCCGTCCCTTCTCTCTTCCATTGTGTACATATTTAGCTCTTCGAGCCTCTCCCCATAGGTCCTGTCCCCCAAGCCCCAAATCATTTTGGTTGCTGTCCTCTGAACCCTCTCCAGGAGTTAAATGCCCCTCTTTAAGTGTGGCCTTCAAAACTGCGTGCAGTACTCGAGGTGTGGCCTCACCAAGCAGTTATACAGAGGGAGTATCACTTCCCTCCTTCTGAAGGGGATTCCCCTAGTGATGCATCCCAGCATCCTGTTGGCCTTGGCTGCTGCCCTCTCCAAGTCTCCGAGTTGTTCATCTTGACATCCACCACCACCACCCCCAGGTCCCTATCAGCCATCGAGACTTGTAGCATTTCCCCCTCCAGGGTGTACACTTGGCCCGGGTTTCTGGCCCCCAGGTGCAGTACCTTGCATTTCCCTGCATTGAACCTCAGCTTCCACTTTCTAGACCATCCTTCCAGAACCTCCAGGTCCCCCTGTAGGGCCACCTTCCCCTCCACCCCATCCACCACCGCACCCAGTTTTGAGTCATCTGCAAAGAGACTCATCTCACTCTTGATACCTGTCCTTATGTCAGAGACGTAGGCGTTGAACAGGAGGGGCCCAAGGACTGATCCCTGTGGGACCCCACTAATGACCCTCCTTGGGGATGAGACTATCCCGCCAACTACAACCCTCTAGGTCTGGTCCTGGATCCAATTGTCTAGCCATCTGATCATCTGGTTCCCAACCCCCATTTCTCCCAGCTTACAAAGCATACAAAGAATCTTTTTATAAATGTATTCAAAGATTGTACTGTCCACCTCTGATAGTTCATAAATTGAACCCTGCAGTGTCCCCAATGTGTGGGAGATGTGATGGGGAGTTGGGGTCCTATTTTCACTGCTTCTGGGCCTGCCCTGTCTTGCAGAAACTTTGGTCGGCGGTCACGCAGGAGCTCTCGGCTCTGATGGAATGCCCGATTCCTGTGACACCTCTTCTATTGTTTTTTGGTATAGATGATCTGGGCCCTGTGGGGAAGGACCTTTTTCCAAGGTGGCCCCATGTACTGTTGGCATTAGCAAAACACTGTATCTTGAATACATGGGTTTCAGGGGGCTACACCCACAATTCAACAGTGGCACCACTTCACCATCCAGACCTTGGCACTGGAAAGACTCTACTTTATGGTAAGGGGAATTTTTCAATGTGTGGGACCCAATTATTTCCACCTTGAACCAAAGAGAAAGTCAGATTTTGTAAGAGGTACTCACCTAGGGCCTAAGACCTATTGCAGGGAGATTATATAGAAAAGGAGGGTCGGTGGGCTTTTGGAATACCCTCTGGCCGAGAAATAGAAAGTCCTTATCAGTTCCCTAAAAGTGCTTCTCTGGCCTGAATAACAACTGATCGATGAAAATTTTCCTTTCTCCATCCTTGGCTCACTGCTGGAACAAGCTTTTGTTGTACCAAAACCACTACTGAGAAGTAAATATTTATTGTATATATAAGTTAAAAATGGAATAAACTGGACCCTTTAGTGCATAGTTTTAATGATTTAATGTCTGATGCTGTATATGTCTGCGATGTTATGGCTTGTCATTAATACTTTCTAAAAGATCAATAAAGTCTTATGCAAAAAAAAGAAAAAAGAAAACAACAAGAAGATGGCAGTTGGCATGTCACAAAAAATGCTTGGTGCCCTGCCAAGCAAGTGGCATGAAATCAAAAACACACATTTGTGGCATCAAATTTTTACTTTAGCCACAGAATGTTAAAACCCCACTGTGCATACGCAGGTCAGAAACCACTAAACTTTAAAGCCTTTTAATTTGGGAACCCTGTAATATTTTTTTCACCAGACCAGTCAAAGACACTACCTTAGGACATGACACATGCCCCCTGCAAGTTTGGGGAACAATTCTATTCCATGTAGGCTATAGGGGAGAGCAAAGAAAATGTCAAGTATAACAAAAAAGTTAGATTTTCCCCAAATTGATAGTTACAGATCTCAAAATCCACACAAGCTGCTGTCACAAAAATTTCCAGATATCAAGACCTTGCCTTCTAGACAACACATGCAAACCTTCAGTTTATTTCATCAGACAGAGCCAGAGATATTAATGTGCAAAGGTAGGGGTTTAACATTAAACAGGGTACTCAACCCTAACTATAGGGCTCAACTGAGCTCCTATAAAATATATATTCTTTGCAAAAAACTGTATTAGTGTACCAGTTATGGTAAGTTCTTGCCACAAAAATAGGGAAATGTGGTATTCGGGTTTCCAACCCTAATAGCCAACCCCCACCCCCAATCAGCAAAAGGAAAAAAACTTTAGGGTTTTGGGTCTCCGGAGTCCTGGTGAATCGGTGGTGGGGCCTTAACTGGGGGTCATCAACCCAAATGCTGTCCCCTCCCCTCCAGCTGGTAGCCTCCAATCCAAAACACAAGGTACCGCTCCAAGTCACTGCCTCATAATGATATACTTTTAAAAGATAGAGAAGTATGTCTCGCCACAGGTTGCCAACACAGTTTGTTGCACCTTTCTTCAGGCAGGGCCATGAGGGTACTGTGTAAAGAAAGGAGATCATGTGTGACATTGTTTGGTCATGGAATGGGGTGGGCATTAGGGTTGACAACCCCCAAGGAAGACCTCACCACCGATTCGCCAAGACTCTGGAGAAGCAAAAACCTGATGCTTTTTCCTTTTGTTGCTTGGGGGGAGGGGCATTAGGGTTGGAAACCCTAACACCACATTTCCCTACTTTTGTAGCAATAACTTACCCTAACTGGTGCATGAAAATTTTTTTGCATAGAATTTCCTTTCTTTTTGAGATAGTGGAATTGCATCCTCATTCACACTGGTCCTTTCAGGACCTGCATGAACAGATGCAGATGCCCTGTTTGAAGAGAAGACTCTGCCACCTACAGAAGTGCAGGGCCCACAGATTATGGGCCCTGCAGTTCGGTGCAATGACAGATATGCAAATTCATCGGGCTGTCTGGTGGGCTATGGAAGTGCAGAGCCCTGTGGTCCATACAGTTTTATGTGGCCATGGCTGCAGATGCACAGGGCAAAAAGTGCATCTGTCAGCCAATGCACAGGGCCCTCTGCCACCCAAGGGAGGAGGGGTGCAGGGCCATATGCCAAGAGGACAGTTGTCTTAACTATATGGTACTCAGGTCCATGTGGACAACCCTGCACCTTTCATTCCCTGGCTAGGAAGGGGTGTTGCATAACAGCACCATCTCCCCACCCTCACCCCATCCAGCTGGGTCACTGAGCTCACCCCCAAACTCAGCTCACCAGCATGGGATCACAAAACATACCCATTGGGGTCAAGAGTGGCACTACACACAACATTTGTTAACAATTTTATATATATCTTTTCAATTTTGACCCCAAATTTTCAAGATACTCGTTTTATGATTCACCTTATAAACACAACATATACAGTACCCCATTTATAGTATACTGGCCGAAATGTCATTTCACACCCGAAGTGCGAAAATACATCTCATCCAGGATTTAAGAAAAGACACACATCACGTTTATAACGTGGTGTGGAAAAATGGCAATGTTAAAAGTCTAGAATCAAAATATTTAAAATTAGTGAAGTTATAAGTGAATGTTGAAATACTGCAATGTTCACTCATAACCTGGGCATTTTACTGTATTTCTACATCAAATGTTTAGCATAGCCTTCTTATTACGCCACCTCATGAACCCGGTAGTGAAAACTTTCAAGTCACCGCTGAAACGTCATTCTGCAACATCGAAACATCATTCTGTGCCACAGGTGCAAACACACATTTTGGCCAGGATTTGAAAAATGACAGTTGCCACATTCAGAAGGTGGTTTAAAAAAATGGGTATGTTGAAAGTCTGGCATCAAAATAGTGAAAATCAGTGGAGTTATGCGTGAACGTTGAAATACTGCAACGTTCATTCATAACCAGGGCATTTTACTGTACTTATACACCAAATTTTCAGCATAGTATTTTTATTACCCCACCTCATGAACCTGGTAGGTGAAAATTTTCAAATCCCCACCGAAATGTCTTTCTGTGGTACCAAAACATAATTCTGTGCCACAGGTGTGAAAACACATTTTGGCTAGGATTTGAAAAATGAAAGCTGTCACATTTGTGAGGTGGTGTGGAAAAATGGCTATGTTAAAAATTTGGGGTCAAAATATTTAAAATGACCAAAGTTATGAGTGAACGTGAAAATATTTGATCAGAGAGTGGATATTCACTCTGGGACCTGTTCATGTGAGTGAAGGTTTGTGGGGGTGTACTGTGGATGTGGGGTGGTAGGCACCGAGTGGGAGGTGGGGGTAAGGAAGGGTCAGATTGGTGAGGGACTGTTTTCTTTTTTGCAAGTTTAAGAAAAAAAAACATTGAGGGTTGGTTTTCTTTATTTCACACAGGGATGGCAATCGAAGGGTGAGGGTGCCACTAGACACCAGGGAAAGATAAATTCTTTATGGGGGTGGTGATTGGAGGGTGGGGGGGTGCCACTAGACACCAGGGGAATATAAATGCATTACAAGGCAGCAATCAGAGGGTGGGGGTGCCACTAGACACCGGGGAAAGCAATTCATTACAGGGATGGCAATTCGAGGGTGGTGTTGTTTTACTTAAACACCCTCCTTCTTTGAAGATCTTGTAGTTGAACTAGACTTCTTTCAGTCATCAGACTCCTGAGAACTTGGTCTTGGCAGTCTCTCAGGAGGCTGCGAGATCCACAGCCCTCTTCCTTTTTCAAAAGTACCTCAAATGGCAGCCTGTGGCTAGTCCCGACCCTGCTGCTAGGCCTGGTGCCAGAAATGAATTGCTAGGTGCAGTCACACCCCTCAATTGATTCGTGGAGCTCAGGCTCCAATGTTTAGGCCTACTGTGCATGTATAGAGGCCCTATGGCCTGGCAGTGTGTTTGCTTATGCTTTCCGAGCCCCACTGCCTACCCTGAGACCTGGAAGTATCGTTTTCTTTAAAATTGCCACTGGCATGGTTTCTGTCAGATCCCATCTCTGCATCTCTATCGGGAGCCAGGGAGCATTGGTGAGCGGTGGGTGTTTGACCCAATTTGAATCTAGGAGAGTCTGCTCCAGTTTGCGCATGCGTGTGATTTTCTCAATGACATTCTGGCGCCACTGGCTCCTCTGCCGAATCCACTTCGGTCTTAGGGGTTGGGGAGTACTGAGAAGGCACCCAGTGGTACTGTTGCTGTACAGTCCCAATGCCAACCCCATTTACAAGTCCTGGGGTGGAGATTGTGGGATACTAAGCTGGCCATGGCCACAATGCTCAGGCAGAAAGCCTGGGCTCGACTTCTACAAAAGCCACTGATGGTGCCAGCTGCCCTACCAGTCCCTATGTCTGCAGTCCTCAGGTGACTGGAGGGTAAAAAATAAAATGGAGCTAGCCAGGAGGGAGAAGCTATGGGCCAGGACAGACCACCAATCAAGCCACCAGAAATTGGGGAGGCGAACAACTGCATTTCATGATTGGTCAAACACAAAGGAACAGTACACCACACAATTTCCAACGCTCCATTGACTTTTTATCCTAATGTTTCATTTTCTTATTTTGTAAACTTTGTGCTTTAAACCCAATAGAAACATTAAGATATTTTCTTTACTTCTTTAACCCCAATAGAAATGTTACGATATTTACTTTTTGAATAAGATATACAACACATTTGGGCTTCGCCTTTCTTACATCCCATGATGAACATGGTAACTGCTGAAAAGCACCTAAATCATACACATCACCCCAGAACTGTCACAGATTTCACAGTTGGCCCAAAGGGTTCCACCCATTTAGGGTGCCAGTGGCAGTGCACCTGGTCATTAGGGCACCACGTTTTGAGGTCGCTGGCACCTCTTTTTGCTGGGGGCTGTGCCCCCCACATCCCTCATGTAGAATGCTGTGCCCCCCACACCCTCCTTTTCTATATATACTAACTCCAGGGGCAGACTTTGGGAAGGGGGTGGCAAACTCCCAAAGTTGGCACCCTAATGACAGGCGCACAGCCACCAGTGCACAGATGGCTGTAAGGGGGCCCAAAGCAGCTGTATCACACACATAGTGCTGTACCTGTAGTGGGTTTCTCGAGTAGCCAGCAAGCTGCATCATCACATATTTTGTGCCAGACCTGTAGCAGACTTTGCAAGGGGCCCAAAGCAGCTACATCATTGCACACATAGCATTGTACCTGAGGTGGACTTTTCAAGTGTCCCAAAGAGCAACAGCATCACATACACACACATACACACACACACACACACACACACACACACACACACACACACACACACACACACACACACACCACTGAACCTGTAACAGACTCCTCCACCAACTTACACTATGACAACCTACTACCCCATATTAGTAAAAACAATCCCCATCCCCAGTACAATTAGCAACACTACCCACCTTCCACACACACCCCAGCACCAACCTCTTTAAAGTATAATCCCCCCACCCATCAACCTTTTTAAAATATAATCCTGCATTGGACAACAGACCCAACAATCTGACCAATTCAGCAGTCCACCGTCAAGTAAAGATTTAAAAAAAACTGCAAGAAAACAAAGTCCTTAAATGCAACAATTGCAAACCCATCGGGACTTAGTTTTTGGTTTTTTTTTTTTTTTCCAGGATTTCTTTTTCCTTTTTCTCATAACGTGGCCATTTTTGCCAATTTAGGATTCAAGTTTTCAGGTTGCCAAAGCCCCCCACTACCACCTAAGTGGCACTTTGTGAATCCATCCAAAAATGTGTTTGGGGTGTCATTTTTCAAGATGAAAACAAAAGTGCTTTCAGTTAGTATAAGTGTCAGATGCAGGTATTTTTTTTGTATTATGTTTTTTACCTTCTCCTACGTGCACCACTTCAGCCTCTCCTTCAGGCTTACCAATGCTGGCTCTGGTCCATCTGCCCTCCAATCCAGTCCCATATAGCAGCTGGGCCCAGGGTAACCCAGAGTAACCCTTCTCCGGATGGGTCCCCCTCCTCTGAGGGGGAATGCACCAGCCTGGGGGGGGAGCCAGTGCTACACTTGGCCCCAGGGTGCTGCTGGGATGGAGGACTCGGCAGGGAAATGAACAGCATCAGAGAGCCGGGAAGCCATCATCCGGCTTACAGTGGGGTGGTATTTCCGTTTTTCTGGTGTGTCCCCATCATGTGTCTATTGTGCTCCTGGTCTCCACCAGGCGCTGCCACAGTGCGACGTCAACTCCATTACCCACCCCAGGAGAGGCGAGCAGTCCTACGGATGCTTGATCCTCTCCTTCCCCTGCCAGCCCCAGGCATCTCGAGTCCATTCCCAAACCCAGGTCGCCGGCGTGGGTCAAGGTAAGGCACCAGCTCCTCAGCCTCTACGCCACCGGGCCAGGTACAGGGATTTAATGTAGCTGGCTGCTGACAAAGTGTCAAAAGTTGCTGCAACATAAACACTACCCTTCTGGGCACCAATAGCCAATCCCATTTACTCCTTTTGGGCAACAAAAGCCAATCACATTTACAGCATTTTCACAACCCATTTTTAGAAAATAGTTTTCAAACTCCTCCAAGGTATGGCAGTCACCTTGCACAGGTCACAAACTCTTCTCTGGTGGCTTGGTCTGTAAACTAAATGCATCCCCTATATCCAGTTTTAATTTCATTTCAGTCCCTACCTAGTAACAGGAGATGACTGCATGTTGGCAGAAATTAAGAAATTCAGCTATCCAATCAGATTAACTGTAGACCAGTTAACAACTCCTTTTCCTGCTCTGAACTATTTGTATGGTCTTTGCAATATTAAGAGCCACTGTAATTTAATCCACATCTATCTCTGTAGTCAGCTATCCAAAAAATATAAATAAATAAACAGCAAAAGGCCATGAAAAAGTCTTTGTTCCAGTAATAGCTTGTGCAGCCCCCATGTAAATAATATAATGAAAAGAATAAAAGCAGCCAGCCCAGTGATGCTAAGGGTTGAGGCGCTGGACGCCATACCTTGCGCTCCACCGGTGACCTGAGTTTGAGAATGAGCCTGGGTCGTTGCGTACTTTGCTTGCGGGTTATTCCTACCCATGGCATTAATGTGCATTTTTTGGCACTGAATGTCAGCTGCCATGTTTAAGGGTGCAAGGTCTGTGCAATGAGTTGCATCTCTTTATTTGTAGAATAAACTTCATTATTTTAGGTGAGCAGTTACAGTGCAGCCCCAATCTAGGGACCCCCAATGTACCGAAACTCCCTATTTTACAAACCCAGCCCTTGTTTCCTGCCTTTTTTGGCCACTATAACTATTGTATATTCTCACATGCCATATGCCTAATACAGCACAATACATATTTTTTTAATATTCACACTTTTGCAATTTGGGCTAGTGCTGGTGCTACAAGAGTTGTTTAAAACAAGATTGGTGCTGTGAGTTGTGCAGTACACGTGTAGCATGGTACAGCGCGGTAGCAAGCAGCAGCATGGAGCTGTGCAATGTTTCATTGTTTACGTTCATGGTTATGGTGGGGTGTATTAGGTGAGGTTGGTTGTTTTCTCTGCTAAACCAACAGAGTTTACATCTGCACTGCTTGCTGGCAAGAAGACCAAGATTACAAGATTAATGGTACAGAGTTGGTACTGTACAAAGCTAGTGCAGAACGTAATTACTCAGTATGTTTGCAGTTTGCCTTAACGTGACTCCAGAGTGATGAGAATGCCAACATCAAAAGGAAATACTGTTCACAGAAGTTAATGGAAGACATTTAAACTAAAATAGATCAGTTGCTTACTGTATTAAATGTATGTGTGTACAGTATATTACATATTACTGAGTGTGTTTTTGACTTGCAGTTTGCTTGTTGAAATGACTTGCTCGGAAAACATGGTCAGAGCTGTTTTTTTTTTTTTTTAAACCAAAGCAGCGTGTTTCAGCATTTTTCAGACTGTTACAGAAAAATATATGAGTACTTTGTTGCTACACTATGCACTATAATGCTAGCTATACATTGTGAGAGAGTGCAGTTAATGTTATGGACGTGCATATAGGTTGGAGATAGGGAACCTCAATTTTATGAACTCCTGATTATCTGAACCAATTAGATGTCTCCCATGAGAGGTTCTGATAATCGGAGTTCTGCTGTAATTTGTAAAATGTTCTGGTGGGGAGCTTGCAGGGAGGGTGTGTAATGGCTGGTGGCATAAAATCCTGGTAGATGGCAACCCTAAAAAGAACAGTTCGGGGGGGGCGCATCACTAGACATCAGGGAAACAGCTGCTTACTTCTCTCACTGCAGCCTGCAGCATGAGTTCCAGCTGCAGTTGCAGAAGTCATGAAAGTCCCACTGTTCTCATACAGGGAACATGGGTGAATGGCTCTTGTCACGAAGCTTGACACCCTAGATTTTGGGGTGCCCAGGAAAGGTATTTCTGGCCATTATTCTTAAAAAACAAACATCAGAATATAGCTAAATGGGTCCCATTTAGCTAGGTTCTGGTGCTCGTTTGTTTTTTAAATGACAGCATTTTTATGTCTTTTCCTGGTTTTTTATGTTTGCTTGCACCTATGTGCAAGAAACATATTGCCATCATCCGAGTTTTTGGAGGTGTGGCACCCGTCTTCTAATTCAGTCAGTGTGTTTGCAGGTGCAGCCGCAGTCATCCAATGAATGCTGCAGCTGTCTATGACAGCAGCTGAAAATGCAGTGCCGTACAGTTGAAAGGGAGAGCTCTGCTTCAGTGAGCAGCGCCCCCTCCACACACATGGATATTCCCGTTGCTTATGCACTCCTCCACGCACACACTCTGTATGGCCGTGGGTGTGCCCAATCCTAACGTCTCCACCCCTCCAAAAAGTTTCCAGGTGCCACAGCTGGGGCCCACCACAGCATTGTAAAATTAGAGGGCTAACGGGTGCCCAATCCCACATTGGCTCCCCCAACAGACTTCCAGCTGCCACGCTTGGGAGCCCACCCCAGCGTGGCAAACATCCTGCCGTTGCCTTGCTAAAAAAACAACCTGTAAACCAAAAACGTTCCTCTGTGGTCTCCCTGCCCACCCGCCTCCCACCCTCTGTGCATCCTACCTCCCCACACTTCTCCTCACCCCATATTTATCTCCAGAGGCCAGTGAGATGATTTTCGGTGGACCAGGAACACGTCAGCACTCTTCAGAGCCGACCGTGAACTGAGAAAATGCTGGTAAGCTGTATAATGCAATAAATAGGGTTTTTCTGCAACTTTAATGCATATCTCAGGCATTTTTTGGAATTTTGGCACCAAATTTTCAACATGGGGTTTTTGGGACCCCTCCTCATGAATTTTGGAAATGTCATGGCATTAATCGGGCCTGAAGGGTGATTTCCCAGTCACTGTGACAAATCACCTTTTGGGACCGATTAATGAAATGACAGTACCAGTGTTCATAAGGTGGGTTCTCAAAAAGCCTATGTTGCAAATTTGGTGGAAAAAAATTCCTAAAAGTGACTGTTTTACGAGTATGCATTGCGCAGTTCCTACACATGCTCGTAAGTTCGCGAATTTTTAATATCTGCACTCCAGATTTTCAACATTGCCATTTTACAACACCTCCTAATGAGAAGTACAGCTGTCATTTTTCACATCGCGTACAAAATGTGTTTCCACACATGTAGTGCACAATGGCGCAGTCGGTGTGTGAAATCAATGTATGGGACACATTAAGAAAATCACAGTAACACTGTTAATGAGCAGAGGACTTAAAATGGCTATATTGAAGATTTGGTAAAAAATTCCTAAAAATGATTGTTTTACAAGCGTGTATTGCGCAATTCCTACGCATGCTCGTAAGTTCACAAATTTTTAATATTTGCACTCCAGATTTTCAACATTGCCACTTTATCACACCTTCTTATGAGCAGTACAGCTGTAACTTTTCACTTGTCACCCAAAATGTGTTTCCCTGCATGTAGCGCACAATGGCGCAGTCGGTGTGCGCAATCAATGTTTGGGACAGATTAAGAAAATCACAGTGACACTGTTCATGAGCACAGGTCTTAAACTGGCTATGTTGACAATTTGGTGAAAAAATTCCCAAAAATGACTGTTTTAGGAGCGCACGTTGCATAGTTCCTATGCACGCTCGCAAGTTTGCGAATTTTTAATATTTGCAGGCCAGATTTTCAACATTGCCATTTTATTACACTTTCTTATGAGCAGTACAGCTGCCATTTTTCACATCTCACCCAAAATGTGTTTCCACACATATAGTGCACAACGGTGCAGTCGGTATGCGAAAGCAATGTTTGGGGCATATTAAGAAAGTCACAGTGACACTGTTCATGAGCAGAGGTCTTAAAATGGCTATGTTGAAAATTTGGTGACAAAAGTCCATAAAATGACTGTGTTATGAGTGAGCATTGCGCAGTTTCCATGCACCATCATAAGTTCATAAATTTGTAATATTCTCAGTCCAGATTTTCTCCAGTGGCATTTTTCCACACTTCCTTTTGAACAGTACAGCTATCATTTTTCACAACATGGCCAAAATGTGTTTTCACACTTTCAGCACAGAAATGCGTGGTCGCTGTGGGAAATCATTGTTTGGGACAGATAAAGAAAATCACAGTGACACTGTTCGTGATCAGAGGTCCCAAAATGCCTGTGTTGACAATCTGCTGTAAAAAATCCCCAAACTAATTACATTACGGGTGTGTGTTGCGCAGTTTCTACACAAGCTTGTGACTTCACCAGTTTTTTTAATATTTTCACTGCAGATTTTCAACACTGCCATTTTTTACACCTCCCCATGAACAGTACAGCTGTCATTTTCCACATCCTGTTCGGAATGTGTTTTTGCACCTGTGGTGCTAAATGCCATAGTCGCTGTGCAAAAGCAGCTTTCGGCTAACAAACTGATATTGCCACTGTTCATGAGGTGGGGGTCAAAAAAACCATGTTGAAAATTTGGAGTGAAAATACCAACAAATGCCTGAGGCGTTAGGGTTTCCAACCATAACGCCCCACCCTGTAGAGAATGACAGTCATCAGGGGCGTGACTTGGGATTCTCGCCTGTAATGCTCATACCATTCCACACCCTGCAGCCAGTGAGAGGCATCGAGGTGTGCCTTGGACTCTTCGGCCCCAAAGTTCACCCTATGCTCCTATACCGCACCCATCTCACCATATTTCCTGATGGAATGGGATGCGCATAAGGGCCAAAGACCCCAGGGCACACCGGACACCTGTCGGTGTCTGCAGGGTAGGATGTGATGAAATGGCGTGCCCGTTATGCCTGATGACCCAAAGGCACACCCCAATGCCTGTCAGTCTCTGCAGGGTGGTGGTGGGGTTGGCTTCAGTTCAATACTTCACTGCCATTCCTATTTTGCAGCTCTGTAACTCCTACACTACCAATGCCAATGCCAGCAAGCAAACATCTGGCATTGACAAATGCTTGTTAGTTTGAGGTAGAAAAAACAAGACGGCAGTCTCACGGCACAAAAAAAAATGCTTTGTGCTGTGAGAAGCAAGTGGTGAGAAGCCAAAAAGGGTCCTGTGACACAGAATTTTTCATTTTGCACCAGAACATTATCTCGAAAAACCTACTGCGTATGCTCAGTACAGGAAAACACAAAACATTAAAGCCTTATAACTTTGGAACCGTTTAATATTTTTCATCAGACCTTTCAAAGGCACTACTGTTGGACATAACACCTGTGCCCTGCAAGTTTGGGGAATAAATTCCATTCCACGTAGGCTGTAGGTGAGAGCAAAAAAAAAAAAACGTTAAGTATTAGATAAAATTAGACATTTACAGAAAAGGACATATGCAGATCTCAGAAACCACACAAGTTGCTGTCACAAACCTTTCCACAGATCAAGACCTTGCCTCATAGGCCCTGTCCACACTATACCTCTGTAATGTTACAGAGACCCAAACTGTTACTGCAATGGTTTGCATTTACACCTGTAACTTTACAGAAGACATTTTCGTAACCATTGTTGAAACCACTTATGAGGTGGTTTCAACAACAGTTACAAAAACGGTTCTGCCCCTGTAATGTTATCAGCCATAGTGTGGATGGGTGAGCATGTAGCTTCATCAGTCCTCCAATGCAGCACAAACTGCATTGTGGGATAGGGTGCAGCCATAACGGTTACACGGCACCCACAATGTGGACAGGCTGTAACTGTTCCAAACTGTTACTGGGACTGTTTGCCGGCAGTGTGAACATACTGTAATGCTTACCATCTTTAACGGTCTGGAACTGTTACAGCATTTAAGCGGTGTAGTGTGGACAGGGCCTTAGACAACTCATGTAAAATTGCAGCTGATTTCATCAAATGGTGCCAAAGCCATTAATGTGCAAAGGTAAGGTAATCCTAACTGCATTGGCACTATCATACCTATATATATATATATATATATATATATATATATATATATATATATATATATATATATATACACACACACACACACATACACACACACACACACACACACACACACACACACACACACACACACACACACACAGTATATATATTTGGTTAAAGGTGGTATACAGGTTGTATACCCATCAAGGGGGCACAGGGCAAGTGGCTTTATTGCCCTAATTAGCCTCCGAGATGGGTACACTTCCGAGTGTTCCACCCTTACTCATTGTTTGTTGAATATACTGTAATACATTAGGATGGTTATTGTAAGATCTCTTGTAGCAAGTAGGGAATGGTATGCAGTGAGTGCAGGTAGGAGTTTGGAGGATTTCTGGACTTGGGAGGGTTTGGGGTAAGTGTCTTTTTTCCAGGTTTTTTTGCAGCTTGTTGATTGGTTTGGCTAGCTTCCTAATGCTGTGCTAATTGTGATATTAGTGGTATCCTATAGGGTTTAATGTAAGTCAGGTGTATACTTTTTATTAGTGCAGGTATATAGCTATAACTGATTGATTAGTGCAGGTATATAGCTGTAATTGATTAGTGCAGGTATGTAGTTGTAATTGATTAGTACAGGTATATAGTTGTAACTGATTGATTAGTGCAGGTATGTAGTTGGAATTGATTGATTAGTGCAGGTATATAGCTATGATTGATTAGTGCAGGTATATAGCTGTAATTGATTGATTAGTGCAGATATATAGCTATGATTGATTAGTGCAGGTATGTAGCTGTAATTGATTGATTAGTGCAGATATGTAGCTGTAATTGATTGATTGGTGCAGGTATGTAGCTGTAATTGACTGATTAGTGCAGGTATATAGCTGCAATTTATTGATTAGTGCAGGTATATAGCTTTGATTGATTAGTGCAGATATATAGCTTTGATTGATTAGTGCAGGTATATAGCTGTAATTGATTGATTAGTGCAGGTATATAGCTGTAATTGATTAGTGCAGGTAAATAGCCTTGATTGATTGATTAGTGCAGGTATATTGCTGTAATTGATTGATTAGTGCAGGTATATAGGTGTAATTGATTAGTGCTGGTATATAGCTGTAATTGATTAGCGCAGGTATATAGCTGTAATTGATTAGTGCAGGTAGGTAGCTGTAATTGATTGATGAGTGCAGGTATATAGCTGTAATTCATTAGTGCAGGTATATAGCTGTAATTCATTAGTGCAGGTAAATAGCTGTAATTGATTGATGAGTGCAGGTATATAGCTGTAATTGATTGATTAGTGCAGGTATATAGGTGTAATTGATTAGAGCTGTAATTGATTGATTAGTGCAGGTATATAGGTGTAATTGATTAGTGCTGGTATATAGCTGTAGTTGATTGATAAGTGCAGGTATATAGCTGTAATTGACTGATTAGTGCAGGTATATAGGTGTAATTGATTAGTGCAGGTATATAGCTATCATTGACAGATTAGTCACAGGTACACATGGGAATAAATGACGGCCTTTTCTATGGGGAAAAGTTCCCATCCATGTATTATATATAAAGTGGCAAAAGTTGGCAAATGAGGTGTTAGGGTTTCACTAACACCCCACCCTCCCAAACCAGGCAGGAGAGCAGGCGTAGGGTGTGCCTTGGGCTTCTAAAGCCTAACACTCACTCATTCCATCTGTAAATAAGGTCAAATGGGTAGACTTTATGAGAATGAGGTGAACGTTCGGTTTGAGAAGCCCAAGGCACACCTGCTCTCCTGCCTGGTTTGCAAGGGTGGGGTGTTAGGAAAACCCTAATGCCTCATTTCCCAACTTTTGTCACTTTGACCCTAACTGGAGCATTAATAAAGTTTGTTGTGACTTATTTCCTCACTTTTTGAGACAAAGGAACCTGCGCTCCCATCCCTCCATAGATATTTATGTAGCTGTGGAAGCACAGGGTCCTCTGAACCCTGCACTTCCATTTATAGGACACAAGTGACCAAATTCCCAGCATAGCCATCTTATTACCCCACCTCAGGTACACAGTACAGAAAATGTTTGAATGCCTTTCAAAATGTAATTATGTGCAATTGCAGCACTATTCTGCGCCACAGGTGCGAAAACACATTTTTGGCAGGATTTGACAAATAACATCTGTGATATACATAAGGTGGGGGTAGTAAGAAGGCTACTGTATGTTGAAAATCTGAGTTCAAAATATTTAAAATTTCCAAAGTTATGAGCATGTGTAGGGAAATTGCAACGAATGGTCATAACTTTGCCATTTTTACCCCAAATTTTCAACATAGCCTTCTTATGACCCCACCTCATGAACAAGGGCAATATAAATGTTCAAGTCTCACCCAAAAGGTGAATTTTCCAAGTGACTGCTGCAAATTAACATCAGAAAGTGATAGATGGCTAAAGCATACTGGGGAGAATTTTGATGACCAGCCAAAATGCAAGTCAGTATGTGATATACGAAAATAAGAAAAGAAGGCTGTTTTAAAAAGTATGTTGAACAATATTTTTACTCAGTATAAACATGAATGCATTAAAATCATATTAACTGAATTCCCAAATGAAAGGTACTAAGAGAAATTTCTATATATACCAGTGAGGGAATTGATGACACTGATGAAAGTTATTATAAATTCTTAAAAAATGAGATATGTATAAACATTATTTATATAAAAAGTTGATATATGAAGCACATATGAATGTATTGTAAAAAAACATATTTTTGATTTTCACTTATAGCCCACTGAAGAAGCCAGTAGGTGAAATGTTTTGGAGCTAACTAGAATAGAACTAGAAAGAATAAAAGATTTTTAAAGAATTCCTTTGGTGTACAGAATGATTCTTTTGCTATCAGAGAGACCACACCTGTTTCTTTCCATATTACACATTTTCTGGACACTGGTATGCTCCACCATAAACTTATTGATGCAAAGAAGAGTGATTACCCTCTAGACCCATCCTTGCAACAAAACAATTTGAAAAATGACAGCTCTGGCATACATGAGGTGGGGTAATAAGAAGGATATGTTGAATATCTGGGGTCAAAATATTTAAAATTTCTGAAGTTATGAGCAAGCGGAGTGAAATTGCAATGTATGGTCATAACTTTGCCAAGTTTTCACTTTTTGACCCCAAACTGTGAACACAGGACCAGATATTCAGACTGCACCTGGCAGGGGTGAAAGCCTGTGTGCAGTGCAACTGGGATGCACTGGGGCCAGGACCAGGTGATATTCAGTGGTGATGCGCATGGCACAGTGGCACTGCGCTGGCGCAAGCCATGGACAGGGAGCATGGGGATGAGCCAGTGCAACTGCAGTTGCGGTAGGTGCATCACCTGCGATATTCAGCGGAGAGCATGCAAATGAGGCCATAATATATGCACGGCACAGATGGGGCCATTTGCATGTCATTATGGCCCCATGTGAATGCCTTGCACAGGGCAGCCCAGCAACTTGCACCCGGCACCCTGCACAGCATGACGAGTGTGCAGTGGGGGGTCCAAGGGCATCCCCTGTCCCATAGCCACAATCGTGATTACATGCCATAGCACAAAGCCCTGGTAGTCTAGTGGCCCACCTCCTTCCCGATTCCCTGATGAATGTAATGGTAGACATTCCCTGGTAGTCTAGTGGCCCCCCTCCCTCCCGTGTCCCCGATCACCAGAATACAACCGTTATCTAAGTCTCTGGTACTATAGTGGTACCCTCCTACCATTGCCATGATCGTGGTACAGCACCATATCATATTTCCCTGGTAATCCAGTGGCATCCCCCATCCTCCCACCCACACTGAACCCCTTGCCCACCCTGCTCCCTGCCCCATCATCGGTGAGTGGCTGAAACCGCTTGCATACCTCCCCCAGCCCGAATGACAGGTACAACATGGGCTTGCAGGGCATATTGTAATAGATAGTCCCATATATGTGAATGAAGTCATGATTCACATATTTGGGACTTTCTAGTACAGTATGCCCTGCAAGTCTATATTGTACCTGTCATTCCGCGGCAGGTTGCGGCAACTCGTCAAGATGAGGGGGGAGCGGGGTGACAAGAGGTTCTGTGTGGTGGGAGGGGTGGGGCTGCCACTGGATCACCAGGGAAATATGATATGGCGCTGTACCACGATCGTGGCAATGGGTGGGGGTGCCACTAGACCACCAGGGACTTACATAAAGGTCTTATTCTGGAGATTGGGGACATGGGAGGGAGGCGGGACACTAGAATGATGGACAGTTTATCACTACATTTATCAGGGCATTGGGGAATCAGGAGGGGGAGTTCACTGGACTACCAGGGATATGTGTACTTGTGGATGGTGTTCTGGGTGGGGGTGGGTGGCCACCCACGGCTGGCATCTGCTGTGTTGCACCCTGTAATACAGTGGTCCACCTGTGGGTGGTCAGGAGTTGTTCCCACTCACAGGCTCAACTTTGAGCCCCCCCATGCAGCGCACTACAGCGCTGCGCCAGCATTCACGCCACACATCCTGGGCTGAATATCAGGATGTTCCACATAAGCATGGGCACACCCCCTGCATCTGCGCTGCATACATCTACATTGCGCCCCAGTGCATTGGGATTTGCGCTGGGCCTGGCAGCCCTTTCAATATCCCACCAGGGAGCAATGTGGGGTTGTGCCAGAGCAACTCTGTTGTGCCATGCACAACCCCTTTGAATATCCAGGCCATAATCTTCTTACGACCCCATCTCATAAACCCTAAAGATGAAAATTTTCAAATCCGTGCCAAAACGCCATCCCACACCACAGGTGTGAAAACATGTTTCGGAGAGGATATGAAAAATAACAGCTGTACTGTTCATGAGGTGATGTGAAAAAAACGGCTATGATGAAATCTGGACTCAAAATATTGAAAATTACCAGGGTTATGCACGTGTGTAAAAACATTTCAATGAATTCTCATAACTCGGCCATTTTTAGGAATTGTTTTCACCAAATTTTCAACATGGCCTTTTTGGGACCCCACCTCACGAACACTGGTGGTGAAATGTTGTTATTTGGTCCTGAAGGTGATTTCACACAGTGTCCATGAAATCAACTTCCAGGCTTGAATAACAAAATGATAGTGCCAGTGTTCATGAGGAGGTCTAAACTATATTGAATTGACTGAAAATGCATTAAATGCAAAGTTATGAACATAAGTTCAAAGCGTCATTTTATATACTGTACATTATACAGCACTTACCTTGATTCCTCAGTTCATGGTTCAGCTTATGAATGTACAGACATGTCTCAGTCCACAGAAGATGACAACCTATGACCTCTGGTGGCAAGTATAGAGTAAGGAGGGGTGGAAGTGATGGGTGCTCAGTGAAAGGGTTGGAATGGGTGAGGGGGACAGGGGGGATGACGAGGGACCATTTTCTTTTTTTCAGGTTTAAAAAAAGACATCAGGGGACTGTTTTCTTTTTACAGGTTTAAATAAAAATAAACATTTCAGGACACTGGGGGTGGGCTCTCCAGTGCCCCACACTGCTGGGGAGGGGCTTGTAATGCCTATACAGGGATTGGGCCACCTGATGTCAGCACTTTCAAAAAAACAAGGGGGAGTGGGCATCCCGGTGTCAGATTCTATACATATTTAAAATTAATAAACCAGGGACTAGGGGATGGCGATTGGGGGGGGTGGCACTAGACACCAGGAAAATGGAGGCTCACAACTCACACTGCAGCTGGCAGCATGAGTTCAGCTGTGGCTGCTGAACTAAAGAAAATCTCCTGTTCTCATACAGAGAACGCAGCGGAAGGCTCCTCTTGCTAAGCTGGGTACCCGGTATTTCGGGTGCCCAGAAAAAGTAATTCTAGCCCTAATTGTGAAAAACAAACACCAGAATCTAGCTAAAGGGGCATGCTTAGCTAGGTTCTGGTGTGTGATTTGTAAAATAACAACATTTCTATGAATTGTCCATGCATTTTAGTTCATGAAAAAAAAAACAACCAAGATGGCAGCTCATGAAAAAGGATTTTTCTCTCACGAAAAATGATTTTATTCTCATAAAAAAGGAATGGGTCTTGTGAGACAAAATCCTTTTGTGCGAGATCAAATCCTTTGTTGAACTTTCTCCCTCTATGCTGAAATGTGTTCTTCCCATTAAAAACAACGGGAAATGAAAATTGAATAACTCTGCAACAGATTAATATTTTTTCACAAAACAAATACATGCCTGTTCTGTTACCCAAGCTGTTTCTACCATAAAAAATCCTGCCAAAATTCCACACCATCTGGACACAAGGTGATGAGGGGCAAATTGCACAAAAATGGAGACTTTATGACTTTTTGCACTGTCCAGATCTCAGAATCTGCAGATCCAAAAGGAACAAAACTTACCTCATCAAGAGATCTACCTCAAGGGACAGCGCACGCCAAATTTTGAGCAAATTCATTCATTAGTTGCAAAGTTATTAAAGTGCAAAATTTGAGGTTTAACATTAAACATGCTACTCAACCCTAACTGCACCCCTTCAATCAATCAATCTATCTATCTATCTATCTATCTATCTATCTATCTATCTATCTATCTATCTATCTATCTATCTATCTATCTATCTATCTATCTATCTATCTATCTATCTATCTATCTATCTATCTATCTATATGCATGCCCTTTGGGGAAGCAGTTGGAGGTCAAAGAAACTAGCCTTGAGACAAACAGGAATGGGGGAACACCTGCCCATTTAAGTCCATTCATATGGGGTTGTAGGAAAGGGGGACATTTTTGGATGCCTGTGTACAGCAGTGTGACCAAGTTGCATCATATCATTGTGCTTACACTTGGTGCAATGTCATGTAGACAGTGCCCTGGTTACAGATGCAATCCAGCCTGTTAGTAGTTAGAAGTCCCATTTTCATCCTGTAATAGTTGGAGTTGTAATTTGCATTGTACCTCTGTTGATGTGGGGACTTTTCCACATGGCAACATGCACTAACTTTTGAGAATAGTTCTATCAGGTGGCAAAGAAACTGTGCTAATGAAACCACCCATTTTGCATAGCACCTGATTGTGACTGTGCATGGGCTCACAGGTGTCAGCTATGGTCAAGAGCTGCTTTTACCAGTTCTGGTATATCAGCAGGTTTTGCTCCTTCTTGGATCCAGATGATTTGAGAACACTAGTCAACACATTCCTCATGTGTCAGCTTGATTTCTGTAATGAGCTCAATTGAGGCCTTACAACAAGTCAGGAGTGCCACCTACAGGTAATGCAGTGCAGGCTGTGCCTTCCAAATTGGCATCAGACTGTATTCCTCCCTCACCCTATGAACTGCAGTGACATCCTGCAAGGTGAGGAACTGTCTTTACCTCAGGACTGGAGGATGGCTCATGTGGTGCCCCTCCACAAGAGTGGCCCCAAGGATGAACTGGGAAACTACAGACCAGTGAGTCTCACATCGATCGTGGGTAAGCTAATGGAGACTATCCCGAAGGAGAGGCTGGTGGCCCTCCTAGAGGCCAAAGGACTACAGGACAGCAGACAGCATGGCTTCATATGTGGCAGATCCTGCCAAACCAACCTGGTTGAGTTCTATGACTGGGTAACTAGGCAACTGGACAGGGGCCATGCAGTGGATGTCCTGTATCTGGACTTCAGTAAAGCATTCGACTCGGTGCTGCATGGAGGCTGGGAAGTAAGTTAGTAGGCACAGGGTGGGTGCAAAGCTGGTGAGATGGGTAGAAACTGGCTTCAGGGAAGGCAACATAGGGTGGTGGTGGGTGGGGAGCTCTCACACCCAAGGGTAGTGACAAGTGGTGTTCCACAGGGCTCGATGTTGGGACCAGTGTTGTTTGGGATATTCATTGCAGACATATCATGGGACATCAAGAGCAAGATCAGTCTGTTTGCTGATGATACCAAGGTAGAAGCAGTGGTGGATGACCTAGGGGGATGGCAGGGGTTGCAGGATGATCTGGCAAAGCTTGAAACCTGGTCAGACACCTGGCAACTGGGGTTTAATGCCAAAAGTGCAGGTGCTGCATTTTGGGATGAAGAACCCAAGGAGGAGTTACCAGCTGGGGGGAGTGCAGCTAGCCCAGACAGAGGAGGAGAAGGATATGGGGGTGCTCATTACAGGGTCAATGAACAACTCGGCACAATGTAGGAAGGCAGTTGCAAAGGCCAACAAAATGCTGGGTTGTATTGCAAGGGGTATATCCTCGAGGAAGGAGGAGGTGATTCTGCCACTGTATATGTCATTAGTTAGACCGCACCTGGAGTACTGCATGCAGTACTGGTGCCTGTATCTGAAGAGGGACATTAAGTTACTGGAGGGGGTTCAACGCAGGGTGACAAAGATGATCAAGAGGCTGGGGGACTTATCATACGAGAGGAGGTTGAGGGAGTTGAACATGTACTCACCGGAGGACAGAAGGGAGAGGGGGGACATGATTGAAACCTTTAAATACATGAAAGGAATAAACAAGACAGGTACAGAGGGGCTGTTCAAAGTAAGGGAGGGGAGGGACACCAGGGGCCATGATATGAGACTGGAGGAGGAAGGTTCAGGAGGGAGATGAGGAGACACTTTTACAGAGAGGGTGGTGGCTGGGTGGAATGCGTTACCTGCAGAAGTGGTATCCAGTAGAACAGTGGACTGCTTCAAACGAGGATGGGACAGGACAAGGGGGAGGGTTAATGAAGGGGAAGGGTGGAAGGGAGGGGCAGCTGCAGAATAAGGGGTGCTAGCTGCACATTCGAGCAGACTTGATAGACCTCTAGGCCTTTATCTGCTGGCAAATTTTGTATGTTCGTATGTACAGTTCGACTTTAACTGTTAACTTTTTATTGATGGATTTTCACATACAGAAAAAGCAACATGCACATACAACGAACATACGAACATATGAAATTTGCAGTACATAAGCTGAAAACAGGCTTCGGGCATTATCTGTCAGAGTACTTGAGAGTAAATATTAATATCAAAACAGACTCCGATAAAGGTCATCCACCTTAGAGCAGAGCAAGGATTTAAATAGTCCGGAAAAGTAAATCCACAGGTTATGATGCTTTCACAGCAGAAAGCAAAACTTTCAGTCATTGCACTGGATTTCTTCCCCCCTTGCAGGCATAGAAATATTGGAGGAAACTGAACCTTTGTAGGCACCGGCACAGATCCAACTAGAGAACGCCTGGGCTCAATTAAGTTCATCTCAAACCCGCACATCTAGGTATCTAAAAAAAAAAAGATACTGCGCTGGAGGACAGATGGACTTATAAGGATATTTAGAAGTCCACAAACTGAGGGGGTGCACAAAAGTACACCTTAACTTTTTAACAAACCCCTTACATTAGAACATAACATACCAGGCAGTCTAATAAGTAAAACAGTAGTGCAGAACTATTAAGCTAAACATTTAAACCTGCATGCCTGCAGACCAGATATAATGTGGACAGCCAGTGGCACTACACAAGCAGACTGAGATCCCAAGGGACCCAGTTGAATAAAATAAACCTAGCACAGCACATGAGCTTCCAAAATCAGTCACTCAGGGTCACCTTCTGGATCAGCCCCTTGTTCCTTGGAATCCAGTTGAGAGAGAAATTTATCAGAAAAGCAGGAACCCGCCTCAGGGTCTGTAAAGATATAAGCCTTCAGGTTGTAAGTTATCTGTAATCAGGCTGGGAAACGTAGCTGCACCATCACTCCCTTTCCCAATAAAGTCTTTTTAACTAACTGCAACTTTTTCTTCCTTTCTTGAGTTTGGGAAGATAAATCAGGAAAAAAGACCAACCTGCTTCCTTCTCACAGGATGTCTCCTTTTTTAAGAGCTGCTTGCAATAATGGGATCCTCTGTGGAGAGGCTGGCAATTTATAGAGCAAGTCGTTTTGAGCGAGTTAATATGGGCAAGGTCAAAACAGCTAAAGAGAATTATGTGATGTGCTCATAACGATAGCCATTAAGAGCACATTGTAAATTGAGTGTGTACCTTCATTACTTATCTGGACGAGTATTTGTACGTTTGTTGATCAGGCTGATGTTGAGCTGGTCATCTAGTGTGCTGGGTAGAGTCACCACCTTCCATTCAGGTGATCTAGGTTTGGGACTGGCTGCAGATGAGGTATTTTGGTTTTGTTCACTTATAGTTTTTATTTTTTTTTTATTTATTTTTTATTCTTGTACCCCTCATCTAGGCTTTATCCACCCCCTACTTGTAGGTTGCCTCCAACTTGCATACCCTTCCAGTATCTATACCCCGATGCAGCCCCCTCCTGAGTTTTCGACTCTTCCCCATAATCAAGCCCCCCCGGAGTTGATTAATTATAGTTTGGGGTGTATGGGGGTGAAGCCCCTCACAAGGGGGTGTGTGGTGGGTGTAGCTCCCCACATAAATCGTACTGATGAATAATTGTTTTTAGTGACATAGAGCTGTTGTAGCTCTTTGTGTTGGGCGCTAATGTGCACATCACAGTTTTGCTGTTTGGCGATGTGCAGTAGCTGTTATGGTAGGCGCTGATATGCTGGCACTGTTATCACATGGTACCCAATTGCTATAAGTGGTCAGTCCCTGGAGCTGCCTTGTGGTTGATGTCGGAGTGGGTTAACGAAGGCTTGGACCACACAAATTCTGGAATCTCTTGAAAGGAGGGCTAAATCTTCAAAGATCTTTTGGTTCAGAGAAGCTAGCAGCTCTGAACGGCTCACCAACTGTGGAGGATACCAAACAATGTGCACATTTTGCTGTCATAGTCCATTTTCTAGCATTTCAGCTTTGGAATGTAGGAAACCCATACCCTGTATGAGGCCAGTGCTGGACTGTGCCTCATTAACTGGAGGGGAAGCATGGGAGACCTGAGTTGGTGGGTCCCCCCCCCCACGCTCACTTCTTTCGCCGACGGCCGAGTTCGAGGTACCGGCTTGTGATACAAGCTCCGGCGGGCCTCCTCGGAGGAAAAATGAGATCCCTGGACAGAAGTTGCCCCTGCTGGTGCAGGAGACCCATTTTCTCTATTTAAGCTAACTTTCATCTCCATTTTGATTTACCTGCGTGCGGAAGCCCTGCCACAACTCGCTGAAGCTGCTGGGGATTCAAACTTGGCACCATTTTACTAACTGCTACCCGATTGGCCCCTGCAAATCTGTGCTCACTTGTCCTCCTGCCTTAAGGAGAGTGCTACCCTGGACTGTGCCTCATTGACCAGAGGGGAAGCATGGGAGACCTGAGTTGGTGGGTCCTCCCCTCCCTCGCGCTCACTTCTTTCGCCGATGGCCAAGTTCGAGGTGCTGGCTTGTGATACAAGCTCCAGCGGGCCTCCTTGGTGGAAAAATGGGAGCCCTGCCACAACTTGCTGAAGCTGCTGGGGATTCAAACTTGGCACCATTTTACTAACTGCTACCCAATTGGCCCCTGCAAATCTGTGCTCACTAGCCCTCCTTACCCTGGACTGTGCCTCATTAACCGGTGGCCGTGTTCAAGGTGCTGGCTTGTGATACAAGCTCTGGCTGGCCTCCTCGGTGGAAAAACAAGATCCCTGGACAGTTTTTCGGCCCGCCCACCCTGTTTCCTCCTCCCATTAAGTCCCCACTCGTCCCGCCTCCTGACCTGGCTGTGCCCTATCAGATTGCAGGGGACGGCACTGTAAAGTGACTGCCTTTTACTACCAGTGAGAAAAACAAAAACCCTTGTCAACATTTTAGTCATTGGCAATGACCTGGATTGTCCCGTTTTTGCTCTATGATATTAGTCCCTGTCAGTGACCTGGATTATCCTGTTATGATTCATCTGCCTTTTGTGACCTCTCCTGAATACTGTAATGTACTGTATGGTAACTCTACTGTATACATTGTCCCTAACTCTACACAGGTTACAATTTATATACCGCCTATTATACTTTTGCACTTTGTTCTGTCGACATTACCTATGTGGGGGACAGGTAAACAGCAAGGTTCCACCTCTAAAATGGAGCCTCCCAAGGCCCCTAGGGGGTACCATCCCATCCCCCCTCCCTGCTCCGTCATCCTTGCTGGTCTCCTTCTGGGACTAGTTACCCTCCAAGTGGTAACTGCCCCTATCCATACCTCGGGGGAAGACCGCGAAAGGACGTCCCCCTGTGAGGTGGCTGACTTCACCTTGTTTAATCTCCTGGCAGACACTGGGAGACCCTGCTATCCCGCATGCGGTCTGGTACCAAGACCCATACTGTATCGTACCTGGGTTAGGCGATGCCTAGCCCACAAACCTATAACTAGGAGTTCCTCCTCCAGAGGGCACCTCCTGTGGCTTGTCCTGCTGATCCTAGCCCTGACTGGTTATGCTGAACTTAATCCTGGCCCCACCCTCCATGCCTCTGCAATTCCTCAGGAATGGCAGCTGGGTAAGGGGTTAAAAGTCGCTCATCTCAACATTCATAGTCTGCTTCCCAATCTGGATGAGCTTGTCGCATGGGTCGTACTCTACAAGCCTGATATCCTTGGTATAACGGAAACCTGGCTTAAGCCCTCGATACCTGACTCAGTCTGTGTGCTACTAGGCTCATACGATTGGACAGATCTCGCAACAAGAGGGGAGGAGGCATCCTGATATACTTCAGAAGCCACCTCAAAGTATCCCTGGTGACTCACCAGACATCCCCTCAGTCTCCCTGTGAACTGCTTTATGTTATGCTCCTACTCAGCAATGCTAAGAAATTACATGTAGTATGCACCTATAACCCTCAAAGGGAGGACTTCAGGGTCTCACCCACCTCCTGGACACTGTTGGCCCCAGTATTGGTGACAACGAGCTCCTAATCCTGGGCAATGTGAACCTAAACTGGACTGGTGGTAACGTAAAGCAGTTTGAACCCTTACTTGCCAACCTAACCCTATCGCAACTCATACAGGAGCCCACCTGATGGTTGGCAAATGGAGCCTCCAGCTCCCTACTGGACTGGATCCTGTCAAATCACCCCGAAAGGATCTCCCCAGCAGGGACCCTATCCGCCTCCATCTCAGATCACTCCCCAGTCTTCTGTGTATGGAAAATCCCCTCCCCAAAGATCCCTCATAAAATCATCCACATCAGAAACTTTGCCAGGCTCGATCCGGATGCATTTATGGAGGACCTAAGGCTCACAGACTGGTCAAGAGTGTATAGTGCCCCCGACCCCTCTACAGCTGTAACCCAGTTTCTCAATTCCTTTGGGGCCCTGCAAGATAGGCATGCCCCAACTGTCAGATGGCGGGTCAGGGGGGTCAGCCACAAAATGGCTGCATGGGAGCCTCCTTGCCCTTATGCACGCGAGGGACAAGTGCTGGGCCCACTTCAAACGCTCTCTTGATCAGACCTTGCTACAACAATACAGACAACTCAGAAATGAGTGTAAAAAAGCCATCATGGTTGCCAAAAGTGACTTCTGCAAGTCTGCCCTTCTCAGCTCTGCAAATGACCCAAGAAGGTTCTGGAGAAACATAAAAACCTTGGTCAGTGGTTCCTCTAACTCTGGAGTAACTGACATGTTAATTGGAGGAGTTTCCTGCAACAACCCACATACGATTGCAAATGCTCTCAACTCCCACTTCACTGATCTATCTGCTCTCTCCCCACACATCTCAACTGACAAGAGCGCCAACTGTCCCCCAGCCCCGGACTGGCAGGAGTCCGACCCCTCCAGACCTCCTTTCATCCTAAGGGTGGTGTCGGACAAGGAGATGCAGATTCTTCTCTCTAGCCTCTCCCAGTACTCCAGCGCTGGCCTAGACAACCTTGAGCCCAAGCTTCTGAAACTTGGAGCCCCTCACATCGCCTCCCCGGTGGCCCACATTCTCAACCTGTCCCTTGTCACAGGGGAGATTCCTGATATCTGGAAGGTTGCCAGGGTTGTCCCTGTGCTAAAGCAGGACAACCCTAAAGTCCCTGATAACTACCGGCCGATCGCCATTCTACCGGCCATCAGCAAGCTACTCGAAAAGGTAGTAGCTGAACAACTCTCTGAGTACATTCAAGCCTATGGGTTGCTGTTCCCTGCCCAGCACGGTTTTCGAAAAGGGCACAGTACAACTACGGCCCTTATCTCTGTCTCATCCAGTATCAGAGCAGCCATGGACCAGGGGATACTCTCTGGAGCAGTGTTCATTGACTTGTCCAAGGCCTTTGACCTTGTTGACCATGACCTGCTCTGTACTCAGATGAAGTCCCTTGGCTTGTCCCCATCAGCTATGAAATAGTTAACCGACTACCTGCATGGCAGAGTACAGCTGACCAAATTCAATAAAGTCCTCTCAGATCCCCTATCCATGACCTCTGGCATTCCTCACGGCTTGGTCCTGGGACCCCTTCTCTTCTTTCTCTTTATCAACCATCTCCCTGCCGTAGTAACCGAATGTAGGGTCACCCTGCATGCAGACGACATGGTTCTCCTGGCCTACTCCTGGGATACAGCCACCCTTAATCTCCATCTATCTGAGGACTTTAAAAACATTCAGGCTTGGCTAACCCAACAGAAGTTGGTCCTCAACCTGAAAAAAATGCAAGCTAAGCTATTTGGCTCAACAGCCAAGATACATGCCTCTCCAGTCCCTCTTCGAATCAGTTATGCAGACAGAACTCCCCTTCACACTGTGACCTCTCTTAAATACCTCAGGGTGATGCTTGGCCCTCAACTGGACCTGGGGAGCCACATCCTCAACACCTGCAGAACCGTGAACTGTAAGCTGGGACTGGTCTACAGGGCCAAATATAACCTAACCCCTGCTGCTCGTCTGGCCCTTGCTAGGGGAGTACTACTCCCTTCCCTCAGCTATGGTCTCCACCTATTTGCTCGTACCTCGAAAGCCCTTCTCACTCGGTGGCACACGACGTACAATAATATCTGCCATTTCACTCTGGCCGCCCCCCGCCTCACCCATCATTGTGAACTCTATGACAAGCTTGGTTGGCTTTCTCCGACTAATCACCTAAACTTTGGACTAGGGTGCCTCGTGAGCAAGGTGATCAGTACTGGCTCCCCCCTGGGGCTGGCTCAGCTCCTCTCTCATGCTGAGTGCTCCTCCTACCCTCTCAGGTCCCAGGATCCAGGGATACTAAAAGTACCCCCAACCTGCACCCTTATGGGGGACAGGGACTTCGCTGCATGGGCTCCTAGGCTGTGGAACACCTTTCCCAGAGCAGGCTGGCACTGCCCCTTCCCATCAGTGTCTCTGAAAATCCTGTGGCGTCATCTAAAGCTGGCCTCATGTTGTGAGTGCCCATAGCCTCCCTAGCACTATGTCCTAGGTACCATAACTCCACGGTATTCTTTTACTTGGAACACATACTGAACCGACTTGGTTGCTGATCTCGGTCCAGCTCTTCCTTATGCACTTCCCTATGCTACATGTGTTCAATGCTACTTAATGTTTTCTCATTAAGTACTCTACCATTGTCTGTCATACTTAATGATCCCTATACTGCCTGTTTGTTTTGTTGACTCAATGTACTAAGTTACTATATTGTACTTGTTTACCTGCTACCCTGTAATGATGTGTCTGTAATACCTGTTGTACTCTCCCGGGTTGTTCCTGAAAATAGGCATACAACTTGTCTAGTGTACCTACCCGGTTAACAAAAGCTAAATAAATCCCCCCTCTTACCCTTGGAAACTGCTCGGCGTTGTTTACCCAGCCCCCATTGCGCTGCCCCATGCTCTTTTGAAACTGCCCACCATCCTGCATGCCACCACCTCCTCTGGTAAAGCGTTCCATTTCGACACCACTCTCTCAGTGAAATAATGCCTCCTCATCTGCCACCCTCCAATCTAAGCCCATGCCCTGTCATGTCCCTTCACTTCCTTAGCTTAAACAACCCCTCTGTGCCAGATTTGTTGATCCCCCTCGTATTTGAAAGTTTCAGTTATATCCCCCTGAACCCTTCTCTCCTCCAGGGTGTACGAACTCAAATGTCTCAGCCTTTCTTCATAGATTCTGCCTTCCACCCCCTGTATTATTTTTGTTGCCCTATGCTGCACCACCTTGAGCAGCCTGATATCCTTCTTCAGATATGGACGCCAGTATTGCACGCAGTACTCCAAATGCAGCCTGACCAAGGACCTGTACAGGGGCAGGATCACATCTTTGTGTCTGGATAAGAACCCCCATGCAGTGCACCCCAGCATCCTATCGGCCTTAGCCGCAGCCTTCCTGCACTGAGCAGAGTTGTTCATGCTCCCTGTTACTATCACCTCTAGATCCTTCTCCTCCTCAGTGACACCCAACCACACCCCACCCAACCAATATTCCCTCCTGGGGTTCTTCACCCCGAAGTGTATAACTTTGCACTTCTTTGCATTAAAATCCAAATGCCACCTTGCCGACCACTCCTAGAGTCTGGTTCAGTCACCCTGTAGCCTCTGCCACCCCTCCATGTCATCCACAGCAGCCCCCATCTTGGTGTCATCAGCGAACAAACTGATCTTGCTCCTAACCCCCTGTGCAATATCCGCTATGAACAGACCAAACAACACCGGCCCCAGCACAGAGCCCTGGAGCACACTGCTGGTCACTGGCCTAGGAGAAGAGTGTCCCCCCCCACAACCACCTGTTGCAGTCTATCTTCCAGCCAATTCTTGATCCAGTTAGCCATCTTATCCCCCACCCCTACGTATTTCAGCTTTGCACCCAGTTGCCCATGATGGACCGAATCAAAGGGCTTGCTGAAATCCAAATACAAGACATCCACTGCATAGCCCTTGTCCAACTCCCTTGTGACCCAGTCATAGTATTCTATTAGGTTGGTCTGGCATGATCTCCCAGAGACAAACCCATGCTGCTGCCCATCCTGGAGCTCATTGACCTCCAGGAAGATTACCAGTCTCTCCTTCAAGATCGCTTCCATAAGTTTGCCTACTATGGAAGTGAGACTGACGGGTCTGTAATTACCTGGTTCATCCTTTGAGCCACTCTTGTGGATAGGCACCGCATGAGCCAACCTCCAGTCTTGCGGCAAGCACCCCTTGTCCAGAGAGGTGTTCAATAGGTCAGCCAGCTGCCAGGCCAATATCTCCACAAGATTTTCAATAACTGCAAAATTGATTAGCATTTTCACGAATAAAACTGCTAATCAGTTGGGATAATGCACATCTAGTGTCTCAATTTGTTTAGCAATGGGCCAGCCCAGTGGCACTGAGGGCTGAGGCGCTGGACGCATTACCTCATGTCATGCCGGCGACCCATGTTCAGGAACGGACATGGGGCACTGGGGTTGGCAGGGAGGAGAAGGATCGAGTGTCCCCTGGACTGCTGTCCTTCTCCAGGGAGGGGGGTTTGCAGGGCTCGGCGATTGCCTGCCACTTAGCGGAGGCTGGGAGGTGGCACGTCAGCCCTGGAAGTAGACGAGAGTGTGCAGGCGCTTGGTGGGACGCGCATGGGAGTGTGCCTGCAGCTGCCGCTGGCACCATTGCACGCCGCACCTCGAGAGGGAGAGTAATACAGGAAAAAAGTGGAGTCCTCTGCGAATGACGATGATCCCCCTCCGTGATGGCCCGGGAAGGCACCTCCCTGAATGCTAATCCAGACCGGTGGGTTGAGTCGCTCCCCATCCCCTGCCATGAAGGGTAAGTCGTGGGGTTATGGGAAGGGAGTCTCATACCCGGCACCTACACGGGGGGGACATCAGATGCTGGCAGAGGATTTCAGGGGGAGAAAATAGTAACTGCAAAAAAAAAAAAAAATCTGTTTAGCAACATAAACTGCTAGAAAATGTATATACCTACTTTTTATCAATCGATTACAATGAAAGTGCTAATCAGTTTTTGCAGTTATTTAAACCCTGTTCCACCATCTCCCCCAACACCCTAGGGTGAATGCCATCTGGACCTGGTGCCTTATCCACCCTAAGTGCCTTCAGACCTTCCAATACCTTGTTTTCCAGAATAACACCTGTTAGTCACCTCTTCCCCCCTCATCTCCACCTTCCCAGTACACAGAGGTAGCGGGCCTCCTGCCTCCCTCATGAACACAGAGCAGAAGTATTCATTCAGTACTTCTGCCTATTCCTCCTCCTTATCCACCCCCCCTTCTTCATACAGACTATCTGGTCCCTGCAGTTCCTTTTCTCCCTTACGTATCTATAGAATTCCTTCTCCCCCTCCCTGATGCCCCGAGCCAGCCTCAGCTCCTTGGAGGCATTGGCCTTTCTTCCTAAATTGGTTACCTCCTTGGACCTCCTCGCATTCATCTCCTTGTCCTCCTCCTTCCCTGTTCTTTTCAGTCTCCTAAAAGCCGCTCTCTTGAATCTCACCCCATCCAACACATTCTTGGTCATCCAGCATTGCACCTTAGCCCTGGCCTTCTTGCTCAGAGTCCTGGTGTATGCTTCAGTAACCTCCCTCAGCCCAGACTTTATGATAGCCCACTTCTGTTGTGCATCCATCTCTGACCTAATCTCCTCAAGGCAACCCCTCGGTATTTCCCTTATCCTCCCAAAGTCCGCCTGTCTGAAGTCCACTACCCTTGTTGCTGACCCCACAGCCTCCCTGCTCATGCCGAGCATGAACCACACTGAAAGGTGGCCACTCCCAGCTAGTGGGTCCTCCACCCATAGCTCCCTCAACGTCTCCCCATTTAATAATACCAGGTCCAATGTATTACCTAGCCGGGTTGGTTCGCCAACCATCTGCACCAGATGGCTATCCTGGAATGCATCCAGAAGTACCTGTTCCCTGGCACTACAGGTGGCTCGGGTTCCCCAATCCACCCAAGGTAGATTGAGGTCCCCCACGATCACCACGCTCCCCTTACCACATACCCATTGAATCTGATCTGCCAACTCCCTGTCCAACTCCTTGGACTGTGCTGGTGGCCTACATACCACCCCTAGCCTCAGTTTCCTACCCCTTGAATCCAGGAACTGCATCCACAGTGCCTCTGTCCTCCCCTCCTCCTCCTCATCCCTAGTGCATCTAATGCCATTCTTTACACAAATCATCACCTCTCCCCCTTTTCCCACAACCCTACGTCCTTCCTATAAACCCTGTACCCGGGGAATCACCAGATCCCAATCCTGTTGTTGGCTGGCCCACATCTCCATGATAGCCACAACGTCCACCATCCCTATCTTTAAGAGAGCCTGTAGTTCTGCTAGTTTGTTACCCAGGCTCCTCAAATTTAGGGAGACCACCCCCCACCCATTACCCACCTTCTCCCTGCCCAGCGCCCCCTCTACCTGACCCTTCCCTCGTGGCCCAATCTCATTACCAACACTGCTGTCATGAGGGGCCAGCGAGTTCAGATCCCCTACCTGGCGACCTTGCACACTAGCTGCACACTCACCTCCACCCTTCCTAGTTTAAAATCCCCTTGGAAGCTAAGTATTCCTCCAGTTTCTGCTTCAAGACCCTCTGCCCAGCTCTACTCAAGTGCAATCTGTCCGCTGCGTATAGGTCACTGTTGACCTATGTGTTCCCCCAATCGCTCACCAGCCCATATCCATGAGAGCAACATCACCCCATCAGCCAAGAGTTAAACTCCACAATCCTGTCCTTTCTCACCCTGCTCACTGGAAGCACTTCTGAGAAGGCCACCGAGCACCCAATCTCCATGCACAACTTCCCTAGTTCCTCAGATCTCTCCCTAACCAACTTCATTTTCAGTAATCTTTGTATTTAGGTCAATAAGTTTCTGTTGCAAGGAAGTGAGTCTCTTATTGGTTTCATTCCCAGTCACTTGTAATTTTGTAAGTATAGGCAGAATTTGTGAAAACTCCGTGTGGCTGAGTGAAGTCGGCCCGCCAGCTTTTCCTGACGAGCTCGTCCCCAGAGGGGAAAAGTAAGAGTCCAACCCTTGTGCCGAGTGCTGATTTACTTTTTTCAGTCCCATTGGAAAGGCTCGATGGTACACAGTTTGATGCTCTACCAAATAAATCCAAATAAGCATTTTTTCCAGCTTGGCAATAAAAAGATCCTTAAGTCTGATATAGAGCTATTCAAAAAACATCCACCATCATGGTCACTCCTGCATTTAAATGTTGAGGCCCTAAAATGACTAAGCCTATGCCATCTGGGAGCTCTCCTTGTCCTTTACTCCCCTGCCAGAGATACTCTTTCTGCAGGCCAAGGCGTCCTCTGCATTCCACCCAGCCTGTCTTAAGGTGTTAGTGTAACAGCTATATTTGTTTGACAGATGGTTACTGTCATTTAGAGAATTGCTGAACATTTTTCTGTGTTAAACTTTTACTTGGTGGACCCCTGTCTGGACTAGTAGGAAGGAATAAAAATACTGGTAGTGTGCATCAGATATGTTTGGAGCTTTAAATAAACAGCAAATATTGCCGTTGTTTGTGACTACATACCTGGCTACATTTTGAAGACTGTCAGCAGGGATTCTCTAAAAGGACTTAAAGCTCCAGCAGATGCAAACAGAGGGTGTGCTGTTAGGAACAGATTCCTAAGTGACAGGGACAGGAAGTGGAGAGTAGCTGTTCCTGTCAGATAACTGAGGGGTCAGTATATAAGGACGTTCTCCAAGACTGCAGTGAGTTGTACATAGTGAGCATGTCATGAAGTGATATGCCACAAGGTGACGTTCAGTAGTGACTTAGTGGAAGAGAGAGACTAAGAGGAACAAGGGCAGTGGGCAGGCCACTTGGCTGAAACAAGGGGACACAACAAAACCAAGGAAATGAGATAGGTGGAGAGACATGCATTACAATCCACAGCCCTGCTAATCAGTTACACACATTAGCCCCATGTTTGGGCAAGCAGGCAGATGGGAGGGAGAGCTAATCAGTTGCAAGGGGCGCAGAGCCACCATCTTTCAGAGACTGCTCTGGATGCATGGGGGATGGTCAGTATGGAGGAGGATTGGGGCCCTGCTGAAGACTTCTTCTCACTGCCTCTTATGGGCAATACAAAGATGGAGACAGGTGTCAAGAAAGCATGGGATAGCTATAAGTGGCTGGTGAAGATTAAGACAAAGAAGAAGGTGGAGGGAGGCAAGGCTGGTCTGCAAATGAGCATATGGCCTAGGCAAGACCTAGAGTAGGTAGGCATGACTCAGGTGGGACAATGGGTTGTATATTATGGACTGTATGTCTTTTTCTGCAAACACCTTTCTATATTTGTTATGTAGTACCACAACCAGCATACATTTCACCTTTCTTGTACATATCAGCTGGTAATCCATGCAACATTTTTAATTTCAGTAGTTAACTTGCAGCTGGCTAGGAGCATCCCCTATCAAAAACTATATACCTTTGTTTTTTTCATGGCCTTCTGACTAACAGAAGTCAGTATACTACATAGTGGGCATAAAAATGATGTTTTACTAGAAACATAGAAACATAGAATTTGGCCCACCCAGTCAGCCCATTTCCCTACCCGATGGATAAACTGCAGATTCTAGTTAATCAACAGCTTACTTCCTCCTGCCCCCCACTAGAATTGCCTTATGCCTGTCCCATGCATTCTTGAATTCTTCCACTGTTCCTGACTCCACAACCTCCTCAGGAAGGCTGTTCCATGCATCCACAACTATCTCTGTGAAAAAATACTTCCTAACATTACCTCTGAGCCGTCCCCCCTCTATCTTCAATTTGTGCCCCCTTGTTGTTGCACATCTCTTCTTCTGAAAGATACTACCCTCTTGTACTTTATTAATTCCCTTGAGATACTTGAAAGTTTCTATCATGTCCCCCCTCTCCCTCCTTTCCTCAAAGGTATATATATTACGCTGCTTTAGTCTTTCCTCGTACGTCTTCTGGTGCAGGCCTTGCACCATTTTGGTTGCCCTCCTCTGAACAGCCTCCACTCTGTCTATGTCTTTGCGGAGATGGGGTCTCCAGAATTGCACGTAGTACTCCAGATGGGGTCTCACTAACTGTCTGTAGAGAGGGATAACAACTTCCTGTTTTCTACTGTTGATGCCTCTCCCTGTGCATCCCAGTATCCCCCCAGCCCTCCTTACTACCTTCTCACATTGCTTGCCCACCTTTAGGTCATCTGATATAATTACTCCTAGGTCTCCTTCGATTTTTGTTGTTGTTATTAACTCACCCCCCATTGTGTACTCCTCCTCCTCTAGGTTTTTGTTTCCCAGATGCATTACCTTGCACTTCTTTGCATTGAATCTGAGCTGCCATGTATTTGACCATTCCTCCAACCTTGCCAAGTCCCTTTTCATTCTTTCCAGCCCCCCTTATGTATCAACTCTGTTGCAGATCTTTGTGTCATCTGCTAAGAGGCATACCTTTCCTTCCAGGTGCTCTCCAATGTCACTTATAAAGATATTAAAGAGGACCAGTCCCAGTACCGAACCCTGCGGTACCCTGCTAGTTACCCTCCTTTCTTCACTGTGGACTCCGTTTACTATTACCCTTTGCGTCCTGTTGTCCAGCCAGTTTGCAGTGGTGTTACTAGTTCTACCCTTAGTTCTTTTAGCATTCTTGGGTGAATCCCATCAGGCCCCATTGCTTTGTCCACCCTCAGTTTCAAGAGTTCTTTCAAAACCCTTCCTTCTATGAATGGACTGGTATCAACCCCCCTATTCTTGACAGCGATATGCTGTTTTAGTATCAAATTGTTTTTTTTTTTTTCAGGACTACTCCTCCTAGTATGTAACAAAGATGGGAGCCAAGAGACCCTAATTTATTGTCTTCACTGAATAGTTGATTTTATTTGCATGACTGATTACCTACATGGACGCTGCATTGTATTGTCACACATAAACACAATGAACATTAAATTAAAATTAAAGAAAATGAAAATAAAAAAAAATCCACTGTATAATATCTGGGTTAATTCATAAAGCAAGTGATAATCCTCCCTGCCCCTTGAACCAGATTTTAAAATGGGTTGCAGGGCGCAAATAAGGAGCAAGAGGGTATAACCTTTCAAACGTCAGTATCAGTAAAAAACATAACAAAAAAAGTAGTATCTATCAGTAAATGCTCCATGAATGGCAAAACTTGGAGCTGAGATATGACTCAAGGGATAGCCTTCCTTCCATACACCATGGTTTTAAAATAAAGTGAAATTTGGCTGCAGCAGGGGAACCCTCTCACATAGCCATACTGTTTAACCCTTAGGCTGCCGACAGAATTAGAACGTATAGGAATTTTGGACTGATATATCAGTCCACGGCCCTGCAAGGGTTAACATATTAGCATTTAAATGCATAGCACTGACCTTTAACATGCACAGCACATTTTCAGAGTGTGTAGCACTTTCTTCATTTAAAGAAAAAAAGTTTATTAATAGTAGGTACCATATGTTTAGTGTATGCTTCTATTAATGTTTTATAGTTTATACTGTATGTCCAGGAATAGCTCTGACATTATTCAGAATATCAGTGTGTATGTGCTGAGCAAGGGTGAATTTGGAGTTCCAATACATAGCACTATGTGAAATTCATAGAAGATGAGAGGTATGAACACAGCTGATACCATTTTTATCACCAGTTTCAAAGCCTGCTCTCACATTGTGTTGAAAGCCTTTCAAAAGTAGCCTGTACTTCATTATGTACAGTATGTAAGTAACATGATGTTTCATGCATTACAATTTATTAGAAAACTACATTTGTCATTCTCACTTTTCCTTTCCATGGTTGATAGCTCATCTTTATAGACTACCCAAAAAGTTCCCATTAAAAGCATGTCCCTGTCCCCAGATGACATTACGGTGGTTTTGCCTATGTCATCATAGCTCTTACCAGAAAAGCAGACTGCATCATCACTAGCACAGAAATTGTGACATCAGCTGAGGATAGGGATGGGGGAACTATTTTTGGATAACTTCAGAAACACTGTACCTTTTAACCTTTCAGTATTAAAATTCATAGCACTGGCCTTCAGAATTCAAAGCAAATGACCAGAATGTGTAGCACTTTCTTATTTTAAAGAATATGTTGACAAATAGTGGGCTTACATATTCAATGGTAAGGAATGTTTCTATCAAGTTAGTTCAATGATTTAATAGATTGTGTGTGCAGAAATAGCTCTAACATTATTAAGAACATCAATAAATGTTTGAGGAAAAAGGGTAAATTTGAGTTCAAAAATCATAGTGCTATGCGAAATTCATAGCAGTTGAGAGGTATGAGAACCACCCTGGATCTACTGTATGCCACTTTCCGTAAAAGAACCGTAGCAAAATCTTTTTTCAGGTTCTGTTCATTTTTAAAATATTGATTTTCAAGCATAATATACTCCCTCAGCATGTCCTAATCTAATCAGAAGGCTGGAGGTGGTGGTGGTAGAAGGACGAAAGGAGGCTGGAGGCAGTATAGTACCACTCCAAGATGTTTTTAGATTCCCTTCCCTTGACTGACAATAACTTAAGGGAGGACAATGATGATTATAACTGTTTTTGTACTTTAAAACGTTCCTAAAGTTCTTATAATGCTTGGATGTCAATCAAAACCTTTTGTGGCTTATCAGAACCCCTTAGAATCTCAGCACCTTGCGATTCTCCCATCCCTAGTTGGGGATAAGCAGAAGCATTTTGAAAGACACAGTGAAATAAACTCTGTATTATTTGAAATATTTAGTAACCCAACAACAGGATAAGGTAAAAGTAAGCCTTTTACTTCAGTAGCTTCCAGATACAGTATTTAACAAGTAAATTAAGAAACATGTCCTGTCCAGTATATATTACATTCTGCCACCCACTAAAGCTGGCTTTGAGTGAGTATTTCAGGCCCTGGACACACTGGGAACTTAAAATGATTTAAATGCCTTAAAACATTTTAAATCCCCCTAGTACTATTTGCAGAAAGATTACAAGCCCCTTAAAACGCTTTAACAAAAGTGTTTTTAAACCCTGCTAGATGTATAGTCTTTAAACCATTTTTAAAAACGTTTTAGAGCTAGCATGGTTTTACTCTCAGGTCTGTCCAAGAGTAAAAACATTTTAAGCTGTAATGGTTTAACTAAAACAGTTCTAGCTGCAGTGTGTCCAGGCAAGCACAGTTCTGTGTAGGACTTAACACAAAATAGTTACAAGGAGAACAGGTTTAACACTAGCAGTGTGGCCACACTAAACTGTTATCAACAAGCATTTGTCAATGCCGAATGTTTGCTTGCTGGCATTGGCAGTGGTAGTGTAGAAGTTACAGAGCTGCATAATAGGAATGGCAGTGAAGTATTGAACTGAAGCCAACCCCACCACCACCCTGCAGAGGGTGACAGGCATTGGGGTGTGCGTTTGGGTCATCAGGCATAACGGCCACGCCATTTCACCACACCCACTCTGCAGAGACTGACAAGTGTCACGTGTTCCTTGGGGTCTTTGGCCCTTATGCACCATTTCATTAGGAAAAATGGTGAGATGGAGTGCGATATAGAGAATAAGGTGAAGTTTGGGGCTGAAGAGTCCAAGGCATACCTCGATGCCCTCAGTGACTGCAGGGTGTGGAATGGTATGAGCATCACAGGCAAGAATCCCAAGTCACACCCCTGATTCCTGTCATTCTCTATAGGGTTGGGCGATGTAGTTGAAAAGCCTAATACCTCAGGCATTCATTGGTATTTTAACTCCAAATTTTCAACATGTTTGTTTTGTGACCCCACCTCATGAACAAGGGGAGTATCAGTTTGGTAGCCGAAACTTATGCACAGTGACTACGGGATTTAGCACCACAGGTGCAAAAATATTCCGAACAGGATGTAAAAAATGACAGCTGTACTCTTTCATGGGGAGGTGTAAAAATGGCTATGTTGCAAATGTGTAGTAAAAATATTTAAAAAAATGGTGAAGTCACCAGCGTACATAGAAACTGTGCAACGCACACCCGTTATATAATTAGGTTGGGGATATTTTATAGCAGATTGTCAACTCAGGCATTTTGGTGCCTCCGATCATGAACAGTGTCACTGTGATTTTCTTTATCTGTGCCAAACAATGATTTCCCACAGCGACCACGCATCTCTGCACTGAAAGTGTGAAAACACACTTCTGCCATGTTGTGAAAAATGGCAGCTGTACTGTTCATAAGGAAGTGTTGAAAAATGCCACTAGTGAAAATCTGGACTGAAAATATTACAAAGTCATGAACTAATGAGGATGCGTGGAAACTGCACTATGCTCACTCGTAACACAGTCATTTTATGGACTTTTGTCACCAAATTTTCAACATAGCCATTTTAAGACCTCTGCTCATGAACAGTGTAACTGTGATTTTCTTAATCTGTCCTAAACATTGCTTTCGCACACCAACAGCACCATTGTGCGCTACATGTGCGATAACACATTTTGGGTGACAGATGAAAAATTGCAGCTGAACTGTTCATAAGGAAGTTTGATAAAATGGACATGTTGAAAATCTAGAGTGAAAATATTAAATTTGCAAACTTACGAGCATGCATAGGAACTGTACAGCATGCGCTCGTAAAAAGTCATTTTAGGCATTTTTTCACCAAATTTTCAACATAGCCATTTAATACCTCTGCTCATGAACAGTGTCACTGTGGTTTTGTTAATGTGTCCCATACATTGAGTTTGCACCGATGGCGCCATTATGCGCTACAGGGGTGGAAACACGTTTTGAGCAGGATGTGAAAAATGACAGCTGTACTGCTCATAAGGACGGTGGAAAAATGGCAATGTTGGAAATCTGGAGTGGAAGTATTGAAAATTGCAAAACCACGAAAGGCATGTGGAACCACAGTAAACGCACACTGTAAAACAGTCATTTTAGGAATTTTTCACCAAATTTTCAACATTGCCATTTTAAGATCTCTGCTCATGAACAGTGTCACTGTGATTTTCTTAATTTGTCCCTTACATTGATTTACGCACCAACTCGGCCATTCTGCGCTACAAGGGCGGAAACACATTTTGGGTGAGATGTGAAAAATGACAGCTGTACTACTCATAAGATGGTGTGGTGAAATGGCAATGTTGAAAATCTGGAGTGAAAATATTGAAATTTCGCGAACTTACGAGCCTGCGTAGGAACTGCACAATGCACGCTCGTTAAACAGTCATTTTTTGGAATTTTGGCACCAAATTTTCAACATGGGGGGTTTGGGCCCCCTTCTCATGAATGATGTCACTGTCATGTGGTATTCAGTCCCAAAGGGTGATTTCGCAGTCACGCGCGAAAATCACCGCTCGAGCCAAATAACGCCAATGACAGTGACATCATTCATGAGAAGAGGCCCAAAACCCATGTTGAAAATTTGCAAAATTCCAAAATACCTGAGATATGCAACAAAGTTGAAAACCCTATTCACTCCATTATACAGCTTACTGGCATTTCCTCAGTTCGGCCGCCTTTGAAAAGTGCAGGCGTGTTCCGGTCCACGAAGATCGTCGCGCGGAGTCCGGAGGTAAGTATGGGGTGAGGGGTGTGGGAGGCTGGGTGTGCAGTGGGTGGGTGCGGGTTGTGGGAGGGGTTCGGGAGACGACCCGGGGACCGCTTTTGTTTTACAGGTTAAAACTAAAAAAGACTTCGTGGATTGCTTGCCACGCCTGGGGTGGGCTCCCAGCTGGCACAAGGACTTTGGGGCGTTCAGCCGATGGGATTGGGCACCCCGTTCAACAACAAAAATAGGGAAAAACTCGTGGGAGGTTTGCTACGCTGGGGTGGGCTCAGCGTGGCACAAGGACTTTGGGGGAGGGGCATTCAGCCGGCGAGGATTAGGCACCCCGTCGGCAAAATCACTGATTGCCATGCTGGGGTGGGCTCCCAGTGTGGCACCAACTACTGGGCGGAGCAGATGCAGCTCAGCCGGCGGGGATTGGGCACCCGTCGGCTGTCAGCATGCGATGCAGGCAGCGCCACGCCTGCAGCTGGGGGAGCTGCGTGTGAGCAGCTTCTTATCGCTGATCACTCAAGCGTAGCTCCACCTTTCAACTGTATGCCACTGCATTTTGGAGCGTGTCATAGACAGCTCCAAAATGCATTGGCTTACAGGGGCCGCGCCTGCCAGCACACTGCCTGAATTGGAGGAGGAGGTGACACACCTCCGAAATTTCCGATGATGGCACTATGTTTCTTGCACATGCGTGCAAGCAAACATAAAAATGGTTACTGAGTAGTGTAACTGCACTGAAATGGTTTAGCTAAACTGGTTTTAAAAATGGTTTACAAAAACAGTTATGTAGTGTGTCCAGGGCCTTAGTTGCAAAACCAGAGTTTAACTTTAATTTTCAGATAGTTTGAATTCTGATTCTACCTTCAAGGATCTGAGTAATTACATTTCATGCAACACAGTAGCTGATAAACTCACTGCTATGTCAACTCATTCTAATCAGAACTGTTAGGTAAGAGGTCTGTCACTGTGCATTTTGTCACTGTGACAATTAGATGTTTTTGGTGCAGTGTTAGCCACCACTAAGCAATTTGATTTTCTCACTGTGTAGTTCCAAGGGTCACAAGAAGGGGTCCTGTTAGACCATCATCCCACTTCACCTTTGAGATCAAAAGCCAAGGGCCCTGGTACACAGATACAAAAAAATAAACCAATCAAAATCTAATCTCGTTCCTTCAGCATTATAAAACAGACTGGCATTGCATAATGGGTGTTGCTGGCTAAAGAACACTATACAGCAGCCTCAATCAGCGTGTCTGGTGCCAGCTCAATGGCTCTTATACTAACATACTGGTGAAGGATATTGGATCAGTTTTAAAAGGTTTTAAAAGCAGTACCATAGTTGCCTACTACCTTCCAACAGTACCACTGGTACAACATGCAAATTACACACTAAAACATGTATTAAAACCACTCTGCAAGGAGTTAGGAGTTGCTTGCATAACAGAGAGAGAGAGTCTGCTCTGATGCTGAATACAATACTCCTGTGTGGTCAGCATTTTGTTATCCACCGGGGACAGCTAAACCATCGCCAGCTATGATGTCACAATACTTTGCTGGGCAAAACCCAATCAAGTTCAAATGTAATTGCTGCCACGGCACTGGGGCTCTGTGTTTCTCATTGGATTTTAGGGTTTTGGGATTTGCTAGACTTCAGTCCCCAAACAGATTTAATATTTACCAAGGAGGCAAGTACCTCAATACCCGACCAGCCCACCCCCCCAAAAAAAACTGCATCAAGTACAACAGAACTTTATTGAATTTTTATGCATGCTGTTAACATATATCTAATATGTACTGCCTTGCAAGCTACCAAGAAAAGGATTTTGTATAAGATATGTTGTTTTTGATTTAAAAGTATGGAAAAGTTTGAGGCAGTACTTTATACATTGCGTGACATTCCAACTTCTGTCTGCAGTAACATCAACACCACAGCAACCGAGAGGTTATTCAAGCAAAGCCTTATTTGAAACGCAATTACTTTATGTTGGATATATGGAATTTACCCAGAACAAAAGTTTACAGCACCATTCTCTTCCCTTAGAATGAAATCCTCACCGCCATCACTGCCCCAGATACTTGAATCATGATACCTAACCCGTGATACATCAGTCCACCATGCAGTGCTTGAGAAAGACTTCTACTGCAGACCTACAAAAGCCTGGATACCCTGTAATAAATCCATATTTTTATTCCCCAGAGCTGCGATACTGCTCTGCACTTGCAGAAGCCTCTGGCAACAACAGCAGGCTGCTGATACACTGCAGTTTTAACACTAGCAGTAAGGAGCTACTCATTTACCAGCAGCTGAGCTCTTTGCAGTTAACAATCCTTGTCCTACTTAAGCAGACTGAATCATTTCATAATGCAGTATATGTGCAGCTGAACTGGGGTTGGGGGTTGACAATGCATTCTCTGCTTACCAGGCAAGCTTGAAGCCTTTCATTAGTGCGGCAAAGAACATCCAATAGCCATAGTGTCTTCTCCCCACTCAACAGGCCAGGTATTCCATGACATTTCAGAAAAGTAAAGCGAACGCAAGTCCCCAAGAAAAAGAAACGAGTCCCACGTAGCACGCCTCATGTAGAGAGACAGGTGCCTCACCTTGACTGGATGCACCACTGACAGCGTGTGCTGTCTGTGCACTGGCACACACATCCACACATCCAGCCTGCAGCTCCAAGTCCTGCTGCCAAGGATCTCCACTGAGCATGTGCAATTGAGGCAGGCAATGGCATGGGCTGGTTGCAGCGTTATGAGGAGGAAAATAAGTCCACTAGCATCCCCACTCCTGCTCAGATTCCTGCGTGTGTCTTGAAAAGGGAAGCAGTATTAGAGGTGGACTTGCTTTGGTTGCTGACTCCCTAGCACACGTCAGATGCAATCACAAGGAGCAGCTGTGAGAGTAATCTCTAAATCAAAGCTGCAGCAACTACAGCATTTAAAGACACATGGCCCTTTTTTTTAAAAAATACATTTGAAGATAAAAAAAGTTATTTGAATCTCAAATCCCTTCCCCACTTCCCTAGATGCCAATCGTAGGACATTCAGGTTGGATTTTCAATGCAGTTGTTCAGAAATTTCTAGCGCAGTGCATCACTGGTTTTTAAAAGCACAGTAAGTTCCAACATGTAGGGTTGTAGTTCAGCTCCTGCCAGTGTTAGACATGGTGCATGCATGGGTAGCACTTGGGGCCATTTTTGCAGGGGTTTAGCCTGCTGTACAACCCTGCTTTTGCAGAATACAATTAGTTTTGAACTAAGGACATTGTGTCCTGCGGTTTCATCTCTTGCCAGTGTTACACAAGGTTGGCAGCTATCTATGGTCTGTGGGACTTGTGACATTTTGTTCAGTTACAAAAGAAAGCCAACTGCCTCTGAATGCAGCAGTTTAAGATTAACCCTCAGTCCCCCTATTTCTATTGGCATGACTTGCCCTCCATTAGTCAGCTGGAGGGTGTTTTCTCGCAGTAGTTGATGGCCTTAATGAGTAATTAATGTCTGATGTCAGTTTAAGGTTTGAATAAAACTAACTGGTGTTCTCAGTAAACACGAAATAAAAGGGAAGGCAAACCTTAAAATGTTAATGGCAGATTGGTTTGAATCCAAGAGAAGTTTGAAAATGTTATTTTGCTTTCCAACCACTAATTTAACATGCCCGCTGTGTTAGTAGCCCTACTCCTCCATAGTCAATGACTCATCCACAAACACCACACTCAGTATAGTTTAAGATGAATCTTTCATATACGAGATACAACCCCTCTTCTTTAGATGCCCCCGTCTTATGATTTTGTCACCCACCAACAATGTAATGCACCCTTAGGCTTTGCATAGCACAGAAAATGTTCAGCGCCTACAGTATGTTCTTAGGTGCTACCGGGAACACCAAATTACCCACAACAACCAAAAACAAAGAAGACCCGGTGCAAACTGGTACTTCAAATCAGAGTACACCAATGCAAGTTTCAGCTGCAAAAGTGACAAACACTCTGCACACACCTTGTTTTCTGGTTTCTGGGAGACTCAATAAAATGTGCACTTTTGCAACTGAATCGAGTAAACTGAGCTGGACAATCTGAGTGCACCGGGTCTTCTTTGTATTTGATTTGGATAGCACAGCATGTTTATTTATCTAAAATATTGGTCCAGAAGAGATAATGAGTAGCTACAAGCAGTTCGTTTCCTTGTATGTCCTGGGAGAAGGGAACATGAGATGAGCAGAATAAAATAAATAATAGTACAGTGATTTAACAGTTAAAACAATGTAGAGAAACAAAATGAAATATATGAGCAAGAAAAGAACAGATACAAAATGAAACTACAAGAAAAGGAAATTTGGAACCTGAGAAAAATTACAAACTATAGTTGGGTGCCAAATAGGGGGAGAGTGTCCACATGATAGTCACTCTCTGACTTACCATTTGAAATATGGCTATGATGCTGAGGCCTGAACTTGACAAAAGAAGGAGGAGTTAGAGAAGGAAGGGATTATTCAGGATGCCACAGCTTATCCGGCAGGCCGGCCGGTGATGCCTCACAGCAAAGAAGAAGCTGGACCTTCAGTGACAGAGAGTGTAGCCAGGGGAAAGAGTCTGCACAAGAAGAGTGAAAGGGTAATCACGGAGAGCAGTAGAAGGTAAGCAGGGTACCACGCATGAGGTGCCATCCCTCCAGGGAAGGCTATCTCACAGTACTGTGTGTGTGTGTGTGTGTGTGTGTGTGTGTGTGTGTGTGTGTCCATCTAGTTGCAGTACGTAGTGCTACCTGTGCAAGTTAAAGTAGTGTGTGTGTGTGTATATTTGTGTATATAGTGCTTGTGTGTGTGTGTATATTTGTGTATATAGCGCTATGTGTGTGTGTGTATATTCGTGTATGCAGTGCTGTGTGTGTGTGTATATTTGTGTATATAGTGCTATGTTTGTGTGTATATTTGTGTATATAGTGTTGTGTGTGTGTGTGTGTGTATATTTGTGTATATAGTGCTATGTGTGTGTGCATGTTTGTTTATATAGTGCTATGTGTGTGTATATTTGTGTATATAGTGCTATGTGTGTGTGTGTGTGTTTGTGTATATAGTGCTATGTGTGTGTGTTTGTGTGTATATTTGTGTATACAGTGCTGTGTGTGTGCATGTTTATTTGTGTATATAGTGCTATGTGTGTGTGTGTGTGTGTGTGTATATTTGTGTATACAGTGCTGTGTGTGTGTGTGTGTGTATTTGTGTATATAGTGCTGTGTGTGTGTGTGTATACAGTGCTATGTGTGTGTGTGTGTGTGTGTATATTTGTGTATACAGTGCTATGTGTGTGTGTGTGTGTGTGTGTCCATTTGGGTGTGCGGTGTTGTGTGTGTGTGTGTGTGTGTGTGCATCTGTTTGTGTAGTGCATGTATGTATTATGTCATACTGTGTACGTTTGTGACTCAGCTGCAACTTTTGTAGGTGGGACAGTTTCTAATTTCTCAACCACTACATAGAGTACTATGTGAGCCTGAGGGAAGGATAGGGTACAAGCATGTTAAACATCTTTATAAAATGGTTAAAATAAATCCTACCTCCTGATTTGGTCTGAAGCTATCTGCAGTCAAGTGTTTATAGAGCAACAACCCTGTGGATGATACTTTTCTGGCAATCAGGATGCAGTGTAACCCCACCCCATATCCTTGCCTTCTGGAAAGATTTTCACAAACTCTTCTGGCAGCCATGTTAGTCAGGTTAATAAACTTTACACCCAGACTTGTCCTAATATGTAGTAACACATTTTAGCACTTTTAAATAACTCCCCATCTCCACATCAGACCTCACATAAACATATGTAAAAAAACATTTAAAGCCATCAATTTGTGATCTAAATGGCATAAGAGTGGCTAATACTGTGCTAAAATCAAGTAATTGTTATCCTGATTGTTCCTAATTGCAGGATATGCAGTTCCAGGAAAGAAAGTGGGTCCAGGAAGCATCAGGTCCAACTATGTGAGCCTATAGCTCTGTGGTCAGAGCACTGGGATGGTGTTCCAGGGGCCTGGGTTCAATTCCCAGTAGGTCACTTTTCCTTCTCACTACAATTTATTATCTAAATTGCTTATCAGTGGCTAATACTGCACCGAAAACTACTAATTGTCATCTCTTTTTTTAGGACTGTAATCTATCGTTGTAGAGTAAACCAGCTGCCACGTTGAACGCTGCTCATTCCAGCTCCATGCCATGTACACAGCCCCCTGCAGGTTTAACCACTCACTCATTTTCTTCTCACCCCCACAAAAGTGCTGTATATGGCAACAATGTCAATCTATCTCTCACTCCCCCGCAACCCCCCTTCCTGTGACCTCAAAAAAACACCAGCTGATTTTGAAAAGAAATCATCCTTCTCCTACTATAGTTAGTGTGTTAGAGGCAGCTTTTTTTTTTTTTGAACACAGACTAAAATTGACTGTCTTGTGCATGCGACCAGTTAATCTTGAGCTGATGGCATTCATCAGAGAGAGCGCGCTGGTCCCACAGTTTTTGACTGTGCTTCTCCAAATACCTCCAACCCCTTTCTGTCCCGCAACCTCAAAAAAAAACACTGGCTCATTTGCCAAAGACATCATACTTCTCCCACCACAATTCAATCTGTTATAGGAGACAAATCTTTTTTTTTTCAAAACACAGATTTTGACTGAGTGTCACTTGCATGTGATCAGTTACTCAGGAGCTGGTGCCATTCATAAAAGGGACCACTAAACCCATGGCTTTCGAATGCACTCCTTCATACACATCAGACAATAAATTAAAAACTGCACGGTATAAAATGGAAACACAGACTAATTAACATGGGGTGGAGTGGAGGTGAGGGAGGATTTAAAAAAAGGGCAACACTAGGCAGGCAAAAGGCAAAATAGCACCCTCTGTGGAACTCGCCTCTACACTGCAGTAGATTACAGCACCATATTTTGTCTCCAATGCAAAAAAAAAAAAGTAAGTCATTTTAAGAATGTATTTTAACTCTGCATGTTTTCCTATTTACTTTAGTTCTCCGACCCATTTAATAAGTGCAATATGCCACTTCGGGTTGTGGGTTATGTGTCTGCTAAACACATTCCCCAGGTGCTGAAGGCATTCAATAGTAAGTAACTCATACCTCACCTCACACCGTATGTCGTGGATTTATCAGACAACAACCCACACCCCATCATGGCTTATTGTGTAAATAAACTATTACGTATGCCTCACGTTCACTTCTCAGCAATTTTTTAGCCCACCCTATAATTATTTCATATCAATCCATTGTGTCTGCTTTTATTGTGCAGTATGATAATTGGCAAGCCGCCCGTTGGCTGTAGCCAGCTTTTGGTATTTCTTGCTTTGCTTCGCATGTCTTATGAGTACATTTTGGTTTTATCATTCTCCTCCTTGGTCCCCAGTCCATTTGCTCACCCACTCCCTCGGAGCTACCACTGAACTGACACCCACAGCTTTATAAAGACTGCTAAAATACCATGCAAACTAAGCTTTTTCATACAGTTTTAGGCATGACTGATTGAGTCACAGAGAAGTAAGGCAGTAAAGGTTTATATTATTCTCATGAAAAAATAAGTGTGGTATCGGTTATGGAAGTGGGTCCAGAAATCCGTTGTGGAAGGGGTGTGAGGCCTCACTTCTGCGAAGAGTAAGGGAGTAAACATGAGATGGGTCGGCCATGTTGGGTCTTATGCACCAACAGGTGGCAAGTATGCACCTAAGGCACATATCCCAACCTGAGTAGCTCCACACCTGCAGACAGGTGCACACAGGCCAGTATTCATGAATGGACACCACCTGCCTGGAGCCCGGCCCCCTGATGCACAGGTCTGTGCAGGGTGTCCAGGGACTGAGTAGCAGACCCAGTAGGGCATCCATTCGGTTGCCAATCTTGGATCCTGAATGAATCACCTACTTGGTAGGGCGCAGGTCTGGGTGCATGAATGGAGTCCCACGCAGGCACCCAGACTTGCATGGCAATGCCTCGATGGCCAGAGTCCCCCTGGCTGAGCCTCTGTGGCACTCCAACCACCACCACACTGCTGATCTACCACCCAACCAATGGCTTCCCCAACCCCGTTACTGAACAGTACCCCCACCCCAACACATGACTGCCCATTCCTAGTAGTGCAGATGCAGACCCCCCGCCCCATCACATCTGTCCCCTGTCCCTGTAGTGGCAAACTTCCCCCCATCACATGTAAGCCCCATCCCCGTAACAAGTCCTTGGTACCAATTCCATCCTGGTACAATGAGAATGCCCCCCCATGCATGCCCCGGGCTGCAAAAACCTGATCCAACTTGTTACCCCAGCAATAACAGTGGTAGCCAGTGGACCCCCCACACTCCTGTGGCACTGACCACCCCCCAACCCCAATCACATACCGGAACGTCATTGTTGTGAGCGAAGAAGCCAGCAGCACAGCCTCAGCACAGCCCTTCCTTGGCTGCTGGCCAGCCAAATGATGCTGGGAATGCACTGATTATTTATAGCTGTACATTCCCTGCATTGGTTGGATGGCCAGTGGCCAAGGAGGTGTGTAGAGGGCTGTGCCACTGGCCATCCCTAGCTGTGGCACCACTGTGCTGGTACAGGAGAAGGGGATGCTGGTGTTGCTGGGGGTGGGGGGAGCCACTGTCCACCAATGAAGACACTGAGGGGTCCAAGTTCGGGGGTGTTCATACTGGGGATAACCACTATAGTCTCCAAATGGCATGGGTTGTACCAGAAAAGCATACTGGGCTACAACAGCCTGCTCTCTGGGTGGTCCCAGGGATCGCTCCTCTGTATTTGCTGAGGGAGTATCCTGTATTGCACTGGGGATGGGGATGACAAGTGTGTGTGGGGGGTGGGGTGGATATATGCAGTTCTGGGTAGGGAACAGTCTAGTACAGTGCAGGGGGAGAGTCTGCCATGCACTTATAGTGCCAGGCAGTCTATTGGGGGGTGTGGGTCTGCCATGCACCTATGGGATGGGGCTGCCATGTGTGGCTATGGAGGGGGTCTGCCAGGCAGCTACAGGGATGAGGCAGGAGGGGCGGCTGCCCTACAAGCATGGGGCGGGGTCCAGGTATGTTTGGGGGGCTACCAGTCTGCTACCAGGGCCGGCCAAGGATCCTGTGTCAGCAGGGTAGGGCACATACTGTGGGTATGGCAGGGTCCACTCTGGTGTTACCTGCACCCTGCTATGCCCCCCTGTGTGTTGCACTATGCACCTTTGTGAGTGGCGCATAGTGCAGGCAGGCCCCTGGCATGTCTTTTGCCTGCCCCCAGCACGTTGCTGTCCGCATGGCTGAGGGATCGGGTGTGTACGGTATGTGCGCCCCTTTGGTCCATACCATACAGGGGGAGCAATGGATGCAGGGTAGCTATGCACTGCAGATATGTGGCACATAGGCACTCCACATATTCATACATATGGCCCATCATGTCCAGATGCAGGGACTGCTATACCAGTTTTGGAAGGGCATCCTGGTTTACATTTCGGAAGCAGGGGTGAAGAGTTTGAATTCTGCATGGTCATACATTTTAGACCTGGTTGTAAGGGGTATGTTGTAGGGGCACAGTAGTGCCAATATACTTAGGTTATGAATGCATTTCTATGTTAATCCCTCACCCCAATTGCTGCACCCTAATAATGTGGCCATCTCTGGATGAAACAGCCTGAAAGTTTACACGCACATTATGGAGACCATGACCTCCTCAGTTCAGTAGTGTAGACACTTGAGAAGGTTGAAAATACATTAAACAAAAATAATCTGCAAATTGAGGTCTTTTTTCGCTCACCAGTAGCTCAAAACTGACAGGCTGATGAAACCTGGCTCTTTCTGGTTTGCTGCAGTTTGACCCAAGGAAGTGACTTTGCTAGGTGGTTTAACTGGAAAATGTTTTCTTTTTAAATTATTAACATTTTAAAATCTCATTATCATGCATTTGCAAAATGTTTTTTCACTTTTCTGTTTATAAAGCTTTTTTGTGATTACAGGATTTATGGCAGAGTGATGGAAATGAAAGAAAACATTGCTTTCTATGCTTTTTAACTTTTGGCCATAACGTAGCCATTTGTGATCAAACCCAAAACATATTTTGGGGTGCATTAACAAAATAACCCATGAGGTGGGGTGGTAATATTCCCACCCTGAAATCTGGGGTCACTCAGACCCCATATGGCCAAGTCATGGCCAACCATTAAAAAACCCAGAGTGGTCTGTTCATGCAGTAGTAGCATTTCCACTCGAGGCATTGGTGATCCAGGTTCAAGATCAAGCCCAAGTCCTTTGGGGGCCAGTCTCGGTGGACGATGGAGCATTCCAGTGGAGGCCCTTCTTCTCAGGGGAGGGAGGGTTGTGATTCCGGCTATGTGACTGCCACTTGGATGACCATGGGTGGTGCAGGCAGACGAGATCTAGAGCAGGAGGGGGAAACGCTAAAGGCTTGATGGAACATTGCCGCACCTTGCATGTGCACATCCACCAGTGAGCATAGCCAGCATCTCTGAGGGCCAGAGAGAGAGAGAGAGTAAAGTGTAAAATTCCACAGTGCTGCAGGGTGAGGTTCCTTTTGTAGTCTTAGATGCTGACACGCTGACTGCCCACCCACCTCCAGAACTGAGTTATTTGGTAAGGAACCTGGTCCACTGTCCCAACCCCACCTCAGAGGAGGAAGTCCGAGGTAAAGAAGGAACTAGGTAAGTGGCAGGGAAGGCATGGGTGGGGCTGGAATGTTGCCGACTAGGTACGGATGGGATCAGCTGTTGGTAGGAGGAATGCAACATCGAAAAGTAAAATAAAAAAAGAATTTTTATCACCTGAAAATACAAAACCAAAAAAAAGTATGGCCAAAACAGCACTGTTAGCATGTACAGTAGTTAATGGCCACTGGGGTGCCCATACTGGGTGGCCCTTAGGCATAACCCCCCCTCTCCTTTTTGTTTGGCCATGGGGGGACTAGCGGCCTATACTGATAATTACCCCTTCTTTATTTGGAAACTGGGGTGCCCAAGCCTGGTGGCCATCCTTACTGTTAATTTGACCACCAGGGTGCCCAAATCTGTGGCCATCCCCATTTCTGTGACCACACTGATGCAGAAACTTGGTGTCCATTTTAACCACACCCTCCTAACACCCATGCTATCTACCTTTCCCTTCTCCCCACATGTAACATAAAAGAAGGAAAATCATCCCATGTAGTGTTACAAAATGTATTAGTTTCTGAATTTATATAAAATTTCCAGATTTCTTTTTTGCTAATGGATGAAGAAAAAACTAGGTAAAGTTACATTATGAGACTTACAAGGTTGTTACAATTTGATCAAAGAAAGTACCTTTAAGGGTTTTTAAAATTAAATGTTATTTAGTTTTTAGGTTATGAGATTTTAAAGTTCACACATGTGTGGCCCACTTTAAAAAAGCTGAAAAATATGTTTTTTCATGTTAAAGTTTGATACACACAAACTTTAAAATCTGAAATATAAAAAAATCTAAATCTAAAGGCTGACAGTTGTGTGGTTTCTCTGAAAAGAGTCTAACGAGTCAGAGCCGACTAAAAAAAATTAAGTACTGTTAGTATTTTAATTAGGAAAAAAAAGAAAAGAAACAAGACCAACTTTAATGAACTTAGTGGGCATATAATATATAGCAGGTGCACTTGGACTGCAAGATAAAAAACTCACAAAGATAAAAAAAAGAAATGCTGAGAACATGAACAAATAATTGAAAACTATGTTTTTTTTGTTATGAATTTCTAAACATTCATGGGTGAGTAGTGGAGTGCCACAGGGGTCAGTTTTGGGTCCGCTTCTCTTTAACATCTACATCAGTGATATTGTGGAGGGTTTGAGGGGGAGGGTGTGCCTATTTGTCAATGATACAAAAATCTGCAACAGGGTGGACACCCCGAAGGGGGTAGAAGACATGAGGAGGGACTTCAAGATGCTCGAGGAGTGGGTCTGGAAATGGCAGCTGAGGTTTAATGCCAAGAAGTGCTCTGTGATGCACCTAGGGAGGAAAAATACGAAAGGAGGGTACACGCTGGGGGGGAGGGGGAATCAAAGAATCAGAACAGGAAAGGGATCTGGGGATCATAGTCTCCTCAAACCTTAAGGTAGGTTTCCAATGTAGTAGGGTGGCAGGAAGGGCTAATGGAATGCTGGCATGCATAGGCAGGGGCATTATTAGTAGAAAGAGGGAGGTTATAATGCCCCTCTACAAACCATGGTGAGGCCGCAGTTAGAGTACAGGGTTCAATTCTGGAGACCACACCTCCACAAGGATATAGATGCATTGAGAGGGTTCAGAGAAGGGCAACAAAGATGGTGCAGGGTCTGCAGGGGAAGACATACAAGCAGAGGTGTAAGGAGCTGAATCTGTACATGCTGGAAACAAGGAGGGGAAAGTTGGGACATGATTGAAACCTTTAAATATGTAAAGGGACTCAATAAAGTATGTGATGGGGGTCAGCTGAGGAGAAAGAAGGGAGACAGAACTAGAGGGCACAGCTTCAGACTGCAAGGAAATAGGTTCAGGGTCAATGTGAGGAGGCGCTTCTTCACAGAGAGGGTGGTGGAGCCCTGGAACAGACTGCTGGATGGAGAGGTGGGGGCTAAGACAGTGGAGGAATTCAAGAGGGCATGGGACAGGCATATTTGACTGAGAACTGGGGGCAGGGTGGGGGCAGGTGGGGAGGGGGGTATGTGAAAGGGGAGGGTTGGGCAGACTAGATGGACCAGAAGGGTCCTTTTCTACAGTCAGGTTTATATGAGTATGATTCATGCATTGATTTATGAAAGGCCCTCAGGGCCCTGTGCAAAGCAAGTTACAACTCATCTCCTATTTCATGCAGGGCCCATAGGGACTTGCATGAAGACAGTTATGACTTTTCTCCTGCTCCAAGGAAGTTTTTGTTCGCGCCTACCCTGGCCCCTGACTAGCCACTCTTTTGGGCCATGCACTGTGTAACCCCCATGCACTGAACCTTCCTCCATAGCCATCTTCTTTGTCCCCTATTGGTCCCATGTCCCGGTAGATCCAGCATATCCCTGCCGGGATGGCCCACTTCCCTGGGGGCAGAGAAGGGGAGAGAGGTTCCACTTCCTTGACTGGGAATGCAGAGGGGTAAGGGGATTGAAGGGGACACTGTGAGAGACTACATGGCATGAAGGGACTATGGCAGCCATCATTCAGTCAGCCAGGCAGGTGATTTTCCACTTTCTGGGGCCCCTCCCATCTCCCACAAACATGGGAAGAACATAAGAAAGTAGCCAGCAGAAGGAGACCACATGGTCTAGCTTGTCTGCTCGATTTGATGCATGATCCTTGCTTTCGCCCTTATAGCAATGACCCTAGCTCCTCCTCTCCCATCCCCTGCCCCTTTCCCTTCCTTGGCTCCATAACTTCCCTCTGTGTTTGACCCAGGATCTTTTGAAGTATCCCACTGTCTTAGCTGCCACCACCACCTCTGGCAGCTCATTCCAGGCCAGCACTACCCTTTCTGTGAAAAATGCTTCCTCACATCCCTCCTGAATCTTCCCCGCACCAGCTTTATTTATTTAGTTTTTGTTGACCGGGTAAGTGCATTAGACAAATCCTGCCTATTTTCAGGCACGACCCGGGGGAGGGGGATACAAATGAATGCCAACTGACCTTGAACCAGATTAAGCTGTTGGTGGTATTTTTAGTGAATGAGGTAAATTTGGCCAGGACACCAGGGAAATTCCCCTACTCTTTTCGATAAGTGCCATGGGATCTTTAACATCCACCTGAACTACCACCAATCCAGGCAGATGGGACCTCGGTTTAACGTCTCATCCCAAAGATGACTATGGTCCTCTGGTGGTGGTGTTGTCTCTCTTATTAAATGCCCCCCCCCCACAAACACCCAGAACATTTGTGCTGATGGGGTGTCCAATCCCCCTCGGCTCTTCGCCTCCTTTAGTGCAGATGGGGTGCCCAATCCCCATCAGCTACAGTTGCCCCCAAGAACAAGTCCGTTGGCATGCTGGGAGCCCACTCAAGCATGCCACATGCCCGGAAAACAAAAAACAGTTCTGCAATGTCTTTTTTTTTTTTTGACCTGTGAAAAAGGAGAAATGGTCCTAAGCGGTCTCCAACAGTGGCATTTTTCACACCTCCTTGTGAACAGTACAGCTGTCATTGTTCACATCCTGGCTCAAATGTTTTCGCGACTTCCGCACAGAATAGCACGGTCGCTGTAGGAAATTAGTGTTTGGGACAGATTAAGAAAATGACACTGACACTGTTCATGAGCAGAGGTCCTAAAATGCCTATGTTGAAAATTTGGCGAAGGATACCTAAAAAATGATTGTTATGAGCTGCAGGCTATGCAGTTTGCACTACACGCCAGAATTTTAGAATTTATAATATTTTCACTCCAGATTTTCAACATTGCCATTTTCCCCATCTACTTTGTGAACAGTACAGCTGTCATTTTTCCCATCCTGGCCGAAATATGTTTTCGCACTTCCAGCGAAGAATTGCGCGGTCGCTGTAGGAAATCACTGTTCGGGACAGATTAAGAAAATGAAAGTGACACTGTTCATGAGCAGAGGTCCTAAAATGCCTTTGTTGAAAAGTTGGTGATGATAGCCCATCAAATGACTGTGTTACAAGTGTGCGCTGTGCACTTTCCACGCACTCTTGTAACTTCACAGATTTGTAATATTGTCACGCCAGATTTTCAACAGTGGCATTTTTTCACACCTCCTTATGAGCAGTACAGCTGTCATTTTTCACATCCTGACCAAAATGTGTTTTCGCAGTTCCGGCACAGAATAACGAGGTCGCTGTGGGAAATCAGTGTTTGGGACAGATTAAGAAAATGACAGTGGCACTGTTCATGAACAGAGGTCCTAAAAGCCCTATGTTGACAATTTGATGATGAACTCCATAACATGACTGTGTGACAAGCATGTGTTGAACTGTTTCCACGCACCCTTGTGACTTCACAAATTTGTAATATTTTCACGCCACATTTTCAACAGTGGCATTTTTTCACACCTCCTTATGAAGAGTACAGCTGTCATTTTTCACATCCTGGCTAAAATATGTTTTTGCACTCCTGCCGGAGAATAGCGCAGTCACTGTGGGAAATCAGTGTTTGGGACAGATTAAGATCAAGCGAGTGAGAGGGGGGAGTGGCTGAGCTCAACTGAGCTCTGTCGGGACTGCTGCAGATTTCTTTGTGGGCAGAAAAAGGACCCAACGCAAGAGCCCAGTACAAAAGGGCAGCCTGCAGCACTGGGAGAAACAGAACGAGAGAGCGAATGAGGGAGGGGGAGTGTGCGAACTCACCGGAGCACTGTCAGGACTGCTGTGGATTTCTTTGTGGGCAGAAAAAGGCGTCAATGCAGGCAGGGGCCCAGTACAAAAGTCCAGCCTGCAGTGATGGGAGAAACAGTACGAGTGAGTGAGACAGGGGGACTGAGTGAGCTCAACAGAGCTCTATCAGGACTGCTGTGGATTTCTTTGTGGGCAGAAAAAGGCACCAATGCAGGCAGGAGCCCTGTACAAAAGGGCAGCCTGCAGCGCCAGGACAAACAGAATGAGTGTGTGAGAGAGGGAGACTGAGCGACCTCAATGGAGCTCTGTCAGGACAGCTGTAGATTTCTCTGTGGGCAGACAAAGGTGCCAATGCAGCCAGGAGCCCCGTACAAAAGCTCAGCCTGCAGCGCCGGCAGAAACGGAATGAGCGAGTGAGAGAGGGGGAGTGAGTGAGTTCAATGGAGCTGTGTCGGGACTGCTGCAGATTTCTTTGTGGCCAGAAAAAGCCGCCAATGCAGGCTGGAGCCCAGTACAAAAGGGCAGACTGCAGTGGCGGGAGACACAGAACGAGCGAGTGAGGGCGGGGGAGTGAGTGAGCTCAGCAGAACTCTGTTGGGACTGCTGCTGATTTGTTTGTGGGCAGAAAAAGGCAGCAATACATGCAGGGGCCCAGTACAAAAGGGCAGCCTGCAGCGGCGGGAAAACCAGAATGAGCGAGTGAGAGAGGGGGAGTGAGCGAGCTCAATGGAGCTCTATTGTGACTGCTGCAAATTTCTTTGTGGGCAGAAGAAGGCGGCAACGCACGCAGGAGCCCAGTACAAAAGGGCAGCCTGCAGCCCCAGCAGAAACAGAATGAGCAAGTCAGAGAAGGGGAGTGAGTGAGCTCAACGGAGCTCTGTCGGGACAGCTGCGGATTTCTTTGTGGGCAGAAAAAGATGCCAATGCAGGCAGGAGCCCAGTACAAAAGGCCAGCCTGCAGCACTAGGAGAAACAGAATGAATGAGTGAGAGGGGGGAGTGAGCAGGCTCAACAGACCTGTGTCGGTACTGCTGTCAATTTCTTTGTGGGCAGAAAAAGCCACCAACAGAGGCAGGAGCCCAGTACAAAAGGGCAGCCTGCAGCGCCAGGAGAAACAGAATGAGTGAGTGAGCCACCTCAACGGAGCTCTGTCGGGACAGTTGCAGATTTCTTAGTGGGCAGAAAAAGGTGCCAATGTTGACAGGAACCCAGTACAAAAGAGCAGGCTGCAGCACCAGGAGAAACAGACTGAGTGAGTGACAGAGGGGCAGTGAGCGAGCTCAACAGACCAACGCAATCAACATTCGGCATCGACAAATGCTTGTTTACTTTCCCATGTCCTTTTTCTCTTCAGAAACCACTATCTGAACCCTCCCTACGTAGTACTCTGTTCTTGGGTTCTTTGTTCTGGTGTGTGTGACTTTGCACTTTTTGGCATTGAACCCAAGCTGCTATATCCCTAACATCTCTCCAGGCTGGCTAGGTCCTCCTTCAACTCTTGTATCCCTTCCTGGGTGTCCACCCTCCCACAGAGCTTGGTGTCTTCCACAAGCAGGTGTCTGCAGTGGCGTCCTGGGTGTGGGGACGTTTGGCAGCATGTGGAGGCCCAAGCTGCCTAGAACTAGCCACCTTTAGGAGCTGCCCATCAAGTAGTCCAGTGTGGCCCACCCCCCAGGAGGGAAGCATCCAAAGGATGCCCTTCCTCCCTGCCATTCTCCGCTCCTGACATCTGTGCTTGGGGTGCGAAACTGGGTTGCCAGCATGCCAGAGTAATGCACCATCACTTGACGCCATGGAGCCAGCTAAGAACGTTTATTGAAAGTCAGCTCATGGGCCTGATATTGGAATAAGGGCAACAGTACAGCACAAATGTTTGCTCTGCACTTGCCCATGCACCCAACTCAGAGATTGCTATATACAGTCGGTGCTATCTAAACATATATTAGGCCAAATAGGGGCAGAGCTAAGTCAAGTAGCACTGCCCTGACATGGATCTGGGCTGTATGCAGCTGATAGGGAACTGCCGGGAACTGTGCCCCAGACCTGATAGTGCCAGGATCCACAATGCGATATTCTGTCCTGAACATGCACATGAGCCCATTGGGCATGCAAGACATTAAGGAGCCATATGCATGCCCATTATGGACTCATTTGCATGGGAAGCAGTGGCAGGTTTCTGCCCACCTGTGGCCAGCTGCTACATCAGGCATAGTGGCGACCGATTCCCCTCCCACCCCTACCACCTGTCCCCATAATATTCATGGGTCCTTGGTGTCAAGGGGCACCCCCACTCTCCAATCCCCATCCTGTAATCATACTGTTTAACCTGGTGCCTGGTGGCACCCATGCCCTCCGATCACCGGCCTGGTACACATTCGTTTGTCCCTGGTCTCTAGTAACACCCATCGCCCATCTGATCACCCATTGCAGTAAATGTGCGGTGTCTCCCTGGTGTCTAGTGGTGCCCCCACCCTCTGATCACCCACTGCCATGTTATAACAGATGTTACTGGTGTCTACTGGTGCTCCCCCACCTTCTGATCACCCATCCCAGTACATGGTGAAGTTTCCCTAGTGTCCAGTGGCACCCCCTGCCCAATGATTACCCATCCTTGAATACATCACATATGCCTTGGTGCAGGTGGTGGGGGCACTAGATATCAGGGCATATGTGACATATTCAAGGATGGGTGATCAGTGACTGGGGCAATGCTACTGGACACAAGGAAAACTTTACCATGTACCAGAACTGATAATTGGAGGGTGGGGGGGGGCACCACTAGACACCAGGGACATCTGTTATAACATGGTGGCAGGTGATTGGAGGTCTTGGGTGCCCCTAGACATCAGGTACATCTGTAATAAAAGGGCAGTGGGTGATCAGAGTGTTGTGGTGCCACTAGATACAGGGACATTTGTTATAAGATGGTGGTGGGTGATTGGAGGGTGGGGGGCGCCACTCGACACCATGGACATCTGGCCACGCTGGCAGCGCACACTCCACCTGCCCACTGAGGAGCCCTGCAGCCTGGCTAAAGAGCCCCTGATCAGGCTGCTGACTTTCTTCTAGTGGCCATAGCTAGAGAAGCCAGCCGGCTGCATGCACTCCACCTGCCCGCTGAGGAGCTCTGCAGCCTGGGTAAGCTGTTCACTAACTTCAGGAAGCAATTTGGGAGCACTGATTAGATGCAGACCCCATGGGATTGCCAGTGATTGGCTGCTGCCCCACAGCCCTGCCTGCTATTGGCTACTTTGACTCTCCACTTTTAGCGACTTTTCTGATACTCGCTACTTGCCCTGAGCCCGCTGCTCACTCTTCCAAAGCAAGCTGTGTGAATTTGGTAAATTTGCAAATGTATGTACTGTTAAGATGGAAGGGTAAATGTGATGTCTTAGTTTTTAGCAACACTGTTAAATATTCTGAGCTTGCCTGAATTGGAAAACTGTAATTGTGCTGTACTCTTGCCTAAAAGAAAAGAACCCCAGCTAGAAAGCTTGTTCCTATCTCTCCATTTCCCCTCTCTCTTTCACCCTAAATTCATCTGGAACACAGGAGTGGACAACGGCGCCGAGCTAAATTAGAGTGCCGTCCGCCCTGTCTATCCCCCCTTCCTTCCTGACCTTTGTTTAACTCCTCATCTGCTAACTCGCACCCCTGCCCCCCCCCGATTTAAGTATTTTTTCTATTCAGTGCCCTTTGACCCTTCTGCCTATATCTAATCCCTCTGCTTTATTTCATTCTTCTAACTAAAGAGCCCTTGATCAGGCTGCTGACTTTCTCCTTGCGGCTGCGGCTAGAGAAGCCAGCCAGCCGCGCACACTCCACCTGCCCACTGAGGAGCCCTGCAGCCTGGGTAAGCCATTCACTAACTTTGGGAAGCAATTTGGAAGCACTGAGTGGATGCAGACCCTACGGGTTTGCCAGAGATTGGCTGCTGCCCCTACGGCTCTACCTGCTATTGGCTACTTTGACTCTCCGCTTTTAGTGGCTTTTCTGGTACTTGCTGCTTACCCTGAGCCCTCCGCTCACTCTTCCAAACCAAGCAGTGTGAATTTTCTTCCCACACCACCCGCCCTGACCCCAGCCCCTATTAAATGCTCTTTCCATAAGAGGTAGACCAGCCCCCTATTGGCGCCTGCTGTTCTGTTTATAATCCCTAGCCAGCTCTGCCCTCTTAAAGAAGTGTTACAGAAGGGATTATCAATCTGTTGCTCTATTTCAGCAATGAGAAACAATCTTAAAGCAAAGATGCTTCATTTAGATGCTCTTCTACGTTGCTGCCTTATACTACTAATTGTCGCTTCAATCATAATGCCAGTCCCTATGCCACACCAAAAAACTATTTGTGCCAAACACCAAGATCTGCCCCTTACCAATATTTTATGGCAACTTAAAACAGGGACGTCTCCCATAGGGTCATGTCCTTACTCATAACAGACTGTGACAAGAGACCTTACACAAGTGCCCCTAACGCCGTCATCTTTAGTAATTATCTATGCATTATCTGTATCAATCTCTGGCAATATCCAACCATTAGCCATCACTAAAACAACCTACTCAAAATGGAGCAACAAAAAATTACTTAACAGACTAAGACAGTACCTTAAAAAAGTATTGCTATTTCTTCTACTCTGCTCAGGAAACGTTGAACTAAACCCAGGCCCACCCGTTCCCCTGGATGCCCCTGCGGACCTTCCTCAATACAAAGGCCTCAGCTTTCTCCATGTTAATGTTTGCAGTTTACTCAAGAAACTGGACCGAATACAGACCTGGGTTCTACATGCAACTCCTGATTTCTTCATGATAACTGAATCCTGGCTAACACCCTTGACCCCAGACAAATCCATCAACATTTCGGGATACAATACCTACCGCTGTGATAGGCCGACTAGAGGAGGAGGGGTCATGATATATGCTAAGAGCAAATTTATAGTCTCGGTTGTTGACTGTACCTTGAAACCTAAAGAGTTTGAATGCTTGGCACTAAAATGATCTCTTACCAATATAAAGTCGCTCCTTATCGCAGCCTGCTACCGACCCCCATCTGGTGGTATGGCTTTCCTACCACATCTCCAAAACCTAACCGTTTCAGCTAACACGGAGTGCATCCTTCTGGGCAATCTCAATTTGAATTGGAATTATGGCAGTTCCAGGAAACTGAAGGATCTTTATGATGCAGTTGGATTGGTACAAATGACACCCACAAACACCAGGCCGAATAGAAAATTTCCTGAGCGCAGCTCCCTTTTGGACCTCATCCTAGTAAACAAGCCACATAACATTTCTCATGCCGAAGTATTCTTCAATGACATAAGTGACCATTGTGCCATGGCCTGTATTAGGCACCCTTCGCAATTATATTCGGCTGCCTTATTTAAATTGAAGAGAAGCATGAAAAGATTCTCCCAGAAGGAATTCCTGAAAGACCCAAGTAACATTTGATGGCAGAATTTCTACCTTGCCATCTCCCTTAGCGAGACATTTAATATTTTCCATAGCCTTTTATTGGGAATAATTGACAAACATGCCCTGCTAAAACTGATTAGATCAAAAAAAAAAAAAGACCTCCTGGCTGGTTCTTTTCCATTTTGAAAAAAGCGCTCGAGGACAGGGACTATTGGTGGAAAAGAGTGAGGAAAACTCACCTGGAGGCAGATTGGCTAGCATTCCACACCTTTAGAAATACCTGCACCAAACTAATTAGATCTGAAAAAGCCAGATATTTCCAAACAGAACTAGAAGCCAACAAAAACAACTCAGCCAAATTCTGGAATAGTCTCAGAGAGGTTGATGGTTACCATGCTGACACGTCTCTTCCATCCAAAATTATATCCACTGGACACACCTACACAACCAGTGTCGATATACTTGAGCAGTTTAATGAACACTTTGCCACTGCAGGGCTAGCTTTTGATGCCTCGCCTATCAGTAAAATCACCCTACCAGGTGACTCCACTGCCGACCCTAATGTTCATTCTAACACTAACCAACCCAATACTACTGCTTTTAGCTTCCATACAGTTACATTTAAACAAGTAGAGGACCTACTACTAACCCTGGACACAAAAAAGAGTGCAGGTGCAGACAACATTGATCCTTATTTCCTAAAGCTTGGCCATTCCTACTTGACCGCCCCCATTACCCACTTATTCAACACCTCGCTGAAACTTGGAGAACTCCCATCGACATGGAAAACTGTTCACATTCTACCACCATATCAGGGGATCTGAGTGATCTGAATAATTATCGGCCCATACCTATACTACCTGTACTGTCAAAACTACTTGAAAAAATTGTTAATGCCCAAATTAGAGAATACCTGGATTCATATGACTTACTAAGCCCTGTACAATCCGGCTTTAGAGCCAAGCATAGCACTGTATCTGCTCTTGCAAAAGTTACCACAGACTGGCAAATTGCCCTGGATTCTAAAAAGCATGTGTTTGCCCTTTTTCTTGATCTTAGTAAGGCCTTTGACACTGTGGATCACAACATCTTGCTTTCAACACTAAGTAATATCGGTCTCGATAGTCCTGCAACCAAATGGTTCTCAAATTAACTCACCAACAGGCTACAACAAGTCAAAGCTGCAGGTGATCTGTCTCCACAAAAAACCCTTTTAAGAGGTGTTCTTCAAGGGTTCATACTAGGCCCAATCTATATCAATAATCTGGACACTCATTTGTGCTCAGCCAAGACTCATTTATTTGCAGATGACACTGTACTTTATATCACAAATTCCTCTTTGGACTTGGCATATGAGAATTTACAGTGAGATTTCACTACCCTCCAATATAATCTCATCAAACACAAGTTTCTTCTAAACGCCAAAAAGACAAAAGCCATGATCCTCTAACAAAAACAGGCCACAGACCAACACATATTCCCCAGATTCTAACGCTCTTTGATGAACCCCTTGAAACCTTTAAATACCTAGGATTCTGGCTGGATAATAAACTCAACTTCCTGTGCCACTTAAATGAAGTCTCGAAGAAATTAAGACAGCGGTTAGGACTGTTCTATTGGATTAAACATCTGCTTACCATAGAAGATAGAAAAAGACTTGTACAGTCTACATTCCTGCCTATACTGGACTATGCTGACTTTCTTTACACTCATTGTCCCTTAACAGCGCTTAACAAACTAGACAGTCCCTACCACTGAGCCCTAAGATTTATCTTTAATCTACCTCTGCGTACTCACCATTGCCTACTATACCAGGAATTGGGGTGGCCGTCACTCTCAATCAGGAGGAAAAGAAATGCCCTACTTTGGATCTATAGAGCGTTCTCCAATAATCTACCTACTTACATCTTGAGTCTATTCCAATGAGCCAAGGGTTCCTATGGCCTGAGACACTTCTCTTTAATTTGTTTCCAGATTCCTAGAGTAAAAACAACATATGGCTCAGCTGCAATCGTTTTCACTCCCATTGCTTTGGAATACCATGCAAAGCTTGTTAAAACTGTCCTCACTCCCAGGCCTTTTCACATTCAAAAATCTGCTGGCCAGTTTACTGAAGGAAACATGCAACTGTTTTAGACAACACTGAGCCATTAGCACCTGGCCCTATTAGCAACTGTTATAACACATTTTTTACCAAAAATCTTCTTTTAAGGGGACTCCAGCACTCCTAGTATTCTTTTCTCCGACCCACCATACCCCACCCTCGTCCTTCTGCTTCCTCCCTATTGCCTTTCCTCTTCTGGTCTTCTACCATCGCATGGAAGAGTGACCAGGATTATTAGCTTTTCTCTCCTTCTCCAGTAAATTATTGTATGTATTGCACATTGTCATACATTAGCAGGCCAGGGTTTGGAGCCTTATGATTCTGCTTGTTCAAAATCTACGCTACTGTCGGGTATACCTTACTTGTGAATATGTATTGTATTGTACTGTACTGTATTGTATTATTATTTTTGTACAATTGCCCAGGACCACCTTGAAAATGAGCTTGCTCAATGGTAACTTTTGCCTGGTTAAATAAAGTGATTGAATTGAATTGAATAACATAGTGGCAGGTGATTGAAGGGTGGGGGGTGCCACTAAACACCTGGGAAGCCAATATTTTTACTGGGACAGAGAATGGAGAGTGGGTGGGGTTCCAATAGACAGCAGAGAAACATTAACATTTACCAGGACAGGTGATTGGAGGGTACGGGGTGCCACAAGACACCAGGAAAACATTTGCCAGGATAGGTGTTTGGAGGGAGAGGGGTGTCACTATACACCAGGGCATCCACTGCTGCAACAGGCCAGAGTTGGGGGGTGCAGGAGGGGCAGCCAGCCCCAGTACCACAGCCTACCACCAGGGCATTGTGCCCCATTAGGTCAGGGTTTGCAAAGGCAGTACCTTGCACCCATTTGGGTGGCATTTACCACCTGTGCAAACCTCTCAATTTCCTGCTGCGCCCATATACAGGGGAGGGCCACTCGTTTGCATGGGCGCAGTGGTAACTTAGTGCTTGGGCACTTAAGAGGCTTTACCCACACTGTGGTGGTTTCTAAATATATACCCCACCCAAGAAGGCACAAAACCCAGTTAGTGTAGCCAAGCACCCCCTAGCACCTTTGCTAAGTTTTGAATATCTGGTCCTAGATGTCTTGTTAAAATGTCTAGTGATAAACCATACAATTTTCAACCTTTAGAGTTAAGTATTTTTCTCACATTCTAGTTTTCAATGTTTTTTTCATGACAAATTTAAACGCAAACATTTTTTTTGCAGTTTTCGAGTTATTTTGTTTGTATACCATGCTCGACCCGAATTAAAAACTTTGAAACCGTATAACTTAAAAATGTCAAACATTTCTATTCTGGCATAAGAATTTAAGAACCTGTGAGTTTCATAATTGAAATCAGTCAAGTTTTGTGCTATCCAAATCTTAAAAGGGGAATTTTACATAAGATCACTAATTAATAACTTCTAAGCCACAAGCTCTGTATCTACTTTAGTCTAAATTGACAGTATTTCTTGTCATGTTTATTCCAATTCATGTGATGCAATTATGGTTAATTTGGCTAGGGTGCTAACTGGCATTGCTCAGATAGTGTCCAACAGAATCAGATACTATCAGAAACCATAGATTTACTCAGATACCAGATGGCATATCTTACCACCGGATCCTGTGACTATCTATGTTTGAGGATCCAAGGCAGACATCCAACCTCAGATCCCACTATCTAGTCTTGGATCTGAAATCCAAATGGATTAGATATGATGTCGGATCAGGAGTCTGATATGTGGGCTAGCCATCGGATCCCCTTCAGGTAGTAAACAGTAAAAAGCACTGTTCGAGTATCACTAGACCTAATGACATCAAGCCTATATATTATAAACACCATAAAAGTTACATGGCTTGGGACGTTCATAACTACAGTAATTAGATAGTTCCATTTATCCAAGCAAGTTGAAGTCCAAATTATTTTAATCTATGAATTTTTCAGTCATGCTATTAAAAGAATATACACTTTTTGCAATTTCTGTATATTTGATTTGCACTCCTTTACAAAACATTGGAAGAGTTTTCCTGGATCTGGTGGATATTGTTTGAGTACAATAGTTAGGCTTCTCAATTGTTTCTTAAAAGGAAACGAAAGTCAAAATTTACAAAATAAATGTTGTGCAGAGTGTTTGATTTCTGGGTGTGTTCTTCCTTTTTCTTGCTGTAATTATTATTTTTTTAATTTGCCTGCTAGCTTCATGGCTCCTGGAGATCTTCGTGTTTGCATTGTTTATGGCTCTTCTCTTTCCTACAGTGCCTCCTGTTCCATGTGACACTGATGCATCCTGGACTATTGATTTAGACAGTAATAACTGCTGCAGGAGCTTGATATTCTGCCTTCAGCTAAATAATTATTTCTACTGCAAACGTTCTGTTTTTCTAGGTATGTGTCTAGGTCTAGCTAGCAGGAGTAAATGTTTTGTTTTTTTAAGATTTTAATTTTATTGAACTACACACAGCCATAAAAAAGCACAACTATCACCCCAGGTCACAAATGACATAATTGGTGAAGACTCTGTTTCCTTGCAGAAAAGCCTACTTAATTATGCCTTAGGTGTTTGTAAATTTAGCCTTCATTAGAGTTCCATGGACAAGGAGAGTTACTTAAAATCACAGCCTACTGCTGTAAACTAAACAAAAAAAAAATAGCACTTGTTGAATGAATGGTCCAAGACACATCATTGTCACATGGGACAGAAGGCATTGTAGGAAAAAGAAGAGTCATAAGGAATGAGAACATGGAGATCTGTATAGGACCATAAAACAAGCAGGCGAATAAAAAAAAGAATAAAAACATCTTACAGCAAACAAAGGGAAGGACACACTAAGACTACACCTACAAACCATAACACTCTACAAAATATATTTTTGGTAAATTTTGACTTTAGTTTCCCTTTAACTCAGAGTGTACATGCAAGTATTAACATTTTGGAGGAGCTTAGTAAGCCTGTTTGAACAGGTAATATGTGGCTCTAACTAACTGTGTTTTTTTTTTAACAGAGCAGCAACAATTGTTGACAGGGAGAGTTAGGACCGAACTGCTGGAGTTGTCTTTATATTGCACTGAAGTGAAGTGACTGATTCAGTTGGAACTGATGGGATCAAAGACTCTTGAAAAAGCTTGGAGGTTTGAATCTTCAATCAATATTTACACATTTCATGTATCTTCTCACAGTGTTTAGACCAGAGCAAAACAAGATACCCAGAGCAAATCATTTTACCCATCACAGCTTCAGGCCACCCAGCTGTAAATGGACCAAATTAGGACCCCACCGAATTTGAGATGCTGTATTTCTTCTTATCTGGACTATTTTGGGGTAAATAAATATTTTAAAAAAGTTATATCACATACTACTACCCTAAACACTAGACTTAAGGTACTCAGTGATTGGCAAATGAACCTGGCTCAGGTTCCAAACATCCATGACTTTCACATAACTTTAGGGCAATGTGGCATCTAAAACACAACCCTTACTATAGCAAGGATTTTGTTATATCCAGAGTAAAAATTTGTCAAGCATCTTGCCATTTCAGGACTAAATTTATATTAGTTTATACTGTTTTGGTGAACATTTTAATTATAAGAGAGTTTTCATTAACTTCCAGCTATGTCTTTTGTTCCTACAATGAATAGTATTTATGTAAGACACTATCAGACTGCACAGGTAACTCTGATATGTAACTCAGCTTTGAGCAATGCTCTGGTTACTGAAGTTGCGCAATCTCTAGTCTCACTCAACAGTTTACTAATGAGGATGGGCAGGTAAGGGGCATGCAGATCGAGACTGTGACGTGATGTAAATTCCATTCATATTAACTGCTCCCACCCACAGTGGAGACATGATGTCCTTCAACCTGACATTCTGAAAAGATGAAATACTCTGAGGGAGGACAATATAAGCGTGTGGAGAACAATGACGCAGTGACAGGAATTTAAAGGGTATTCTTTCAAAATACAGAGGAAGAAAACCTCATTATACTACTCAACGCATGCCTTATTATGGGATTTATTTAGTCATTGTCCTATTGCTCATAGATTGTGGAATTTAAAGCGTGCAGTCCCTTAACTATCCCATGGTGGCTGCACTGGGATGTTTATAATTATTTTCCCTTTTCTCTATTATTTCCATCTGTCTCCCATGCTAATGGTAGGGGGATGCTATAGCTCTGGTTGAAAGGACAAGTGAATGACTGTGTTCACACATGACTAACATCCCCAGTGATGCTCCTTGGTTAGTTGGCAAAGAGTATGCAAATACTAGGTGCCCCACACCCTCTTTCTCCAGGACCTGAACAAGTCATCTGCAAATGTGACATCTGGACACTTCAGATCATCTTTGATTTAGACCCGCTGTCTTCAGTTCACTTCAACACTTTGGCTCTTTGGCATGGGATGTGTAACAGGCTAAAAATGGGAGTAAGAGACACCACTTCTCCACCCCTTACCCACTCCAGTCAATCGCAACCTCTTTGACCCTCCGCCATTCCTCCAGTTAGTTTTTTAATAAAGACTCTGTCAGTACCTGGCTCACTGCCAGTACCCAGATTTTGTTTTTGACAAAAATCAAATTCCGTGGAGGGTGTGGGAGGGTGTAAAATGACTGAGGTGGGGAAAGGAGTGGTCATGGGGCTAGCACTGGCCACCTGAGAAGGGCTGCAGTGTTATTTTTTTAATAATGAGGCCAAAGGTCGAAGTGATCCGAAATGGCCCAAATGTTTGATTGGGCCAAATCAAATGTAAAAAGGGCAAATTTTTGCACATTCACCGAAAACAAACTCGGCATTGACTCAGCCTTATTTTACCTTTGCAATGCTCCAATCACCCAGCTGACTTCTGAGTGGATGGGGTTTTTCTTTCTTTTTTTTTGTACTCTTTATTTATTCTCCTTCAAGCTAGAGCATTCTTCCAGGGTATACACTCGACCCCAGCCTCTACTCCCATGCCTGAACCCTCGTTGGAGAGACTCCACCGACCACCCAGGCAGATCTGACCCACTGGATCACCCTCTAGGGGCGGGCCCGTCCTCCCGTGATGGCCTGTCTGTAATTAGGGAGAGCATACCTGGTGTGTCAGGGTGGGCCTGGAGTCCTCCAAATTACTTGGCCGGCAATCAGGATGTGGGCTGCGTCCCTGGCATCCCCTTCATCTCTCCTGGTGACAAGGGGTTTTTCACTGCTTTGTTCGCTTCCCATCAGGAGTGCGGCATGCAATGACATCTGCACATGGCTTTCCTGCTGATGTCTTGCCGCACTCCCCATCCCTCTTTCTAGCTGGCATACCTGCATTACCCCCAGTCTCCACGGGGGGTCACCAGGATGCCGAGCAAACCCGGATCCCTCCCCAGAGAGAGGAGAGCATTCCTCTGGATGCTTGATCCTCTCTCTCTCTCTCTCTCCTCTGCCAACCCCCTATGGCCCTTGCTCATTCCCGAACCAGGGTCGCCAGTGTGGCACGAGGTGTGGCATCCAGCACCTCAATCCTCAGCGCCACTGGGCCGGCTGGGTTTTTCTTTATTTAAATTAAATATTTGTAATTACTTAACCCCTGCTATCACATAAGATATTAGGAAAAAATCATAGCTTTATGTAATGCCCCAAAGTTGGCCATTACAGGGAAAATACTGTAAATAATAGCAAAGTGCCCTGTGCACTTACAGCTTTGTCAAAAGTCAGAATTTAAAAGCAATGTTTGTCATAATAGCCTGGATGGAATGCTGTGCTGGGTGGCTCATGCACAGCATTCCACTCCAGCCAATCTAGAACCCTGGGGAGGTTCAAGTTTAAAAAACAATTCTACAGTTAGTCAGTTGTAGTCAGTTGATCCTGGGTAGAGGTTGAGGAGACAGGACCCAGAAGTCAGAGGGATAGTTTAGGGTTTACCTTTTGTTGAAGCCGTCCCTCTGGACTTGCTGTGGTCCTGTGCTGCCTCCCCTGCCCGAAGACTTCCTCTGCTGCTTTAGTCCATGTTCAGTGGTGCCATCGGGGCACCACGAAGAAGAGAACGTCATTTCCACCGCTCTTTAAGGGCTTAAAAGCCCTCCGTTTATTTATTTTGGCCCCCAGGTAATTTTAAGCAACCCGTCCTACGTCAGGCAGGCAAGCTGCATCGCTTTTCGGCCGCCGGAGTGCCCCCGAGCCGCCCTCCGCTCCCTGTATATCACCTCCCACTGCCAGCTCACCTCCCGCCTCCCAGTACAGCCACGAACTCCCGGAGACCGCAGAGCAGTGAGTCGGTGGCAGCACACGCTGTGCTGACCGCCTGTTGTTGTAAGGGGACTGCATTTTTGTGAAAAAACGCATTAGGTGCTCTCAGAAGGCAGCCGAGCGCCGCAGGGGCATTGGGTCATTAGGACCCTCGATTTTAATATTAAAAGAGAGGCGGGGCTAGCGACGCCCACGGGGAGGGACCGAAAAGCAAGGTCAGCATAATGGCCTAATGAATATGGATTAGGGGGCGGATTTAGAGGCAGGGTTTCATGATATAAATGACAGCAGGCTTAGGGAGCCTGAAAGATTTAAAAGGTCAACTCATTTAAAAGGGCAATTCAGGCCCAAAGCAACGTGGGGCACCAGGCCCAGTACAAAGTGGGGCACCAGGCCCAAAGTTTAGAGGGGCATTAGGTCCATTATAAATTGGGGCACCAGGCCCAATCTAGGGTGGGGCACCAGGCCCAAGCTAATGTAGGGCATTAGGCCCGAGGTAAAGCCTGGTCTATAGGGAGGCCCCGGCCTAGCGGAATAGGGCAAGCCAGCCTAGTGGTACTATAGGGAGGCCCCGGCCTAGCGGAATAGGGAAGCCAGCCTAGTGGTACTATAGGGAGGCCCCGGCCTAACGGAATAGGGCAAGCCAGCCTAGTGGTACTATAGGGAGGCCCCGGCCTAGCGGAATAGGGCAAGCCTGCCTAGTGGTACTATAGGGAGGCCCTGGCCTAGTGGAATAGGGCAAGCCAGCCTAGTGGTACTAAAGGGAGGCCCCGGCCTAGTGGAATAGGGCAAGCCAGCCTAGTGGTACTAAAGGGAGGCCTACAGTAAGGGATCTTATTCCAGAATACCCTACCTATAGAAACAGGGGTTCATTTTAGAGTGTTCGATTTGCCTATACTGTGAAACTACTGTGCTTATTGTACTGCTTATGCGGAACTATTGCCCTAAGTACCTGAACTATTGTCCTAAGTACCTGAACTATTGCCCTAAGTACCTGAGCTATTGCCCTAAGTACCTGAGCTATTGCCCTAAGTACCTGAACTATTGCCCTAAGTACCTGAACTATTGTCCGAAGTACCTGAACTATTGCCCTATTTACCTGAACTGTTGTCCTAAGTGCCTGAACTATTGGTCTAAGTACCTGAACTATTGCTCTAAGCACCTGGACATTGGCCCTTATCAGTAATAATTACCCCTGAAGTTATAATTTGCCCTCCTCCAGCAAATTATTATATCATTCCACAGTCTTTGGGTATTCTTCAGTTATATGTTTACTACTGTACGAAGACAGTCTCAATCTTCTACCACACTGCAGTCTCATAGTGTGGTCTGTAACACCATGTACGCAGAATCAGTCTCTATTCAGAACAAGATGTCCTTCCGGCATTCTTCACTCCTGGGAGATCATCCATCAGCTCATCCCGTCCGTTTGTGTCATCCGTCGAAGTTGAGTCTGTCATCAGTCGTACAAGTCGTACCCGCCGTTTTCTTGTTTTCACAGCTTGAAAGTACGTCCGCCGAAATGCATCACGACAGCCGTGCCAGTGTCGTTCTGTATGGTTCCTGTTCCAGATGTCCTGAAGTTGGTCGCCCTCTACAGAAGAGAGAGCTCATCCTGGAGAACCTGTTCTGCGCCCCACCTGGTCGTTCGCCGAAAGTCGAGTCCGTCGAAGCCCAGTCCGGGATGCGTCCGCCGTTTCTTTGTTTTGTGTTAATTCCTGATCCTAGGATTGCAGAGTCAACCATCATCTCTTCAGATTCTTATGGTTCCTGGTCCTGTCAGAGTTCCTTCCGAGTCCAGCTGGCCCTTGGTGTGCCGCAGCATCAGTCAGGTCGTGGTAGTCCTCCATTGGATTCATCGCCAAGCAGATCTTGATCTTTCTTCATCCTTGGCAACCCTGGAAGTGGGTTTTGGCTGAGGAACCCTTTGTTTCAGTGTGTTATTTCAGGAACCATTTGCTTTGGTTCTACATTCCGGCAGCCTCGGAGAGAGTGGGCTTTTACCGAAGATATATGGTCTGTTTACCAAACCTCTCACCACCCCAGTGGCCTTATCTAGGTCCTTGCTGGGAATTGAGATTAGGGTTCTACAGTTCTGTTTTATTTCCCTTGTAGCTACCAACGAAGAACGACTGTGTACACAAAGACGCCGGATCTCTGGACTCTTGTAATATCTGGACTCTTATGGAAATGTGTGATGCTGGTTACCCTAATGCAATGCTGAGTAGCCTATGTAACCGGATTCTCATTTAGAGTATCGAAGTACAGTATAGACTAGTGTCAGAATAAGAGTGGCAGTAGGCCTACAGTTTATGCTTGTAGTAATAACCGTAGAAGTGGTAGATAAAAGTATTTCCCTGTTCCATTGCCCTATTGTTCTCGGGCAAACCCTCCTCCTTCTTGTGACTGTGTCTGTCTACCCTTGGTACCAAATAAATGCCCTGCGGGCATCGAAATACTAAGTTGATTCCTGCCTCTCCTTGTCTGGATAGCAGTTATCCTATCCACATAGTTTGGACCTTTGGGTGCCTCTCTCGTCTCTTTTCACCGCCTTTGGAGTGGAGCGCACTCTCACCTTCAACAGAGCACCACACTTTATTACTCCTTATAGTTCACACATTTTCTGCATTTAGCTCACTCTTTTTCATAACACCTTCAGAAATGCAGCTTTACATAAAAACGATTGCTATCCAGTAGATTTCATCTGCTCTGGCTGCTTGTCTATACCTGACAGCACATTCATCTGCTTGTGACATCACAGTCTGTTGCTATGAGCATGATCATGATGAGACAACCAGAGGGTTGTAGTTTGAGGTGTAGACAAGCAGTGAGAGAAGATGATGTGTAGGGGACAGTTATCCTTTTTTATGTTATTGTGCATACAGGGATACTTTTTCAAAGTTTCACAGAGACACTGGTGGATCTTTAAATGCTAGAACTGGCAAATATTCACCTAACTCACCCTCTGTGCTTTTGGATTACCATATGCCCTGTAGAATATAGCCAAGAGCCAATGGAAATCCATAAACATAGAAACAGAGTAAAGAGGACAGGAAAAGACCTAAACAGTGTGGGCCCAATTCTAAAAGAGTTACGCCTGACGTAACAGCACTTGAGCCAAAAAGGATGACGCAAGTAGCAAATTATGCCAGCAGTTGCAACGTGCGGTATTCTAACCACTTGCGCCAAAGAGCAGTTACACCAGCAGTTGAGCCATAAACCCCCTGCAATATGGCACTAGGAGGTTTATGGCGGCAGTTGCGCCCTATTCTAGTAGAGCAGCAACAAAGTCCCCAATGTCGGGATTCTACAAGAACCCCCGGAGGAGAACCAGCATCGTAAGTTACACCAGCATTTAGCTGGTGTAACTGTACATACATACATCCTCTGGGGGTTCTAGTGACCTGCTGCACCCACTCTAGGATTCCCCCCCATGCCCAGAACACCCCCATATGTGCCCCACAGGGCAGCCCACAACCCCCCACTCCCCGATCCCCACAGCAGATGTTCCCAGCTGGGCATCTCGCACCCCAGCCCAGAACCCCCAAACCCTCAATGCCCTGTAGGGCAGCCCACACATCATGCCCCCAACCCCACAATGCTAGGGCCCATCAGGGCAGCTGTGTCCCCCGATCCATGCCCCGACCCGATATGTTGCCACAACTGTGTAACTATTAGAACCCCTGACATCCCTGGTAGTCCAGTGGCCCCCCACCTGCCCCACTTAGCAGTGCCAGTCATCCCCCACCCATCCTCAGCTGGCGACTGGCACAGCCCACTTCTCACCTCCACTCCGAGACACCGACTGAGCACTGCGTGAGCGCTTACCGTAAAGACGCACTCAGAAATTAATGAGTATTCATTCATTTCTGAGCACATCTTTACAGTAAGTGCTCATGCAGTGCTCAGTCGGTGGTTAGCCGTAGAGATGAAAGGTGGGATGTGCCAGTCGCTGGCTGGGGATGGGTGGGGGAGGAATGCGGCTGGACTGGCACTGCTGGGTGGGGGGCCACCAGACTATCAGGGCTCTTGGGGATATTAAATAATTATCTGTTTGCGGCAGAACATCAGGTCAGGGACTGGATGGGGCACAAAGACCAAGCGGGCTTGGGGGGTCACTTATGCTTGCTGGGTTACACTTGCAACATGCCCCTCAGGTACTTCAGGTTGGTGTGTACCTTTCTGCATGTTGCAAGTCGCGGGACTTAGTTGCGAGGACCCTGCCCCTTCTAGAATAGGGCACAGGGTCCATGTCACACTGGCGTTTGACGCAAGTCACTTTTGGCGGCGACTTGCTCCAAGCTTCTAGAATCGGGGCCCTGTATCTTGTAGGGTTGCTTGGATTCTTTGAGATCCATTCTGATGCTACCTGGTTGGCATTTTGGAACATCCCATTCTGAGTCTGATTCCATTCTGCCTGTAATTAGGGCATAGGAGTGGCATCAGAGATGGGCTTGGAAGTTCCAGTTCTGTATCCAACTATGCTTTTCAATCAAGCAAACCTCCCCCCCACCTAATAGCTCTTACCCCTAAAATAATAAAAACTCCCAAAAGTTGTCTTCCACTCTTGTCTCCCTCCGCTTACATTAGCTGCTAGTTGCGTCCTTGGGGGCTGAGGCAGCATATGGGTCCTCTTATCCTGTGGGCCATTTAGACCAAAAAGTGCTGCTACCATAAGTCCAACTCACTGCCATCCAGGCATCCACTTGACTTTCACAGTGCATATGGATAGATGCCCCCCCAGGCAAGCCTCTATCACTGACTGTTTTTTCAAGTGGCAACTACTCAGACCTCCTATCTGAGTATAACTACCCATAAAAGACAAGCAAATTCCCTCCCTCTCCCCTTGTACCCGACCAGCATGACCCCAAGAGAGCCCCCTCAACCCTACTGCTGACTAGTGGTGGCGGAAGGCATGTTAATATTAAATAAATAAATAAAATAAAATGGCAGCCAGCAAGTGGCAGGTGCTTTGATAGGAGATAAAATCCTATTCTATTTCTCTCCAGCTTGGTATACCCACTGACCCTGGTTCTTTTCTTCTGCAGCCAGAGGTAGCTAACCAGAAGAAAGTCCTGAGGTTAGCCACTACCAGATGCCTTTCTAAGACATCTGGTGATGGAACTCCAGGCAGGACACTCTTTTGATTGGCCACCTCCAGCTTCTAGGTCACCTAAGGAGAAATGTTCTGGTGGCTTCTGGATATACCAGGCCAAGAAGAAACTAAATAGGAGCCTCTCTCTCTGATACAAGCATCCAGAACTAAATTATTTATCTATTTTTTAAGTTCAGCTTGCCTGCTACCACTAGCCAGCTGCAGGATTGGAGTGGTTTTCACAGGTTTAGGTTGGACAGGTGGGGTCTGGTTGTGGAGCTGAATGTGTATACTGTCCCTCCCTAATTTAATAAATGGAGGTGGTCAGACTCAGACTGGGGGTGGAGTATTTGCTGCTTGTCAGAATGGTCAATGATGGAGGCTTGCTGGTGGATGGGGTGTCATGGCCACATACACTGTAACAGATGATCAGCAAATGACAATAAATTGAACTAATGGCAGAGGCAGCAATGTATTGATACTACAGTTAAGACCTGCACTGTGGGACCAGTGAACCCCTATGCTGCCTGAGCCTCCAGACAGCCCTACATAGATATATAGATACTGTACACAGACAGTGTCGACAGATAAGGGCCTATGGCCCACCCAATCTGCCCATTTGAGCTTGTAAGTTCACTTTATATTTTCCTAGAAGTCTGTTGCCCCTAACCCCTGACCTCCAGAATGTCTTTATGTCTATCCCATGCATTCTTAAATCCCGTGATTGTTTCAGCCCCCACCACTTCCTCTGGCAGGGTGTTCCACTTGTCCACCACACATTCTGTGAAGAAATTCTTCCTCATGTTTCCTCTGAATTGTCCTCCCTCCAACTTCATCCCATGCCCTCTAGTCCTGAAACATCTTTTTTGCTTAAAAATAGTATATCCCTGCACCCTGTTTCTCCCTGTAAGATACCTGTATGTCTCTATCATATCCCCTCTCTCCCTTCTCTCCTCCAGGGAGTACATGTTCAGTTCCTTCAACCTGTCCTCACAGGACTTGTGATGCAATCCATGTACCATCTTTGTTGCCCTCCTCTGAACCTTCTCTACCCTGTCTATGTCCTTACGTAGGTAAGGTCTCCAGAACTGTACTCCAGGTGGGGCCTCACTAGTGTCTTGTATAGTGGAATTATGACCTCCCTTTTCCTGCTGGTGATGCCCCTATCTATGCATCCCAGCATCCTATTTGCTTTACCTGCTGCCTTGTCACACTGTTCCTCTACCTTGAGGTCATCAGAGATGATAACCCCAAGATCCCTTTCCTGCTTGGTGCATGCTATATCCTCACCCCCCAACTTATATATTGTGCCAGGGTTTTTGTGCCCCATATGCATTATCCTGCACTTCTTTGCATTGAATTTCAACTGCCAAACCCCTGACCATTCTTCAAGTTTCTTCAGGTCCCTTCTCATTCTGTCTACACCCTCTGGTGTGTCTACTCTGTTACAGAGCTTTGTGTCATCAGCGAACAGTGAAATTCTGCCTTCTAGGTCCTGTGCAATGTCACTGATGAAGATGTTGAATAGAACCAGTCTCAGCACTGATCCCTGTGGTACTCCACTGGTCACTCTTTCCTCTGTGGAGTGACAGCCATTTACCACCACCCTCTGTGTCCTGCCGCCCAGCCAGTTACCTACCCACCACACTACTGTCCTGCCCACACCCATATTCCCCAGTTTGTGTAATAGTCTTCTATGTGGCACAGTGTCAAAGGCCTTGCTGAAGTCCAGATAGGCCATGTCCACTGCCCTCCCCTGATCCACCTCCCTAGTCACCCAGTCAAAAAATTCAACCAGGTTGGTCTGACATGACCTCCCCCTGGTGAAACCATGCTGCCTTGGGTCCTGTAGTCCATTGACAACCAGATGTTCCATAAATCTCTCCTTCAGTAGTGCTTCCATGATCTTCCCCACTACCGAGGTGAGGCTGACTGGTCTGTAGTTCCCCACTTCCTCTTTGTTCCCACTTTTGTATAAGGGGACTACATCTGCTGTCCTCCAGTCTTTGGGTACCTCCCCTGTTTCCAGTGATTGGCTAAACAGGATAGCCAGAGGTTCAGCCATCACCTCTCTTAGTTCTTTAAGGACCCTGGGGTGCACCCCATCTGACCCCATTGAGCATCAGTTTACAACTTTTACAACCTTTGAGCCAGAGGCTCATTTCCAAAGGTACCTTGTCACATTGAGGACAAATACATTATATTACAGGCTCGTTGTTACATCACAGAGTTTCAAGTTGTAATAAAATGACAACCAATTAAATTGACAGCCATATAGATTTACAAATATTTGTAGAGCGAAGGAACCATTCTAGTTACAGTGGTGCCACTCATGCGAGCATTGTCAGTATGTGGTGGACTAAGTCACGACTAGTGACAGGTGCAATCACATGCATTAAATAGCTGGTTCTGCAGTGCGGTTTTGAAGGTGGAGATAGTAGTGGTGTCAGAGATGGCTGGTGGGAGCGCATTAAACCAGGCTGGGGCTTTATAACAGAAAGATCTCTGTCCATGGCTTGTCCTGGTTCTAGGGATCAGAAGGGTGATTTTGCAGGAGGTTTGGGTATTAATCAAGGGTTTGGCTTGTCGGATGGAGGCTGTCAGCCCAGGGGGGGATAGCCCGAGAAGGGTTTTTTTCATAATGAGGCTGGTTTGGTATTGAAGTCGCTTGTCCAGATTTAGTAGCCTTGCCAAGTCATATAGCCAACATGTGTGAGTGAGCCTGGCGGCCCCTGTAATAAGCCTACATGCCTTATTCAGGACAACGCAGATTTTGTTGAGGGTGGTCGAGTCAGCCGCACCATAAACAGGTAGGCCATAGTCCCCCAGGGACAGTATCAAGGTTGTAACTGCTAGTCGGAGGGCAACGGGGGGAGACAGTTTTTATAGCGGTACAGGATACCTAGCCGCACATTAGTAGCAGAGGCAAGTGCCTCAATATGGGTGTGGAAGGAGAGGGCAGTGTTGAAGCTGATCCCAAGGTAAATGTACAAGTGGACTAGTTCAAGGGGTTGCCTGGAGCTGGGGAGGATGTGTAGTGGGAAGTTACTGGCTTTGTTTTGAGGGTGGGCAAAGAGCATTGATTTGTTTTTTTTGAGATTGATGACAAGTCGGTGCTCTTTGAACCAGGTTTCTGCATCATTGAAGGTGAGTTGTAGGGAGTCCTGGAGGGCATTGGGGTTGCGGTGGGTGGCAAAGAGGTTGGCATCATCTGCATATAACAGAATTCTACCAGTGCAAGCACTAGGTAGGGTGTTTAGGTAGATTGAGAAGAGTAGCGGTCCCAGGATGGAGCCCTGGGGGACACCTGAGTGGATGGGACAGGTTGTAGAAAGTGTCCCGTTGATTTTAGCATGTTGGAGGCAGTCAGATAGGTAGCTTGTGCACCAAGAGATCAGCCCAGTAGATAGGCCAGTATGGGAGAGGGCTTCCAGTAGGAGGGGGTGGGAGACAGTGTCGAAAGCCTTTGAGAGATCTACAAACACTGCACCAGCTAGGGCACCAGCATCCAGGGAGGAGTGTATGAAATTTGAAAACTCAATTAGAGCCGTTCCGGTACTGTGCCCTGCCCGGAAGTCGTGCTGTTCTGGACAAAGGATGTTGTACTTGGTTAGGTACTCAGTGATTTGAGAGGCCACCAGCTTTTCAAGGGCTTTGGAGAGGGGTAGGAGGATGGAGGTAGGTCTGTAGTTCCCTGCATTAGACCTGTCACTGCCTTTGTGGATGGGCATAACTATGGCCGTTTTCCATGCAGTTGGGAATTGCTTCAAGTGATTTAAGTGGTGCCAATAAAGTAAGAAAGAATTGAAAACCCCTGTGCTGGGTGGAGGATTTGAAGTTTTAGGATGCGGAATCTGATTCTAGTTCTGATTCCACATCTGAGAACGAAGTTTAAGAATTCTGATTTTTTGGCCCTAGATACTGAAATTTCAGATTCCAAAAGAAAAAGCCCAGAACTCAAGAAATTGAATTCCGATTCCATGATTCCAAGCAATGCCACAACTTAGTCTGTCCCAAGATTCCCTACGCACAATCTTTCTAATGTTAGTTATTTTTCTTATACTTACCTTTCCATTCTGTATTATCCCATCTTATAACTCCCTTAAATGTATCCCAGTTTTTCTTGAACCCTGACATTGTATTTGCCTTCACAACCTTGTCTGGAAGTTTGTTCCATCCATCACCACGTTTTCTGTGAAACAATACTTTCTAATGCTTTTTTTAGATCCACGTTTCAGATGAGGCACATAACCCCTAGTGGATGTTCTATTTTAAATATTACATAAACTTACTGGGTCCAGTCTATTGATTCCCTCCACTGAGTACATGTCAAGACTTTGCTTGTATATTTTGCCTCGTTGTCCATAGACCATCTTTGTTGTCCTTTGCTGCACTGTCTCTGTCCTTATCCAGTGTGGTTTTACATGAAGACGGGAGAAGAGGCAAATTACATGAGGACGAGGGCCCTGAACTTTAGCAGGGCAGATTTTTAAAAAACTGGGAGACTGCTTCAGAAACTGCTTAGCAGGGGGGATTGCCAGGAAGGGGAAAGGATCAGTGGAGAAAAATAAGGGAGGGCATAATTAAGACAACCAGCCTCTGCATGAAGGAGGTGAGTAAACGAAAAAGGAAAAAGGGACCATTATGGTACTCTAGGGAAGTGGTCAAGGTGGTGAAGGGAAAGAGGGTGGCATTCAGGTGGTATAAGGAAATGCAGAGGGAGGAAGACAGAGAGGTGTACCAAGTAAAGCAAAGGGAAGCAGGTAAGGCAGTGAAGGTGGCAAAGGCACAGACAGAGAAAAGGATAGCCAAAGGGGTAGCAGATAAGAATAAGACTTTCTTCAAGTACATACGTGACAAGAGGAACACAAGGGCAGGGATAGGGAGGATAAGGAGGACACAGTGGGGGACTGCACAGAAGGGGACCAAGAAAAAGATGACATCCTAAACGGGTACTTCTGCTCACTCTTCACAGTGGAATGTGAGGGATGGACCACTGAGGAGCAACAGGTATGGGGGCTGGGGAAAGTGGACTCAAGTCCATCATCAGAGGAAAGAGTACTGAAGGGACTTACAGTTCTGAAAGTGGACAAGGCTTGGGACTGGATGGGATACATCCAGGGGTACTAATAGAACTTATGACACTGCTTGCTGCCCTGCTGATGGCCTTACTCAACAGCTCATTGCAATCAGGCAAGGTTCTGGATGACTGGAGGAAAGTGGACATGGTCCCTCTACATAAGAGTGGCAGCAGGGAAAAGCATCACCTCAGTGGTGGGGAAATTAATGGAAACATTGTTAAAGGAAAGGTTGGTAGTATGTCCTGAATTAAATGGGCTGCAAGGCCAAAGGTGCCATGTATTTATGGGGAGTGGAGGTCATGGCAGATGAACTTGATTGATTTCTTTGACTGGGTGGTCAGTGAAAGAGATTAGGGGAAGGCAGTGCACATGGTCTTTCTGGTCTTTAGTAAGGTCTTCAGCACTGTGCCACACATGAGACTGATTAAGAAACTGAGTTGCCTAGGGGTCAGATGCAAAGTGATGCACTGGGTTATTAAATTGGTTAATGGATAGGCAAAAGAGAGTGGTGGTTACAGCACTCACTCTAAGAATCAAAGAGTGACCGGTGGAATGCTGCAGGACACAGTACTGGGACCGGTTCTCTTCAGTGTCTTCATAAACGACATTGCTGATGAACTGGAAGGGAAGATATGCCTTTTTTGCAGATGACACCAAAATCTGTAATAGGGTGAATAATCAAAAGGGGATATAAAGAATGCATAGGGATCTTGGGAAATGTAAGGAGTGGTCAAAATCATGATAACTGGGGTTCAACACCAAAAAGTGCAAAATTATGCACCAAGGCATAGAAACCCAGGAAATTAGTATACAACGGGGGGGGGCAGTACTGACATCTGATGGCAATTAAAATGGCAGGGCAGTAAGACAAAACAGTGGGTAGGTCCAGTGCAGTGCTGGGATACACTGGGAGAGGTATCTCCAGCAGGAGGAAGGAGGTGGTGCTGCCACCGTATCGGTCACTAGTGAGACCCCACCTGGAGTACTGTGTCCGGTTCTGGAGGCTGCACCTCAGACAAGACATAGACAGGGTGGAGGCAGTCCAGACGAGGGCAACTAAAATGGTGTGAGGATTGCTGGAGGGGAAGTTAAAGAGGGATGTGAAGAAGTACTACTTCACTGAAAGACTGGTGGATGCCTGGAATAGACTGCCAGCGGAAGTGGTGGAGGTGAACACTGTAGGAGGCTTCAAGCATGTGTATGATTGACATAAGGGAATATTAGTGAAAAGGCAGGGAGGAAGGAGGGTCACTGGAGACCAGTTAGGGTCTTTGGGGACAGATTAGGCCATCTTAACAGACTGGATGGATCAAGCAATCCTTTTCTGTTCAAAAATTCCATCTTTCTATGGAACCTTCCTTAGATATGGACCCCAGAATGACACACAGTACTCCAGGTGAGACTTGACTAGTGTTCTATATAGAAGCAGTATCACCTTTCTCCTACTGCTAGTAATTCCTCTTCCTATGCACCCTAGCAGCTTGTTAGCCCTCCCATGTGATTTATTTAACTAAGAAGATGGTTTAAGGTTATGTATTTTTTTCCCCATTTACAGTAGTTTTTTTTTTTTGTCTCCTTGGGGAGGTAGGCAGGCTCTTGGTCCTGTCCCCACTCCATGCAAATGATGCATGCCTCTCCAGACTTACTGGGGCTGAATCTCCCATGGATTCCCCCCAGGAGAGGGAGGGCCATCATACCCCCCAGTGCACAGTCCAGAGTATTCTGGCAGTCTGGCAATGGTGTGGGCCATGGACAGGACTTCATGAAGCCCACCTTCTCCAGTTTTCCTTGTTCTCCCACCCCCTGCTGCCACAACACATCAGGATGTATGCGTGGAGGCGTACATACCCTGCAGATCCACAGCCCCACCCTTTGAGCCACTCATGACCTGCTCTACTCCCCAGGTCTTCACACAGAGGTAATCATAGGCTGACACGGCTGGCCATCCCTCTCATGGAGAGGGGAGCAGACTCTGGGATGCTCGATCCTGTCCCACACCCGCCAAACGCTAGCAACCTGTGCTCATTCCCAAATGCTGGTTGCTGGCATGGCTGGAGATAAGGTGTTCAATGCCTCAGCACTCCACACCACCGGGCTATTAACCACTGTTAAAGTTATTTCTTATCATCTTATCATCATAAAGGTATCTATCCGTCCATCAAAGTTCAATGTGTCAACTGCTAGGTGCCCCTCCACTATGCTACTTCTATCCCTACCATTCTTCCCCCTCCTATTTACCCTCTCCTCCTGCTCCCCTACTTCCTATCCTTACATTCCCTCCTCCTTCTCCCTCCCACCTCCTCCTCACCCACAGGGCCTGGTGATGTACTCATTTTAGGTCTCCCAGTCCTTTTAGTTCCGATTCCCTTGAAATTTCTCCTATCTGAAACAAGTCTCTTGTATTACCCACAGACTTCCTCTTGCTGTCTGGGAGTGAGCCTACTTTTTTGACTGCAAACACCAAACCAAAGTAGTCATTTAGTATTCTTGCCTTCTCTGTAAAATGGGTACATGCAAAACATCCCTATGTTGTTTGCATTGGTGACCAGCAGTTTGTGGTTTGTGGTGCATTTGGTGGAATCAGAGCAGCAGCAGACTTGAAGTGAGGCATGCACTGCAGGAGAGCAGCTATTAATGGTCATGGAGCAAAGAACAGCCCCTATTCAGTGTTGGGCTTGGCAGGCATCATATGAGAATCATCAAAACACAAGAGGGCAGAGACACGGGGCTGGATAGGACCCAGAGAAATATTCAGTCAGTGTGCACAGTCTCCTGCAGATTAGAAAACTAAACCAGGTCCAGCAAATGGCATCAGTAGTCACTGCTGGCTTAGTTCAAGGTATGAGACTCAGGCTAGGGTTGAGCTTTACACTGGCCATGACCGTGGTGGGGGAGGAGTTAAGAATGTTGTAGGAGCTCTATGATGGTTGTGTAATTGGGGATGGGAATGTCTTACTGCTGATAGTGTTAAGATGTCAGGCGGCTCTGTGCTGGTTGTGTGATCTGCAGAGTGGGGATGGGAATACAGTTCAATGAAAGAGGCTGTGGCTGGTAGTGCAATGTGTGTGTGTGTGTGTGTGTGTTTTAAAAATCTCCATTGCAGTATGCTGCACTGAAAAGAGAAAAAAAAAAAAAACAGCTTAACATGCTTCTCCTGAAAATACCCCACACCATTCTATTGAAATTCCCATAAAAGTCAGCTGAGAATCAGGTGGAGCTGATGAAAAGTTTGATTACCAAGGTCAGCCAGGAAGGTCAGAGTGTGTGAACTTATTTGTGTACTCTGGTTAATAATGACCTTCTGTTCCTTCTTTTTATGTCCGACCTTGTGCTTGTGCAAAGCGAACATGTTGGCATGATAATGGATTTTGAGAAGGGTGTCACTGCTGGTCCAATACAGGGCAGTCTGCAAAGGCTCAAGGGTGTCAGCCCAAATATCAGCCAGACTGATGTTGACACTGTTCTGGTGTTACTGGGCAGAATCTTTGTGTAGATCAAAGAAAAGAGTCGCTCGAATCATAGGGCGGCTCTTTTCTTTCATCTGTATGATGCCACCCAGCAAGCAGAGCTGATCAGCTTCATGATCAGCTTGCTGTGATCCTGCCCCCCAACATAAAAACAATTGCTCCCACCCTCTGCCTAGTATCCTTCACACCTTCCCATTGTTTTTCCCTTTCTTCTTAATTTTGTGACTGGGGTGCTCTGTTCCCTGATGCAGGCTAGTGCCCCCCACCTCACCCATTTTCACCGTACAACATAGGGAAGCCCCCTTCTGGTGTCTCCAAACATAACATCCCCCTTCCTTCTTAATTTTCCAACACCAGGGTGCCCAATACCCAGTGCTGGCTTGTACCCCCACCCAACCCATTTTCACTGCACAACACTGTGGAGCTCCCCGACAAGTGCCTCCAAACATAACACCAACACTGGGTGCCCAATCCCCAGTGTCAGTTCCTGAAGTAAAGAAAACTGTCCCTCATAGTCTTTTTTTTATTTTTATACACCCTGTAAAAAAGAAAACCACCCATTGATGTCTGTTGCTGCTGCTGACCCACTGCCACCATTGCCCTCGCTCCACCTGACCCTACCACTCAGCAACCACCAGCCCACACCAACCCCACACCTCTTACCTACCTACTGGGGGTCCAATGCTGTAATCCTCTCTGGACCTGAAACACATCTTGGACAGGATTATCAAAGCTCTCAGAAGGTGCAAAACCTTCCCTAAGTCCCCAAAACTCCCTCAGCTATGGAAAAAAAGGGGGAGTTTGCTCCAAGTGCTATTCACATAAAAACCCACAGCTGTGGGAAAAACCACTATGGACTGTGGAAAAAAGTGCAGCTGCGGAAGTCCCTCAGGACAAAAAGGTGTGAGATAAGTAAGGCACAGCCCCTGAAAGGCTATTCACAGCCAGGCTTTTCCCACAGCTGAGGAAAGAATGTTACACACAGTGGAATGAGGTGTAACTCTCCCTCAGCACACTGCAGTAGTGCCCCAGCAATTGGAATCAATTAAGGTGGAGATGTACCACAGGTAATAGCATCTCAGACAGTATAGCAGTGGCTGATGTTACAGCACTGAAAGCACACATTGCCATGCAATGGCAACAGGCATCAACCACTAGACCCAGTGCAGCCCATGACAGAGCCCCACAAGCAGTAGAGCCTGGCCAGCCAGCAGTGAGTGCTACCCCCCCCGCAGGCTACAGGAACACCCCAGGAAGGGACGACCAGTAGGGACAGTCAGCCACTGTGGTGCCAAGGTATCACAGGTACCTGTGGTGCTGCTGTGGTCCCAGCTGGGGACTGGTTGCTGGTCTCTGTGTGAGCTGTCAGTTTCATATTATAGCAGAACAGTTACAGTCTGCTGCTTCAGCTACTGGGGTTCCCTAGTGCTGTGCCTTCACAGCCTCCGCAGCTGCAGATTCACAGCACTTGCGCAAGTCCTGCGGCAGCTAAATTGCCACACCTGTGGCACTTTTTACGGAAATCCACAGCTGCGCTGGTTTTCTTTGAGAATACAGTGCTGCTGCGTTTCTGCATTGCAGCAAACCTTTTTCCCGTAGCTGCGGGAATTTCAGCTTTCTTTGTGAATCCTGCCCCTTCAATCATCAATGCTGTACTGTGAACTGAGGAAATCAGATATGCAGTTGGATGTATTTCAATGCATTTTGATCTTGTCCTGATAATTTGGTAATTTTTAAATATTTTCCCCCAAATTTTCAACATGGTCTTTCTGGGACCCCAACTCATGAACAAGGGCAGTGAAATTATTCAGATCGATCCTGAAGGGTGATTTTTCTGTTGCTGCATAAAATCACCTTTCAATCAAGACTTGAACATTTCCTCTGCCCTTGTTCATGAGGTGTGGTCATAAGATGGGTAGTTGAAAATTTGGGGTAACAATATAAAAAAACAACAAAGTTATGAGCATATGTTACAATCTTTGGCAATTTTCTCTGTTTTGACTCCAAATTTTAACATAGCTTCAAGATCCGCTTCTGACTGGAGGAGGGAGATTATTACTCCAATTTATAACAAACTCTGGCCAAAGCTGATACAGCTGTAGCCAAGCTCACTGAGCTCACGGCGGAACATGGCACTGTCTGTTGTGTCCAAGATGGCATCTGGAGTTCAGTGCACCTGTGTGAGTCATCGCGCATGTGTGAGGTGAAGTCGTGCATGCACGATGACTCGCACATATGCACAGCTCTGATGGCCATCTTGGACATGGCGGACTGAGCTGTGTTCCACCATGAGTTTAGACAGAAGAAAAAGTAGTGTGCCCACTGGGGGGGGGGTGAGTAGAATAATTTGGAGTTGGGGAAGCTATGTCCTGCAACTCCAAATTCCTGGGTGTTCTTGTTCTTCAGTATCCTGTTTTTAAAGCTAGTGCAATATGGCTGCAGAGTCCGCCCACTGCTACCATAAAAGGTAAGTTGGTCAAGTGTGTGAAATTATTGGCCCATTAGCTTAACATCACTTATAAGTAAAACTATGGAAAGACTATTAAAACAGAGATTTGATGGCGAAACAATAGCGAAAGGGTTGTGCGATACATCGCAGCATGGCTTTATCCCAGGGCGATTCTGTACTACTGACCTGATATATTTTTTATGAAAAGTTTACTAGGCGTATGGATGACAGAATTCCAGTGGACATTATTGTTCTGAATTTTGGAAAAGCTTTTGAAACAGTCCCCCACTCTGACCTGGTGCAGAAATAAAAAAATATGGGGTTCAGTCTGTGTTCGGTCAAATGGGTTGAGACCTGGTTAATGGATAGAACCTAGCAGTTAAAGTTTCATGGCTATGACTTGGATGAAGGACTGGTTAGTGGTGGTGTCCCTCAGGGAACAGTCTTGGGCTCAGCACTGTTTGGACTACTTATAGGGGATATGCACCATAATTTGAAAAAAACAACATATTAAGATTCACTAACAACAGCTGCCCCATTGGCACAGCGGTTGAATTCCACTTACGACGCTGGCGACCCGGGTTTGGGAACAGACCCGGGATGTCACAGGGCTGGCTAGGGGGAGAAGGGTGGAGCATCCCAAGGACTGCTCTCCTTCTCCGGGGGGGGTACAACCACTGCTTGACGGACCCCTGGCGGAGGCTGGGGGTACCGCAGCAACCGGCACCAGAACGTTCAGGTGGCTGGGGCAGACGCCAGATGTCATTGCACAGCCTCGCCCCCTAGAAAAACCAAGGAAAAAATCTGCAGCTGCCGGCTTCCCTAGATGAAGCCTGCTTAAGCTTCAATTATCCCCCAGGCTGGCCCTTCAACCTATCCCATCACTTGCAGCACTGTTAGGAAGCCTGTGCTGCAACCTCACCCTGGGGGGTAAGCCAGGGGGTATTGGAGGGTCACGGCCAATTTGGAGGTGGAAGCCTGAGGTCTGTGACCAAGCTGAGGTTCTAGGCAGCTGGTGGCAGGGCCAAAAAAACATACTAAATAATAAAATTCCCTGACAACACAAAGATATGAAGTGAAGTGGATACTGTAGCTAAATACTAGTCCTTAGCAAACAATTTGAAGCACATTGAAACATGGGTTACCATAAACAGAATACAGTTTAATATTGATAAATGTACAGTGCTCCATTTAGGAATAAATAATCCAATGTATTCCTAAACACTCAATAATATCTCACCAAGGACAGTGAATAACAAACGTAATCTAGGAATCATTATTTAACAACAACCTGTCCCTTGCAAATCACTGTAAGAAAATTACTCTCACAGCAAATAGACTTCTAGGATCTACAAAAAGATATTTTGCATCTAGAAGTGAACAGTGTATTATCTCACTGTATAGAATGCAAGTGAGACCTCACTTGAACAATGGATCCTCCTCCTTCTGGTCTCCATATTTGAAGGGGGACATACTGTATATCTGGCAGAGGGTATCCAGAGGAAAGTAACCAAAGTAATACCAAGGTTGAGGAATAAGACATACATAGAGAAACTAACTGAACTCAGTTTGTTTATCCTGGAGGAAAGAAGATACCTTGTTATTATTCAAAATACTGAATAACCAAGATTTAATGACTCAGAGGGACAGAACATATGAACATACAAAAAAGCCAGTGGATACAGGCCAAAAAGATCCATCTTGTCTGCTTGATTTTGCAGCTCATGGTTTGCACCAGTGCTGCCACCTCCCCTCCCCTGTCACCACTATCACCTTTCTTCCCCTTTACTGAGCTTGACCAATGGGTCAAGTCAATTCCAGTGCTTATTCTCCCTTTACTCTATCCCACTCCATTTTAAAGCTCTCCGCTGATCTCTGTGAGACAAGCTCCTCTGGGAGTATATTCCATGCTGCCACCACTCTTTCTGTAAAGTAGTGTCTTCTCAGTTCCCTCTTGACTCTTCCTCCCTCCAGCTTCATACTATGGCCTCTAGTGATACCCCCCCTTCAGTTGAAACGTTTCCCCAGTGCTGACCCTATTTATGCCCTTCAGGTACTGGAAGGTCTCAGTCATATCTCACCTGTCCCTTCTATCCTCCAGGGAGTACATATTTAGCTCCTTCAGCCTCTGCTTGTAGGGCTTATCCCCCATCCCCCTTATCAATTTGGTCACCCTTCTCTGGACCCCCTCCAAGAGCTTAAAGTCCTTCTTTATGTAGGAGTGCCAGAACTGTACACAGTATTCCAGGTATGGCCTCACCAATGATCTGTACAGCAGCAAGATCACCTGTGCGTTCCTTGAGGTAATCACTCTGGCAATACACCTAAGCATTTTGTTGGTCTTGGCCGCAGCCAACCTGCACTATTCTGAGTGTTTCATATTCCCTGTGGCCACCACCCCCAGATCCCTTTCCTCCTCCATGACCTTTACCCTCTCCTTCTTATATGGTAGGTGTTCCTTGGGTTCTTTGCCCCAAAGTGCATGACCTTACACTTCCCAGCACTGAACCTCAGCTGCCACTTTCTTGACCAGCTCTCCAGTTCCTCCAAATCCTTGTGTAGCACCTTCCCCTCCTCCTCAGAATCTACCACAGCACCAATTTTGGTGTTGTCGGCGAACAGGCTTATTTTGCTCTCCACCCCTTCCACTATATCCACTATGTTGGATGTTGAATAGGACAGTTTATAGGACTGAGCCCTGTGGGACACTGCTGATGACTACCTGGGGTGCTGAGAGTTCCCCTCCACTACCACCCTTTCTTTCCTATTTCCCAACCAACTTTCCACCCACCTAACCAGTTTTTGCCCTGCTCCTATGCTCTTGAGTTTACTTATCAGTCTACCATGTGGCACTGAGTCAAAGGCTTTACTAAAATCCAGATACAGGACATTAACCACCTTCCCCCATCCAGCAACTTAGTTGCCCAGTTGAAGAATTCAACTAGATTTGTTTGGCAGGATCTCCCATTTATGGATCTGTGTTGTCAATCATCCCCTAGCCCATGTTCTTGCATGAATTCCACCAACTGTTCCTTTAGGATGGTCTCCATCAATTTCACCACTAAGGATATGAGACTGACTGGACTGTAGTTTCCTGTCTCATCTCTGCGGCCACTCTTTTGTATGTATGAATGATAAACCTCAGGTCACATAGCAGACAGCTTACAATTATAAGTGTAACCCCCCCCCATGGGGACTTACCATATTTCCCTCGGGGCTCCTGTTCCTCCTGATTTCTCCGTTTTGCTCACCACAGCCTGGTTCGAGTCCCTGATGTCTCTAGGCTCTCCATCTGGCCCCTGTACTATTTTATGCTTAGATTGGGGCCAGAGGAGTGAAGACGTGACTCACCACAGAGCAGCCTCACGAATGTGTGAGCTGACAGTGTGCGCATTCGCAGTAGTGCATTTTCATTTTTGGGCCGCTGCTGCAGCAAGACAAAGGCTTCTTCTGTGCTCCTGGACCCCCAAACCTGTTAATTGGAGTCCAGAGTCATGGAGGAGGTGGATGAGGAGCCCTAAAAATATTTTATTTTAAGAGTGCCAATGAGCGCTACGGACTGGCTCATAAATATTAATGAGGCTGCACAATGACTATTAATGACTGCCTGCCTGACACCTGGGGACTGAGTGAAATGGCAGCAGTGACAAGCAGGAAAAAATATTGTAAAATGTAATTTTGCAGATGGACATCAGGGCACAGGAGCTGCTATCTATGTCTGGGAGCAAGTATCTGTAAAATAAAATAGTTTGGCTGCAGGAGACACTTAAAGTTGGGACTACACTGAACTGTTCGTTTCAGCAGCCATGTTAGTCATCTTTAACCCCAGCCACAGCCAATTAGAAAGCAAAGACTTTTCAAAGGGAATTACAGAAAAGCAAAAGAACTTATTTGGGGGGGGGGCAGGGACAATTCATGGTGCCCAAATAAAGGACCAACCTGGCATCAAAGAAGCCCTATAAATGGGAATTTTTCAGTGGGACAACTGTTTCATCTAATCAGGAGCTGACTGGAGCTCCCAAAACCCAAGAGATTTTTGGTGCTGAGATCAGTTCAGCAGGAGCCCCTCCAGAAGGAAGGGGGCTCCTGCTCCTTTGCTAAAAGAAGTGGCTGCAAAGCATGAAAGTGGCCTGCCTGGGGATTGGCCAGCTACAGTCCCCAAGGGCCTGCATTTGCCTTTCTACATCTGGAGAAGAATTTGTCCAAAGAAAATAATTCTAACCTGCAACTTCAGCTGTGAGAGAGTTGTGAAAATTTGCAACTTCAGCTGTAAGAGAGCTGTAAAGACCTGCATCTTCAGCTTGGAGAATGCTGCATTGACCTGCAACTTTAGCTGTGAATGAGCTTCCCAAGAGATTCCTGTTAGAAGAAGCCTGGTGTGATTTTCAAATAAGATGCAGACCTGCTTGGAGGCTGAGTAGCTTATTTCTGTGCTGTATCACCCTGCATTGGTCCCACACCAGGATAGAGTGGAGGTCTGTATGAAGCATTGTTGTTAATGTCCAGTTCTACAGAGGTCATCAGGGAGCCTCCCTGAAGAAAGGAAAGTCACCAGCAATGCCTGTAAGTAGTTGATGTCCTGCTTAGGGCTCGTGGAGGTATGCCTGCCAAGAGGAGCTGTATGAATGTGTTTTCAACTTGTTGAAAGCTAGAGTATAAGGAGATGTTCCATTTGTTTGGGAGACTAGACATTATCTCCAGTGTCTAATGTTAAAAGAAGGAAGGGATCCCCTCTTCTGTTCAAGTAAGCACTTGCAAGCTGAGAGAAGTGAGAAGATTCATTCTTTTGTTGTGTTCAAACATTTGAAGTAAGAAGATATGCCTGTTTCCTGCTTGATGTCTAAGTCTGAAATGCCCGAGTCTGAGAGACTGTTTTCTGTTAACCTACTGTTGGAAACACATAGACTGTATCCTGTCTGTGAGAGAGCCCCTTCTGCAAATTGGCAGTATGGCTAAATGCCATTCGTAGCCAAATGTGACTGAATACCTGAGAGAGAAACAGACTGCCATGCAAGGCCAGTTTTGGGGAATCAACCTGGTAGTGTCACCAGCCAGGCACTGCCATTGCATCTCTCCTTGAGAGGTCATGCCTAGACATGGGGTTTGAGGTGTACTGGCCAAGGTCCCTGGTGCTGGCCTGCCTCTAGATTGTGACTTCACCTTTAAGAAGATGACCAAATGGTGGAGAAGCTGAGAGATGCTCCAGCTTGCCAAAGCTGCAAGAGCCTGCTGCTACAAGGCCCAAATTGCAACAGATGTAGATAAAAGGTCCAGGCTGCAATGTACCTGCTGCTTGTCTCAGCTTGCCAAGTGTTCAAATAATTCCAGCTACCTCAGATCTACAGTCGGAACATCATCGGTTGTACAAGAGAAGAGACTGTCTGCAAAACTGTGAGTAAAGCAAGGGTTGTCCTACATCTGGGGAACTGCAAATAGTTGCCATCAAGGGTTTGCCAAGTTCTGTGGTGAAATAGTATTGCTGCCATGGTTCTACGTACAGCTGCCTAACTAGAGTACCAAGCTTTATCAAGTAGTTATTGTAACCAAGAAAAAAGTTTGAATTCACATTGTTTTAAATGCACCAATGCCGGCCAACCAGCTGCAACACACAGGCCTGCAACATTCCAATTGCTGGGTACCCAGGGGTAGTGTCAGGGCTCTTATCTAGTGACTGGGGAAACTGATACCAGATGGGGTGTGTTCGTTGGGTCCAAACAGCTAGTTAGATAAAATGTGTTCATCCAAACTAGGCACTAGTGGGAGGTGGGCACTGAAGATGTTTTAGGGTTTAAAGCAATAATGATTGAATGATGTTTGGCCAATTACCAAATGCCAATCCAAAATATTGCTTAGCCTCTTCATCCAGTTTCCCTATTCCTAGCCCTACCCCTTATTGGTTAACCTCTTTACAAAATGCCTCGTAAGCATATTATTAGTGAACATATTATTAACTTAAGTCAATAATTACAAGTCAGTGAGATTACGGTTTTTGATTCGTGGCAATCCATGTGAGTAGACTGTAAGGGGAGATGGGTTGGTACAGCATCCCAGGTGCTCGTACTGTTGAGACATCACACTCACTTTATAGTTTACTCTGGGTGGAGGCACCACACTATTTATTGTTATCTTGGGAAAGGACCCCTTTATCACCAGAAATAAGACCCAGGACCCTCAACCTTGGTCAGGCCTGCAAGACAGGGGTAGTAACCCACTAGTAAAGTACATGGCACCCAGGTTACATAATGGCCAGTACTAAAAATCAAGATAATTTATTTAGCATTTGGGCACTGAAAGCATGGAATAGGCTACCACAAGAATTGGAATGACTTCTTTTGATAAATTTAAGACAGAACGAGACAAGCACCTGCTGTCATTAGCAAACCTGAAATGGTATGCCCACTAGGAGTGGGAGGCAGTCCTGATGGGCTATAACAGCCTGCTTCTGTCTAATAAAAAACAAGTAAACCGAGTAATAGATATTTTTCAGGCCACCTCATGAATGTGACAGCTGTCATTTTTTTTCAAATCCTGGCCAAAGTGTGTTTTTATACTTGTGGCACAAAATTACCTAGCGGACACTATTCTATAAAGTACGCCTGCCATGTTCAGCAGGAGGAATCATAAATAGATTATGTTGAAAATTTGGAGTCCAAATGTGAAAAAACAATTAAGTTATGAAGAAACACTGAATTGTTCCAACGTTCACTCATAACTTTATTTTTGCAGATTTTGGCCCCTAACATTCAACAGATCCCTTGTGTTACTCCACCTCATGAATATGACAGGTGTCATTTTTCAGCTCCCCTCTGAAACATGTTTTCGAGTTGCACTGTAAAATCACCTTTCAGATGGGATTTAAAAAAATTCTACCTGTCTTTATCATAATAGCATGTCTTAAAAAGTCTGTTGAAAATTTGGGGTCGAAATGTGGGAACCCACTGAAAATTAGATACTGCCTCTCTGCTAGCCCATCCGGGGTAAATACAATCTAAAAATATGTAAAAGCAGGACACCACTGAAAATATGAGACTAAATCTCATCCGTTCTATGCTGGGTAAATATATTTAGTAAAAACGTGTAAAAGCAGGACCCCAGCACAGCAGAGCCCCCACTAAACTGTGCTTCAATGCTGCTCTATCCTGGGAAAAATACATTGTAAAAACTGGAACTACTGGAAATGTAACTTGCATTTCAGCTGGGCTATCCTGGGTAAATACAGAGGCCCATATTTTCAAAGGAGATGTGCGGCACTAAGGAGAGATGCACAGTACGTCCCAGAAAATGTGCAGAACCACAATATTCAAAAGGGAGAGATGCATCACGCATCTCCGGATGCGCCATCATGCAGAAATAATGTATGTAGTGCAAATAAAGGTGGTGTTCCCATGAATATGTTGTGCATCTCTATATTTGGCCATAATGTGTGGGGCATCATCCATGCTTCTCAGAAATGAGCTGCTAAAAGTTAAAGCATACAAAAAGATGGCCTAAATCTGCCAGCCACCCACAGGCAGGCTCTTTTATGCCTCGAAGCCTTCACTTATAAACTTTTGTTTCCAGTGCCTGAGGTTCTGTTTCGCTCTCTGTGTTTGGATTTAACTTGTAATTAGGGTTGGCCGCCCTTATTGAGAGCTGCATGGTCATTAATTGGACTGTTTGTTAGCAGTGTGTTCCATTTAGGATTTTTTCAGGCTGCAGAACTGCAGACAGACCATCCAGAGACAGCTCTTGGAGGTGCACCAGAGCATGCTCCAGGAACCCACACACAGCTCTCATGCCAGGATGGATGTACCCAAAGCCACAGGTGCCGTGTCACCCCCAGCACCATCCAGGGAGCAACACCCACACCGCACCCTGGATGTAGACACCCAGCAGCCACATGCCAGTGCTGTCAGGGTGCCCTGGATACACCCAGTGGAGCAGACAGCCACAATGCAGTAAATGTACCGGGGGCTATGGCTTGCACCCTTGCAGCCTGCAGGGTGCCACTTGGCAGTGGCATGCACCCAGGTTGCCATCTGGGGAAATGGTACCCAGGAAGCCTGGTGAATAGGTGGCAGCCTGGCACAGGCCAGGGACTGATTTGTGGCACACACCCATGGTGGTACACCATAGGTGCACACAAGTGGGATCCACCCACTTGGGTACCTGGTCACCCTCGGCACACCACCATTCCTTGCAGTTATCACCATGTTCCTCTCATATGGAGGGTGCGGCACTGCAGGTGACTGTATGCTGCATATGGAGCTAGTGTATCACATGCATGTGGTATACTGATCAGACTGTGTCACCCTATGCCCTCCCTTTTTGCATGTCCAGGTGGGCCCCTGTAGCCACTGTCCAAGTGGGCCCCCTGTACCCCAGTCTGACCCTTTACATGGCTATGGGTAATAGCACTGTACCCAGGCCAATGTAGTCCACCCACCCATACACAACCAGTTCATCACACCTGCCTGACAGGTTGAAGTACCTCCTGTTCACCTTTGTGGAGTGGTGGGGCAGCCCTGCAAAGCTGGAACTGAGCATGCCCAGGGTATGCATATGGCCTGAATGCATTCCAGTAATGAGCTGTGCATGTGGGAGATGGGCTTTGAATGTGTAATGAGGTCATTTGCATATCCCAGTTGAATACTGCAACTGCACACAGCGCAAGTGGCTTTGCATTGTGCATTTCCCCATGCTCTTCATAGGGCTCAGGTCACCTGCTACACCGCACATCCCCACTGTGCAATCGCTCATCTTCAGAATATTCATCTGGACATGTGTGGGTGCATCTCAAGGTGCATTTTTCTGAATATCTCATTATTTTGGGCTGGCTTGTCTCAGATGTGCGGCATAGGCACTTGCGCAATTTTCCAGGGGACTTTTGAATATGGGGACCTGAGTAAACATTAGGTAAAGCAGGATCCCACTGAAGATCCCCCACTGAACTCTGCTTCTATGATGCTCTGTTCTGTGACAAAAACATTGTAAAAGCCGTACCCCAATGAAAATATAACTTACCTTTCAGCTGGGCTACCCTGGGTAAATACATTATAAAGTTGGTAAAAGAAGGGCCCCATCGAAAATGAGATATTGCATCTTGGCTGTGCTACCTTGGGTAAATATACAGTATGTATTGGAAAAGCAGGATCCCACTGAAAACAAGACACCATCTGAATTGTGCTATCCTGGATAAATACAATACAAAAATGTGTTAAAGCAGGACCCCACCGAGTATGAGATATTGCATCTCAGCTGGGTTATCCTGGGTAAATATATTGCAAAACTGTAAAAACACGACCCTACAGCAGAATCCTACTGAAAAGGAGATGTTGCATCTAAAATTATCTGTCCTAGATGTAACCTCCCTTTGGGAGTTTACTAGTTAATTTATTGTAGCCACAGTGTCTGGCACTGGGGCACTGTCTGACGGCAGGGGGGTCCTCAGCTCAGCGGGAATAAGAGAGAGGTTTTGGCACAAAGAGGAGGTCCCTGGGAGAGAGAAGAGAGAGGAATCAGCCCATGGAGTCTTCAGCCGTGGGGCCAAGGTTCGGGGCCGGGGTGTGCCGCTCACCACCCTGGCCCTCCGCCCTTGAAGACAAGCAGAGAAATGTAGCAGTCAGGAGTCTGTGGTGGGGTCTAGAGCCTTTTGATTGGGACCACCTGTGCCTTCAGGGGAGCCAGATCTCAGGTAGAAAGTCAGTGACCCACCTCATGATCTCTGGCACCTTGGTGGGCAGGCAGTGGGGAGTCCCTTTAGTGGAAAGGGGGAAATCATTTAACCAGGAAAATGTGGTAACAAAAACAGCTTCACTACCTAAGAGGGAGCAGCTGTAGCCAAAATCATATCATAATTTCAAGAAGCCACACTCCTCTGCTGAATAGTTGAATAAATACTATTTTATTAAACAGAGTACACAAAAAAAGCTATAAAAGGAGCAAACCACCATATAGCTCCACAGAATCAATGAAACCCTGACCAGTTTTGTATTCACTACATCTCCGGGGGGAGATTGTTTACCCAGGAAAGGCACACTAAGCCAAAGCTTGTTTCCAGGTGTGACCTGGGAGCACAAGGAAGTTAAGTTAAGTACACCTGTCCCCTACCACCTCTCCCCCTAGTTCTCAACAACTGAATACATGTAATTTTATCCTTATTGCTATGCTTGACTACACTGTGTGACTTTGTCCTTTGCAAATGTATCCTGCTCTGTGTAATTTCTTATGTATCCTGCAAATGTATCCTGCTTTGTGTAATCTCTTATGTATCACTGTGTTCTGTAACTGTACCTCCCGGGTCGTGCCTGAAAATAGTCACTTGTTGGCTAGCGCACTTACCCGGTCAACAAAAACTAAATAAATAAATAAATAACTAAAAGTGACTTGCTCAGGGTCACACAGTATGCAGCTGGGGGCTGTGGGATTCAAACCCGGGTCTCCAAGTTTGCAGCTCAGTGCCCTTAACTACTGTGCTATACTGCCTCCTTTATCCTCGCCCGTGGGTGGGACTCGGGAGTGAGTAAAGCCCTGTACCAGGTCATTGGGGCAGTTCATACTGCAGGGAGCACAGTTACAGCAGCCTGTCTCTCTTTTCCGGTGGCACTTTAGCCTGGGCAGGAGGCATCTGGAAGCCTATGCAGCCTAAGAGCAGAAAGCGCATGGGTCTCCGGAATCACCAGGGCCCTAGATGTTGCCCTGGGATGCTTGGAGTTGCACTGGCGTAGGATAGAGGGGACTTGACATTTTCTGAGGGGACTTTGTTTGCTGTTTTTCAGAGACCATCCAAGTGGTAGCTCCAAATCCAAACCACTGGTGCTGGGAGGGATTGTTCAATTTTACAGCTACTCTGTCGGTTAACCACTGTGTGTTTTGCACCTCACATTCTATGGAGTGACTTAATCAAACTTATGCAATTAAATAATTTTTATTCCTCTCTTAACTCAGAATGGACAATTGACCCACCACCCCACCTTCCCCCTCTCCCAACTCCCAGTCCCATGAGTTTCTCTAACAGTCACTACTAATGCAAGCTACCTGACCATGCCCCCTCGCACCCCACCATTTACTCTAGCATATCTTCTCCACACAGCCTCCCCTCACCCCCAATTTTTCCCTATACCTTATCGCCCTTCTTCCCCCATCCTTCACCTCCACTGCAGCACCTACCTCTCTCTCTCGTACTTCTTTTCTTCACCCCACTGCTAGCTCATCCCGACCCATCTGAACTACTGGCAAGGCACTTTGTGGCTGCTTACCCCCACCACCCTCATAAAGTGTTTTTCTTGTTATTTTAACTTCTACCTATGGTTTGAGTTTTCTGTAAGCAGGGTTCAGTTAATTTATCTGTAGTGGAAGTCTGAAACTTCCATGAGTCAAAATCTGGAAGTCATTCCAATTTTTTGGAAGTCAAATTACTTCCCAGGACCAAGATTCTGGAAGTCAGTATTCAAGGAAAGACCAGTTAATAGATGTTAGTATAAATATTAGTGGTAGAATACTATTTTTTTCAGAAAAATCCATGTCTTGACTTCCATGACTGCAATTTTGGAAGTTATAACATTTTTTGTTTTACATTTGGAAGTCAGTGACTTCCTTCCCCTTTATTTTGGAAGTTTTTGCCTTATTTTTGGAAGTCAAATGCTCCAAAAATGAAGTTAACTGAATCCCTGTCTGTAAGTTCTGAATCCAAGCTGTATCGTTCATTGTGATGTCCTTTGCTTTCTCCTGTTGTACTTTGTTTTGCAATCTATAACGTGGAACCTTTGTAAAGAGCTTACGCTCTAAGGTATTTTCCGAATCACTAAATAAATAAATAAATAAAATATGGCATTGTGTGATTGTACTAAGTTTGCCCTCAAAGCTGCTGTCACCCCTTGCTGCTAAAATTAGCCTGCACCCCCTGAAGACAACTACTAGGGACCCAGGTAATGAGTTTAATTTTCTGGGACTGTGCTTCTGGCTGCAAGTGCCCCCTCCCTCTAAGTTTACCATCAGGCATACCCCTAGTCAGAAGGAGGGGGGGGCTTTTATAGAAAAATACATTAAAAAAGCAGGACCACACTAAAAGCAAGATATCACGGGCAGCATTTTTTAAACTCCTAGATCGCCACAAGCCCTGGTCCACTGATAATACTCACAAGGGGCTTGCGGTGATCTTATGGGATTTTCTACCCCGTGTGGCAATTGCGGCAAGGTAGACCAATTTTCTCTGGTCTACCTTGTAGCAATCCTGGGAACCACTGTTACGGAGCTTGTGCCAGATGTTTGATGCAGGCATCTATAACTTGTGGAAACCATTGCAACTGCGCCTTAGATTGGAACATCGGGTGCAGTTGTGGTGAAGGGTTCGGCGCATGGCCAGAACCCAAGTGTGGTGGTGCAGGGCTGGATGCAAGCCCTGTGCCAAGCTTCAGAATCCTGCCACACATCTCACTATGCGGGGCAAATGCAGTATAAAACTGTAAAATCAGGACCATTTGCAAATGACATATCACATCTCACCTGGTCTATTGTGGGTAAATACATAGTAAAAATGTGTCCAAGCAAGACCTGGTAAAACAGCAGTGCAACCGGCGAACATTCTGCATTGACAAATGCTTGTTCTCTATTCCTTTAGTGCAGTAGTCCCCACCATATTGATTAGGAGGAGCCACAAAGGATCGCAGAGTGAGCCTGTTCTAGTCCACGTGTCCTACTGCAGTCCTCCCTGTCATCTACTTTAAACTACGAATGTAAAGGCCTACATTTTCCTTCAGAACATTGGTTCTCTCTCCACTCAGTTGTGACGTATCCCCTTTTAAAGTGCTTTCTGTAGCACTAGTTCTGTGAAGACATGGTATCATGGGCCATTGCTGCTTACTGGTACTGTGTTTCTTTACATAACAGAATACAATAAAGCAACAGAAAAAAAAAGTAAACCTACATGATAACATAGTAACATAGTAGTTGATGGCAGATAAGGACCACTAGGCCCACCTAGTCTGCCTACAGTATATTCCCTGCCTGCATCAGCAGCCACTGACCCTACTTGGTCATTGGCTTCCGCCTCTGTTCCCCACATCTAGGGTTCCTATGTCTATCCCATGCATGCTTGAATTCCCCCACTATGTTAGCACCCATCACTTCCTGGGGAAGGCTAATCCACGTATCTACCACCCTTTCAGTGATGAAAACCCCCCTCACATTTCCCCTTATCCTGCCCCCCTCCAATCTCATATCGTGCCCCCTTATCCTTGTGCTGAAAGATGTCACCCACCTGCACTTTGTTCAAGCCTTTAAGATACTTGAAGGTCTCTATTATATCCCCCCTTTCCCTCCTCTCTTCCAGTGTATACATATTGAGGTTTTTTATTCTGTTCTCATATGTTTTCTGATACAAGCCCTGCACCATCTTGATCGCCCTTCTCTGGACCACCTCTGCCCTGTCTATGTCCTTGCGAAGATGCGGCCTCCAGAACTGAACACCATATTCTAGATGACGCCTAACCAGCATTTTGTACAATGTCATTACCACCTCACTTATTCTGCTAGTGGTACCCCTTCCTATGCACCCCAACATCCCACTGGCCCTCCCCACAGTCTTGCTACACTGTTTGGCCACCTTTAGGTCATCTGAGATGATTATCCCTAAATCCTTTTCTTCCCTGGTGTCTGTCAGCACTCCCCATCCTGTAGCTCTCTGTAGGGTTTCTTTGCCCCAGGTGCAAGATTTTGCACTTCATTGCATTAAATTTTAATTGCACCACTTTGGACTACTTTTCCAGCTTTTCCAGATCCCTCCTCATTCTTTTAACCCCCTCTGGAGTGTCTACTCTGTTACAGATCTTGGTATCATCTGCAAATAGGCAGACCTTCTCCTCCAGCCCTTCAGCAATGGCACTAATGAAGACATTAAAAAGGACTGACCCCAGGACTGATCCTTGAGGCACCCCACTGGTCACCCTCCTTTCCTCGGATCTGATCCCATTTACTTCCACCCTCTGCTTCCTGTCTCTCAGCCAGTTTCTGACCCAGTTTTCCACTTTGTAGCCCACCCCCAGGTTACCTAGCTTGTTCACCAGCATTCTGTGTGGTACAGTGTCGAAGGCCTTGCTGAAGTCGAGGTAGGCGATATCCACTGCTCCTTCCTTAATGTGCTGCCACAAAATAAGGTGAGTAACAGGGTTAAGGTCTGAAAAAGCAGGCACACCAAACTGAATTATCCGGTTTTACTTTAGTCTCTTTTTGCAAAAGTAAACAAGTACTTGTTCAAAGTGCGGTTAAAAACCATCAGATGCATATAAACAGTGTAGTGCAAACAAATACCAAATGTAAATATATTTTCACAATGATGAGCTTAAAGATTTTCAGCAGATCTATCCTATTCCCATAAACAAGCCAGCCACCTCTAACAAGAACCCCAGCGCTTTGGCTTACGCCTTCCTCGGGATATGTGGTCAGGGTAAATGCTCCCTCCCTTTATATAAATCAATGTGCGTATGAATAATAAATTAACTTAATTTAATGCAATCAGTCTCCTAAAACTGTTCCCAATTTGTTAATGCTCCTTAAGAGAAAACACAGCCTTACTTATACATAAAGAATTAATTCAATAATAGATCTCAATAAATTATCCAGATTCATTAGGACTACCAATGTATATACCCACGACTAAATATACTATTTAAAAAGTCACGCTGACAATACATAATAAAAAAAAAACATTTATATCCATGGCTCCTCCCTGATCCACCTCCTTTGTCACCCAGTCAAAAAAGTTAATCTGATTTGTCTGACATGATCTTCCTGCTGTAAATCCATGCTGCATTGAATCCTGTGCTCCCATGGTTTCCAGGTGTTCCACAATCCTTTCCTTAAACAGTGCCTCCATAATCTTACCCACTACTGAGGTGAGGCTGACCAGCCTATAGTTTCCTGCCTCCTCTCTGCTACTACTCTTGTGGAAAGGGACTACATTTTCCCCCTTCCAGCCCTCTGGAACCACCCCTGTATTGAGCAACTCACTAAACATGGCAATTCTTGAGGCACCCCACCCAGGGACCACCAGGGTCACTGCCGTTGCCTCAGAGGTTGCCAAGAAAGAGGAGTGGTTGGACCACAGTGGGCTCAAGGAGGCTGAGGGTGGTGGAACAGAGGTGCATCCCTCCAGTTGTACCTCTCCACAATTTTTATGCCGTTCTGGAAAAATGTGGTTCCTCTATGGAGGCACCCACAGTGGAGACCAAGGAGGATGCTGGGAACCTCCACAAAGGAGACCCACAGGAGGGTGGCATGGGACCCCACAGGGGAAGAAAACAACTCCTGGTGGGGGACTCCATTGTCAGAAAGGTAGAACTGGGGGAGGAAGGGGAGAGGGAGGTAAGGTGCCTGCCTGGCACCATGGCTTGGAGGGACAGGGAGCGAATCCTCAGGATCGCAGGAGCAGCTGCACAGGGAAGGGAGCTGGATGTCATTGTCCACCTAGGGACAAATGATCTGGCTAATAAAGGGATCAGAGCAGTGCAAGAAGTGTTTGTGGAGATGGGAAGGGGCCTTAGACAAATAACACACACGGTAACCTTCTCGGAGGTGCTGCCTGTCTATGGCATGGGTGAGGCTAGGGTGCTCCACACGATGGGATTCAATCAGTGGTTGAAAAACTGGTGCAGAGCTCAGGGATTTGGCTTCACTGGGGACTGGGGGTCCACCTGCAGGGATGAAGGCCTATACTGGCATGATGGTCTGCATCTGTCCAGGAGGGGAACCAGGATCCTAGGTGATAGGTTTAAATACTTCATTGACAAACATTTAAACTAGCCAAGGGGGGAGGCACTGGAAAGGAGCAGGGAAATCCTAGCCCCCCCAAAATATCAGGGTACTAAGTGAGGTAGACACCAACACAGAGATGTCGATAGGGAGAAGCTCTGGGGTAAATGGAGAAAGTGACAAATGCAATAAGGACAGGGATGGGGCAAAAAGGGGTAAGGCCATCAAGAAATGGAGAGTAATGAGTGCCAATGCCCATAGTCTGGGCAACAAGCTCCTTCAACTGGTGGCCTTGATGGAAGAGGGATGCCTGGATATCATAGCAGTCACAGAAACATGGTACACAGAGAACCATGACTGGGATGTTAACATACCAGGGTACACAACCTACAGGAGAGACAGGGAGGGCGGAAGGGGGAGTAGCTCTCTATGTAAGGGAAGGGATAAAAGCAACTGAACAAAAGAGTAAACAGGGAGGAGAGGAGGCACTGTGGGTCACCTTAGAGACTGGAAATGGCACCACAATCTGCACAGGGGTTATATATAGACCCCCATGTCAGGGGAAGGGAATGGACAAGGATATGATAGAAGGCATACTTAGGATGGCAGAGAAAGGGGAGATACTGTTGATGGGGGACCTTAATATGCCAGATGTTAACTGGAGCACCTTTGCAGCAGCCACATCCAAAAGCAGGGCCATTCTTGATGCCCTTCAGGTGGCATGCCTCAGACAGCTAGTTTTGGAACCTACTCGTGAGGGAGCAATCTTAGACCTTGTACTCTCAAATGGGGACAGTGAGAGGATCTCAGATCTAGAAGTGGGTAGCCATTTGGGAACAAGTGACTACCAAACAGTGTGGTTCATGATAAACTCAATAACAGAGTCAAGCCGTACAAAAGTGAGGGTTCTGGACTTCAGGAGGGCTGACTTTGGCAAGATGGGAGAGTGCCTTAGAAAAGCACTAGCAAACAGGCTAGAAGGAGGGGGTGGAGCAACAATGGGGAAATATCAAAACTGCCATCACAGAGGCAACAAGCCTTTGTGTGAGGCAAATAAACAAATCAAAACGAAAGAAAAAGCCACTATGGTTCTCAAAAGAGGTGGCAGTGAAGGTTAGGGAGAAAAAGATAGCATTTAGGAAGTATAAGAAAACACAGAAGGAGCAGGACAGAGAACTGTACCAGTTAAGGCAGAAGGAAGCAGGGAGGGTAGTCAGAATAGCAAAGGCACAAACTGAGGAAAAGATAGCTAACTCGGTTAAGAAGGGGGATAAAACCTTTTATAGGTATATCAGGGAGCGTAGAAAGACAAAGGGAGGGATAGTAAGGATGAATAGAATGGATGGTGGGTGGGCAGAGAGTGACAGTGAAAAAGCAGGGATACTGAATGAATACTTCCGTTCAGTATTCACAAAAAAGGAATTGGGGGAGGTACCTAATCCAATTAACAGAAGCACTCTGGAGAGGGGGGTCGATCCCAGTCCTTTCACAGAAGAAAGGGTTCTGAAAGAACTCCTAAAACTGAAGGTGGACAAAGCAATGGGGCCAGATGGAATTCACCCCAGAATTTTAAAAGAATTAAGCAGAGAACTAGTGACACCACTGACTACCCTTTCTAACAAATCATGGGAGGATGGTGTGGTACCTGAGGACTGGAAGAAGGTGGATGTGATTCTCCTTCATAAAAGTGGGACCAAGACAGAGGCAGGAAACTACAGACCTGTCAGTTTGACCTCTGTGGTAGGGAAAGTGATGGAATCACTTCTGAAGGAAAGAATTATTGAATACCTAGAGGCCAGTGGGGCACAAGACCCAAGGCAGCATGGGTTCACAGCAGGAAGGTCATGTCAGACGAATCTAATTGATTTCTTTGACTGGGTGACCAAAGTACTAGACCAGGGAGGGGCTGTGGACATGACCTACCTAGACTTTAGCAAGGCATTTGACACAGTCGCACACAAAAGATTAGTAGTCAAATTAACCAGCCTGGGAGTGGATCCCAGGGTGGTAGCCTGGAAAACATTGGCTGAACAACAGGCACAGAAGGTAATTGTAAATGGAGTCCACTTGAAGAAAGAGGGTTACTAGTGGGTACCGCAGGGTTCAGTACTGGGTCCAGTCCTTTTTAATGTCTTTATAAGTGACATTGCAGAGGGACTGGAAGGAAAAGTATGCCTCTTTGCAGATGACACAAAGATCTGCAACACGGTTGATACACAAGGAGGCGTGGAAAGGATAAGAAGGGACTTGGCAAGGTTGGAGGAATGGTCAGAAGTATGGCAGCTTGGATTCGATGCAAAGAAGTGCAAAGTAATGCACCTGGGAAACAAAAACTCATGGTAAGATTACAGAATGGGGGGGAGAGGTAGTAACAACAACAAAAATGGAAAGAGACCTGGGGATAATCATATCAGATGACCTTAAGGTTGGCAAGCAATGTGAGAAGGCGGTAGGGAGGGCAGGGGGGATACTGGGATGAATAGGGAGAGGTATCACCAGCAGAAAACAGGAAGTTGTTATCCCCCTGTACAGACAGTTGGTGAGACCCCATCTGGGGTACTGCGTCCAGTTCTGGAGACTCCATCTCTGCAAGGACACAGACAGGATGGAAGCAGTTCAGAGGAGGGCAACTAAAATAGTGCAGGGTCTGCAAGAGAAGCCATATGAGGAGAGACTAAAGGAGCTTAATATGTATACCCTTGAGGAAAGGAGGGAGAGGCGGACATGATAGAAATGTTTAAGTACCTCAGTGGAATCAACAAAGTCCAAGAGGGTAGCATCTTTCAGAAAAAGAGATGTGCAAGAACAAGGGGACACAATTTGAAGATAGAGGGGGGACGGCTCAGGGGCAATGTGAGGAAGTATTTTTTCACAGAGAGGATGGTGGATGCATGGAACAGCCTTCTTGAGGAGGTTGTGGGGTTTAAAACTATGGGAGAATTCAAGAATGCATGGGACAGACATAAGGCAATTTTTGTGGGGGGTAGGAAGAAATAGGCTGTTGGTTAAATAGGATCTGCAGCTTATCCTCTAGGTAGGGAAATGGGCAGACTAGGTGGGTCAAGCGGTCCTTATCTGCTGTCAAAGTCTATGTTTCTATGTAATTTCTTCAATATCATGGGGTGTATATCATCAGGTCCCATCGCTTTGTCCACCCTCAGTTTTGAGAGTTCCTCCAGGATTCTCTCTTCTGTAAAAGGACTGGTGCTTACCTCTCTCTCTCACCATTGTTTCTGCCACCTAATTGTGGTCCCTGTCCTTCACCCTCTACCCTGAATACCGAACAGAAGTATTCATTCAGTATCTATGCTTTTTCTAGGTCACCCTCCACACAAACCCCTTCCTCCGCTTTACGCCTTACAATCCCTCCCCTGGCCTTCCTTCTGTCACTAATTTATCTATAAAATGTCTTGTCCCCCCTGTTTACCATCTGTTCTAATCTGTTTGCACCTTCGCACTCCAATCAGGTTTCCCTGCCTTTATCTGTCTCTCTAGGTACACCACCCTATCCTTATCCTTCTGAGTCTCCTTGTATTTTCTTAAGGCCCCCTTTTTGTCCCTCATGTTCTCTGCCACCTCCTTTGTGAACCATAGAGGTTTGTTCCTTCTTTTTCCCTTGTTACTCAGCCTAATGCATTAATTTGTTGCCTCCACCATGGATTCTTTTAGGTGTGCCCACTACTCCTCAACCCCTCCCTTGTATCCCTTCTTGCCAGGGCTTGTCTGATCCCTCTTCCCATCCTAGCAAAGTCCACCTTCCTGAAATCCAGAACCCCTGTCTTTTGTGGCTGTCCTGCGACACTGTACTGATGTTGAACCACACTGTAAGGTGGTCACTGGACCCTAGGTGCGCATACACCCTGACTTCCTTGATCCTGTCTCCATTGGTCAGCACAAATTCTAAAATTGACTTGTCCCTAGTGGGCTCCTGAACCAACTGCCAGAGGCCTGCCCCCTGCAAGGATTCTATGATGTCTCAGCTCCTGGCTGAGGCAGCTGCCGGGATGATCCAGTCCATGTCTGGCACGTTAAAATCACCCAGCATCAGTACCTCCTCCATTGCTGCCATCCCGTGTATTTCCTCCATTATTGCCCTATCTACCTCCTCCCTCTGTGCCAGGAGGCCTGTAGATCACTCCTGAGCGAATTGCTGTGCTATTTCCTGGCTCAAGTGTGACCCACAGTGCCTCAGCCTGCCCCTGTCTACCCTGCACTGCCATCACTTTAATACCTTCTCTGATGTAGAGAGCCACCCCCCCCCATACTCTCCCTATCCCTCCTGTGTAGAGTGTACCTTGGTACATTTACCTCCCAGTCATGGTTTCCATGTATCATGTCTCGATAATTGCCTAAATCCAGGTCCGCCTCTGCCATCAAGGCTGCCAGGTCTAGGATTTTTTTCCCAGACTGCGGACATTTGTATACATGGCTGTCCACAGCCCATATTGCTATTGCTGTAATTTTATAATCCAGTTTTAACATTTCAGAAATACCTACAATTCATTCTTATGCAGTTCAGTTGAAATGTTAACAATCAACATGCTTACCCTTATGAAAATGAAATATATTTTATATATTATACTGTTCCAGATTCTGCCCTGAATGGGCCAAGGGACCGGCTCAGATCTCTGCTAGTGGGTCCCCATCTCCAGCCTGCCTACCCAGCTAAAATTCAGATTCTGCCCCAAACAGGCTGAGGGACCAGCATGGATATCTGGCGGTGGGTCCTCATCTTCAGCCCACCCACCCAGCTAAAATTCAGGTACCACCGGAGCCATTCATTGGAAGTCGTCCTCTCTACCAGACATTCTGAACCTTGAGCCTGATTATCATTGGCTGCTTCCAACCTCAACCTACTCCCTATTGGACTGTGTCTCTCATCTCAGCTTTTCCAGCAGCCAAAATACAGTGGCGTCTTTCCAATATTTTAAAGTGCTTGTGGCTGTATTAGAGAGGCAATATTTTGTCCTGCCCACCCACCCCATCCCGGCCTCTATTAAATACTCTTCCTCCCCAATTCACTTCCTTCCTTCCTTCTCCTATCCAGGCACTTTCTCTAGATTATTGGGTTTGGCTGCACTCCTCTTAAAGAACCAGTTCCACCATCCTCAGGCTATTGTACTCTTGGCAGCACACTCGCTTGTGGCAAACTACTCACAAAGGAGCCCACACCCTATCTCTTGTCCATTTTAAAACCACCAGGAGTATTACATCTGCAAATCACCTTGAGTTTAACCATCTCACAACTCAGCAGTAGATGAAATGGAGCTGCTAATGCACCTCCCTGTTCTCTTAACCCTTTTCTCTACCTTGTTGCTCCTCTCCTCAGTACACCCTACCCACAGGGCCCTTGACAACCCATTAAAAAATTTTAGTACAGACTGCTTAAAACCAATGCCAGCCACATCATATATTCCACTTAAAGACTGCCACTGTAACCCATGTTTTGAGCCTCTGCAGCAGTTCAACACCTACCCCTGCCCTCTTCCACTCACTAATCTACTCCTACTAACTAGCAAATATCCCAAAAGAACCAATGTCCTCAAAAGTCATTCTCAAGCTTTAAAACAACTCAAACTGCAGACAACTTGCTTAATTTGACTGCTCCTACTCCTGTCATGGAACATACACCCCAACCCTGGCCCTATGGGTGCACATACTAGTATGACTGGGAAGCAGAACTATCACACGATTGCCTCTATCAATATCTGCAGTTTGTCAGTCAAACTTGACTCACTGCAAGTGTGGGTACCCCAATACAACCCTGATGTCTTATCTGTGGTAGAGACCTGGCTCACCCCAAGAACACCTGACATCGGCATCCAGCTAAATGGCTACAACTTCATTAGACTGGACAGAACTGGCAAACTAGGAGGGGGCTGTGTCATTTATTTTAAAGATCACCTGCAGGGCCAGGCCCTCCCACCAATAAAATCGAGCAGCACTGCCCACATTCTACCTGTCAAAATAATTCTTGGAACCCATGGGAAGGGCATTACAATAATCTTCACCTATATTTTACCCAAGGAACAGATTGCAGGCTTTAATGTGCTCCTCGAATATCTCTCTAACTGCCACCTAAACTTGGAGGTTATCGTGGTGGGTGATCTCAATATAAACTGGCTGTTCCCTGATGCTACATCCTACAGAGATGCCATTACTGCCCTGAATATCTCCCAACTTGTTGAAACTTCGACGTGTACCAACTACCTCTCTGGATCCAGTACCCTATTGGACTGGCTATTGACTAATTGACCAGAACAAATCACCCACATGGTTGTCCTCCCTGATTCCATAAGCAACTACTCCTCCATTCTCTGCACCTGGTTGAATAAGTCCCCAAAACTCTCAGCTAAAAAGGTGACTACCCACATCTTGTGAAGAGGGTTACTGGGTCCCCTAAAACAGTACCTCTGCCAAGTTGATTGGTCACCCCCCTACTCAATAACTGACACAGACAAGGCACTAGATTACTTCATTAAGACTTTCAATGCGGCCTGTGACATCTTCACACCCCTCACCAATAGGAAGGTCAGAGGCTCCCACAAGACCTGGATAACTCCCTCACTTATTGATCTTATGCATACCATGGTTAACCTCTGGCATAAAGTTAAAAGTATGGGTACACAATCTGACCTCCAAAATTACCACGTAGCCCGCAATACCTGTACTCAGGCCATTCGACAGGCCAAATCAAGCTTCTTTAGGACTGAATTGGACATTTCTTGGGGCAATAGCTGCAAATTTTAGGCAAACATCAAATTGCTAACAGGAACACCTAATAAATCTCCTCCTGCCCTACTTAATCTAAATGGAAATATAACCCAATACCTTAAAACCATTGCTAACACCTTCAGCAGGGCCTTCACTGACCTTAGTGAAGTACTCCCCCCCCCCAACTACCTCAACCCTATCAATGACCACAAAAGTCCAACAAACTGTCTCTACCCCTTATCAGGGTACCCCTCCCCCACCATTCTACCTTAAGGTAATCAAAGCCTCTGAAGCCAAAAAACATCTGTTACAAGTACTTCGCAAAGCCAGGTACAGCAGCGACAGCCTGGATTTGAAGCTACTAGCTCTCACCTTAGATGAGATCCTGGTCCCCTTAACAAGAGTTCTTAACATCTCCCTTACCTCTGGTCATTTCTCCAAACTCTGGAAAGCCGCAGTTCTAACACCAGTTTTCAAAAGTGGAGACAGGACCATCCATACTAACTACAGGCCAATTTCTATCATATCCCTTATCTCCAAAGTCTTAGAACGCATAGTCTGTGACCAGCTGATTGACCACCTCGATAAGTATCAACTTCAGTGTAAAGAACAGCATGGCTTTTGAAAGTTACACAGCACAATGACTGCTCTTGTTGAATTCACTGGGTTCATACATGACTCTCTGGATCGGGGGCACTTAGTGGGTACTACCTTTATTGACCTCAGTAAGGCCTTTGATACAGTTAATCATGAACTCCTACTAACCCAACTACTTGAATCCACTGTGTCCTCTACCTCCCTGAGCTGGTTCTGCAGCTATGTCACCGATCGGGTCCAACAGGTTAAAATAGGCAACACCTTCTCTGATAGACAAAATGTTAACACAGGTGTTCCCCAAGGGTCCATATTAGGTCCTTTGCTGTTCAGTCTTTTTCTAAATCTCCCTACAGTATGCCAAGACAAAATCCTGTTATATGCGGATGATGCTGTCCTCTACTCTAGCCATCCTAACCTCAACTCTCTACAGCAAAGTCTTCAGAGTAATTTCAATCTTGTTGAAGACTGGTTTACCAATGTGCAGTTGCTACTCAACTATAGGAAACCAAAAACAATGCTTTTCACCTCCTCGCACAGCAAAACTAAATCTGACTACCTATCTGAAACAAACAAAATGAAATTCTCGAGATGGTGCACAACTTCAAGTACCTCGGTGTTACTCTGGACAACACATTATCTTACTCCCTGCATGTTGACAATGTCTCTAAGACTGTCGGTAGGAAAATCGGGCAGCTGCATAGCACAGACATTGCCTCACTACTGATGCCTTTAAACTTGCTATAACCAGTTCAGTGCTTTCTGTCATAGATTATGGCCTCGTTGTCTATAGCTCAGCACCTGAGTCTACCCTAAGAAGAATTGCCCCTGCCCTAAACAAGTCCTGCTGGCTAATCCTGGGTGCACCACTCCTAACCCACATGTGTGACCTATGCACACTCACAGGCTGACTGATCCTGGACAACTGAATCTAGTATCAACTCTATCTACTGGCCAAGAAAGCCACCCTTGGCCTGTCCCCTCCTGGACTCCAGTCAATGCTATGCCAATCAGCCCCTACCAGACCGATCAGAGGATCTCACAATACTGAATACAAAGTCCCCTTCCACTGCATGATCCAAGGACAATGATCCTTTGGCTGTCATGCCCCAAAGTTGCTAATCTCACTCCCGGGTGACCTCCTCGCTTAACCCAAATTAGGACCATTCAAACTAAAACTCAGTACTCACCTCACCTGCCAAATGGCTTGCTTATGCTCAAAATAATAAAGATTCATGGCCTAGGCCACTGAACCTTTCTCACCAGCACTTTATCCCAATGGCCTGCTACTGGCCCCCCACTCTCATTTTTACCTAACCTGCTCTCCACCGCTAACCCCCCACCTCCCTCTCCCTCCTAGGGTCCTCAGCCACCTCTCCTGCCACCCTACCTCTCCCCCCCAATTACTACCTCTCCCTCTACCTTATCCCCTCCCTAACTAATACTACCACCACCTCTGCTCCCCCTCCTACTGCCCCTCTGCTCTCCTCCTATTCTTATACACTTTCCTCCTTTCCTCCCCCTTCTCAGCCCCTATCTTGCCCCATCTCATTGGCTAAACTCCTTGCCCTCCTCCACATGATCCATTCTCTCTCTGTTGACAATGAGAATAATGGTCTCTCCAGTCTTCCCAGCCTTGAATCCCTTCCACTCTTTTTCCTCTCTCCTCTCTATATCTAACTCCATGGTTTCTCCAGCCTCTCCTGTATATACAGTACCATAACCCCACAGATCTGTTAGACGGTTACTCTATTGTGATTGAGTATACTGCCCTAGCCTGTAACCTGCTTGTCAGATCTATTACTTTATTTGTGTAATACTTTACTGTCTCCATTTACTACTTATCTTCTAAACCTGCTTTGAATGTTGTAACCTTGATTGTCTAATGTTTGACCTTGCTTTATAACTTGCTGTATTATATGTCTACTAATTGTATAATTTTTCTTCCTGATGTGTAACCTTTGCAAGTGAGCTTCTAGCTCAAAGGTTGTAATCCAAGACTTGAATAAATAAATAAATAAAAATGTATTAACTGTATATTTACATGTAGTGAAATATATTCCAATCTACTTGTTTTATAATATATTGTAATGTATTGGAAAATCAATATTTTTCAATATATTTTAAAATTTGCAAATATATTGCAATGTACTGTAAATATATACCTTATGGCCACTTTAGTATATTCTGTATATTGCAAAATTTGTTGATAAAATTCTAAATATATTGAAACAAGGATGGTAATTGTATGTTATTGGTATATTGCCAATATATGTATAAATGCATTTTGTTTTACATTTCAAACGTTGTTTTCTATATTTACAAATATATATAATACACATGTGTAATAGATATTAATGTAACTATTAACTTACCCAGACAAAAGCAAAATAAATTATTCATGATTTACACATACCTCTCTCTGTACAATTGGAATTCATCTTGTTTTTAATCATGGAGGTATTTACATTAACTTACATTTCAGCTTTAACTCAAACATATATTTTATACATTTATACTTACACATATAAGGTACCTCACAAACTCATTCTTTTTAAAGGCTCAGAATGGTATTTATAACACCCCATTTTTGTTTTACTTTTAGGTCAGGGTGAGATCTTATATGTGCTTTCTTTATAACTTGTACCTTTCTTTTCAATCTGTAAGCTTGTGTTATAAATTTGAAAGTATTGCAAAACTAGAAATGATATGATTTTGGTTGATAAACTATGTTTCTGAAATATGCAAATTCATTATGCAAATGTACAGATGGGACGAAACTAAGAATTTACAAAAATGCATGTAACATATATAAAATATATATGTAAAGTATATAAAATGTATATAACATATATAAAAAATATACATACTGTACAATGAATACAGTATATATTTTGAAATATACTAATAATATATTTCAGACACTGTATTACTAAATAAATAGATTGCCATGCTTTCAAGTAATACATGAGGCAGAACATGTGGTTTCATTATAAGTTGAAATATGCTGTGTATTATATTTCATTAAGTTACTGTATTTTTCAATATAGAGACATAACTCTTTGTACACTGTGGATTAGAAATATATTATGTCAGTATATTTAAAAATATATTTCATAATATATTATATAATATATTACATTGGGACAATGTATTTCTCATTGTATTGACATACAGTAACACATATATTTCAGTATATTACAATATATTCCATTTTTGTAAAGATGATATGGTCACAGCCTGGGGAGAAAAGAGGTGGGGAATGAGACTAATTGCTAGCAATGTAGACATTTTAAAATTGGCTGCAGTGCCAACTTGTCAGGTTGAAGGGTTTGGATTAGCTGCATGCTGCTATGAGCACAACAATGGGAAGTGGTAAGGAAAACATGCATCTTTGTCAGCCTGACAGTTACATCAAGCCTATACATCATAATCCTCATTCTATGACCCACTCACTTATATGCTGAGTTATCTCCTCTCACCCCACCATATCATTGTAGCTGGTGCCCTTCTAGATGCCTTCAGTGACAGCAGCATGGTCTACTGTCTCTGAACAAATTGTCATTCCTCATCCCCACCAAACATATCTGGTCAAGGTCATTTAGGCCTCTCAACCTAAATTCCGTCATTGATGATCTTCTTAACAGTGAATGTTCCCCTCTCTCTATCCCCATTAATATCGATGAGGCTCTGTCCTTTTTCCATTTAAAATGAATCTTTAACAAGATAGATAGGCCTCTCTTAGGAGGTCCAGCATCAGAGGATCCCACCTTCTCTGGAGCTCTGCAGAGATCACTGTTCTTTGTAAAGCTCAAGACTCTCCCTGGTACCTCTATAAAGCTTTAGGCTCCCATGATGACCTGTAGAACTTCAAGTGCTTTTAATTCTTACACAAAGGCCACTATGGAGACCAAATCAACAATATTATGAGAAATATCTAGAATAACCTTAATGCCCCTGAAAGGTTCTGAAAGGTGATTCATTACCTTTTGGACCTCCTGTCTCAGTCAACTGTTCCTGCCAACTTTGATGGAAGCACCCTGATTACTATCCCCTCCAGAGCTGCCTCATTTTTTAACAAATTCTTCATCTTCTATGACCTTTCAATTCTCCCTACTTTCCCCACTTATCCCCTTCTTAACACTCCGCTGTCTCCTGCCCTGTCTCCCACTGCCCTTTTATCTTTCTCACTTATCACCCCACCATGACACCTCTCTGTACTCCTTTTCCTAATTTTCTCCTGATGGACTGGACCCTAAACTTCTGCATCACTCTGCTCCTGCAATATGTTTATTTATTTTTTATTTATTTATTGAATACAATCGGAATTAATACCTTTGAGTCAGAGACTCCTTTACAAAGACTCCACATCACAGAAAACAATACACAGTATACAGTGTACAGTGTGCCCCTTTTTCTTCTCTTATCAAACTTTTTTTTGGTTTGGGGCCATCTCTCAAGTGTGGAAACAGGCTAAAGTTGTAAGTTGTCCTGCCCCATAAAGGTGTGTCCGCCCCCCCCCCGAAAACTAGTTTACAGACATTTTTCCCCCGCTCCCTGTTCCAGTCAAGCTCCAAGAAAAACTTGTTTTTATTCATCTCTCAGCTTTCTTGGATACCTCTGACTTTCTCTCCCCTTTCCAGTCTGGTTTCTGGAACCTGCATTCCACCATCTCCTCCCTCCTCAGAGTCACTAACTTCATCCTTAAAGAGAAGGACCAGGATCATGTTATTGCTGCCATTTGCAGTGGCTTGGCAAAGACCATTGATGCGGTACCTCATCCACTTCTCCTTGACAAGCTGAATGGTTCCTCTTTTACCTCTCTGGCTGGCTATAGTTGGCCCAGGTTGTCAGCACCTTGTCTCCACTCATCCTCTCTGGGGGTTCTCAAACGCACTATTTTGGGTCCCATCATTTTCTTCATCTTTCTAAATTACCTGCCTACTGTCTCAAAATAAACCTCCACATATACTCTAATTCCATACTCTTTGCTACTGGTGCTACACACAATAAACTGGAATCATCACTTCAGCATGAAGTTAAAATGTTGAAAGCTGGTTCCGGTCATACCAGCTATCAGTTAATGCCACAAAAGAAAACCATGTCCTTTGGTACTAGTCAACAGTTCTTATCTGGAGCCTAGGATCCTTAGTTAGGGAAGCAGAGGGCTTAGAAGTTTACTTGGATGACTGATGGCTCTGTGGAGGGTTGGAAGCACCTGCCACTGCATGACTGATTCTTGGTGACCAAGAAGGATGAGCCATCCCAGCAGAAAACTCCTCATACTTTTGAGCTCACCAGGATGAAGTGTAGAATACATCAGAATGCTGCAACAGAGTTACAGCAGAAAAAGTGCAGTTTCAGTAGCAGTTAATCACTTTTATCATGCAGGAATCAGTGACACTAATTTGAATCCTGATGGGCTCTAATGTATGTGACCCAAGGAAGTTCTGGGCCCATGTCAAAACATTTCTGGGTACCTCACAGTCGGTCACTCCTAATGAAATGATCATAAATGGGGCACATTGTAATGACCCTAGGGCCATCTCAAACAGTTTTAACAATCTTTTCTCTGTTCTGTCACACTATACCTTGGCTTTACAACCTAGCGGATTGCATTCCAATCTACCTACCATGCTACTATCAGACAACCATACTGCCCTATCATATGATGCTCCTCCAGCACCACCATTCTATTTCAAGGCTATATCAAGAGCAGAAGTTCTGAAATTACTGAGATCCATATCTGCCAATATCAGCTCTGGTTCTGACTCATTGGAACCTTGTCTTCTTAAGCTGGCTGCTCCACTCATTGCCTCTCCGATTGCCAGAATCTACACTTTATCCCTTATCCATAGCACCGTGCTGGACCTATGGAAATCTGCAAGAGTAACTCCTGTCTTTAAAAAAGGTGACCCAAAAGGACATGGCCAATTACAGACCTATAGCAATTCTCCCTGTCCTTAGCAAGATCCTAGAGAAAATAGTTGCATCACAGACCATTGACTACCTTACAAGCTACAATCTCCTCTCAGACACCCAGCATGGTTTCAGAAAAGGTCATAGCACCACCACGGCTCTTCTTCAACTATCTACTGATATTCTGTCCAACATGGATTCTGGAAAACTCACAGGTTCCATCTTCATTGACCTCACTAAGGCTTTTGACCTTGTAGACCATCCCCTGCTTCTCTCCACTCTCCATAAATTCCATTTCTCTACCCCTGTTGTGGACTGGTTCTGTAGCTACCTGTCAAACAGGTCACAAGCTGTCAAATTTAACTCCTCCCTATCCAACACGTCTACTATCAACCTTGGGGTCCCCCAGGGCTCTATCCTTGGGCCCCTTCTGTTCTCAATTTTTATCAACAATGCAGCTGAGGTCTTGGAATCCTGCTCAGCTATTCTCTACGCTGATGACCTGCTCATCTATGCTAGTTCTTCTAGTATTGCTTGCATAAACACATCACTTACTTCAGACTTCAAGAAGGTCTTAGACTGGCTACTAGACCGTAAGCTTGTACTAAATGAAAAGAAAACGAAAGCCATGCTCCTAGGTTCCGCACCGAAGATTAAGGCCTGTTCTAGTTTGCTGGAGATTCTTCACCCAGGAGGATTTCCACTTGAAAATGTTACTTCCTTCAAGTACCTTGGGATCCTGCTGGACCAGTCCCTGGATTTTAATCTTCACATTCAGTCCTCGTGCAAAGCTGTAAACTCAAAACTGGGAGTAGCTTACAAAACGAGCTACGTGCTTACACCCTTGGCCAAATTAGCAATTGCCTGAGGTATTCTGCTCCCAACCCTTACTTATGGTGCCTCTATTCTTACCTCTGCCCATAAAACCTCCCTACTAAAATGGGATGTAACTTATAACAATATATGCCGATTTGCCTCGTCGTCGCCTCGACTCAAACCTCACTGCCTTCTTTATAAAGATTTGAATTAGCTCTCACCCTCTGCCAGTAGACAATACTACCTTGGATCACTAATGGACTCGATCATCTGGGAAAAAAAAACCCATCCCAGCTGGATGAGTTGCTGGTCCCTCTACCATTTTCCCATGGCCTGCGATCAGCTGACAAATCCTTGCTCTATGTTCCAAGATGTCGAATGAGTAAAGGCATAGGTGCCTTCCAATACTCTGCTCCCAGGCTATGGAATGCTGTTCCACTCAACCTCCAGCTGTCTTAGTCTCACTTTGGATTTAAAAGTGTGAATATCGTCGTTATCTATCCTTAGCTGATGCTTGTACATGCTTTGACCCAACCTGAAGCTCCTGAGACTTACCAGTAATGTCAACCCTGCTCTAATCCAGCTCCAAGACTGTCTCCTCTTCCCCTCCCCATATTTTTCCTTCTCTTTGTAAATAACTTCTTGACTACTAGCTCTCTTCCTTCTCAAACCTTGTTGCTGACCATCCACTGTTGTTTTGCCAGTTACCACCCCTGACATTCCTTCTGTCAGTCTTTCTTGTTATGTTTGAACATTCCTCACATTTCTCTCTATATAACCTTACTATCTTATTAACCCTTTCACTCCACAGGTCGGGTCCATGGTTTCTGCACTTATTATATATCGTACTGCCATTATTTGCATAATGTTTGCCATTATTTTTTGTTGTTTCTACTCATTGTATTTTTGTAGCACTGCTGTACTGTTCCTGTATTTGTATTATTGTACCCATGTTACTGTTGTTCAACTGTCTCTTTTTGTTGTACTCTCTTGGGTCATGCCTGAAAATAGTCATTTTATGGCTAGTGCACCTAACCGGTTAACAAAAACTAAATAAATAAATAAATAAAAAGATGTCCTTTTCTGAAGAATACTGAAAGAAAGAGGCATTGATGGTCCAGGGGACATGTCATTTTACACCAGCTGTTTACACATTCAGACGGTGCCCTTATTTCTGAATTGCTGAACTATTAAGCTGAGGGGTTGAGAGGGACGCCAGCAGAAGCCTCTTTAAATGCCCCACCTGCTATCCAGCTGAAATAGTGTGCATATTTGCATTTGTGGCATGTGTGCCCCATAAGCTGGAATCTCATATGGCTGCTCCATGAGTTATCCTATCAACCTCCTCAATCCAACATTTCAGTAATTTTTCTCTGAGATTTCTGCCCCCTAGCCTGTCCACAGAGGTGCTTAACTGTGGGGAAGGTAAGGGTAGGTAGTGCATTGAAAACATATGTGCATGGGGAGGGTAAGGATAAGCCACAGGGAATAAGGAAGATCTAGGGAGAAAATCAGGAACAGATATAGGAAAACAAAATTACAAAATGGCTAAGACAGAAACATTTTTTTCCATCATTAGGTCTTCTGCAGGAATTATATATAAACAGAAATAAGCACAGTTAATGAACCTAATATGATTAATTTATTCTTAACGCATTGTTCTTGAAGAATGAGAAGGTGACCCTCCCAGTATATTTGGGAGGGTCTTATCAACTGGAAGGGTATTTGGGTTTTGAGAACTATGGCTGGGCAAGTCACATAATCTAGGACACAATCCTTGTGTTGGCACTATAGTTGGGAGGTTTCACTATCTAGAATGGGGTCCGGAATTTTGCCATTATGGCATAATGGGCTGGGAGGGGTCTGATGTTTTGACTCTACAGTGGGAGAGGTCTGATGTTTTGACACTACAGCTGGGAGGGGTCTGACATTTTGACACTATAGCTGGGAGGGGTCTGATGTTTTGACACTACAGCTAGGAGGGATCTGACATTTTGACACTACAGCTGGGAGGGGTCCAATGATTTGACACTACAGCTGGGAGGGGTCTGATGTTTTGATACTACAGCTGGGAGGGGTTTGAGGTTTTGACACTACATCCGGGAGAGGTCTGAGGTTTTGACACTACATCTGGGAGGGGTCTGAGGTTTTGACACTACATCTGGGAGGGTGTTGACAGCAAAGAAAGGGATCATGTTTTGGGTACATTAGTTAGCTGAAGGCAGCTGGGTTGTAGATCACAATTATTGTTCTACAGTTGGCCTAGTGTTGAAAGCTGGAAGAGGAAATATGGGTTTGTGGAACAACAAAAAGAAAGATGTTGTCACTTGGTAAGGGGATTTGGCTTTGGCACTGTACCTTACTTGGTGTCTGAAGCAAGAAAGTGAAAAAGGTTCTTGGCACAAAGGTTGGGCAGATGACAACTGGGAGGGGACGTGGTAGCACTAGAGTCAGAAGGATCAGTCAGCAACAGAAAGGTGGGTTTTGGTTTATGGTAATATGATTGTTAAAACATATTTTAAAATAAAAATAAAAAAGGGGGTTTGTGTTTCACAGTTTATTTATAGCCAAGATACTGCAGAGCACTGGATCCTGCTGTCAGTTACTTTTACTGAAGGGAGCATAGGGAGGTTACATGATTTACTTAAGGTCACTTTAGAAGGAGTGCTAGTTCAGCTTAAACTGGGTCTTCTAATTGCTATGCTTGTGCTGTAATGCTTGCCATGTTACCTTCACTTTGGTTGCATGGGTAGTGAGATCTATGAGGCTTTGAAAGTTTTAAACTAGTACTCTGGACATTGGCAGCTGGCAAGATGTCAGATTTGTAGCTTGAGGCAGTCAAGTAGAAGGGAAGCTAATACTATTTGAGGAGTGAACTGGACAAGAGGGAGGCAGCAACATAGAGGGAGGTTCTGAAGTCTTTGTCAGTCTTAAAGGGACACTGTCAGCTTTATTTTTGTATTTTTATTTTTTACAGATTTTTGATACCCATGAAAAACTACACATGCAGACATCTGTAACAGCCCCCTTCCTATATACAGTGCCTGCATGAGTTAGCATGAGCTTTTAGACAAGTAACATTTTAGAAATTTACTCATTCTGACTATATCCCCAGCCATCAGGTCTAATGCACATGCCTGGTTTCATGGTGTTTGATATCAAACATCAGATTACGCATATTGGAGTGCTTGTTTTAATAGTGCACTCACCTTCTGACACTCGGGAGACTATCAACTTTTTGGAAATTGCATTTGCTGATATATGTTTAAAAAGATGATGGGGGGAGTATGGAGTTGGGCAGGGACAGTATCTCAAGCTGTGGACCCTGCAATACGAGCAGACTAGACAGGCCAAATGGCCTTCTTCGGCTGGCTTCTTTGTATGTTTGTATGTGAAAAATCAAACTCTTCCTAGCACAAGTTTAGACGTACTTGGGAGCCCTGTTGAATGTGCATGCACGAGAGGAATGGATGACCGGGGATTTAGTTAGGATGAGTTAATTTAAAAAAATGTTATCAAAACTTGCCTAAATGCTTATTTTAACTCACACAGACAATGCATATAAGAAGGGAGCTGTTACAGATGCCTGCGGGGATAGTTTTTCATGGGGGTCAAAAATCTGTGAAAATGCTGACAGTGTTCCTTTAAACAGAAATGTGACTTTGTACAGCAGTGAATACTGCAGGCAAGAGCATACTGAGTTCAGTGTTTCAGTGCGTTCAGTGTTTAATGACGCTAGCAATTAGCTGGCTGAACAGCATTTTATACCAGGCTCTATAATGGACCCTGCAACTCTGTATAATAGCATAAGGACATTTGTGGGCACTCACAAACAGTATATCAGAAGTGATTTGTTCTCTGGGGAAGGAGTCTAGAGACAGTCAGATATGGCTTTATCTGCAGTATTAGTGGGCCATCTGAGTCTTGGGCTCACTGGCAGACATTCTGATCTTAGTAGTAACTGTGCTGGGTAAAAACATGGACAGGATCAATACAAGCCACAGAATAGCAGTATCAAGGAAGTCCATGGGTGCAAACACCTCCTCCTCCTCCTCCTCCTCCTCCCGCCACTGGCACCCATGGCAAGCACATCCATTAACCAACATCGGTAATTTAGGATAATTAAACCACAAGGGCCCCCATCCATCCATTTAGTTCATGCTGTTAACACACTTGCAGCAATGGACGTGTTCAGCTGTTGCTTTCACAGTATTTTTAATGAGTTTCTCTCTGGTGGCCCTACAGAGGTACTGTAAGCAGGCCGGGAAGGTCTCTGAAGATATCCCAGAAATTTCAGGAAATATTTGACCATGTCTGTTGCTTCAACTATATGTGGTATATATTTTTTTCATGACAAGATTCTTCCTGCACTTCTCCCCCAACCCCAAGCTCCCTCACTTAGCATGATTCTGCAGCTGAGAACAGGGCGGAGGGAGTAAGCTCACTTACCAGTCAAAAGAAAGATTATGTTTACCAATTCTGAATCCTATGTTTGACCTGGACTGTTCATCACCCCTATAATAATGAAGTAGGTGCAGCTGGGTGGGGTAGGTGCCACCTGGGCTGGCAAGGCAAGGCAATTTTATTTTTACAGCACCCTATACTAAGGTGTCAGGACACTATAATAAATCCATCAAAAGCAAGTAAGTAATTATATGATAATCCACACAAATAAATAATACATGATAAATTAAATACATTCAGTAGGAGATCTAAAATGGAGATCCTGCTAAATGAAGTCAAGTATCACTTCCAAAAGCTGGTTAAATAAATAACTTTTTAATCCCTTTTTAAACACCTCCACAGAGGAAGAACTCCTTAAATGGAAAGGCTGGGAGTTCCAAATTATCAGGGCCGCCACTGAGAATGCTCTATCCCCTGTTTGTTTAAAGTGAGACCTCAGGACAATGAACAGAATTTGCTTGGTGGAGTGAAGAGAGCAGCCAGGAATATACCAGACCAAGAGGTCTTTTAGATAGGCAGGGCACGTTCCATGCAACACAGAGAAGATGTGATCCCTATATGTCACCCCCGATATCAACCTGTGTTTGGCATTCTGAACCAGCTGAAGGTGATACTCCAGCCCTCCAGATATCCCTAGGAAAAGAGCATTAGCATAGTCAGGCCTCAATGGGAATGAAAGCATGCACTAGGGTTATGAGATCCTCTTGTCCAAGACAGGGTTTAATCAAGAAGATATTCCTTAACTGAAAAAGTCCAACATGGACCATGGCTGACACCTAATGTTCTAGTGTCAGTCTAGAACACCTAATGTTCTGGTGTCATTCTGGAATCCATAACAGTTTCCAGACTTTTCACCCTATCTACAACAGTCAGAAGGGAGTTATTCAGAGATAGTAAACTGACCACCCTAAACTTCCAGCTGACCCTCAAGGACTTGGTTCCACCAGTAACAAGTCATCCAGTCAGAAATTTCATTAAGGCTTTGCTCCAGCACAGTGACCACCTCCCGCCCGCCTGATGTAGACAACAGCTACAGCTGAGTATCATCTGTAGAGGAGTGAAAACTCACCCTGTACCATCTAATGACCCATACTAACTGCAGCATATACACTGCGACCAACATAAGGGACAGAACTGAACCCTGAGGAACCCCACAGCAGACTGCAGACAGCCACAAGTAGGTACCCATCACAGCCTGCTGCAATCCGCCAGAGAGGAAGGACTCAAACCATTTCAGAGTTGTCCTGGCAAGTCCCCCACATTCCCCGAGGCCATCTATCAAAACCCTATGGTCAACAATGTCAAATGCTGAGGACAGGAACAGGAGAATGTGGACAGAATGTTCCATGCCCGTCCCTTACCAGGAGCAGGTCTTCAAATACCTTGATGAGCACAGTCTCTGCACAGTGGCGAGGCCTGAAACCTGACTGAAATGGCTCATAGATGTCATACCTCTCAAGGTGAGCCTTCAGCTGCTTCATCACCAGCACCTTTTCGATAATCTTCTTTAATAAAAGATGGTTCAAGACAGGCCTGTAATTAGCCAGCACATATGGGTCCAATGATGGATTCTTTAGAAGGGGTCTTACCATGTTTTTTGAGAGCCAAGAGAAAACAACCCTCCAAAAAGGCACACTAGAAAGTGCCAGTAAATATCAGACCCAAGGCCTCATGCAGTTCACCAACAGCCGCGTAGGCCCCAGATCCATCATAAAGTAGGTGAGGCACAGCGTCACAATAACTTCAAGGGCATCCTGCATAACAACTGACCAGAACTCACTCCAGACCTACAGAGCATTAATGGGCCTCTCATCTGAACCACTGCTGGCCTGTGAAAGGCAGGGCCACTGGAAAGTTGCACCAGCAATGTTTTTGCGGAATCTGCAGTTTTCACCACTCTCGGCAAAAACTGACATGTTTCGCAATTTTTGAGTTTTTATATTCAACTGTGTAAAAAGTATTAACATTTTTAATAAAATTCTCTCGAATATATTAACAATTTTGCATGTAGACCTGGGTTTGGCTGAAACAATGCAGTGCAAGGTAAGTCAGGGGTTTTATGTGACACTGATTTCTTTGGAATCCTTGTCTTGTTTGGTTTCAAAATCCACTGGCCAAGCATAAGTACACTTAAACACTTAACATTTGTTTTGTTTTGAAGCAGTCTATCAGAATACCTTTGGTTGCCACACAGACTGAAACAAAGGATGGGAGAAAAGATGCAAATTATCCCATTCACTTAAATGGGGTGCTAACTAGGAAGCGTTTTTGTAAATGGTAGGGCAAGTTTTTCCTTGTGGGCATAATTTCATTCAGACTAGTTCTGATTCAAACAGCTGAGGAGTTTTGGATGGCCCTGCCGATTTTAAACTTGAATAAGCTAATTGCTAACAGTGATCTCACTCTTAGCAATCTACCCCCAGATGCTCACATGCAAAGACTACAATAAAAACATGACTAGAGTCTAAAAACAAGCTTATAAAACATAAAATGCATCTGAACATTTATCTTTAATTAAACAAAATCATTGCAGCCAGAGTAAAACACAGGTAAATTACATGGTATCCTGACTACTGTATGAAGCAATAAAAATACACTGGCATTTTTTGGCAACAGCATAAGGCCACTAGGCACAAGTGCCTGTTTTCAGGGGCAACCCAGGAGCACTGAGGAGGTTAAGTGACTTGCTTAGAGTCACACAGTATGCAAGTGGAGGTTGTGGGACTCAAACCCAGGTCTGCTAGATGCCCTTAGCTCATTCACAGTTTGTTGCTCTAACCTCTAGATTATATTGCCAGTCCCAATAACCCCCAGATTTAATGTTTAAATATGTGATTTCAAAAATTGTGTACAGTACAAATTATGACCATTAAACACTTTAACAATTTTTTACTAAAACTCAATTATTCACCACTCTGTCTGTTTATTTTTTCTTGTACCAAAGTGGGTGAATAGCTGGCAGAGCACTGTAAACAGCTGTTGATTAAGCTTCATTATTCTACAGCCAGAAACAAAAAAAAATAATTCTGGCTTTATTTAATATTGATTTGCTGTGGCTCACTTTATAGAATCTATTTAACACTGTATGAGGCAGATGCTTTTAAATCTTGGAAGACAAGCAACGCTTACGATAGCTTATCAGTTTAATATTCATTTTAGGAAAATAAACTTTTCTTTATATTTTAAACATATTCAAGTGTCAGTGTATTCATTTAGCAGTTTATACTGACTAATATATGCTGCAGAAAACATTAAAAGATTTATTGTCAAGCACTGAGAGTCTATAGTAGAACCCCCTCAATTTCCCACAATTTTTGCAAAATGCTCGACAATTTTAGGTAACTTTTTCCGCAGTTTTCCAGTGGCCTGGTGAAAGGCCACCTGGAGAGATCCCAGCTCTTATGGAGGACACTCTGTTCACAAGAATGATCCAAACTCTTCACACTTTTCTTGTGATAACACTTCCAGCCTGTAGACAGGAAGGAAAAATTAACCTGTCCACAGTGTGGAAGAGTTGGGCAGGCCTATTCCTTTCTGAGGCTGTAATCTGTGACAGGAACTCTGCCTTTTTCAGGGTTATAGCACACTGATAATCCCTATAATGGGATCTCATAACCATTCAATCCTCCAGTGAGCGAGTCTTCTCCCAGGAACGCTTCAACCTCTGCCAAGTCACCTTCAACCACCTCAACTCATCGTTATACCATGGCAATCTGTGATGAGAGGTCAGTGGGTGAACATAGATTAGTGCATTGGAGTCAAGTGCTGCTATAACATCCAAATCATAGCCATATGACTGCCTCTGCTCCTTCATTACATGCTGCTTTCACATCCGAGATGTCCAACACCGACAGAGGTTTTTTTGGCTCCAAAGCACATCTTGTATGGTACTAAACCATATCCACAGGGGAGATGGCATCCCGGGGCCCCTGCAAGAAAACCAATAGCATGGTGATCCAATCACCCACTGGATCCATCCTGATATCAAGGATGCTCAGCCCCAGAGCACAGGTAAGGTCCAGGGCATGGCCCTGTTCATGGGTCATGTTGGAAACAACCTGTGTGAGGCCCAGTTAATCCATCAACTGGAGGAACTGCTGAGCATATTGCATGGATTCATCATTGACCCATTCACTGAAATCCACTAACACAATTAAGTTTGGGGTGTTCAACGATAGGTCAACAATGCAGTCTGCAAATTCCCATCGGGACTTCTGTTCCCACCCTGGATGGTGGCAAACAAGAAGAATCCTACACCTCACAGCCACGTCTCCCGTCACACCCACACATTCAAGCAACCACGTCTTTTGAAATGGGAACACCATTAGCCTTAAGCAGGATCTGTAACAGATGGCTACCCCACCTCCCCTACGTTTTCTCCTCAGGTGGTGTACTACCGAGTACCCAACTATGACTGTCACCTCCAGGACCGGCCCAGTGTCATCCCCAAACTGGGCCTTGGTGAAACATACCAAATACCTAGAGGAATCCATGATGAAATCTGACACCACAGCAGTCTTATTCCTTAGGGATCTGGCATTGAACAATACACCACGAAGGGGAGAGGGTGGAGCTGGCAGTCCTTCTACTATCTGCTCCTATTCCTAGGAGGCTTCCTGGGGCTCGGGACACAACAGAGAGGACACTGCTCCATGAGCCTGTTAAACCCAGGGCACCTACTCAACGTGATGCTCTTGATCCTACTGTCCCTGGCCTGAACCTCCAGACCTTTCATCCCTCTACTGCTCCCACCTTCTCAAAATCCCCAGCTTCCAAGAGTGAGTCAAAATCAGCTGGGTAGACAGATGGTCAATACAATACATTCATTGATCCTGCTGAGTAGGACAGTGCTGAGGTGGGACCTGATAGGGAAGGGGAAGGGTGGGTTTATAATAGGGTAAAGTTGCGTGGGCATTAGCATGGAGTACTGTGCAACTGTGTGTTGGGGGGCAGATTTATTGTTTTTTTATTATACAGGTTTGCCAGATAACTTGTGCCAAGTACAGCATATCGTATTCAGTGAAATTTATCTAGCTTGGCCATACCATGAATAAGCCATTTCACAGTAAATCCAGTCAAGGTCATCATTGTGGTAGCAGGTGACCCATGCAAATGATATGAGCTTCTCTAACAGAAGCAATGATTTTGAAACATAGAGGTTGACGGCAGATAAGGACCGCAAGGCCCATCTAGTCTGCCCATTTATTTTTCTACCTCATAAATGTGCCATCGGCCTTTGCTCTGTCAGTGGCCTATCTATTCATACTCATTTGTATTGCTCCCTTATGCCTATCCCATGCCTGTTTGAAGCCCTGCGCTGTATTCATAGCCACCACTTTCTGAGGTAGGCCGTTCCATGCATCCACCACTCTTTCTGTGAAAAAGAATTTCCTCACATTCCCCCTTTATCGGCCTCCCTCTTGTCCTGCTAGTTTTCTTATATTTAAACATGTTAGACTCTTCCACCTTGTTAATGCCCTTAAGGTGTTGAATGTTTCAATCATATCACCTCTCTCCCTCCTTTGCTCAAGGGTATACATATTGAGCTCCGTTAACCTGTCCTCATATGTCTTCTGATGCAGTCCCTGCACCATTTTGGTTGCCCTTCTCTGGACTGCCTCAATTTGGTTAATGTCCTTGTGAAGGTGTGGCCTCCAGTACTGCACACAGTACTCCAGATGGGGCCTAACCAGTGTCTTGAAAAGAGGGATTATTACCTCCCTCTTACGACTTGTGATACTCCTACTAATACACCCTAACATCCCTCTAGCCTTACCTACTGCTTTAGAGGTCTGCTTGGATGATTTCAGGTCATAGGTGATGATGATGCCCAAGTCTCTTTCTTCCTTTGTGACTGCCAGCAACTCCCCTCCCAGCCTATAGGTGGCTTCAGAGTTTCTCTTCCCTATGTGCATGATCTTGCACTTCTTTGCATTAAATCCCAGTTGCCACTGTTCTGACCATTTTGCTAGTTTATCCAGATCTCTTCTCATTCTGCCCACCCCATCTGGATCTACTCTGTTGCAGATCTTGGTGTCATCTGCAAACAGACAAGCCTTACCCTCTAATCAATCTGCAATGTCACTAATGAAGATATTGAAGAGAACTGGCCCCAGGACTGATCCCTGAGGTACCCACTTGTGACTTGCATCTCTTATGACTGTATACCATTTACCACCACTCTCTGTTTTCTGCCCATCAACCAGTTTGCCACCCAGATGACTTACTTCTGACCCACCCTGAGCCTACCCAGCTTATTTATCAATCTTCTATGTGGAACAGTGTTGAAAGCTTTGCTGAAGTCAATGTAGGAGACATCAATTGCTCCCCCTTGGTCCACCACTCTGGTTACCCAGTTAAAGAAATCTATGAGATTAGTTTGACAGGACCTTCCTTTTGTAAACCCATGCTGTCTTGGATCCTGTGCCCCTATGGATTCCAGGTGTTGCACTATCCTTTCCTTAAGGAGTGCCTCCATAATCTTGCCCCTACTGAGGTAAGACTGACTGGTGTGTAGTTCCCTGCCTCCTCCCTGCTACCACTCTTGTGGAGCGGAGTCACATGAGCCCTTCTCCAGTCTTCTGGGACCTCTCCTGTGCTCAGAGACTCACTAACAGTTCTGCTAATGGCTCTGCTAGTTCCCACTCTTAGCTCCTTAAGTACCCTGGGATGTATGCCATCAGGTCCCATTGTCTTGTCCACCCTGGAGCTTAGCGAGCTCTTGTAGGACCTTTTTTTGTGAAGGGAGTGGTGCTCACCTCCCTCCCCCCGTGTCCATGGTGCTGAGCTGTGGGCCCTGCCCTACCTTCTCTTCAGTAAATACTGAGCAAAAGTATCTATTTAGGATAGATGCTTTTACAGGGTCCTCCTCCTCCTCCTCCTCCTCACATGCCCCCTTTTCTCCTTTGAGCTTAGCAATACCCCCTCTGGACCTTATTCTTTCACTAAGGTATCTATAGAAAGTCTTGTCGCCTCCTTTTACTGTTCGTGCTAGTGTTTCCTCAGTTTGGGACTTTGCCTGCCTTACTGCCTTCCCTGCTTCCCTTAGGGCAGTTTGGAGAAGAAAAAGTCTGGAAAGGTGAAAGTGTGACCACGAGCCCTGCTGAGCCAGCATTTTTGTCAGCTGATTCCAAACTGAATAAGGAGGATCAGCCTGTAAGAACACTGACACATTTATTACAGCTGTACTGCAACTGGTAAGTGTCACAGTGCACTGATAATGAGAGTCCCTTTATGCAGACATGGGGATAACACAAATAAAAAGGAAATTGTTGTCAAATATAATCAGGGAAAATGATAACTGCAAATAATCTCTTACAGAAATTAATCTTTTCTCCTGTGCACTTCTTGCAGAAGACATATACAGTTTTTGATCAAAGACTCATGAGTTGTACCCTAGTAGTTGTTATGCCACTGTTCTGTTAGTTCTCCTTTAATGAGATGGCTTCATGTACTATGTGTGAGCGCCGTTCTTTATTACTGAATGTTCAGCTGCAAACTACTGAGACGCAGTACTGTGGAACCTGCTCAAAAATGTAAGTACCAGATGGATGTAAGTTAGGACTGGTATACTAGACAACACCATACCCAACAACTTCTTACAAATCTGGTACCTAAAGTGTGGAGAGGAAAGGAAATGACATGTGGGGCACAATAATGGATGAGATTCATGAAGGTACTCAATGAATGCTAACTGCCAGCTGCAGCAATGGGGAGGCAGGATGGGAGACTTCTGCATAACATGTGATACAGGGATGCAGTTGTAAATGACTGCTCCATTTTGTATCCCCATGTGTAAAATACAAAGAAACCACAATGACGACTCTGGTGCACACGCCACATGTTGCTGGTGCCATTTGTCTGCGGGACTCATACACATTGCTCTGAAGTGCAGGACTCACCATGCAGGCAGTATATGGATCTGAAGTCAGCACATGGTGGCTGTTAGAGGACAGTTGGACATGGTACCCATTCACATCATCCACTCCAGGGCACTTCAAACACATGTCTACAGTGCAGGGATTGACCACCTTCCCCTGATAGGGCTTTTCTGCACCAAGTGCCTTGTAGCCTGGCTCCCATGGCATCTTTTGGGGACATGCTCATACCAGTTTTGCTCCCCTTATGGACTGGCATGTGTGTTTGTGTGGTGGAGGAGATGGTGTCTATGCATTGACATAGGGCTGTGATCCGGTCCTGGCTCTACAGTGGGAGACCACACAATATCACCAACCAGAGATAGAGGTCATCAACCAGGGATAGAGGTTAGCAACCAAACAGCTTATACATATGCATGAGGCCACTGCACTGCCAGTTTGTGCGATTTATGAGGCCTCGCATGCACATTGTGGAGTCACCTGGGCAGCGGTAGCAGTAGTGCTAGCACCAATCTAAGGATCTGTCACTCATTTTGTAAGCAATAATGACTGAGAAGCTGGTAATTTCCGAGGGATTAACAACCAGTTGGGTGGGAAGAATGGTCTGGGCTACAACCGAGGGCCACCTCCTCCAGCCAATCATTAATTCAAGAAAATGATCAGCTCCAAGGTTGTTGTGATTATAAGGCTAATCACAATAACAACTTTAGTTTTTACCTTTTGTTTAACTTACTTTTGTATTTTAAGTGCAGTGGCACAAGCTGTGCATGCCGTACAGCATCAGTTGGCAGCTGGATCAGTCAATTCTAAGACATTAATGACCTATCTGGAGCCTTGTTAGACTCATGATTATTTGATTAGACTTACAAAGTGTAAAAAGCTGAGGAAGTAATACTTAGATCTTAGAAGATAGCCCTTTACTATTTGTATTCCTCTGTGAAAAGCGATATCTACAGTAGACTAAGTCCTGTTTTAAAATTTCAGTGCATAATACAGTGGCACACATGATCTGGCCTAATGAAACAGATGAAAGAACGAGACAGCAAACACAAAAGATTGCCAAGTGAGAATGCATGTTTTATGTAGCTGCAAAAAAAGGGGGTGCTTGCTATATAAGGGGATCTCAGCAAGACAAATAGACTTCAGTAAGCAGTGGAAATGCATGGGAGATCCAATCAGACTGTGGGGCAGCTCTAAAGAGGATTTGTTGGCATAAGTTCTCTCCCCCCCCTTATTTTAAGTCTCAGTGCTATCTCTATGTCCAATAGTGGCTTAAAACTAGACCACCCCTCAAAAACAAACAAAGGAAAGTATGAGGGGCCCTCATGAAGAGCAACAGACATCTGGGCTGGCCTAGAAAGATACTTGCATTGGCAAAAGTTCCCTGCGTAAATACAGTATATAAAATGCTGATGTCTGAACTCATAGAAATGGTCACGGCCCATCGCTACAGTATGTCAGCTGCATACAGTACTCAGACTGAACTGTCTGTGTCAGTCACCGTGTAAAACATTGCTGAGGATGCCACCACTGCCCTAACGTTCTTTGCTTACTAGCTTAATATGAACTAAGCAAGGAGCTGGTAAGAACTGATCAGGTTTGACAATCAGGCTAAAAACCTTTCATTATAAAACGGGAAGAAAAATTCTGAAATCTGACTGGACTAGAGGTAGTCCCAGCCATGACATTATTGCAGTGCAACATCATGATATGAAAGGAATATGAAAGGAATATAATGAAAGGCCTGCATAGAAAGCCTTTTTTCTATGCCACATGATTTTTATAATCACAATAATGCAGTTCAGTGCATGTGTTATAGTGGTTAATGGCACTTGTTGGATGGTTGAAGGCACTTGGCTGCACCTCGTGCCTCACACACACCTAAGGCCTCATGTTATCCCAGCATATTACATGCCCTGTCACGCCTTATTACTTAAATGAAAGGTGGGCTAAGCAAAACACCAACAACAACCCTCAGGGCTGATGGGGTACACATATTTGAAACTTATTTTAACAAATACAATCTGTGTAGCACTATGACAAGGAAAGCAGATTAATATTCTCCAGTCTCCAATTTAAAATATGCAACAACTTTAACAAGCGACTATTTTTATTATTTAAAAAAAACTTATGTAACCCCCCTACAAATGGGGGTTCCTAAAAGCCTTCCTGGAGCTTGCCTAAGTGCTCCCTGCCTAACTAGAGTTCGACGTAAGACCGCTTAAATGTGGGCACTGTGAGTGCTTTTAGAGCCTCTGGTACTGTCTCTTTAAGAGCTGCCTGATTGCAGGCTTTATTAGTTTGTGTAGGGGGGCTGTGGGTTTACTGCTCGAATCCCACTCGAGTTGTAGTTTGAATTGTTCTGTTTCTGCAGTCGCTAAGAGAGCAGAGGGAGCTTGGTTAAAAGATGTAACTGTTTGCTGGAAAATATGTAGTGCCATCGCAAAAATGTAGTTTGTTTAACCTGCCTTATTTGCAGCTGGGACTCTGTGTGTTCAGCTCCTCCATTTTGGACCCGAACTGATGAGATGGGCCAATTGGGGAAAGGGGGCCTTAAAATGGAGACCGCCGGAGCCAATTAGAATTTGGACTCCCACTGGGAGCTTGCCTGAAGGGGACTATATGGCAGGTGCTCCTGGAAAGTGTTGTTTGGACCCTGGTGCCTTTTTGCACCAATAGAGGGCGTATGGAGTGACAGACAAAACAAAGCAGCCAACCAGAGCCTTGTGGAGGAGAGGAAACTGCCCTGCAACTGTCCTGGAGGGGCAGAGTCATTGGTGATTGTGAAGGTAGAAGGAGCTCTGGCTCCTGCGCTGTGGAAGTCTTTGCGCGGGAAGCGCATGTGGCAGGCCAAGAAGTCGGGCGATAGCATCACCAGAAGGATCAGACAAGATCCGTGGAGGAGTACAGGCAGAGGAGGCTGTACGTTTACAGCTACCTACCAGGCTCACCCTGTAGATGACTGGAGAATCTGCTTCATTCGCACTCGGTCTGTCAGGACATGTGAAGCTGCGTCGTTTGGCCCAGTTATTGCAGTGAAAGCGATCAGGAGTATAAAGCAGATGTTTGGTATGGTACCCCTCTGCTCTTCATATAAACGTGTGGAGAAGTGTTTGGATCTCAGGCTCGGTCCTGCGAGTGGTGTGAGAGTGATCTTTCTGCAGGAGTCGTGAGTACTAAATCAGGGTAGCTCCCTGTCAGATGTTCATTGTGAGGGCAAGCTTTGCCTGGCTGCTTTACTGGCTACACAAACTGAGCCTGCTCACTCTGCTTAATCCATTTAGGTATCAAATGCTTGTTTTCTGCATCAGGACCCCAACCAGCTGCACCGAATAGGCTAGCCTTCTATTGCCTGGGTACCCAGAGACAGTGACTGATAGGTTTGACCTGTGCACAGTGCCCTATGTATAGGTGAACTTCACCTCAGTAGTGGGGAAGATCATGGAAGCACTACTGAAGGAGAGATTGGTGGAACATCTGGTTGTCAATGGACTACAGGACCCAAGGCAGCATGGTTTCACCAGGGGAGGTCATGTCAAACCAGCCTCGTTGAACTTTTTGACTGGGTGACTAGGGAGGTGGATCAGGGGAGGGCAGTGGACATGGCCTATCTGGACTCAAGCAAGGCCTTTGACACTGTGCCACATAGAAGACTGTTACACAAACTGGGGAATATGGGTGTGGGCAGGACAGTAGTGTGGTGGGTAGGTAACTGGCTGGGCGGCAAGACACAGAGGGTGGTGGTAAATGGCTGTCACTCCACAGAGGGAAGAATGACCAGTGGGGTACCACAGGGATTACTGCTGGGACCGGTCCTATTCAACATCTTCATCAGTGACATTGTGCAGGACCTAGAAGGCAGAATTTCACTGTTCGCTGACAACACAAAGCTCTGTAACAGAGTAGACACACCAGAGGTTGTAGACAGAATGAGAAGGGACCTGCAGAAACTTGAAGACTGGTCAGGGGTTTGGCAGTTGAAATTCAATGCAAAGAAGTGCAAGATAATGCATATGGGGCACAAAAACCCCTGCACAATGTATCAGTTGGGGGGTGAGGATATAGCATGCACCAAGCAGGAAAGGGATCTTGGGGTTATCATCTCTGATGACCTCAAGGTAGGGAAACAGTGTGATAAGGCAGCAGGTAAAGCAAATAGGATGCTGGGATGTATAGGCAGGGGCATTAGCAGGAAAAGGGAGGTCATAATTCCACTATACAAGACACTAGTGAGGCCCCACCTGGAGTACAGTGTACAGTTCTGGAGACCATACCTACGTAAGGACATAGACAGGGTAGAGAAGGTTCACAGGAGGGCAACAAAGATGGTACATGGATTGCAGCACAAGTCCTATGAGGACAGGTTGAAGGAACTGAATATGTACTCCCTGGAGGAGAGGAGGGGAAGAGGGGATATCATAGAGACATAGTAGTATCTTACAGGGAGGAACAGGGTGCAGGATGCACTATTTTTAAGCGAAAAAGATGTTTCAGGACTAGAGGGCATGGGATGAAGTTGGAGGGAGGAAGATTTAGAGGAAACGTGAGGAAGAATTTCTTCACAGAACGGGTGGTGGACAAGTGGAACACCCTGCCAGAGGAAGTGGTGGGGGCTGAAACAATCACACGATTTAAGAATGCATGGGATAGACATAAAGGAATTCTGGTGGTCAGGAGTAAGGGGCAACAGACTTCTAGGAAAACATAAAGTGAACTTACAGGTTCAAATGGGCAGTCTGGGTGGGCCATAGGCCCTTATCTGCTGACACTGTCTATGTATCTATATATATATATATATATATATATATATATATATATATATATATATATATATATATATATATATATGTATGTATATATTAGAGTGTTAAGCTAATCAACCTGATCTCCCCGTCCTTGTTACTCCCCCCTTAATAAATCAGATTTGTTGTTGCAAGATCTACCGTTTGAACTGCGTGTTTGTGCTACCCTTTTGTGCATGGGTTATTGTATAACTGCACCTTATTTTACAGGGGTTCTCAGCACCAAGTTGGCCATCCCAACCTCGGGGTAAGTGCAAGTCATAACGATAGTGTGAGAATCGCTGGTGAGCCACTAGTGGGAAGAAAGGGGGGTTGCAGTGATCCAGAGGGCTGTGACCAGGTCATACCTGACTGTTCCAACCCCGACCTCTGGACCTAGGCCCCTCAGCCTGTCAGTAGTCAGTCAGGCAGGGGTAGTAGTCCTTGGGATAGCGCCACCTGGGGGTTACACTTATAATTACAATTTGTGGTGATGACATGAGTAAAATGTTAGAAAAACTGTGTGGTCTGTTGATCAGTACAGTAAACTATAAAATGGGATCACAGGAACAAATCATCCTGCAGCTACATGGTGGGACCGAGAGCACATGATCACTTTGTATTTCAGTGCACCAACTGTAAAATAGGTAGAAGGAGTCGGTCTCCTACAGGAAAGAAGGTGTTGCATCTTAGCTGAACTAACCAGGGTAAATAACTTGAGAAAACATAAATAGCAGACTGGGTGGGCCAAGCAATCCTTTTCTGGCGATAATTCTATGTTTCTGTTTTTTTGCTTTTCAAGTCAATTGCCTTCTGCTTCCCAAGTATGTACTGTACTAAAATAAGCTGCTTTGACAGGCAGGGTCTGCAGCTGGAGTAATTAAGTGAAACAGCCAAGGAGTTAACAGGCTGACTCTTTAAATGCATACTTCTGCATACAGCGTGCTCCGTCCATGAAGTGAACAGCAGATGTTGTTTGTGAAATGTAAAGTAATTCATACATTTCAATATTGTGCATTTAATTGTACACAGCAGACTGGTAATTAGCATTTTAGGGCATCTCCAGCCAGGATCTGCCCTTATACACAGTTACTTACAGAGCTGCACAGGTGATGTCAGACAAGCAATCGATGGTGACTGAGGCATATCAGGTGACCCTTCCCTTCTCTTCCTTGTCACTCCTAGTTACCATCGGAGTATTAGAGAGACTGAATCTCTCAACCAGTAATAGCTGGGGTTTTCCAGTTTATTTAAAATTTTGTCTTGCTCTGAGTCCAGTGTATTACAAATGCCAATGGGATTCTGGCTGAAAGGAAGTTTTTTTTTTTTGGGGGGGGGGGTAAACACAAATCCATTCACAGTGGATTCAAGTCCATTCACAGTGGAGAAAGTCCTGGAACAGCTCACAAAACAAAAGGTGGACAAAGCAATGGGGCCAGATGGCATACACTCGAGGATATTAAAGGAGCTGTGAAGAGAGCTAGCAGCACCTCTGGCAGCCATGTTCACCGAGTCACTCAACACAGGGGTGGTCCCAGAGGACTAGAAGAGGGCATATGTAGTTCCACTACACAAAAGTGGTAGTAGGGAGGAGGCAGGGAACTATAGGCCAGTCAGCCTCACCTCAGTAGTGAGTAAGATCATGGAGGCACTGCTTAAAGAAAGAATAGTGGCAGACTTGGAATCCAACGGTGCTCAGGATCCAAGGCAGCATGGCCTCACAGCAGGAAGGTTGGATCAGACGAATCTGATAGATTTTTTTGACTGGGTGACAAAGAAAGTAAATTGGGGAAGGGGGGAGCAGTGGACATCGCTTACATAGATTTCAGCAAGGCCTTTGGCAGCGTCCAACGTGAAAGGCTGGTTAACAAGATGGGCAGTCTGGGCATGGGGCACAATGTGGTAAACTGGGTTAGAAACTGGCTAACGGACATGAAGCAGAGGGTGGTGGTAAATGGAATCTAATCTGGGGAGAGGGGGGTGACCAGTGTGGTATCTCAGGGATCAGTCCTTCGGCCAGTCCTGTTTAATGTCTTCATTAGTGACATTGCAGTAGGGCTGAAGGGAAAGGTCTGCCTGTTTGCAGATGTCACCAAGATCTGCAACAAGGTTGATACTCCAGACAGGATGGAGAGAATGATGAGGGACCTGGGGAAGCTTGAAAAATGGTCTGAGGTGTGGCAACTGAGGTTCAATTCAAAGAAGTTCAAAATAATGCACCTGGGATGATGGAACCCTGGGGAAGAGGTACAGGATGGGGAGGGGGGAGTTGCTGATCATCACCAAGGAAGAAAGGGACCTGGTGGTTATCATTTCAGATGACCTAAAGGTGTCTTGGCAGAGTACAAAGGCTGTAGGAAGGGCCAGTAGCATGCTTGTGTGCATAGGCAGAGGTGTCACTAGCAGAAGGTGGGAGGTAGTGATGCCAAAAACGCTGGTGAGCCCTCACTTAGAGTACTGTTTGCAGTTCTGGAGGCCACATCTTCGTAAGGCAATTGACAGGTTGGAGGCAGTCCAGAGAAGGGTGACTAAGATGGTACAGAGCTTGCACAAGAAAACATATGAGGACAGATTAGAGGACCTCACTATGTACTCACTGGAGGAGAGGAGGGATCGGGGGACATGATAGAAACATTCAAGTACCTTAGGGGGATAAACAAGGTGCAAGGGGGAGACATCCTACAGTGTAGGAGGAGTACAAGAATGAGGGGGCATAATATGAAACTGGAAGGTGGCAAGTTATTTGGAAATGTGAGGACGTTTTTCTTCATGGAGAGGGTGGGGGACACATGGAATAGTCTGCCACAGGAGGTGGTAGGAGCAAACACAGTGGAGTGATTTAAACATATCTGGGACTGGCATAAGGGAACCTTAGAGGTGGGAAGGAGGGGTGAAAAGCCATTGTCCAGGTAGGGTCAGAGGCTGCAAACAAGTGTAGGCCTTATGGGCAGACTAGATGGGCCTAGCGATTCTTATCTGCCGACAATTTTTATGTTTCTATGTGTATCACATGTATGTGTGGGTGGGTGGTGGAGGGGAATGTCTCTCCTCATTCATAAGGACTTAGTATGCTTGCACAGATAGTAACTTTTGGAAATTATCTCCCATCGATTGTCCCTTCTTTAAATTGTCCTTTAACCACCTTTGCACTGTAACATAAATCAGGATCTACCTGTAAGCCTGGGAATTCCCCACTAAGGCCACCTGGGACACCAATATTCACCTGTGGGCCTGGGAATCCCACAATGAGGCCAGCTGGGACACAGGTATCCACCAAGAATCCCCCATTGAGGCCACTTGGGACACCAGTATTCACCTATGAGTCTGGGAATTTCCCAGTGGGGCCAACCAGTACTCACCTGTGAGCCTGGCAATCTCTCACTGGGGCCAGTTGGAACACCAGAATTTACCTGTGAGCTTGGGGATTCCCAATGGGGGCCACTGGAATACTGGTATTCACCTGTGAGCCTTGCAATCCCCCACTAGGGCCAGTTGGAACACAAATATTCACCTGTGAGCCTGGGAATCTCCACTGGGCCACCCAGACAATAGTATTCACTTGTGAGTCCTGGAATCCCACACTGAGGCCAGCTGAGACACCAGTATTCACCTGTGAGCCTGAGAATCCCCACTGGGGCTGGCTGGGAGATTGCTGTTCACCTGTGAGTCCAGTAATCCCCCACTGGGGTCAGCTGGGACACTGGTATTCACCTGTTTAGTAGGACACCATTATTAACCTCTGAATCTGAGAATCTCCCAATGGGGCCAGCTGGAAGTGGAATGTAGTATGGATGGGAGATGCTTCGTTCATGGGGGTGGGTTAGCTACTCTGTATTTACTGTATATACTAAGTGTGAAGGGTGGGGGCTCCAGGATGCCTAGACTCCAAAAGGGGTAATGCCAAACTAATTTGGAAGAACTCCTCCCAGAGCAGACCTGTATCCACAGGAAAAGTTTGACTGCTGGTTATGAAACACAGTCCTTTTATTGTAGTACAACATCCCCCTCACAACAAAGCTGGCATTTCATGGGGAGGGCTTCCCCACTTCATCATGGCCAAAGTGGTGGCATTTACTATATACTGAATCTAAACTGTTGCATAGCGTATGGTGAGGGCTTGCTCAGGGTGGAAATCCATCCTAGCTAAAATGTTGTTGTACAACAGTTCAAAGGTCATGGAACGCGGTTATACCACACTGTGGTACAACAACATTTCAGCTCGTTTTGAAAGAGTACAAGCTGTGCTGTTCAATGGAACAGCTGCGGCAACAGAAATGGCAGGATCAACCAGAGAGTATGTCAGGGCAGCAGCACCGTCGACAATCACACGACTTCAGCAGGATCAACCAGATATTTTTGGCTATAACTAAAAAATACACCCGCAGGATCAACCAGATATTTTAAAACAACACGTGAAGGAAAGTGATTCCTCTGACTCACTCCTCTGGATACCACCACCATGTTTTTTTTGAAAATCCCGTGCACATAAAAACTTTCAACCAATAGCAGCCCACTCTATACATGTAGGGACATCTGGACGCCAGCAACCAAGCCACTGATCCTAGCAACCAACGTAGAAAACCAGAATGAAATGCATCAGAAAAACTTAACTTACTGTTCTAAAAAACATTAAAAGCTTTTCCACTTTATTTGTAAGGGCACCATACATCATAAAAAATAGTGGATGGGCAACTCTATGCTCAACCAGTGTGTTGTGCCACCATGGGGATCTGATTCCCATGGACCTCTCAAGCTTCGCTGTCGAGGCACAACACACTGGTTTTGCATAGTTGCCCATCCACTATTCTCTATATCTCTTTGATGGTTTCTCTATGCATGTAATTCTTTCCAGCCTGCATTACACAATTACACTTGCCTGACCCTCCTGGAAGTTTCTAATTTCCATGTTCCCACTGGGCTTGTACAAAATGTAAGTTCTCTATCACTCTGCATTGTCAGTGGGGAGTTAATACATATGAGTAATGTGCAGCCCTGCTAGAACAGTAGTAGTACAGCCCAAAGCTGTCGATCAGCATAGAAACCCGGGCAGATGAAGATTTTGAGAGCAGCAGTTACTCATTCATTGTTATGCCACTGAAGGGTAGACTGCATAGCTAGAGCTCTCTCAGAAAAGCAACTGTTTTATCATTTTTTAAGCCTAGGATGGTGCATCATCTTGGTACCCGGTAAGGAACTATCCCAAATAATTTCAGATCTTCAATCCAACTTCCAAATGCTAGAAAAATGGTTCATGCAGAATAGGCTCCTGCCCAACCACAGGAAACAAGGACATGCTAATCACACTGTCCCATAACAAGAAAAAGTATGGGCCACTGATAATCCAAAGCCACAAAGGTGAAACAATTGAGCAGATATCCACTTTCAAATACCTGAGCATACATATTGATGGCACCCTCACCTCCACCTTGCATATGTAACGTGTAGTTAAATCTGTTAACTCCAGTTAGGAGTGCTCTACCGCCACAGACATACAATGACACCAGACACTTTGAAACAAGTCACCTGTTGCTCTGTATTATCCACTATAGATTATGGGTTGGTGATCTATGGGGCAGGCTTGGATGCTGCGCTGAAAAGGAATAAAAACCCTCCTAAACAAGGCTTGTAGGCTGGTTCTTGGGATGGATTACCTGACCCACACATGCACACTGTACAATGAGACTGGATGGAACAAACTTCATCAAAGATTAAAATTCCAGGCCTGCCTGTTAGGGAAAAAATCACTGTTAGGACAAACACCCGACTCCACTGTTAATTTTTTCAAATTTGCCCTGAACATTCAAAGCGTGGCTAAGGTTGTGCTACAGGTGTCTCTTAAGAGCACTATGTTTGCTCAAAGATCACTATCATACCATGGACCTAAGTGGTTAAATGACCTCCCTGCACCCCTTTTGGAAAACGGTAAGCTTGGCCATTTAAGAGTGTCCTCCGTTCCTAACTAGCCCTTGAAAACAACTGCTGCTGCTGTCCTGTGAACACACGGTCTGCCCTAGAATAATACCACGGCTCACTCAGTTTCCCCCATGTTTAGGCACACCCCCTCATCCCACTGACCACTCTACTGACGCACTCATCCTTGCCCAACCATCCCCCTCCTCTTTACCTCGGCTCCCTGATTTACACTGTCCCTTCTTAAAAAGCTGTGTCCTTCTGTTGAACCCTCGACAATACCTCCTCTGGCTGCATATAGTCCACTGCACTTTACTTTAGTAACATCTCAAGTTTCCTGGACCCAAAATGTACTAAGTATCTGCTTAATCTTTGTACTGCACTATTGCAGTGTGGCTGTTATCCCACTAGCTCTTTGCAACTGAAACCTGCAGTGTAGCCTCATTGTATTAACAATCATTGTCAACCTGTAACTTTTGTACTCAATGCATTGTCATATCTGTTTGACTTGGAACCTTTGCAAAAGAGTCCCTCAACTCAAAGGTTGTAATCCGAAACTGAAATAAATAAATAAATAAATTAGAAACCATGCATCTTACGCTGTGGCTTTCAAGTTGACTAACCTGCTATCTAAATCTCTCTTCAATGCCTGCAGTGCATGAATTGAGAACCACTCGTGCTTTTTAGGGTGTGCATTCAAGGTCTCTGATCATTAGCCACAGCCTCAGGTAAGTTCTTTTCCCTTCCATGGAGGGGGATATGGTTACTAAGTCTGTGTGGGACCAGTATACCATTATTAATTTTCCTTTTGCCCTTCTGTCCCCAGCATTTTCTGGGGATGGACCCTCCCTCCCTCCTGTTTGTTATGGATGGCAGCTAGCTAGTGGATTTCTGTTCATTGTAGATCTCCCTGCCTGATTGGTGCTGGGTTCCATTTTTGTTGTAGATAGCTAGAATTACTGTGTCTGACTTGGGCAGCTCTGTATAGCCTGCTCACACTAACAAAGGAGTTTGAGCTGTTAAGGGAGATTGTTGTAACTTTCCCTCTTTTCCCTTGTTACAATGAGTGCTCCACCAGACAGTGTGAAGGATTTTGTCTGTGCGTTTTGATTAAGATGGCCTCACAAGCATGGTCTATCTGTGACATTAGCATTGGCTGCACAGTACAACTAATTTGTGCCTTTTTTGTTCCCCATCCACGCACCTCATAGGGGCACCAATTTTTTGGCACGAGCCCTACCATGCACCTCGCAGAGATTCTCATTTCATGAGCTCTCATACCTGAGGCTATCACTAGGACATTGTGACATCACATGCATCAAGGTGATGTCACCATCCTGACTCAGTGCTACGTGAATCTGCCCAGAGCCGTAGCTGGTGTACTACTTCTCAACATGCGCATACCTCATACCCGCTTTTAGTTTCTTGCATCAGGTATGAGGCGCTTGCAGAGGAGCTCTTGTTAGTTGTGCTCAGCACTGGGGGCAAGCTTTACAGGACAGGAATTCCTGTGCTTATCTTGATGAGAGAGTTGAAGTCCCATGGGCATAGTCAGAGTCGTATTCAGCTAACTATTTGAGAATTGTTTTTCCAATGGGGATTTCTGTTTTTTTCCCTGTGTATTGCTGCTGGCTGTAGCATAGAAACCACAATCTTTGTTCAGCAGCAACTGTGGTCATATGGGGGATTGTAAATTCCTTTATATTTTCAGCCTATTTGGCCAATTTGGATTAGTAGCTCCATGGCTTATTGGGGACCAGTAGTGTTTAAGAGATGTAATACCTGTAGGAGGAGGATGAGACCCTCGCCTTTGGTGTCATACTGTCCTAACTGTGTAATGCAATCTAACATATCCCTTTTTGTCCCTCCTAGTAGAACGTCCAAGCTTTGGGGGGTTGGGGAGTGGCACCAGTGGTATCAACTGGCAGTGGTAAGGCTGAGTTGTGCAAATCCTTTTTGCTGCTCTTAAATGAGTTTCTGAGTTCTGATGTCCTGCAGGACATCCCCACCAACACACCCAATCCCGAGGTGGGCTCCTCAGGTCACAGAGGTCCCATATAAGAATGGTCAGCTGTGCTAGAGAGGAGTGATTCTGCTCACCTAGATTTTTGGGTGACCACTGACCTTAACAGCATGGAAGGTCAAGATGAGGATGTAGGGGGACATGGGGAAAATCCTGATCCATTAGCATTGCAGCCATCAAATGAAGGTGAAGAAGAAGAAGACGACTCCCTGGAAGAGGAGGGGAAATGGAAGGAACCTAGGAAAAAGGTTACAATCCCACCCTGGCTAGACAACTGGACACAGAGGGTAATAGTAAATGGAATCCACAGTGAAGAAAGGGGGGTTACTAGTGGGGTACCCCAGGGTTCAGTACTGGGGCCACTCCTTTTTAATGTTTTTATAAGTGACATTGCAGAGGGACTGGAAAGAAAAGTATGTCTCTTTGCAGATGACACAAAGACCTGCAACAGGGTTGATACACAAGGTGGGGTGGAAAGAATGAAAAGGGACTTAGCAAGGTTGGAAGAATGGTCAAATGTATGGCAGCTTAGATTCAGTGCAAAGAAGTGCAAAGTAATGCACCTGGAAAACAAAAACCCAGAGGAAGAGTACACAATGGGGGGTGGGATACTGACAGCAACAAAAATGGAAAGGGACCTGGGGGTACTCATATCAGATGACCTAAAGGTGGGCCAGCAATGTGACAAGGCAGTAAGGATGGCTGGGGGGATACTGGGATGCACAGGGAGAGGCACCACCAGTAGAAAACAGGAAGTTGTTGGCCCTCTGTACAGACAGTTAGTAAGACCATATCTGGAGTACTGCGTACAGTTCCGGAAACCCCATCTCCGCAAAGACATAGACAGGGTGGAGGCTGTCCGGAGGAGTGCAACCAAAATGGTGCAGGGTCTGCACCAGAAGACATATGAAGAAAGACTAAAGGAGCTTAAGATGTATAGCCTTGAGGAAAGGTGGGAGAGGGGGGACATGATAGAAACTTTCAAATACCTCAAGGGAAACAACAAAGTCCAAGAAGGTAGCATCTTTCAGCAAAAGAGATGTGCAAGAACAAGGGGGCACATTTTGAAGATAGAGGGGGGACAGCTCAGAGGTAATGTGAGGTAAGTGCCTTCTGTACCTTGTGTTTGGGGGTTGATGTACCACTAGTAGAATTTTAGAGGCGGGATAAAAAAGTGGGAGAGATGGGAGAAGTGATTATTGCTGCTGTGAGAGATTTGAAGATAGAGGGGGGGACGGCTCAGGGGCAATGTGATGAAGTATTTTTTTACAGAGAGGGTTGTAGTTGCATGGAATAGCCTTCCTGAGGAGGTTGTAGAGTCAAAAACAGTGGGGGAATTCAAGAATGCATGGGACAGACATAAGGCAATTCTAATGGGGGGTAGAAGGAAGTAGGCTGTTGGTTAACTAGGATCTGCAGCTTATCCGTTAGGTAGGGAAATGGGCAGACGAGGTGGGCCAAATGGTCCTTATCTGCCATAAGATTCTATGTTTCTATGTTTCACCCTTGTTTGATGCAAAGTCACTGTCTTTTCTTATAACAGAAGCATGTCGGACATTGGAGCTGAAGGAGGTGCAGGACACGAAGACCTTGGATGTGAATCCTATCTTGTCAGCCTAGGCCTCTGTTTCACAGTGTTTCACAAACTTTGTGAACTGTGACTAAATTATTGAATGAGAATACGCCAGGGCGAATAAGTGAATGCAGCTTCCTAGGCTGAGGATAAGATGTTATCCATTCTTGGAGGAGAGCTCTAAGAAGTGGGAAGTTCCTCCAATGGCAGGCAAGGCTGTGTACAACTCTGTCAGGCATACAACCATACATATCAAAGGCTTGGTGACCCTCTCTGACATGACAAGAGAGTGGATGTGTCATCCAGAAAACCATTTGCCTCGAATGTCATAAATCTTAAAATGACATGTGCATCCTTTATTGTTTGCAGAGCATTAAACCTGTGGGTTACTGCTTTGGGCAGCTACATCCCCCAGAGTCAAAAGGGCAAACATTTTGCAGCTTGTGACCATAGCTTCAACCTTCCTAGGGGAGGCAGCAGTGGACAGCTTGTGGATGTCAGCCCGCTCTGCTTGTCATATTATGGCAGCTATGTGGAGTGTCTAGCTTTGACACTGGGTTGCGGAGCAGGCATTCATCCAAGCCAAAGCTATTTAACCTTTCCTTTGCTGGAGGACTGTTATTCAGGCCTGAGCTGGACACTATTCTGAAAGACATGCAGGACAAGAAGGGGCAGCTCCCATGCGTCTAAACACCAACATCTAACCCGGCCTCGAAAAGGTGCAATTTTGGCCAAAAATGCAGGCTAGAGGTGGTTTTCAGCCCTTTCAGAATTTCACTAACCTGAGGAATAGGGGAGCCTATTTTGGATTCAAGGGTAACAGTAACAGATGATTCTTCACCCACAGAAGTAAAGGAGGTGCAGGAAGAGGTGCCTCTCAATGAAGGTACATAGGCCCATCTCTGCCCACCTGCCCTTGGTGGAAAACTGCAGAATTTTTACTAGCAATAGGCCCAACTAATGTTGGATGCATGGGTGTTGGAGATTATGGCTATGGGCCATGCCATTGAGTTCTCTGTGGTACCCATGAGAGGCCATTTCCTGCCATCTCTGGTACCAAAAAGTCAAATGAAGAGGCAGGTAGTGAGTCAGACCTTCACTGACTTGAACCAGATCGAAGCAATTGATCCAGTTCCCTCAAATGAGGAGGGCCTGGGATTCCATTTGATTTATTTTATAGTCCCCAAGAAATTGGGGCCTTCCAGTCTATTTTAGATCTGAAACATTTTAAACAAGTTTGTCCACCTCACAAAGTTCAAGATGGAGTCCTTGTGGTCCATTATCCAGGTGGTCCAAACGGGATATTTTGGCATCCATAAATGTGAAAGATTCCTGTCTCCACATTCCCATCCATCAGTCACACCAGACGTTCCTGAGCATTAAGATTAAGGGCCCCCATTTGGTCTGGCGACAGCACTCAGTGTATTTTTGAAGATTCTGATTGTACTGGTGGTGCAGTTGAGGCAGGAGGGGCATCACATATATCCTTACTTAAACAGGTTCCAACCCCCCACTGCACGACTGGTGAAGAGGTTGGTGAAAAGGACCTTGGAGGATCTGGAATCATATAGTTACATTCTCAGTTGGGCAAAACACTCCCTGATACTGTCTTAGAGGTTGGAGCACCTGGGGAAAGTGTTTCAGATGGACAAGAGGAAGATATTCCTCTTGAATCCAAGAAGGAGAATTTAAGATGAGAGATTCAGTGGCTGAGAACCTAATTGGAGGTCTCTGCTCATGGACATCTCCAGATTCTAGGCCTGATGACTATGGCGATAGAGCTGGTGCTCTGAGCATGCTTTTATATGCAAACTCTTCAGAACAGGATGATGGAGGTATTGTCACTGGTTTCAGAAAACAATTAGGCCCTGATTCCACTATCTCAATTGGTACTGTAGTCACTAGCATGTTGGAAGAATACAGAGAACTTTGGAAGGGGGACCCTCATGGAAGCCCCAATAGAACTGATTCAGAAAACTGACACCAGCCTGTTGGGCTGGGGAGTGGTCCTGAACCACTTCCCGGTTCAGGGGGTCTGGAACCCACTGGAGCATCAGCTCCAAATAAACGTATTGGAAATGAGAGCAGTGTATCGCTGACCTTCACTTTCGGAGCCTGGTGCAATCCAGGGCCAAAAAAGTAAGGTCAGACAGTGCCATCATCATGGCATACATAAACAACCATGAGGGCACTAGAAGCCAAAGTATGCTAGGAGAAGCAGCCACGGTTCTGTAGAGGACAGAGACAAACCTTCTGACTCTATCTACAGTTCACTTAGTGGAGGAACTGAATGTGCAGGTTGATTGGCTAAGTCAATAAAGAGCTCATCCAGGAGAATGAACCCTAGACTCAGAGGTCTTCAATCCTCTGTGCAGAAAGTTCGGGTGACTGCAGATCAACATTTTTGCATCAAAGGAAAATATTCAGGTACCAAGGTTCTTCAGTCAGTACTAGTGCCCTCAAGCAGATGTGGTGGGTGCATTATCTCAGCAATGATACTTCCACAGAGCTTACTTGTTTCCTCTGCTTCTGCTAATTCCCAAGGCAATTCAGAAGATAAGGCACTCAAAAGGAAGCTTTCTCTTGTCCTGATAGCTCCAGAGTGGCCAAGAAGACCGTCGTTCTCAGACCTGGTGATCCTAATCCAGAAGGCTCCTTTTCATCTCTCTCTTTATGAGGACCTGCTCATCCAAGGTCCAATTCTGCTTCCAAAACCAGAAGCAATATAGCTAGCAACTGAGCTTCTTAAAGGAGGAGACTATTAAAACAGAGAGTCTCCAAGAATGTAGTGAATATTACATGGAAACATAGAATTTGACGGCAGATAAAGACTGCTTGGCCCACCAAGTCTGCCATTTCCCCACCTACTGCTTACACTCCAGATCCTACTTGATCTGTAACTTACCTCCTCTTTCCTAACCCTAATGTTGCTTTCTGTCTACCCCATTCAGTCTTGAATTCTCTTACTGTTTTTTCTCTTGCAACCTCCACAGGGAGGTAGTTCTAATGGTTTCCAGGAACGTTTCCACATCTGCAGCCTATGACCATGTGTGAATTACCTTCTCTGGTTGGACCAGGGAGAAAAGTATTAGGACATACAAGGCTATGGTCCCACAGCTTGGATTTTCTTCAGATGGGTAGACACAGGCCTAGCACTGAGTACATTGCAGAGGCAGGTGTTGGCTATGGAGGCAGCGCTAGGAATATCCCTGGGCTCATCAATGGAGACCAACTTGGATGCTATTCATTTTCTTCAGGTGGTGAGCAGAAGTTGCCTGTCTGTTTGATCTTCTGTGCCTCTATGAGACCTGAATCTAGTGTTACATGCCCTGTGTAGGACGTAGGACATGTAGAGTGGCAGTTAGATAGGCATATATAGGTACTGTGTGGACAAAGGTGACTGAGTAACTGTTACTTCTGGAATCCTTATGTTTCTGGGGTTCTATGCCAATTGGCAGCTTTTGGCTGTACCACTATCCTAGCGGGGGTGCTCATTACCCATATGTATTAACTCCCAATTGAAAACAGTGGAGCTTACAGAAAAGGAAATTATACAAAGTATGAAGGAACTTCTCCTTTCTCTTGCATCGGCGGTGCCGTCTCCTGTGCCTGATCCTGATCCTTGCCTTGATGAAGTGGCTGCCCTGCCCATGAAACGTCAGCTTTGCTGTGAGGTGGATGTTTTACCGCAAGTAAATTATTGTTTTTTATAATCAGGAGTTGAATTCTCTGAACTTTCCCTGCTCTGCATTCACCCTCTGCCCTACCAGTGAAGCACTGGTATTGGCTAAAAAACAGCTGCTCACTTGCCTGTTGTGACAGCATAGAAAAAGGGTACAGTCATATTGACCCCGAGCATTGAGTGAGGCAAGTGGAATAACTGGAAAAAATAGAACAGTTCCAGGGCTCAGCAGGTTGCACACTTGTCTCTGAGGCTGGAAGATCAGAAGGTTGTGAGTTCTAGCCCCAAACCAGGAACGTCTGGTAAAATTCCCAGTATTGACACTGTAGTGCAGCATGTGGGGGGTGGTGCACTCCTGAGGTGCCATCTTTTGCATGCAATATGAAACCTAGGTCCTGTCTGCCTGTTCTGGCGGTTGTTTAGGTGGCAGTTAAAGATACCATGACACTTCTCGTAAAGAGAAGGCAAATTTTTATTTAAAACAAATAAAACAAAATAAAACAGAAAACAATAGAATTATGTTAATAATCTAAGCAAACCAAAAAAATAAAATAATTGAGGGTAACATATGTCATTATGTATAGATTTTATTGTGTGTGTATTTATGCCCTTGCTCTCTGCTGTCTGCCATCTGCTTGGCTGCCCCAGCCCCATCACCCAGGTGTCCCACAGAATTTACCTTCACCTGCCTGTGTCCCGCCAGAGCTTTTCCCCTCTGTTGGGGGTGTCAGGGTCCCCCTATTCCTGCCACTGAACAGATCCAGGTGTGGGAGGTGGTGTCTGGGTAGCCAGGTGTGGTGGGCAGTGTCTGGGTAGCCAGGTGCGGGGCCTGTAAGTGGCCAGTGGCACCTAGTCATTCAGGGGGGTTCTTGCTTTTTTTCCTGTTACCACCAGGATGTTGGTGGCAAGGGTGCGCAAGCATATTTGCATGCTAGTGTGCACTACGCAGCACCAGACAATGTCTTCCCAGCCACGTACCACTCCTGACTGCACTGCCACCTGTGGTCACCCTGGTGCCAGTATAGCAGTGGACCTGGCTGCACTCCCTGCTCAGAGAGGGGGATCGGGATCGTCCTCTGGGATGCTCAATCCTCCTCCCCTCGGCCAGTCCCCAATGACCCGAGCTCATTCCCAAACCTAGGCCATCGGCATCATGAGTGGTACCAAACCGCTGCTCCAACATGCCAGCCTCCCCATATGTTAATATTATAATCTGCAAATGGCTATGACAGCAAATACAGTTGTATTCTAGAAAGGAAAATGCGTTAACACTGTATGAAAACCCATTATGTGAAAACGGCAAAAAGGAAACAAAATGTCCTAACCAGACCTTGCTCTGATGCCTGTCTTAACCTTCCATTTATTAATAGGAAATCCCCATAAAATCAGGAAATACCTTTAAGTCAGTTGTGTAAATTTCTGTGTAAAACAAGCTCTGAGAGTCATAGCAATAGCCCTAATGCTCACAGAGAAATTATTTTTGTTTGCAAAATTAGCTGACATCGTGCTTGCCACATATATTTAAAATATGCAAAAACAACCCTATGAGTGCTTAAGGGATAATTTTTCCATTCAGGGGGAAAAGACCCAAAACTAGTGTTTGATATGTAAATGACTCAATTAAAGGTTCTTGCCATCTTTCGGCAACAAGTAACTAAAGTGACTGTCTGAAGGGACAGTCTATTTATAGGTGTGAGACAGTTTGTGTTGTGAACTAGAGGTAAGCAAGCTGTAAATATTTCACCTAGAGCCAAGCCAGGCCAGTAGTCTAACTTTATGAGCCAAAACATGAGCTGAGCCCTGGCTACTACAAGCTATTCTCTACATAGGAGTTGAACATTTCAGACACTTTACCAACTGTTCAGGGGAACACAAATGCTTACTTTGACCATAAGTGGCTTAGCTTGCCCTTGTCTTTCAATTGCTTAAAAAGGTTGCGCTGAGCCAGGCACTAAGCTGGAGCCAGGCTTGAGTCTGCTCAGGATTGCCCACCTCTATTGTGAACATGAGTACCTTGGATAGTAACCCTCCTCTATTGCCTTGTGCTTATTATTGGCCCTGACTGCTAGGTGCCCGTGGCAGCTCAACCAGACTATGTCCCATATCTTAAGTGGTATGCAGTGACAGGGCATTTACTAACCAGTAACAAAAGACCTTAGAAGGAATCTCTTCCCGTTAGCCATATCTATGGAATATGGATGCCATCTGCGTCGGACCTATCTGGAAATCTTTGCATAGCAGGCCACTTACAACGATGCATATCATTAGCGCCTATTTTACATGGGTGTCCCCAAACATCCTTCTGTCTACCTGCTGGAGACAAAGAAACAGCAATGGGCCAGGCTGACAAACAGCAAAGACAAGCATTTCAAAGTCCCGAAAGGGAGTGATGATAACCAGCATGAAAACCCAGCACAGGGTAAACACAGCAAAACGAGGATGCTAGAACCCAAACTAGACCCCACTAAACAAAGGGGAAAGGTGGGAGGGTGCACTGTGCCTTGGGGAGGAGATTCCTTGGAAGATCTACCGTCACTGGTAAGTAACTTTCCAATCTTTATTGGGGGTATCACTCTCCAGTAAGCCACACCTATGGAATGATTTCAAAACAGTACCCCAGACAGTGGGGGGTGGGAGGCCAGCAGGAAGTCATACAAACCAACCAACATGCAGGCCAGTGTTTCACAGACCAAGAAGAAGGGAGCTACAATAGGGTGATTCCAACAGAGCATAGGGGTGTGGAAGCAAGACACCCAGAAACCCCAGCCAACAATGCAAAGAAAGCATCAACAGCAGATACACATTGTGGCCAGCATATAGACAAAGAAACCTGGGATGAACAAGTGAGATGGATGGGGCCAGATCCCGCATACAAACTATGATGTTAATGGGAAACCCCACAACAATGATTGCCACTGAGGCAGGCCGGGCAGCAACTAAACATTAAACAGCTGGTGAGGAAAAGCCACGTGACTGGGCTCAAAAGAGCCACAGGCCCCACAATCATGGGATGCCCAGCCAGAGGCCAAAGATACAGGGCAACATTGCAAAAGACGTGTGGAATGTCCAAAAAAACACAGCCGACAGGAAAGCAAACAATGGCTTCAGGGGAAGCAGCCATGTAAGAAGCAGAGGGAGTGTCAATGAGGCAAAAGCAGGAGATGACCAGGAAAAAGAGGGATGCCAACAAACAGCGACACCATCCCAAATAGCAAAAACTGTTGATGAGGCAAAGCCTGGTGATGCAGCTGCAGGGATCTATGAGCTCCATGGGACCAGGCAATTAGGAAACATTGTTTAGCCAGGAGTAGCACACTAAGCCGAAGCTTGTTTCCAGGTGTGACCTGGGAGCACAAGGAAGTTAAGTGACTTGCTCAGGATCACACAATATGCATCTGGGAAGCTGGAATTAAGCCAGGAACTGACTGAGGTATCCCAAATGAATGGCTGGAATGGAGGCACAAAACCAAGGAAAAGCAAAGCTGATGATGGCAACCTGTAAACGGCCCTGCACAAAGCAGGGGACTGGGCATGCAGTGGGCATGCCAAAAAGGCAAAGCCCAGCAATGGTCAGTCAAAAATGGAGACACTGTCAACAGCAACACCAGCCTAGCCAGGGAACATGTAAATGGAACAAGTTCAGGAGAAGAAACTGGAGGGAACCACCAGCCCCATGAAAATGTGGACCAGGGCATGTGGCCAGGCACCAACTGAGGCACACAGAGGATGGCTAAACTGGCCACAAAGCCCAGTGAAAGGTAAAGCTGACAACAGAAAAAACATGAAAATAGCCATGTGCAAATCAGGGTATTGCACATGTAGTGGGTACAATAACAGGCAAAGCCAGACAATGCCCAGCAGAAAGAGAGGCTGCATAAAAATAGTAATCCTCAACTCAACAGGAAGAATGACAATAGGGCAAGGACAAGCATCGAGGGGACCAAAGGGAGCCATGGGTCACCCAGAACCAGGGGGCTGGGCAGGAAGTCAGGAGCCAACTGAGGCAACCCAGAGGACAGCCAGATAGAGCATAATGCCAAGTCAAAGGCAGAGCCAATGATAGAAATGTGAACACAGCCATACACAAGCCAGGGCACTGGCCAGCCCAGTGGTGCAGAGGGTTGAGGTGACGGAAGCCGCACCTCACACCACACCAGCGACCCGTGCTTGGGAGTTGGCTTGGGATTCTGGGGGTCAACCAGGGAGGAGAGGATTGAGCATTCGAAGGACTGCTCTCATCTCCTGGGGAGGTTGGGCTTTTGACTCCCCAGCAGCAGCGACTTCCAGTGGAGACTGGGGGTACAACAGCCAGAGGTCACGCATGTATGGGGTAGAGGCATCAGCGGACATCCGCGGGAGGGGTGTGGGAGTGCACTTGTCTCATGCTGGATGCCATTGCATGTCTGTGCTTCTGAGGGATCATGCTCATGCATGAAAAAGGAAACACCTGCCACCTGAGTGGATGATGACGATGGCCCCATGCTCACTGCCAGATCCCGCCCACCCAGTCCCCAATATCCTCTGACCCTTGGCCTGCCTACAGTCATTATATTGGAGAAACACCAGTGTTGTGGTGGTGGCCCTACCCTGAGGGGCGCAGGCCAGGGGGCACACACACTGCAGGTAAAGATCTAGGGGTTTGGAGCACCTGGGGGACTTGGATGGGGTGATTTCAGGTTGGGCGGAACAAGCCGTATGTCTGAGGGAGTCTCAGGTGTCGGCAGCCAGGAGGTAAAAAGAATATAACAAAAAAAAAAGTCAGAGGACTAGATATGGAGCGGGACCATCAATGAGGCAGCACCAGATGATGACCAACACAAAGAAGAATGCCAAAGAAATGATGACTGCAGCACAAACAGCAATTCTGGTGTCAAGGCAAAGCCAGGCGATGGAGCTGAAGGGAACCATGAGCCCCGGTGTAATGGAGAGCTGGGTTATAATACTAGAAACTAACCTTGACATCTGAAGATGATCAGAAAAGCTGTAAAGGCCACATATACAGTAAGACCACACTTACCACCTCAGTGGAGCAATGCAGCCACCAGAAGAGACCCATACCAGCAAGGGTGGGATGACAACCGGCAGCAGAAAGTGAGACAGTGGTGTGGGACTGGCATGGATTCATGAAAAGGGAGACCATCAACAGTTGACATCCAGTGACAACAAGGCATCAGGTAGAGTCAGCAGCACAGGAAACAAGGCCCCATGTGGGAAGCAGAAGAACAGGCCCACATCGCCAAAAAGAGGAGATGAATGCAGAGGAAGCACACAGCAATGAAGTTCAAGGAGGGAGTTCTTCAAACTGATGTGAAGTCAATGGTGGAAAATGAAGGAACTAAGGATGTTTGGGGCCACTCATATTAGACAGGCACTGATGATGCATGACATCATAGGTGGCCTGCCAGTCAAAAGTTTTGGGATAGGTCTGACGCTGATGGCATCTTTGTTCAATAGGTGTGGCTCACTGAAGGGAGATATCCCGAAGATCTGTCAGTTGTTTACACACCTACTTCATGTCTTGCATTGAAAAAAATCATGAATTGGGGCCCAGTAGAATTCGATGTCCGCAGGATGAACTGGTAAAGACCTTTTCCCGTTATCTATAGTAAGACACTCTCAATTATGTTCCACTTAAACATCTTCTAAATAGTCTCCTTGATATAAACTGGCGCTTGGAGAAACTGTTTAAAATGAGCTTTTTAGTTTGAAGTAAAGGCAGTAGCATAATAATATTTGAGAACCATGAAACCCAAGGTTTTTGTATAGAGGCAAGAACTGGTGTACAATTCGCAAAAATGAAAATTCTTTAAAAACTGTTAATAGATGTACTATATTTAGAAATATATGATCTTCACTGGGATACACAGTCCCCAGACCTGCTACAGCATGTTTATCCAATCAAGGCTTTATTCAAAAAAAAGGCTCCTAACAGTGCATACCTTGGAGACTAGTGGACTGGCTGCATCACTCTGGAATACCTTGACTAATGTTATTGATATGGAGTTCAGCAGTTCCATAAACGGCACTAACTTTTGTTGTAAGGAAAAAGAACAGTGAGCATGCCACAAATACAGTTTAAGAATAATAAACAATACCCCTCTACTATCTAGATCCATCAGCTTTCAACTGGGGACCTAAGTCCAAACATGAGATAATCATTTGGGATTTGTGCCACCAAAGGCCATTGCCACTGATTGGCCAGAAGACTCCCCAAACCGTAGGCATATTTTCATGATATAAATAAATGTTCTTGGGTTTCAAAGGTTTTGTCGCACGAAGGATGTGGACAATGTTTTTCTTCCAAGATCTTGTGTTTATAAGAACTCTTAAATCCCAAATGTCCATGAACATACAACCATACGATATCCCACACCGGAAGGGGGGAGTATTCTCTTATTGGTCACTATTTCAGAGCAGTATTCACTTGTTCTGCTGCCAAACTGGAAAATCTGGGGGCACAAAAAATACACTGGTCATGACTGACTCGTACATCCCTTTTCTTGTTAAAGATTCTATCATGACAGGAGACTGATTCCATTGCCTCACCTTAGTGAGCGCTGCCATCTAATAGCCAGGTTACTAGAATCTGGAATATTTCCCTGGCCAATGTATCTTGACAAGGTGTCACTTTCCAGGAAATAGATCCAATCATTCTTGAAATAATGGAACCCAGAGACTTTTTCCTTTTTTCAGGGTCTTTTGAAAACGAAAAAAGAAAAACGTGCAATAGAAAAATGACACCGAATTTATCATACCCCCCTTTATTAATTGGAAAATAGATTATCCCTCTTTTTACGGGGTTCAAATGATTACCCCAAAGAAACATGAAACAAATCGATACAATTTAGCCTCCAGCTTGATTGATGATGGGAAAACATAACATACCTATAGGAATTGTGCAATCAGAAACAGCTTTGTAAGGAAAACATTTTTCTTGGATAATTTCCATGCCTTCCATTGTTGTACAAAAGCCCCTGCCCAAACAAGGCTGAATTCCTGGTATCCCATCGACGGGGTGCAGGACAGAGGGCTCTATAGTGTGGGCACCTGCAACAGAGTACGACTTATGTGAGCACTCAGGAGTTTGGAGCGTGGTCTACTGTGCGCATCACCTCCCCAACACAGGCCGGGGGGTGATTATATACATTTGGGGGGGGTGCAAGGGGAGCTCCCGGTAGGGAGCAAGGTGGATTATGAGGGTCAATGTGGTATGCATAATGTATGTCGGCTGCCAGTATTGACTGTGGTGTTTTTCCTGTTGGTCTTTTGACTGCGCACTCATTTTTTTGTTTTGTTTTGTTTTTAACCAAGAGTAGCACACTAAGCTGAAAGCTTGTTTATAGGTGTGGCCTGGGAGCACTTGGAAATTAAGTGACATGCTCAGGGTCACACAGTATGCAAGTGGGGCTGTGGGATTCAAACCCAGGTCTCCAGGTTTGAAGCTCAGAGCCTTAAACCACTGCCCTCTAATGCCTCCTGCACTGCAGTTGTTTTCACCTTAACATGGGTGAACCAGGATTAGCAGTTATAGTGGTCCATATCCTCTATTCCAAAATGTATACCTAACATGTCAATAAATGAACCCATAATTTTAACACAAGCTATTGTAGTGTTTGTGTTCTGGAAGGTTCTGATCCCACTGCCCTTCCTTTTGGCTGTATTTATTCCTGAAGACAATGCCTGGGCAAACTCCTCCAGGGCCAACCAAAGGATCCTGGAGATAGAGGCTGATATCAGTTACAGAAGTTAGCACCTTCATGGAGGGGAAGGGGGTTTCAGCAATTGGCAGAATACTCGGAATTGCACTGTGCTTATGCAGGTGGTGCATGAGCGGATCAATCCCAAATATGTGTAGCAGGGGACTAAGTGGACACCCCTGATACACCCCTTTAAACAGTCTTAGTAAACTACCTGTCTAGCCATTAATATTAGGACAAACACATGCCTATTTATATTTATTTAGTTTTTGTTTACCTGGTTGGTGCACTAGCCAGAATGACTATTTTCAGCATGACCCTGGAGAGTACAGAGACAAACTTACTAGAACAATGATACATAGTGCAAAGTACAGGAACAACATGATACATAGTACAATAACATATCAGCAGCAATGTGACAAAGTATTGGGGCCGTTAGGCCAGAAGTAAGCATTTAAGCATTTTTAATTAATGTGAGACAGGATACAATGGGGTCAAATAGGAGATTGAGGTAGGAAGACAAAGTGCAGAATTAGTATTTACACTAGATAATACATTAGGGTAAATTTTCTGACTAGGTAACTGTGCAGGTAAGTAAGGAGATGGGGAGCAGTGGGAACGATCGCTACCAGGCAAAGTTGAGAAGGAGAGTTTCACTGAAATAGGGGTAGATGTTCTATCCAACATATAAAGAGATGTGATGTCATAATGATTTAAAACCTGGAAATGGTATTCACATGGCTCAGCTTGTTATATGTCTTTTCCTGATCTAGGGATACGACATAACTGGAATCTGACCTCATTGCTCCCTACAAGCTCTGGCTTATTGTGCCTTTCCTGGTTAAACAATTTTCCCTTTCCGAGATTTCTCTAATTAATACCAAATTATCCTGAATGGATCTATTAGGAATACTGCAGTCTTGGTAGGGTGAAATGAGACACACTGCAGCTTTCTCTAGGTGTTTTGCCAAATTTTTTGACAAGAAATGTAGAGGAATTTCCCCATTTACTAAAAAATACCAAAAACAGCTTAACCTGACTCAGTATGCATCTGTGCTCCCCCCGCCAACGATGCTGAAAATAAGCAGAACTGCCTAGCCCTCCCTTCATAGTCAACAGAAACGAAATAAATAAAAATGCACAGGAATATTTAGCTAAATGGACAGTTGCCAATACTCTCTGCTTGGTGTTACACCATTGAGCTTGGAATTCTGAGTACAACTCAAAGCAGTCTATTCTGCTGTTGACCCATTCAGTAGTCCACATACTTTGCCTCCTTGAAATGGAAGGCCACAAACAGGGCAACAAACACAGAAGGCAATTTTTGAGGTACAGTCCATGACTAAGGTACAGAAATCCTTTTAAGGCTTACAAGAGTTATCAAATTCCTCTTATTTCAGTGTCTACAGATTCCACAGAGAATGGTATTTGCCATGACATTTTAAGGAGACTTGATATGAAGTACTCCGGAACAGTTACAGCACACTTTGTTTTCTACTAGGCTGACTGTATAGATAGGAAGCAAATGAAGTACTCATTACTTATTTAGTTACAGTAATTTCCCATATGGTATCACCGCTGTTATACTGCTGTTTTTGTGTATTATCAATTTTCCAGTACATGAAAAGTCTGCACGTGTATGTATGAGGTTGGGGGGGATTCTTAGGGCAGGTTAATAAGTATAGTACTTTAGATTTATTTTGGTAGGAAATATAAAAAAAATATATTTAAATGTACACTGACAACCACTGACTGACCTATTATGGCACAATAGATTAAAGAAGAGACTGATCATATCTTATTGATGAGAACAGGACTAAGGATGGGAGAACGGGTACGAATAGGTCTGGACCTTCAAGAAACTCTGCAGTTTTCTGTAAAATACAATAGTTTGCTTTTTTTTGTATCATGTCTCATACAAATTGTGTCTCACACTACTTTTCACAGCTAACATAAAAAACAACAAGTATTTGTCAATGCCAAATGTTGTCATGCTGATACTGACATTGGTAATGCAGGAGTTAGAGAGATGCATAATAGCAATGGCAGTGAAGTATGGAACTGATGCCAACTCCACCCCACCCTGCAGAGACTGACAAGCATTGAGGTGTTCCTTTGGGTCATCGGCCATAACACTCATGCCATTTCACCTAACCCTACCCTGCAGACTCCAAGTGTTGCATTGTGCCTTAGGGTCATCAAGCCTTACGCGCACCCCATTCCATAAGGAAATACATAGAGATGGGTGCAATATAGGAGAATGGGGTGAACTTTGGGGCTGAAGAGTCCAAGGCACACCTTACTACCTGTCATTGGCTGCAGGGTGGGGGTGGAATGTCTTGAGCATTACAGCCAACAATCCAAAGTTACATCCCTGATGCCTGTCAGTCTTTACATGGTGGGATATTCTGGTTGGAAACCCTAACGCCCTGGATGTTTGTTGGTATTTGCATTCCAAATTTTCAACATGGGCTTTTTGTGACCCCACCTCATGAAAACATCTGGGACCTCTGCTAATGAGCTGTGTCACTGTGATTTTCTTAATCTGTCCCAAACATTGATTTCCCACAGCGACCGCGCCATTATGCACCAGTTATGTGAAAACACATTTCAGGCAGGATGTGAAAAATGACACTTGTACTGTTCATAAGGAGGTGAGAAAAAAAGGCAGTGTTGAAAATCTGGAGTGAAAATATAAAAAATTCTCAAAGTTACAAGCGTGCGTGGAAACTGCGCAATGCACACTCATAACACAGTCATTCTTAGGAATATTTTCACCAAATTTGCAACATAGGCTTTTTGGGAGCCCACCTCATGAACAGCAACACTGTCATTTCATTAATCAGTCCTGAAAGGTGATTCTGCACAGTAAGAGGGAAATCACCTTTCAGAACTGAAAAACGAAATGATGGTGACTGTGTTCATGAGGTGGGGTCCCAAGAATCCCATGTTGAAAATTTGAAGCCAAAAGTTGCAAAAATGGCCAGAATTTCCACCTAAGTTGAACCCCCCCCCCACTGATGCCATTATACAGCTTACCGTGATTTTTTTCAGTTCGTGGTCGGCTTTTGAAGAGTTCGGACGTGTCCCGCCTCCACTGAAGATCATTGCGCTGGGCTCCGAGGTATGTATGGGGTGTGGGGTGCGAGGAGGTGGGTGCAGGGGTGGGTGCGGGTTGTGGGGGAACTGACTCAATGAGCGGACAGTTTTCTTATTTTCAGGAATGGATATACGCTGAAAGGTTTTCTTTATTTACAGGTGAAATTAAATAACTGCTGGGCACACTGGGGTGGGCTTCCAGTGTGCCCATGACTTTGGGGGGTTATGTTGGCCACACTGAGTGGGCTTCCAGTGTGGCACACAGTGGGGGTGGGGTGGGGGCAGGAACATGCCAACGTGGTCACCTTCGGAACAAACACAGGCACACTGGGGTGGGCTCCAAGTGTGCCACACAATCTTGAGAGGGGTAATAAACATGCCGACAGGGGGATTGGGCACTCCCGAAGCTGGCTAGTTGGGGATTGTGAGAGGTGGACGGTGACAGCCATTGCTAAGTTTATTGAAATGTTTCAGCAGGCAAGGCATGCCCTTCAATGATGGGATGCTCCCTCATTGCAGTGGCGAAATTCTATAGACATTCATTGGTGCCACAGAGAACAGCCTAAAAAAGCAGTGGCGCCATTGGCCACAACACGGCTGCACCTCCACAACCTGCTACTCCAGCAAGCTGTCATAAAATGTTGCTAGCGCTGCAAGTGCAAGACAACATAAAAATGAAAGGAAAACTTCAGGACTAGATTGCTAAAAAACTATAAAATGTAAACAATATATAGTAGGGAGGGTTTGAGGGTACTCCGGAACAAACTGGAGGAATACATAACCACTACACTTTAAACTGGGAGGGGTGGCAGCAAGTCTGCAGGCCCAAAGACTCCAAGAGGAGGAGGAGGAGGAGGAGGAGGAGGTCAATGAACCTTCCCCACAGTAATGGAAGAGGTCTGAAGGGAGAAGGTGGAAGGGGTGAAAAAACAGCAAAGGATGGAGGGGGTGAGGAACACATAACAAGGGTGGGGGGGTACACAAAGAGGGGAGAAATGTGAAGAGAAGAATAGAGGAAAGGGAGGGAAGGTCAGATTCTAGGTGGAGGGCAGAGTCTTTGAACATGCAGAGTCTTGGAAACAAGATGGACATCCTGCAGGCGCTATTAGCAGACAGGAGAGTGGACATATCAGCAGTAACTGAGACTTGGGGAAACATCACACCATGATTGGGATCTTGCGGTCCCTGGATATAAACTATTAAGGAGGGAAAGGGTAGTTGGGAAAGGGGGAGGGGTGACAGTTTAAATTAGGTAGGGAATAACTTGCACCAGGGAGGAGTCAGAAGAAGGGAAGGTGGAGGCATTGTGGGTTCAGTTACAATCCAATAGCAGGAGAAAGCCGAGGTTGGGGTTGGTTTACAGACCATCCAACCAGGAGGAAGAGAGGGACAGGGTTCAATGCAATTCAATGCAAAGAAATGCAAAATAATGCACCTGGGAATCAAAAACCCAGGGGAAGATTACACAATGGGGGGGTAGTAACAACAACAAAAATGGAAAGAGACCTGGGGGTAATCATATCAGATGACCTTAAGGTTGGCAAGCAATGTGAGAAGGTGGTAGGGAGGGCTGGGGGGATACTGGAATGTATAGGGAGAGGTATCTCCAGCAGAAAACAGGAATTTGTTATCCCCCTGTACAGACAGTTGGTGAGATCCCATCTGGAGTACTGCATCCAGTTCTGGAGACCCCATCTCCACAAGGACATAGACAGGATGGAGCCAGTTCAGAGGAGGGCAACTAAAATGGTGCGGGGTCTGCAAGAAAAGCCATACAAGGAGAGACTAAAGGAACTTAATATGTATACCCTTGAGGAAAGGGGGGGGGGACATGATAGAAATGTTTAAGTACCTCAGTGGAATCAACAAAGTCCAAGAGGGTAGCATCTTTCAGAAAAAGAGATGTGCAAGAACAAGGGGACACAATTTGAAGATAGAGGGGGGACAGCTCAGGGGCAATGTGAGGAAGTATTTTGTCACAGAGAGAGTGGTGGACGCATGACACAGCCTTCCTGAGGAGGTTGTGGGGTCTAAAACTGTGGGAGAATTCAAGAATGCATGGGACAGACATAAGGCAATTTTTGTGGGGGGTAGGAAGAAATAGGCTGTTGGTTAAATAGGATCTGCAGCTTATCCTCTAGGTAGGGAAATGGGCAGACTAGGTCGGCCAAGTGGTCCTTACCTGCTGTCCAAGTCTATGTTTCTATGTTTTTAGGGAACTGAGCTCACATATATTGGAAGCTGTGGGGAAAGGAGAGGTGGTAATTATGGGGGACTTCAACCTGCCCAGGGTGGACTGGAGCATAGCATCCACAACATGCGCTAGGAGTCAGGTGATCCTGGAAGGACTGCAAAATGGGTTCCTCACTCAGGGCATCACAGAACCAACAAAATCAGTGACAATTCTTGATCTGGTTCTCACAAATGGGGTGCATGTACAAGAAATAATGGTCAGGGAGCCCCAGTGTGGTTCCAGTTGGATATGGGCAGGAAAAGCATCCCAATTAAGACCAAAATCTTGGATTTTAGGAGAGCAGACTTCATGAAGATGGATGAAGTGCTAAGGAGCCACCTGGCAGGCATTAGAACAGATATGGGGGTGGACCAAAGGTGGTTCATCATTAAGGAAGGAGTACTGGTTGTCACAGAGGATTGCATTTGGCTCAGTGGGAACAATACAAGGGCCAAAGCACCCAGCTGGTTCAGTTCTGGGGGCACCCAGGCAGTAAGGAAAAACAGGTTAGTCTATAGAAGATTCTGGAAGACCAGGAGAGAGGTATATAGGGAAAATTACCTAAGGTTGGCTAGTGAGGCAAGTAAGGAATTCCAATGAGCCAAGGCACAGAAGAAGCTGCAGATAGCAGAAGGAATTAAAAAAGGGAAGAAGGCCTTCTTTCACTACATAAATGAGAAAACAGACACAATGGATGGGATTGTTAGGCTTAAGAAAGGGCGGAGTGGGTGGAGGATAACGGGGGAAAAACAAAGATACTAAATGAGTAGTTCTGTTTCATCTTCACAAGGGAAAAGGACAGACCAGAGCCTTCAGGGAGGAGAAGAGGAGTGAGGGGGAACACAGATGTAGTGATAGAGGAGGATAGACTGAGGGAGGGGCTGCTAGCATTGAAGGTGGACAAATCACCAGGCCTGGACAGAGTACATCCGAGGATACTAAGGGAACTGGCTTAGGAACTGGCAGGGCCACTGGCAGGCCTACTTAATAGTCTTCTAGAGTCAGGCATGATACTGCAGGACTGGAGAACAGCACATGTGGTGCCCCTCCACAAAAGTGATCCCAAGAATGACCCAGGGAATTACATATGAGTCAGTCTGACCTCAATCATGTGCAAGCTCATGGAGATCATACTTAAGGAAAGGTTGGTAGAATATCTAGAGGAGCATGGTCTCCAGGATGTGAGGCAGCATGTGTTCATGGGGTGGGGGTGGGGGAATCATGTCAAACAAATCTTATTGACTTCTTTGACTGGGTCACTAAGACAGTAGACAGGGGCCAAGCAGTAGACATCATCTATGTGGATTTCAGCAAGGCCTTTAACTCTGTGCCTCACAAAAGGTTGATCAGGAAGTTGGTGGAACTTGGGGTTGGGGATAAGATGGCCAGTTAGGTGGAAAATTGGCTGAGGGACAGAACCCAGAGGGTGGTTGTAGGGGGAAGAGTTATCTGGCACTAGAGAGGTCACCAGTGGGGTCCTGCAGGGCTCAGTGCTGGGGCCAGTGTTGCTCAATGTCTTCATCAATGATATTGGGGATGCCATTGAGGGCAAAATGTTCCTATTCATGAATGATGCCAAGCTCTGTGGGAGAGTGGACACAGCTGAAGGGATACAGGATCTACAGGATGATCTGGAAATGCTAGGAAGGTAGTCCAGGATCTAGCAACTTGGCTTCAATACCAAGAAATGCAAAGTTATGCACTCTGGATCCAAAAATCCCAGGATGGAGTACTACCTGGGTGGAGTTCAGCTATCTGCATCAGAGGAGGAGGAGAAGGACCTGGAAGTGATGATTACAAGTGACCTAAAGCACTCTATGCAGTGCAAGAAAGCAGCAGGAATGACAAACAAGATGCTGGGATGCATAGCTTGGGGGATCAGTAGTAGGAGAGAGGAGGTTATACTGTCTTTGTACAGGTCACTGGTGAGGCCACATCTAGAGTAACAAGTTCAGTACTGGTGCCTACACCTCAAAAAGGACATTACCTGCTGGAGAAGGTCCAGAGGAGGGCTACAAAGATGATAGCAGTCAGTTGGGTAAGGAATTTGAGGAGAGGTTGAGGGCACTGAACATGTACTCCCCGGAGGACAGGAGAGAGAGAGAGAGAGAGAGAGAGAGACGGGGGGTAATGATTGGGACCTTCAAGTACTTGAAAGGGATATATAAGGTGGATAAGGAGGGTATCTTTAAGCTGAGTGGCAACCATAACACAAAGAAGCACAGTCTTAAGCTGGAGGGAGGGGATTTAGGAGGGCGGTCAGGAAGCAGTTCTTCATGGAGAGGCTGGTTGGCACTTGGAATGTGCTGCTGGAAGAGGTGGTCTCGTTGAAGACAGTGGGCAGCTTGAACAGAGGCTGGGATAGGTATGGGGGAAGGTAAGGATCATAGGTAGGAAGGATGGAAGGAGTGGAGGGGCAGGGACAGTAGCTAAAGCTGTGGACCCTCCAATATGAGCAGACTGGATAAACCAAATGGCCTTCTTCTGCTGGCTTCTTCATATGTTCATATGTTCGTAATATATGGATTTTCCCTTTTTTCCTTAGAAAAAGCGATACTATTTTTCCCAATATATGATGGCATGTAAACACCACATGCCCTACCAATTAATTCTGAGCCTTTATTAACAATATACAGGCAGCTTAATAACACAGTAACATCTGACAAGCACTACGAAACACCTTATTACAACCTTAACACATGTAACAACCACCTTATTAACACATTAATAAGACATAAGAAAAACACCTTATTAATGCATGAGCAACATGGCTAATTAACACACCATTTAACAAAAAAGCCCTATACAAAGGAAAACGTACAAAATATATCACATAAAGAAAAAAAAGCTTAAATCAACCATCTAAAGCCCTGAACAGTTCCAACCTACTTATAAAACACAGACACCCATTTCTGCCAAACACCCAGGACCAGAAATTACACAAATGCACCAACTCCCTCCTATTTGTCACCAAACAGCGAGGCTCCTTGGTGCTGCAGCTCTCTCCTCAGACACCAAGCCCTCCATGCTGATGTTGCTGACAGCCATTCCATAGCTGTCAACCATCGGCTCAGCACTACTCCCAACTGTTGACTCCATGCCACTCTCAACTGCATACACCTCATTACTCCTGAGTGCCGTGCCATGTTACTCCATAGCACCATGATGACCGTTGACCATGACACACTAAAGAATGGACTGCTACAGCCATGCCTCAGTTTATAGGAGGGTTGATGAAAGCTTGCATACATACCACTGCACTACGGAAACAGAGGGTCCAAAATCCAAAATCCATGAAACCAGAAAATGATCTCTACTGTGATCACAGCTGAAAGTCACCATCCGAAGACCATTCGTATGTATTATATAAAATAAAAAATGGGAATGTGAGGGTGTAATCATCAACAATGCCAACTTAGGAGTCAAATTATATTATAATGCCACTCAGCCTTCGGCTTCATGGCTTATTAACTAATTTGAGTGTCAATGGCATTATTTCCTCATATACCAATATCATTTACTCTATATATAACACATGGACCTTTGCTTTGCACTGCATTTTGAATAATAGGAACAAGTTATAAAATAATCAGATTTAATAACAGATTGTCAACCACATACTGTACACAATACTAGTGGTATACTATGGTATAATATGATATACTAGAGTATACCAGCTACATCCACAGAGCTCTTGACTGTGTTCACTTAGTGGGGTCTGTTTACATTGACCTCACTAAGGTATTCGACTCGGTCAGTCACTCAATAAATCTTGTCGCCTGGTCTCAGGTGCCCCCAGACACACCCATACATGTGACTTATATATCATGACCAATTGGTTGCACCTCAAAGGCAGGATCTCATATCATACATGCTTGTATGCAAAAAAAATCAGCTTGGGCCTTACTCCACCCAACTCCCAGCACTTCCGCACGTGCACACCCTACTCGCATAGCACCATGAGTTCAAAAATACATGCATTCCAGGTCCCCTTCTGCCGAACCTCACAAGCCCAACAATCATTTAGTTTCTGGGCTCCTGGTGGGCTAAATGGTCTCACCCTGGACATACAAGATGTGCCCAGGCTTGGTTGATTCAAGCATCTACTAATACAACATCTGATTGTGCTCAGTAGCTGTGATTGTCGTGCATAACCATCCTAACAATAGTGCCCTTCACCTCTGTGACACTAGCACTATCGTGCCCTCTTAACTGTCTATTCCTCCCACTTTCCTTCCCCATCTCTATCCCATCCTGCCCCCCTTCTGCCACCATCTCTCTTCTCTCCTCTTTCTCTGTCTCTCCTCCTCCTAATATGACCTCTCCCTGTCACCTCACTACCCCTGCACACATCTTCCCCCTTTATTCCCTAGCTGGTGCCATACAATTGTCCCTCTGTGGACAGCTGTACCCCCATGAACCTCCCACTTGCTCTCCCATCAGTTTAAAGTCTCAAGGATGACACTTTTGTCACTTCTACCTTGCCCATCTCATTTATTTTGTGGCATTAGTGACTGTTTCCATTTACTCTGCTCTGACAAAGGCATCTGATTGTCCGCACTCTCTGGCCCTTGGTCCACTACATATGCACCAATTGAACCAATTGCTGCAATGCCACCACCTAGAATGTTCATTTTATAGTGCTTGCTATGCGATACTTGTGACTGCTTCCAGTCTCCTCTGCTTGACAAGGTCATCCTATTCACTGCTCCTTCTAGCCCTTTAGACCATTGAAAAGCATTTGTGGGTGCGTCTGTGGCACCTGTGTGTCATGTCTTCACTAAAATGTCTCTTACATTTTTAACCTTTGTAACTGTAACATGTAAGCATAGTAGATATGATACTTAGTTCACTGTTTGTATTTTGTTGTTCATTTTTTGTTAACCAGTTAAGGCCCACTAGGCAGACCTGCCTGTTTTAGGGGCAACCTGGGAGCTTTAGGCTGGTTAAGTGACTTGCTCAGAGTCAGAGAGTATGCAAGTGGACATTAGGGAAATCAAACCCAGGTCTGCTGAACCAAGCTCATTCACAGTTTGTTACTCTAACCTTTCAACTATACTGCCAGTCAGCAGTATTGTACTGTTCAGTCTGATGTGGAACCTCTGTAAAAGAGACTCTGACTCATAGGTATTGTAATCCGAGAATTTAATAAAATAAAAAATAAAATAAACGTTTATTAGTGTGAGAGAAAGACCAAGAGCAAGAGCAAGAGAGAAAATTAGGTCTAGAAGTAAAAAGAGAAAAGCAAGGGCAGTGTACAATGTTGCATCATAAAAGCATCAAAGAAGAGTACTGTGAAAAGACGTGAATCAATACATTTGCTGTTACATACTAGCAAGTGCTTTGAAAGCATCTGACAACTCAACCCTTGGACGGTCATCGAAGGGCAGCCACCTGTAATCTGTAATGCAGCAGCTATCCTGCACCAGAACGCTGCACAGTAGGAAAAGCAAATAGCATGAGCACTAGAGCTGACATTTAGTTTTATTAAAGAATTAAACAGATCATACTTTGACTATCTGAGAACTTTTAGACCAACATGAACTTTTGGGCAAAAGTATTGAGCTGGGATAACCAGTCAAACCTGAAGCAATTTTGGACCATTTGGTCTGCAAACACAAAAACGATACTCAGCCTCCATAAACAGCAGAAAACACAAAATTCGCACTCCCCGGCTTTCTCCTTGCCCCTAGTCCCCACACCTTTAGGTAGTTCGTAGGCCCTTAGTTTAAACTTCGCCATCAAAATTTGCGCAAAGTAGCCCACTATGCACTTTGCTTAGTGCCTGCCAACTGGCCACATTGCGCTATGCTGAATTCGTGGAGTAATTTGCCACTATGCAAAAAGAAAAACTGAGTCATATAGTAATACATTTCTACACTTCACATAGGTTTTCACTGTGACAGTTGGGAACTTCTCGATTCATGGTTCGGCAAAGTGCAGAACTGGTGATGTGTATTGCTATGTGAACTTCTACACTTCATGGCAAAATTCACAAATTGCAAATTTCTTTCATTTCAGCTAGTTAGTTAGGGACTTCCTTAATCCACCTGCTTCCACAGAAACATAGAAAAGGATGGCAGATAAAAGCTTAGTGGCCCATCCAGTCTTCCTGAACCTGTCTAATTTGGGGAGAGTGCCCCATCAGTCCTCCCTATATCCAACTTCAGGTTGCTCCCTTATGTGCTATTCTCATGTACCTGTCCCATCGCCTTTTGAATGCTTCAGCTATTTTAAGCCCAATGACCTCCTTCAGCAGTTTGTTCCAATCACCACTTTTTCTGAAAAAATGCTTCCTTTTTGAGAAAAATATATAAAAGTTGGCACCAATAGCTTCCTTCACATGGGCCCTGTGCAAAGCAGGAGCTCCATCAGGTTCTGCGGTAAACCTGTAACTTGCTTTGTGCAGGGCCTTGCAGGCCCTACATGAAGCAGCAGATGCATTGTGCAGGGCAACACACCTTTAGCTTTGCTACATCATTGCTGGAATCAACCTCTGTAAATAATTAAAGGAGAATCCTCAGCTCCCCTGCATAAATACTGCGGGACCTAGAGGTTCCGAGTAAGCAAACCGCATAAAGAAATAATTTTTTTTTAAATTTTGACCTGTTAGATTTCTTACTTTTTATCAGTTTTTTATTTTTATTTATTTATTTTATTTATTTATACTTTCAGAGAGACCTTTGAGCGTGAGCTCTTTTACAAAGGTTCCACATCATGGTGGACAAATAGGACAATACACATATACAGTTTTTTTACAGAAAGCCTGCTCAATTGGCATTCAGGAGCAATTACATCATAGTTGGACAAATTAGGTACAAGAATTATAACAGAACTTGAAGGGTTTTAGTGACAGGATTAAATGCACCAATTTTAAACCAATTTTAAACCCCCCTGCCCCCTACCGGCAATGACCTCCAGGATGAGCTGTTAGATTGAAGTTGATTCTACTGAGAAGTGGTACGAGATTACTCCAAAGATAGTGGGCTAGTTGTAAATAAACCAGAGGGTGGGTTTGAAATCATTCCCAGAGGGTGGGAGGAGGGTAGTGGGATGGGGTGCAATGGGGTGGGGTGGTGGTAGTAGCACAAAATGCCTTGTCCATTTGGGGGTGGGAAGGGGAGAATGTGGAGAGGCCTAACTGCATACAGATGAGTTGAATCGAGTAGATCCTACATCCCTCTATCCGCCATGCTGCCAAACTAACTCTCCCACTGTCCCCTGCGGCCAACCCTGTGATGATGTGAGTTTAGCCACAGGGGACGTCTATGTGTCGGTACTCAATAAAGTAAGTTAATACTTTGGAACAGTGCATTTTCATGCTTAGTCTACCAGTATCGATAATGCAGACACAGCCCGATTGGTACTGATAGACTAAGTGTGAAAATGTGTTTTTATAAAGTATTACTTTAAGTGCCAGTATACAGATGTCCCCCATAGCTTAATCCATTGCTCCTGTCATCACAGAGCTGACCATGGAGGACAGTTATAGTTAGTTTGGAAGCATGGATGGTAGAGGGACTCAGAATAAATCAGATAAAAAGTAAGAAATCTAACAGGTCAGAATTTTAAAAATTACTTCTTTATGCAGTTTGCTTAATAAGGACCTCTAGGTCCCTCACTTTACAATAAATATAATTATGCAGGGAGTGCAAACTTCTTATTTAAAAAAGAGTTTGTTGTACAACTTGGTGTTTTGTTCACTTCTTTTATTCTTTTGTGGTTCCCTACGTTTCGCTCCTTTGAGCTTATTCACGGGGAATTTTTAACTGTTTTGACAAAAAATAGAAAACATTCTCATTAGAACTCTTTCTTTGTTAACATCCTTACAATTACTTTATCTCATTTACAGTTCGGAAATAGTACCTGGTAATTACCATTAAAACTGCTTTTTCAACTGTGGTGTAATGTGTCCAGTCTTTAAACTAAGCTCTATGTAAAAATAAAGACGGACAGAAAGAACTTTTACACACAGTGCTTACACAAGCCTCATATTTATGCTTTCATTTTACTACCGCATACGCTTGAAAACCACAAAATTACTCACACACCTCAAGTGCTCAAAATTTTGCTAATATTCATTTATATTTTTTGTTGCGTTTTCCTTGTATTCCAAACCTATAAATCACCCCTGTAATTCAAAAAGTGCCCTTTTTAGAAAACGTAAACTAATTTTCTTTCATTGTACACCACAAAAGAATAAAAGAAGTGAACAAAACACCAAGTTGTACAACAAACTCTTTTTTAAATAAGAAGTCTGTACTCCCTGCATAATTATATTTATTGTAAAGTGTATGTAGCACCTTTAAGGGAGCTGTGCATCAGTGTTAGAAGCACCATTACCTGAATGAGTTGTTGTATTCCTCTAGATCCCTCAGAATTAGGGGAGCTGAGGGTTCCTTTTTAGTAAACCAATATTATTTTCCTGCAATATATTGTGTGTAGACTGAATTCCATACTTGAGGCAGTACTACTGCTACTGAAAACACAACTACCAGGGGCAGGTTTGTATGGCCAGAGGTGGGAAGTTATGGGACAGTGTCAAACAACCTAAACGCAGGTGAGCCGCACCCCGGACGGGGCATACATAAGGTAGCATATGTGCAACAGGCCACACAGGGCAGTCTATGATCCTGGTCCCCTGGTAATTGTCTCAGGAGTGCGGCAGTGGAACTCTGAGAAATGTTTGTGCAAAAAAAATTTAGGATGAGCATGACTGTCATATGATAAAGGATCAGCACAGGGCAATGTGACCTTCCTTCTTCTTATGCATCCCAGCATTCTGTTAGCTTTACCAATTGCTTTGTTGTATTGGGAACACTGCAAAAAATATCATCTTGACAAGCTTAAATACCCTTTTTCATAACTAAAAATCTAGATGTTTAATCCCCCAATATTTTTTCTAATGTTTTTCTTATTTATTAAGAAAAATAGTCTAATATCAAGACACATTATTGTGTTTTATCTCGGCAAAAATAACAAGCTTAAGTCATGGTATATATTTCTTATTTTATTTTTTTATCTAAATGGTTACAAATCTTATTTTACTCTTCATGGCACCATCCTGATTTTAGATTTAAATACTAAATTTTGGAGTCTCAGGCTATAAGTTAATAGGGCCTTTGAGGAATGTCTCTTATGTATAAGAGACTCTGAGCACAAAGTTTGAGGGAGAGGACTGTGAAGCAAAGCTGAGTGGTTTGGTCTGCCCAAACCTCACAGGAAGAGTCTCTTATACCATAAGAGATATTCATCGGAGGCCCTTTTATTGTATTTCATCTTATTGGAGTTTAGCTTGAGTGATTTATAATAAATTTAGAGTCTTTTTATTTTTTATTTTATTGTGCATCTGCCTTTCTGGCAGTGAAGTGGAGCACTCCTTCCTACCATCCCTGCAAGAGAGTACACTGTACACAGAATAAAGGGTACAGTGGTTTTGCATGCTGATTGGCTGAAATCACCTTAGTGATTCATATTTTTCTCAAACCAGTTTTAGGATCTTATGAGTGGCAAGATTTTTTCATTGTTTCCAGAGAGGTCTTTCCCCTTTGTTTCTAGTGCCTTACCATTACTCACTTTCAAGACAGCCAGGTTTATGCCTCACAATGTCCATAGTACCTAACTAGGTTATTGTCATTATCATCCAAGTCCTGACTAGCCCACCAATCCAAGTCATAGAATCATAAGACACGTTCAGATGAGGGCAACCTTCAACCTGCATCTGGCAAAGTTTGTTTGTGGATGTACAATACAAGCAGTTATTTCCTTTTACTCGGTGCATACTGCATGGCCACTTAAGTTCTGCATGCTGCAGTTCTGCATGCCTTACATTGTTATGCACTTAGCTTCTCCTTGTGCCTTAATCCAGCCATGCTTGGTAATTGAGAATATATTTCCACCCAAGTAGCATTACTGCCAAATACTTGGCTTACAGTTTTTTTTTACCTACTCTAAAAATCAACCCCAGAACATGAGTTGTAATATTTATATTTATTTTCTATGAAACGCATTTTTCTTTTTTATACCAGTGATGACAGGCGGGATACATCTCAGATCTGATCAATGCAAATAGCTTCAGTACATAAATCCTTGTTTTCTAAAGTTATCAAGTTGATCATTTTCTCTAAACTTCTAGGATAGGATTCTCAAAAGGAATGCGCCCAATGCATCCAAGATGCTCCGGTGGATCCCCGACTTGTGCGGTAGTGCGATTCTGGAAGGGGAGACTGATGCGCTAGTGCATCCCCTGATGCACCAATGTATTGCAGAGGTGCTGCATACTGGCCATAATGTTATGCAGCACATCTAGAGGGGCTGTGAAGGGGGTGTGCCAATGCATAAGGAGCGCAGCCCCATTCACTGCCCAACTTGGAGGTGCATCCTCGTGGCAAGTCCAGAGATGCATCTCCCAAAGATAAGTCTGCTTCAAGTAGACTTAAATGAGTGGCCATCCACAGGCAGGCTTCCATACTGCAGACAGCAGCATGGCAGCCTGCCCACCCTGGCAGTCCATCCCCCCTGCCCGTAGCACCGATCCCATGATAATAACCACCGTTATGATCCCTGGTGGTATAGTTGTCCCCTTCCCTGCCCGTAGCACTGATCCCATGATAATAACCATTGTTATGATCCCTGGTGGTATAGTGGTCTCCCTCCCTGCCCGTAGCACTGATCCCATGATAATAACCATTGTTATGATCCCTGGTGGTATAGTGGTCTTCCCTCCCTGCCCGTAGCACTGATCCCATGATAATAACCATTGTTATGATCCCTGGTGGTATAGTGGTCCCCCTCCCTGCCCGTAGCACTGATCCCATGATAATAACCATCGTTATGATCCCTGGTGGTAGAGTGGTCCCTCTCCCTGCCTGTAGCACTGATCCCATGATAATAACCATCGTTATGATCCCTGGTGGTATAGTGGTCCCTCTCCCTGCCTGTAGCACTGATCCCATGATAAAACCATTGTTATGATCCCTGGTGGTGTAGTGGTCCCCCTCCCTGCCTGTAGCACCAATCCCTGTCCCTGCATGGGTTGCGAATGACAGAGTACAGTACACGCTGCAAGCTCATTGGTCAACAAGGTCTACCAATGTACTTACAGTTGTAAAGTATGCTGTCATTCACGGACAAGTCAGCGGGCAGCCATGGCAGTGTGGGTGGACTTTTGCTCTACTGCTTTCTACCCATGCTGGGATGGGAGAGCTGGGTGGGAGGTGCCTGATTGGGTGGGTGGGTGGAAGACCATTGGACCACATAGGTTATTTAGGACATCACATTTCACAATGCAGTTGGGGGGGTACTACTATACCACCAGAGAACATAACAGTGGTCATTTTCAAGGTGATTGCTATGGGCAGGAAGGGGGGACCACTTTAGTGCCAGGGATCATAACAGTGTGTATTTTCATGGGATCGGTGCTACAGGCAGAGAGGGGGACCATTAGACTACCAGGGGTGTTGGGTTGTGGCTGTACTGACAGCCCTACAGGGCACCCAGTGCATTCCGCCAGACGCATCTCCGCAGTACTCATGTAAATGGGGCCATAATGACAAGCAAATGGCCTCATTGCGCCTTGCATGCCTATTGGCCCCCATTTGCATATTAGTGGCTGTGAATGGCAGCTTTCAGCACAGCTCATTGGGAGATGTGCTGCCTCATTGTATTCCTAGCCCAACCAGGGGGTTGCGCCGGTGCATCCAGGGCTGGGTGTAACTGTGGTATTCACAGTGGGAATGTTCCGGGGGCATTCCCCAGCACATCTTCTGTGAATACCATAGTTGGCGCTCAGCACATCTCATTTGCTCTTTTGCGCTGGGGCATCCGAGATGTGCCGAGAGCAAGTGCTTTGAGAATCCTGCCCCCACAATTCTGTGCTCACCACATATTCAAGATTATCAATAACAATTTAACATAAAAACTGTGCTTTTTGTCACTAATGAGAACAGCACTACAAAATTCAGGGGCCTGATGCATAGCCACATTTGTGTTGCAAAATTCAGGCATCTCATGTTTTACAAATAAAACCAACTTTGGGTCTTGTACAGGATAAACTGTCAAGGTTCATGTTACAAGGTTCCAAAATTGGGAGGCAGTATAACGCAGTGGTTTAAGGCTCTGAACTGCAAATCTGGAGACCTGGGTTTGAATCCCACAGCCCCTACTTGCATACTGTGTGACCCTGAGCAAGTCACTTAACTTTCCTATGCTCCCAGGTTGCACCTGTAAATAAGCTTTCAGCTTAGTGTGTCTCACCTGGTTAAACAATTGAAAAAAAAAAAATTAAACCTGCAATTAAAATACTCATCTTTTATACCAAACAAGATGGGAACTTTTGAGTTCTTGAGCAACTAAGGCCTGCAATAAGCTCCCAACTGCTGTTATTGATTTTCCAGAATCTCATCTTTTACAAAAAGAAAAAGAGTTTTTATTGGGTCAATAGTCTTGTAAGTGTTGACATTGTATCTCCATTAGTGCATTATTGCTGTTGTTCATGTATTTTGTCCTTTTGTAATATGTAATTTTACTGGTCGCTTGAGAAAACAGGTATTATTGCTCATGTGCTTACCTTTATAAAACAAACAAATGCCATGAAATAAAAATGAAATGGTCACAAGGATATCTCTGCATTGCAGCCCTTGCTGCTATACGCAAAGAGGTTGCAAGACATTCTCTCTACTAGTGCGTGCTTTAGTGTGCTAGCACAGGGAAAGGGGGTAGGGGAGGCAGAGGTAGTGAAAGTGCTGGTGTGCATGGAGGTGCCATACTTTACAAAGCAGCTCTTCAATGCTCTTACACTTAGTTGCAAGGTACTATAACCCCAGGCTAGAAGAACTGCTGAAATCAATTCTTTAAGGGGTTACTGCCTTGTGATCCAGAATGTCTGTCCAAGCAGGGGGAAATGTTAGGCAGCTCACAGCACTACTGAATACTAGAATAATAGGAACCAGACTTGGAAGGAGGGCTCCACTGGACATCAGGGACTGTAGTGTCCATTTGGTGATATTTCAGGGCCACTGGACCACCAGTGAAGACCAGCATGTGACATTAAATAGAAGTCCATGCGGCCCACAAGTGGGCCTTAAAGTATGGGGCAGAGGTACAACATTGGTAGTAGTACCATGTGCCTGGGTTATGGGCCATGGCTTGGCACCATGCACTTGGTGCAATGCCATTGCCTGCTGTGTTTGCTGTACTTCCAGAATGTTAGCAATCACATAGCCTATGTGCGAGCACTAACATCTGGAAATGCAATCTGCATAATTGCATGCAGCATTGCTGATACAAGGGATAATCTCCCCCTGTAGGAAGGCCTCAGCTCCTGTTTGTGTATGACAGTTTTGGTGGGAACTGATACGAGGATCCCAGTGCACTCTCAACTACCACCACCCACTGGTGCAACTGTATATAGGGTCCAAGTTCTTCAGTGATAGTCCCGTTTTCTGTCCATGTGACAAAGAATCCTAGACATCACATTTTTTATTACACTTTGTTTCTGGTATTGTATATTTTCCAATGCAGTATGTTTTTGAGACAACTGAATTTGCCGATATTTCCTGGCTACACTTTACTTCGTCTGCGCCATGTGGTTTTACATGGTAAAGTCCAACAGTAACAATACATATCTTTAATCACATGATAACAGTGCTGTATGACCATCACTCAACTGATTTTATATTCGGTAGTATCTTAGTTAGTTAGTGGGGAAGATTATGGAATCACTACTTAAACAAAGGATCGTGCAACATCTTGAATCCAGCAGAGCACAGGATCCGAGACAGCATGGATTCACAGCAGGAAAGTCATGTCACACAAATCGAATTGATTTCTTTGACTGGGTGACTCAGATAGTGGATCAGGGGGAGTGGTGGATGTGGTCTACCTGGATTTCAGTAAGGCCTTCGATACCATTCCACACAGAAGACTTGTGAACAAGCTGGGCAGGCTGGGAGTGGGTCACGAGGTGGTAAACTAGGTTAGGAACTGGTTGAGTGATAGAAGACAGAGGGTTGTGGTAAATGGTGCTCAATCTGAGGAAAGGAGGGTGACCAGCAGGGTGCCACAGGGATCTGTCCTGGTCCCAGTCCTGTTTAATGTCTTCATAAGTGACATTGCAGAGGGGCTGGAGGGGAAGGTGTGCCTGTTTGCGGATGACACTAAGATCTGCAACAGGGTGGACACTCCGGGAGTGGTAGAAAAAATGAGGAGGAGACTAGGTAAACTGGAGGAATGGTCCAGAGTGTGGCAGCTAAGATTTAATGGGAAAAGTGCAAAATCAGGCATTTGGGACACAGGAACCCAGGGGAGGATTACATGATGGAGGGTGAGAAACTGATAGTTACCAAACAGGAAAGGGATTTGGGGGTAATCATATCTGATGACCTAAGATGGCAAAACAGTGTGCCATGGCGGTGGAGAGAGCCAGTGGGATGCTGGGGTGCATAGAAACATATAAACACAGAAACATAGAAACATAGAATTTGATGGCAGATAAGGACCGCTTGGCCCACCTAGTCTGCCCATTTTTCTACCTAACAGATAAGCTGCAGATCCTAGTTAACCAACAGTTTACTTCCTCTTACCCACCACTAGGACTGCCTTATGACTGTCCCATGCATTCTTGAAGTCCCCCACTGTTCTTGACTCCACGACCTCCTCAGGGAGGCTGTTCCATGCATCCACAACCCTCTCAGTGAAAAAATACTTCCTCACATTACCCCTGAGCCGTCCCCCCTCTATCTTCAAATTGTGCCCCCTTGTTCTTGCACATCTCTTTTTCTGGATAATGCTACCCTCTTGGACTTTGTTAATTCCCTTGAGGTACTTGAAAGTTTCTATCATGTCCCTCTCCCTTCTTTCCTCAAGAGTATACATATTAAGCTCTTTAGTCTTTCTTCAGATGTCCTCTGGTGCAGACCCTGCACCATTTTGCTTGCCTCCTCTGGACAGCCTCCACTCTGTCTATGTCTTTTATGGGAGATGGGGTCTCCAGAACTGCACACAGTACTCAGATGGGGTCTCACCAACTGTCTGTACAGAGGGATAACAACTTCCTGTTTTCTACTATTGATGCCTCTTCCTATACATCCCAGTATCCCCCAGCCTTCCTTACTACCTTCTCACATTGCTTGCCCACCTTTAGGTCATCTGATATAATTACCCCCAGGTCCCTTTCTGTTTTTACTGTTGTCAGTATCTCACCCCTCATTGTGTACGCTTCCCCTGGGTTTTTGTTTCCCAGGTGCATTACCTTGCACTTCTTTGCATTGAATCTGAGCTGCCATACATTTGACCATTCCTCCAACCTTGCCAAGTCCCTTCTCATCCTTTCCACTCCATCTTGTGTATCAACCTTGTTGCAGATCTTTGTGTCATCTGCAAAGAGACATACTTTTCCTTCCAGTTCCTCTGCAATGTCACTTATAAAGACATTAAAAAGGACCATTCCCAGTAGGCAGAGGTATCACCTGAAGAAGGAAGGAGGTGGTGATGCCACTGTACAGATCATTAGTGAGGCCTCATTTGGAATACAGTGTCCAGTTCTGAAGACCGCATCTCCATAAGGACATAGTCAGGGTTGAGGCAGTTCAAAGAAGGGCAACAAAAATTGTGAAGGTCCTGCACCAAAAGTCATATTAGATGAGACTGGAGGCCTCAATATGTATACCCTGGAGGAGAGAAGGCACAGGGAAGATATGATAGAAACCTACAAATATCTAAAAGGCATAAATAGGGTACCAGAGGGTTGCATCTTTCAGAAAAGCAGATGTCCACGAACGAGGGGGCATGACATGAGGTTGGAAGCGGGTAGACTAAGGGGTAGTGTGAAGAAGCATTTCTTCACAGAAAGGGTGGTGGATGCATGGAATAGACTCAAAGCAGAGGTGGTAGAAGCAAACATGGGGGGGGTTCAAGCATGCATGGGACAGGCATAGGGGAACTCTAGCAATAGGAACGAGGAGGTAAAGCTGGAGATCAAGTAGGGTCTGCAGCTTTTACAGTAGGCAGAGAAATGGGCAGACTAGCTGGGCCTAGCAGTCCTTATCTGCCATCAATTTCTATATTTCTATGTGAATGTTTCTACTGTACACAATTTAGCCTAGATGCTAATATGTTTCAGCATATACTATCCACACCTTTTTTTGTTTATTTTTCACACTGACCTCACAACATAACATGTATTCCATTACATTGTTCAATCATGCATCAATTCATTTAATTATTTCAGTGGGTTCAGACATGCTGAATAAAGAGAGACAACATTGTGTGTATATTATTCATTATGTTGTGTAATTCGCAGCAGTTGTAAGTTGTGTTAACTCCTTTATACTATGCCCATGTTTACCTCTGTGTTAAGTTCTTAGTTTCTTTGTGCTTGTAGTGCATATCATGCTTTGTGCATAACTGCTGATTGAATTTATCATTAACAGAAATTGTATAATATTTACACTTATTTCAGTCCAGTGTGTACCTGTCAGGTTATCTTCAGTAGCTCCCTTGGTTGTAGTTTCTAGTGCTGCTGTGTAATCACCCTAAATGGAGACCAGGAATATATAGCGTACTTTCTTTGAACAGGTTTCTGTTGCTGTTTATTTTGTCGTAGAGTACCTGTATGCCTATTTCAATGAGATAATGTTACTTTCAGAGAAAGAACAGCTTTCTTGGCCACCTGCTATATGTTAATGGGGCCTTGGAGGGATATCTTTTATGATATAAGAGACTGCAAATTGGAGGTTTGGGCGAGAGGACTACAAGGCGAACCTAAGTGGTTCTGCCTGCCCAAACCTCAGGAGAGGAGTCTCTTATACATGAGACACCCTTCAGAGGCCCAATTAACTTATTCTAAATCACTTGGGTTTAGTTTGAATGATTTACAATAAGTTTACTCTTTTTTTTAATTTTAGTGCACTGTCCTTCTCCTGGTGTTGAACTGCAGCGCTCCCTCCTAGTGCTCCCATACGAGGGCACACTGTACACTGGATAAGTAGCTGTGTATGCTGACTGGCAAAAAGCACATTAGTGATTTATAATTCATCTCACAACTTTCGTACCTACTGGGGAAAATGTTTTTGTAGAATCTCTTTATGAATCTGGTACACAGAGGCAGAATGCCTGGTATGTTTACAATTCTGCATGTAAGACATAGGGCTGTGTGCGTTTTTTGCTTCATTTTTAAACATAGGTCAAACAGAGTCACTAGTTAAAATGACAGTACTGCCTAGAGGTTGAATTGGAAATTTTTGGTTGGAGGGCTCTCGTAGCTAGATTTTTAGGTGCTGAAACTGTCATTTCTATTCTAGGTGGTGGAACTCTCCTACAGTAGTCAGTGGAGAAAGATGACAGAGTTGATGAAACAGTTTTTCTAACAGGTGGTGGAACTGAGTTCTGGTGGGTTCTGCCCTATTTAACCCCTGGTAATGCCCTGTCAGAAGGATTAGATAGCGTGTGCATGTACTGTAAATCACTGGTGCTATTCCATTCATTCCTAACAGTGCTGCAGTTGAATTATAAGCCTATACATTGGAAAGCTTTGAATGCCCACTATGCAAAAAAAAGTTTTGCCATGTTTGAATTTGTGCTAGCACTTGCTTCAATTATTTATTAGTTCTACACTTTTGTATATATTTCTTTTGCAGTTTTGAAATATTGCTTACCACACTGGGGTTTTCCAGTTAACAAAAAAGTGTGCGTAGTGCCTTGCAAGCAGCCGGGTGCCTGCACCACTATGCCAGTCCATGGAGTAGGAACCTGGCCACATGCAAGGCACTGTTGAAACTGTTACAGACAATAGGCCCCTGATGTTGACGCAGCTGAGTGGCTACATCACACATCTGGTGGCTGTGTAGCCACTCTGCACTCCACACAGGATGCACTAACTGGGGTGCACAGCACCTATGCACCCAGTCCCCCAGCTGTGCATACACCAACCTGCTGGGGGTGGGAGAGGGGCATGCCATCACTATGCACCCAGTCCCCTAGCTGTGCATACACCAACCTGTTGGGGGTGGGAGAGGGGCATGCCATCACTATGCACCCAGTCCCCTAGCTGTGCATACACCGACCTGTTAGGGGTGGGAGAGGGCATGCCATCACTATTCACCCAGTCCCCTAGCTGTGCATACACCAACCTGCTGGGGTTGGGAGAGGGGCATGTCATCACTATGCACCCAGTCCCCTAGCTATGCATACACCAACCTGCTGGGGGTGGGAGAGGGGCATGCCATCACTATGCATGCAGTCCCCTAGCTGTGCATACACCAACCTGCTGGGGGTGGGAGAGGGGCATGCCATCACTATGCACCATTCACCAAGGTGAGTATTGCTGCGCACTGGTGGGCGTAGGAAGGCACCCGCTACACCAAAGTGAACCCTGCCGTAACAGCCCTACACACCCAGCCTCACACACACAGCCCTCTGGCACCTGTCCGTAACCCCTCCAAACACACTCAACTGTGCCCCCACCCATGGGGAAAATTGGCACTCACCTCCCAACACACACAGGTGGCCCACACCCTGAGGCCGTATACAGCATCCCCCCACCCCAACCTTCAGTGGTGCCACTGCCCCAGATACCAATTTGGCATTCCCCCCTCCATCACACACTGCTGCCCCATCCTTCTGCTGGTATTGTCACCCTCACACACACACACACACACACCTGCAACTCAGTGCCTGGCACATCTGGCAGGGCCACCCAACCCTCTATGCCCGAGGGCAGCCCCCACCCAGTAATGTCAGCACCCTCCACATGGCACTGACAACCCCCCTCCTTGCCCCATACCTTCCCGTCGGTACCACAGCCAGGAACGGCCAACAGCACAACCCTCCACACACCTCCTTCGCCGCTGGCCGGCTAACAACTGCTGGGAGACCACTGCCTATTTATAGGGGCATGCGCCCAGCATCAGTTGGATGACTGGCAGCCAAGGTGGTGTGATGAGGGCTTTGCTGCTGGCCATCCAGGGCAGCAGAACCAAAAGACAGGAATGGGGTATGGGGGGTGTTGGTGCCATATGGGGGGGGAGTGACCACTGACCCCCAATGTTGGGGTGGGAGTTCAGTACTGGGCTGGTGGGAGGATGGGTGGGTGTGTAGTACTGGGCACTGGTCCAGGTGCCACCACTCTGCTGTGGGGTTTGCTGTAGACCATGATGGGGAGGTGTATGGCTGGTTGATGTACTGCACCAGGGCCATGGCCTGACATGAGTGTGTGTGTGTGTGTGTGTGTAAGGGTGATGGCAATGCAACACTGGGGTCAGGGCAGACCAGTATTGTGGCAGGGTCGGGGGGGGATTGGTGGACTCGGGGATGGGGCGGCACTGTTTTGGGGCTGAGGGTGCCCCGGCCATTCGGGGATGGGGCAGTTGTGTGATGGAGCAGATCTAGGGTGGGGGTCTTGGTGCCTCCGATGATCAGCTCAGGGGACATGGCAAACATGGCTGTGCAGATCCAGGTGCCTGCAGGGGATATTCATGCACCCAGACCTGTTCCTACCCATGTAAGGGATCCACTCTGGCACCCATGCTGGTCATCCCATTGGATGCCTGACTGGGTCTGCAACTCCACCCCCTGCCACCCTGTGGAGTACTGTGTGCCGGGTGGGCAGAGCTGCAGACAGGTGGTGGTCAATGGTGAATGCCAGGCGTGTGATCTGTCGGAAGGTGTGGAGCTCCAGGGGTGGGATATGCGCCTCTGGCATGTATTTACTGCCCAGTCATGAATAGGCCCCAATATGAGCAGGACGGTGATCCGGGCAGGTAAACTGATAGCAACTTAAAGAAGCTAAGAGCACTGCATCTAATGTGGATAATATAGCAGAGATAAAAAATGACTACCGCAGCCCTGAAAGAAGTGATATAAAATAGCCACAAAACATTGACCAGCTACATGTTTGCAATCTACATGGGTGACAGTTGAAAGAAATTTAATGGTTTTATATATATATATATATATATATATATATATATATATATTCATTGCAAAAAAACCTCTATTGATGCATCAGTTAGGTTTCTATTATAGTGGCAAAAGACTGAAATTAGGTATTATAGTTACCAACCCTACCACCCACCACACACCTCATCTTCCTCACACCAACAAGTTGGGGTGTGATTTAGGTCATTGGACCTAATTCTCACCGCATTTCACGTGTAAACAAGCTGAGATGTTACAGTATAGGAGAATGGATTGAGAGTTAGGCCCAATGACCTCAGGCACTCCCCAACACCTGTTGGTGTGTGGAGGGAGGGTGGGTAGAGTGGTAGGTTTGGTATGCCTAGTACTGAATTTCCAGTCTTTTGTCACTGTAATAGAAACCCTAACTGATGCATTAACAGATTTTTTTGCAATGAATTTTCCATCTTTTTGAGATAGTATAATAGTGTCCTTATTTTACTCTGGGAGTGCTCCAGTTCCTCCCTAGATGCGCATGTGTATGCACTGTAGGTGTGGAAACACACAGCTCTCTGGACCTGGCGCTTCCATGTGTCCTACAGCAGTGACCCAACTGTCAGCATAGCCATTTTATTACCCCACCCCATGTACCCTGATAGAGAGAAATTGTGAAATGCAAGGCAAAATTATTAAAATGATTATTATGCACAACTGCAACGCCATTCTATGTCACAGGTGCAAAAACACATTTTGGGCAGGATGTGAAAAATGACAGCTGTACTGTTCATGAGGTGGTATGATAAAGTGGCTATGTTGAAAATTTGGCGTCAAAAAATTGAAAAGTAGCAAAGTTATGTGTGTACATAGAATAAATTCAATTGACACATATAACTTGGACATTTTCAGGAATATTTTCACCAAATTTTCAACATGGGCTTTTGGGGACCTCACCTCATGAACAGTGGCACTGTCATTTCATTAATCTGTCAAAAACTGATTTTGCCAGCGACCACACCATTCTTCACCACAGGTGTGCAAACATGTTTTGGGCAAGATGTAAAAAATGACAGCTGTACCGTTCATGAGGAGGTGTGACAAAATGCCAATGCTGAACATCTGGAGTGAAAATATAAAAAAATTGGTGAATTGGTGAGAGTGTGTAGAAACTGCGCAATGCACACTCATACCACGGGCATTTCTTTCAATATTTTTGCACCAAATTATCAACATGGGCTTTTTGGGACCTCCTCTCATGCACTGTCATTTCGTTAATCAGTCCCAGAAGGTGATTCTGCACAGCAACCATGAAATCACATTACAGGTCCGATTAATGAGATGACAGTGACAGTGTTCATGAGATGGGGTCCCAAAAAGCACATGTTGAAAATTTGGTGAAAAAATTCAAAAAAATGCCCAAGATATCAATTTAAGTTCAAAATGGCATAGAGAACCATTATACAGCATGTACTGTGATTCTTTAGGCTTTGAAGAGTGCAGACGTGTCCGGTCCACAGAAGATGATGGTGCCCGACCTCTGGAGGTAATTATGGGGGTAAGGGGTGCAGGGAGGTAGGTGCACAGAGGAGGGTGGGGATGGGGGAGGTGGAGGGAGACTACGAGGGACCATTTTCTTTTCACCAAATTAAAAAAAAAAGTCACCGGGAGACTGTTTTCTTTGTTGCAGGTATACAGAAACAACAAAAAAATTGTAACACTGGGGGTGGGCTCCCCAGTGTTACTCATTACTGGTGGCTGTGAGGGGTATAATATAACTGGGAACACAGGGATTGGGGTCCCCAGTGTCCTACCTTGTGAGGGTTGACTGCCGACATGGGGATTGGGCAACCCTTTGTTGGCAAGCATGTTGGAGAATTTTGTTCTGTTTGGAGAAACTGGGAGTGGGCTACTCAGCATCCCATACTGGTGTGCTGGGCATCTAGTGGTGGCATGGGGATTGGGCACCCCCAAATCAGAATAAACAGTTCTTTTCAGCATTTTTGCAATATGAAGTAGGATCCTGCTTTGTATCACGTTATATAAATTAAGAGCCTACTTTGTATTACTTGGATACGGATGAAGAACTGTAATATAAATTTTAAACATTTGTAGGACATTTTTCCAAGCAGTAAAGTGTAGAATGCACTTAGGGTGTCACAATAAGCAAGCTACATGTGTTGGTTCCTCCCCAGAATATCATTTTGGGAGGTTTCCAAATCTGAGTTGCAGGCAAAGCTGTGAACAAGATGGCAGCCATACGAAGTAGAATTTTTTGCATACAAACCTGGAGTCCTACTTCGTTTCATACAGCTATACTGAAGTGCCTACTGAGCATGCTCAGAAATTATTTTTTCAAATTTTTTAATTCCAATAACTTAAAAACGGCTTATTGTTTTTTCATGAGACTAGCAAAAGGCACATCTGTGGGGTAGTCCCTTTCTGTCCTGAAAATTTCAGACAAAAAAAAAAAAAAAAACTGTCTGGGTTGTAGGCAAGTTCAAAGAAAAATCCCAGCAAAGTCAATGAGCGAAAAAATGTTTTTATCACCTCTTTGTAACTTAGAGACCTCACAGCTGACCAGAACGTAACTTGCCACATCAAGAGATTTACTACACAGGAAGAAGCATACTGTATTCCATGCAAATCCATTAAACGGTTGCAAAGTTGTTAAAGTGCAAAATGTTGAGTTTAACATTGAAGTGCCTACTCAACCCTAACTATAGGGGCGCGACCGTGCCCCTATAAGATATATATTCATGTAATAGATAACCCACTGTTAGGTGTGCGGTTGCGCTCTGCTATATGCACATCTTGGTGTGCGTTGTATGCATGAGGCTGCAGGCTGAGTGCATCAACCACCCAAGGTGTGCGTATATCAGCGCGCGACTGCACACTGTAGTGTGGGTTATCTATCTTATAAAATGGCAAAATTGTTTTTTAGGTGGGGTAAAAGTGCAGGTGTGCAGTAGCTATTTGATATACCCATGGTCATGTGATGGGATACAACAAATCAGCAGGCATAATGTTTTCTACCCATTTTATAAAAATATATATATATATATATTTGCAAGTCTGATCTCCACCTCTTTACCCATTCTCATTTTAAGAGGGTTATTTTTTTGCAGTGAAGTTTTTTTTTTTTTTTTTGCAATATGTGTTACAATGTTAAAGACACACTAAGCCAAGGCTTCTTTCCAGGAGCATCCTGGAAGCACAGGTAAGTTAAGTGACTTGCTAATGGTCACACAGTATGTAAGTGATGGCTCTTTTTTTATTCTATTTTAGATTGCCCCAAATCTATTGACTTGTATGATACCCTTCTTTCCACAATCTGAGTCTGCTTTAGGACTTTTTTTTACATCTGAAATAAATGGCTTGGAGCAGGTTTTCATCAGTGTTCTCTGCTGTTTTTTTATGTACATCAATTGTCTAAAATCACTTCTGTTGTGACTCGAATGAACTAACGTGCAGCAGGCAGTGCTCCCTGGCCTTATGGAACAGCAGGTGTTCTAAAACATCAGGGAATAGTGATGAAAAACTGGTCTGAGCTATATTAAAAGGAGCACTCCTTTTATTATTTCAAATGTGAAAAAAGTACTAAAGTAGACCCAAAATGTGGAAAGAAGGGTATCATATAAGTCAGTAGAAAAAGAGCAATCTAAAATAGAATAAAAAGGCACAGGTAAAAATATTCACCATTTTCTAGCACTGCTGCTTTAACGACTATGCTATATTGCCTCAGTTGATTTGAAGATGTCACTTATGATAACTTCGATGTTTCTTTACTCAGAGGTCTTATCCTATATTATCCTGCCCATCAGATACTCTGTTGTTTATTGCTAATGTGCACACCTTTGCACTTTTTAGTGTTAAATTTGAGTTGCAACCTCTCTAAACTATCTAGGTCCCTTTTCTTGTCCCTTCTTCCCTCATCACTCTCTGTCACAAATCTTAATGCCATCTACAAAGGCAGGTCATGCCCTGAATTTCCTCACCTATGTTGCAGATGAATATCTGAACTAGTACTGGACCTATGATCTATGCTTGTCGTACCCAACTTGTAACTTCTCTGATCCCTGAGTACTTTCCGTTCATAACCACCATCTAAGTCCTTCTCCTAGCCAGTGTTCTAGCCACTTGATCAGTTTGTCCTCCACCTTCAAGTCAGTTTAATCTTTCTCATAAGCCTTCTTGGGGGTACAACATCAAAGGCTTTGCTGAAGTCAAAATATATTTACTGCCTGCCACCTGTCCACTGTCTTCGTAACCCAATTGAAAAAGTCAATAAAATCTGTCTGGCTTGATTTGCCTGCCACAAGCCCATGTTGCCTTCTATTCTGATGCCCAATTGACCTCAAATAATTCTACTATACTGTTTTATAATGATCAAAAGTAGTTTTCCAGGGTTTAGAGGTCAAATTGACCAGACTGTAGGTTCCTGAGTCATTCCTGGCACCACACTAGCCATCCTAGAGTTCATCTGAACCACACCTGTTTCCAGCGAGCAGATAAAGAGGAGCAGCTACTAGTGCTCATACAGCCCATGCAATTTCCTTAAGCACCCCACGATGCAACAAATCAGGGCCCGGTTACTTGTCAGCTTTCAGGGACATGAGACCCATCAGCACCTGCAAATAAAATGATTTGTCAAACCAAACCTTCAAACATCCACTACTATGGCTTTTCATGTCTGCCAAAGTCACTGCCCTGCTGCAGGGCTGTAGCTCGCTACTGCACATACACACGCGTGTTCCTCCACTCTGCTGCAGCACACCATCTTACTGTCCTTCTAACTACTTGGAACTACAGTGAACTGCTAACCTGCAAACTAGAATGATACTGCTCAGTTCTCTGATGAGTTATAACTTTTGGTGATTACTAATCAATCTCTTGGCAAACAAATGAAGCACTCTCAGTAGCCATGCTCTTCTCCAGTGAGAGAGGGCAAGAAATGGCACTGAGGTATGTGCAGCACCAGAAATTCTTGATCTCAGGTGGCATTGGCTGCTGCAGGACTTGTGGCTTGCATGAGTTTAGTAGGAGAGAGCTGAAAAAACAATTTTAAAGTACCAACATGCTGAGTGAAGTGAAGCTGAGACCCTTAGACCCACTTTGTTGGTGTCAGCGGTGTTGGTTTTTACACTTCACCTAAACTCCTATTCAGCATCGGCTCACCCTTAGTCTGGATGCACCACTACCTGCTCACAGCTGTCTCCAGTGTCTCATATTCCAGTAAGCTGTATAATCATGATGCTGCCGAGCTCATGCTTCCTGTTTACTGTCACACCAGCAGCTGCTGGTCCCGTTGCCATGGAAACTAATGGGCTGCTGATCCCAAGTCAGGAATATAACCCTCCAAACATGTCCAAAAAGCCTCTGTGTCATTTACTGTTAGCTGCTGGCTACGTTTCTTCATTGTTTGAAAAGACTTTTTATGTACCACTTCTTGAAAGTAAGTGGGGGATGTGGAGTTGGCTGGAAGAAGGTCAGGTTGTAGATGAAAGTAAACGGGGAAGACTGGTAGTCTGTTGTCTTCAGAGTAATTTTCAGTTCCACTATCTTTAGAAATGTGTTTCCATAGGGAAAAGCCATTTAGTTTCTTATAAGGACAGTGCCCTTCGGGCTATCTGTTGATTAAGCAATCTACTCTTTCCTTGGGAAAGCAGCACTTCATTTTGGGTGGCTGCAGAGGTTTTAGTGAGTATACGGGATGCTGTTTTTTTACCTTCCTGTGGGGAGGGGGAATGGAATTGTAACCTTGGGGTGTGTATAAGAACCTTTTTCTGAAAACTCAGTAAGATTTGGTATTCACATCTCATATGCTCAGTTATTCACTACACAGCATTCAGTCGCGGGGCATAAATTTAAAGAAAAATTAGAAAATCTCTGTCTTTTCTCAGGTGGCTAGGGCTTGTTCCTAGGCCACCCACCTCCTCATCCATAGTTATCTGCTGCCCTCCAACCCCCTTGCCCATTTTTCCAAAGTTAAAAAAAATAATATGTTGGTCAGTTCCTGTCACAGTGCTGGGAGCTACCACAGTTACGCAAGCCTCCCTTTCTTAGCCTGACCCCCTCCCCCCAGTCTTTGAATGTTGGCCTCCATGAACCCTGATTTTGGAGCAGGGATTTTTAACAATCTTTTCTAGCCCAGTTATCCCCCCTCCTGCTGCACGCCACCTGTAATAAATGCCAGTCTTAAAGGATTAAGCTCATGATTAGGCATGAACTGGGGGGAGGGGCAGAGCAGTGTGCCTCAGTGATGATGCCATACAAACAGACTGGCAGCCTGCCTAGAGTCATCAATGACTAGCACTTCAGTGCCCCTCTCTCCCAGTCAGGTGAAAGATCACACGCACAGTTATTCATGGTTGGTACTTACTACAGGAGACACTCTTTGGGGGGACTGGGCTAGGCAAGAATGTTACAAATGTCCCCCTCCCCACTTGTGTTGCTTAGATAGTATCTGATGGACTCAGATACTGTCACATACCACTGATTTTCTCAGATTCCAGATGGCATCCGATACCATTGTCATCAGACTACTGGATCCTTTCACCTAAACCTCAATAGGATACTAACTATCCAATGTGACTATCCAACATCTGGAGTATCCAAGGCAGACAACCAATCTTGGACCCCACTATCAATGTCTTTTTAAGTGACATAATGGAGGAACTGGAAGGAAAGGTCTGCCTCTCTGTGGGTGACACCAAGATCTGCAACAGAGTGGACACTCAGGGTGGGGTGGAAAGGATGGGTAGGGATACAAAAAGGCTGGAGCAGTGGTCATGGGTATAGCATCTGGGTTTTACTGCAAAAAAGTGCACAATAATGCACTTGGGCCATAGAAACCTGGGAACAGAGTACAAAATGGACCAAGTGATACTGACAAAGACCAAGCAGGAAAGAGACCAAGGGGTAATCATATAGGATGACCTGAAAGTGGTCAGGCAGTGTGACAAGGCAGTTGGAAGGGCTAGTGGGTTGCTGGGTTCATAGGAAGGGGTATTGCCAGCAGGACAAGGGAGCTGGCGCTGCCCCATATAGCTCGCTGGTAAAACCTTACCTTTGGTATTGTGTGTAGTTCTAGAGACCACATCTCAAGAAGGACATAGAGTGGACGCAGTCCAAAGGAATGCTATCAAGATGGTGCAGGATCTGCATCAAATGCCCTATGAGGAAATGCTTAAGAGCTAAATATGTACACCCTGGAGGAGAGAAGGGAGAGGGGGATATGATAGAGATCTTTAAATATCTCGTGGGGGTAAATAAGGTTCAGGAGGGAGGTATTTTTCTGAGAAAAAGGTGCTCTAGAACAAGGGGACATAGTATGAAACTGGAGGGGGCAGATTCAGGAGGGATGTGAGGAAGTACTTCTTCACAGAGAGGGTGGTGGATGCCTGGAACAGCCTTTCAGTGAAGGTGGTGGAGGAGAAAACAATGGTGGAGTTCAAACATGCCTGGAACAGGCACATGCTAATCATAGGGGTAAGGAAGGGGAAGAGATGGTGCCAGAGATCAAGTTGGGTCTCCAACAAAAAATGGAGATGTTAAAAAAAAAACAAGCAGACTGGATTGGCCCAGAGGCCCTTATCTGCTTTCACATTCTATGTTTCTATGTTTCTTCTTCAGATCCCATGATCTGACCTTGGATCCAAAAGATCCAAGGCAGACATCCAGCCTCAGATCCCACTATCCAACATTGGATCCGAAATCCAAATGTGGTCCATTAGGATCTCATATCCAGAGTTGGATAGATGGGTTATCCATCAGATCCCATTAGGACAGTAAAAAGCACTATTCGAGTACCACTACTCCCCACAAATCCTAGCTTGAGGGTCAGGAGCATCAGCCAAACATTCTCATTATGTATCTTTGGGAACTGGAGTCGGGTTGACCTTGGAAGAGGGAGTGGGAGGATTGCTAAACATGGTTCCATTCCTGGCACAGTGTCAGACATTGACTGGCATTTAAAACAAACACACTCAGAAGGCTGGGAAGGAAGGTGGATGCTGGAAAATTGTGGTTGGCAAGGGGGTGGCCAAAGGACTAGCCCTGGTCACCACAGCAGGAACAAAGACTTCTTAATTTGTTTTGTTTAACAGGCCCCAAACATGAATACCACAAATAGCAAAAATTATTCAGTAATTGGTCCCGAGTACTCAGGACTGAAGGTTTATAGATGAGCAGGTTAGAGGAACCTGAACACAGGTGGAGCCACACTTACACTGTAGAGCCATGGATGAGTAGCTGAGAGAAACCTATACTGCCTGTGGATGAGCAGGGGAGAGGAAACTTAACAGTGCTCAAACCCCACTTACACTGTTGGCCAAATGATGGAAGACCAGTCAAGAGACCTGAACAGTGTTGGCATAGCAGGTGAGAGGAAGCTGAACTAAGCACGAGCTCCACTTACACTGTGGGCCCATGTTTGAACAGATGAGGGAAATCGGAACCATGCTAGAGGCACCTTTACACTGCTGACCTATGGATGAGTAGGGGAGATGGACCTGAACAGTGCTGGAGCCATATTTATACTGCAGGGTCCTGACAGACCAGGTGAGAGGAACCTGAACAGTATCAGAGCTTCGCTTATGCTGTAGGCTCATGGATGAGTAGGTGAGAAGAACATGAATAGTGTCAGAGCCCCACTTACACTTCTAAATCCAGTCTGTCTCCAGTCTTGCAGAGTCTTATTTGATAAATGCAGAGTTTAACCAGTTCTTTCTAGACAAGGTGTCCTCCATCCAGACGGGGATATCTGCAACTGGTTCTCCAGTGACCAACAGTACTGAGACTTCCTTAGACAGAAGAACTCCATCTCTGTGGGATGAGTTTTAGCCAGTGCTGTCTGATAATGTTTCTTGGGTGGTTTCAAGCTTACATCCCACCTTCTGTACATTGGACCCTGGGATCACCCAGCTTCTGTTAAAATGCTAGAACTCGCTTGGTCTGATTGTAGTGGAGATCATGAGGTGTTCCCTTGGGGAGGGTTTCTTTCCCATCTGCCCTTATATAGGTGGTGGTGAGACCCCTCCTCAAGAAACCTTCCTTGGAGCCTGATGTTCTCTCAAACTACAGGCCTGTCTCAAACCTTCCCTTTTTGGAGAGTCGATTGAGAAGGTGGGGTGATACAGCTGGTATAACATCTGGAGAGAGAAACATGGCATGTAAGAGCCCTTACAGTCCAGGTTTGGACCTTATCATAGTATGGAGGCAATGCTAGTCAGGTTGCTCAATGTTTTTCTTCTTTCAAGGGATAACAGATGACATTCCATTCTTGTACTGCTTGACATCTAGTCAGCTTTTGACATGGTAGATCACGGGGTGTTGTTGGCTCACCTGAGGCACTATGCAGGACTGTTTGGAATGGTGCTGCATTGTTTTAATTCTACCCATCTGGCAGGATGCAGCAGGTAACACGTTGCTCATTTACATCAAACTGTGTTGTACTCTGCTGTGGGGAGACTCAGAGGTCAATTCTGGTCTCCATGTTGTTTGCCATGTACATGTTGCCATTGGGTGAGATCATTAGACAATATGGCAAGGGTTTTTACTATTATGCAGATGATACCCAGCTGTATGTGTCTTCTGCTCCTGCTAGTTTATTTATTTATTTGAAAGAGATTTACAAGGGAAAACATGCTGAGCCATAAAGCTCCATCCAGATGTGTCCTGCGGGAAGGAAGGGAATAAGTACATAATAACAAATAGAAAGTACAAAATATAATAATACAGAAGCACAATAATGTACAGTAATACATGGCATAGTCTAGGCATATAAAAAAACTATACCATTTGATTAAATAAAGAGTGTGAGGTATCTGGCACTCCAAGGCTGAATGACAGAAACTGAGCATAGGAATACAGGAATAGAAGTAGGAAGAGTGGGAAGTGGGGGAAGTAAAAGTGGAAGAAATAGTATAGGAGGAGATGATAGAGAGGGAGAGGGTTGGAGGAAGGGAGGTTGGGAGGGTAAGGTAGAAAGTGGGGAAGAATGGAGAAGAAAAGATGGGGAGAGGAAGAGTATAGAGGCTGGAACACGTGGAAGTGTGAAATGAAGGGTGCAGAGAAGTATAGGAGGAGACTGGAAGTGGGTAGGGAAAAAGGGAAAAAAGGGAGGCAGGATATTTGGCTATGGACATTAACAGGAGGGAGTAGAGTAAGCATGGAGTAAAGAGAAAAGACAGCATGAGGCAGAGTGAATAGTTAGTGGAAGAGAGTTCCAAATATTAGGAAAGCAGAAAGAATGTGGTGGTGATATTGGAACTGAATGAGTGTCTGCCTGAAATCCTGGAGTGGATGGCAGCCAGTTGGCTTAGGCTGAACCCTTCGAAGATGGAGGTGCTACTAGCGGAACCAGACAGGACAAGCTTTGCAGCATCAAGCAACAGTGCTTTTCACCCAGTGGTGGGTGGCGTGGCACTTCAGACTGCAGATAGGGTGAGGAATCTGGAGGTTACTGTGGACTCTGAGCTGACCCTAGAACATCAGCTGTTGGCTGTGGTCCACAGTGGCTTTTACCGCCTGCGAAACATCACACAAATCAAGCCCTATCTTGAACTGTGTGACCTGGCAACACCAATGCACACCTTAGTCACATCAATACTGGATTACTGCAATGCTCTTTACTTTGGGATATCCAAGAGGCTTCTGCATCATTTGCAGCTAGTCCATAATGCAGCAGCCTGGCTGGTTGCAGAGACCTCTTGGTATGAGCATATCACATCGGTTCTCCATGCTCCATATTGTCTGCCGATGCAGTGATGCATCAGCTTCAAGGCAAGCTTATTCACATACAAGACCCTGCATCAACTGGGTGTGGGATACCTGAGAGACCTCCTTGTGCCCTATGCTCCTGGTCATCCCCTCCAGTCAGTGGCAACAGGTCTCTTGTCAGTGCTGAGGTCTCACCTGAAGTCTTTTGATGATAGGACATTCAGGGTTGCTGCTCTTATGTTGTGGAATGCCCTTCCTTGGGAGATAAAGATGCTCCCTCGATGACCATCTTTAAAAAGCTCTTAAAAATCCCATTTATTTATGTTATATTTTGGGCCAGGCTCTGTAGCCTAATATCACAACTTGCATTGTATTGTTTTACTATGTTTTATTTATTTAGAGTTATTGTGAAGTGCCCAGATCCTTTAGGATTGAGCACCAGATAAATAAAAATTGCCTTGTCTTGCCTTACACAGTAGGCCCATGTATGAACAGGTGAGAGAACGTGAACAGTGCCAGAGCCACGCATACTTTGTTGGCTCATGGATCAACAAATCAGAGGAACCTGAACAGTGTCAGACCTCCACTTATACTGTAGGTCCACTCCCATTGTAGGGTCATGGATGAGCAGGAGAAAGGTATTGGAACAGTGACGCAGCTGCACTCCTATTGTAGGGTCATTGATGAGCAGATGAGAGGAACTGGAACACTGTTACAGTTTCAAGTCAACTGTAGGGTCATTGATGAGCAGGTGAGAGGAGCTGGAACAATGCTGCAGCCACACTTCCTCTTTAGAATCATGGATGAGCAGGTGAGAGGAACTGGAGCAGTGCTGCAGCAACACTTCCACTGTAAGGTCATGGATGAGCAGGTTTGAGGAACTGGGAGAGTGTTGCAGCAACACATCCAGTGTAGGGTCATGGATTAGTGGGTGTAAAGAACTGGGACATTGCTACAGCAACACTTCCACTGTAGATTCATGGATGAGGTGAGAGAAGCTGGAACAGAGCTGCATCAACACTTCCATTGTAGGGTCATGGATGAACAGGAACACTGTTACAATTTTAAGTCAACTGTAGGGTCATTGATGATCAGGTGAGAGGAACTGAAACAGTGCTACAGTCACATGGATGAGGAGGCGAGAGATATCTTAACACTGCAAGAGACACATAAAGTTGGCCAACAACTGAGAAGACAAAAGGAACTTGAAAAGTGCTTGAGTGACACACTGTATGGCCATGGAAGACCCTGGGGCTGGCAATATAGCCTAGAGGTTAGAGCAACAAACTGTGAATAAGCTTCATACATCCAGCAGCCCTGGGTTTGAGTCCCACAACCTCCACCTGCATACTATGTGACCCTGAGCAAGTCACTGTATCTCTCCAGTGCACCCTGATTGCCCCTCAAAACAGTACTTGAACCTAGTGGGCCTTACCCTGTTATCAAAGAATAAAAAAGAGTGGCTGAGAACATGCCGATCAGTGCTGGAGCAACACTTGCGCTGCCAGCCCCTGGTAGAGCAGGTGAGAGGAACCTTACCAGTGCTGATGACACATATGCTGAAAGCCCATGGATGAGCATGTGAGAGGAACAGGAACAGTGCCTCAGACACTCTTACACTATAGGCCAATGAATAAGAAGAACTAGAAGAGAGCCACAGCCACACTTCCACAGTCACACTTTCACTGTAGGGTCAAGAATGAGCAGATGAGATGGACTGGAACAGTGCCTTAACCACTTTTACTCTAAAGGCTCTTCAATGAATAGGTGACAGGAAATGAAACATTGCCAAAGCCACACTTTCACCGTAGGGTCATGGATGAGTAGGAGAGAGGAACTGGATCAGCGGTGCAGCCATACTTCCACTGCAGGATCATGAATGAGCAGGTAAGAGGAACTAGAAAAGTTCTGCAGCAACACTTCCATTACACGGACATGGGTGAGCAAGTGAGAGGAACTAGAACAGTGCCACAGCTAGCAGAGACATTGATTCTGCACATGTCAGAATGATTAGCCATGCCTAGTCAGTCACTCATGGAGGAGAAAAGGTCCACTTGTGATGGTTAAGCAAGAAGCCCCTCTTTGGTTGATAGCGCGGTGTTAGAAAATGTGTGGTAAAAATGAGATTATTTTGCTCTTGCATTGATGTCCGGTTGTTTTTTCTGTATGTTGACCCCTTTCTCTTTGGTGCTCCATACTGTTCTCCTCTCTCCCTTTTTTCCTCTCTTCCCCCCTGGAAAAATGCTGTATTTAATTTGTACGTTGGCATTCATGTTTCCAGCTAGGAGTAAGTAAAAATGTTGTTCTGGGGCTGTTTTGAGTGGTTTCTTCTCTCCCAGGTGGATGTTATATTAAATAAATTATAGGCATGTATGTCCTGGTTGAGAGCAAGAAGTAAAGGTCTTGGGGCTGCTAGATAAAGTTTTCTTTTCGGCTTTTTTAGAGGTTTCTCCCAGGAAACGCTGGGTGTGTTGAGTAAACTGTTGTTGTTTTTATCTTGGTCAGGAGTAGGTAACTCAGAGCAGCATTTCCTTGGTCACTGCCTTTTCTTTCACGGTCCCAGGTCTGTTATTTTTTGATTTAGTTTTCAGGGAGAGGGGATTGTGTGGTATGTCAGGACTATTTCAAAAGGTCTGTAATATCACTCGAAGTTTATGAGGAAGCCTCGAAGAAGTGAAAACAAAGGTGAATAGACTACAACATAAAGAAGAGAAGGGGGTTGAAGAGGAAAAAACTGAGCTAACAGAAGGGAGTTTGGAACAGCTGAGTACAGGTAACCCCTTCATCTGGGAAAACCAGGTGAAGGGGGGTTTTGTGTTTTGTTTAAAGGATAAAAATCAGGACTTATCAAACAAGAAGACTGAACTGATGAAAACGGAAGGTCTTGAAACATGGCAAGGGAACAGGAATATTAAAAGAAAAACTCCTAGTCTATCAGGAGTATCCCCAAAAGAAAATAGACCCCAGAAGGGAGAAAGTGCAGAGTGCAAAGAAAAGGGCAAAGAGGGGTAAAAACAAGGGAAACAATATTGAAGAAGTTGAGTGCTCTGTCCCCCTTATAACCCCGATAAAGAAGGGAAACAGTATTGAAGAATTTGAGTGCTCTGCCCCCTTATAACCCCAATAAAGGGATATATTGCTTCACCTACTTGTACTTATGATATATTCACCTTAAAAAAATAAAAACCTGGGTAAAATGAAGAAATCAAACCAAGTGGAAGGGATGGTTTTAGGAGAAGGGGGAGATAATGGTGGTATTACTATAGGATGTTTGGAAAAACACCCACAAGGGGGTGATTCATTTGGGGGGTACTTTGCCAGGATTAATAATGAAAGAAATAGGAAAAATGATTGGGGGGATGCAGAGGAGAGTATGCTGGAGGAACTTTTGAAGGAAATGCGGCAGAGGTTTGGAACTTTGAACTTAGCAGTGTCATCACTTATGAGCAAATTGGCAGAAGCTGTGGAAAAATTGGATTCCTGGTTATTAGGGCCACGGAATGTGACAATAGAGTCAGCAACATAGAAGATACCTTGCCAAAAATGAACTCTGTGATTGAAAGTAGTAAAAAAGAGTTGGAAGAACTGAAGATAAAAATTGAGGACCTGGAGTCCTGGTCCAGAATAGTAAACTTAAAGGTGGGTAATTTACCTGAAGAAATTGAAGGAAATGATTCAGTAGCATTTTGTGAGGAAATGCTTACAAAGGTTTTGGGACTTCCTTATCCAGAGAAAAAAATCAAAGTTGACAGAGCTCATAGAGCTTTTGGGAAAAAAGATATAAAGGGAAGACAACGTTTTATGTATGTAAAAACATTGCATTATCAGGATAAAGAAAGAATCCTTACAAAAGCTAGAATGGAAAAAGGATTATATTACAATGGATTAAAGTTACAAGTTTATCAAGATATTTCACTGGGGATTTTGGCTAAAAGGAAAATGTTTGATGGAGTTCGTGATAAGCTCAGAAAAGAAGAAATTCAGTTTGTGATGATATATCCAGCTAAACTGAGAGTTCACATGGATGGTAGAACTTTTTATTTTAATTCACCACATGACATGGAAATGGCTTTGATGAAACACCAAACATCTTCAAGACAGGCCACAGATTATGATTTGTGGGCTAAGTAGGTGAAATATTAGTGGACTGATTCTCACTTCAAGTTAACAATCAACTTTGCACCTGACAGAGGTTAGACAGTCTCTGAATGGGGAGGAGGGGGCCCAAGGTCTGATGCAACGCTCGGGAAAAGGATACTTAGGCAGGGAAGTAAAACAAAAAAAAAGAAAGAAAAAATATGGATAAAGCAACAAAAAGAAAGGACTCAAGAAAAGCATGGGTGCCAGGGTTGTGAAACCTGGAAGATTATTAGAAACATTTGGGATATTAGTGTCTTTGACAGAATGTATTGGAATTATGTAAAAAAAGGGGATTCTTTTTTGATATTTATGGAAAGGCTGAGATTTTTGACTTGGAATTTGAATGGGTGTAAGGATAGAATGAAATTGAAAAAAATAGTTAAAATAGTGAAAAGAAAAAAATGAACCGTTTTTTCTTACAAGAGACACATTTTATTCAAAGGGATGTTAGATACTTTGGGAATTTGATGGGGGCAAAGGGCTTTGTGCCTAACTTTACAGACACTGCCAGGGGTACAGCAGTCTTTCTGGGGGGGTCATCTCGGAGATACAGTTGGGAATTATAAAGTGGATGGGAGGAGAGATATGTGATGGTAGAAACTGAGCTACAAGGAGGAAAGCTGACTTTAGCTTCCATGTATGGACCTAATCAAGATGATCCAGGATTTTTTTCAGATTTTTATTTGGAATTATCTCAATTTGCATCACCTAGGGTAGTTGGGGGAGATTTTAATCTTACCTTTTCAGGTTTGGATAGAAACCCTCCAGCTATGGAGAAGAAAAAACAGGTTTTGGGAATAAGCACATAGATCTAAATTTGATGGCCCAATTTAAGGACCGTTACATAGGTTTAAGTAAATACTCATATTTTTCAAAAACATATAAGTCTTTTTCAAGACTAGATTATTTTTTTGCCAGTATAGAGTTACAAAAAGCAATAAGATATATAGTGTATGAGCCAATTAGGGTCTCAGACCATGCCCCAGTAATAATGGAAATAGAAAAAGTAAGTAGGGGCAGTAGGTCTTGTAGGACCCAGTCTTGGAGGATGGATAGTTTAGTCTGGACGTTGCCCAATTTTAGAGAAAAATTACAAAATGAGATTCACTGATATTGGAGTCAGAATTTAGGACAAGGAATAAGTATTAATGTAGTATGGGATGCATTAAAGGCATATTTGAGGGACTGGTTGAACTCTCATATAATTATGGAGAAAAAGCTACAGGAAAATGAAATAATAGAATTAGAAAGAGAATTGGCAATAGTTGAAAATGAGTATTTACATCAAAAAACAGAAAAAATGAAACTTAAATATGGGTTAATTAGAGACAAAGTGGAACAAAAATTGCAGGAGAAAGCAGAAAGAGAGTTGAATAAAGTTAGAGCAAAATATTATTAATATGGGGAATTACCAAGTAAGGTCTTAGCTTATCAGATTCAAGCAGATAGACTAAAAATATAATTCAGAGTATACTTAGGGAAGATGGGACATCTACTTGAGGAACAATAGAGGTACTTAAAGCATTTTCGGAGCATTATGAAAAATTATATACTCCAGAAGTATTACCAGACGTGGGGGAAATTCAGGAGTATATACGGGTTTTGCAGTTTCAGAAAGTTGTAGAATCAGATTTAGATGATTTGAATAAAGAATTTACAATTGAAGAAATAACAGAAGTAATAAGAAATCTCCCAAATAACAAGACCCCAGGTCCTGATGCTTTGATGTCCGAATTATATAAAAATCAGCCAGAAATTTTGGTACCACGGTTAGTGAAGCTTTTTAATACTTTCCTAGCATCGGAAGCCTTGCCAGATTATTTTAATGAGGCACAAATAGTGCTATTATGAAAAAAAGATGAACCAGAAAATAAATGTGGTTCTTATAGACCCATAACATTAATGAATAGTGATTATAAAATACTTGCTAAAGCTCTGGCAGAGAGATTATCTAAAGTGGTCCCAAAGTTGGTACATCAGAACCAGGTTGGTTTTGTTTTGGGGAGATGACTTAAGCACAACATAAGGAAGGCAATTAATGTTACTGAGGCTTTTAGGGGAATGGACACTGCACTCCGCTCATTAGATGCTGAAAAGGCATTTGACAGGGTGCAGTGGCCCTTTCTCGTTGAAGTACTGAATGAATACGGGATAAAGGGTAATTTTCAAACATGGATTAAAATGATATATAGTCGACCATGGGCTAGGGTAAAGGTGAATAATATTTTTTCTACATATTTCCATCTGGCTAGAGGGACGAAGCAGGGTTGCCCTCTCTCTCTCCCTCCCTCCCTCCTTGTTCGCCCTGTTTTTAGAACCCCTGGCTATCAATTTGAGATTACATATTCAAGAATTTGGATTACAGATTTCAAGGGGATTGATCTTGACAATGATCTATGTGGACAATATACTCCTGACTTTAAAAAATCCAGAAGTAACCTATTCAGAAGTTTGTAAAATATTGGAACAATATGGAAAGGTTTCAGGTTACAAAGTGAATTGGGGGAAATCTGAAATGCTTTATTTGGGATAAACAGATACAACTGAAAGTCAGAAATTGAAAGATATAAAACAAAGATAAAATATTTGGGGGTGGTTTTGGCAGTGGAGACAGATAGGATTCTTCAATTAAATTACGATCTGCTTATAAATACAATAAGATTAGATTTGAGAAAGTGGCAGTCTTTACCTCTAGTGTTAATAGGTAGAATTAGTATATTGAAAATTAACATTCTTTCCAAGTTGCTTTTTCTATTTCAATCTATTCCCTTAAGCTTGCCAAAAAATGTTTTTCAGAATTTAGAACATATGGTGAGGAACTCTATTTGGCAGGAGAAACCTCCGAGAATAGCATTAAAAAAGTTGTCTCAAAATCAACTGGAAGCAGGTTTAGCATGTCCGGATTTTATGTTATTTAGCTGCACCGCTTGGAATAGTTTATTGTTGGATTTATGATTCTCAGAATTACTTACAGGCAGGTATGGGGGTGGAAATGGAGGGGGGAGCTGGGTTAGATTTGAAAAGTGTTTTGGTAGCTACAAAAATGGACATGTTGTCTACAACTAAAACAACAGTAGAAGCATGGGAATTAGCTTCAAAGATTATGAAGACGGAGATAGGCATTTCTGGGTTAGTACCCTATATATAATAATAAAGATTTCAAACCAGCTCAGATAGAACTTTTAAGGACTGGTATTTTCAAAAAAATATTAAGGAAAGAAGGGATCTCTATATTAAGAATGATATTATGTGCTTTACTCAGTTTCAAAATAAATATGGTATAGGAAGTAATCAATTTTGGCAGTATAATCAAGTTAAACATTTAATTTTTAAAAACAATGGTAATTCTTTTGTTCTCCGAGATTATCCCCTTGAGAGTTTTTTTTTTGGAAATGGACTCAAACAAACATTTGATTTCCAAGATATACCAGGTACTTTTACAGAAAATTCCTAATCAGACAGATACTACTAGACAGGCATGGGAGAGAGATTTGCATTTGGAGATTTCAGAAATGGAGTGGGCAGAATATAGTAATATAGAAAATATTCGGATTCTAAACAATAGGATTTTGCAAATTTATTTTAATATAGTTCATACAATTTACCTTACACCCACCAGATTACATAAGATAGATAATGTCATTTCACAATTCTGTCAAAGATGTCAGAAAGAAAGGGACTCGTTATCCCACATGTTGTTTATGTGTGAGAACTTATACCATTTTGGAAATATATGTGTTTTTTATTAGGCAGACCATTGGATTTGTTGTTCCCCTTTGACCCTGGGATTGCAATATTTGGCTATAAAATTGATCTGAGTCAGATTAGGGATCCATGGGGAACGCAAGAAATCCTTTGGAATATAGGTATAGCAATGGCTGGCAAGGTAATACTCCTGAATTGGAAACAGGTGGAAGCTCCTTCTAAGAGAGAATGGAGGGACAAAATGCTGGAGGTTGCTAGGCTAGACCGTGCTGTGTGTATGTCTGAAAAGGAGATAGAGATACACAATTTAATATGGTCTCCCTTTAAACAAAATGTGTTTGATCTGGCACAAAATGTTAATTTGGCTTGAAAAAATGGTATGGTGGTGATGTTGCATGAAGTCTTCATGAAAAACATAAATAAGATTGAAGCACCCATGCTCAGAGTAATACCATTAGAAAGAAAAAAGAAACAAAACACTAAAAAAAAAAAAGGAACAGTGCCACAGCTACACTTCCACTGTAGGGTCCTGGATGAGCAGGTGGAAGGAACTAAAACAGAGTAGCAGCAACACTTCCACTGTAGGGTCATGGCTGACAGGGTTGAAAGAACTAGAACAGTGCCACAGCTACACTTCCAATCTAAGGTCATGGATGAGCAGGTGGAAGGAACTAGAACAGAGCTGTAGAAACACTTCCACTGTAGGGTCATGGATGAGCAGGCGGAGGAAACTAGAACAGTGCCACACTTCCACTCTAAGATCATGGATGAGCAGGTGGAAGGAACTAGAATAACTTCCACTGTAGGGTCATGGATGAGCAGGTGGCAGGGACTAGAACATAGCAGCAGCAACACTTCTACTGTAGGGTCATGGATGAGTAGGGGGAACAAACTAAAACAGTGACACAGCTACACTTCCAATCTAAGGTCATGGATGAGCAGGTGGAAGGAACTAGAACAGAGCTGTAGAAACATTTCCACTGTAGGGTCATAGATGAGCAGCTGGATGGAAATAGAACAGTGCAACACATCCACTCTAAGGTTATGGATGAGCACGTGGAAGGAACTAGAACAGTGCCACAACTACACTTCCACTGTAGGGGCCTGGATGAGCAGATGGAAGGAACTAGAACAAACTTCCACTGTAGGGTCATAGATGAGCAGCTGGATGGAACTAGAACAGTGCAACACATCCACTCTAAGGTTATGGATGAGCACGTGGAAGGACCTAGAACAGTGCCACAGTTACACTTCTACTGTAGGGTCATGAATGAGCAGGTAGAAGGAACTAGAACAGTGCCACAGCTACACTTGCATTGTAGGGTCATGGATGAGCAGGTGGAAGGAACTAGAACAGTGCCACAGCTGCACTTCCACAGTAGGGTCATGGGTGAGCTGGTTTGAGGAACTAGAACTGAGCCACAGCACACTTCCACTGTAGGATCATGGATGAGCTGTTGAGAGGAACTGGAACAGTGCTGCATTAAAACTTCCACTGTAAGGGCATGGATGAGCATGTGGAAGAAACTAGAAAAGTACCACAGCTATACTTCCATTGTAGGTTCATGGATGAGCAGGTGAGAGGAATTGAGACAGAGCTACAGCAACACTTCCACTGTAGGGTCATGGAAGAGCAGTTGAGAGGAACTGGGACAGTGCTGCAGCAACACTTCTGCTGTAAGGTTATGGATTGGCGGTTCTGAGGCACTGTGACCATACTCCAGCAACACTTCCTCTGTAGGGTCATGGATGAACTGGTCTGAGGAAGTGGAACAGAGCCACAGCAGCACTTCCACTGTAGGATCATCATAGATGAGCAGGTGTCAGGAACTGGGACAGTGCTGCAGCAACACTTCCACTATAGGGTCATAGATTAGCATGTCTGAGGAATTGGGACAGTGCTGCAGCAACACTTGCACTTTAGGGTAATGGATAAGCTGGTTTGAGGAACTGGAACAGAGCCGCAGCAGCACTTCCACTGTAGGATCATGGATGAGCAGGTGAGATGAACTGGAACAGAGCTGCAGCAACACTTCCACTATAGCAGTAGCTTTCAACCATTTTGTATGCACGGAATCCCAGAGTGAACATCAGTAGTAGCAAGGACCCCTTACCTGCAATGGCGGACAGAGGGTGCAGGGGGTTGGAGGTTAAGTTTCTTACACAAGTTGTGATGGGGGTATGGAGTTTGAGTACATAACTTCAGGCCAGAAACCAGATTTGAAGCCCATATTCACTGTGTGACCCTGAGGAAATTGAGGTGTGGGAGGTTTTAAGAGTGGAGAGTTCCGAATAAAAGATCCAGATCTGAATTCGGCAGAGATGATCCAAGATGGCCACTGGGAGGCTGTAGGTGTTAGTCTGGATGGCCCTGCAGGTCAAGAATATTCCCCTTTTGTGTAATTTTGGAACAAGTCTGGATAATGTCTTTCTACATGGGTTAAATACATTTTTATGACACCTTTTATACCTCTAGCTGAGTTAAGGAGAGAAGGAAATGTGGTGAAAGACGCTGCTCTGTACACCACTGATACATACTAGGTACTATGAGTGAAACGCGGCTCAAGTTAAAACAAATAAACAGTTTTGACTGGACTCTTTTCTTTACAACAGCTTGCCTCCAGGAACTTATTTTATGAAAAGGAGCGTGAACGCAGCTGGGGCTGCTATGGCAGACCATGGAAAGACTGTTCAAAACACTGAGACAGCATTAAACACAATTTCTACAGTTTCATATTTAACAGTTCTCCTCCTCACTCCAGGGACCCCCTAGGCCTTGCTCATGGACCCCCAGGTGGCCTAGGACCCCTGGATGAAAAGACCTGCACTATAGAGTTATGGATAAGCAAGGTTTGAGGAACTGAGACAGTGCCACAGCCACACTTCCACTGTAGAGCCATGGATGAGCAGCTGAGGGGAACTGGAACAGAGCCACTGCCACATTTCCACTGTAGGGTCATGGATGAACAGATGTGAGGAACTGGAACAATGCTGCAGGCACACTTCCTTTATAGAGTCATGGATGAGCAGGTGTGAGGAACTGGAGCAGTGCTGCAGCAACACTTCCACTGTAAGGTCATGGATGAGCAGGTTTGAGGAACTGGGAGAGCACTGCAGCAACACATCCAGTGCAGGGTCATGGATTAGTGGGTGTAAAGAACTGGGACATTGCTACAGCAACACTTTTGTAGAGTCATGGATGAGGTGAGAGGAGCTGGAACAGAGCTGCAGCAACACTTCCATTGTACGGTCATGGATGAACAGATGAGAGGGACTGGGACAGTGCTGCAGCTACACTTTCATTGTAGGGTCATGTATGAGCAGGTTTGGGGAACTAGAACAGTGCTACAGCAACACTTGTATTGTAGAGGCATGGGTGAACAGTGTTTGAAGAACTATCGGAGTGTTACAGCAACATTGTAGGGTCATGGAAGAGTAGGTTTAAGGAACCGGAACAATGCTGCAGCAACACTTCCACTGTAGGGTCATGGATGAGCAGGTGAGAGCAATTGGAACAGAGATGCAGCAACAATTCCACTGTAGGGTCATGGGTGCATTGATGAGAGGCTCTGGAACAGAGCTGCAGCAACACTTCCATTGTAGGGTCATGGATGAGCTGGTGAGAGGAAGTGGGACAGTGCTGCAGCAACACTTCCACTGTAGAGTCATGGATGAGCAGGTGAGAGGAGCTGTAAAAGTGCCATAGCCACACTTCCACTGTAAGGTCATTGATGAGCTGGTGGAAGGAACTATGACAGTGCTGAAGCAACACTTCTACAGTAGGGTCATGGATGAGCAGGTGAGTGGTACTGGAGCAGTGTGGTAGCAGCACTTCCACGGTAGGATCATAGATGAGCAGGTGAGAGGAATTGGAACAGTGCCACAGCCACACTTCCACTGTAGGGTCATGGATGAGCAGCTAAGAAGAACTAGAACAATGCTGCATCAACACTTCCATGGTATTGTCATGGATGAGCTAGTGAGATGAACTGGAACAGTGCTGCAGCAGCACCCTCCAGTCTAGGGTCATGGATGAACAGGTAAGAGGAACCAGCACAGTGCCACAGCAACACAGCAAGTCCTTTGTCTTTGACTTTTTAACTAATGGCCCACCTTTTTTTGCTCTATTTGACTCCCAAGCCCAAACCAGGCTCTCCACTTCAGCTGAGTCGCCCTGGTGCTGCTACCTGCTGGCAGCCAGACCTTTGCATCCAGCCCGTCACCCCCTGACCAAGGAAAAAAGGTACTTTTGGTCAGCTCCTAGCTCGGAGCTGTCAGGCTTCAATCCCCATAACTGGACTGGCTCCTGGGGACTGTGGCTGCTTCCTGATTGGATGCTGCAGATCCCCATTGAGAAAGAAAGCACCCAAGGCACCTTTTTCAAAACACAGCTCGGCCACTGTCTTGCTGTACTGCTCTTGGAACAGTTCTTTCACCACCCCCTCCCTCCTTTATTAAGTACACTTCCCCAGTGATCCCCGTCCCGTTAGGCCTCACACTAGTCAATTTAGCAACTCCTTAAAGGGGCTCTTCTTTCTGTAACTTCTTAAAGGGGTGATCCTCTCTCGTGCTCAAATAGCTTATCGTCCTCTATGCATCCGTGATCAAGTGCATTGACAGTGACTATGGTCTTCCTCCTACTTCCTACACCAGCCCCACCACACTTAGGACCATCTCCCTCTACCCATAGTACCCCCCTTACCTACAACACCTCTACCAGGACTCCCCAGTGCTCGACCACCTCCCCCCTCGGTATCCCCCCACACTTCCACCCCTGCTACCTCATTTCTGACTCATACCTTGGTCTCTTCTCCTCAATGCCTTTCCCACCCTTCGTACTCTACCCACCCCTTGCACCCCAGCACCCGACCCCATGTCCAGTCGCAAGGGGAGATGCCACAGTCACTACCACGCTTTGGTGTGCCTAATCACCCTCCTGTTGCTTCTATCAGGTAACATTCATCCAAACCCTGGCCCCATGCCCAACCTTATGAACAAGCCTGTCCAGGCTCAAGGATGCTGCATAGCTTCTATGAATACTTGCAGCCTCCTTAAGAAGGCTGCTGGATTCAAGTGCTGGGTTACTCAGCACCAACCGGACATTGTCGCACTTGTAGAAACCTGGTTATCCAAATCCACCCCTGACTCCTTTGTCTCCCTTCCTGGCTACACCCTTTTCAGAGAAGAATGTGTGGGTAAGCGTGGAGGTGGTTGTGCTGTCTACATGCATGACTCCCTCCTTGGACATGCACTTCCACCACCCAAGCTTGATAACAGGGCACAAACCCTCATGCTAAAAATCTCCCCCAACCCTGGTAAGGGCCCACTCTTTCTCACCGTTGTCTATATTTCCCCCAGAATGCAAGACATCGCCATTCAGGCGCTTGCTGACTACCTCTCTGGCCTACCGCCCAAAATGGCCCAGATAATTGTTGGTGACCCGAATATGAACCTACAAACATATGAAATTTGCCAGCAGATAAAGGCCTAGAGGTCTATCAAGTCTGCTTGAATGTGCAGCTAGCACTCCTTATTCTGTAGCTGCCCTTCCCTTCCACCCTTTCCCTCCATTGACCCTCCCCCTTGTCCTGTCCCATCCCCTTTTGAAGCAGTCCACTGTTCTACTGGATACCACTTCTGCAGGTAATGCATTCCACCCAGCCACCACCCTCTCTGTAAAAAAGTGTCTCCTCATCTCCCTCCTGAACCTTCCTCCCTCCAGTCTCATATCATGGCCACTAGTGTCCCTCCCCTCCCTTATTTTGAACAGCCCCTCTGTACTTGTCTTGTTTATTCCTTTCATGTACTTAAAGGTTTCAATCATGTCCCCCCGTCACTCCTCTCCTCCAGCAAGTACATGTTCAACTCCCTCAGCCTCCTCTCTTATGAGAAGTCCCCCAGCACCTTGATCATCTTTGTCGCCCTGCACTGCACCCCCTCCAGTAACTTAACTGGCTCTCTGCCACAGCCTCCCAAACCAGAGATATCTTTGCTGCCCTTGACATGTCTCAGCTTGTCACCACCTCAACTAGATTCAACCCCTCTACTGGCTCCAGCACCCTCCTGGATATCACCACTACCAACACCCCAGAGGGTGCTCGATATCAGTGTACTTTTCAGCTCACTTAGTGACCATAGATACATAGACAGTGTCGGCAGATAAGGGCCTATGGCCCACCCAGTCTGCCCATTTGAGCTTGTAAGTTTAGTTTGTTTTCCTAGAAGTCTGTGGCCCCTTGCCCCTGACCTCCAGAATTCCTTTATGTCTATCCCATGAATTCTTAAATCCCATGATTGTTTCAGCCCCCACCACTTCCTCTGGCAGGGTGTTCCACCTGTCCACCACCCGTTCTGTGAAGAAATTCTTTCTCATGTTTCCTCTGAATCATCCTCCCTTCAACTTCATCCCATGCCCTCTAGTCCTGGAACATCTTTTTCGCTTAAAAATAGTGTTTTCCTGCACCCTGTTCCTCCCTGTAAGATACCTGTATGTCGCTATCATATCCCCTCTCTCCCTCCTCTCCTCCAGGGAGTACATGTTCAGTTCTTTCAACCTGTCTTCATAGGACTTGTGATGCAATCCATGCACCATCTTTGTTGCCCTCCTCTGAACCTTCTCTACCCTGTCTATGTCCTTACGTGGTATGGTCTCAGAACTGTACACTGTGCTCCAGGTGGGGCCTCACTAGTGTCTTGTATAGTGGATTATGGCCCCCTTTTCCTGCTGGTGATGCCCCTGCCTATACATCCCAGCATCCTATTTGCTTAACCTGCTGCCTTGTCCACTGTTTCCCTACCTTGAGGTCATCAGAGATGATAACCCAAGATCCCTTTCCTGCTTGGTGCATGCTATATCCTCACCCCCAACTGATATATTGTGCCAGGGTTTTGTGCCCCATATGCATTATCTTGCACTTCTTTGCATTGAATTTCAACTGCCAAACTCCTGACCATTCTTCAAGTTTCTGCAGGTCCCTTCTCATTCTGTCTACACCCTCTGGTGTGTCTACTCTATTACAGAGCTTTGTGTCATCAGCGAACAGTGAAATTCTGCCTTCTAGGTCCTCGCAATGTCACTGATGAAGATGTTGAATAGGACCGGTCCCAGCACTAATCCCTGTGGTACCCACTGGTCACTCTTCCCTCTGTGGGTGACAGCCATTTACCACCACCCTCTGTGTCCTGCCACCCAGCCAGTTACCTACCTACCACACTACTGTCCTGCCCACACCCATATTCCCCAGTTTGTGTAATAGTCTTCTATGTGGCACAGTGTCAAGGCTTTGCTGAAGTCCAGATAGGCCATGTCCACTGCCCTCCCTGATCCACCTCCCTAGTCACCCAGTCAAAAATTCAGCGAGGGTTGGTCTGACACCCTCCCCTGGTGAAACCATGCTGCCTTGGGTCCTGAAGTCCATTGGCAACCAGATGTTCCACCAATCTCTCCTTCAGTAGTGCTTCCATGATCTTCCCCACTACCGAGGTGAGGCTGACTGGTCTGTAGTTCCCTGCTTCCTCTTTGTTCCCACTTTTGTATAAGGGGACTACATCTGCTGTCCTCCAGTCTTTGGGTACCTCCCCTGTTTCCAGTGATCGGCTAAACAGGATAGCCAGAGGTTCAGCCACCACCTCTCTTAGTTCTTTAAGGACCCTGGGGTGCACCCCATCTGGCCCCATTGCTTTATCAACTCTTATTACTTCCAGTTCCTTCAGGACCCTTTCTCGTGTAAAGGGACTTGTGTCCATTTCTGCACCATTCTCACCCTTGTACTCCTTCAGACCCATTACCCTCCTCTTCCTCAGTAAAGACTGAGGCAGAAATACCTGTTCAATATGTCAGCTTTACTGTTGTCATCCTCCATGTGGCCCCATCCTCCCCTTCAGTCTCACTATCCCTCCCTTTGTCTTTCTTTTTCCGTATGTACCTGTAAAAGGTTTTGTCCCTCTACCCACTGATTTTGCAATGTGTTCTTCAGTCTGAGCTTTGGCTTCCTTACTGACCTCCTGCCTCCTTTGCTTCTCCTGGTACTTCTCCCTATCCCCTTCTGCCTGTGTCTTTTTGTATTGCCTGAATGCAATCTTTTGGCTTTCACTTTCTTTGCTACCTCTTTGGAAAACCATAATGGTCTCCTCTTCCTTTTCCTCTTGCTAACCTGCTTAATGCATAATTCTGTTGTTCTTGTAATTCCCATTTTAAATACTTGCACTGTTCCTCAACCTCTGATTCCTGTCCCATTCCCTTAATGCCTCTTTCAAGTATCTCCCCATTTTCCCAAAGTCTGCCCCCTAAAATCCAGGATCGTGTTTTTGTGTGGTTTGGTTCTGCTCTTTCTGTGATTTCAAACCACAATGACTGGTGGTCACTGTTTCCCAGGTGCTCCCCACTGTTACCCCCATCACACTGTCCCTGTTTGTGAGCACAAGGTCCAGTATTGCCTTCTGCGAGTTGGTTCCATGACCAGTTGCTTGAGGAAGGCACCCTGAAGAGAGTCCAGGATAAATCTGCTCCTAGTTGATGCTGCTGGGATGCTCCAGTCCACGTCTGGAATATTGACGTCTCCAACCAGTACTACCTCACCCTTGTCTGCCATCCTTTAGATGGCTAGCATCAGCTCCCTATCTGTTTCTTCCTCCTGGGCTGGTGGTCTATAGACCACACCTGTGCGGATGGCTGTCCCCATTTTCCTTTCCAGCTTAACCCACAGTATCTCTCCCCCATTTTGTTCCTCCTGGATCTCTGTGGCCCTTATGTCATTTTCACATACAGTGCCACTCCTCCTCCCTTCCTGCCTGCTCTGTCTCTTCTGAATATGTTGTAGCCAGGTATGGCCATCTCCCAGTCATGGTTATCATCACACCAGGTTTCAGTGATGGCCACAATGTCCAGGTTTGACTGCACCATGACAGCCTCCAGATCTTCCATCTTGTTGCTAAGGCTCCTGGCATTTGCACACATGGCTTTCCATGATTTGACCTCCCTAGACTGTTTCACTGTTCTACTACAGCCCCTTCCTTGGTTGTCATTTATCCCTTGTTCTCCTTGCTGTCTGCCCTTCTGCTGCATTTTGCCCCTTTTCTGCTTATCCAGCTCTTGGGCACTAATCTCCATCTTTTGCACACTGCTTTGCAGAGATAGCCACTCCTCTGGTTCACTGGTTCCACTGCTAGCTGTGGGGGGTGAGCAAGTAGGTACCCTCCTTGCTGGCCTGCCACCCCTCTTTGCTAGTTTAAATGCTAGTCAATGTAGCATTTAAACTTATCATTAGTCTTGGATTCCCTCCAGGATGGATGCAGGCCGTCGGCTTGAACAAACCTACATCCCTCAGGTGGGTCCCCAGTCACCAATGAATCCAAACCCTTCCTCACAGCACCAGTTCTTCAACCATGAGTTAAAGTTCCTGGTGCATGCACTCCTATGCTCTCCCCTTGCCTCCCACAGGTAGTACTTCTGAGAAAGTGACAGAAGTAGCTACTTGCTTGAGACCCCTCCCCAGTTTCCTAAACTCTTCCTGAACTTCCTTTGGCTCCCCTTTTGCCAGGTCATTAGTACCTAGGTGGATAATGACATCCAGCTCACCCTCCCATCTTGCCTTCCCAGTGATCCCCAGGATCTTCCTTCCATCCCTCCATGCCGTGGCACCTGGTAGGCACCTCACCTCCCTGTCCTCCCCCTCCTGTGTTCCTAGCTGGATCCCTCTTATGATGGAGTCCCCCCACCAGGATTCGCTTCCTCCTCCTCTGGGGTCCACTGCTTTCCCCGCTGAGGTCACCTCCTTGGCTAACCTCCACATCCTTTCCTTCCACTTCTCTGGGTACCTCTATTTGGTTGTCTTCATTTGCCAGTGTGGCATATGAGTTCTTGAGTGGAATAGGATCTGGGATGTGCCTCTACCTGACTGCTCTAACCCTCCCTGAGCCCACTGTCATCCAAGTGCTCCTCGTTCTTGGCATCCTTTGAGGCAGTTGCATTGGACTGGGTGGTCCCTGGATAGGGGTGATGGTACTCCTGACCCAGTTTACTTCTGCTCTGAGTCTGGCTACCTCCTCCCGCAGTCCAGAGAGATGCATACAGATAGGGTAGCACCTCAGTGTCCAGAAGGTCTGCCTGAATATGGCTGCCCCACAGCCACTGCATTGCACCACTCCCCACATTATACTGCAATTCCACTACTTGTCTGCTACTGAAGCTCTCCTAGTTCCCTTTTTATTAATTTGCTGTCCTAAAAATCCTGCCTCAGATAATTTTTTTTTTAAAGAAAAAGAAACCAATAAATAAATAAATGAATCAAAACACTTGTCGTGCTGAGGGTAGGCTTCTTCCCCTTTATGCCCCTCCTACTTCACACCCCTTACTATACCCTGTGTTTAGCTCCTGTAAATCAGATTTAACAGGGCATATAATTAAGAGTTGGGGGAAGGGGAGGGAGCGAAAATTTGCAGCAATTAAAGACAGCACAGAATTACACCACCGCTATGTTTTAAATTTTCAACAGCCCAAAAACAATTACAAATAAAGACAACAAAGAAAGTATAGTGTCACTAAAAGCCCACAATCTAAGTTTAAAAGAAAAATAGCAATTACCAGTTACTCTAAAGCACTGAATTGAATATGTTTCCTTCCTTCCCCTTCTGGCTTCTTCTGAGAAAATAAACTCTACTTGCTACTTCAACTCTGACTAAGCCCCACCTCCAGTTATCATGTAGCTGAGGTCAGAGGCCAGACAATTAACACCCTTCACCCAACTACAGGGCAGTCAGACAAGCCAAGATAAAATCTGTAGCAATTAAAGACAGCACAGAATTACACCACCACTATGTTTTAAATTTTCAACAGCCCAAAAACAATTATAAATAAAGACAACAAAGAAAGTATAGTGTCACTAAAAGCCCACAATCTAAGTTTAAAAGAAAAATAGCAATTACCAGTTACTCTAAAGCACTGAATTGAATATGTTTCCTTCCTGCCCCTTCTGGCTTCTTCTGAGAAAATAAACTCTACTTGCTACTTCAACTCTGACTAAGCCCCACCTCCAGTTATCACGTAGCTGAGGTCAGAGGCCAGACAATTAACACCCTTCACCCAACTACAGGGCAGTCAGACAAGCCAAGATAAAATTTGCAGCAATTAAGGACAGCACAGAATTACACCACCACTATGTTTTAAATTTTCAACAGCCCAAAAACAATTATAAGTAAAGACAACAAAGAAAGTATAGTGTCACTAAAAGCCCACAATCTAAGTTTAAAAGAAAAATAGCAATTACCAGTTACTCTAAAGCACTGAATTGAATATGTTTCCTTCCTTCCCCTTCTGGCTTCTTCTGAGAAAATAAACTCTACTTGCTACTTCAGCTCTGACTAAACCCCACCTCCAGTTATCACGTAGCTGAGGTCAGAGGCCAGACAATTAACACCCTTCACCCAACTACAGGGCAGTCCCCAGTCATATTCTCTTGGTCTGCTGCCAACAGCAAACATGCACCACAAACCACCCAGCGACATCGCCTACTGCCAGGCAGCCTGCGTCACCTTAAACTGTACCTCTCACAACTGGATTGGTCCCCAATCAGGCTTGCACCATCCATAGATGAGGCATTGGATTTTTTCACTCGCACTTTTAACACTGGCTGTGACCTCTATGCCCCCTTCACTAGAAATCACACCAAAAAGCAAAGCATGGCCTTGGTTACCCCCTCCTTCCTTCACAAACTTAAAATGAGAGACAACCCATGGCACATTGCCATGGAATCTGGCAAGCCAGCTGATAGACAAGAGTACAATGTCGAATGCAATAAGTGTACCTGGGCCATTCGACAGACCAAATCCCAGTACTACCAATCCGCTCTTGTCTCCTCCTGACGGTTGCTAGAAACTTTTGGGATAATGTAAAGGAGCTGAATGGGAAATCCCATTCCCCACCCCCCTCTCAACTCTCCTTTAATGGAACTGTCTGCTCTGACCCCCTTGGCATTGCAGGCTGCCTAAACCACACTTTCTCAGACCTGAGTTCAGTCCTGCCCAGTACCTTCTTTGACCCCATCCCAGTATCACCCCTGCCCACTCTCCAGAGACCTCCTTTCTATCTACATACCATCTCCCTGCTGGAGGCTAGACTGCTTCTGCAAAAAGCCATTAGTAACAACCCCGTCACCAACCTACTGGACACTAGGCTACTTTATCTGATGTTGGATGCTATCCTGGTCCTACTTACCAAGCTGCTCAATTGCTCTCTGTGCCTGGGGAAGTTCTCCAGTACATGGAAAACCACCATCATCACTCCCATCCTAAAAAGTGGCCATAACATCATACTATTAATAGCGTACAACATTATAGCTAACCAGAAACAGCGCTGTCCATGACACTGAATGGTGCAATACCATGTATACTGTTGTACACGGTATTGCACCATTCACACACTCCCAGGCAGAGGATAAGACCTCTGCTGGAAGTGGGTTCCACCGACCAGCTACCGTGGCTCACTGGACTGAGCCACAGCAGCAGGAACCCAGGTGCTGTGTCTGGGATTGGGTTTGATTCCTGGTCCCAGACATTTTATTTCTTTCCACGAACTGTGCACTCCCTGAGGTAACCACCCCCAGAGGGGGGTGTGGGTGGTGCAGCACCCCATAATGGGGTTGGGGGCAAAGCCCCCCACAGAAAAAAAACTTATGCTACATGGCAATATCACGCTGTATTGGATGCATGATTTTGCCATGTGGCATACTGTCTTACGACATTATGGCCCCATGCCATGGATGAGTAGTGAGAGGAACTGGAATAGTGCTACAGCACACTTCCATTGTAGGGTCATAGATGAGCAGGTGAGAGGATGTGGTGGAATAGTGCCACTCCCACACTTTCACTATAGGGTCTCGAATGAGCAGGTGAGAGGAACTGGAAAATTGCTGCAGCCCCACTTCCACTGTAGGGTTATGGACGAGCAGGTGAGAGAAGCTGGAACAGTACTGCAACCAGTGTTACACTAAAGACCCTTGAATGAGTAGGTGAGTGGAAGTGAAATGGTACCACAGCCACACTTTCACTGTAAGGTCATGGATGAACAGGTGGGAGGAAGTGAGACAGTGCTGCAGCAATACTTCTGCTGTATGGTCATGGATGACCAGGGGAGATGAACTGGAATAGTGTCACAGCCACACTTCTACTGTAAGGTAATGGATGAGAAAGTGAGAGGAACTGGAACACTCTCACAGCTGCACATTAACTGTAGGGTCATGGATGAGTAGGTGAGAGGAGCTGAAACAGAGCTGCAGCAACACTTCCCTTACAAGGTCATGAATGAGCAGATGAGAGGTGCTGGAACAGAGCTGCAGTCACACTTCCATTGTAGGGTCATGGATGAGCAGGTGAGAGGAGCTGGAACAGAACTGCAGTCATACTTCCATTGTAGGGTCATGGATGAGCAGGTGAGAGGAGCTGGAACAATGTTGCAGTCACACTTCCACTGTAGGGTTATGGGTGAGCAAGTTTGAGGAAATAATACAGAGCCACTGCCACACGTCCTCTGTAGGGTCATGGATAGTGATGTGCAGAGTTTGCAAACTTCACTTTGTAAAATAATTGCAAAGTTTGCCAAATTTTTGAAGTAGGAAGTTCCAACTGCACAATGTTTTTGGCAGGTGAAGTGGCACTTTTTTAGGCAAAATCAGCAGATTTGCCATTAGAGTTTCAACTTTGCCATGACTTCACTTGACTTCAACTGACTTCACCTGAAAAAGTGCAATTTTCCCGGGAGAACTCAATGCAAAGTGCCAACATGATGAAGTGGCCATCTTAAAAGGTTATTCATAATGGAGAATTTTACAGCTTCACTGGAACTTTACAGTGAAGTAAAACATTTCAATATACATAGTCATGGATTAGCTGGTGAAAGGAGCTGGAACAGTGCTGCTGCCACACTTCTACTGTAGGATCATGGATGAGCAGGTGAGAGGAACAGAGACAGTGCTGCAGCAACACTTCTATTTGAGGGTCATGGATGAGTGGGTGAATGAAATCTGAACTGTGCCAAAATGGTGTGCTAAGTAGGATGAGGAGTAATTTCAAAACCACTGGTACAGCAGGTAATTATTAGGACAAGAGATGATTTGGTTGGGAGACCTGCAACACTGCTGGAGCAGCAGCTAACATGGACCCCTATAGAGAAGCAGGTCCAGTGGCAATGCTGTTGGAAAATAAATATTGACTTTAAGGACTGTAAGAGATGTATCACCCAGGTAATTTTTTTTCTTATTATTATTTTATTATTTTCTTTGTAAAATATTGTTAAGTCATGTGGGGAATTCAGTTACAGTTTCTAATCTGCTGTCCTTGTGAGAAGAAGTGGATGTAGGTAGCAGAACTATTTTGATTTAAAAGGATTTTGTTTTGGTTAAACTTCAAATGGCTGAGTCACTTTTATACAATAAAAACATGCTTTGAATATAAACAGTGGCCTAGGTATGGCCAGAAGATTCCTGCTGGGTAACCAGCCAGGATAACAAATGGCCAAGTTCTAATAAACAAATCCAGCTTGGAGAACATGTGGTCCCCAGAGATTAAAGGAAGATCTAGGATATGATGTCAGAGAGGCATGTATGATGATGTGGGTGTAGTGGGCTGGCCAACCAACAGTATTTCTGTTGTATTTTTACAATGAGAAGTCAGCTTTGTTTTAGATTTTCAATAAGCAACATCACAGGTTCGAGTCTGCCATGACTCGCCAGCTGCCAGTTGGAGGTAAGCGTCTTCTACTCTACTTAGAGATTTAGATAGCACTGAGTTTGTTTTTCTGTGTGGCCTCTATCTTTTTCAAATGTGTTTATTTTTATTTCTAGAAATACTGTATTCCTTATAGCCTTCAGTGTGTATTATCCTGCAACATTTGTACATGTTGTGGAATATTAAATGTTATATCATTCATGCTTTCTTTAACAGTCACTTTATGTATAGATAACCAGGGGCAAATAGGCAGTCTGTGATCCATTTCCAAAGAGACAGACTATGATGTTAGCATATCTAAGCCATGTGTTCTCAGCTGCAACCAAAGGAGTGGGTTGTTTGCCCTTTGGGAAGAGGCAAGATAATTGCATTTGTCAAGTGTCCTATACTAAAGTCTTAGGGTAGTTTACATGTATATTGTATCTCAGTAATGAGTGAGTGACTCACCATGGAAATCACACTGGGATCGAACAAAAAGACCTATATTGGCTGCTGCTACAACCCCTGTAAAGGGGGGTATACCAGGGCTAACCCACTTGCTGTCAGGTCTGAGACAGCTTTCCCCACACCAGGAGAGTATAGTGTTAGGTAATTAAACCTCAACTGGTTAAGTTCCAAACAACCGGAGTACAGCGACTTACTTAAGCAGCAAAACCTTACTCAAATCATTACCTTTCCCACACAAAGCAATAACAGATCACACAACCACTCCTTACTGGATTGGACAGTAACAAATGGACTCCATCAGTGATCACTCTCCCTCATACAACATCTGGCCTTCCAAGTCCAAACACCCTCCCCACAAATATCAAACTTTTAAGGATTTCTCCTGCTATGACACCACCTGCCTGTTCACTGATGTCAGGGCAGTAACCTGGGAAACTCTACACTCCCTTCCTGATGTTGCTTCAGCTGAAGGATTCTTCACTGATGCCCTAGTGTGCATTCTCGATAGGCATTTCCCATTAACTACCCATCATGTGTGTGGCAGAAATACTCACTGGCTCACAAAAGACATCCTCTCCCTGATGAAAGCAAGAGACACAAAATGGGCTGCTTTCAAATCCTCCACCTCCCCCACCATATGGAATGAGTACAGACAACTGCACAATCTGCCCAAACAGCAGATAAAATTTCATAAGATGAGCTGCTTTCACAAAGTCCAGTGCAACAGCTTTGGAAACATCTATCTATTCTGGTCTACCATAGGCTCCCTGACAGCCCCTAGACCTCATCACTTGGCTTTACATCTCAACACCCCATAGGGCCCCCTAACAGACCCCTCAGCAGTGTCCAATGCCCTAAACAACAAGTTTACCAACCTGTCAGCTCAACTTGGTACACAACCCCCATCCAACCCAGCTAACCAAGGAAAACACACACCCATGGCCAACACTCTCTGACTACCTTTTCATTTCAGGGCTAAATCCCATTGAGAAAGCTAATAATTACTGAGGAGCCTCTCAAACTGGGATAGTCCAGGTAGGGATGGACTCTCCCCCCGCTTCCTAAAACTCATCACCCCCATCATCATCAAACCCTACCACAGTCATAAATCTCTCTCTATGCACTTCGTCCATGCTCAACATATGGAAACAAGCCAGGATTGTCCTCATTTTCAAAGCTGGTGATCTCTAGTCTATGGATAATTACAGGCCCATCTCTATCCTACCACACCTGAGCAAGCTCCTCAAAAAAGTAGTGCACCACCAACTCTCAGAATGTCAATAATTAGAGTCTTCTCTTTCCACATCAGCATGGTGTTAGGAAGTACCACAGTACTACATCTGCTCTGGACCACTTTACAAACCATGTTTTTAGAAACATGGACATAGGGACTCTCACAGTTGCTGTCTTCATGGACATGATTAAGGCCTTTGACCTGGTGGACTGCAAATTGTTCCAGGATAAGCTAAAGGGCCTTGGTTGCTCCATGGGAATGGCTACCTGCTTCCAGAGATACCTCTCTGGCTGGTCGCAAATGGTTAGCGTTGGAGGCGCCACTTCTGTGGCTGGGGTAGTGACCATTGTTTTTTCCCAAGGCATCAGAAGGGTTGCAAAAACTGGTAGCAGTGCAGACTGAGGTCTGGGAGATAACCAGTCTGTGACAAACTGCTGATAGCACTTGGGATCTGAAACAAATTGTCAATAACAAGGTTATCTGTTCAGAGACAGAACAGGGTATACAAAAGAGGATTTTGTACATACTGCCATTCTTATTATGTCAGAAGTAAGGATACATAACTAGAAGACACTGTGTCTGGGCCATATTAAAAGTGCACATTGCCAAACCTTTAGGAGGTATGCAAAGAAAGAGGGCTCATTCTCTGAGGAAGACTAGCCATGGGCAGTACTCACTTAAATCCTAGAGAAAAGTGACTTCAGAAGCAATGCAAAAGTGGTCACTGCTAGACAAAGTCATGACACAGAGGCTAGAGAGCATGCCAGTAAAGCAGAGACCAGAGCTGGGGCAGCTGTGCAGATAGAGAAAATGCAGCTTGAGCTCACCCTGGTTAAAGAGAAAGACAGATACTGAGTGACAAAAAGCAGAGGCTGAGAAGCAAACGGTAGATGGGGAGCTGCAGAGGACAAAGCTGGAAGCAGAAAAGTGAGAGAAAGAGAGTGGAGTGAGAGTGTGAGGAGGGAGAAATGCAGTGACAGCATGAGATGGAGAAGGACTGGTACCAGGGTTTTGAGCCAAGAAGTCAAAATTAATTTCAAAATGTTTCCTAGGTATCAGTAGCGGGATGATATTGATTTGTTTTTAAAATCTTTTAAGATAATTTGTGGGCAATTTGAATTGGACAGAGCTCCTTGGGCAACTCACATTCTGCCACTTTTTATGGGTAGGGCATTAGAAGCCTACACCAGGATGGACAATGTGGACTATATAACCTATGACAAAGTGAAAAATGCCTGGTTAAAATATTTTGAACTTACTCCCGAGGCCTACTGATAAAAATATGGAGGTTTGAGGAAGGCACCAGGACAGAGCTATTCTGAAATGTGTGTACACCTAGGCAATCTGTTAGAGTAATGGTTAGTGGGTGCAAAGCCTAGCTCTGTAGAACAGATACAAGATTTGTTTATCATGGAACAATGTTTAAAGACTTTGCCAGAGGAATTGAGAATATGGTTGCTGGACAGGTCTCCAATCTGACAAAGGAGGCAGCTGAGGTCAGTTTGTATCCAGATGACCATACTTGCAACACAAAACAATGGGGAAGGGATATCAGGTGGTTTTATGGGAATCCTGGAAGGGCAGCATAAGGGAAGGTAAGCCAATGCCTGAAGAAAGAGAGACTATGAATGGTTTCATAAGTAAGGAGTTTACAGGAACGTAGGTGCGATATCTACCAAAAACTGGGACACCTGTCATATATGACTGTCCAAAAAACATAGTGAAAGGGTGAGTACAGCTGGAAAGTGGAGCTTTGGAAACTCCCAGCAGCTAGTGGCCTGTACCCAGAGTGCAGTTCCTAGTAACGCCACTGCACACTTGCACCCTGTTAGTAAATGGGATGGTAACTCAGGGATTGATGGACAACGAGGCCTCAATTTCAATGCTAAAACAGAATTTGATTCACAGGAACAGATTCTGCCAGGCCAGTTTTCCAAAATTATAAGAGTGGCGGGTCCTGCATTCTCAGTGCCAATGCCTGGACCTTTCTAAACTGGAAAAGTGGCCAGGGCATGTGGGATGTGGGTATTGTACCAGACCTGCCCGTTGATGTAATTATGAGTAATGACTGACAGCCAGGTCAAGATGGTGTGTGTCACTATCTATAGTAAAGGTAGAGAACTGCCTCTTGAGGACACAGAGGGAGAAGAGCTGCTGGATGCAAGCCCACCCTCAGCAGCAGAGAAAGATGTTGCTGAGGAACAAGCTGGAAACAGCAGTTCTGAACCATAGCTACAAATTGGAAAGATCCAAGCCATGGGTGGCTCTCACATAGGAGGGTGTGTTTTTGGGAAAGACAGGTATGCAGAGCTGAGGAGAGCTCAGCAAGGTGACTCATCCCTACAGAAATTATGGGACTTAGCCATCCAGGTGGAAGGTGACTCTCAGGGTTCAGAGAAAAGGGATGTACACTGGGAGAATGGAGTCCTATATTGTGAGCTGGTTCCAAAGGGGTGACCAGAGGAAGGGATACTCTGGCATATAGTAGTTCGTAATTAGTATAGGAAGCAGCTTCTGGCCTTAGCCCACAATATAACCTTTTCTGGACACTAAGGAGTCAGCCATGCAAAAAGGCAGATGACTGACAATTTTTATGGCCCTGTATGTTTAAGGATGTGTTAAACTACTGCCAGATGTGTTTACAGTGCCTGAGGGTGGGAAAGATTGGGGACAAGGAAATTGTAGCTCTCATGATAATCCAGAGATCCAATAGTCCCTGAGCCTCCTGAGTGGTATTGATCCCCATTAAGAATGGGACAACAAGGTTTTGCATTGACTACCACAAACTCAACAGCTGTATGGAGTCAGATGCCTACCCCATGTCCTGGACAGATGAGGTCCTAGAGAGGTTAGGCCGAGCCACGTGCCTGACCACAATAGGCCTGACCCCTGAAGCTAGAGAGAGGTTGGTCTTTATCACTCTGTCTACATAGAAACATAGAATGTGTCAGCAGAAAAGGGCCTGTTACTACACTCTGGACCCTATTTGGGCACAGGTATCCCTCCCTCATCCCGTACCTCTACTTATTATACCCATGTGCCTATTCCACCCATGCTGGAAGCTTCTCACTGTCTTTGCCCCACCACCTTTTCTGGCAGGCTATTCCAGGTGATCATCACTCTTTCTGTGAAGAAGTATTTCCTCACATCCCTCTTAAATTCCCCCCCGCCCCCAGTTTCATAGCATGCTCCTGTGTTCTGGTGCTCCTCCTCCTGTGAAAGACACTCCCCTCCTGCACATTGGTCACACTGTGAGGTACATATAGATCTCAGTCAGGTTCCCTCTTGCCCTCTACTCCTCAAGGGAGTACATACTGAGCTCTGACAGCCTCTCCTCGTATAGTTTCTTGTACAATCCACACACCATTTTGGTAGCCCTCTTCTGGACCATTTCCACTCTGCCAATGTCCTTGTAGAGGTGTGGCCTCCAGAACTGGACATAACACTCCAGGTGGGATCTCACAGAAGAGTGATACATAGCCAAAACTACCTCCCTTCTCCTGCTAGAAATCCCCCACTCTGTGCACCCCAACATCTGGCTAGCCTTTCCTACTGCCTTGAGTTCATTAGATATGATTACACCAAGGTCCCTGTCTTGCTTATTTTAATTTGTAACTAATGTTAGATGCTAAGAAACTGTATTGTGTGCAATTTTACATGCTCAGAATGTTACCAAGCCCCATTCATAAAATCACTGTGTGCACCTTTTACAAAAATGTTTCAAAAACATTTATTATACTTAGTAACATAGTAATTTAAGGTAGATAGAGACTTCAGGTCCATCAGGTTAGACTCCCCCCCCCCACCACTTCATAAGCAGGGATTCATAAACTTATAGTTCAAATGTGTATTATTTATAGAAACAGAATGTGTCGGCAGATAAGGACAACTTAGCGAGCTCTACAGAGTCAGCACTATCTCACTCCTTCTGCTGGTGATATCACTCCCTATGCACCCCAGCATCCTACTAACCCTCCCAACTGCCTTGTTGACTGCCTGGGCACCTTTAGGTCATCAGAGATTATTACCCTCAGGTCTCCCTCCTGTTTGGTGGTTGTCAACAACAGTTTTTCCACTTTGTACTCTGCTCTTGGTTTTCTGTGTCCCAAGTGCATTATTTTGCACTTTTTCACATTGAAACCAGCTGCCATACCCTTTATCACGCCTTAAGTTTTCTCAGTTATCTTCATGTCTTTACACCCCCCCCCGAAGTATCCACCCTGTTGCAAATTTTGGTGCCATCCTCAAATAAGCAGATCTTCCCCTCCAGCTCTTCTGCAATGTCACTTATAATGACATTAAGGAGGACCAATGCTAACACGGATCCCAGAGGCACCCTGCTGGTCAAACTCCCCTGTTTGCATGAACTCCATTTACCACCACCCTCTGTCAGCTATCCCCTAATCAATTTCTTACCCAGTTTACCAACTTTTGACCCACTCCTAAGCTACCTAGCTTTCTTAGTAATCCCCTATGTGAAACGGGGATACCACACCCATTTTACTACACAGGGTACCCTGTAATTCCCTTGGTAATCAAAAATTTGCCTAGGTTTACCTTGAAGGTCTTTAGCATCTTTATATCCACTGTCCCCACTGGCAGTCTGTTTGATAGGTTCACCACATTCTGGGAGAAGAAGGGTGCCCAAATTTACACCTGTATTTTTCTACCTCTGAGATTCAGGTCATATCCCTGTGTCCTTCTAGAGCACACCAGATCTCACATCTCTATATATTGGATCTTGTCTATACCACTGAGCATGTAGAAGACCAAGATCCCCACCCCATCTTCTTTTCTCCAGAGTAGGCATAGTAACCCTTGCAGGGCCGCAGACTGATATATCAGTCCAAAATTCCTATACATTCTAATTCTGTCGGCAGCCTAAGGGTTAAGAACCACCAGCATCTCATCATAGCTTATATCCTTCATACCCTGGCTCATTTTTGGTGTGTGAAGTTGTTAACATTTGTACTGTGCTGAAATTTGTGAATTTTGGCAACTACACTTTGCCAACGACTGCATTTTGCATAATTATTCACCTGTCAAATTGGCCAAATTCATGGGGCAAATCTACGTGAATTGCCAATTTGCAGGCGAATTGGGCAATTTGCATAGTTCACCATGCAAATTTGTACATGTCGCAGGTGAATAACTATGTAATTTGTGGTCCTCTACAGTCTAAAACTGTATAAAATTCCTCCACCCACCCACTGTGCTGTAGTACCACTGCCACCCACCTCCAAAAATGTTTTCATATAATCCCTTCCCACGTACCACTGGCACCCTCCTCCCTGCCTCTGCCTAGGAAATTTCAAAGCAGTAAGTAGAGTGATATAAAAGTTCAATATACCCTTCCCCCCACCCACAACCCAAAAACACTCCTCTGTCCCTGCACCCGAGTCCCATCACCAGGTCCATGAGTCATAAGACCCCCTACCCAACTCCCTCTGGCCATGCTCTTCTCCCCACCAGCACCCAGAAACAATTTGACTTTTAATAAAGAAAGCAGTTCCCCGGTGCAGGGCATCTACTCTGTTCATTGTCCTTTTCAGTAATGGCACTGCTACATGAATGAATGGTGAATTTTCAGCAAATTACATTTTACCAGGAGCAAACTACATCAGCATTTATTCATGCGGGGCCCATTACTGAGATGGGCACTGAACAGAGCAGACGATCTACACCAGGGGAAGGTTTTGTTTATTACAGGTCACACTTTTTCTGGATGCTGGTGAGGGGTGGAGGATTATGGTGGGGCAGAGGGTGACTGAGAGAGGGTGTCACAGATCTAGTGAATGGACACAGGTGGCAGAGATGGGGGCACTGTGTTTGGTACATGGGTGACAGGAAGGGTATATTAAACTTTTATATTGCTCTGCTTACTATTTTGAAATTTGCCAGGGCATATGCAGGGAGGAAGGAGGAGCTTACCAGCGGGAGATGGGAAGGGGTATATGACAACAAAGTTTTATCTTTTTTTGGAGGTGAGAGAGGTCAATATTGCAGCACAGTGTGCGTGTGTGTGTGTGTGTGTGTGGGGGGGGATTATTACAGTTTTCGTTTTTTTTTTTAACCAAACAGAAATTTGCTCTGTGAAGTTGGTATGGCCACTAGGAAATTTACAAAATTCACAAAGTGCAAATTTCTCAGCATCCTTTTTGTATTGTCGGGCTCAGAACTACACACAGTACTCTAGGTGGGGTCAGTCCTGGACCTTACAAAGTGGCAGGATTAGTTTCTCTGCTGGTCATCCATCTTTTTGTGCACTGCAGCCTTCTGCCGGCCACTCTGAGAGTGACTGCACACTGCATGCCCTGCTTCAGACCCTCGTTTATTATGCTTACTCTTTATTGAGTTTACATGAAAAACAATACAGGAAAGTCCATGAGACAAACAGAAAAATAGAAAATTCCACTGATAAGGCACAATTTCACCCCCTGAATAACACGGATAAAAACATCTGCTTAGTCTCAGTACCACATGGGAGAGAACCAGTTTCAAGAACTTTTTTGAAAATCACACAAAATTCAATTGTGCATAAACTGGGATTCAATCATTTCCCTATTTTCATTTTTATGTCCACACATCTCATCTGTACACAACTGTGATTTGGGAGTGGTTCTCATGAAAACAATATGTTTATGGGGCTCTCCCACTATCCTTTAGATCAAAAGTTTTAAATAAATACATGCTCATGGTAGCATAGTAGTGATAACCTATTTGCTGTGTATTACCACCCTGCTTCAGCCCTGTTTTGCAGCTTGGTGGAGTGCCATAGAGAGTGGCTCTGGTGGGATTTGAACCGAAGATCCTCTGGTTCACAGTTCTGTGCTTTCACCAGCTGCACCATACTACCATCCATTTGCCTGTTTTAGTTAACAAGGGCCAGTGCAGGCCAATCCAGCATTAGCTAGCGTTCCTTTCCTTTCCTAAAGAAACACAATGTAGTCATGCGCTGGTTGTGATTCTGTAGAACTTTGTACACAGTGATTGAGAGAAGGTCATGTGTCTTGTCAGAACAGATATTTAGTTGCCTGGGACCAAGCTAATGCAGTTAGTCACCCACTCCCTCAAACATATACATAAACACTTGGATTGAATGTGCTAATTAACAGTTTCCCATAGGATTTCATCCTGAATTTTTGTTCCACAACATGTTCTGCAGCTAGTTTTTATGTCACGCAAGATGCTGTTGTCACCAGTATAGGGAAATGCAGTAAATAAACTGGAGGAGAAAATCTACCCTCTACAGCTTAAAACCCTATAACAAAAAATACAAATTCTAAGTCTCTCCAGACAAACCAGCCATACAACACAGGCAACTTAAAAAAAGTTTCTTGCATTGTAATTTTCCTTCCATAATGCCCTCTGTGAGATCTCAACAGTTTGCCCTTGTTGGGTTTCTTTAGAGGATAGGGTTTTTCTGATCAATAAATATAAATATATATATATATATATATCAATGAATGTAGTTATAGTCATTTCAATCAACCTGTACTGTATGTCACCCTTCAGTGCTTCACTAGCTTATACAGAAATAGATACGTTGCTGAATTGGTCCTTGTAAGAACAGCTCCAGAAGCAAATGGTTTGATACATTTTATTGGACCAACATAGATGTTACAAAAAGAAAAGAATATCTATGCTTTCAGACCAACCAATTCCTTCTAGTCTCCGAGGAAGGACTTGGTTGGTCTGAAAGTTTAGACTTTTTTTTGTAACATCTATGTTGGCTTTCTAACTTATACAGTCTCTTTCCTTTCTAAACTTTATACACCGTATCGCCATTTTATGTGGATTTACTGCTATAGACATTATCCCACTATCCCATTATATACAGTCACACTTTTCAAACCACTGGTTATTATTACACTTCCTTTCAGATTGCCATATTTGCTATGTACAAGATGAGAGGACAGTCCATGCAGAACTAGTGTCATCTGTCATGGTTAGACTACCTTTTTTCTTCATACTCTTTATGTAACAACATATTACATGAAAGATACAAAACTTTATTTATTTATTTTGTAAAACAGATACAAAAATAACAAAAAAGTAACATATTTAACCTCATCAATATTGCTGTGAGAAAAAGCATTTTCCTAGAGATTACATCACCAAAGCTCCCTCTAGTGGTCTCCTTTTGCATGGCACTAGTGTACAACCTGGGGATACAAGGATATTTGACAGAAGTCATGCTTATTTACTCAGCAGTAAGCACAGTATAGAGAACAACCATTTGTCAAGGCCGAATCTTTGTTTACTTGTATTTGCTGTGTAGTTGTTGGGTATAGATAGCACAGAGGAAAAAATCAGCAGATCAGTAACAAGAGTTATATTAATGAAATTGTCTACATTACCATAGTTAATTTTCCCAATTGTTTAACCACGTGAGACACACTAAGCTGAAAGCTTTTTTACAGGTTTAATATATTTTCCTTTTTATGATTGCAAAATTGTATCCTCATCCATACTGGTCCCTTTAGAAATCGAACAAACAGAATAGCAGAACCATTTAAAGCCCCAGTTTTCATGCCAACCCATTTCTCCTGTAGCAGTATGTGGCACCATCTGGCCATGACGTGCACATCAGCCTATTGTGAGGGAGGGCTGCACAGCCCATTACAAGATGTCACCTATGTGACAGAGCACTGCTCAGTAACTTCCCAGACTTGGAGCAGTGATGTAAAACAGTGCAGGCCCCCATCCTTGTGCAGCCCAGACAGCTCCCCAAGTTTGCTCCCGAGCTCTCGAGTAGCCAGCATGGGAATACAACCTACTACCCACTGGACAATGACCAACCCTGCAAAAAGCATTTTTTCATAACTTTGTTTTGACATTCTGACTCCAAATTTTCAACATAGTTTGCTTATAACCCCCCCACCTTCTGAACATGACAAGTGTCATTGTTAACATACTGTCTGAAATGTCCTTTTGCGCCACAAGTGCAAAAGTACATTTTAGCCAGAATTTTAACAAATTACACCCATCCCACTCATGAGCTGTTATGAAAAAATGTCTATATTAAAAATTTGGGGTCAAAATATTGAAAATTACTAAAGTTATGAGTGAACATCAAAAAAACATCAATGTACTTTAACAACTTTGGTGTTTAAGATTTTTATAGCAGATTTTCACAGTTTTTTTATGACCTCACTTCATGAACCTGGTAGCTGAAATGTTTCAAATCCTGCCCGAAAGGTGATTTAGTAGAGTGACTGTGACATCACCTTTTGGCAGGATTTGAAAAACAGTACCTAGTATGTTCATGAGATAGTATAAAAAAATGTCTATGTCGAAAATTTGGGAGCAAAATATTGACATGACTAAAGTTATCACTGAATGCTGAACAATCTCAATGTACCTTCATAACCATGGTGCTTGCTCAGATTGACTCCACATTTTCAACATAGTATTTCTATGACCCCACTTTATGAACCTGGTAGGTGAAACTTTTCAAATCCTGCCCAAAAGGTGATTTTGTGTAACAACTGTGAAATCACCTTTCGAGCTGGTTTTGAAAAAAAATGAACATACCTTGTTCATGAGGTGGGGTCCAAAAAAGGCCATGCTGAACATTTGGTGAAAAAATAAAAAAAAAAAATTATAATGTTATGAGTAAAAGTTCAAAACACATTGAAAATACATTGTCCACATTTACCTTGTTTCTTCACTTCCCCGTCGATGTTGAAGCAGAAGGATGTGTTTTCCTCACAGAGAGGATTTTCAGCACGGGGCTTATTTCAGACAAGTGAGGGGTGTGGGGATGTGTGCAGTGGTGGGTGCTGAGTGAGGAATCTGGGTCGAGTGGGGTTTACAGGGGACAGGAAGGCCACAAAAGAAATTGATGGATGGTTTTCTCCTTTTCAGGTTTTAATTAAAAAACAAACAAAATAAAAACCCTAGGTACCAAGAGTAAAACTGTGGATTGGGCATCACATTGTCAAAAGGGGGACACATCAGCTACGGGGTCTCAGTGGGTTGTAGTACATGCAGGGAGTGGGGGTTACTTGAAGAGCCGATTTACCATCTCACTTGTGAACTCCATGGGGGATTGACTGCAGAGAATTTACCTATGTATGGGAGAAAGCGACACAATTCATGTAGGGAGTGTGGGGAGGGTTGCTTGCAGAGCTGATTTACTGTCTCACTTGTAAGCACAGCAGGGTGGGTGGGAGGATTGAGTACATTTACCCATGTACGGAACAACAGCACATTTACCACCCACCTCTACCTACAGGCAACACTGGGTAATGGCAGCACGGAGCTGCTTGCTGGGCTGCATCATGCAGATGAAAGGATTGAGCTGCTATGTAATAGGAGCTACTCATTCCTTTCAACTACACAAAGATAACCCCACACAAGTAGAGAACAGTGTCACAATCAGCCTTGCTGATCATTGGGCTGTCACTGCCAAGCCCACTGCAGCCTGAGCTGCATTGGACCCAACACCTCTGAAACCCATTATTGTAACATTATGTTTGCTCTGTGCATGCGCAAACAACCATCAAGAATGAAGCAAAATCCGTTCTTTTGCACAGCGACAGCAGATTAACCAAAGAGAAAGTCTCAGAAGGTTGGGAAGGTCAAAAGATTGGATAGGAAAGTCTGTTCAGTTAAACATCAGCAGCATCTGTCTCAGAAAGAATCTTTTTTAGAACACGTACTATATTGGATGTTATATTAAATGGTCAGGTTTCCCCCTTGGAACACTGAGCTGCAGGTTTGTGCCCATCCTGTATCACTCAAACAGCCCCATGCATCTGCGCACCAGCAGGGCAGGACTGCAGCTGAATGCTCCATGGGTACATGCAGTTGTGCATACCATGCACCTGTCCCCGGGTGCATAGCTAGCCGGACCAGGTATGCGCGAGTAGTGCATACCTGGCACACCTTTTGTGCATAGGCCCCAATATAGGTAATTCTGAAATGGGGGGGCAGCTGATCTGTGTTCTAGTAGTGAAATTAAAAGTCTGACTCAATTCCAGGAGCAAATGGGAAGGGCCGCTCCCATGTAAAATGTAGCACAAACAATGCACAGAACTGACTAATGACTAAATGTAAAAATGCAACTTATAATGGGGAAACATGTCTCCAGACCCCTATCAGCTGTATTCAATCTTACATCTAAGGTGCTACTGGTTTTCCCAGTTATGTTTTTCCATTTCTGACACTGAATATAGGTCAGGACAAGGAGCATGGTTGTCTCCAGTCTAGGATCACAAAACTCTGGCTTTCCTAACATGCAAAATGCTGATTGCAAAAAAGAGAGAAAGTTCTTACACCTCACCTATAACCCTGATTTAGTTACCATTTTAGTATGCATTTACCAGGGAAAATATCCATTCTGAAATACAACCTCTCATTGACAGAGGGGTCCTGCTTTGATCTAGTTTTACAGCTGGGGCCACTAGCAGCTTCAGCATGTGTGTGGGGTGTACCCCTGCGTCCACTATGCACTTTGCTCCAGTTAACAGCTACTGTTGCAGCCTCATCCAGGGTTTTTCAGTGTTTTGGTAAGTTTTGGGGGGGGGCATGACTCCCAAAGTAAAAGAAGTTGGTGGTCCTAGACTAAACTCCTGGGGCCCTGTTTTCATTGTTGCATAACCAAACCTGAGACCAGTGGAGGGGGCAGAAGACCGTTGCATCTTTCTTGGAATGACAGCAGCATGTCTTAAGAATGAAATGCTGTGAGCTGGGCCTCCCCTTTGTCTGATACGGCACAAAGGATGTGCGTATGTATCCCAATCTTCCAAGCTTCTTCATGGGAGGTTTAGAAAGGGCTTTCTTAAGTTTTGGTTGTGCAACCCCCTAGGCTCACAAAATCCTGTATCTTCCCCTGACTGGGAGGAGGCCTGGAGCACAGGAGGATCCACCTGATGTGCACAAGGTCTCACAGTGAGCGCGTGGTTATGCTGAGGTCTGAGACTTGCATCTCCCGGCCTGTGTTATAGTCAGATGCTCTAGCCACTGCTTTACACTGACTCCTATACATGCACAAACAGCTTTAAAGTGGAAAGACGACTCCAGGTCATAATGTTCCACCCTCCCACCAAATAAGTGGGAATACCTCATCACCTCCTTTCTGTTGAGGGTATTTCAGTTTGCTGTTTACATGGCTAATTTCAAAGTTAGGGAGACAGCCTCATCCAGTGGTTAAAGCATATTCTTGTGAACCAGAAGACCCAGGTCCACATTATCACATCAGAGCCTCTTCATCACTATGTGACCTACAAGTAAGTTAGCCTTCCTGTGCATCAGTCATTTTGGATATAAAACTGGGTCTGGGGAGGACATCATGGGACATGAGATTTTGCATGTCTCAGCCAAGCTATATTCATGCATAAACTAAAAAAAATACAATTTTAAAGAAGTCTAGTGCAGTGCCATATCTTAAATCATTTTAGATTGACAGGCAAATAGTTTACCTTCCATGCTCAAAACTGTGCTCCACCAAGAGTGAGACTACCGACATCTGTCCTTACCTCCTCCAGACAATATGCCCGGCAGCCACCAGAGCCCATAAAGTACACTAGTGTCATGCACGGCATGCTCCTTATTTAAAGGAACAGCTGCAAACATTATCAGAATCATCACATTGCTTCTACTTCCTACTCCTGCTTCTCACTAAAGAGTTCACTTTGGGCATTGGCAGGTTGATAGCATTTTTTGAATTGAGTTGAAGTGATAAGGGCCTCCAAAATCTTGCTTCTATTTATTTTTTTAATTTACTGCTCTGCCACCAAATGCCAGCCTACTGAAGTTCTTCTTCTGTCCACATTGGTCTGCCATATTGTCCTTCCCACCTGCCTAACAGGTCATGCCAAAGTTTCAGCCAGACTACTCACTGGAGGACAGCCCACAGGATAACCCCCCCCATGGGAGTCCCTGGAGGAAAGATGAGGCCCACTGTTAACTCTCTTTATACTAGGAGGTGCCACAGACATTCATGTGGCTGTTGGTATGGTGCAAGCATGAAGACATCATCTGAGTAGGCCCTTTTTCCCACATTTTTATCCTGCCCACCTCCCATGCTCTTGTTTAGGCTAGCCTGGTGGGATAGGATGTCCTGTGATCACTCAGGATGTCCAGTGCCACCCTCAATCCCCCACAGAAGGTGCTACTGAAACTGAGTGCCTCTACCCCTCTCTAGAGATCTGAGAACACTGCCCAGTCTGTAGCATTCACTGACTCCACCCCAGCCCAGAGCGGATGGGCAGGCTTGCCCACTGAACCAGGATCACTCACGTGAGAATGTAACGCTGTGCTCTGCCAGTGCCACTGGGATATGCTGACATCTTGCTGTTTAATGATATTACATACTGGTGAAATGGAACCAGCACTCAACATTTTCATTTTTTCATTTGTTTTATTTTTAACCAGGAGATGGACTGGGCACAGCCCTTTTTCAGCCATGCCTGACATTCCAAGGCCCAAAAGAATTTTCCCCTTTCTCTTATAAATAATTGGCTTGGGGTATTTTTGCACAATTCTACTTAACAAAAAAACAATTATTTTCTCTACAGTAGGTACTTGCCATATCTTTTAATAAAAAGTGACCAACATACTGGAAAAACAGTTACTGCATTACAAACGTCACCCAATGTTTAAATAAAAAAAGAGTCATCAAAGTCTTGCTGAAACACTTATCAGATCCTATGTAAACCCATAGTACTGATGTTCTTAAATCAATGTTCTAAGCTCTTATGGGAAGAAAGAAAATGCATGCTGGCATGGGCAGAATGGGCAGACTAGGTGGGCAAGCAGTCCTTATCTGCTGTCAAATTCTATATTTCTATGCTCGTCCCATTAAAGGGGAAGGATCACCTGCACAGAAATCAACATTTTTCATAGATTACCAGCAATGATTTTCTTTGCCATTTTTGCCACTTTTCTGCTGCTCACTTGTGGAAATTGTCTCCTTATAGAGTTCTGCTAGAAGGCTGCCATTACTGTCCATTTTCCCCATGATAATATCGGAATAATGAGACAATTTGTATTTATCTAACATGCATATTGTCTTACTATGGTGATGCACCATATATACTCAATGTGTAAGTCTAGTTTTTTAAACTAAAAATCAGCCTCCAAGAAGGGGGACTGGGACTCGACTTATCTATGAAGTTGACCTATTTACAGGATGTACAATAGTAAATCATTTTTTGCGACTGTATAAAAGGAGGACTTTGGGAACAAGCCCATCAGGACTCACACCTTTGGGGGGGGGTTAAGCACAAAGAGGGTCGTAAGGGAAGCAGTGGGAGTAGTAGGAGAGAAGGGGTGGGGTGGGATGAGGGGATAGACGGAGGAGAGGACCAGGAGAGAGGAAGGTTATATGAGAGAGGGGGGGAGAGAGAGAGAGAGGACAGTGTGTTATGCTTTTTCTCACCTGAGATTTGTTAGGCTCACATAAACCATGAAAGGTTCATTAGGGCATTACACTCAGTGGGTGTGTGAAACAACAAGTGAAACATAAGTCCCCATTATAAAATGTGTAGAAAATGTCCAGCTTTTTGACTTGCTAAGAGGCACATTTCGGTGTGTCCTTATACAGCCATAAACCACCAATTGGCACTACTTTTGCCAACCAAAACACGGCACATTGACAGATCAATGCCTGGCGCAGCTCTCCCACTGCAACTGCATACCCAGCATTGGACGGAACTGCAACAACTGCACCGGGAGAACACTGCACGCCACCATGATAGAATACAAACAAACAACCGCATTTCATACCAGATTCATGTCAGTGAAAAACCAAATAACATTTCAGAGTTTAATCAGTTTTAGTTGTACCCCTTCTGTTATCACAGTCACAACTGCCATCTTTCTGTTTAATCCTTGGACTCCTGCATTAAAAGATTTCAGGATTCTCAGGCCACGCACCTGGCCATCCATCAAGTCGCCCACGATTTCCAACCCTACCAACAGAACAGTTGTTGAAATGTACTTTCTTTCCAGGCATATTTTAAAAGAAACAAAAAAAAAAACAAGCATTTGTCAATGCCAAATGTTGATTGCTTTGCTCCGTTGAGCTCGCGCACTCCCCCTCTGTCAGTTGCTCATTCTGTTTCTCTTGGCACTGCAGGCTACACTTTTGTACTGAGCTCCTGCCTACATTAGCACCTTTGTCTGCCCACAAAGAAATCCGCAGCAGTCCTGACACAGCTCCGTTGAGTTCACTCAGTCCCCCTCTCTTACTCACTCATTCTGTGTCTCCCCGTGCTGCAGGCTGCCCTTTTGTACTGGGCTCCTGCCTGTGTCGGTGCCTTTTTCTACCCACAAATAAGTTCACAGCTGTCCCGCAGAGCTCCGTTGAGGTCACTTACTCCCCCTCTCTCACTAGCTCATTGTTTCTTCTGGCGCTGCAGGCTACCCTTTTGTACTGGGCTCCTGCTTCTGTTGGCACCTTTTTCTGCCCACAAAAAAATCCACAGCAGTCCCAACAGAGCTCTGTTGAGCTCGCTCACTCCACCTCTCTCAGTGTCTTGTTCCATTTCTCCAAGTGCTGCAGGCTGCCTTTCTATACTGGGCTCCTGCCTACATTGGTGCCTTTTTCTGCTCACAAAGAAATCTGCAGCAGTCCCAACAGAGCTCCGTTGAGCTCGCTCACTCCCCCTCTCTCACTCACTCACTCCTATTTCTCCCAGCGCTGCAGACTGCCCTTCTGTACTGGGCTTCTGCCTGCATTGGCTCCTTTTTCTGCCCACAAAGAAATCCGCAGCAGTCCTGATACAGCTCCATTGAGCTCACTCAATTCCCCTCTCTCACTGTCACTCACTCGTACTGTTTCTTCTACCGCTGCAGGCTACCCTTTTGTACTGGGCTCCTGCCTGGATTGGTGCCTTTTTCTGCCCACAAAGAAATCCACAGCAGTCCCAATAGAGCTCCGTTGAGCTCGCTCACTCCCCCTCTCTCATTCACTCACTCACTCCTATTTCACCCAGCACTGCAGACTGCCCTTTTGTACTGGGCTTCTGCCTGCATTGGTGCCTTTTTCTGCCCACAAAGAAATCTGCAGCAGTCCCGACAGTTCCATTGAGTTCGCTCACTCCCCCTCCCTCACTCACTCTCTTGTTCTGTTTCTCCCAGTGCTGCAGGCTGGGATTCTGTGTTGGGGCCTTTTTCTTCCCACAAAGAAATCCATAGCAGTCCCAACAGAGCTCTGTTGAGCTCGGTCACTCCCCCCTCTCACTCACTCGATCTTAATCTGTCCCAAACACCAATTTCCCACAGCAACCATGCTATTCTGCGGCAGGAGTGCAAAAACATATTTTGGCCAGGATGTGAAAAATGACAGCTGTACTGTTCATAAGGAGGTGCGAAAAAATGTCAGTGCTGAAAATGTGGCATGAAAATTTTACAAATTTGTGAAGTTACAAGAGTACGTGGAAACAGTACAACGACGCTTGTAACACAATCATTTTATGGAGTTTCGCCACCAAATTTTCAACATAAGCATTTTTGGACCTCTGCTCATGAACAATATCACTGTCATTTTCTTAATCTGTCCCAAACACTGATTTCCCTCAGCAACCGTGCTATTCTGCGCCAGATGTGCGAAAACACATTTTGGCCAGGATGGGAAAAATGACAGCTATACTGTTCATAAGTAGGTGTGGGAAAATGGCAATGTTGAAAATCTGGAGTGAAAATATTATAAATTAGCAAAGTTATGAGCGTACGTGCAAACTATGCTTGTAACACAGTCATTTTATGGAGTATCATCACCAAATTTTCAACATAGGCATTTTAGGACCTCTGCTCATGAACAGTTCACTGTCATGTTCTTAGTCTGTCCCAAACACTGATTTCCCACAGCAACCGTGATACTGTGCACCAGAAGTGCAAAAACACATTTCAGCCAGAATGTGAACAATGACAGCTGTACTGTTCACAAGGAGGTGTGGAAAAATGCCAATGTTGAAAATCTGGCATGAAAATATTGTAAATTCACAAACTTATGAGCGTGTGTAGCAACTGCGCAATGCACTCTCGTAAAACAGTCATTTTTGATTTTTCCACCAAATATGCAACATAGGCTTTTGAGATCCGCCCTTCATGAATACTGGCACTGTCATTTCATCGGTCCCAAAGGTGATTCCACAAAGTGACCGCAAAATCACCTTTCGGGGCCGAATAACACCATGACAGTGGCAGAATTCATGAGGAGGGTCCCAAAATCCATGTTGAAAATTTGGTGCCAAAATTCCAAAAATGCCTGAGATATGCATCAAAGTTGAAAACCCTGTTTATTCCATTATACAGCTTACCGGCATTTTCTCAGTTCGGGTCGAATTTGAAGAGTGCAGACATGTTCCTGGTCCACAAGATCGTTGTGCCGGACTCCAGAGGGAAGTATGGGGTGGGGGTGTTGGGAGGCAGGGTGCGCAGTGGGTGGGCGCAGGGTGTGGGGGAGGAGACCGCAAGGGTCGCTTTTTTGACAGGTTACAAGAAAAAAACATTTTAGACTTTTTTTCCACAGGGCCATTTGGCATGCTGAGGTGGGTTCTCAGTGTGCAAACAGAGTTTTTGGGGCGGCTCTAGCCAATGGGATTGGGCACCCCCTCCAACTGCACTGGGTGTTTTAGGGGGGGAATTATGCCGACAGGGAGTGGGATCCCCCGTCAACAACTTGAACATAGACAATGAAGCAGACGGGAACTGGGGCCCCCATCAGCAAACAAACATGGTGGGGGGGCACATGCTGCCGAGGGGGATTGGGCACCCCTTCGGCAGTGGGGGTGCTTTAATATTGTTTCTGAACATGGCGGCAAGCCGCCGCCATGTTCAAAAACAATATCACAACAAGGTTCCGCCCAGCAATGATGGGTCGCTCCCTCATTGCAGCGGAATGGCTTATGCTGCAATGACGAGGTGGCCCCTGATTGCAGTGGCTGAAACCTTACAAGGTTGTGGCACGCTGGCTGAACTAGTGTCAGCAGCAGCATGCCACCACATTGAAAACAGCTTGCCAAGCCTCCAAAGGCCACAACAGTGCCGCGCCTCCACAACCTGCTTCTGCAGCAAGCTGCCGTACTACGTTTCTTGCACCTGCGCGCAATCATCATAAAAACAAAACTGCATCTTACAGCAAGTGGCTTTGCATCCCGATGAAACTGCAGAGATTGGGAAGCTGCTCACTTCAGAAGCACGAAGCAGAAACCACTCAGTACAGCGGCTGGTATGGGACATGCTCACTCCACATTAAACTGTCTGCTGGCTTGCAGATACATAGGAGAGTCACCCTTGTAGATAACAGAAGTAGAATAGGAACTAAACAACTTTAAAAAAAAATAACTGAAAATAAACCAAATTGGCTGTCCATCTGTGTGTCTCTGTTGGGGCGGGAAGAGGAACATCGCTCATTCACAGTGAAACCAGCCACTGCTTAGCTGCCTGCCAAAGACAAAAAAAATAATAATAGTGTGTGTGTGGAGAGTTGGGGGGTGCAGGGGGAAAGACACAGACATCACTTCCCTTAAAAAAAAAAAAAGACAACAACACCCTCTATTGACTTTGAATTAAGCAGCTCCATTCCAAGACAATAGCAGGACTACTTTTTTTCCTACTGATATATTTTGGTACTCTTTTTATGTACACTTTTTCTGTCCATTTTTTGATTAATTTCTTTACTGTGGGGCCCATTTTATAAGCAGAATAAGACACCCCGAGGTGTGGTTTATGGCCTGATATGAGCACTTCCCAGGTGCTAAAGGCACTCGGGGCAAGCACCTTGTGCCTCATCATGTGCCTGGGGCATGCTCTTATCCAGCCATAAACCACACCTCATCATGTCTTATTCCTTACTTAAGGGTGAGCAGATGTGAACATTGGCAACTTCAGTTTGGCTTTGATTCTGTCCCTGTCTTAGCTCTGGCTTTTCAACCTTTGCCAAAAAGATTTTGGGTCCTTCGTAAGGGGTCTAGGAGGCTATAAAAAGGGGGAAAGAGGTACCCCTTACCATCCCTGGTCCACTACAGTTAATCCCAACCTTTACCACTCTCCCCCATTCCTCCAGTCAATTTTATTAAAAAAAAAAAAGTCAGCGTGTGGCACAGAGCAAGGAGTTAGAATTGTTTTTTTTTTTTTAATAAAATAACAGTCTGTGGAGGTGGAGGAGGGTTCAAATTGACAGGGGTTTGGGGAAAGAGGTGGCCACTTTTCACGGACAAATTAAGAATTCACAACACACCTGCCAAAAGTTTGACTGGGCCAAACTGAAGGTAAACATTCTGAATGTCACCACATTCATCTGATAAAAATTCAGTATCAGCTCATCCGTACCCAGCTCCTCCAGTTGATGTCATCAGTGGGCCTTAAAAAATCCTCTGACACCTCAAATAATACAATTCTGCTTGCATTCCATTTATGTTATATATTTCTCCTCCCGATAATGTATTACTAAGGAAATGTGTATGAATATATGACTGTTGAGTTCATCTGCCTCTATAGCATACTCCCTACTCCAAGTCATAATCCTCTGTTGTGACATCACAGTCTGTTCCTATGGGAGTAACTGTGAGGTCACAAGCAGTGCTCTGTGACTTCAGGTAGGGAGAAAGCAGCAGGAATAGACAAACTCTTCAGGAGCAGAAATCCTGTTTTCATACAAATGACCTCAGTAATAAATAATGGAGAGGAAAAATACAGAACTAATGGGAAATACAAGCTGGACTGTGTCTAAATATTATGTTTTGTTAAAGTTCACTCAAATGTGTCACCGGCTCTTTAGACAAGTAGTTGCCTCTGTTACCCATTTACATGGACACGTACTGGACCTGGGATTCTCATTTGGGCTTGACATAAGTGTGACCAAGGCTGATCTGCTCGTTTAGTCATATCATCATGTCAGTGTCAGTGGCTCAGTAGGTAGCACACTCGCCTCTGAGGCCAGGAGATCAGAGAGCTGTGGGTTCAGTTCCCATATCTGGCACTTGGGTTAATATCCCAATACTGACACTGTAGTGCATCATGAGAGGGGTGCTGCACTTCTGAGGTGCTGTCTTTTGGATCAAATGTTAAACCAAGGTCCCATCTGCCTGGATTGGCGATAGTTCAGGTGGATGTTAAAGATTCCATGGCACTTATCGAAAAAAAGTGGGGAATTTCCCCAGTGTCCTGGCCAAATTTCCCTCATTCACTAAAATTAGCACCAACAACTTAATCTGGTTCAATTTCAGTTGATTACCATCTGTATCCTCCCTCCCCCCCCCGGTTACCCCTGAAAAAGGGACTTCATGGCCCAGTGGGTTTACCAGGTCAACAAAATTCAACAAACAAAATAATGTTCCTCTGCAGGGCTCTTCCTTTAAATTCCCCTCCTGTGGAGATGGTGCAGTAACATCTGAAATGTGATTTGGAGCGTCGCAAACTCCAGGCAGTGCTGGATGCTAGTGTATGAGGACTTGTGCTCAGGGGTTCCAGAACACTGCAGAGCACTACAATAAAGTTCTTGCAGCTGCCTTGGACTCCCTGGCACCCTGCTGTGTCCATTCTCTGACTGCCCACCACAGCTGTACATAGTACTATGAAAGCTGAGGTGGTTGAAGATTCATTGATAGAACCTGGAGCATTCTTGGCAGAGGTCCCACTCCGAGGAGGCCAAATGGGCTCTTAGAACTCACTGTAGTGACTATCAGAGAGCAATCACCCTTAAAAAAGATAGGGTTCCTGTCAAGAATGATGCTGCAAGCAACATTGACAGCTCAGCTCTTTTGCACCGTGGATAGATTGATAAATCCTACCTGTCTACGATCCAATCAAGACTTTTCAGCAGAGAAGTGGGAAGAGTGTAGTCATGTTTTTCCTTGACAAGATGGCCTCCATTCAGACTAGAATCTCCTCAAGTGGTCTGTCATGGACTGGTGGTGTCCAGGAAGAGCGGGGCAATGGCACTCTGCCATCCTGGGTGGAGTTCCTTCTAGTTGTTGAGGAGGAGGTGGTCTGGGTGGTCTTGGGTTTGCACCCTACTTATTGTACACTTAGGTAGCTCCAGTGCCATGTGCCAGCAGGCTGCTACCCCCTATCTGATGACCACAATACAGGTTAAGGGGCCTGGGTTCTGTTCTGGTGAAAACTGGGGGTTCTTTCCCAAAGATATAAATAAATATTGTGGTGCCTCCACCCAGATTAAAATTATAGTGGACCAGATATTTGCATAGTACAACCCCCTGGGATGTTGTACCCATCCACACCCCTTCCAATCACCCCACACACAGAATACCATTTTGAATCATAACATAGTAAGACACATGCAGTTAATGAATGTAGCTAATAATATGCTCAACATTTATTGTAGGGAAGGAGGAATGGGATGGCACAGAAAAAGGGAACTGCAATGTCAGATAAACTGACAAAACCCATAAGTATTAATAACAGTGCCCACCCACAACAACTACAACACCACATTTAATCTGCTCGATTCATCATTGGTATCAATGTCCCTAAGTCTACCTCGGTACACAGATTAAGATGCAGGCCTGATCATTGCTGCAGGTTGGCCAGTGTTGGGGCCTTAGAAGAAACTTTTAAAATATAGATTATTGCAGATTTGAAACTTGTAGCCAATTTTAACTCCCCAGGTTGGAGCAGGTGCTGTTTTACTCATGGTTCTGAAGTCCCAGTTCACAGTCTCTGAAGCAGTATTCTGATGGCTGGGGCCTAGAGCAGTAAAGTGGGATGGCAGCAGGCTTGCTGGAAGTGGTAGGCTTGTCTAGCAGCTTGGAACTTTCTGACCAGCATGCAGGATCTAGCAGCCTGTTACCTTCTACCTTGCTTGCAGAGTCTGGCAGCTTGTCAGCTTCTTCACTGGAGAACAGGAGCCCTGCGCAGGGTTTTCTGGTACACAAAAAGCCCAGACCCAAAGAGTGATCCCACGGTCCAACTCCCCCAGAAGGGTCGAGTGCCTTAGCACTGAGGCATGCACCTGTGGCTTCCTGCATCCCTGTCCACTCCACTTGGCAAAGGCTGGCAGGTCCCTTACCTGGCTCCAGAGTGGCCTGAGCACAAACACTTCTGCAGACACTCTGGGTGGCTTTGGGCTGAACAGCACATGGTCTCTTAGCTGAAAACCCCAGGTTCCAAACAGAAAAGGCTCACAATATTCTCTGGCTCCCCGGCGCAGGAGCATCCGCAGGCTTCTTTCCACTGATGGCTTCAGCTTTGGGCCAATTTAGGCAAACTGCAACTCTGGGCAGACAATCCAGCACTTTCTCCATGCTAAGTGTAACCCCTTTGTTGCCCGGCGTTATGAGAATCCCAGTAAGACCTAGTGGTAGGCAGGGAAGGCAGTTTGTGAAACTCCAGTTAAATGGGTTTCACACTGTCTCACTCTCAGCTGAGACTGAGGGATGACATCACCAATAGAACTATCACAGCTGCATAAGCCACATTGGAATCTGCAGCAAGGGAGTTGGTATAGAACATTGGTAGGTTTTCAAGTCAGTGTGAGTCAGTTGAGTGTGAAGTTGGGAGCTTGCTGAGAAAGCAGCTCAGTGAAGGCTCTAGGAGCCTCAGCCCTGACAGAGGGCTACTTTTAGTAAAAGGGTGTGTGTCTCCACCTTAAAGAGGGACACAGAAGATAATTAAAGTGGTGGAGACCGCTGTTTCCGGGTCTCAGTGCCCCCTCTCCCCGGGGATGGGGGCAGGAAAGGGTTCCCTGCAGATTACTGGGGCAACCCCCTAGTTCTGCTCATAAAGGAAAAGCTGCCTATGTGTTCCAGAGTTTATTTGGGAGAACAAGAAGATTTGTGAGTCGCCTGGGGGCATCTGCAACGTGAGGGTGAGTGTCTGCTCTTGCTAAAAGGGCCTATGTTTTTCACCCTGGGCCTTGTGTGACAATGTGGGGATTGAACTACTAAAATAGTGGAAGCCTAGAGTAATGGGCTAAGCAAATTAAAAGTAGGTTCAAGTCCAGAGCTTGTTGGGATGAAAATGATATGTAGAGGAGATGTGACAGACGTCTACCCAGAATCTACATTTGAAAGTTTTCAGTAAAGGAATTGTTCAGTTTCCAGAGGGCTGGGTATGGGCTGTGGGAGCTGGAGGTGGGTTGCCCCCAATCTTTAGTGACCAGGTCCACCTCTACGGATTTCTTCTGTGCATTTCTACTTTACCTCAGGCACTTGGCCAGTGATGAGGGAAGTACCCAGACGTGGGATTGTAAGGAAAATTCTCTCTAGGAGTTGAAGGCTCTAGTGTGGTTTGGGGAGCCACAACAGGAAAATTGGTTCATTCCTCAAATGGAGCGCGGATCAAGTGGCCGGCGGGGGAGCCGGGCCAGTGGGGAAAACCCAAGTAGTGTACAAGTCGGGCTGTGTACCCAAAGCTGTGTGCAAGTCCGGGCTGTGTGCCTGGTGGGTTTAGAGCCTGAGGGCTGGAAACAGTGATAAAGTGTTCTGTTGTCTCTAATCTGCATTACCAGGAATGTAGCCCTGTGGGGGTCTGTCTATGCTTTGTTTGTTCAGCTTGGATGTGAATTAAAGACACATTGAAGAATCCCATTCCTGGTTCTGGACATTACAGTTATTGCTTCCTGTGTTCGGATTTACTTGGGTGCCCCTGTTCAGAGTAGCCAAACCTAGGTCCCCTGTGCCGAGTAACCTCATCCTCCCCGAACCCAGTCCCCACCAGGTACTGCTGTCATATCCAACAGCATGCCACCTGCCCTTTTTGCTAAAAAGGTAGGGGTGAGGGGTTACAAAAATGGAGGCACCGCTTTGGATTTTATTCTGGGAAGGAAGGTACTCGGGCAAGGGGGCTAGCGTTTTGGCTATCTGGCAGTGGGTAGCCCAAAAGCTGAAGCAAGTAACTAGTGTGTTGCTGTGTGCTGTGGATCTTGTGCTGCTGTTTAAAAACGCCAACTGTTTACCAAGGAGCAGTAAAGCCAAAGAGTGTGCCCTTGTCCTGCATCAAATTGTTTACAGCATTTTTGCCTGCTTTTAAAAAGAACTGTGGTAAAGAAAAGTGTGGAAGACTAGGAGTAGCAACAGGAAAATTGTGCCCTGGACGTTGGAAATGCTTTTTGAAATGTATGAGAGACTTGCAGGTGTAATGGCTATGTTAAATGGCTGAAATGGGCTCCCGCCGTGGAGTCAGTTGGTAAAGAAAAAAAAAGTTGCATTCTGCAGCTTAAATTTGCCTGCTCGATGATCGCCGTGAGGAGAAGAGCCCTCATGAGGAAGAAGAGGCTCATTTGCATGGCATCGTGTGCTTGGTCAGGCTGCAATCAGTCCTGCCCCTCAGCCACCTCTACAGTAACTGCCCCAGCATTCGAGAGGGAGTTTGAGTGGAGTGCGTGTACTGGCTAGTGGAGGAGCATCACGGAGTGTTAAAATCGCTGTAAACCTTGTAAAAATAGACTTTCTAGTTTAAAATCGGGCTCAACCCGCTAATCAATTGTCGGAATTGCAAAAGTAGTGGTCGAAAAGACGATCGGCAGGACTGCCCACCCGTTTCGTTCTGAGGCCTCCAAGAACTGGCTGCAGGCCGTTTTTCCCCATCGCAGCAAACTGCTACTGATAACAGTAAATAACCCCATTAAAACTACTCAAACAGTGATTTTCTGCCCTATGCCATATAAATGTGTGTGCAGCAGTGTAGTCGCTTTGCAAGTAACGACTGTGTCAAGTCCTGCCAACAAGTGCAAGTCTGTTAAGCCATTGACTGTGTGCATAGTAATGTATTTAGCCTCAGTTTAAAGTCTGAAGCCAGAGAGAGACTGTGAGTTGTAGCCAATGTGCAGCACTAATTATACAGGCAATCTTGTGCTTAAAAAACCTGAAGCTGTAAGGGACTGTGAGTCTAAGAAATGTTTCCAGCATGTGAAAAGTCCGTGGAAAATCCTGTAAACGTGTTTAAAACAAGAACAGAGCAAGTTGTGCAGTTTGAGCAAAAGTTATCAGTAGTTTGTGTAAATCGGGTGCGCAGTGGCTTGACCCAGATTCTGAATGTTGATGCACAGGAGTGCTGCAGCCGCCATTACAGGGTGGGGTAGTAAAGTAAGCACAGCAGCAGAGGAGCCATTTTACAACTAAAGAATGTGTTCAGTAAAGTTGGGACTTTCAGTTACAGTGAAATTTTGTTTGTTTTTCTGCAGTTATGCCCTCAGGACCAGCTCATTACTGGGATCATGCCCGGGTTGCAGTAACAGCAGCAGTAAATAGACTGAGGGATATTGAAAAGTGGTGCTATGGAGGACAACTGCCTCCTCATATGGTGGTTCCAGGATATCCAGTGCATGTATGTCAAATATGCTTGAGGGCTGGAAGGGACGTCTTCATGATTCCTCACTGTGCTGGATGCCTAGAAAAATATGGCTTGTATAAAGCGCCTCCAATCCGGTTGGCTCCCACATGGACAAAGATTCAGGAATCTGCAGTTGGCAGCACACAGCACCAGGCAGAGCCTGTAGAGGAAGGCCCCTCGGGGGAGTGTGGCACAAAGCTAGAGGGTGCAGAGTTAGAGACAGAACCCGAAGTTGAAGTTTCGGATGCTGGATCCCAGAAGGAAAGTTCGGATAAAGCATCAATAGACCTCTGGGGGGGGGGCCTAGCCCAAGTCTCTTAGGCGAAGATGAGATGCAGGAGGCCTTTGAGTGGGAGGTGTCAATCTCCGTGCCTAGTGATGAGTGGATAGTCTCAGGAGTGAGAACGACTGCTCACTCCTGGGCTCGGATCCTCAGTGAAGAGGAAGATGAGGGGGAACGTATGTGGCCTTGTGAAAAATGAACGCGTACACAGCCTCAAGATCTTTCCTCGGAGGAATGCATGGAAGAAAGTGGTGATGCCACTGCCCTGGCTTTGCAAGAGGAAGAAGTCAGGGATCCATTTCTAATTTCTTTAAGGATGCGTAGCTGGCAGAACCAGGACAAGAGGAACCCCCAAGCCAGGCCAGCGGTCTCAGATTGATCAAAGCTAGTAAAGAGGGGAGACTGGTTCGTAGAAAGGCAAATAAGATCTATGGTATGATCTTTCCTACCTTTCCTCAAAAAGTCTGGGAGGAGATTGAGAACAGCAGGAAATCCTGGATCTGGGATGAAGCAATGAAAAGTGTGCATCCTGGGGCCAACAAGCACGTAAAGAACAGACTGTTTCACGAGAAGTATGACATAGAAACATAGAATTTGAAGGCAGATAAGGACCGCTTGGCCCACCCAGTCTGCCCATTTCCCTACCTAATGGATAAGCTGCAGATCCTAGTTAGCTAGCAGCCTACTTCTTCCTGCCCCCACCCCCTAGAATTGCCTTATGACTGTCCCATGCATGCTTGAATTCCACCACTGTTTTTGACTCCACAATCTCCTCCGGAAGGCTGTTCCATGCATCCACAACCCTCTCTGTCAAAAAATACTTCCTTAAATTACCTCTGAGCTGCCCCCTCTATCTTCAAATTGTGCCCTCTTGTTCTTGCACACTTCTTTTTTTGAAAGATGCTACCCTCTTGGACTTTGTTGATTCCCTTGAGGTACTTGAAAGTTTCTATCATGTCCCCCCTCTCCCTCCTTTCCTTGAGGCTATACATATTAAGCTCCTTAAGTCTCTCTTCATATGTCTTCCGGGGCAGACCCTGCACCATTTTAGTTACCCTCCTCTGGACAGCTTCCATCCTGTATATGCCTTTGTGGAGATTGGGTCTCCAGAACTGCATGCAGTACTCCAGATGGGGTCGGTCTGTACAGAAGGATAATAACTTCCTTTTTTCTACTGGTGATGCCTCTCCCTATGCATCCCAGTATCCCCCCAGCCCTCCTTGCTGCCCTCTCACATTGCTTGCCCACCTTTAGGTCATCTGATATGACTACCCCAGGTCCCTTTCCATTTTGTTGTTGTTGTTAGTATCTCACCCCCCATTGTGTACTCTTCCCCTGGGTTTTTGTTTCCTAGGTGCATTACCTTGCACTTCTTAGCATTGAATCTAAGCTGCCATACATTTGACCATTCCTCTAACCTTGCCAAGTTCCTTCTCATCCTTTCCACCCCACCTTGTGCATCAACTCTGTTGCAGATCTTTGTGTCGTCTGCAAAGAGACATACTTTTCTTCCAGTCCCTCTGCAATGTCGCTTATAAAGACATTGAAGAGGACCGGTCCAATACTGAACCTCAGTGTTCCCCACTAGTAACCCCTTTCTTCAGAGTGGACTCCATTTACTAATACTCTCTGTGTCCTATTCTCCAGCCAATTCTTTACCCAGGCTGTCATCTTGGGACCCACTCCCAGGCTGGCTAACCCGATATTAATCTTTGTGTGGGACTGTGTCAAATGCCTTGCTAAAGTCTAGGTAGGCCATGTCCACAGCCCTCCCTGATCTACTACTTTGGTCACCCAGTCAAAGAAATCTATCAGATTCATCTGGCATGACCTTCCGCTGTGAATCCATGCTGCCGTGTCGCCCTCTGGCCTCTAGATAATCGACAATTCTTTCCTTCAGAAGTGATTCCATCATTTTCCCTACCACTGAGGTTAAACTAACAGGTCTGTAGTTTCCTGCTTCTGCCTTGCTCCCACTTTTGTGAAGGGGAATCACATCTGCCCTCCTCCAGTCCTCTGGTACCACCCCATCCTCCCATGATTTGTTAAAGAGGGTAGTCAGTGGTGTCACTAGTTCTACCCTTAGTTCTTTTAGAATTCTGGGATGAATCCCATCAGGCCCCATTGCGTTGTCCACCTTCAGTTTTAAGAGTTCTTTCAGAACCCTTTCTTCTGTAAATGGGCTGGTATCAACTTCTGTATCCAGAGTGTTTCTACTGTTTGTTTTAGGTACCTCCCTCTTCCTTTGTAAATACTGAGCAAAATATTTGTTTAGTATCTCTGCCTTTTCACAGTCACCCTTTGCCACCCTCCCTCCCCTTTATTAAGCCTCACTATCCCTCCCTTGGTCTTCCTTTGCTCCCTGATGTACCTATAAAAGGTTTTATCCCCCTTCTTAACCGAGTTGGTTATCTTTTCCTCGGTTTGGGCCTTTGCTGTTCTAACTGCCTTCCCAGCTTTCTTTTGCTTTAACTGATACAGTTCTGTATCCTGCTCCTTCTGTGATTCCTTGTACTTCCTGAATGCTTTATTTTTCTCTTGAACCTTCACTGCCACTTCCTTTGAGAACCATAGTGGTTTCTTACATCATTTCATTTTGTTTATTTGCTTCACACAAAGGCTTGTTACCTCTGTGATGGCAGTTTTTATTATTCCCCATTGTTCTTCCACCCCTCCTTCCTGCCCATTTGCTAGTGCATTCCTTAGGCACTCACCCATTTTGGTAAAGTCAGCCCTCCTAAAGTCCAGTACTTTTGCCTTTGTATGACTTGACTCTATTGCTGTGTTTATTGTGAACCATACTGTTCGATGGTGCTAGTTCCCAGATGGCTACCCACTTCTACATCTGTGATCTCTCTTCATCTCCATTTGAGAGAACCAGGTCTAAGATTGCTCCCTCTCGAGTGGGCTCCAATACTAGTTGTCTAAGGCATGCCCCCTGTAGGGCATCTAGAATAACCTCACTCTTCGAAGTGGCTGCTGCAACTGCACTCCAGTTAACATCTGGCATATTCAGATCACCCATCAGCAATATCTCCCCTTTTTCTGCAATTCTAAGTATACTTTCTATCATTTCCTGTTCCATTTCCTCCCCCTGAGAAGAGGGTCTGTATACAACCCCTGTGCGGATTGTGGTTCCATTGCCGGTCTCCAAATTTACCCACAGTGCTTCTTCTCCTCCCTGTTTTCCCTTTTGTTCTGTTGCTTTGATTCTTTCCCTTATGTAAAGAGCTACTCCTCCTCCTCTTTAACCCTCCCTGTCCCTCCTGTAGATAGTGTATCCTGGTATGTTTACGTCCCAGTCATGGTTTTGTGTGTACCACGTTTCTGTGACTGCCATGATATCCAGACGTTCCTCCTCCATCAAGGCCACTAATTCAGGAAGCTTGTTACTCAGACTATGGGCATTGGTTCTCATTGCTCTCCATTTTTTGATGGCTTTACCTTCTGTTGCAGCATCCCCTACTGACCTTTCTACCTCAGTCTTTTTCTCATTTAGTACACTGTTTTGCAGGGAGAGGCTGGGATTTTCCTGCTGCCTATCAGTGCCTCTTCCCTTGACTAGTTTAAAAGCTTGCCAATGAAGCATTTAAACCGATTGCTCAAAAGACTTGTTCCTTTCCTGGACAGATGCAGACTATCCTGCCAGTATAGGCTGGTGTCCCTCCAGGTGGAACCCCAGTCCCTAATGAAGCCAAACCCCTGTTCTCCACACCATTTTTTCAACCATTTATTAAACTGCATGGTGCAAAGTACCCTCTCCTCACTCATGCCATTGACAGGCAGCACCTCTGAGAAGGATACTGTGTGTGCTACTTGTCTTAGGCCCTTCCCCAGTTCTACAAAGTCCTTCTGCACTGCTCTAATCTCATGTTGAGCCAAGTCATTTGTTCCTAGGTGGACAATGACATCCAGCTCAGACTCCCATACAGCTGTTCTCATGATCCTGAGGATGCGCTTCCTCTCCCTCCAAGCCATGGCACCAGGCAGGCACCTTACTTCAGTTTTCCCTGCTCCCCCCAGTTCTATCCTCCTAATAATTGAGTCCCCCACCAGGAGCTGCTTCCTTTCCTTGTGGTGTCCTCTGCCTCCTTCCTGTGGGCCTCCTTTGTGATAGTTGTCCTCAGTCTCCTTAGTCTCCTCTGCGGGTGCATCCATAGGGGAGCTATGCTCCCCCAGAATGGTGTATGGATTGTGGAGTGGAACAACTGACTGGGTGTGCCTCTGTTCCACCATCCTCACCCTCCCTGAGCCCACTGTGGTCCAACTGCTGTGCTTTCTTCGCAACCTCTGAGGTAGTGGTGGTGGCTCTGGTGCTCCCTGGATGGGGGAGGTTCCCTTCCTACCATCCAGTGTGGCCTGGGGGAAGGTTCCCTTACTACTGTCCAGTGTGGCCTGTAGACAGGCAACTTCCTCCCTCAGGGCAGAGAGTTGTCTGCAAATAGGGCAGCATCTCAGCCTCCAGAAAGACTCCCAGAAGACTGCTGCCCCACAGCCATCACATTGCACTACTCCCCACATGTTTATCTACTTTTTTTTGTGTGTGTGTGATTGGTTTGTTATATAGAAATATATATATTATACAATGTGTATGCTTATATTGTTAGTGCAGTGTGCTAGGAGGATATGACAGTGATATGCACCTTGCACTCTTGAGAATGATGTCAGAACCCCAGGTATAAGGAATTATTTCCAGGGGTGGGTGGGGTGAGGGTGGAAGGGGTTGGGCCTAAACTGTGCCCTCACAAAACAATCAGCTAAGAGCTCTGACCCACCGCTGCAATGAATGCCTTCCTGTCAGCAAGATACCCTACACAGCAGTTTGACAGAGAAAATACCCTGTTAATCAAACAGAGAAAAATCCAGACATCTAAGTCAGACACAGGTAAAACCTCCCCAGCCCCAAAACAGCCTGGTGGTTTGTGCCCTGAAAGCAGTCAGCCCCAAAATAAGTCAGCTGTGGTTTAAACCCTTCCTGCACTGAAAATCTTAAGAATTGTAACAGACTGTCTTTTCCTGATAATTCTAAGTTCCTTATTTCACCTTTCAGTTAGAAGTAGCCTCCACCTGCAGAATATTTTCTACAAACCAAAGACAATTGTAAAGTTCACCTCCCTCTGTTGTGAGCACAACTCGCTTTCTTGCAAATCCTATGTTCAGTATTGCAGCTTCCAGCCAGAGGTAGTTTGACTTGAAAAATATTAGCTGTTCTGATGAGTTTGCTATAAAACACTTGCTTATAATACAATTGTTCTCAGGTCTGTTACCAAAGCTATTGGCTGACAAGTAGCTATGATGTAAGCACTTCCTGCTAAAGTCTGGAATTTCCTTTTAAGGGACACACAGATAAACACAAAAAAAATTCTACCCCCTAGGGCACTTGTCTGGGTCAAATACACAACCTGTACCTGCACTTATTTGGATTTATGACAAATTCTTAGCCCAAGGTTTAAACTCTTCCTGCACAGAAAATCTTAAGAATTGTAACAAAGACTGTCTTTTCCTGATAATTCTAAGTTCCTTATTTCACCTTTCAGTTAGAAGTAGCCTCCACCTGCAGAATATCTGCTACAAACCAAAGACAATTGTAAGGTTCACCTCCCTCTGTTGTGAGCACAACTCGCTTTCTTGAAAAACCTATGTTCAGTATTGCAGCTTCCAGCCAGAGGTAGTTTGACTTGAAAAATATTAGCTGTGGAAGAGAGGCAGGACACTGTTTATAGACAGAGTGAGAATAGTGGACAGAGAGGGACGTGAAATCTCCCACTGTGTGAATTATGTGCGCCCAGACGGGGTAATAATTCAAGCTCCTGACCCCCGGTACTATTGGCCTCAGTGCAAGGACCTCTCAGCAAATGTGCCCGTGCCCACTAAATGGAGAGCCGAGCAGTGGTAGTCAATACTGCCACACCAGACAGTGAAGTGCCTTATTGATTCACCAATATGGACATCCAGGACTCAGGTGCCCCACATTCATCAGTTCTACAGTGTACTGGCCTTTCCAGAATCCATCGACTGGCCCACCAGATGACTTCAGATCCAGAGAGGACACCAGCCCAGCTGTATCCTGTTCATCGCCTGGTAATCGGATGACGTTGGACCAGCTGTTTTCTTTTTGTTCCTGTTCTAAGGTTCCATCTCCAGAGATGACATCAGTCCAGCAGTTCCCAGATGTGCCCTCCTGTGGTTCCCGGAAGATGTCCTCCCAGCTGTATTGGAAGAAATGCAGCCAGGGAGAGTCTTCGTCAGAGGTGCAGGTCGGTTAAGAATTTTTCGTACTACAAGTGGCTGGCAAGTCCGAACTTTTCTATCTTTATGACATTGCAGTACACACCCTACACTAGCAGACTCCAAAATGTGTGAACTGTCCTCAAAGACTCTCCTCTTCGGGACTTTGGCCTGTTAGAACTGTGCTTCACTGGGCTCCGGCCCAGGAGAGACTCTTTATTGGACTAGCCTTCGGGCATTGTGGTCACTAGTTGGGACTTTTAGGGCACTTCATCCCCCCAAAATGTGTATTGTAAATAATGTTGTTGTTTTCTAATGTATATACTGTTTTTCTACCTTTTTCTAACCAAAAAAATTTTGGGGATCCTTCAGTGTTTTGATGGTAGGGGTCTGGGTAGACTGTGTATGCAGATTAGGAGTGTGTGTTGTCTTTCCTTTTCTTACAGGTGTTCCTGGGAAGACAGAAGAGAAGACAAGAAGAGGAGGAGGAGCTCATCAGAGTTCCTCATTAGTACTTCAGTGTGAGTCAGTTGAGTGTGAAGTTGGGAGCTTGCTGAGAAAGCAGCTCAGTGAAGGCTCTAGGAGCCTCAGCCCTGACAGAGGGCTACTTTTAAGTAAAAGGGTGTGTGTCTCCACCTTAAAGAGGGACACAGAAGATAATTGAAGTGGTGGAGACCACTGTTTTCGGGTCTCAGTGCCCCCACCCCCGGGGATGGGGGCAGGAAAGGGTTCCCTGCAGATTACTGGGGCAACCCCCTAGTTCTGCTCATAAAGGAAAAGCTGCCTATGTGTTCCAGAGTTTATTTGGGAGAACAAGAAGATTTGTGAGTCGCCTGTGGGGCATCTACAATGTGAGGGTGAGTGTCTGCTCTTACTAAAAGGGCCTATGTTTTTCACCCTGGGACTTGTGTGACAATGTGGGGATTGAACTACTGAAATAGTGGAAGTCTAGAGTAATGGGCTAAGCAAATTAAAAGTAGGCTCAAGTCCAGAGCTTGTTGGGATGCAAATGATATGTAGAGGAGATGTGACAGACGTCTACCCAGAATCTACATTTGAAAGTTTTCAGTAAAGGAATTGTTCAGTTTCCAGAGAAATGGCCGGGTATGGGCTGTGGGAGCTGGAGGTGGGTGGCCCCCCATCTTTAGTGACTAGGTCCACCTCTACGGATTTCTTCTGTGGATTTCTACTTTACCTCAGGCACTTGGCCAGTGATGAGGGAAGTACCCAGACGTGGGATTGTAAGGAAAATTCTCTCTAGGAATCGAAGGCTCTAGTGTGGTTTGAGGAGCCACAACAGGAAAATTGGTTCATTCCTCAAATGGACCATGGATCAAGTGGCCGACGGGGGAGCCAGGCCAGTGGGGAAAACCCAAGTAGTGTACAAGTCAGGCTGTGTACCCAAAGCTGCGTGCAAGTCCGGGCTGTGTGCCTGGTGGGTTTAGAGCCTGAGGGCTAGAAATAGTGATAAAGTGTTCTGTTGTCTCTAATCTGCATTACCAGGAATGTAGCCCCATGGGGGTCAGTCTATGCTTTATTTGTTCAGCTTGGATGTGAATAAAAGTCACATTGAAGAATCCCATTCCTGGTTCTGGACATTACAGTTATTGCTTCCTGTGTTCGGATTTACTTGGGTGCCCCTGTTCAGAGTAGTCAAACCTAGGTCCCCTGTGCTGAGTAACCTCATCCTCCCTGAACCCAGTCCCCACCAGGTACTGCTGTCAGCTTCAACAGCATGCCACCTGCCATTTTGCTAAAAAGGCAGGGGTGAGGGGTTACAAAAATGGAGGCACCGCTTTGGAATTTATTCTGGGAAGGAAGGTGCTCAGGCAAGGGGGCTAGCATTTTGGCTATCTGGCAGTGGATAGCCCAAAAGCTGAAGCAAGTAACTAGTGTGTTGCTGTGTGCTGTGGATCTTGTACTGCTGTTTAAAAATGCCAACTGTTTACCAAGGAGCAGTAAAGCCAAAGAGTGTGCCCTTGTCCTGCATCAAATTGTTTACAGCATTTTTGCCTGCTTTTAAAAAGATCTGTGGTAAAGAAAAGTGTGGAAGACTAGGGGTAGCAACAGGAAAATTGTGCCCTGGACATTGGAAATGCTTTTTGAAATGTATGAGAGACTTGCATGTGTAATGGCTATGTTAAATGACTGAAATTGACTCCCGCCGTGGAGTCAGTAGGTAAAGAAAAAAAGTTGCATTCTGCAGCTTAAATTTGCCTGCTCGATGATCGCCGAGAGGAGAAGAGCCCTCGCGAGGAAGAAGAGGCTCATTTGCATGGTGTCGTGTGATTGGTCAGGCTACAATCAGTCCCGCCCCTCAGCCAGCTCTACAGTGACTGTCCCAGCATTCGAGAGGGAGTGTGAGTGGAGTGTGTGTACTGGCTAGTGGAGGAGCATCGCAGAGTGTTAAAATCACTGTAAACCTTGTAAAAATAGACTTTCTAGTTTAAAATTGGGCTCAACCTGCTAATCGATTGTCGGAATTGCAAAAGTAGTGGTCGAAAAGATGATCGGCAGGACTGCCCACCCGTTTCTGTTCTGAGGCCTCCAAGAACTGACTGCAGGCCGCTTTTCCCCATCGTGGCAAACTGCTACTGATAACAGTAAGTAACAAAATTAAAACTACTCAAACAGTGATTTTCTGCCCTATGCCATATAAATGTGTGTGCAGCAGTGTAGTCGCTTTGCAAGTAACGACTGTGTCAAGTCCTGCCAGCAAGTGCAAGTCTATTAAGCCATTGACTGTGTGCATAGTAATGAATTTAGCCTAAGTTTAAAGTTTGAAGCCAGAGAAAGACTGTGAGTTGTAGCCAATGTGCAGCACTAATTATACAGGCAATCCTGTGCTTAAAAAACCTGAAGCTGTAAGGGGCTGTGAATCTAAGAAATGTTTCCAGCATGTGAAAAGTCTGTGGAAAATCCTGTAAACATGTTTAAAACAAGAACAGAGCAAGTTGTGCAGTTTGAGCAAAAGTTATCAGTAGTTTGTGTAAATCGGGTGCGCAGTGGCTTGACCCAGATTCTGAATGTTGATGCACAGGAGTGCTGCCGCCGCCATTACAGGGTGGGGTAGTAAAGTAAACACAGCAGCAGAGGAGCCATTTTACAACTAAAGAGTGTGTTCAGTAAAGTTGGGACTTTCAGTTACAGTGAAATTTTGTTTATTTTTCTGCAGTTTTGGCCTCAGGACCAGCTCGTTACCTGGATCATGTCCGGGTTGCAGTAACAGCAGCAGTAAATAGACTGAGGGATATTGAAAAGTGGTGCCATGGAGGACAACTGCCTCCTCATGTGGCGGTTCCTGGATATCCAGTGCATGTATGTCAAATATGCTTGAGAGTTGGAAGAGATGTCTTCATGATTCCTCACTGTGCTGGATGCCTAGAAAAATATGGCTTGTATAAAGCGCCTCCAATCCGGTTGGCTCCCACATTGACAAAGATTCAGGAATCTGCAGTTGGCAGCACACAGCACCAGGTGGAGCCTGTGGAGGAAGGCCCCTCGGGGGAGTGTGGCACAAAGCTAGAGGGTGCAGAGTTAGAGACAGAACCCGAAGTTGAAGTTTTGGATACTGGATCCCAGTAGGAAAGTTCAGATAAAGCATCAATAGACCCCTGGGGGGGGCCTAGCCCAAGTCTCTTAGGCGAAGATGAGATGCGGGAGGCCTTTGAGTGGGAGATGTCAACCTCCGCACCTAGTGATGAGTGGATAGTCTCAGGAGTGAGAATGACTGCTCACTCCTGGGCTCGGATCCTCAGTGAAGAGGAAGATGAGGGGGAACGTATGTGGCCTTGTGAAAAAGGAACGGGTACACAGCCTCAAGATCTTGCCTCGGAGGAATGCATGGAAGAAAGTGGTGATGCCACTGCCCTGGCTTTGCAAGAGGAAGAAGTCAGGGATCCATTTCTAATTTCTTTAAGGATGCATAGCTGGCAGAACCAGGACTTGAGGAACCCCCAAGCCAGGCCAGCGGTCTCAGATTGACCAAAGCTAGTAAAGAGGAGAGACTGGTTCATAGAAAGGCAAATGAGATCTATGATATTACCTTTCCTACCTTTCCTCGAAAAGTCTGGGAGGAGATTGAGAACAGCAGGAAATCCTGGATCTGGGACAAAGCAATGAAAAGTGTGCATCCTGGGGCCAACAAGCATGTAAAGAACAGACTGTTTCATGAGAAGTATACTCAGTGGAAGAGCGGCAAGACACTGTTTATAGACAGAGTGAGAATAGTGGATGGAGAGAGACATGAAATCTCCCACTGTGTGAATTATGTGCGCCCAGATGGGGTAATAATTCAAGCTCCTGACCCCCGGTACTATTGGCCTCAGTGCAAGGACCTCTCAGCAAATGTGCCCGTGCCCACTAAATGGAAAGCCGAGCAGTGGTAGTCAATACTGCCACACCAGACTGTGAAGTGCCTTATTGATTCACCAATATGGACATCCAGGACTCAGGTGCCCCACATTCATCAGTTCTATAGTGTACTGGTCTTTCCAGAATCCATCGACTGGCCCACCAGATGACTTCAGATCCAGAGAGGACACCAGCCCAGCTGTATCCTGTTCATCGCCTGGTAATCGGATGACGTCGGACCAGTTGTTTTCTTTTTGTTCCTGTTCTAAGGTTCCATCTCCAGAGATGACATCAGTCCAGCAGTTCCCAGATGTGCCCTCCTGTGGTTCCCGGAAGATGTCCTCCCAGCTGTATCGGAAGAAATGCAGCCAGGGAGAGTCTTCATCAGAGGTGCAGGTCAGTTAAGAATTTTTCATACTACAAGTGGCTGGTAAGTCCGAACTTTTCTATCTTTATGACATTGCAGTACACACCCTACACTAGCAGACTCCAAAATGTGTGAACTGTCCTCAAAGACTCTCCTCTTGGGACTTTGGCCTGTTAGAACTGTGCTTCACTGGGCTCCGGCCCAGGAGAGACTCTTTATTGGACTAGCCTTCGGGCATTGTGGTCACTAGTTGGGACCTTTAGGGCACTCCATCCCCCCAAAATGTGTATTGTAAATAATGTCATTGTTTTCTAATGTATATACTGTTTTTCTACCTTTTTCTGAAAAAAAAATCTTTTTGGGATCCTTCAGTGTTTTGATGGTAGGGGTCTGGGTAGACTGTGTTTGCAGATTAGGAGTATGTGTTGTCTTTCTTTTTCTTACAGGTGTTCCTGGGAAGACAGAAGAGAAGACAAGAAGAGGAGGAGGGGCTCATCGGAGTTCCTCATTAGTACTTTAGTGTGTAGAAATTTAAAGTACTGTGGTGTTGTTATTGGTGTTGTTGCTGTATTAACCCTTTCCTTCCACAGGTGTGGTGGTGGGGGTAGGGAGGAGTCAGTAAAATGGTATAAAATGTGGTATTTTAATGGTGTGTGGTTTCAGGTTGCCCAAGGTCGGGGAGGTCCCTGGGTTGTTTTTGTTTTGGGGGTATTAGGTTAGAAGCAGATATGGTTTCTCTAGAGGGTTAGGGGGGATAGACAGGCTGTGGTCCTGAATGGCCATTGGGACCGCAGTGCTGCTTTATCAGGGCTATGCTCTGGATAGTTCTACCAGAGCCACTGGGTGTCCATAGTAAGTGGATAGTGTAGAGACTGATATGTCAGCTAAAGGCCTCTAGGCCCTTAGTGTTGCCTGACTGTGCTTGCACATGGTAGGAGGGGGCCTGATCACCCCCCTCTGCAGGTAGCACATAGGGTGGGATGGCTTAAGGCCAGGTAAATAATGACGGTGGACAGTCATTTTCCTGGTCAAGGGCGAGTGTAATCCCCTTGTTACCTGGGGTTACTAGAATCCCAGTAAGACCTAGTGGTAGGCAGGGAAGGCAGCTTGTGAAACTCCAGTTAAATGCATTTCACACTGTCTCACTCTGTTCTCAGTCTCAGCTGAGACTGAGGGATGACATCATCAATAGAACTATCACAGCTGCATGAGCCACATTGGAATCTGCAGCAAGGGAGTTGGTATAGAACATTGGTAGGTTTTCAAGTCAGTGTGAGTCAGTTGAGTGTGAAGTTGGGAGCTTGCTGAGAAAGTGGCTCAGTGAAGGCTCTAGGAGCCTCAGCCCTGATAGAGGGCTACTTTTAAGTAAAAGATTGTGTGTCTCCACCTTAAAGAGGGACACAGAAGATAATTGAAGTGGTGGAGACCGCTGTTTTCGGGTCTCAGTGCCCCCTCCCTCCGGGGATGGGGGCAGGAAAGAGTTCCCTGCAGATTTCTGGGGCAACCCCCTAGTTCTGCTCGTAAAGGAAAAGCTGCCTATGTGTTCCAGAGTTTATTTGGGAGAACAAGAAGATTTGTGAGTCGCCTGTGGGGCACCTGCAACGTGAGGGTGAGTGTCTGCTCTTACTAAAAGGGCCTATGTTTTTCACCCTGGAACTTGTGTGACAATGTGGGGATTGAACTACTAAAATAGTGGAAGCCTAGAGTAATGGGCTAAGCAAATTAAAAGTAGGTTCAAGTCCAGAGCTTGTTGGGATGCAAATGATATGTAGAGGAGATGTGACAGACGTCTACCCAGAATCTACATTTGAAAGTTTTAGTAAAGGAATTGTTCAGTTTCCAGAGGGCCGGGTATGGGCTGTGGGAGCTGGAGGTGGGTGGCCCCCAATCTTTAGTGACCAGATCCACCTCTATGGATTTCTTCTGTGAATTTCTACTTTACCTCAGGCACTTGGCCAGTGATGAGGGAAGTACCCAGCGTGGGATTGTAAGGAAAATTCTCTCTAGGAGTCGAAGGCTCTAGTGTTTGTTTGGGGAGCCACAACAGGAAAATTGGTTCATTCCTCAAATGGAGCGCGGATCAAGTGGCCGCCGGGGGAGCCAGGCCAGTGGGGAAAACCCAAGTAGTGTACAAGTCAGGCTGTGTACCCAAAGCTGCATGCAAGTCCGGGCTGTGTGCCTGGTGGGTTTACAGCCTGAGGGCTGGAAATAGTGATAAAGTGTTCTGTTGTCTCTAATCTGCATTACCAGGAATGTAGCCCCGTGGGGGTCCGTCTATGCTTTGTTTGTTCAGCTTGGATGTGAATAAAAGCCACACTGAAGAATCCCATTCCTGGTTCTGGACATTACAGTTATTGCTTCCTGTGTTCGGATTTACTTGGGTGCCTCTGTTCAGAGTAGCCAAACCTAGGTCCCCTGTGCCGAGTAACCTCATCCTCCCCGAACCCAGTCCCCACCAGGTACTGCTGTCAGCTTCAACATCATGCCACCTGTCGTTTTGCTAAAAAGGCAGGGGAGAGGGGTTACATAAGGACTTTCTCAAGATGATGCAGGAGTCAGCAGAAAACACTCTCTCCCCCTGGGGCTTCCAGGTGCTGAACGCAGGCAAAATCTCCCAGTCTTTCGCTGTGGAAGCCTTGGGCTGACCTCCAAACTCTTCTCTTAACACAGTCTGAGCCCTCCTGTCTTGCTGAGAGCCCAAGTCAGACTACCCCAAACTGTAACTGTCCCTGGGGTTTCACTGTAGGAATGGCAGCCTCTCATTGGCTGAAAACAGCTGTCCATCAATAAAATTAATTAACATTAACTTTCTTTGACTATTGATTGGGTATTGATTTGGATGCCTATAGCAGGGTTCACACCTCTTCACAGCAGTCATTTCTCTGAATTTTGGAGCCTAAGTCACTGATTGGCTGTCTCTGGGGGTTCAAAGTATCAACATGACTGCTACAGTAAACAGTTCAATACAGTTTATATGGAGTCCGCACTTTCAAGCCCTGTTGCAGCAAAACATACAGTTTTTATAAATAGTGGCACCACAGTCCTTTAGCAACCCTTGCCCTCCATCATTCGGCTGCATTATAATGTTTTAAAACATTGTCCTTTGCCTGTCACTGCCCTCAATATACAGTCCTCCCCTTGCAGTGACCAGGCTCATTAATATGAGCCTCATAAAGATTCAAATGTTGGCCCCAGTCTATAGTGCCTATTGGCGCTTTTAAAATAAAAATCTTTTGCAAGTTTTCCACAGGCTCCTCCATGTGTCCAACCCCTGACTAGCTGAACCTGGGGGTCGGGAGCACCAGAGAGGCATTTCTGTTGCTGCTACAGTGGCCCAAAAATGGTCATGTGTTACTGCACATAGAAAAATACAAACATAGAATTTGACGGCAGATAAGGACCGCTTGGCCTACCTAGTCTGCCCATTTTCCTACCTAACAGATAAGCTGCAGATCCTAGTTAACCAACAGCTTAATTCCTCCTGCCCCCCACTAGGACTGCCCTATGCCTGTCCCATGCATTCTTGAAGTCCCCCACTGTTCTTGATCCCACAACCTCTTCAGGGAGGCAGTTCCATGCATCCACAACCCTCTCAGTGAAAAAATACTTCCTCACATTACCTCTGAGCCATCCCCCTTCTATCTTCAAATTGTGCCCCCTTGTTCTTGCACATCTCTTTTTCTGGAAGATGCTACCCTCTTGGACTTTGTTAATTCCCTTGAGGTACTTGAAAGTTTCTATCATGTCCCTCTCCTTCTTTCCTCAAGGGTATACATATTAAGCTCCTTTAGTCTTTCTTCATATGTCTTCTGGTGCAGACCCTGCACCATTTTGTTCCCTCCTCTGGACAGCCTCCACTCTGTCTATGTCTTTGGAGATGGGGTCTCCAGAACTGCACACAGTACTCAGATGGGGTCTCACCAACTGTCTGTACAGAGGGATAACAACTTCCTGTTTTCTACTATTGATGCCTCTTCCTATACATCCCAGTATCCCCCAGCCTTCCTTACTGCCTTCTCACATTACTTGCCCACCTTTAGGTCATCTGATATAATTACCCCCAGGTCCTTTCTATTTTTACTGTTGTCAGTATCTCACCCCCATTGTACACGCTTCCCCAAGGTTTTTGTTCCATGTGCATTACCTTGCACTTCTTTGCATTGAATCTGAGCTGCCATACATTTGACCATTCCTCCAACCTTGCCAAGTCCCTTCTCATCCTTTCCACTCCATCTTGTGTATCAACCCTGTTGCAGATCTTTGTGTCATCTGCAAAGAGACATACTTTTCTTCCAGTTCCTCTGCAATGTCACTTATAAAGACATTAAAAAGGACCAGACCCAGTACTGAACCCTGCGGTACCCCGCCAGTAACCCTCCTTTCATCACTGTGTACTCCATTTACTACTACCCTTTGAGTCCTGTTGTCTATCCAATTTTTTATCCAGGCTACCACCTTGGGACCCACTCCAAGGCTGGCTATCTTGTGTATTAATCTTTTGTGTGGGACTGTATCAAATGCCTTGCTAAAATCTAGGTAGGCCGTCCAGCCCCTCCCTGGTCTACTACTGTGTAACCCAGTCAAAGAAATCTATTAGATTCGTCTGACACGACCTTCCATCATGAATCCATGCTGCCTTGGGTCCTGTGCCCCACTGGCCTCTAGGTACTCAACAATTCTTTCCTTCAGAGTGATTCCATCATTTTCCCTACCACTGAGGTCAAACTAACTGGTCTGTAGTTTCCTGCCTCTGTCTTGCTCCCACTTTGTGAAGAGGAATCACATCTGCCCTCCTCCAGTCCTCGGGTACCACCCATCCTCCCATGATATGTTAAACAGAGTAGTCAGCGGTGTCACTAGTTCTACCCTTAGTTCTTTTAGAATTCTTGAGTGAACCCCATCAGGCCCCATTGCTTTGTCCACCTTCAATTTTATTAGTTCTTTCAGAACCCTTTCTTCTGTAAATGGACTGTTATCGAGCCCCGTCTTCAGAGTGTTTCTCTTGTTTGGTTTAGGTAACTCCCCCTCCTCTTCCTTTGTGAATACTGAGCAGAAATATTCGTTCAGTATCCCTGCTTTTTCACTGTCACCCTCTACCCACATTCCCTCCCCTTTATTAAGCTTCAGTTTCCCTCCTTTGGTCTTTCTTCGCTCCCTAATGTACCTATAAAAGATCTTATCCCCCTTCTTAACAGAATTGGCTATCCTTTCCTCGGTTTGGGCCTTTGCTATTCTGACTGCCTTCCTAGCCTCTTTCTGCTTTAACTGATAAAGTTCTCTGTCCTGCTCCTTCTGTGTTTCCTTATATTTCCTGAATGCTGTCCTTTTCTCCTTAACCTTCTCTGCCACCTCTTTTGAGAACCATAACGTTTTTTCCTTTGTTGTGTTTTATTGATTTGTTTTACAAAGGCTTGTTGCTTCTGTGATGGCTGTTTGATCCTCCCCATTGTTCCTCCACCCCTCCTTCTTGCCTGTTTGCTAGTGCTTTTCTGAGGCACTCTCTCATTTTCCCAAAGTCAGCCCTCCTAAAGTCCAGTACTCTTGCTTTTGTATGGCTTGATTGTATTGCTGTGTTTATCGTGAACCACACTGTTTGGTGGTCGCTTGTTCCCAGATGGCTACCCACTTCTAAATCTGAGATTCTTTCTCCATCCCCATTTGAGAGTACCAGGTCTAAGATTGCTCCCTCCCGAGTGGGTTCCAATACTAGCTATCTGAGGCATGCCCCCTGTAGGGCATCAAGAATGACCCTGCTCTTGGATGTGCCTGCAGCAAAGGTGATCCAGTTAACATCTGGCATATTCAGGTCCCCCATCAACAATATATCCCCTTTTTCTGCCATTCTAAGAAAGCCTTCTATAATTTCCTTGTCCATTCCCTCCCCCTGAGATGGGGGTCTGTATACAAGCCCCATGCGGATTGTGGTGCCATTTCCTGTCTCCAGGTCTACATGTGTGGACTGCTGGCTTGTGCTTTTGAGCTTTACTCCTCTGGCCCCAAATAACTAAATACAAGACAGGGGGCTAGACGGAGACTTAGGGGGCCACACAGGACCCGGAACTGCAGTGGAACACAATGGGGGGAGTGGGAAGGAAGAACAGGAGACTCGACAACCTCAGGGGAAAATTGAGGCAAGCCACTCTCAAGGGGTGGGGGCATACACTTAGAGCTGTGGATGCGGTGAAACATCTGGGCTCATTTTGTACTGCAGGCTGATGGTGGAACAGCAGGTGTCAGTGGTACTCTGGCGTGTCCTTTACCATCTGCATAACATAGCTCAGGTTAAGCCACATTTAGCACCAGCTGACTTGGAGATGACAGTCCACACTTTTGTCACCTCCAGACTGGACTCCTACGATGCTATTTACTGGGGGTTTGATGCACCATCTGCAGTGGGTTCGGAATGCAGTGGCCTGGCAGGTGATGGGAACTTCTTAGAGAGACCACGTCTTGCTGGTTCTGCATGGTTTGCACTGGCTGCCAAGGCCCTACTTGGTTTGGGCCTAAGCTACCTGAAAGACCTTTTGCCATCCTACATGCCTAATCACCCCCGCCACTCCACAGACGTGGGCTTGTTGTAGATCCCTCATTCCCACCGGAAGCATTTGGGGGACAGGGCTTTTGGCATTACGGACCTCCTGCTCTAGAATGTGCTTCCGGAAGCAATAGGTTCATCCCGGACTGTGGAGGTTTTTAAGAACCTTTTAAAAACCTTTTTCTTTCCACAGGCATATTCAGAGTGTGATCAGTTTTTAACTGTGATGCACTTGTTTTATGTATATTTATTGTTTATTTATATTTCTTACATACTAACATACTATTTGCCAGCAGATTAGGCCTTACGGTCTATCAAGTCTGCTCGAACCTAGATCCTTAGTTGGGTGCCGAGACCCTCCCATCCCTTGTTCTCCAGAAACCTCTATCATCCATCCCAACCCCCCCGGGACAGGCCATCATCCGATACATCCACTTTCTGTGTCTGTCCCACCCTCTCTTGAAGCCCTCCACTGTGGATCTCTGAACCAGCTCACCAGGCAGTGCATTCCAAGGGTCCACCACCCTCTTGGTGAAAAACCTCCTCCTCTTTTCCCCCCTCACCCTTCCACCTTCCAACTTCAAACCATGCCCTCTGGTGACACCTCCCTGCTTTAATCTAAAGATCCCCTCCATGTTTACCCTATTTATTTCCTTGAGGTACTTGAAGACCTCAATCATGTCCCCCCTGTCTCTCCTCTCCTCCAATGAAAACAGGCAGAGCTCCTCAAGTCTGTCCTCATAAGTCAAATCCCCTAGCCCTCGTATCATCTTTGTTGCCCTCCTCTGTACCCTCTCCAGGAGCTGTATGTCCCTCTTCAAGTGTGGTCACCAGTACTGTACACAGTACTCAAGGTGTGGTCTAACCAGTCCATTGTACAGCGGCAGAATCACTTCCTTGCTCCTAGAGGTGATTCCCCTACGATGCATCCCAACATCCTGTTTACCTTGCTAGCTGCTCTCCTGCACTGCTCAGAGTTATTCATACATGTATCCACCATGACCCCTAGGTCTTTTTCCCCTATTGAGGCCTCCAGCGCCTCCCCTCCCAGGGTGTACCTGTGTTTAGGGTTTCCCCGACCAAGATACAACACCTTGCATTTGGTGATATTGAAATTTAATTTCCATGTGTGAGCCCAGCTTTCCAGGGTGTCCAGGTCCCCTTGCAGGGCCACCCTCCCCCCTTCTCTCTCAACTACTGCTCCCATCTTGGAGTCATCCGCGAAGAGACTCATTTCACACCTATACCCTCCTGATATCCGATATGTATCGTTAAACATGATCGGACCCAGGACCGAGCCCTGTGGTACCCACTACCAACCTCTCTAGGGTTCGAGAGCTCCCCACAGACCACTACTCTCTGAGTGCATCCAGCTAGCCAGTTTTCAATCCATCTGACCATCAAAGGCCTACTCTAACCCCATCAGTTTCTCCACCAGACCATTGTGGAGGACAGAGTCAAACGCCTTGCTGAAGTCCAAGAATAATACATCCACAGGCTTACCCTGTCCAGTTCTGATGTTACCCATTCATAGAACTCCACAAGGTTGGTTTGAACAGATCTGCCTGGCACAAACCCATGTTGCTGACTATCCAGACCTCCCACCTCCTCCAAGTACACCCCAATCGTTCCTTTAGTATACTCTCCATTAATTTTCCCACCACCAAGGTCAAACTGATGGGTCTATAGTTACCTGGTACTTCCTCGACCCCCTTTATGGATTGGTACCACATGTACCTCGCCAATCCCTAGGTACCCTCCTGTCTCAAGTGACCTGCTGAAAAGCTCCGCCAAGGTGCAGCCAGTATGTCCGCCAATCCCATAGTACTCTCGGATGAATGCCATCCGCCCAGGAGATTTGTTTTCTTTAGGGCCTTGAGGGCTAACCACACCCTTTTGGTGGAGATAGCATCATCCGTCCCTCCACCTTACTGGTCTTTTATCCTTATCCAGATGTGACACCCTGGGGTACCTTTCCCTCCCTCTTGCTCCATTTCTGTTGCTCCTGATCCCACCTCCTGCCAATTCTATCCCTTCATGCCTTGCTTTGTAGATATCCCATCCCCCCCTAGTGAACACAGAGGCAAAGTACTCATTAAATACCTCTGCCTGGTCCCTCGCCTCTTCCACCCACCTCCTTCTGATCTCAATCTGCTGAGATGGCCTTAGTTTCTCCGCTCCCCAATGTACGGAAGAACCCCTTTCCCCTCCATGTATCCCTGTGCCAGCCGCTGCTCTTTACTGGACTTTGCTCCCCTCACTATATGGGTGACTTTTCTAGATATAGCTGGTACATTTCCTTATCCCTATCCCTCTTGTTGTTTTATATTTTTGTGAGCCTTCTTTTCTCTGACTGCTACCTGTACCTCACTGGACCACCAGCATGGTTTCGTGACCTTGCTCCCTTACATTTCAACTTAGCGCAGATCCTGACTGCCTCATGAAGTCCCCATTTATGACCCCCATCTCCTTTCCACACTTGTCATTGAGGTAATCCTTCAAGTGATCCTTGAGAATATTTCCCATGCCCAAAGTCACCCCTCAAGTCCACTGCCAGTGTCCTAGATCTCACCCCACCCCCATGCTTATTGAAACCAGACAGTATTGTGGTCACTCCCAGTCAGGGGTTCTGTACAACTATGTCCCTTACCAGATCCCCATCTGCCAGAACCACATCCAGGACATGCCCCTCCCTTGTGGGCTCCATCACATGCTGTGTTAAGAACACATCCTGGAAGCCATCCAGCAGCCTTTGCTCCTTGGCCACCTTAGAGGACATGGTTCCCCAGTTTGTACCTGGCATATTAAGGTCCCCCATCAACACCACTCCTTCCCCTTTTGGACCACACTGGGCAATGATGTTGTCCAGCAAACCATCCTCTAGAACATCACTCATCCCGGGGGGCCTATATGCTACTCCCAGCTTGACCTTATCTCCTGCTGGGGATCGTAAGGTGACCCATAAGGCCTCCACGTTTCCCTCTGCCTTTTCTACCATAGCAATTTCTATATCATCTCTAAAGAACATAGCCACTCCACCCCCTCTGACCTCCTTTCTATCCTTCCTAAGCATAGTGTACCCCTGTACATTTAGGTCCCAGTCATGGTTTTTGTTGGCCCATGTCTCCGTAACCGCCGCCACATCCACCCCCCCAAACAGCATGGCCTGGAACTCTGGCAACTTGTTTCCCAAGCTCCTGGCATTTACTAACACCAACCCCAACCCCTTATCCCTGATCCTCTTTGTCGAACCCCACCCAGATTCCTTATACTTCCATCCTCCCCTGCTCCTCCTGAAAACTCCACCTCCAGTCTGTTTCCCCTCCCCTCTTGGACTTGTGGCTACTCCCCTCGTCTGGAGGAGGGCTTCTAGTCAAGCCCTCCCTCATCCCTTCCCCCCTTACAAGTTTAAACCCCACCTTTCTTGTATGTAGTCAGCCATCCCCTGTTTAAGGACTTCCTTCCCTAATGGGCAAAATGAAACCTGTCCTTGGCATATAGTCCTTATCCTCCCAAACTCCATTCCAGTTCCCTTAACTCATTCTCTTCTACCCCACTTCCTGAGCCAGTCATTAACCTCTGTAGCTTCATTTTTTCTCCACTGAGGCCTTTGGTACTGGCAATATCTCCGAAAGAAATGTTGCATCCATTATCCCGACAGACTCTGGCAAGTTCTTGGAACCTTGCTTGGATTTCCAAAATGCTATTTCCCTCTAGATCATTAGTTCCCAAATGCACCAGTAAATCTGGTTTCCCTCCACAATCCCTAACCATTTCATACACCATGAACTTTGCTCTGTGCACTGTCAGCCCAGAGATACTCACTACCTTCACCTGGCTATGGCATCCACCCCCCTGTCCCTCCCAATGGATACCCCTAATCATCGAGTCTCCCAGTAACAGAACCTTAACACCGCCATCATCCTTATGGTTACCTCCACTATGCCCTCTCAGCCCCCCTTCCCCCCCTTTATTCATGATCTCAATTTCATGGGAGTCTTCCTGCCTTATTAGAGACCCCCTTGTCACCCTCCCCTTTCTGCCTCCCTTGCTATTTTGCCCACTTAACTCAAACCCCCTCTGAATAGGTGTCCCCTTTAACCCTCTCTTATCTGAACCATTTATCCTGGCCCTGATGGTTTCCCCTTCCCCCACTCCACCATCCTCCCCCCTTGTAATAGTACCCCTGCCTCCAGAGGCTCTCTGTGGGTCCCCTTTATCTAGGGCCCCATCCTTGGTACTGACCTCCCTGCTGAAGGGGACCTCCTCTCCCACCTCCTTGTCTCCCAGTTTCTCTCCAATCATGCTCTCCTCCCTCATGTCTGGAATATGTTGCATCTCCCCCATTTGCTTAACATATATGTTTCCCTTCTCCCTCTGGGACTATGTCTATCCTTTCCATAGCTGGTCTGTGATACCCTATGGGTATCCGACTCCCTCCCCCTGGCCTCTGTATAAGTTTCCTCATTTCCACCAACCCCTTCCTCCCCCTCTAGGTTGCTTAGTAGCTCAAATTTATTGTGACACTCTATGTTAGCCTCCATCAAGTAACCCGAGTTTCCCCTGACTGCATCTCTAAACTGACCCTCTTCTTCCTCTCTTGCACTGTTCACCTTGGAGCTCCTTCCCACAGTCTGCTGTTTTAGGCTTCCGCACAACAGCCCCTCCTGACTCTTCCCCCTCCAGTCTCTTTGTATTCAGAATGTTCACCCCGTACGCTTTCCCCTTAGCATCAACTTCCCTGTCTAAGGGTCCTCTGTCCCTAATATCCCCCCTCCTGCTTGCTGTAACATAACATCCTGTAATTTCAGAGCGTTGCCCCAGCCTCCCCTCAGCCCCACCCTTCTGCTGCCCATATCCACACCCCTTATCCTTGGACACCCCCAGCTCCCGCAGCTTACTCCTTAACCAATATACCTCACTCCTGATACAAGATAGCTGTCTACAGAGTGGGCAGCCTCCCTCTCTCCAGGCCCAATTTAGAATTATTGCCATCCCACAGCCTGTGCAGCCTACAACCCTTCTGAAGATGCCTGCCATGGTGGAATATGGCCACCCTGATTATCCCCTCTGTTTATAATAGCACCCCTTTTCTCAGTCCCTTTCCCCTGGAGTACAGTTTCTCTCTATACTGACTGTAGTTATTTACAAACCCAATTTCAACCCCACCAATAACGTTCCCAAGTCTCACAAACACTTACAGTCCAGTGTGTGTTCAGTCCCACTAACAGTGTGTGTAAGCAGACATCAGGTACCGTATGATGTCACAGGCCCACCAGTTCCTGTTGCTTTGAATTTCAGTCCCAAACAGAAATACTCAGCCCTTCAATCCCAACCCCAGTGGCTTTTCAGTATTTAAGAAGGCATACAAAACAGGGTGGGTGGGAGGCTCTTCACCAAACACCAGGCAAACAACACATTTAAATTTCCCTCTAATTATCCCTGCCAAACAACTATCCACAAGCCACCAAAGTTACAATGTAACAGTTCTAATTCAAGGTAATAATTTTTAACACATAAAACTAATTTCACTTACAAACTATTCAAATATTTCAGTTAAAACAGAATATAACTCCAGCCCTCTTTCCTACCTGCCTGCTGCTTAAGCTCCCAAGTGAAGTTGTTTTATTTATTATTGTAAGACAATCTGAGCTATATACTGTAGAAGGGTGATGAACAGATTTTGCCTTGCTTTGCCTTACTCTCCATATATATGATTTTTTTATGTTTATCCTTGTGCTTGCACAAAGCAAACTTATTGTTATGATAGTGGATTTTAGAGGTGTGTCACTGTCAGTCCATTGCAGGCAGTCTGTAGTGGGCTTGACAGTGTCACACCAATAATTAGCCAGGCTAACTATGGTACTTTTCAGGGCTTTCTGGGTGGAAACTTTGTGAAGTTTAAATAAAGGAGAAGCCTAAATCACAGGGTGGCTCTTTGCTTTGATCTACATGACACCACTGTGCAAACAGCTGATCACTAGTGCTGTGTAGAATGCGGAATTCCGCCCATCAAATTAGCACAGAATGACCATTCCGCCGTCGAAATTTCTGTCAGAATTTCACTGGCTCTTCTGCAGAATTCCACCTGTTGTCATCAGCAGAATATGCATTTTTCCATGGAAAATCATTCCACAACGATTTCCATGGGATATATTTTTTTTTTTTAGTAAGCTTTTTGGTGGTAACTGGCCATCGGTATTATCTGCCCTGGTCAGGGACCCCCGGGACCTCCACCTCTGATTATAGCCTGTGCTGTACCCTAGTTACCCCTGGCTTACCCTCCCCAGATGGCAGGGTTGCGGCACCAGCCCTAATGCCACAAATCTAGTATCTGCTCAGGTGAGCCAGCATCGGAGGTGATTAGAGGCCCGGGGGCAGGGCATCGCAAAGATGAACTAGGTACAATTTTCTTCCCCTGTAAGCAGGGGCGGGAACGTACAATGATGACCAGTGTCTGCCCTGCCCCTGAGTTATACTGGTGTCAGTGTTCATGCAGCGAGCCCAGCCTCTGCTGGGAGTCACTAGACACTGAACACATGCACCCCCTTCCCCCTGGAGAAGGAGAGCAGTCTGAGGATGCCCCCGGCTGGCCCTCCGATGACCAGGGTCCCTTCCCGAACCCGTGTCGCTGGCGTCACAAGCAGAAATCCAACCACTTCACTGGTGGGCCGGTGCTTCTATGGAAAATATAGAAACAACAAATTTATGAAGGTGTGTTGAAATTTGTCAACACACACTCTTAACTTTGGTAATTTTCAGTATTTTGACTCCAAATTTTCAACATAGTCATTTTCTTCACATCACCTCGTGAACATGACAGGTGTTGTTTATCAAACCCTGGCCAAAATGTGTTTTTACATTTGTGGCACAAAATACCATTTTGGCCTATATTTTGTAAATGATACCTGTCATGTTCAAAAGGAGGGGGTCATAAAAAGACTATATTGAAAATTTGGGGTCAAAATGTGAACAAAACCAAGTTATGAAGAAATGTTGAATTATTCTGCATTTACTCAGAACACTTTGCAGATTTTGCCCCTAATGTTCAACATACCCTTTGTGTTACCCCACCTTGTGAACATGACAGGTGTCAGTTTTCATATCCCTCTGAAACATATTTTCACAGTTGCACTGTGAAATCACCTTTTGATTGGGATTTTAAATATTCCACCTGCCTTGAACACAACGTCAGGTCATAGAAAGACTGTGGGAAATGTGAGGTCAAAATGTGGGAGCCCACTGAAAATTAGATATTGCCTCTCAGCTGACCTGCCCAGGGTAAATACAATCTAAAAATGTGTATAAGCAAGACACCACTGAAAATAAGATACTGCATCTCATCTGGTCAACCTTTGGTAAATGTAGTAAAAATGTGTACAAGTAGGAGTCAGCACAACAGCTATGCAAGCGGTGAACATTTGACATTGACAGCAGCCTGTTATGATTACTGGTTTTCAATCTGGAGTTTTGCTTCCCCTCATTTTGAAAAATGTCCATTTTTGTTCATTACCAAAATATCTCACTCCCCAACACCCCCCGTCCTACAACCACCAGAAAATGATGATTTGTTCAATTAAGTAACTTATCTGGTTGATCCTGCCATGTTCTGTTGCTGAAAGGTTGACCTGCAGTGCACTGCTTTCCCACCCTCTGCATGAAACTGGTAGAGCAGCAAGGGAGATAAAGTTCCAGAATACACTGATTATAATACACATCTGCGTATTACAGAGTTTTTTGTAGGCTCTGTTTTCAGTGCATTATTGGGGCTAACCAGTAATTACACATGGAAAGAATAATGCATATGCAACCAAACACAATAAGACTGTTTTCATCTGGGGGTTCTGATGACATCATACAGACCTTGAGATCAAAGCTGGAAACACTGTTGAGTGGTGCATGGTTGCCCATGTCTTGTTTTGTATAGTATATTTTGAAACATAAAAATAACAAGCATTTGTTAATGGCAAATGTTTGCCACTGGTATTGCTGTTATGCTGGGTCTTGAGTATATACATTTTTGCTATATATCTACCCAGGATAGAGCTGATGTGATGGTATATCTCATTTTCAGTGGGGTCCTCCTTTGACACATTGTTAAACTGTAATTACCAAGAATAGGGCAGCTGACAGACAATATTCTACTTTTTAGTGGGCTCCCACATTTTGACCCCAAGGCTCTGATATTCAGAGTTGTGCCTGGCAATGGCGCATGTGGTGGTGCAGCGCAACTGAGCTGTGCTGGTGCAACTCAGGGATATATTCAGAGGAGATGAGCCACGGTGCATTTCCTCTGAATATATCAGGTAATGTGCACTGCGCAAACAGGATGCGCTGGCGTATCCCCCTCAGACACGGCTGAATACCAGAAATGGGAATTGTGCCAGGCCAGCAGAGTTACGCCGTGTGCAAATTCCTGATATTCAGCCAGCAGTATGCAAATGGGGCCATAATACATGCAAGGTGCAAATGGGGCCATTTGCATGTCATTATGGCTCCATTTACATGCATTGTGCAGGGCATGCCAGCAAAATGCGCATGGCACCCTGCACAGCATGCAGTGCTGTCTGAGGGGGTCTCAAGGCACCCCCCTGCCCTTAGCCACAATCCCCGTAGTATGCCCTTTTCATAACTTCCTGGTAGTCTAGTGGTACCCCCACCCTCCTGTAGCACTGATCCCTGAAAAATACCCTTTTCATAATTCAATGGTAGTCTAGTGGTCTCCCACCCCTCCCATAGCCCCATCGCTGAAAAACAAATGTTTAATAATTCCCTGGTAGTCTAGTGGCCCCTCCCATAGCCCAACTGCCAAAAAAGAAATGTTTAATAATTCTCTGGTAGTCTAGAGGAACCCCCCACCCCTCCCATATCTGCCATCGCCCACGGCTGCCTACCAAATGACAGTTTACTGTAATATTCATTCACAAATATGTGAATGAATGACATATTGTGAATAGTATTACAGTATGCACTGCAAGCCCACTGGTCACAGTGTGGACCAGTGGGCTACAACTATTTAAACTGTCATTCGGTGGGCAGCCATAAACTGTCTTGGTGTGGGTTTGTGCTGCCGCCGATGATGGGGGAGAGCTGGGTGAGCAGGGGTTCCTGTGTGGGTGGGGTGCCACTTGATCTTCAAGGATGTATTGCCGATGGTTTTATAGGTGATCGCAGCTATGGGATGGGTGAGGTTCAAAAAATGTTTAATAATTCCATGGTAGTCTAGGTGAGACTACCATGGAATAATATTTCTTTTTCAGTGATCAAGCTACGGGAGGGGTGGGGGTGCCATTAGACTATGAGGGCATTTATTTTACTATATTTTGGCTGATTGGAACTACAGAGAAGGAGGGGGTACCACTGGACTACCAAGGAATTTATTTTACTATATTTTGGCCGATTGGCACTATGGAGAGGAAGGGAGGTACCACTAGACTACCAGGGCATTTATTTTACTATATTTTGGCCGATCAGAGCTATGGGGAGGGAAGGGTACCACCGGACCACCAGAGCTGTTTTGGGTGCTTATGCACAGTGTACTGGGGGGTGGTCACTCATGGCTGGCGGCTGCTGTGTTGTGCCTTGCATTACAGCAGCTCACCTGCAGGTGGCCACCATTTGAGCCTTATTTTTCAGGCTCAACTTTGTGCATCGGTATGCAGCGCATCCCAGGGTTGTACAGTCATATGTGCCACACATCCCAGGCTGAATATCGGGTTATGCTACATATGCATGGGAATGCCCCCTGGAGATGCACTGCATACATTATCTTTGGGCTCCGGTGCATCAGGAATTGTGCTGTGCAATTCCCTCATTTGAATATTGCCCCAGGGTGCATTTCTGGGGTTGCACTGGTGCAACCCAGTTGTGCCAGGCAAAACCTATTTGAATATCTAGCCCCAAATGTATAACATAAAGAATAATGGCTAGATAGGTATGTGTTATTATGTTTTTTTACACACCCGAGGTGAAAGATGAGTCATAAACCTCGAGAGCAAAGCTCGAGAGGTTTATGAGCTCATCACTCATGAGGGTGTGTAAAAAAAACATCATGAGCACACACCTGCTTAGACTTTATTTTTATAATTACTGGAGCTTTTTACTGTAGCACCACAAGAGCAGTCAGTCAGTCAGCCACGGTCAGTTTCCGAACTAACTGACTGACTTCCGAATCCCCGACCAGAGCAAGAGTATTGTAGGATCAACCAGATATGGTTTTTTTTATTATTCTGAATGCAGGATCAACCACATAAATAATTAAAAATAATACTTTACTTGGGGACTAGTAAACAGATGGTCAACGCGGTGGGTCCTGGGCACTTCAATACCGGCAAAATGGAGCTGCTATATTGCTCGTTTTGTGCATCCTGCCCAAAGACGAACTAAGAGCCAATAAGGCAGTGCACTATGTTTGAGTGACATGAAATGACGGGTAAGTGACAGAATTTGTAAGCAAAACACAATAGTAATCCATTTTCGATTTATTACGGCATTTGACAGTGCTCGTAATCCAGTTGATAACTAGGGTCACCAGTAATTATAGTCTTTTTATGATCTGACATTTATGATTAATACAGGTGGGATTTTTTAAATCCCAACCAAAAAGTGATTTTGCTGTGCAACTGTGGAAACAAGTTTCAGAGGGGATTTGAAAAATGACACCCGCCATGTTCAGGAGGTGTGCGGTAACACAAGGGATATGTTAAACATTAGGGGCCAAAATCTGCAAAAAATAAAGTTATGAGTACATGTTTCAACAACTTGTCTCTTCATAACTTAACTGGTTTTTCACATTTGTACCCCATATATTCAACATATTCTTTTTATGACCACCCCTTCTGAACATGACATGTCATTTATAAAACAATGTCTGAAACATAATTTTGCACCACAAGTGTTAAAACACATTTTGCGCAGGATCTGAGAAATAACAGCTGTCACATTTATGAGGTGGTGTGAAAAAAATGGCTATGTTGAAAAGTTGGCTTCAAAATATTGAAAATTACCAGTTATGAGCGTGCATGGAAAAACTGAATGTAGACTCATAACTTTATTTTTTTCTCTTATTTTTACCCCAAATTTTCAACACAACCTTCTTGTGACCCCACATAGCCTTCTTATGAGCCTGCCTCATGAACAAAGGCAGAGAATATTTTCAGATCCTGGCAAAAAAGTGATTTTGTGCCACAAGTGCAAAAACACATTTTGGCCAGGATTTGAAAAATGACAGCTGTCACATTCATGAGGTGCTGTGAAGAAATTGCTATGTTGAAAATTTGGGGTCAAAATATTGAAAATTACCAGAGTTACAAGCCTGCATTCATGAATTTCAACATAGATTCATAATGTTTTTTAACATTTTTGCCTCAAATTTTCAACATAGCTTTTTGTAACCACCCCCCCCAACCCTCTACTTTACTCAGCACCCCAGGCACCCATACTGGGTACAGACTCAGAACATTTAGAAATGGTACCACCCCTAGCTTTGGGTATGTATACCAGGCTCATTCTTCTAAAGATCAAGGGGTGGGGGTGTACAAAAACAATAGCCATTGGTATTTATAAACTAGGTCCTGGGGAGAGATTTTTTGCTAGACATATGTTAGATCTACCCAGTAACTCCACACAGGAAGGAATAACGTAATTATCCAAACCATAGTTGGGGTTCTAGAGTGGGACTTTATTCCAAAAGATGTTCTTCAAAGCAAGGGTGGATCCCTAAGGTTTACACAACTTGCACTAGGAACTTGCAGAACAGCAAATCAAACTGTATCTGACAGAAACTCTTTGCATTCCCACCGCAGTAGGACATAGTACACTTGCACTTTGTAGTCTCACATGTCGTGGACATAGAACAACTTAGACTTGTATTCCCACATGCCGTGGGACATAGAACATTGCTTCCAGTGGCATATTGGCCACAACTGAACACACATTTTGCTAACACTAGCACCATTCTTCATAACCAGAGAAGAAACTGTAACCCACTCCAGGGGTTAAAAATTCTCTTCAGACATTTGACCATTTGTGTAACGTAACCAGGTGCCCTTACTGAACCTGTTAGTCCTGAACTGGTTACTCCAGATGGGGTTCTGCCCACCCTTTGCTCCCAAATCCATACTCAGCCATTCTTTTAGAGTTACACTTTTAGTAAGCTATCAGTCCTCTTTAAACGCACTTGGTACTGCCCTCCCAACCCCCACACACACACACCATACTCGACAAAGCCCTATGGAGCTGCTCCCCCACCACAGCCCCCGTTTCACTATCCCCCCCACCTCTTGCTCTCTGCAGTTGGTTTCAAACCCAATCCCCCTTGTTTCACTGTCACCCAGCCTCTCACCATCTGGGATAGTGTTAAACCCTATGCAGTTACTCTGCCATAGTCTATCAACGGATTTGGAGTTTTCCAGGGGTGTGCTACCTAGGGCAACCAATTAGAAACAGCATAGTATTCAATTACAACTGTTCAGTTTGTTTCTCCTATTTGTCTAACTGTCATGTAATCAATCTTTAATGCCTAATGATCAGGCCTCTGTAACCACTGAATACGTGTATTGTCTTATTGTCCACCCTGATGTGGAACCTTTGTAAAAGAGCTCATGCTCAAAGGTCTTTCCGAAATACTAATTAAACAACTAAACAATTAAACATTTGGAAACCTTCTGAATTGCTTTTGAATGAAACTGGCATTCCAAGTTAAAGGTGGTGACAGGACTCTTCCGGGTAACTACCGACCCATCTCAATCCTCTCCCCCCTCTCTAAGGCATTAGAGAAAATTGTGGTGTCCCAAGTCTCTGACTACCTCTGTAAGTACAATGTTCTCTGCCCTGAACAACACGGGTTCAGAGCAGGTCATAGTACCAATACAGCACTCCTAGAATTTTCCAACTTCCTTCATGCCTCCTTGGACTCTGGTGCCCTGGCTGGTGCTATATTCATTGACCTGTCTAAAGTATTCGATACTGTTTCACATCCTCTTTTGCTCTCCACCCTCGACCTAATAGGCTTTGCCTCAGGACCTGTTTCCTGGTGCACCAGCTATCTCTCTGCCCGCTCCCAATGTGTGAAAGTCAACGGTACTCTCTCTGAATCATGCCCCATTCGCTCTGGGGTGCCGCAGGGCTCAATTCTTGGACCCCTACTATTCTCACTCTTTCTTAACTCCCTACCCAGCAGTTGTACGGGTAAGATGCTTCTCTATGCTGTTCTCGTTGCCTCCCACAATGACCCCATGCTGCTACAGAACTCCCTCCAACTAGTCTTTGACTCTGCAGCTACCTGGTTCACTGAGCACCGACTTGTTATCAACCTTAAGAAAACAAAACGATGCTCTTCTCCACCCCAAAATAAGTACAGCAAGTTTCCCTTAGCTGTCCTCCACACCAATCTCGTCATTGACCAGGTGCAGTCTATAAATATCTTGGTATAACCTTTGACCCTGCACTTTCATTCCATGGACATATATCTGCCCTAAATTCGTCGCAACTCATGGCTAGGCATTCTTTACCGGCACAAAATGCCTCCTCCCATGCCCTCCCCCTGGCTGTCACCTCCTCTGTCATGTCTCTCATTGACTATGGCCTTCCAGTCTATGGCTCAGCAGATCAGACTGCCCTCAACAAGGTTCACCTCACAGTTAATAAGGCCTGCAGACTTATCACTGGTGCTCCCAGACTCACTCACACATGTGAGCTGTACACCCAGGCTACCCTACTCAACCTGGAAGGCGACTCATGTATCAGACATGCCAGCTCACCTTTAAAGCCCCTCGTGGCCTATCCCCATAGGTCTATCCAACTCCATTCGCCGTACTGCACCGATTCCTGATCACGCCGCAGCTCGTCAAGAGCTACCCTAGTTATTCCCGAGAGCCAGACCTCTCAAGGTCAGAGGAATTCCCACCGTGCACCCCACTGGTATAACTCCCTCCCTGCCAGTGTCTCAAACTCACTAACCTTAGCTTGCTTTAAGCCCAGGCTCAGAAACTTCCTGCTTAGCTCATAAATGCAACTGCCGCTAGCCTAGTGTAAAAAAAAATATATATATACTCTCTGTTTGACAATGCTCAAAGGCGGCTCCCCCCTTTCCTACTAATTCCTCTTCCCTATCTCCCTCCTTCTACCCCACAGCTCTCCCCGACCATAAGTTTTGCACCTTTTGTTATCTTTTGCTTCGTTGGAGATTGTATTCTATTGTAACAAAATTGTAATTGAACTGTAACTTTTTTGTTTGTAAGTACTGTGTCCCTTGTACTACTGTTCTGATGTCCTCTTTGTGATGAGGTACCTTTGTAAATGAGCCTCTGGCTCAAAGGTTTCTAAACTGATGTTTAACTAAATAAATAAATTCACCACCTCAGTAGTGTAAAGGTAAAAAAGTCCTGAACAGTGTGGTATAGTCATACCTCTGGACATCATACACCTCAGCTAACTTTAATTCAAAGACAGTCTTTCATGTCTGTACTTGCAGAAAAAGAAATTGTACCTTCCCTCTGGGTATGGAACACAACAAAACAGGTACTTGCTTTCTGTAGCAAAAGTCAGACTCTACTCACTGTTAGACATTGCAGACAGCTTCAAAACATCCTGGATCAAACAGGGAATTGCCCATCGGATCCATCCACAAGCAGTTCTTTTCACCTCTCCAGGATGAAAATCAGGAAATCCTGCTGTTGAAAAGGTCTCCATCACTTCTCTTGGCAAGCTGGAGATTACCAGAACTAGGGTGAGAAATTAGGGCTCTCAACTCAGAGCCTACTGGCAGCAGCTCTCACTCCCTCACTCCAACTCTTAACACTGACTGCGAATGATTCACACTGACTCCCATCTCAACATTCTAACTCCCTTCTCAACAGCTGGCACAAGGGTAAGCTGCTGCAAGAGTTCCAGATGAGCTCATCACTTCCATCTCAGCTGAGGCCAAGTAAACAGAAGAGTGAGCAGGTGAAAAAACATTTAACTAGTTAATCACTAGCTGTCTGTCCTGCCTAGCACTGATACTGAGGGGATTCTAGTAACCCCAGTGGACTAGGTGGTTACACTTCCTATCAGCCTTCCTCATGAACAAGGGCAGAGACAATTTTTAACTTCTGCCAAAAGGTGACTTTGTGCAGAGACTGTGAAATCACCTTTCAGGACAGATTTGCCTACTTTCACTGCCATTGTTCATGAGATGGGGTCCCAAAAGGGCATATTGAAAATCTGGGTGAAAAATATTCCCAGTGTCGGCGTTATATTTGAGGGGGGAGGGGTGCTGAGTGGGATGGTTGGGTAGGAGGACAGTAAGGGCAGGGCAGCAACAGACATCAATGGATGGTTTTATTTGTTACAGAATGTAATTCAGCATCATCAGGCTGAGCATAACAGATCAGTTGTTCTTGCTGAGTTGCATAGATCAAAGAAAAAAGCAGACCTAAGATTGAGTCAGCTCTCTCCTTTGAAACACACAAAGTTTCCACCCAGCAAGCCAGAACAGTATGATGATCAGCCTGGCTGAAGATTGGTGTGACACTAATGAGCCCACTACAGAACATTTTGCACTGGACTGAAAGTGTCACACCCCTCAAAAGTCACTCTCCTAACAAAATGCTCACTGCACGTGCACGCACCGGCGAACATAAAATAATTACTGTTTTTTCTTCCCAAGAAATCTTTAGTTTGGATTTTAATAATTATAATTAAAAATACAGAATACCATCCTTCCCAGCAGCTGAAAACCCTTGTGGATTATGGACAGGTTTCTGTTTTTTTTAAATGGTGGAACAACAGAGAATTTGTGTTGGAGAGGGTCTGCGTTCTGTGTGTGTAGGGAAAATGAATGCAAAATGGCAGATGGCAGAAGTTTCCTTTCTTATTAAAAAAGCTGTTGTTCCATAGACGTTAAAAGAGCATTTTTAACCTCTGAATTGTGGTACAACAGCTTTTTAGTTAGGGTGGAAATCCACATACCGCAAGGAGTAACCATATTTTGTAAAACTATTTTATTGCATGTGTTTCCAACCAAAGAATTATTCCAGACAAACCATCACCTGGATAGGTGTGTCAAAGATACACAGTTCATAAAGCGCACATCATTGGTAATAAGTAAACCTATACCATAACCGATGGAGTAGTATTAACAGACAATCATCCCAAGTGAGCAACATATCGTTGAGAAAAACTGATAATGGGAAAGGGGGAGGGAAGGGGAAATTGTTTAACCAGGAAAGCTACACTAAGCCAAAGCTTGAAGTTGAGTGACTTGCTCAGGGTCACACAGTATGCAAGTGGTGACTGTGGAAACATGATAATCTGTGATAAGCCACATAAAAATAGATTGACTGTTTTGATTAACCTTCCTTTTTAAATAAGTGACAAATGACATAACCTTAATATTAAAAGTCAACTGGATTCAGTTACAGTACCGACAGTATATATTTATGAAACATACAGCGGTGCCAGCCAGGGTGCCACACAGAAATGTAGCATTAGATCACAAACTGCTGCACTATGCTGCAGGGAACAGTGTCATTCAATAGCAATCAAGCCCTTTGTTACTGCAGCATTTTGTGACATGTCATTTACTGCAAGTTACTGCTTTGCGTCATGGCTGTCTCCACTGTATATAAGACATTATTTCTCTCTTGATGTCTGTTTAGAAAATAGAAAATCAATCAGTCAAAGACTTTCATTGTTTTTAAGGAGGAACTTTCTGAAATTTCAGATAATGAATATATTTTGTGAACAATGAAGATTTAGAGTCCAAAACACCTTTAATGCAATTCCCAGCAGCCAAGTTCTTATTCTGTAAATGCTCACAGTTCTATATTCTTTAGTTTTGTAGCCCCTTTTTTGTGTAAGCATTGTGTGAAATACAGATTTTTTACATAGGTATCTCTGGCCCCTTCCACCATTCCTCGCCTCAATAACTAGTCTTCCATAGTTCAATACTGCTTGCATGCCATAAAATTCCACCCCTCCAAGGACTGTCACAAGGTGAGGAATATGGCAGGATAGATGGCATTTGGGGGCATTTTCCCTGGTTTATGCAACACATTCTGTTGAACCTACCTCTGCCCTGTTGATACAACGCACAGTCCATTTTGGGGACCTCGCATGCACATACCCCTGCTGTTGACCCTTCTTCTTCCCTGTTGATACAACACACAGTCCATTTGGGGACCTCTTGGGTACATACCCCTGCTGTTGCCCTTACCTCTGCCCAGTTGATACAACACACAGTCCATTTGGGGACCATGTGTGCATATACACCTGCTCCTGATCTGACCTCTTGCCCTGTTAATAACACACACAGACCATTAAAGGGCTCATTTATAGATACTAGTGAGCTCACCCAACATGAAAAAAGCTCCCCAGACCACCAGGAAGGTCACCTGAACTGGTGAGCTTAAGCACCACCCTCCTTGGACAAGGACATGTGGCCAATAGTAGCACTGACTCCAGCCCTGGTCACCTAGCAGCAGTAGGTTCCTGGGTCCACTCACAAACCCTCCTCACCTGCTCAGTACCAGGTGGCCCCATCAAAGGTATTTTCTTTCAAAGCTTCTGTAAAGGGTATTGGCCAGAATACAGCATGTATGAAATATACTTATGTCAAATAGAAGAAGTGTTGGATTGTGCTGAGATCTTAAGGATGTGGCCAACAATTGCCTTTCAGGCTCAACAAGTTAGTGTCTGCAGTTATGTTTCTTTCTTTCTTTCTTTCTTTCTTTCTTTCTTTCTTTCTTTCTTTCTTTCTTTCTTTCTTTCTGTCTCTCTCTCTTTCTCTCTCTCTCGCTATCTGGTTTTTATTTATTAATTATTTTTGACCAGGAAAGGTAGTTTCCAGGTACGTCCGGTGGGGGTTGGTATAGGGACCTGTTTTATCAACAGGAGGAATGTTGGTCATGATACTAGGGGACGTCCCCTACTCTTCTTTGATAAGTGCTGTGGTATCTATTACTTTCACCTGGACAGTGACCAGATCTTGTTTTAACACTTAGTGACTGACACTCTAATAAAAACAGTCTAGGCCAGACCCCAAAAAAACAGTAGGATTTCCAGTATGTTTTAGGATGGGGAGCATCTAAATAGTGAGCTAGTACTGGTTTAAATGATACATGCTCCATGTAAGAAATACAGTGTCAGATTACCTGTACATCTATGTAAACTAGAAAAGTCAAGTCATCAGAACATGGACTGTACATAGATACATAGACAGTGTCGGCAGATAAGGGCCTATGGCCCACCCAGTCTGCCCATTTAAGTTTGTAAGTTCAGTTTATGTTTTCCAGGAAGTCTGTTGCCCCTTACCCCTGACCTCCAGAATTCCTTTATGTCTATCCCATGCATTCTTAAATCCCGTGATTGTTTCAGCCCCCACCACTTCCTCTGGCAGGGTGTTCCACTTGTCCACCACCCGTTCTGTGAAGAAATTCTTTCTCACGTTTCCTCTGAATCTGACTGTAGACTGTAGAATGGTTTCACTGTGCTACAAATGGGGCAGAAACCTTTGAACCATTTTAGCAGCTAAAACTGTTTAAAAAGCTCAGGATAGAGGTGGTCTAAGGTTTAAAATTGAAAAATACTAAAGAGTCAGAGGATTAGAAGACAGAAAAGCAAATGCGGGCGCTTTGCAAGTCGAATCATGCTCATCAACAGAAGGAGAAGAAGACTTGGAGGCCCTGATTGACCAGTTACTAATTTTTTTTTCCTTTGAGCACAAGGATCTTCGACAAGGAGAGCAACGTCTCAACTATTGGAATTTAAAAGACAAGAACCTCAGTGCAAAAGCAGTGAAGCAGTGGTTACCCTGGAAGGGCACTGGAAATGAAACCCACTAAGACAAAGCATCATGGGAAGTATATGCAAATCATCATGAAAGAACTAAGGCTGGCATGAATATAAGCAGGACAAAAAGGTGCTAGAAAGCCTCACCTGATAAAGTCACCTCCTTGCACATGCGGCCATCCTCCATGGCCCCTTCTCTGTGCTTATGACCTTCCTAGGCTACTCTCATCCTCCTTTACCCGCTCTCCTCTTCCCTATACACTTATACCATTCTCATTTACACTTATACTGTTCTCATTTACACTTATACTATTCTCATTTACACTTATACCGTTCTCATTTACACTTATACTATTCTCATTTACACTTATACCATTCTCATTTACACTTATACCGTTCTCATTTACACTTATACTATTCTCATTTACACTTATACCGTTCTCATTTACACTTATACTATTCTCATTTACACTTATATCGTTCTCATTTACACTTGTACTGTTCTCATTTACACTTATACCATGCTCATTTACACTTATACTGTTCTCATTTACACTTATACCGTTCTCATTTACACTTATACTATTCTCATTTACACTTGTACCATTCTCATTTACACTTGTACCATTCTCATTTACACTTATACCGTTTTCATTTACACTTATTCTCTTTTCTACTCATTCTACTCTAGATACTCTTTCATGCTCCCTGCTTGATCTACTGCTTTGGATAACTTCTTCTACTCCCTCTCCTAACCTGGGGTCCATAATGTTATATACTTATTCAGCCTGATGTTTATTTCTGCCTGTATTTGATCATTCGCTGATATGTAATTATATGCCAACTGTACATTCCTATTTTTGTATTGATTTATCTCCCATTTAATGTGTATTATTATTTTTTTTTTGTTGTTGACTGGGTATGTGCATTAGACAAATCCTGCCTATTTTCAGGACCGACCCAGGGGACGGGGATACAGATGAATGCCAACTGACCTTGAACCAGATTAAGCTGTTGGTGGTATTTTTTGTGAATGGAGGAAATTTGGCCATTGCACCGGGGAAATTCCCTTACTCTTTTCGAGAAGTGCCATGGGATCTTTAACATCCACCTGAACTACCAGCAGAACAGGCAGATGGGACCTCGGTTTAACGTCTCATCTGAAAGACGGAAATGCTGTCTCTATTGCCTCTGACAATTGGTCTTATGTTTACTTGCATACATATGTGCAATTTTCCTGTTATTTCCCTATTGCTTGTTTTACTCCAATCTGACCTGTACTTTTATTGCCCTGTATTTTTGACCACTGTTGTTGTTTATAGTTGACTTGTACCCTCTCGGGTCCTGCCTGAAAATAGGCATTTCTATGTCTAGTGCACCTATCTGGTTATTAAAAACAAATAAATAAAAGCAATCTGAAAAAACTGAACTCATCAGAAACAGACACGTTTCATTCTTATTGGGGATCCACCAAGGGGGAGGCAGAACCAGCTACTGGAGTTGCCTTGGCATGTCACTGAGCTTAACCATTTGACTCAATTACATTCCGTGGGATCCAAGACTCCAGAAATTATTTTGGGGGATTTGCTTTTGTGGGTAAGTGTGATTCAGGATTTCCTCTGTGTGTTCCCTAAATGTAAACACCATGTAGAACTCACCTTTTTAAGATCCATAGCATCTCAGTGTATAAGCAATAGTTACATAAAGCCAACCGTTATTATTATATCAGTTATTTATTATATTGATACTATTATTTTTAAATAGTTATTTGAAGAAATGGGCAGACTAGATGGGCCAAGCGGTCTTTATCTGCCGTCAAATTTTGTTTCTTTATTTGAGGTTATATTTATACTGTACTTCCTAGGGACTTGGTTGGGGGGGGTCTAAGCTAAGCATAGCAAGAACAGCGGTCATTCTGAAGAGGCGACAGACTGCCTGCATGGACACCAGCCCAGCAGGATATGTCAATATTTGGGATGCTGTGGGAGCAACAAAGTAAGGGAGAGGAAGCTACAAAAGCTGTAGAAAATTCAGACACAGAGCAGATGGCCCCCATGATCTCAGTTGGACAGTTTCCAAACTCTTATTGTATTTATTTTATTCATTACAAAAGTGGTTCTTGGCCTGGCCTCCTTCTTGTAGTAGGCAGGGGCATCACAAAGCTTACTCCAAGGTATAGAAACAAGAATAAAGGTTTGGAACCGGCCCCATTGCCATCAACAAGATGGCAGTTACCTCAGCTTTACTAGAGCAAGCTGTAGTGATCACAGATGGGTTGAATTCATTTTTATGTTTGCTTGCACGCATGTGCAAGAAACATAGTGCCACCATACAAGAATTTGTTGGTGTGCCTCCCTACTTCCAATGCCCAGCTGCCTTTTGCAGGTGCTGCCCCACCATGCCAATGAATGTAAGAGCTGTCTATGACAACGTTTGCAAATGCAGCGTCATACAGTTGAAAGAGCAAGCTGAAGCGTGTAAGCAATTTGCATACTGCCACCGTTGGCAGTATGCAAAGTGCCTCCATGTTGGCACTGCAGCGCAAGAGCTGTCATAGACAGCTCCTCCCCCCCAACAAGTAGCACGCTGAGAGACCCCCACACACACAGTATGGCCAATGGGGGGTGCCCAATCCCCTGTCGGTTCCAGTGCCCCCCCAACAGCCTTTCAGGTGCCACACTGGGGGCACACCCCAGTATGGCAAACGTCCATTTGGTGCCCCCAACACACTTCCAGGTGCCAAGCTGGGAGCCCACCCCAGTGTGACAAAGCTCTCTATGGCCGATGGGGGTGCCCAATCCCCCGTCGGCTCCACTGCCCCCCCCAAAAAATCCAGCTGCCATGCTGGGAGCCCACCCCAGCGTGGCAAACATCCTGCGTTGTCTTCCTACAAGTAAAAATAAACCCAGAAAGAAAGAATGGTCTCACACTGACTGTCTTGACCCCCCTCTCCCACCTGTGCCCACCCACTGTGCACCCTGCCTCCCCACACCCCCCCTTACCCCATACTTACCTCCGGAGCTCAACGCAATGATCTTCGGTGGACTGGGAACACATCTGCACTCTTCAAAGCCGACCACAAACTGAGGAAATGCCGGTAAGCTATATAATGGAACACATAGGGTTTTTTCAACTTTATGCATATCTCAGGCATTTTTGTGAAAATTTTCACCAAATTTTCAACATGGGGTTTTTGGGACCTCACCTCATGAATTCTGTCACTGTCATTTTGTTAATCGGGCCCGCAAGGTGATTTCGTGGTCACTGTGCGGAACCACCTTTCAGGACCGATTTATGAAATTACAGTGTCACAGTTCATGAGGTGGCCTCAAAACCCTATGTTCCAAATTTGGTGAAATAACTCCCAAAAATTACTGTTTTACAAGCGTGCGTTGCGCAGTTCTTACGCACGCTTGTAACTTTGAGAATATTTACTATTTTCACTCCAGAATTTCAACATTGCCATCTTACCACACCTCCTTATGAGCAGTACAGCTGTCATTTTTCACATCTTGCCCAAAATGTATTTCCGCGCATGTAGCGCACAATGGCACAGTTGGTGTGCGAAATCAATGTTTGGGACAGATTAAGAAAATCACAGTGACACTGTTCATGAGCAGAGGTGTTAAAATGGCTATGTTAAAAATTTGGTGAAAAAAGTCCATAAAATGATTGTGTTACGAGCGAGCATTGCGCAGTTTCCATGCACCCTTGTAAGTTCATGAATTTCTAATATTTTCAGTCCAGATTTTCACCACTGGCATTTTTCCACACTTCCTTATGAACAGTACAGCTGTCATTTTTCACAACATGGCCAAAATGTGTTTTCACACTTTCTTCGCAGAAATGCGTGTGTCGCTGTGGGAAATTACTGTTCAGGACAGAGTAAGAAAATCACAGTTACACTGTTCATGATTGGAGGTCCCAAAATACCTGTGTTGACAATCTTCTGGAAAAAAATCCCCAAACTAATTACATTAAGGGTGTGCATTGCACAGTTTCTACGCACGCTCATGCACTTCACTAGTTTTTGTACTATTTTCACTGCAGATTTTCAACATTGCCATTTTTTACACCTCCCCATGAACAGTACAGCTGTCATTTTTCACATCCTGTTCAAAATGTGTTTTCGCACCTGTGGTTCTAAATGCCATAGTCACTGTGCAAAATCTGCTTTCAGCTAACAAACTGATATTGCCACTGTTCATAAGGTGGGGGTCACAAAAAACCCATGTTGAAAATTTGGAGTAAAAATACCAACAAACGCCTGAGGCATTAGGGTTTCCGACCATAACGCCCAACCCCGTAGAGACTGACAGACATAAGGATTGCCTTGGGATTGTTGCCTGTAATGCTCATACCATTCCACCCCCACCCACACCCTGCAGCCAGTGAGAGGCATTGAGGTGTGCCTTGGGCTCTTAGGCCCCAAAGTTCACCCCATTCTCCTATACTGCACCCATCTCACATATTTCCTGATGGAATGGGGTGAGCATAAGGGCCAAACACCCAAGGCACACTGTGACACTTGTCAGTGTTTGCAGGATAAGGTGTGGTGAAATGGCATGGCTGTTATGCCTGATGACCCAAAGGCACACCCCACCAATGCCAATGCCAGCAAGCAAACATTCGGCATTAACAAATGCTTGTTCTATATGTACACTTGATGTGAGACTCCTCCCCTGCACAATGGACACTATGGATTCAAAGCAACAGTACTGCCACTGCTTTAAAGGGACACTGTCAACTCCCTTAGACCTCAAAGTGTCCCTTGCTTAAGAAACAAATTTTATGATTGCCAACATCCTGTAAAGATTGCTGATGTAGCTATTAGTTTGATTCTGATTCTTTTTCTCTTTTCAAAAGTGAAAAACAAACTGCACACGCTACTGGTGTTACCACACCAAAACAGGTTTGTTTGCATTCCTTGATCAACTCCCACTGCATCTTTCCTGGACTTGAGAACACCTCTGACACAGTCTAGCCACTCATGATGCAGTGGGAGTTTAGGTGGCCACTGTATCATGAGTGACTGCACTGGTTGGGGTGCTTCTAATGTTTAGGAAGTATTCAATAACAACAGATTTAGGATTGTAAACAAAACAAAGTTGTTTATAAATATACATTTGCATGCATTTCAGTTCCATTAAACAAGGAGACAGACAAAACAAACAGCAACATCAATGAATTTTAGAGAAGGTAAGCAATCATAAAATGTGGGGTTTTAACTAGAATTGTAACTGCCACATAACTTTATGACTTACTAAAGACTCTACATTTATACTCCACATACACTGTAAATTATGCAGTAACAATATTTCTTCAGAAGTGAACATTTACATACTGTTACAATCACTTGTGATCTACTGCTTTTTAAGCAACTTTGGGTGCAATGCATTTTGGGACCACTGAATGACATTATGGGTCCTAGCACTTCCTTGGTAAATACACACTAATGTAAAGATGAGCATACACCTTCTATAACAGAAAGCAAAAATAAAGACAGTGAGATAAACAAAGCAAGATCAAAAAAGAGAGTTCTTCTATGGGTGAAAAGAAAAATAAAGAAAGTGAGAGAAACAAAAGGAAATTAAAGAAAGAGACTAACAATACTAGTCAAAAGAAGTATTTGAAAGGTGAGAGCAGTAAATGTTATGTTCTGACTCCTGCTGAGCTAGATAATTTAGAGAGGAAAAAAATGAAGTTAATACTCAGAAAAACAATACTTGTTCATTAAAGTTTTTTCAGATTGGCTCAATTCAGTACATTTGGAAAAACAGTGCTGTTCTGCTAGCATTGTTCCCAGCTATCTATTGGTCTGCCAAGGAACTGCAGGAACAAAACATGAAGATGTACACTAGAACACTCCCATCATGCTGTGCACCCCATATCTTGTAATACACACAGATGAAAATTGAAGAACCTAGCATACAAAGTTAACTGAAAGTTTTTGGAAAGTTTTAAAATATGTGATGTGGTTAGAAAGCTTAAAGCTTGTAATGAAAGTTATTTCTGCAAAACTTAAATAGCAGCCACGATATTTCCAATATGTGTGTTTCAATTGTTTTGTACTGTGTGTACACCATGTTTAACAGCTCAACATAAAGCATTCCAAAACCAAATCAGTCTGACTGTTCTCATTTATTCAGAGACTATTAGTCATACAATCATTACCATGTTACAAGAGGATTAAGCCACTCAAAAGGATGGGTCTACTGTGGAATTAATCCATGGTTAAGTCATTGGAGGCACTCAGCCTTTGGCCTTATGCCCCACTCCCCAAACCATGGATTAATTCCACAGTAGATCCATCCTTTTGAGTGGCTTAATCCTTACATAATATAATGCAAAACAAGCTGACAGTGTCCCTTTAACCTCTCACTATAGCACTTTCTAAGAGTCATGCACTGTACATTGACTTACTTATAAAGAATACATAATGGGTTGCAGTACAATAAGACATTTATCTCCATTACTGAGTGGTAACTCAAGCCTGATACTGGAATGTTTTGCATGATGCTAACTGGACTGAGGACAAGCAAACAGTGCATTGTGTGTCCCAAGTCCTGTCAGTGTATCAAGTGCTAAATTCAGCAGCGCAGTTAGCACAGCACAAAGCTGTTAGCACATGTATGCTAACCGATGCCAAACACATAAGCAAAGGGTTGGCAGTGCACTGCATATGTGTGTACTACCATACTCTACTGTTTTCACCACTGTTAACTGACTTGCACCATGCTAGTTAGCTCTGCCAGAAACCTACTCTTAGCATCATGCCCAGTGGTACGTACCCCTCAGGCATCTGTTGTGCTGTTTGTTAAGGAAAATAATACCACATAGTACTGCTCCCCCCACACCCTTACCACATCCCCGTCAGTGTTTGTTTGATAATTAGAATCCTTCCCTGGTAGTTTAGTCGACACCACCCAATGGAGGGAGTACCAAGTGGCATTATTTTCTGTAACATATGGCTCCACATACACTGTGGGGAAGGACAGTCCTACATCAAATCTGTGAAGCAGAAGCCAGTACCTCACAAGTTAATGAGACCATACAGACAAATGACCTCTTAGCACCCCATGTGGGCAAATAGGTAATTTACATGGGGACTTTCAATGTATCGCAAGTCAGTGTAAGAGCACTAATAGCTTTGGGATGCCCTAACTAAGTTTGCTCCTTCTCTGTGACCAGCACAGGGTTGTGATTTGTGCCAAGACCACAAGCTAGGGCCTTTGTTAGAGCTGCACGGGGGGGTATAATCAAACAAGTTTTGTGCACTAACACTCTTATCAAAATTTGTATATAGAAAATGTATGGAATTGTGCTAATTTGCAGTCAAGTTATGGGCCTTTGCAAGGAGCAATCAAACTTTAGAATATGGGGCCCATAACTCATGAGTAGCAAATGATGAGTTAGCTACGAAGGTCTTACCACTCATCTGTCAAGATAAAGGCATTATCCTAGCTTGGCCCAGCCATTATGTATTTGATAAATACCTCACTATGTTTAGCTTGTTTAGAGTTTTACCTTGTGTTTGCTTAAAAGAATGCCATCTCTTTCCACTGTAAACTCTGTCAGATCCATTGTTCTCTGCATTCTATTTCCAGATTCTAAATGGAAGTAGCATGTTCCAAGTGAAATAACAAATTTTCTGTAACATGTCCTAAGTGAAAAAAATTTCTATAACATGTTCTAAGTGAAACAACATGTTCTAAGTGAAGAAATGTGTTCTATAACATGTTCTAAGTGAAATAACATGTTCTATAACATGTTCTAAGTGAAAACCATGCTCCATAACATGTTCTAAGTGAAAAAATGTGTTCTGGTTCAGTGGCGCAGAGGGCTGAGGTGCTGGACGCCTTACCTCGTGTCATGCCAGCGACCCAGGTTTGGGAATGGACTCGGGTCATCGGGGAGCTGGAATGGGGAGGAGGGTGGGAACAGGACTGAGCAGCTGAAAGGCAACTCTCCTTTTCCCAGGTGGTTGCCTCCCCTTCCCCCCCCATACTTCCACTGCTACCAGGTGGCGGTCCCGTGATCAGCATAGGTGAAGTGGATGACATGTAGTGGGAGGGCACCTTGAAACGTGGTGCATGCATGCCTTCAGATGTGCACATGTCCAAGGTACAGGGATGGGTTATGGGGAGAAAAATGGGAAGAATGCTACAAAATATATATGGGAAAAAAGGAAAAACATGTTCTATAACGTACTAAGGGAAGTGTCCTAATTGAAAAAAAAAATTATCCCAAAATGCCATGATTTTTTTTTCCTATTCCCTTCAGCACTGGTGTGATTTATATAGGCGATATTCAACAGGGCATCCAGGAATAAAGATTTTATTCAATCTGGAATGTTGTCAACAATGCTGCCTAATAATGAGTGGCTGAGCAAAGCAAAGCCACGAGTGCTAGGTTGGATTGTTACCAGCATTCCAGAATAAAAAATCCTTATTCCTGGATGCTCTATGGAATGTCCTATTTCTATCACGGGATCCATCTTGCCATAGTAGCAAGGGTATAGTGGAAATAACATGAGCTGTAGTGGAAATGACATGTTATTTCCACCGCAGCTGAATCAGGCAAAAATCACTTTTTTCCACCATGTTATTCATCACTCCCATGGTATAAACAGGGGATACTCCATGTGACATCCAGGAATACATTTTTTTCCAATCTGGAATGTTGGCAACAATACTGTCTAGTCAGTGGCTGAGCTGAGCAAAGCCAGCAAAGCCACGAGTGCTAGGTTGCATTGTTGGCAACATTCCAGAATGAATAAAAACCTTATTCCTGGATGCTCTCTGGAATGTCTAATTTATACAATTGGCACCACCTTGATTTGATTTGATTTGTTTATTTAAAATCTGGAACATCCATGAGCATAAAGCCCATTTTCACAAGCAACCAAATATAACAATACCACACAACGCTGTCGTGTAAATATCACCAGCGGAGGTGGAAATGGCATGTTATTTCCACCACAACTGAGCAACAAGCAAAAATAACACTTCAATTCCATACCATTGGTCATCACTCCCATAGCATCAATATAGGATATACAATGGTGAGCTGTCAGATAAATTATTTATCTACACAAGTGCTGCTTGACCTTGGGTAACCTCACGAGTGGCATAAGCCACGGGTGAGATGTCTGTGGTCAAACAGCACAAGTGTAAATAAATTATTTATCTTACAGCTCACTATTGCATATTTCATTTATGCAATAGGGATGCTTTCTGTCAGTGCAGGGACATTTGCTTTTGAATGCTATCTTTTTTTAATATGTTTGTCAAAAAAGTGAACAAAAAATAGAATTTTCTGCTCTTTTTTGCCAATTATAAAAAAATCTGTAAGGTATCTATAAATGAAACTCCTCTCATTTTGTAGATAATGTTGTGCTGAATAATTTTCATGCTCACAGCACTATGCTATCTTTTTTCATTTTAAAGTTATTTGCATTTGAATATAGTTAGTACTGGTATGGAGGCTGAATATTCTAAATGAGTTCCAGAGTGATTGTGACATCTACTATGGGTGGGATATTCAGACGGCACCAAAAGGATGCACAATAGCGGGAGCAGGCACAAGAGCAGTGCGCCATTGTGCAATGTGCATGATATTCAAACCAAGTACAGGCAAAGGTGCACCTGCGCAACACAGCTGAATATCACGCCCCATGCACCATGGTGCAACCAGGGATGTGCAGTGGAGCAGAGCCAATGCACAGTAGCACATCCAGTGATGCACAGGGACAAGGATAGGAAGCAGGGGTGCACTAGCCATGGAAGCACCATGGGCGGAGGAGCATGCAGCAGGCCAGACCGACCAACCCCCCCAAGACTCCCTGTGAGCTGCACAACCTGAGGTGAGCTGGACAGACCACCAGCCTATGAACCCTAGCACTGATACAACAGCAGAGGCACAGTGCCCAGCACACACCCCTGGCAAACAGTGACCACAACACAAGGAGGGCCAGACCCTCCCATGCCACTGCACCCCACCAATGCTGACCACCCCCTGTAAAGCAATCTCAAGACACCCGGCCCAGAAGCATCACCAAACAGTGCATGGCACTGAAGGCATGCACACCACCACCACAATGACAATGCAACCCTTTGCCCCATGGCAGCATGAATGACAGATCCATTGTGATCCCCCCGCAGCAGGCGATACCAGCCACGGATGCAACCACAGCATACACAATGGCTCCCACCGTGGCACAGCAAAGAGGTCGACCCTGCGTCAGCACCCGAGGGATCCCGCATGTGACAAGGCCCTCCCTGGATGCCACCACCAGCAGGACAGCATCCCACACACCCACCCATGCACACACCCTGTCCCAGCACTAGCCCCACAAGACAGCACAGCTGCCCACTCTGGTGCCTTAAGGCATGCTCCACACAGGATGCAACACAGGGCATGAACAAATCCCCCACCCTGTCCCAAGGGTACCCCATCACAGGGCCACACAAAATGGGGCAACAGATGCTGCTGTCACATGTCCAGTGATGCCATGTACCCACAGCCTGTACACCACCATGGCGCTGGTGAGCTAGCCATGTGGTGCATGCACCATGAACCTGTCCATTGCCAGCATGCAGCTGGAGCACATGTGACAGACAGAAGACTACAGGCACCGCCACAGACACCAGTGACAGCATGGAGTGGGACAACAACAGTACCGCCCACAGTGTCACCTGAGGCAGATGTGCAATAGACCTGGAAACAGGATGCCAGCTGTCATGGTGCTATGGCCAGAGGGTGGCTGGCATGGACAGCCACCAATGTCATGCCAGCAGACATGAATGCATTGGGGGGGTCGGTATGACTGTGCATACCACAGACATGCAAAGGGCTCAGCCGCATGGGCCAGGCACACACTGCCAGGGGTGACTGGGACACAGCGCATGCACCTAAGACCACTGCACACAGGCATCCAGTGCACATGGCACAACACACATACCACAGACAGGGACCATGGCCCACACCCACACCAGCAGAGGGGCCCTGCCAGACACACATATGACCAGGCCGGCACTACCCCCCAGATGCCATGCACACCACTGTAGCAAGGCACCAGATGCCCGCTGCAAAACAGAGACCACCACAGTTGTTGTATGAAACATGTCTATAATTCAAAAGGTAACAATATTAACAATAACTATTTACATTACTATATACAAAGTAGGGAAGGGGAGTACAAGGCTACAACTTGGGGGGAACAGGCATGGGGCATGGCGGAACAGCAAGGAAGGGGACAAAAGGGTGTGAGGGACAGTTCGGGGGGGAAGGAACAGCATTGGCACTGCAGGATCTACTGGCAGCCCCTCTCGTCCCTGCGCTCCTTGTGGTGCCTTCTGTGCCACCGCCGGTCACTCTGCTCCATTCCCTGCAGCAGCTCCAGTGTGGCCCAGGTCACCTGCAGAATTTACTGGATGTGACGCTCCAGGGTCATGTAGCGTTGTCCACCTAGGACAAGGGAGCAGAGTCAGTACATGTGATTGGTCAGACCCCTGCAGCCCACCCAATGTGCATGGCATACAGCTGTGGGCCTCGCCCCTGTGATGGCATGTGACCACCCACAGTGGGTGCGCCCACAAGACCCGCCTACCCAGGCACCTATAGCCATGCAAACCACTGCACACCCCAACATCCATGCTCTGCCCAGCACCAATGTGGCTGTACAGTGTCATGGCTATGCAATGTGATGGCAGTGGCACAGCCAGGCACCCAGTGCCCACCTGTGACACCCACCCACACATGCATTGCCACAGGACAGTGTGGAGTGCACTGTGTGGCATGCACGGCAGTGGAGCCATGTGCAGAGGCCATGCCCCACCACCACCCCTGCAACCCACTATGCACAGATGTAAGGGGAAACAAGGCACTCACCTGTGTCCTGGTCAGCAGGGCACTGCTGACTCACGGCACCACCACTGTGCACTAACTGCAAGGCCACACCACCTGTTCCAGCCTACCATCCCTGCTCATGGGCCAACCAGGCCCTATGGTGATCCTCCGGGCCTAGAGTGCAAACATGGAGAGGGTAACATCAGTACTGGCCAGTAACATAGCCCCCCCTTGCTGTGTGCATGCCCGCACAGCCCAGCTGTGATGTGGTGGTGCTGGGTGTACACAAGGCACCTCCAACACTGGCAACACAGGTAGGCCTCCCCTGCAGCATGGCCTGATGGCCACTGCGATACCTGACACACAGACACTGACCTGATACACAGACAGATACTACCAGTGATGTGATGGAGCACCTACCTGGCCATGGCACGGCACCCCACCAGGCACATGACTGCAGTCACCCTAGGTGGTCGGGGTCCCACCACTGGAGGTCACCATATCAGTGGCGACACTGCTTGGCAGTCCTGCTGCACCTTGTGGCCTCCTCAAGGCCCTCTGCTACCTCCTGCCACACTGCTGTCCGTGGCCTCAGGAGGGGTACCTGGCCAAAGAGGGCACCTGCATGGGGCTCTACCAAGGCCACCAGGTTTGCAAGATCAATTGCCATCCAGACAGGCACTCTGGTGTGTGGCATATTGCAGTGGAAATTGACAACAAAATGGCACCCTGTAGTGCACGTGCCCCAAGTGTAGAGGCAGCGCGGTTCTGCACTGCCAGTTGCTATCGTGCTGTCACTGGACTGCGCAATAGGGTTGCAGCCATGCATATGCATGGCACCTAGAGGGCAAAGGTCAGCTTCAGGGTCAAGGGTCTGTCCGCGCACGGAGCACAACAGCGTAATTGGGAAGCCCTGCATGTAGAACGGTAGGGTGCATGTGTGTGATGCCTTGCAGTGGCCATTCCATGCTGTGGCACCATGGCACCTACAGCATACCATGGCATGAGCATCCCCCGAGCATACAGTGCACTTGTGCCACATGCACAGTGGTGGCCGTGCCCTGTACTGCCTCCCATGCACAGCACATCAGCAGCACTGCTAGCGTCGGCATCAGCACCCCGGGCATGCGTAGTGCGGTGCCGATTGTGCACATCACAGTGGTGCGCCATAGCCTGAGCAAGCTCAACACCATTGCACAAGGCACAACAGCATGATATTCAGCCAGGATATGCAAATCAGCTAATGAGCCATTCCATGGTGCATCCACTGCATTAGCATCCAATTACAGATGTGCCTGCTCTCTTATGCATGCGTTGCGCTATAAATACGCAACCTGAGGCTGCATAGGCCATGGATTAGTATTGCAGTCCTTTTGAGGTAGGTTGCATGCTGTAGGGATGTGGGGACAGTTGTCTGGGAGGGCTGTATGGGACTGCACAGTCCAAGGTAACACCTGTCTATCCCCCAGGGATGAGCATGACTGAGCGAGAGGAAGAGGAGGAGCAGGGAAGGGTGCGAAGGAGGAGGCCCAACTTTACCAGGGCTGAATCCGATACCCTGCTTGAGACATACCTTGAAAGGGAACCACTGCTTAGCGGACAGTGAGGAACACCACAGCCCGTGCTGTAGCGTGGGGTGAGGTGGCACGTGCCATCAACCAGCAGGGCAGCCACCTGCGGTCCATGCAGGAGTGCAAGAAGAAGGTTGGCATGGACAGGAGGTGGATTAAGGACAAGGTGGCCACCATCAGGGCAGCATTTGCTGCCACCGGTGGGGGCCAGCAGGACGTACCCCGCCTGACACCATGGAAGAAGCGAGTGGCCAGTAGCATTCGGCGTAGTGCCATCGAGGGCATTCCTGGTTGTGGCTTCCAGATGGGTGGCAGCCCATCATTACATGGTAGATCCAGTGCTGGCAGTGTGTGGGTGGTAGGAGGGCATGCCACAGGGCCAGGCGGAGCCACTAACGATACTGTGTTCCTTTACAGCTCCTGAGTGTCTACATGGGGCAGTGGTGGTGGGTGTGTCCACTGAGGGGGAGGCCCTGGACACAAAGGAATGCCCATCCACCTCCACAGGTGTCTGAGGGACCATCCGTCTGCATACCTGCATGTCTGTCCGGACTGATGCCAGTGGTGCGGGTGCAGACATGGCCCTGCCTGTGTCCCCGCATGACACCGCCCTCGGTGTCCAGTGTGCTGGGACACGGATCGGGGCCGGATCCAGCACTGATGATGATGTGACACATGTCCCAGACAGTGATGCATGTGGGACACAGGATGGTCCCACAGATGGCAACCACCCGGGCGGTTCCGTGGGTGGTGCTGGCGTGGCTGCCTGCACAACAGCCCATTCCCAGCCTGTGTCTGCATGCTCCAGTGGGGCAGCACTGGTGTGCGGCCAGGGTGGTGGGGCTATTGTGGCTGCTGCGGCCACGCCGGTGTCCCCTGGTGATCGGCAGCTGGAGGGACAGTGCCAGCAGATGGCAATGTCAATGGGGGGACAGGGACGGGGGCGGTGGCAGTGCACAGCATGTGGACGTACCCCAGAATGGCAGTGCTGTGCAGCAGGGCCAGGAACACCATGGGGACAGCATGCTGGACACGCAGATGACCCCTTGGATGACCACAGCCATCTTCTCCAGGCCTCAGTAGATCAGCAGATGTGGCTCGTGGTGGCAGTGGATGCGCTCAGTGCAGATCTGTACCAGGCAGAGCAGCGGCACAGCAGGGACCACGGTTTGCTCCTGGCAGAGTTGGCCCAGCAGCAGGCGGATGTGACCACTGCCATTGACAGGCAGACCACTGCAATGTCGACTGTCATGGCTACACTGGCCACCCAGTTGGGTGCCCAGCCACCACACACCCCACAGGATGCTATGTCCACCCCCAATTCCCAGCGTCATGCGACCCCTGCTATGTCGACACCGGGTTCGGCTGTGGGCATACCAAGCATGCCTGGCACGGGCATGTTTGGTGGTCTGCAGCCCCTGCATGGACATGGTCATGTTCACGCAGTGTCACCCCTGGGGGCCCATCGGTGCCACCCCATGAGGTCACTGGTCAGCCTGGTATGGCTAGCAGGTCTCGGGGGGCCACCCACGCATCTGTGGTGGCCGTGGTACTGTGCTGCATGACTGATCAGTCTCCCACCATGGCCACTGTCTGCCGCTGCCCTGTGTGCACTGTGTGTACTGTGGTGTTCTTTGTGTGATGCATGGGTGAGGTTCCCAGCTACTGGCCACTGCGGTGTGTGCATGATGATGCCTGCATAAGCACTGTCTGCCACTGTGCAATTGTGCTCAGTGTCTGAGTCACGCACAGCGCCAGCCACTGGGCATGGTTGTGTGAGGTCCTGTGGGGGTGTGGGGGTGCCTGTTGGGGTGGGCATGCCTGTTGCCCTTTGGGCATGTGTTGTGGTATGTGTGTGTGTGTGTGTGTGTGTGTGTGCGTGACGTGTGCAGCCCTGCCCATCCCTGCCATCGAGTGCCCCTGGTGTCCACCCCTGCTTGGCTGTGGGCTGTGCCCTTGACCTTGGTGGTTGCACATGGCCCCATTGCCTACCTGTATTGTCCAAAGTGCTCCTCTGCGATGGTGTCCCAGTGCTGCTGTGCCATCTGGGCCATTTGGGCCAGCCGGGGGTCCTGTCACCCAAGGGGTGGCTGCCCTACACCAGCTGGACCGGCATCCTCATCGTTCCCACTGCTGTCCCCCTCCTCAACCTCAACGGCTATCCCACAGTCAGTGGCCATGTTTTGCAGGGTACAGCCAGCCAGGAATAGCCTGTGGGCCTTCGAGGGGCTGTACTGTAGGGGTACCACCCGACATGTGCAGGCAACGGAACTGTGCCTTCAGCATCCTGAACACCTGCTTGATGACATTCCGTGCTGTGGCATGTGCCTCATTGTACTGTTGCTGTGCTGGGGTCGTGGGGCACCGGTATGGTGTGAGCAGCCAGGGCCATAGCAGGTAACCACTATCACCTGTGTGTAGAGGGGAGTAATTAGCATGATGGTCTGCATCACTGTGCCATGGGCCATCATGGCCATTACCCATGGCACCCCTGCCAATGCCTCCCACCCCCCCACATCTGCACACATCATCCAGCATGCTATGCATACTCACCTACTAGATGCCCAGTGGGGATGTCCACACTCTCGAACCTGTGGCACAGTGCAGACTGGTGCCAGATGAAGGCATCATGTGCTCCTCCAGGGTGCTTGGCACAGACATTGATTATGCATTCCCTGGCATCGCACTCCACCTGGCAGTTGACACTTGGGTAGCCCTTGCGGTTGATGTATGCCGCCCCCTCCGGGCCAGGTGGCATGCGGATGCCTACATGGGTGCAGTCTATGGCCCTGAGCATGCCATGCAACTGGGCTACCCTGTGGAACTCCTGTATGTGTGCTGTGTGCTCTGCCTTTGTGCTGGGGAAATGGATGTACTCCGTAGCATGTGGCAGCAGTGCGCTGAGGAATTGTGTAAGTAGGAATGACGTGGCCAACTGGGTTATGCCTGTCATGTCCCCTGTTGGTCTCTGGAAGGTGCCTGTGGTGAGCAGGCACATGACCTTCATCTTCACAGACAGCGCATGGCTCTGTAGTGTGGGTGCCCGCACCTCATCGCTGCACAGCTCACAGAGTTGCCTCAGAATCGCTCAGTTCAGGCGGTACCGGACCATTATCCCAGTGTCACTGTGCTGTTCGAAGGTGGTGCGGGCTTGCTACTACCTGTTCTGGGCATACCACCAATGGGCCCTTCCACGGCCATGCCTCCCTGCTACATGCCTTCTCACACCCCTCATTACTGTCTCCATCTGGAAGGTGGCACTGGCCATGTCCCTGGCTGGTGTCCCCACCCGGGCAGCTGTCTTCCTGTTCCCCCTGCTGTGTGCTGCTGGTGCTGTCCCTGCATTGGGTTCACCTCCGGCTGTTCACCTCTGGGTGCCCTGCCTCTTGTCACTGCCCTCCATCCACTGTGGCACTCTCAGGCCCTCTCGCACACATAGGCACGGGCACACACACACTCCTTCTCTCACTCAGGCATACCTCCAGTGGGCCATGTTAAATGCCTGGTCACACCTGCCTCCCTGCCACTCTGTCTCCATGCTCCCACCTATGGCTGCTCTGTGGCACATTATTCCTCCCCTCTCTTGCTCCCTTTTATTTTGGCTCATTTCCACTGTCACGCAACTTCTGCTTGCTCCACTACTGCGCATGTTGCATACTGATGAGTATCGCACTGCACATGTTATTCCCAAGGCCCCATGTTTTCCGCGGTTCTGCGGCCGCAGAACTATCTGCAGAAAATCACAGAATTGTGCCTCACCCCTAGAAGTCACGTCCAGCCACGGATCTTATGGCTGGCCACACAGCTCCCACGGAATTACAAACAACGTCCACAATAGCACTAGAAAAAAATTCATTTCATTTATCCGAGAGATTCATTTAGTGGGAATTTGCAACTAGCAGGAGTGTTTTTCAATAAGGCTCAGGTGTTTTAACATGGAGCAAAGCTTTAGGAGCAGACAGGTTGCTGGAGGAGGGTCCTCATTTCCCGTCAGCATGTCCCACATGTGGGAGATTGCCCATTGCTCTGTGATGATTTTTGTTGAGTGACCACTAAAATTGGGAATTATTTAATTCTGGGTAAGCCCTCCGTGGATCTTCAGGGCTCGGTCCCACTACTGGCACAAAAAAAAAAAAGTATTTAAATGTTAAATGAAGCCTCTGGGGCTCCTATCAGACTGCTCATGCAACAATTGTTAAGCCACTCCTCGGATTACTGGGGCTCGGTCCCATTATATAAAAAAATACTGCAGACTGATTAAGAAATGTGAAGGAAGGGAGGTGCTGTGCCAAAATTAACTTAAATAAAGAGTAACCGATCAACCTGTGGTTTTTTTTTGTTTATTTTTTGATCATTGCGACTGTACAGCTAAATTGGGTCACCGAATAATTGCTCTCTCAGTCGGTTATCCCTCTCCCGGTTGGTGCCTCTGTTGCCGTCATGACTTGACAAATTACTGCCGATCGTTGTGGGGAGATAGATGGGGAGACCCTCATCACCTGGCCATGCAGAGGGGTTTTGTCCAGATTTATTCACCCTGAAGTCTACCGCTAGTTTCTGAAACTGAAATAGCGCCGAAACCTGTTCTGCTCCACCCCCTCACCCCGTTGCTGAGACCAAGCTATACATCCTTTTTGTGTTGGGACTCCCTTGCAACATGTCTCTGGCCAGGAGGGCATTCTTATTTGTTTTTTTTTAAAGTTAGCCAGATGATATTAGCACTGATGTGTCCGTAGCAGGGAGGTTGCCTGCAAGGAGGGGACATTTTCTCTTAATTTTGCACTTGGAGCACATTGGAGCCATGCTGTCATTTTTTTTTTATAAATCTGCTCTGCACAAACAAGTACTTAAATGAAGCCTCTGGGGCTCCTATCAGACTGCTCATGCAACAATTGTTAAGCTCCTCCTTGGATCACTGGGACTCAGTCCCGTTATATAAAAAATACTGCAGACCGATTAAGAAATGTGAAGGGAGGGAGGTGCTGTGCCAAAATTAACTTAAATAAAGAGTACCCGATCAATCTATGGTTTTTTTTTTGTTTGTTTATTTTTTGATCATTGTGACCGTACAGCTAAATTGGGTCACCGAATAATTGCTCTCTCAGTCGGCTATCCCTCTCCCGGTTGGTGCCTCAGTTGCCATCGTGACCTGACAGATTACTGCCGATCGTTGTGGGGAGATAGATGGGGAGACCCTCATCACCTGGCCATGCAGAGGGGTTTTGTCCAGATTTATTCGCCCTGAAGTCTACCGCTAGTTTCTGAAACTGAAATAGTGCCGAAACCTGTTCTGCTCCACCCCTTCACCCTGTTGCTGAGACCGAGCTATACATCCTTTTTGTGTTGGGACTCCCTTGTAACATGTCTCTTAATTTTGCACTTGGAGCAGATTGAAGCCATGCTGCCATTTATTTATAAATCTGCTCTGCACAAACAAGTTTTTGCTTATGGGGAGGGAGGAGATTGGTTGAAACACATTGACAGTTCCTGCCCAGGAGTCCCAAATGACGAGGATCATCAAACCCCAGGACACACACATTCTGATCAAGACCAGCAAAACCTGTAAGCAAACTGTTACCATTCAGTAGCAAAGGTAAAATTAATAAAATCGTTTTTTATAAATGTGTACTGTATTTGGCATCTGAGTATGAAAATAATAAATTGAGATTTTGGACCATAGCTTTTAAGTGTGCACCCCATTCTTTGCTGGCTCTTCATGGAGCGTACGTTCTGTTTAATTATTTTACAAGAGAACCTTTCAGAACCTTTTGGCTCTTGGCTTTTGGAACAGTTCAAATTCAAATAAGAAAAAGGGTTGACCATCTCTACTTATGAAAAATAATCATAAGTGCAAAATATATCCCGGTGGTAAAATAAAATCAGGGACATGTTCCTAACTGGTTTCCCATTATACCCTTAAACAAACCCACAGGAGAAAACAGGTGAGAGTGTGTGCTTGATTTTAATTTACCACCGAGGTACTGTGACCTGGCTATGTTGCCCTTGTGATAATTTTTCAGTGTACTCTACACTGGTTCTGTACAGCTAACCTTGTGCTGGTAATTCTTTGTGGGTGTCTGGAATATAAGTGAAGATTATTTGAATCTGTAATTCCTTTTGCAGCTTGTCCCTCCCCCATTGCCTCTATCCCTATTACATGTAATAGCTACTTTCAGTACCCAATGATGTGTGTTGGTCTAAACTTGATGAGTGATAAGAGCTCAGTTAAAAAAAATTTTTTTCATTTTTTAACTGCTATAATAAAATTTTGCACAGTAGCACTATTTGCACTTATATGTATTGTACTGCACATGCACTTTGGTCTGTTTAAAGAGAACTACACTTTATTGCATGAAATGTTCTCATGAATATGTAATTAAGTGGACTGGGAGCTCATAATTCCTAGTGTATCTCTGTCCAGAAATGACTATATTACATTGTGTTTAAAATAAGTAATACAATAACTCATCCCAGGAGGGCATTATTTGTAAAATAATTACACCTACAAAATGTGCCCCCAGCATGTATGGTGCCACTTAGGAGGGGAAGTGTTTATTTTTTTTAATGGTTCAGTAGGGTTCCAACCAGCACACAGGGAAACATGCAGAAACTGACATAGTAAGAAAATAAATCACATCACTTCCTAGTTGGTACCATCCCTGCTGGTAACATTGATTGCAAATTTATTTACTAGTAATACTGCTCTCTGGGCTGAATTATTTTTACAGTAGTAATGCCTTCTTGTCCAGGTCCCCTACAGACACATTTCTTATGTCATGTACAGGCTCCCTCCTCCAGCCCAGCTGCAAAGCATTAAAAAAAATAAATACTATTGTTTAAAATAATTCTTCCCAGGAGGGCATATATATGTGTGTGTGTGTGTGTGTGTAAAAAACATGCTGTTGCTGTGTGTAAGGCTAGTCCGGTGTTTTAAGTAATGCATATTAATATTAAGTTTTTTATGTGGCATGCTGGAAACATCATCACTCTGAAAACGATATGTGAAGGTGGTGTGCAGTAAATCTGACATCTTTAATTTCACAGTACAAATAAAACAATGACACATAGTTGTGAAAAGGATTTATTAGCAGCTAAAAACATTTCTTGTGTGTGATCAAACTACAGTTTCCCTCATTTTATGTCATTCTCAATTTCAGTAATAAAAGCATATCACAGGAAGATAGTCAGATGTAGCCTTTCTGCTTTCATCACAAATACAATTTTTGTTTTCCTGAAATGTACAAGGTAAATTATAAAAGACTTTCTTAACAAAGGTAACAAAATATGTACACCCACACACATTAAAACAGAAACAAATCTGTCTGACTGACTCTACCAGGAATAACATTCTGAAACAGCTTGTTTCCAAATTCATCCTGTGGGTGAGTGGTATAAAAGGTAGTTCAAAAGGAAAATATATTGGGCTGGATATTCAAACTGCGCCATTCAAAGGCGCAAGCCCTTGCGCTGAGCAAAATAGTTGCGCAGGGGTGTGGCCCAGGCGATATTCAAAGGAGTTGCGCTATTGAGCAACTCCTTTGAATATCGCTCCCCAGCCACAGCCACTGTGCATGGCGCAGTGGAACTTGCGCAAGCACAAGTTGACAGAGTGGAGCAGTCAACTTGCGGTGGCGCAAGTACCAGTGCGCCATGCGCAAATCCACGATATTCAAAAGGTGACATGCAAATGGGGCTATAATACATGCAAGGTGCAGGGGGGCCATTTGCATGTCATTATAGCCCCATTTGCATGCCATTAGCATGTAGGTGCGCCGATCCCGAGGACTTGCGCCTGGCACCCTGCCAGGCAGCAGCTGTGACCGACGCACCCTGCAGCCCAATCGTGGGCATCAATGTGGCTCCCCCCCTCCCGTTCACATCCCTGGTGGTCCAGTGGACCGTAATGCCCGATCGCGGCCAGTAAGTAAAGTGCCCCCCTCCCCAACCCGAATATCTCCCTGGTGGTCCAGTGGACCGTAATGCCCGATCGCGGGCAGAATGTATATTGACACCCCCCACCCAAACATCTCCCTGGTGTCTAGTGTCTCCCCACCCCACCCACCCACGAAGCCCCCACCACGCTCCCCCGGCAGCGGCAGGCGGCAGCATCCCACCCGCCTTCGTCACCATTACTGGCCGATTGACGGTTAGTAGGGCTGCACGCCCATTGGTGCAGAGTTAGAGCCAATGGGCGCAGCCCATACTGTACATGACAGTCCAGATTTGTGAATGTCATTCATGATGTTTCTGTTTTTTATCTTTTTTAAAACCACTAGTCCTTTGAGCACATGTCTTTATGTACAATATAAGCACTTGATTCTACAAAGAAAAGTCAAATATGAAGAAAAACAACAACAAAGTATAACAATAAGGGAACTAGTGCAACAGTTTTGTGCTGCAGAATTGCCTCAGAAATAACCATCCACCGCCGCAGAAGTTCTGCGGCGAATGGGAACCGTGCCGCAGAACTTTGCTCCAAAGTGCCGCAGAAAAATCGGGGCCCTGGTTATTCCTAGTTCCACCTCTGCAGTTGCGCATGCATTCATTACTGTTGCGCTATGGTGCATTGCATGTTGTGCTGCGCTGCCGCTCCCACTGAATATTGCATCGTCGCATTTCCGCACTTGCATTGGCGCATCTGCTCTGAATATCTCACCCAATGTGTATAAATCTGTGATGATGCATCCACTATGTGTATAAATGTAACATTTTGAATTTATCTCATAGTAGCTCAGATTTATCACATAGGATTTATGTCCATGCCTCTTGCCTAAATTGTATTATGCCTTTTGATTGCATTGCTGTGCTCACTATAGTCTTGTAATAATCGTGTACCTTTGTCATCTGACTGCATTCAGTATATGTTGCTCTCCCCTAGGTGGCTATGGTGAAAATTAGATATTCCATTCCATTAGAATATTTAAGTAAGTCCAAAATTGAATGATGCAAAGTATATATACAGTGCCAACTGAACCACTACTGCTCTGCCTGTAGCTGTAGGTTTGTTTTAACCAGGCCCTATGTGTTTAATGGGATGGAAATCACTTTGGGGGTAAGCAAAGTCTTGTTTGAGAGTGGGAGTAGTGCGCCTTTGGTGTTTAGCACCTTCCTACTCTTTCCATATTGTGACTCATGGAACATTTTGCTCTGCCAACTAAGGGCACTGTATTTGTCTGTCTTGTTACAGTACAAACACAGACTATCTAGCCAGTGAAAGACTGTCCCCATTCAATGCAGGGAAAGGAGGAGGCAAATACTGATGTTGTCAAAGGGAATGCACTTTCACACAACAATGTAACATATTATCTTTATTTATATTCTATGCTCAACTTTATTCAAAATGGCCACTGTAAACTTGAATGAGTCACAATTCACATTAAAGGAGGACACTATTTTGTGAAATATCCCACCACCTGATGGATAAACCCCAGATTGGGGGTTTCACAGGGTGGGGGATTCACTACCTTTCAGCAGCTAAATTAAATCTGTAAAATCCTCCAGAATGTAACTACTTTAATGGCCACATTGCATGGCACCATTGTGAGTACTGGAGCAGCCCTGCACTGCTCACATGTGTGCATTCAGCACAAGTGACCACCACAGAGCAACTGTCTGTACCCAAAAATGTGCTATGCAATGCAGCCATTATTTACATTCTGGAGGGTTACAAACATATTTAGAGGTGCTAAAAGGTAGTAGAAAAACAACTTTTCTTTGAAACCCTAGACTGGGGGATTGTTACATTGTGTTCTCTTTTAAGCTAAAACTGCTACTGTGTGCTGGCCTAAGGTAGAGAGTGTTACTTTGCTACATAACTTGGTCAGCTAGTGCAGGTTACTCAGCCAATCCATACCTGCTTCAGATTCACAAAGCACACAAAATGATCAGAGGGGGTGATTGAGGCTGTTTCCTGCACACAAGATATGCAAGAAGCTTTCAGAACTTTCCAAATAACTCTGATTCAATACTACGGAAGTGACATGTATGGGATTTTCGGGTAATCTTTTCAAGCGCAAGTTTGGCTTTTTTTCCAGTTGACCTTTATAGAAATTGACTATAGATGACACATTAGAACTTACAATGCTAAGCCACTTACGTACACCGTGGTCGGCAGCATTTCCATCCTACCTTTGTTGTTTCTGGATCAGTTTCCTCCATTTCTTCTGCTTGGCCTATTAGTAAACAACATCATTCAGAAGGGAAAGTAAGAAGCAAGAAAATGTAAACTGGGCGGGAGCATCAGAGTAAGCGCAGATACACCAGGAGAGCTTGAAAACCCTAATATAACTTAAACAGTGTTGAGAACAAATTAGATCTCAGGGTAATAATCAACAATGTCCTCAACCACAATAAGCATTACAAAAATGTATCAAAAAAGTAAACCAAATTACCGGTTGTATTAACGTTTCTAGTAGGTCTGAATCAGTGATTATTCTAATTTAAGGAGCTTATGTATGGCCACATTTGAACTACTGCTCTCCCTTTCAATGCATCCATAATAGAAATGATATAGAAAAAGTGGAAGGCATGTGACAGGCTGCAACCATGCTGGTCTCAAGAGTTGGAGACTCAGAAAAGGTTAAAAATCATGGAGTCTGTTTAGCCTCAGGAGGAGTTGCATGAGAGGTGATTTACAAACCATTTTCAAAATAATTAAATATCATTTTTTCATGCAGGAATTATGCTTTTTAATTAGAATGAAAAATCATCCATACAAGGGACGTTTAACAGGAAGGCCATTTAAAACAGAAATCCAAAAACACTTTTTTACTCAGCACATAACTGGACTTTGGAGCAGTTTGCTGCGATTCCTTTTAGAGAGTGATAGTTTTGACAGTTTTAAGACTAAACTCGATAAATTTATGGAGAGGGTAGGACTTACCAGATATTGCCTTTGAGAAATGGGGGTTATCTAATGAGCACATGTTTTCTTTCGTCCCTTACAAACTTCTTATGAACCTTACAAAAACCTTACACTGTATTTTAAATATTTTCCATGTCTTATTACCATTATAGTGTTTACTGAGGGTTTATTCTGCATGGATTTCCATGCCAGGTGAAACCTTGTTGTACAACAGTTCAAAGGTCATGGAGGGTGGTTGTACCCTTCCATGGTAAAACAACATTCCAGCTGATTAGAAATCATCAAGGCAGTTAGTGTTTTTCACAGCGATGCCATACACACAGCAATCAGTACAAGTTCTGAACTGAAATGGGCTGTGGAGTACTGTAAAAACACTTTTGTTTTAAAAAAATAAATGAAAACAAAAGCAACACATATACACTACAGTGAAGCCTGCTTATAAGAACACCCCATTTGCCACAAAAAAATGTTCTTATAAGCGGGCTGTTCTTATATACGGGCTGCCTGTTTAAATAATAAGGCACCTGCAATTCACGATTCTGGCCTCAAGGTGGGGGTCATAGAATGCTCAATAAGCTACTCTGAGCAGCAGCACATGATTACAAACACATTAAAAATGTGTAAAACATTGCTCCGAGATTTACCTGTATGGGGGGGAGGCTGTCTTCTACTGGAAGGGGTGTCTGTCTATCTAGGGCTGCCGTGACTGGTGAACATAGTACCGGATAGCAATGAGAGAGCAAATGTGTGTGGCGGTAGTCCTGTACAGCAGCAGCTGTTTTACACTGGGAGGGTTTGTCAGGCTGCACGGCACTGCATCAGACCACAGAACAGATGACAGGACAGTGTACAGACGGGAACGAGTGGGAGGGAAGTTTATGTGTACGATCAGGGCTCTTTAGTGCTGATGGATTGCTGAGCCAGATAGCACAATAGCCAGATAGCACATTTTTAGCAATCAATTCATAATGGAATGCATTAAATGCACTGAATGTAAAAGTTAATTAGCAGCCATTCACACGTAGCTGCATACCAGTAAAGGCATTAGTGGCCAGAGACAAGGTGTGGCAGTAAAGTTTAATGAATTTGACTGACAGTTGGCAGTGAACTAGCACAGAAAATGTTCCTTTAACCGGGCTGATAGTGATTATAAACGGGCTTCACTCACATAGGAATGCATTACTAAAAATCGGGACATGGGACTCATGTTCTTATAACTGGGATGTTCCTTTAAGCGATGTTCTTATAAGTGGGCTCCACTGTATAACAAATATTTGTTGGGTGACCACATGCTCAACCAGCCTGTGCTGCCACCTCAGACCCCTCGAGCTTTAATGAAGGTGACTGGAGCTGGGAAGGGGGTGGCCACAGGACTAGCCTAGCCACCTGGGGAGGGTTATAGTGTTATTTTTGTAATTGTTTTGCCAACAGTCAAAGTAACCCAAAATGGCTCAGAAGTTCAGTTGGACTGGATTGAAGGTAAAAGTGCTGAAGTCATCACATTCACTGAATACAAATTCGGCATTTGCTTATTCTTGCTGTATCATGAACCAAGAAATCAGGGTTATAATCCCTCAAGAACATAAAATATAGCTTATCTTCAAATTTCACTGAAATGGTGATCTGTGGTGAGTAATAAGTCTGCAGTAAAGTGCAAGAACAAACGGCACTTGAAGTAGAAAACTGATCCAGGGGGAGGGTACAGTGACAGTAAACGAAGTAAGCATTAAAATAAATTACTACAGGAGAAACTGTTGTATAAACATATAAACAAATATCTCAAACTTGAGCATTTGTTGAATATTGCAGCCACAATGCTTTGCAAAGAAGGAAGACACAAATAGTCCCTGGGAGACTTTACGATTCAATGTATTTTTCATTAGTGCCCCCAACAGCAAAACACACTATAGAAACCACACATCTTAAGTGGGTTACGTCCACTACTGTGCACAAAAGGCCAAAAATGAGGCAAAACATTCAAACCAATTACTATCTTTTAGGTATTCTAGGAGTAGGTTATAGCTGTGTGAGGAACAGTTATTAATCACTGAATACTAGGAATATTGCACAGTTTGTTACCTAGGACAGAATAATGAATAATCCTATTTGGGGCATCATATTTAAAAATTAACAAAAAAGTAAAAAAAAAACCTCTGCTCTCCAAAGATGACCAGGGCTAGTCCATATGAACACCTGTATTTTCCGCCCTTCAGTTCCCATTCCCCGATACATTACATAGGAATATCAGCTCTGTTGCGCTGTGCTGGCATACTGTCTTCCCCCAGACACTGTCCCCCCCCCCCAGCTATATAACTTGACTCCTACTTGGTCCAAAAGAGCTGGAATAATAAAAAAAAACAGCCCCTCTCCTGACCCCAAATCCATGAAGGGGCAATAGCAAGGGAAGAACATTTCTCTTATGCTCAGCAGTTCCCTCTTCTGACCCTTCAGCAGGCTATCTGAACAAGCTGTCAATTCACAGCATTCAGCACTGGGGGGGGCTCTTTCACTTTTAGTGCAAATTGTCACAGGGGTCACTCTTTCCCTTCATTTTTTGTGTTCAATCCCAAAGGGTGGTGTTGGAGGCACAATGAGGAGGTTGTTTTTCTTTCATTTAGTGCCCTTGCAGCTACGAATGGAGCCCTAGACCCCTGTCATGGACCGGTTCCAGGTAAATCTACTGCTGCTAGAATAGCACAGTAAGAACCGTGCTGTATAAAGTGCAAAACCATTTAGGGTGACGAGTATAATAGCGGTAGAGAATTACCGCTACCCCTGTTGCTGCACAGAGATGGAGAAGGTATCAAGAAGCTGCAGGTGTGGTGCCTGGTCAAGCCACTCCTGTGGTGGAGTGGCTAAGGCACTAGCACCTGCAGTGGAGGAGACCTGGGGACCAGGACCAGGACCAGGGTTTGGTTCCCCTTCTCCCAGTACTGTTTTTTTTATAATTAATGAAGAAATTTACCCCTCCTAAGTTTCTCCCCATCCTCGATTCTGGAGGGTGTGGGGTGCAGAGCCCCCCACAAAACAAAGAAGTTCTTGTGGTGCCCCTATTGTTTTTTGAGTTGTGGTGGCATTGTGTGCCAGTCAGTGTTTTGACTGACATTTTCTTGGGTTGCAGCATTTTCCTTGTGGTGTTGTGAGCCATGTTATTTGTGTTTGCTCTGTTCTGACCCCATGCCCATGGATCTACCTGCTGTGCTTTCAATGCAGACTTATGTCCACACATACAGACAAGCAATTAACTGGCCTAAGTATGCCCAATGAGTGTCTGATCACCTGACGTGGTTGTTACAGAACTTGCATCAATCAATGACACAAGGGGCCTCCATGCCCAGTTTACTTCACTTATTGACACCAGACATTTTACACTATAGCACACTGTTGTAAACCACCCACAGCCTTTGAAAATAGCTACGGTCAACTCGGACGCACACTCCCTTGATGCAAGCAGATCCTACTCCTATGTATACATCAGGAGCTTTGAAAGTACCCCTTTTCCAAAAGTCTAAATATGATGAATTTAAATTTCTTTCAGACCATATGCACTGCTTCCAGAACCACTGGATGTAAATCCCACATGTACTCAAGGGGTGGGATATTCAGACTGCTCCAGGCTGTGGCGCAAGCCTGGGTGCAGTGCAACTGGGATGCGCCAGGGCATTGACAGGGTGATATGCAATGGTGCTGCACCATGGCACAGCACCATTGAATATCGCTCCATGGCCACCCATGTTGCACATGGCACACTGGCACTGCACCAGCACAAGTGGTCAGGGACATCAGGGGGATGCGCCAGCACAAGTGCCATCGTGCTAGGCACAGCAACTGCAGTATTTAGCAGTGGACATGCAAATGGGGCCATAATGCATGCATGGTGCGAATGGGGCCATTTGCTTGTCATTATGGCCCCATTTGTATACAGGTGTGCCGATCCCCGGTGACTTGTGCCTGGCGCCCTGCCAGGCAGCAGCCATCGGGGACCGACACCCCCTGCCCATCACCAACAATGCACCCCAGCCCGATCATGGGCTGTAATGAGTATTAATATCCCTGGTGGTCCAGTGGACCTGATCCCACAGCCCGATCATAGGCTTTCATCATGTTAATATTCCTAGTGGTCCAGAGGACCCAATCCCACAGCCCTATCACGGGCTTTCAGTAATTGAAATATCCCTGCTGGTCCAGTCGTACCCCCTCCCAACCCGCCCATGGTCCGCCACTCTGCTCCCCTCCCGGTCAGCGGCAGAGTGGCAGCACCTCCATAAGCCGCCCGGCCGCCACCGGACTGACAGCATACAGTACAGCTATGCGCCATTGGTCCACAGAGTGGGTTAATGGGCATGCAGACCATACCTGTACTACTGATCCTGACAATGAGATGGATCCATTCTGAGTGGGACTGCGGTACAATACTACGCGCCCGCTGTGGCCATGTGTAAACTATATATACACTGTCGAACGATGACAGATAACTGCTGGTGGCTGCACCGCGCGACGAGGAGAATAACAGGACTGAGTGGTGGGGAAGAGCCTGGACCCGAGATATTTCAATACTGAAAGCCTGCGAATGGGCTGTGGGATCGGTCCACTGGACCACCAGGGATATTAACATAATGGAAGCCTGCAATCAGGCATGGGGGGTCGAACGCGATGGACGGTGCCACCAGAGCTCGGGTGGCCACCCACAGCTGGCAGCTGCCATGTTGTGCCCTGCCACACGGCAGCTCACCTGTGGGTGACCAGCTGTTGTTCCTTTTTTTTTGGCACAACTGTGTGTGGCACATGTGAGGTTGCCTGCCTATGCTCAGCAGCACATCCTGGGCTGAATATCGGGATGCCCGGGGGTAGCCATGGGCATGCCCCCCCTTACTTCTTGCCAGCATACATTACTGATGCACCCTGGTGCATTAGGATTTGTGCTGTGCACTTTCCCTTGAATATCGCGCTGGAGTGCATCAGTGGGTTTCATGGCGCACCCCTGTTGCGCCATGCGCAACCCTTTTGAATATCCCGCCCAAGGTCTATATACATTTCTGCTGGTGTAGACTTTAAATCTCAGGGAATATGTCTGTGGGCTCTCAGGTGTACCATGACAGAATCCTGCAGACAGTTACTGTGGTGGTAATAGAAACACAACAACAGGAAACATTTTTTTGAATCTCTGATTTTCTACTATTTTGGTGGAGAATCAAAAATGGTGGCATGGGGGGGTAGCCAGAGATTAGGTAGGGTCTGTGGTGACAGTGTAGGCAGGAAAAAAAATAAGCAGACAGGGTGTGCCAAGTGGTACTTATCTACCGATAAATTTTATGTTTCTGTGTTTCATTTAGATGTCCTTGATAAAGAAACAAACAAGATACTGCATTGGTAATGCAAACCAAATTTTACTTTTTAAGAAAGATAAGCAGCTCAACACATCCTTCCCACTGTAGATGCTAAGCAAACATTCAGTGGTATAATTGTACTAGAACCAGATGGGATTTAAAGCCCCATAGCACCGGAATCACAGGGGATGGGAAACACTCCCAGCTACCCAAGTTTTTTTTTAATTCACATTTTCTCCCTGTTGCTAGTACTGTCCCCTCCCAACCCCGGTGTACTGGTCTATCCCTAGATATTCCATAGTTTCTCTTGATCTCCCAGTTTTCATGAAATACATAATGGAAAAAAGTTTTGGAAACAATGAAGTATTTGAGCACGTTTTCCATGGTTTCCATATAAATTACAGAATTAACAAGGGCTTCCATCATCCCAGGAGTATTTCCCATGGAAAGGGGTACACAAAACATAGAATAAAATAGCATGAAAATCCACTGAAAAGTACATCTTAACATGTTAGCATGTAAATAAACTACTAGAGTACATGTTTAATCATGGAAACAATGAAAACATTTTTTAGTTCGATTCTTATGGAAGCCCATGGAAATACAGTATGTACAAATACACCACGGTTTCTAAGCTTGGTTTCCATGGTATGTTCAAAGAAATCCATGGACAACCTAGGGATGGCAAGTTACATCACAGCACTGTCCAATTTTTCTAGCACTTACTCCTGCTCTCATGGCTTACCTTGGGCCCTCAGGTCATCATCCCTTAAGCAGACCCATTGAAGGGAGGCCAGTCACCCCGTCTGGGTCCAAGACAGCCGTAGCATTATTCTGAATACTCTAGGACCATTTCTTTGTTTCATCCCAGGACTTTGGCATGCATGGGGCTCCATGAGGTCAAACTAGCATTGCGCCATGGAGCTCAGCCAACATCCACCCTTCCTATGGTACCTCCACTGCACTGGAGACCATTTTGGTGGCGGAAGTGACCTTTCCTACCTGGAGGAGGAGGAGGAGCAAGTCCTATGGGATATTAGCCATCCTCTACGTCCTGGCTCCATGATACTCAAAGCGTGGGATATGAACTTTGGTCGCTGGTGTCATGAGTGTGCATGGGCCAGCCTTGCTGGTGTCACGAGTGTGCACTGGCCAACCTCACCAGTGTCACAAGTGTGCATGGGTCAGCCTCGCTGGTGTTATGAGTGTGCATGGTCAGCCTCGCCGGTGTCATGAGTGTGCATGGGCCAGCCCTAACTTTATAAGTTAATAGTGGGCACTGACTGTGCCTCAGTCATATCATTCAAGTTTAAGTGCGAGAACCAGAAAGGTGAGCAGTTTTGGCTGCCTAAGACTTAGTGAGATGATACTGTCCTACAACAACAGACACTCAGTGCCCCTATGAACATATAATAAGCCACAAGACAATAAAAAAGGAAACCAATATATTTTTACATTAAAATGAAAGATGTGAGTTAAAGTAATTGTGATATTATTTGAATCCCCTTTCAGTGACGTGAGAAGGAACAGTCCACCAGTCCTTGAGAAAGAGAAGGGGGGGGGGAGAAACTGTGCAGACAATGGCATGCCTCAAATCCTGCACTGATGGACTGGAGGACCTTAAGAAATGTATAATAATTGAGCCAAGCCAGGGAAACTGTTCAATGATACAGGGATTGCAGTTACAGTCAAAGGGCTTGTAACTACCACAGACTGCAAGTAATACCATAGGGGTCTTTGACCAAATATAGACCATGTCAGCAGAGAAGGACCATTGGTCCATCCAATGTGTCCTTTTAAATGCTATCCTAGCCTGAGACCTATTGTCTAGATGGAGTTTCTGTCCTCACCTACCCCACTGCTACTCCCCCACCCCCACACACACAAATAACTACTGAGCCCTTGACTCTGTCCCAGCTGTGCTGGAACCCATTTATAGTGTTTCCACCCACCACCTCTGCCAGTAGGCTGTTACTTGCCTCAGTAGCTTTCTCAGTAAAAAAGAAAAAAAAGAAAGAAAGAAAACAGACTTTCTCACATCCCTCCTGAATCTCTCCCCACCAGCTTCCACTCTTGTCCCTGAGTTTTTGACATGCCATTCCTTCTGAAAAGTTTCTTGCAGTTGACCTTTTTCATTCCAGACAGGAGCTCAATCTCTGTCGTATCTCCACTCTCGCATCTGGCCTTAAGCGAGTACATATTTAGAGCCCTAAGTTGATCATTGTAGACTCTGCCCTGTTGGTCCTGAATCATTTTAGTTACCCAGTGTCACACCGTCTCCAGTCTGTCTTTGTGCTTCCTTAGGTGGGGAATCCAGAACTGGATGCAGTATTCCTGATGGGACCTTGCCAGTGATCTATAGAGAGGTAGTATTACCTTTTTCCTCCCACTATCGAAACCACTTTCAACCTTACCCTATTTACCTAAATGTTATATACCTGTTTGCTCAATTGCTGATGTGCCTGGTACTGTTTACCTTATATATTTTCTGTTAGCTTGACCTCCACTATCAAGTTCCCTATATGATACACGCTGCTCTCTCTCACTGTATTTTTACATTGTATGTGCCAGTTTCTGGTGTGGGCTGTGTATGAAAAAGATCTTCTGATTAGTGCACCAACCCAGTTACCAAATGAATAAATAAATAAATCCCCCCAGCATGCTGGCTGCCTTGCTGCATTGGCTAGATTGCTTTAGGGAGCTGCTTATGATGACTTCCAGGTTGCTTTCCTCAGAAGCAATGCCCAGCTTAAAGAGCTGCTGATGCCTCAAAGAAAACTTCAAAAAAACATAATAATTAGGTACAATTCTGCTTGCATTCCATTATGTTTTATATCTTTCTTCTCCCCATAATTTATTACTAAAGAAATGTGTTTGGAGATATGACTATTGTCCCTTACACTTCATTTTGAGTTCATCTGCCTCTGTTGCTTACTTCCTACTTCAAGTCATAATCCTCTGTTGTGACATCACAATCTGTTGCCATGGGAGTAACTGATACTACAAGCAATGCTCTATGACTTTAGGTAGGGAGAAAGAAGCAGGAACAGACAAACTCTTCAGTTGCAAAGATCGTGTTTTCATGCAGATGACCTCACTACTAAGTAATGGGGAAGGAGGAATACAGAACTAATGGGAAACACAAGCTGGACGGTGCCTAAATGTTATGGTTTGTTAAAATTCTCCTGAACGTGTTACCAGCTCTTTAAGCCCTCTCATCCACTATTCTGTCCTGGGGTTCTTGTTCCCTATGTGCAAAGCCTTGCACTTCTTGGCACTTAATTTCATCTACCAAATCGTGGACCATCTCTCTAGGCCTTGCAGGTTCTTTTGCAATGCCCTTACTCCATCTTCTCTGTCTACCCTACCATAAAGCTTGGTGTGATCTGTGAAGAGAAACAATTGCCCTGAATTCCTTCTCCTATGTCACTGATCAACATACAGAAAAGGACTGCTCTCTGGATTGATCCCTGTGGCACCCTACTCATTATCTCACTCTCCATCAACTGGGCTCAGTTTACCACCACCCTCTGCTGTCCCCCCCCAACCAAGCCAAATCCCTACCCATCTAATTATGTTGTTCACTGTATTCAGGTCCTTTAACTTCTTCAGCACCCATCTGCATGGCACCAATCTGAATACCTTCTTGAAGTTGAAGCAGAGTAAATGCACTACTTGCCCCTTATCCACTGCCCTAGTTACCGTGTCAAAGAATATTATTGGGTTGCTCCGACGAGACCTCCCTGTCATAGATCCATGCTGCTTACTATCCTGGAGCCCACTGTTCTCCATTTGGTCCCCCTTGACTTGTGCCCCCATCAGCTGACCCAGACAGAAGATAAGACTGACAGGCCTGTAGTTGCCAGGTTGCTCACTGTCCCCTCGCTTGTACAGTGGAGCACTGCTCACTACCCTCCAACCTTTTGGAACCACTCCTGACTGTAGTGAGCTATTGAATAGCCAGACCAGCGGTTCAGCCCCTTCTGATGCCAGTTCCATTATCACCCTCATCCGGCACTGGAGGCTTATCTATTTTCAGGGTTGCAAGCCTCTTTCTGATCCCCTTTTCCTGTTATTAACACCTGCCCCGTTTCTGGAATCCCCCTTGCAACAGCCTTTATGGTGCTTTTCAGCAAAAGTCCACTATCCTCCACTGTGAATACTGAACAGAAGTAGACATTAAGGGTTCTACCATGCCGTGGCGACACAGAATTTACCGACTGTCAGCACAGCAACAGCACAACACAACCAATTGGTGTTGTGCCATTGCTGGTGGAACTGGACTTTAAATAATCAACTCCAAGTCAGAGTTGGTTCAGGAAGGGGGCAAACACCCTGAAGGCAACAGTGTTGGGAACCCAGCAGATCATCACAGCGAACTGCTGAAAATGTCGCTGTGATGGTCTTCTATATATTCCCATAGTTGTTGTGACATGATGCCATCATTAAGCATGGCTGCCTTTTGCTCATTCTCTTCTATTACCCTGCCCTCTCTGTCAGCCTTACAATTACCCCTCTCATCTCACACTGTCCCTAATTTATCTGAAAAACAGTTTTTTCACATTTGATTCCCTCTGGAATACATAGCTATGTGTCTGCTTTTGCATCCCTGACTTCCTTCTTAGCCTTTCTCATCTTTACTTGGTATTTGTTCCATTCCCTGTTTCCCTGTTTCTCATTTTATCTGATGAAGGCCCTTTTTTGGTCTTTACTGCCTCCATGACCTTCTTAGAGCATCAGACTGGTCTCTTGTACCCGTTTCTCTTGGTAACCGTTCTCAGACATGACTTAAAATGGCTCTAGAATGGCCCTATTAAATATTATAAAAAGGGTCTGAGAAATGGAGCTTTCTGATTGGCTGCAAACATTCTAACAGCCTTATGTTAATCTTTTATTAACATAGATGTAGAGCTTAGCCATTTGCTGAACAAGGTTTGATACTGTTTTAAAACTTGTTTTATTATAATAGCAATAAGGCACTCCCAGGGATTATGTTAATGGTCAGTTAATCACCCTCTAGGGGCATGTGGCACTCGGCTACACCTTGTGCCACAGTACACCCCTAGAAGGTGATTAACAGACCATTAACATAACCCTTTGTCATGCCTTATTGCTTAATTCTCCACTGTTCCTCTCGCTGTCTGATTTTGTCCACCTCAGTCAACTTATCCTTGACTAATTCCTTCATCTGGTCAAAGTCTGCAGATCTGAAATCCAGAATCTCTGCTTTTGACAAGGGCATATAATATCAGTTTGAACCATATGGTGTAACAAGGCTCTTGTTAGTCGAGTAGTGGCTTTACCGTGTATCAGAGGATATATTAACATTTATAAAATGACATGACAAAATTCCCCATAGACTTAAATGGAGCACGCACCTGTGCTCTCGCTGTCTAGATGTCACAAAACATCTGAGGGCTGGGATGGCAAACTGGGAAGTAGAAGGGATCGAATGGCCTACTCTTCGGGCCAAATTATGATCCCTTCCCTCCTGAATGGGACTATACACAAAATTTTGAATTTTACAAGACTCATGCAAGGGTAACGTAATGAAATATGGTTGTGAAAAAGCTCACTGTACTTACCTTACGACATTCTTTTAAAATCAACTTGAAGGGCCAATGATCTTATTCTGTCTGACTCAATCTACATATCTAAGTAAGTGTTCTAAAATAAATTCAATTATTTACTCATTTGAATAACTTTTCAAAAACCTGGAAGGAGGCTCCCCAATGGGTCTGCAGCACATCACAGTGTACTGACGGTGATCTGGGTTTGGTAATGGAGTTAGGAGCTGGAGCTTAGGCTATCACTTTCCAGACTGGGGAATGATAGCATGGGGTTCCGACACTGCAGTGAGCCCTGGTGAAGGGCCAGATAGCTTGCTTTCCTACCATGGGGATTGCTGCGTGTGCACAAGTTGGACTGTGTTAGGCATGGGAGGTCATGAGGAGGGTCAATGGGGAGGGATAAAAACACAGTAAATTCCAGTACTATCTCTGATGTCCCACTGGCAACATAAGGCCTGTCTCCACAGTGATCGTTACCTTGAGAATGGTGGGCATAGTGACCTGAAGACTAGGTGGATAGTAGTGGCAGACAAAATGCTACAAAAAAAAGGAAAGGGATAACAACATTTTCTTGTGGGCTCAGATGGTAGGAGTCTGAAGTTCATGCATCAGGAGTTCAAAATTACAGTACACAATGGATTTTCAGGATAATGATGTACCTAGTCAAAGGACCATTTCAGGGCACTACCCCTCTGTAGGGGAGGAAGGGAAGGGGCCCTAATACCAGTGATTTGGATCATGATGCCGGTCAGGATAGGCTTCCAGAATCATTGCCATCAGCTGGCAGCATGACAAGTTATGGTGCAACAGCATGCAATTACAATGAATGGGAGTAGGAGATGCAGGAGAAGAAAATCTAGGAATTAAACTGGGGAAGCACAACCAAACCTGTTATGTTGCCTCATCAACTGCCAGCAGTGTCATTAATTACAGTATGCATGGCAAGAATGAAAGGAAGACTGAAATATAAACTTAAAACGTTGCAGACACAGGATAGACCAAGTGAGAACCAAGGTAACTGCAGGTTCATCCACAGTACAGAATAAGATGGTAGTATGCTTTCAGTTTTATAATAACCATTCCTGCAAGTCATGAAAGTCATTTTAGGTTATGCAGTATAATGCATTTCATATATTTGCAAAAAAAAAAAAAGATCCATTAACAAAAATTAAGTCATAGCGTACACAATGCTGTTTAGATGGTTATTTTTCAGTAGTGGGATTTATATAAGGACTTGTGCTGAACTTAGTCACTGCAGTATAGACACTCCTACTGTTTAATAGGAACATGTACTGTACCATATGCAGATAATACAACCATGCTGCTGTGGCTTTTAATACACAGTCAGGTTTTCTTATGCAATTCCTATGATTGAAAAGTGGTCCTCTGACAAACTCCTTCTGAATGACAACAAGACAAAACAAACTCTGGCTAGAGTCAATAGGGCTGCAACTAAGGAATTTGGGGTAAAAAAATATTGAAAATTACCCATGTTACAAGCCTGCATTAGCAAAATGTAATATAGGCTCATAAATTTGTTGTTTTCTAATATTTGTGCACCAAATTTTCAACATAGCTTTGTTATGATCCTGTCTTATGAAGAAGGACAGAGCAAATCTTCAACTCCTGCTTGAAAAGTGATGTTGCGTAGGGACTGAGAAATCAACTTTTGGGATGCAAAAAACACATTTTGGTCAGGAGTTGAAAAATAACAGCTGTCACATTCATGAGGTGCTGCAAGGAAATGGTTACGTTGAAAATTTGGGGGTAAAAATATTAATTATTACCAAACTTACAAGCCTGTGTTTACAAAATTCAACATAGCCTCGTAACGTTTTTGTTTTTAAATATTTTTACACCAGATTTAGAACATAGCCTTCCTATGATCTCACCTCATGAATAGAGAAAATTTTTAACTCCTGCCTGAAAAGTGATTCAGCACAGGGACCGCAAAATCACCTTTTGGGATGTTAAAAAAAAAACAAAAAACATTTTGGCCAGGATTTGAAAAATGACAGCTGTCACATTCATGAGGTGCTGTAAAGATATGGCTATGTTGTACATTTGGTGTAAAAATATTGAAAATTACCGAAGTTATGAGCCTGCATTTGCAAAATTCAATGTAGGCTCATAACTTTTTTGTTTTTTTAATATTTTTTCACCAAATTTAGAAGATAGCCTTCTTATGACCCCACCTCATGAACAATGGCAGAGAAAGTTTTCAGCTCCTACCCGAAAAGTGATTTTGTGCAGGGACTGCAAAATTACTTTTCAGAATGTAAAAAAAAAAATTGGGGTCAGGATTTGAAAAATGACACCTGACACATTAATGAGGTGCTATAAAGAGGATTTATGATGCTGGTTTGACAACACTTTCATTGACCGACATCACAGTGATGGGATTTATATAGACCGCAAGATGCAGTCGAGCATAAATCTGATTCGGTCCTGTTTTTTTTTTTGTCGGGCTCTTCGCACACCCAAACCACCCATGTGGGGAGCTCTGCCCCACCCCGTACTAAAGATTATCAACTCTGAGTTGCAGTTGATTCAGGGAGGAGGTGCAGGACTGGGAGACAGTGTGCCCGTGTCTCAGATGCACCAACACAGTGACCTGTCGACAAACTGTCAATTTTGTCAACAGCATCATAGGTCACTGTGTTGGTGTCACTGTCGGGGGGGGCATACCCTGTAACTATATGGCTATGTTGTAAATTCAGGGTACAATATTGAAAATTACCAAAGTTATGAGCCTGCATTCACAAAATTCAACATAGGCTCATAACTTTGTTTTTTATAATATTTTTACATCAATTTCAATGTAACCATCTTATGATCCCACATCATGAACAATGGTGGATAACATTTTCAACTCCTGCCTGAAAGGTGGTTTCACGCAGTGACTGTGAAATCACCTTTTGGAACAGATTTACCTAATATCACTTACATTGTTCATGAGGCGGTGTCCCAAAAAAGGTATGTTGAACATTTTGGGGAAAAATATTGAAAAATGTCCAAGTTATGCTACTAAGTTCAAAACCTCATTGAAATACTTTGAACTGCATACCTGATTTCCTCAGTTTACACACTGAAGAGTGAAGACAGATTACAGTGAAGAGAGGATTACAGCATTGGACCATGATGGGTAGGGGCTTGGGGGGGTGCAAGATGGTGGGTGTTGAGTGGGGGGTCAAGTGGGGGGACAGGAATGGTGCAAAAGACATCAATGGATGGTTTTCTTTTTACAGAGTTTTAAAAAACAAACGAAAAAAAAAAAACAGCCTTGAGGCTCCGGATCACAACAGTGGGGGATTGGGCACCCCCCAGTGTCACTCTTATGTTTTTTGGGGGTGGGGTGGTGGGCGCTGAGAGGGTGGATCAGGAGGGGGAATATTAAAACAAAAAAAAAAAAACATGGAGAAGTCCTGATGGTGACACTGGAGGATTGAGCACCCCAGGGTTGGACTGGGGTACAGAGGGCCCACCTGGAAAATCAATAGAGGAGGGCCCAGATTGACACACTCATATAAATATTTCACTTCAATCTGATACACTAGCTCTGTGTTTGCATCTTACATTTATCAACAGTGTCCCAGATATCTCATTTAATTAGAAAAAAGAAGATAAATGCAGAAGTTTTCAGAGTTCAGAAGGTAACCACTTACCCAACTGAGGGGAGCCCACCTGGAAATTTCCAGGCATCCAGGTGGGTCAGTCCAACCCTGGAGCACCCCCAGTGTCACTCTTATTTTTCTGGGGGTGGGGTGGGGTTGTGGGTGCTGAGAAGGAGGGTCGGTTGTGGGGGTTAGCTATAATTTAACAGTAAAAAAATCAGCGGTCACAGCTCACTCTGCCATGCCCAAGATGGCCATGGCAGTCTACTGCACATGTACAGTAGACTGTTGTGGCCATCTTGGACATGGCAGAGTGTGCTGTGACAGCCATTTTTTTCTTTTAAATTACAGATATCACCCCACCTGACCCTCCCTCTCAGCACCCCCCTGCACAGAAACATAAGAGTGACACTGGGGGTGACCAATCCCCCAGTGTCACGATCAGGATGCTGCCTTGTTTTACACAAATAGTGCAGTGCCCTTCGAGTCAAGGAGTGGAGTGCTTCAGGGATGCCACGGACGTGGAGGTGACTGTGGTCTGTGTCCAACATTTTGTTTGGTTGGAAGGAATGTGCTAAGTCCTTTATTTACAGCAAGAGATCTGCAGGGCTATGTCCACTGCAGCCCTAAAAATGATCTTAGGTACTTTAGATCTAAAGAAGATTTAGAACAAATTGCAATCATAACCTTTGTCAACCTCCCCACTGATAGCCTGATGGCTTTAAATATACTGATGTCCATCTAGACAACTCCCGAATGTAAGCATACAGACTACATTTGAGCCATAATCTAATAGAGACTGAGATCTTTATACCATGCCAAATACTGTTGCTGTGCCTTGGTACACAAACAGGCAATATAACAGACAACAAATTATCTTTACATAATTATGGTGACAAGATGTTGCCCACTGCCTTTATTGCAGTGCTTCTGTACATAAACTTGATATCTAGTCAAAAAATCCCAAAGCAGTATAGTTTACAGTAGGTTATTCAATAAAATGTATTTATTATTTCTGAAAAATACATTTATTAACAACAATTAATGTCATAGGAATAGAATGCTGTTTAGATGGTTATTTTCCAAATGCGAGCTATATGCATGTATGCTTTATTAAATATGAAATGTACAGTATGAACAGTGCAGTATGAACAGTGCACAAACAAGCCTGATAATTTCCAATATGTTTTTTATAATTCTCTACAATGTATAAATTCTAAGGTTATGTAAAAAAAGTACAAATCATCAAGGGTATACTAATCCTTCTTGGGGTGATCTGCATAAGAAATCTCTTCAACAGGTACCACATTTTCCTGGCCATTTCCCTGCTCAGACCTCACCAGAATCAACTCTCACGCACTAGATGTAACAATAATCTTTAATACCTGCACAAAGAGTACACATGATAACAATCAGGAACTGCCATTAATCAGAGTTCAGACGGTGCTGAGAGATCCCCAAGTGATCTTTCTCATTTCTGTTGTCTTGCGCTTGCGCAAGTAACATCTTGTGGCAGTAGGGGAAATGCAGAAGTGTGTCAGTGTTGGCGAATGCAGGGCATGCTTTAGTAGGTGCATCCCTCATTCCCCAGTTAGCCAACATGCTAGCGCTGACACAAGAATTATGTAAAGTGCCACCAACTTGCCAGAAATGTGCCTCTGCAATGAGAGACAAGATTGTAATGCAGTGGTACAGATGACATGCCTCCCGTACGTGCCTTTCCTGGTGAAACATTTCAATAAACATGGTGGTGGCCAAGCAATCCCCAAAGAAAGCCAACATTGGGGGGATGCAATCCCTGTGTTTGCATGTCCGCCAACCCCACATTGTATGACACACTGGGAGCCCACCCCAATGTGCTGCCACTCACAGAAAGCCGATTGCATTGGCATGTTCCCATTGTGTGGCACACTGGGAGTCCACCCCAGTATGGCCAACATTACCCTCCCAAAAGTCATGGGGCACACTGGGAGCCAACCCCAGTGTGCCCAACATTTGTTTTATTTCACCTGTAAAGAAAGAAAATGGTCCTGTGACATCTGTTTTTTTTTTCTGTATCTGAAAAACAAGGAAACTGTCCCTTGTTGTCCTTGGCACCCCTTCCCAAAACCCACACCCACACTCTGCACACCCCACCTTCCCACACACACACACCCTCACCCCATACTTACCTCTGGAGTTCCAACCCTGAGATCTTCGGTGGAGCGAAAACATGTCTGGACTCTTCAAAGCTGAACTGCAAAATGAAGAAATGTCAGTATGCTGTACAATGGCATAAATGGTGGGGGTTCAACTTAGGTGGTTATCTTAGCCATTTTTTTGAATTTTGGCTCCACATTTTCAGCATGGGGTCCTTGGGACCCTACCTCATGAACACATGCACTGTCATCTCGTTATTCAGTCCTAAAAGGTCATTTCACGGTCACTGCGTAGAATCACCTTTTGGGACTGATTAATGAAATGGCAGTGCCACTGTTCATGAAGTGGTGTCCCAAAAAGCTTATGTTGCAAATTTGGTGAAAAAATTCCAAAAAATTACTGTGTTATGAGCGTGCATTGGGCAGTTTCTATGCATGCTCGTAACTTTGACAATTTTTAATGTTTTCACTCCAGATTTTCAACATTGTCATTTTTTCACACCTCCTTATGAACAGTACAGCTATCATTTTTCACATCCGGCCTAAAATATGTTTTCACACATGTGGCACACAATAGCGTGGTTGCTGTGGGAAATCAACTTTCGGAACAGATTAACAAAATCACAGTGACACTGTTCATGAGTCGAGCTTCCAAAATGCCTATGTTGAAAATTTGGTTAAAATAATCCCCCAAATAATTGCGTTGTGGGCATGTGTTGCACAGTTTCTACACACGCTCATGACTTCACCATTTTTTCATATTTTCACTCCAGATTTCAACATTGCCATTTTTTTACACATCCTTATGGACAGTATAGCTGTCATTTTTCACATCCTGCCCGAAATGTGTTTTCACACTTGTGGTGCCAAATGGCGCAGTCGCTGTGCAAAATCACCTTTTGGCTAATGAACTGATAGTGCCACTGCTCATGAGGTGGGGGGTCACAAAAAGCCCATGTTGAAAATGTGGAGTGAAAATACCAACAAACATCCAGGGCATTAGGGTTTCCAACCATAACGCTCCACCCTGTAGAAACTGATAGGCGTCAGGGGTGTGACTTGGGATTGTCGGCAGTAATGCTCACGCCATTCCACCCCCCCCACCCTGCAGCCAGTGACAGGCATTGAGGTGTGCCTTGGACTGTTCAGCCCCAAAGTTCATCCCATTCTCCTATACTGCACCCATCTCAGCATATTTCTTTATGGAATGGGGTGAGCATAAGGCCCGAAGACCCCAAGGTACACCGTGACACTTGTCGGTGTCTGCAGGGTAGGGTGTGGTGAAATGGCATGAGCGTTATGGCCGACAACCCAAAGGCACACCTCAATGCCTGTCAGTCTCCGCAGGGTGGTGGTGGGGTTGGCATCAGTTTAATACTTCACTGTCATTCCTATTATGCATCGCTCTAACTCCTGCACTACTAATGCCAATGCCAGCAAGCCAACATTTGGCACTGACAAATGCTTGTTTCAGTTCTATCATTCTATTCCCTGGTTTGTAGGCCCATACTGACTGTACACTTCTTGATCGCCAGCAGAGCACAACAGTGAGCAATCAACACATCTCATTTACTGCCAGTAATAAAGAATCAAGGCAGAATTTGACAATGTAGCCTCTTGTTACAAACCTACACTACCCTTTTATTTACAGATCCATTGCAAGCAACATAATATACATGATTCAGGGCTAGCAGGGCAGATTTTTATGAGGATCAGCTCAACACACTGAATATGTACTCATTGGAGGCCAGAAAACAGGGGAGATATGAAAGGAACCTTCAAGTTCCTGAAAAGAATGTACAAGGTAAACTATGAGGAACTATTTAGCATAAGTAACAGATCATGGGGGCATGAGTTGAAACTGACTGGGGGAAGGGAGAGATTCAATAGGGAATTGAGAATGTTTTATTTTACCAAAAGGGTGGTGGAGCCGTGTAACACTCTGCCAGCTGATGTGGTGGGCGCCAAAACTATCAATGGTTTCAAGCATGTTTGGATAGAGTGATGGACTCAGTGGTTGCTCAGGGTGATAGTGGCAGGGCAGGGAACATGGGGGTAGATAGTGTGAGTTAGAACCCTGTATGAACAATAGGTACAAGGTTTGTTAGGGTTTATGGGCAGACTGGATGGACCAGTGGTCTTATTTTGCTGTCATTATCTATGGTTCTAAGAGATACAAAGGCAGTTTGCAACAAGCATTTGTCAATGCCGAATGTTTGCTTGCTGGTATTAGCATTGGAGATGCAGGAGTTAGACAGATACAGAGTAGGAATGGTAGTGAAGTATTGAACTTCACGCCAACCCCACCTCCACCCTGCAGAGATGGACAGGCATTGGGGCATGCATTTGGGTTGTCGCCATAATGTTCATGCCATTTCACCTCAGCCTACCTGCAGACACTGACAAGTGTTGAGGTGTGCCTTGGGGTGTTCGGCTTTACAGTCACCCCACTCCATAAGGACATATGCTGAAATGGGTGCAATATAGAATGGGGTGAACTGTGGGGCCGAAGAGTCCAAGGCAAAGCTTGATGCCTGTCAGTGGCTGCAGGGTGGGGGGGGGTTGAATGGCATGAGTATTGCAGTCAGCAATCCAAAGGCACACCCCTGATGCCTGTCAGTCTGTACAGGGTGGGACGCTATGGTTAGAAACTGTAATGCCCAAGGCATGTGTTGGTATTTGAAGTACAAATTTTCAGCATGGGCATTTTGTGGTCCCCACCTCATGAAAGCATTTTGGACCTCTTCTCATGAACAGTGGCACTCTGATTTTGTCAATGTGTCCCTAAATTTGAGTTTCCACAGTGACCGTGCCATTGTACGCCAGATGTTCGAAAACACAGATTGGGCAGGATGTAAAGAATGACAGCTGTACCATTCATAGGGAGGTGTGAAGAGATGGCAATGTTGAAAATCTGTAGTGAAAGTATTAAAAATGCTCACACTTCTGAGCATACGTGGAAACTGCGCAATGCATGCATGTAACACAGTCATTAAGTGGAATTATGTCACCAAATTTTTAACATAGGCATTTTGTGACCTCTGCTCATGAACACTGTCACTATGATTTTCTTAATCTGTCTCAAACATTGATTTCCCACAGCAACCACGGTACTCTGTGCCAGATGTATAAACTCATATTTTGGGCAGGATGTGAAAAATGACAGCTGTACTGTTCATAAGGAGGTCTTAAAAAATGGCAATATTGAAAATCTGGAGTGAAAATACTACAGATTTGAAAAGTTATGAGGGTGCGTGGAAACTGCTCATGCACACTTGTAACACAGTCATTTTATGGACATTTGTCACCAAATTTTCAACATGGGCATTTTAGGACCTCTGCTCATGAACAGAGTCACTGTGATTTTACATACGAACATACGAATCTGCCAGGAAAACACACCAATTGGTCTATGTAAGTCTGCCTGAGTGTGCAGCTAGCACCCTAGATTGCAGCTGCCCCAGTTTCCTCCCCTCAGTTCCTCCCCTGCTCATCCCAGCGCCTGTCCCCAACTCTTCCTCTTACTTTATCCCACTCCTCCTTAAAGCTATTGACTGTCCTACATGTTACCACACCCTCTAGCAGCTCATTCCAACTAGACACCACCCTCTCAGAGAAGTAGTGCCTCCTCATTTCCCTCTTGAAATGTCCCCCTTTCAACCTTAGTCCATGCTAGTTCATCTCTCTTCCACTCCTCAGTTTAAACACCCCCTCAGTGCTAGGTTTAGTTAGCCCCTCAGGTATTTAAATGCTTCAATCATATCCTCACTACCCTTCTCTCCTCCAGTGTGTACATGTTCAGATCCTTCAGCCTAACTTCATATTTCTTTTCTTCCATCCCCTTTAACATTTGTGTTGCCCTCCTTTGCATCCCCTCCAGTAACTTTATATCTCTCCTCAGGTATGGCGTCCAGTATTGCACATAGTACTCTAGGTGCGGTCTGACCAAAGATCTGTAGAGAGGTAGGATCACATCCCTGTGTCTGGATGAAACCCCCCTTGCAATGCACCCCAGCACCCTGTTTGCCTTCGCTGCTGCTCTCGTGCAGTGGGCTGAGTTGTTCATGCTCCCTGTTACCAAGACCCCTAGGTCCTTCTCCTCCTCCTCCTCTCTGATCCCCAACCAATAGTCCCTCTTTTGGATCTTAGCCCTAAAGTACATCACCTTACACTTCTTTGCATTGAATCCTAGCTGCCACTCCACTGACCATGTCTCTAGTTTGGTTAGGTCCCCCTGCAGTTTTCCCCATCCATCCTCTTCATCCACCCCCCCAAGTTGGTATAATGTATGAACAGACTAACCCTGCTCCCCACTTCATGTGCTATATCAGAGATAAAGGCCCAAATAGCACTGGGCTCAGCACTGACCCCCTGTGGCACCCCGCTTGTCACTGCTATGGGTGCAGAGAGCTCCCCCTCCACCACCACCCTCTGCACCCTCCCCTGTAACCAGTTCTCTATCCATTTAGTCAGATTTTTCCCCACCCCCACTGCCGTTGGCTCCCCCCCCAGTCTTCCATGAGGCACTGTATCAAAGGCCTTACTGAGGTTCAAGTACAGGACATGTACCGCATGGCTCCGTCCAACTCCCTTGTCACCCAGTCACAATACTCTGTTAGGTTGGGTTGACAAGACCTCCCTGAGATGAACCCATGTTGCCACCCATCTTGGAGGCCATTACTGTCTAGGAATGCCACCAGCATCTCCTTCAGTATCGGCTCCATAAGCTTACCCACTATGAATGTGAGACTTACCGGGCCGATAATTTCCTGGCTCTTCCCTAGGCCCACTCTTGTGTATAGGCACCACTAGGGCCACCCTCCAGTCCTGGGGCATACACCCCATTTCCAGGGAGGTGTTGAACAGATCTGCCAGTGGCTCAGCCAACAGCTCCGCCACCCACCTCAGCACCCTGGGGTGGATGGCATTGGGACTTGGTGCCTTGTCCATCCTTACTGCCCTCAGCCCCTCTAGCATCCTACTTCCTGTGATCACTTTATCCGTCACCTCCTTCCCCCTTTCCCCACTACTCCAGCCCATTCTGGTAGTGGGCCATCCCTCTCCTTAGTGAAAATGGAGCAGAAGTACTCATTTAGAATTTCCACTTGCTCCTCCCCCTTTTCCAGCCAATCCCTTCCCCGCTTTATTCTCACAATATGTTCCTTGCACTTCCTCTTTTCCCCGACATACCTAAAAAAGTCCTTTTCCCCTCATTTTATGTCGTGTGCGGAACTTAATTGAATGGAGGCCTTAGCTTTTTTCACCCTCCTGACAACCTCCCTTGACCAACTCCTGAAAGCCTCCTTATCCTCTGCCTTTCCTGTTCTCCTGTACTTCCGGTATGCAGCAGTCTTTGCTCTCACCACTTGCAGCACTTTCTTGTTCAGCCAGCATGGTTTCTTGCCTCTGCTCTTTTTACTGCTGGACCTGGTGCAGGCTACTGTGGCCTCTGTTAGCCCAGTCTTTATGACTCCCCACTTTTGTTCTGCATCCATCCCTGGCCTTATATCCTGGAGTCTCCCTTGCAGTATTGCTCCCATCCCCCTCAAAGTCCACCCTAATAAACTCCACCACCTTAGTGCCTGTGCCACCTGTCTCCCTGCCCAGCGCGACAACAAGCCACACTGTTTGGTGGTTGCTACCTGCTAGTGGGTCCTTCACCCTTACTTCCCTCACCACCTCCCCATGTGCCAGTACTAGGTCCAGAGTGCTACCAAGCCTTGTAGGCCCACTTACCAACTGTGTGAGAAGGCCGTCCTGGAATGCATCAAGGAGCACCTGCTCCCTGGTACTGCTAGTGATGGGGTGCTCCAGTCAACCCGTGGTAGGTTAAAATCCCCCACTATCACCACATTCCCCTTCTACACACCCTCCTTATCTGCTCTGCCAACTCCCCATCCAGTTCTCCAGAATGGGCTGGTGATCTGTACACCACTCCCAGCCTCAGCTTTCTGTCCTTGGAGTGCAGGACCTGCACCCAAAGTGCCTCTGTCCTCTCCTCCCTCATCCCTTATGCATTTAATCCCTTCCCTCACATTAAGTGCAACCCCCCTCTTCCAACCCCCCAGTCCCTCCTGTATATCCTGTATTCCGGGATTGCCAAGCCCAAATCATGGTACTCTGTGGCCCAAGTCTCTGTCACTGCAGCAATGTCCACCTTCCCCTTTGAAAGGAGCACCTGAAGCTCTGCAGTTTTGTTCCCCAGGCTTCTTACATTGAGAGAGACCACCTTCCACCTGTACCCCTCCTTCTCCAAACTTTTCTCCTCCTTGGACTATGTCCCTCCTCCCGGTAGTCTGCACCCTTTCTCCTCCTTATTCCAACCAGGTGGTGGTGCCTTCTGTATTAGACTCAGACCATTCTGACGCCCCTTCCCAGGGTTACTCCGCCTCCACCTTTACCTATATCTAGGGGGGTGAGCTCATTAGGCACCCCTTTTCAGACCTTTCTACTAACCTCAGTCTTTTGGCCACTCCCTCACAGTTTAAATCCACCTTAGTAGAGATATGCCCCTCTAATCCTGCCTTTAATACTCCCCTCCCCTTCCTGCTCAAGTGTACCCTGTCCCCCGCATACAAGTCACTATTTCCCCAGACTCTACCCCAGTTAGTCACTAACCCATAATTTTTGGTGTGGTACCAATCCCTCTGTCCTTTGTTGAACTCCTCAATCCTTCTCTTCCTCTCCACGCTTGCACACGGTATGGAGAGTAACTCCGAGAATGCCACGACTCCCCAACCCCCTCACACTGCTAGCCCAACTACTCGAACCTCCCCTCACTACTTCCACAGTCTCCCCTGCCAAGTCGTTTGTAGCCACATGCAACAGTAAATAAGGTTTCTTCCTCCCCCTCGCTGAATACTTGAGCAGTGCCTTCCCTGCCCCTCCTTCAGTCAACCTGGGGATAGCTTCAACCCAAATATGGCTATGACTTTGTCCCTTCCACTTCATCTTACCCCTTTCAGTATATAATCCCCTAGGATGAGTACCCTCCCGTCCCTTAGCCCCTTTCCCTTCTAATGCCCCTTCCTCCACCCCAGTATTCGATCTTCCATGCCCCTGACCCCAGCCAGCTGCACCCTCTGTGACTTCTGTATCTGTACCCCCTACTTCCACCTCACCTTTTTCTCTGCCTTATTCCTCCCATCCCCCTTGAACCCCTTCCCAGCCTGACTACTCCCTACTGGGCTTCCCATGTCAATGACCCCTCCTCCCCTGCCAATTTCTAACCCCTCTCCTATCCCTGCTGTTGTTGATTTAAAGCCCCTATTCTCTTCCACCCCAATAGTGATGCCCCTCCCATCCTTCCCCCTTCATGTAGCCTTCTCTCCTCCAATCACCATCCCCTCCTTCCTTACTAGCCTGCCTTCTACCCTTTCATCCTTGTTATCTCTTCCCCTAGCTCTTGCCATCCCTCTCATGCCCCGCTTGTCCTCCCCCTTCAGTATGTTCCTGCTCCCCCTCTCTCTCTCTCTCCCATAGTAGAAGCTCGAATCTATTCCTAGTGATACCCTCTTATATCTCTTCCCCTATCAGTTCCCCACACTTGTTCCCCTAGTGCTACCCTAGCCCCACCCCTGCTCCCTCCCTACCGCAGCCATCTGCCTCTCCCCTGGTACTCCTCATAGTCTCTTCTTCCCCCAACAGGAGGGCCCCCCCTCGCCTCGGGCACCCCTTCCCTTGTCCTCTCTTTTCTGCTAGTGCCTCTGATACTGGGGTCAGTTTCAGTCCCAGGGCTCAAAATTCCCATTGAAATGGTGTTCTGTGCACACAAAAAAATTAGCACGGAACACCAGATTCTTCCCCCTGGTAAACCGCAGTGAATACCATTTTAAGGAGTGAGGTTCGAGCAGCCGCCATGCACCCGCATGTATTTATTTTTTTTTGCTTCCATTTCGGCTCCAGAGACCTTTTGGTGCCTTCTAAGATGCTCCAGCCAACTGTAATGGTGCATTTTGTCTGCCCAGCCCAAGACCGATCGAAATCTTGCATTCACTGGTGAGATTTTGGTCTTGGGCTGAGCCATTGTGCACTTGCTTTCCCTCACTCCCAGGGTGGCAACCACACTGACAGGACTCTCTCACTCCAGGCTCCTCTCTCTGGACATCACTGCGCCTGGTAAATTGGGGGAACTGATTGAAATGGGAGGGTGCAGGAAACGAACAGTACAGTCACTATTGGGAGGGAGAGAGGGTGGACATGGGAGACTCAGAATGATTTTCTGCAATATTTTGAGTGTCAGTGAGCTTAGGAAACAGTTGCGGGGGGGTCTGGAATAACGGAGGGCAGATTTTGTTGTGTTTTGCAGACTAGCCAGTTTTCAAAAGTTAGGCAGACTGCCTAAAAAAGGAGAAATAAATGAAAAAGGCCAACAAGGGAAAACATTTACAGGGAGGACACTGCCAGAAAAAAAACAAAGACAACAACAAGCCTGAAAAAAAAAATATTTAGCCTTTTTGGGCACAGATTCCCTGGCACAGAACAAGGGAAAACCTTGTCCACAGCCTGACAGTACTCGGGGCATACGTTCCAGCCCAGAGACAGATTAATTACCCAATTTCACTCAGAGAAGGGCACTGTGCCACAAAATAACAGGCAATCATGCCCTAATGTCCCTGATTTGGTGAGGCACAAAAGGCTGATGTTTTCCCTTGGTACCCCCCCCCAAAAAAGACACCTGACATCTTTTAAATTTTAAATTTCTTATTGAAAAAACACACATTAGGCTGTAACATTTCATTGAAGCAGCTGTATTTGTGCAGCTCGTTTTCTTTTCTGGGCAGACTTCACCTTGTAGAGGGGGGTGGGAAATAGATTTTGGCCAATTGGCCAAGAAGAACTGAGGACGAATTTAACAAAACCTCGAAACTGACTCACCCCCCTCTGCAGTTGAATGTGCAACACAGCAAAAACATTTTAGCGAGGCCCCCAAGGGCTAAAAATGAATTGTGATCATAAGTCTGCTTGACACTCACCTTGCATAGAAAATTACCTCGATTGCTGTGGGGATCCATTCTCCCTGGGGTGTCACAGGGTGGATTTAACCCAGTTAGTTCTGCATCCACTGACCCTTGCCTGTTTGGTCAGGGCGTGCTTCTTTGCTGGCAAATTATAAGAAATTTCCAGAATTGCCAAGATGTGGCATTTTTGAATGGAGTAAAGAACCCTAAGACCACAGCAGCAGAGAAGGAGGTTCTTAGAAAAAAGGAGAGAGATGCTGCTTACGACAAAAGTAAACGAGTGCGTACTTTTCAAGAACACTGGGTAACAAAGTACGCTTGGATTGAGCTTGACCCTGAGAAAACTTAATGTTTTGTAAAGCATGTAGGAAATTCCCCGACATTGCAGACACAACATCAGCATATTATGAAGGGGGCTGCAATAATTTCACTGAGCAGTCTTTACAAAAACATGCCAAGTCTAAGAAGCACTCCCTCGCTGATGCCAGATTTGTAGCTGAATCCCTGCGGGTATCTGCTGCTGATAGAGCAATCAAAATGCTCAACTCCAATGTGGCACATCATGTGCAGATCTTAATTCGAAATGCACATGCCTTGGCCAAACACGGTAGGCCATATACAGACTTCCAGTGGATGTGTGACCTTGACAAATGTAAAGGGGTTGATATTGGGAAAACCTATCACAATGACAAATCATGCCACATGTTCATTAGTAATATCACTGAGGTGAAACATAAGAAGCTGGTGGATGTGGTGAAGAATGCAGACTTCATGTCCATAATGATAGATGGTGGTACAGATTCCAGTACAAAAGAACAGGAAATAATTTACATAAGAACAGTAAACAAGGGGGTGCCAGGTTTTTTTCTGCGTCCTTGGAAAATCCACACAAAGCTGATGCAGCATTAATCACGGCATGCATCGATCAGGTCATGCTGTCACAGACAGAGTCAGCAGAGTGGAAAAACAAATTGGCGGGGCTTACCCCCCAGTGGGCAGCAGTGCTGACCAGCAGAACAGGGGGGGTGGCTGCACTAATCAAAAAGGATCATCCTCATCTAGTCATAATCCACTGCAATGCACATAGGCTGGAGTCAGCCCTGAAGGATGTCTTAAAAAACATCACATATAATGAAAAAATAGACCGATTACTGCTGGGGATCCATCTGTTTTATAATTTTTTACCTCTAAACCATAAAAATCTGAGAGAGTCCTGTCAGGCAGCAGGAGTAAGATGCCTTATTCCAACCAGAGTGGGAGGAACCAGATGGGCACAATGCACATTAACAGCACTGAAAGTGCTCATCACAGACTACCCCAGGATCCTGCTGCACTTCCAACAGGTATGTACTGTCCCAAACTCCATTTTAAGCACAGTCTAGATTTGTTTTAAAATTGGAACTACTAAAGCAACAACTTGTGCCATTTTTTGTTTTCTCAGATGCAACTTGGCGGATCCCAACGGGAGCAAGAGCGAAGGCCAAGGGCTACCTGAAGACCATGCAGACCTGGAGATGTCTACGCTACATTCATCTGATGGCAGACATCCTGGAAGAGTTCACAAAAGTCAGCCTGCTTCTTCAAGGAAATGATACTTCTGTGGGAGAGGTGTTTGAATCACTTCAGGACCTGAATGACTGCCTTGTAAAGCTGAAAACAAGGTAATTTTTGTTTTCCAGATTGGTTAGCTAGACTATACTATTTTCCCTCCACCCTAGCCAGAAAAAAAAAATGTTATCTCTGTCAGGACAGGTTAGGTCAGGCCAGGGGGATAAGTCTGTCTTTTCCCTTTTGTTCCTGTTTTCTAGACCTGGAAAGCACTTGCAAAATTTGGATGCCTTGGAGGGACCTGAATTCCATGGACACGCCCTAGCTCTTGACGAAGCGGACCAGTTTTCCATTGACAGAGACACAATACTGACAGCCATGATCCTAAATGTCACAAACAGGTTTGAAGACATGCACCAGCCGGGCTCCATTCTGGTGGCCATGAACCACATTGTGAATTTTAAACAGTGGCCAACAAGCCATGTGGACTTGACAGGTGTGTTAGGGTAGGAAAATAACTCTGACTGGGCGACACTGGGAGAATCATCTTTAGCTTAGCGAGGCGGGAGGTGAGACAGTTTGTTTTTCCAATTTGTTTCAGATTATGCAGAGGATGCAGTAGCTGGTGTCGTAGAAGAGTTCAGACCAGTCCTCACAGAACAGAACATAGATCCAGACATGTATGTAGCAGAGTGGACCAAACTAAAAAATCACATAAAGAGAAGGTGATTGTTCTTCTTCTACCACTAACAATCAGCAAATTCTCAATATTGTCAGGCTGCAGATCAGGTCAGGATATTACATGTTTGTCCCCCCCCCAAAAAAAGGTATGCCAATGCTGTAGAAGCAAAGTAGCCAGATATTCATCAGGTTTGCCAAGACAAATGCCACATTTTGGGACTAGTAACCTTAATTCGTACTCAACTAGCAAGTACAGCTGTTTGTGAATGTGGGTTTAGCCTAATGAAAAGGATAAAATCCGACTGGCGAAGTTCATTAGGAAAGGACAGTCTCATAGACTTAATAAGGATCTCGTTACAAACACAATGAGAACAGGAATTTGATCTAGTTCCAGTCATTGGGTACTGGTTAAAAAGTGGTAGACAGAAAAAAAGGCCTTCTTTGCAGCCGTTAAGGTCCACGGAACAAAAAACAAAGCAATGAGCAGGAGGAAGAGGAGGCAGACAGCTCAGACTTGGAAGTAGATTTAGATAAATCTTTCATATCTGAAACTTATTCTGAAAAACTTTTGTCTGATGATGATTCTCATGTTATATCTGATGAAGAACTTGAATGTACTCCCATGTCAGTGTTGTGCCCTAGTACTACTAGTTCACATGAAACTGTTAACTGTGGGTAGAGGGGGGATTCTTGCATCACTGAGTACTCTCATGATGATGACATGAATATGTTGTGATCATGTCCTCCACATTTAAGGTTTGGCCTTTCTTTGCCACCCAACTGTTGAGTCCTGCTTGGACTAAATGTCTTCATTTTTCCTACAAAATAGTTGATATTGCTATCTGCAATCAGTTCAACTTAGTGTCACTCCAGGATTTTGGTGGCAAAAATAATTAGCGCCACCAGATTTACAAGTCATGTAGGTTGATCAGTACAGTCTAATTTGTCAAATCTGTGAGCTCTCTCAGTCCTTGTTCTACTAATTTCAGTTTTGTTATAAGAGACGTGGCTGCATAGAGTAATGCTAACTTGTTGAGCAGCAGCACAGATAGCCAGTCCTAGTAGCACAGTTCATCAGTCAAGTACAAGTTGGTGAGGCAGCTGAAAATAATACACCAATCTGGTACTGTTTTATCTTACAATTAAATGTACTTGGAATGTATCTGAGATAGGCAGCTCTTAGTATTTTTATTTATTTATTTAGTTTTTGTTGACCGGGTAAGTGCACTAGACAAATCCTGCCTATTTTCAGGCACGATCCGGGGGAGGGGGATACAGATGAATGCCAACTGACCTTGAACCAGATTAAGCTGTTGGTGGTATTTTTTTAGTGAATGAGGGAAATTTGGCCAGGACATCGGGAAAATTCCCCTACTGCATTGCTGGCAGTAGGGGGACTTGCTGCCTGTGAGTAGAATCACTTGTGGTCAGACTTGGTGGAATATGGACAGTCTGTATCCGGATAAGGACTTAGAGGATAGTGATTTTTTTGTCTCAACTGAGGATTTAATGATATCTGCTGCACTAGTAAAGAATGGAAACCTTTCTACAATGATTGTTACTGAGGACCGGCTGGAGCAGCTCAAACTGTGGCTTGCAGAACTAGCACAGGAGCAAGAACGCGTTAAGATTCAACTGTTTTTGCTACACACTGAGGATTCATCTGTCACTGCTTTACCTGCAGCTGTCACCGATATGAACTCTGAGTCTGTGCCTCCAGTTCCCATCAAGGATCAGTCAGGTGAGTTGCTGCAAACATTTTCTACTACAATTCAGCCTAAACAGCCTTTTTGTACTACAGTGTTGGCTGGCAGTCGAGAATCTGAAGGGATTCAGTGCCAAAAGCCATTAGCAGAATCAGGATCACTTGCGGTCTCTCCCGGCTTACCGCCCGTTGCTACGGTGACTTCTAAGGCCTCAGATGTGTCTACCTCAGAGCACAGAGGCTCTGTTTCCACCGGGGATACTATCACACTAACTAAAGAAGCAGGATTTATTTTCTGTGCTCCTATTCAAACATCCTCTTCAGTACTACAACCTATGGAGGTAAACTGTGTTTTTCAGACAGAACCACTTAATCAGGAGGGAGTTTCTGAATTTTCTTTCATGAAATGGTCTCAGTCACATTATGAGAAGTTTGGGGAGGAAGGAAAAGAGAAGAGAGCAGCAGTCATTTTTTCCAAAAGGAACTTGGAGTACTCGAAGGGGTGCAAGCAGACTCTTCTCCCAATTGTGCAGAGACTGGTTCTGTATCTTCAGTTGTTGTTTCTCCCCCTTCAGCCCCTGACAGATGCAACATGGTCCCCTCAGCAAGCTTTAAGGGACGCTGGATGGACTTTGGACAAAAGGTCATGGCAACCCATGCCTGATTGGGACCCCAAATTGAATTTTTCTCAAAATGAACCAACATGGAAGCCACAGTTACCTATTTCACATATAACTCCTTGAACTACTGAAGGGGTACGGGGGGAGATGGGCCTTCTGTTTTAGCCTCACAAGCCCAGTGGTCAGTAATACTTTGGGATCTGAGCAACTTGCTTATACAGTACAGGGTACTCCTGAAACTGAGAAACCTCTGATGTCAGACTTATTTTCTAAAATTAAAAAAGAAGCAGCACCACATAGAAATGCTGTATGACTGAGATATAAGGGGGGTTTGGAGGTTAGGCCTGATAGATAATATGTAGGTAAATGTTTATTAAAAGATTCTTTGCATTTCTAGCCCAGGGAGGTGTTTGCATTTATAAATATATCTGGAGAAGATAACTTTGATGTGAGCTTTCGCTCAGCATAGGCCTTGGATTTATTTTGGGAGCGATACAACCAGGTGAAATTTTCCCCCACATGGACAGGGTCCCTTTTTAGTGATCCCTTTAACAAAGCCCTTAATTAAATATGTTACAATAATGTTTAGGAATGAGGGAGTTCATGTGGATGATATTTCATAATGGTTGTCTCAAAAATGTGAGATCTTGAGTTTGCCTGAAGCAATATTAGATTCAGAACAGTTTTGGACAGTGGGATGGTGGTTCAAAGTTAAGCTCAGGCAAACAGATAATGGGATAGAACATATTCCAAACTCCTTTTTGTTAGGCCGGGATAGGGGGGTTTGCTTTTATGTTGGACAGCTCCGGGCCTGTTACAAATGTGGTTCCAGAACACACTTGCCCAGTTCATGCAATAAGCCTCAATGTGACAATTGTGGTGAAATTGGTCATATTGCTTTCCAATGCGCTAATTTAACCAAATGTGACCTCTGTGAGGAGACTGGTCATGTTTTCTCTGAATGTGTCTGGGCCTCAAAAAACAAAGCATCCAGTGGTAGTCCAGATCTTTTAATTCAAAAAGCTCAAGACCTGGTTACAGGTGTTACCCAGATGGTCCCTGTGTATACAGGAAAAGTAGTTATCCCTTCTTCACATCCTTCTCAGAATACAGTAACCCCTCCTGATGTTCCAGTGAATATTTCTCCCATCCTGTTTGTTATTCTGCACAAAAGGAAGGACCATCTCAGGATTCTTCTATTAATCCACCAGTTATTCAAGTAAGACAGTCCTCCAGGAACCTTAAACCTCCTCTTGCCCCCTTCCCCCAGTAGAAATGGAAACCAGTAATTCCTTTGCTGTATTGTCGGCACAGTGGGGTAATTCAGAAATGGATTGTCAGGAACCTGACTCTCAAGCTGTACAGGATAGCCCTCCCATCCCCTTTTCAGGTTCAGGAAGGTTATGAGGGCAAGAAGAAAAAGAGAAGGAAAAAAGATGGTTGACCCTCAGGTTTTATAACTGGCTTGTTTTAAACTAAGTTCATTGAATGTTCACAGTTTATTGAACATTAGAAGAAGGCAGGTGATTTATGATTATATCCACAGTAATTTTCTGGATGTCTGCCTACTACAAGAAACTTGGATGTATACTTTAGATCAGGCCAGGCTTTTCCAAAGACAATGGTGTTGGAGTCCATCTTTTTGGTCCTTTGGACAACAAACAGTGGATGGTTTAGGATTTCTTTTTAATTCTTATGTTTTTTCTTTAATAAAATTTATGGATTTAATCCCGGGGTGGTTAATGATCCTAGATGGGGTTTGGCGATCCATGACATGCAGATTTATTAATGTGTACTGTTCACAGTTAAAAGCTGAACAGGTTGCACTTTTTCAGATGATAAAACCCTTACTAACTTCTTTTGAAATCTTTCTTTGTGGAGATTTTAATTGTGAGATAAAATCAGTGGGAAGTAAACTCATGGGGGGGGGAGATTTACTGTGATTCTAATGCATTATGTCACCTGATCAGATCGTCTGGGCTGGTCAATAGTAGTTGTCATCAACAAGGTGATCCAAAATTCACTTATAAAAGACACCTATATACATCCACTATAGATTACATTTTTCTTTCAGATAATCTCCTCTTTATTTTTTACACCTTCCTGGTTTCCTTTTCAGATCACATGCTACTCCAGTGTAAATTTTTCCCCTCATTCTTTACCAATCATTCAGAAAGCATGATGGAAACTTAGTCCACTTTTGTTAAAATCCCCTGTAGTATTATTTAATATCCAAGCATTACTTTTTGATAGACTTACAGTCTCTTTTTTTATATGATGACTTGGGGCAATGGTGGAGAGACTCTAAAGAAGATTTGCGTAGTTTGCTAAAAAATCAAGGGAGGTCCAGGGAAAATTTGAAATTTCTTCATTATTTAAAATTGCATCAGCAGTTATATTATTTAATTTCTGTTGCAAATACCTCAAGAGGTGATTTTTCTTCCCAAATACTAGCTTTAAAGCAACAACTTCAGGAGGTACAATATAGTAGAGCTAACACATTACAGGTGCTTTTTCAATATGGCGTGAAAAAGCATCCTTATGGTGATCCTTATGAAGCTTTTAAAAAATATAAAAATAACACACATTTAGTAGGGATTTTGAATCAGGAAGGACAACTTGTTCAGGATCCAAAGTACCTTCAAGCTGTTATAAAGACATTTTTACTTTCTCATACACCAGCAGTGCCTCCTAGTGTGGAAGATATGAGGAAGTTTTTAAATAAGATAAAACTTCCGGATACTAAATTTAATAAATCTCTGTTAATTTGTCCCATCAAACATACAGAAATTGTAACAGCCATTAAATCTCAAAAATTAGGCACTTCACCTGGGATTGACGGACTAACTTCTGAACTATATAAAGCTTTCCCTTCTGAATTTTCTGAATATTTAGAACTTGTATTTAATTTTTTTACCTCTGTGGAATTTCCAGTTTGGTTCTCTGAGGGGTTATTAATTTTTATTTATAAATCTGGGGATACAGAACTCCTAGAGAATTGGAGACCAATTACGATCCTGAATTCTGATTACAAACTTCTGGCAGGAATTCTGAATACTCGGCTTAAACAATTTGCTGCCACTGTACTTTCCCCTTCTCAATATTGTGGGCTTCCGGAGAAAAAAATTCAACATGCTCATATAATTATCCGAGATTTGATAGAACTTTCTAGTTTGTATAAACATTCTGGATGTATTATTTCAGTAGACCAAATGAAGGCCTTCGATCGGGTTTATCACCCGTTCCTATTTATGACTTTTAAACAGTATGCGGTTCCAGAAGTTTTTTAACATGGGTAAAATCACTGTATAATAATGCTATTATCCACCCAATCATACAGAAAGAAATTGGGAAGGGGTTCCATGTTCCCACTAGGGTGTGCCAAGGCTGTCCCTTAAGCCCTTTATTATATGCTTTCATAATAGATACATTAATTCAATCACTTTCACGATATCCAATATGGAAAGGGGTCTTAGGACCTCCCACATTGGAAGAATTACATGTGTAGGCTTATGCTGATGATCTGTGTGTGTTTTTTTCCAACTACAAACAGGTGGCATTATTTTTGGATTTTATTAATTCTTCTTCTTTTGTTTCCAATTCAAAAATTAATAAAACAAAAAGCCAGGGTTTGTTTATTGGGGTTGGCTATCCATCAGAAATTATTATCCAGGGACTCCGCATCTCATCAGATCCTATAAAAATTTTAGGACTATTATATGGGCCTCAGAATCTTCCAGAGTTGAACTGGGGAAAGTGCACTAGCTTCTATAGATAGGAAAATTCAAATTTGGAAACATTGGAAATTGTCAAAATTTAAACATGTACAAGTAATTAAACAATTTTTAATTCCAGGTTTATTGTACACTGCAATGATATTTCCATTACCAATAAGGTTAGAAACAAGGCTTTATAGTTTATTTTTCCAGATGGTATGGGGTAACAGACTCAACCCTATAAAAAGGCAATACACATATTCTGCAAAAGAAAAAGGGGGATTAGGGATGGTGGATCCAGTTAGTTTTTTTCATACATTATTTATAGCACAAAATATTAGGGTTGGGTTGCTGCTAGTTACATCTAGAGATGGGATATTAATGAAACATGTATTGGCTCATAATTATTCTGTTTGGCTTACGAGTCCTCCTAAGCCTCTTCAGAAATTATTAATACCGCAATATTTGTTTCCAATTGCAAAAAAAGCTCTTTAAATGGGATTTACTGGCCTAGGTAGTAAAGGACAGTAAAGGACCACAGTAATATAATACATTAATGTTGTTATTATATCCGGTCAAACCAGCTCTTAAAAACTGTCCTTGACTGAGAACTGTGGAAGTGCTTCAGAGATTAAATAATCTTAGACTACTAGAATACATGTGGGAGTTTTTATGGCTCACAGTTTATGGAAGGATTGGGGTTAGAGGTAATGCTAAGCATAAAGCCTTAAATGAAATAACTTGCCCCTTTTTAGAGTGCGTGGCTCAGGAAGAAACAGCAGAGCATTTTTTATTTTTTTGTACATATGCCAGGTCTCTTTAGAAATTCCTAGCTTTCAAATAGACTATGAGATGGTTATTGTATTTGGATTATGACACACTGGTTTTGGGTCACTCTCCTCAGTTAGGAAAGATTTATAATATAGAGACTTTGAAAATTTCTTGCTGTTGTTTAATATATTATTTATGGCAGGCTAGGTGCCAATGGGTTTTGTATCAAAAACTGATGTCTTTTGATACAGTAGGATTATTGATTCAAGGGGCAATGGACAGAATTTTCCTTAAAGATTTAGGGTTTTCAACCACTAGGAAGGTGACGAATTGGTGGAGAGGATTCACAAGGTTTATAAAATATAAATAGTAAAAGATAGTATTAATTATGTTGTATTCGGGGGGAGACGTAGGTTTATAAGGGTATGATTATGCTCTCATTTGTTATGTATGCTTATAATACTTACTTTGATTATGTTATTCTTTTCTGTATGACTCTAATACTTAATTTTTTTTTTCTCCCTTTCCCTTTAATTTGGGTCTGAGTGTGTGTGAGGTAACCTTAATGTAATCATTTGCTTTTGATGTTATATTAATAAACAATTCCCCTACTCTTTTCGATAACTGCCATGGGATCTTTAACATCCACCTGAACTACCACCAATCCAGGCAGATGGGACCTCGGTTTAACGTCTCATCCAAAAGACAGCACCTCAGGAGTGCAGCACCCCTCTCATGCTGCACTACAGTGTCAGTACTGAGATATTATCCCAAGTGCCAGATGTGGGAACTGAACCCACAGCCCTCTGACCTCCCAGCCTCAGAGGCAAGTGTGCTACCTACTGAGCCACTGACACTGTCATAGTATAGTATAGTATAGTATAGTACAGTATAGTATAGTATAGTATAGAGACAAAATGTAATTTGGGTAATGGTGACTCTTAACACTATAGAAAATAACTCCCTTGAAGGTGCCTATATGTTTAAAACCAATAATAGAAGCAGGGAGTCCACAAGCATTCTTCTGCATGAAAAAAACACTTTGCAAGTGTGAAATTTCTTCTCCTTTAATATAATTTCAGCCCCTATGTTTCGCTCCTATGAGCTTGTTCATGGGGATTTTTTCATTCTGTTTTAAAACAAAATACAAATAAACTTATAAATTTCTTCAATTTCTCAATTCCATACAATATACTCTATATGACAATTATTTTAACATTATGTTTATGTACTGTTTATCTACCTGAATAATTCTCAATATGTGCACTTGATTCAAACAATTCAAAAAGCTTTTGTCCTCTTCCATAGTATAGTATAGCCCTAACTCCCAATAAAATAATCATAGAGTCCATGCACTGGCATGGAGATGTAGCTTATTAGACCACTCAACACAGCAAAAATTAGATAACGAACGGTACAGTAACATTCTGGCCAAATTGGATTTCATGTAAAAATTATAAAAATCTATCATGATTTAGGAGCAGGGTGTTTTAAATTTGTAAAGTCTGGCCAATTGCTAATGTCACAGTAATAAAACTATCACGTACTGTCATGGTGCTCTTACAAATCATGTTGGATTAACTGAATTATGAGCTTCTGTTTACACTAGCCAGATTTTTTCGTAGCGTCATCTTGATGGGGTAGACAAAAAGCAAGAAGACAAAAAGATACTCAATCATCAATGAATGGCAATTGCTGCTTGAACATTTCAACTGTGCATAAGCTCGCTGTCATCACTGAAAGCAAAATGACTGTCCAGGGTTTTGTGCTGCGTTTTTGGGTTAAATTGCATCACATTATTATGTAGTGTGAGTGTCTATACTCTGCCATGTATTTCAGACAGACTTTCTGTTTTTTGCTGCTTGTGAAATGAATATCAACTGTGATGAGATTGCTGTCAGTCAGTGCTGCAAAAGCACTTTGAATAAAATGTATGTAATGCCTGACTGCTATATTCATTCTGTGCATCACGCTTTCTGTACATGCACAGAATAAAGTGGAAGTTCAACACCTTACCTACAAGGTAAAGAGGAAAAAAATACAGAAAAATAAATGAATGGAGAATTTTTAGAACTTGTTTTTGCCTTTTATTACCTTTTATTTAGTTAGACAAGGATGTACTGATGGTTGGTGACATTTTCTAGCAGGTATACAAAAAAAGGGGGTGGCATACCATTTTCTGGGACAGAATACAGAATCTGGGGAACTGGTGATCCGTGTGGTACACCACTTTTTAAAATTAATTTCTAGCCCTGTGCCCCTAGTTGTTCTTCCTCCATCCCCCCTTGCCATCTCCTATACCCCCTCAGCCAGGATGTCTACCATACTCATCTGCCCTGCCACTTAGACTCCTCCCTAACCTCCACAGTTCCTCCCTCAAACTAGCCAGTTGTCTACAGACCATACACCCACCCATCCTCCAAGCCCAGTCCAGGATCATAGCAGACCCACACCCTGTACACCCCACCACCCTTCCAAAGATGCCCGCCCTATCGACATGTGACATCTGCCCCATTTTGGCTCCATCTTATGTTATGGGCTCTTACTCCCAGGTTCTGTACCCTACTACAACTGTTAGGCCCCTATTTACTCAAATTCCTGTCCCCCTACTGGCTCCTTGTCGACCAGGGTAATTCAGTCTCAAATCTCATCCTTTAGATACTGTATTACTGTAGCAATCCTAAAGCCTTCTTGTCCATTTTTCACCCCTCAGCTACCATACTTTTTGTTCTCAGCTGTCATATAGTTTCACTTAGCTCAGTTAGAAATCCTATTGCATTCCAAGTATTACTCATCTCAGTTAGAGAAATAAACAGAACAACTAAATCTGTATTATTACAGCACTCCTCAAAGTATCCAATCATTGCTTTGTCTCCACCCCAGAGACCCTCCTGTAATATAGGACCATAGAGCGCCCTAGGCGGGAGGGTGGGCAACTCTAAAGTCCTGGCAGAGCTCCGTTGAGCTCGCTCACTGCCCCATTTCTCACTCGCTCATTCTGTTTCTCCCAGCGCTGCAGGCTGCCCTTTTGTACTGGGCTTCTGCCTGTGTTGGCACCTTTTTCTGTCCACGAAGAAGTTCACAGGTGTCCCAACAGAGCTCCATTGAGCTCTCTCACTCCCCCTCTCTCACTTGCTTGTTATGTTTCTCCCAGTCTTGCAGGACACCCTTTTGTACTGGGCTCCTTCCTGCATTGGTGCCCTTTTCTGCCCACAAAGAAATCTGAAGCAGTCTCGACAGAGCTCCATTGAGCTCGTTCACTCCCCCTCTCTCACTTGCTCATTGTGTTTCTCCCAGTGCTGCAGGCTGCCCTTTTGTACTGGGCTCCTGCCTGCACTGGTGCCTTTTTCTGCCCACAAAGAAATCCGCAGCAGTCCCAACAGAGTTCTGTTAAGCTCGCTCACTCCCCCTCTCTCATTCGCTTGTTCTGTTTCTCCCGGTCTTGCAGGCTCCCCTTTTGTACTGGGCTCCTGCCTGCATTGGTGCCTTTTTCTGCCCACAAAGAAATCTGCAGCAGTCCCGACAGAGCTCCGTTGAGCTTGCTCACTCCCCCTCTCTCACTCACTTGATCTTAATCTGTCCCAAACACTGATTTCCCACAGCGACCGCGCTATTCTGCACTGGAAGTGTGAAAACACATTTCAGCCAGGATATGAAAAATGACATCTGTACTGTTCATAAGGAGGTGTGGAAAAATGCCTGTGTTGAAAATCTGGCATGAAAATATTACAAATTTGCAAAGTTACAAAGGTGCGTGGAAACTGGGCAAAGCACATTTATAGCACAGTCATTTTATGGACTTTTGTCACCAAATTTTCAACATAGGTATTTTAGAACCTCTGCTCATGAACAGCGTCAGTGTCATTTTCTCAGTCTATCTCAAAAACTGATTTCCCACAGTGACCACACTATTCTGCGCCGAAAGTGCAAAAACACATTTTGGCCAGGATGTATAAAATGACAGCTGTACTGTTCATGAGGAGGTGAGGAAAAATGCCAATTTTTAAAATCTGGACTGAAAATATTATAAATTCATGAAGTTATGAGCGTGCATGGAAACTACACAATGCACGCTCGTAAAATAGTCATTCTTTGGATTTTTTTCACCAAATTTGCAACATAGGCCTTTTGAGAGCCCACCTCATGAACAGTGGCACTGTCATTTCATTACTCAGTCCCAAAAGGTGATTCCGTGCAGTGACCTGAAAATCACCTTTTGGGACCGAATAATGCAGTGACAGTGACTGAATTCATGAGGAGGGGTCTCAAGAACCCCATGTTGAAAATTTGGTACCAAAATTCTCAAAAATGCCTGAGATATGCACCAAAGTTGAAAAAAAAACCTATTTATGCCATTATATAGCTTACCGACATTTCTTCAGTTCGTGGTTGGCTTTGAAGAGTGCAGACGTGTTCCCGGTCCACCGAAGATCATCGCGCTGGGCTCTGGAGGCACGTATGAGGTGGGGGGTGTGGGGAGGGGGGTGCGCAGAGGGTGGGCACGGGTTGGGTGAGGGGCCACTGAACTCTACAAGGGACCGTTTTCTATTTTACTGGTGTTCAAAAAAAAAAAAAAACATTGTAGGACTTTTCTTTTTTTCAGGGACTTTGGCATGCTGGGGTGGGCTCCCAGCGTGCCACCTGAGTGTTTTTCTGGGAGGCTGTAGCTGACGGGAGATTGGGCATCCCAGTTGGCACATACCAGTGGGGGGAGAGCTGAGGGAGATTGGACACCCCTTGGCACACAGCAAACTGGGGGGGCATTATGCCAATGGGGAGTGGGCTCCCCCGTCGGCAAATTGAACTGGGAGGACTGAAGCTGATGGGGATTGGCGCCCTCGTCGGCAAAGAAAGACTGTTGGGGGCAAATGCTGCTGAGGGGGATTGGGCAGCACCTCGGTACACAACAAATGGGGGAAGGGGGCTACAGTGTGCTGGTGGGGAGTGGGCTCCCCCGTCGGCAAATGTCCTGAGTTGGGGTGGCATATGGATGGCAAGATACCACCCTGCAATGACGGGTCGCTCCCTCATTGCAGCAAAATGGCTGACGCTGCAATGATGAGGCGGCCCCTGATTGCAGCGGCAAAAACATTTTAACTTGGTGGCACTTCTGCAGAACCAGTGTCATCAAGACACTGGGCCTGCATTGGTCCACCTGTGCCAAGCCCCCAAATGCAGTGCCCCCGTTGGCTGCCAGAGTGCTGCACCTCCACAACCCACTTCTCTCCTAAGCTGCAGCAAAATGTTTCTTGCACATGCGCAAGCAAACGTAAAAAGGGCAGTGCCATATGTAGAATGCATGAACAATGTCAAAAAGCTGATCATTTCCAGTTTTTTCAGTTTGTACAACTCTCACTAATGAATGTATTCTAAAGGACAAAAACCAAGTGCAAGGTCTCCTGGGCATACAGAACTTTTGGGAGGTGAGCTGTTTAATAAAATCTCATCAATAGGCACTACATTCTGCGAGACATGTCACTACTCAGACCTCACCACATCAACGCACACAATCTGAACATAACAATAATGTTTCAAATCTGTACAAAAGAAAGCACACAATAAAAATAGGTAGAAGCTATTGCTTGTCATCAAGGAAGTGTAAACAGTGTCCCGCAATGGTCAAAGCAAATAGCAATGGAGCATGATATTCAGTGGGTGACCTATTGTGTGATTCAGCTGGGCCACCAGATGCCCAAGTCACAGTTTATTCCAGTTGCATGGAGAATGGAGAGGAGTCTTCTGTTCCTATAGTTAGCATGCTAACAGGCAGATCCAGCTGGCTTCTCCCAAAAATTGTATTTTGCGATAGCTGGTGGAGGGGGTTATGTTGAAAGCACCCCTAAGCTGGGCCACAAGAGTCACTTAACTAATTCTCAAACTCCTTTTTATGGTTGCATTGTGAGAGCTATGCTGACATGGGGAGAAAGAGAAAAAGGGGGCTCTGGAATGGTGTGACCAGATACCAAATGTATCATATTTTGTTTTCTCCGTGCTCTGCCCACCCCAGTGGAGTTGAAGCACATATTGTATGCATGAGTCAGTGCACTTTCTCTCTCTGTCTTTACCCCTATCTCACACTTCCTCCCCCAGTGTAAAAAAAAAAAAAAAACTTTCCCACTCCATCACTCTACATGCTCTTCACCCTCCATTCCCAGCCCCGGCAGTGACACCACATAAAGAAGATCCCACCCATGTAAAATGTCCCAACCCCCTCTCAATCACTGCCCCATCCCGGCTTCACATTCAAAAGATCCCACCCTCTGTGAAACATTCTGCTCCCTCCCAATTGCTGCTGAAACAACGGTTGGCAGTATCATGGTGTTTCCCCGATTGGGCGCTTCCTCTGTGACTCTCCCTCTCGCTCTCAGTCCCCCCACATACACATTTCTTTTTCCACCTTTGAAACTCTCCAGAGTCTGTCTGCTCCTGACCCCACTGCCTGCCATTCGATTTCTGTCATTGACCCCCCACACACACTTCTTTTTTTTCATATGCATTTCTCCTGGCTCTGTCTGCTCCCGACCCCACTAACTGCCATTCCATTTCTGTGGTCAACCCCTCTTCCCTCCTTGATTGAGGTGTCTCCCCGATCAGGTGCTTCCTCTGTTTGTACCTCTCTCTGTCTGTCCCTGCACCCCCCACACACACACATTTTGTTTCTCTCTGAAGCTCTCCTGGTTCCACCCGCTTCCGATCCTGCTGCATGCTGTTCTATGTCTGCAGTTACCCCCCTCCCTTCTCCAATCAGGCCCTTTCTCTATCTCTCCCGGTCTGCTCACCACCCTTGCACTTCTTTTTTTTCCCTCTGCAACTCTGCTGGTCCCATCCACTCCTAACCCTGCTGCCTACAATTCTAATTCTGCAGTCAACCCTTATTTGAGAAAATACATAGATATGCTATCCTGCCTAAATTGTTATTATTTGTACCAATAACCACATGCTAAATAATTACTGTTAATCCTTGATAATCAAACTTATAAAGAGAAAACATAAATTATTACACATCAGAGTTACCAAGGTTCCTAGACATGTGGAGAAGAATTTTCTGCAGTGAGACAGTTGCACGTTTGTAGTAGTTGTTCTGCTTGTGGCTGTTTGAACAAATACCTGCTATTCAGGCAGGCTCCTAAATATAAAATTGACTAGGTTGTTTCAATGTAAATATTTTTAGTGTTGCTCTCTAACTTTAGGGTGAGCTGGATTTCTCCCTCAAATGAATAATAGTAGCAGGTTCCAGCATTCTTGTTGCAGTAGACAGATAGATACAGACAGAGACAGACAGACAGACACACACACACACATTTAAAATCTGATGGCATAATGCTGTTTGTTCCCTTTTACTGTACAGATGAACACTACTTATGAGTTTTTAAGAGGCAACTGAGGCCAATTTTTATTCATTAGATTTCTATTTTTAATTATTTGTTTTTAAATCATAACTAATGTTTTACTGAATATTATGCTATTACTTTGCACAGCACTATTGTCACTTTGTTTAGCACGGCAACGTATTAATTCTGATGACTCTTGAACCCTTTTCATGGCTGCATAGCGAGAGCTTTGGTGGTGTGTTTCTGATGTGGGGGGAGAAAGATAAAGCGGGCTCTGGAAGGGCATGATGAGATACTGAACTCAACAGATTATGTTTGCTCCACGCTGTGTCCCCCAGTGGAGTTGAAGCACATATCATACGCAACAATCAGTGTGCTTTCGCTGTCCCTTTCCCGTCTTGCGCCTCCTCCTACCAGTATAAAAAAAACTCCTGGTCTCTCCCTCTGCGTGCTCTTCACCGCTGCCTACTCCCTTCCCAGCCACTGCAGAGGGTCCACCTAAAAAAAGATTACGCCCCTTGCAAAATGTCCTACCCCCTCCCAATCACTGCCCCATCCTGGATCCACACACAAAAGATTGCACATGCTGCGAAACATCCTGCCCCCACTCCCGATCACTGCTGAAACAATTGATGGCAGGATCAAGGTATCTTCACAATCAAGCACTTATTCTGGGCCACTCTCTCTCTGTCCGCAGTCAGTCCCCACCCCCCACCCCCAATTTACGCACATTGTTTTTTCCCTCTGCAGCTCTCCCAGTTCTGTCTGCTCCCAGCCCTGTTGCTTAGCGTTCTATTTCTGTGGTAGACCCCTCCCCTCCCTTATCACAGTATCTCTCTGATTGAGTGTTTCCTCTGTGTGTCTCTCTCTCACTTTCTCTTGGTCTGTCTCCCTACCCCCACTCCCTACACACACTCACACACTTCTCTTTTTTCCTCCACAGCTCTCCCAGTTCTGTCAGTTCCTGACCCTACTGTCTGCCATTTTATTCCTGCTGTCTACCCCCTCCCCTCCACTCCCTGATTACAATGTCTCCCCAATCAAGCATTTCCTCTATGTGTGTGTGTGTGTGTGTGTCTCTCTCTCTCTTTTTTGCTTGATCTGTTCCCCATACCCCACACACTCCTTTTCTTCCCTCTGCAGCTCTCCTGGTTCCATTTGCTCTCAACCCTGTTGCCTGCCATTCTATTTCTGTGGTCAACCCAACCCCCTATCACAGTGTTCTGTGGTTCTTCAGTCACAGTGCTCAGCATCTCCAGCTTGCCCCATCCCGATCGTGGTGTGCAGTGCCTCCCACGCCATCTCCTTATCGGGTTCTCCATATCTCTCTCCTGGTCAGTTCTCCACCCTCTACACTTCTTTTCTTCCATCTACAGCTCTCCTTGTTCCATGTGCTCCAGACCCCACTGCCTGCCATTCTGTTTCAGGGGTCTACCCCCCATCATAGTGTTCTGTGGTGACCCCTATCATCAGCCAAATAAAGGTTTCTTCCACCTAAGAGCCAAAGTTTTCTAAAAGGAAGTAATATATGGGCATTGAAAAAACAGGTGTTCCATTGTTTCTAGTTGCAAATGACACCTTTGTCTATCTTTGAGACTTTTATACTTGTGATGATACCGTACATTTAGCTTTCCATGGCAGCATAACCACATAATGTCCCACCACTTCTGTAAAAGTCTCTGATCCTGTAACTGACCTACCAACCCATGTTCAGCAATTCTCAGAACATAGTCATACAGTGATGTCTCTGTAAAGACAGATGGTCAAATAGATTCATGATTTTTTTAATCATGTTGTACTGTATAACAGTGCTTTTTAACTTTCGTTTGATTCTTTTAAAACAGTCAATCAAGGAACCCAACACCTGAACTGGAATCCTTCTAAGTTATATTATAGTATTTTTAATTCACTGATCAAACAAAATTTTATACCTGTATTGCAAATAAGGAACCTGAGTTTTTTTGTTCCCATGAAAGGACAAGTTGAAAATTTCTCTCCACAAAATTACAAAAGGAAAGCATACTGGGTTAATCATTGCTAATCCTCCCTTCTTAACTAGATATGATGTCTTGTTTCATTTTACAGGATTTAAGTGATTTCCCCAAAGAAGTTTAAAAAAAAAAAACCAACTCTATAGACTCTTGTTTCCAGATTCATAGGTAATGCATATACCACACACATATAGAAAGATTGGAAGAATAGAGGTTTTACATAAAAAGATAGGCTTTTTCTTTGACATAGGCCATTTTTTCCATTTCTCTACATTAGATTCTGCAAGGTGTATTTTGCTTAATCAGTTCCTTTCTGCCATGTTTCCATTACCAAGTTATATACCTAGTATTTTTAAAGGCCCCTTCTATATCATAATCCTTCCCTCTTCTCTCAGTTTGACCCTTTCTGAACCTACAATCATCCCAGTACTTTTTTTAATATTTAACCTAGAGCCTGACAATTCTCCAAAGTTTTTTAAACAGCTGATAGCTCTTTCCACTGAGGTTACATCGGGAACCAAGAGGCACAAATCATCAGCATAAGCTACAGTTTTCTGAGGAAGGAGACCCAACTTGGCATGTCATATCTCTATTTTTTGAGAATGTTGTATTTTATGCAAAACTAGATCTAAACCAAAAATATAAAATAGAGGTGGAAGAGGGTAGCCTGGATGTACCCCTTCTGGACCCTCACTGCCTCTCCCAGCCATCCATTTACCATAGAAATTGCAGTGGATACCCTGCAAGGTTTCTCTAACCATTCCACAAAGAGTGAAGGAAACCCGTATTTCCATGATATCCTAAATAAGTACTTATGAAATATCAAATCAAAAGCCTTTTCTTGACCTAATGCAAGGAGAAGACCATCTTTCTCTTCTGTTTGACAAGTTTCCATGAATTATCTAACCACCATCACTGATTTGCCTGCCTGGTATATAACAAAACTGCTTCAAATTAATATGTGAACAAGCTACTGCAGTCTTTCTCTTTCCCAATATTTTCATTAAAATCTTCCAGTTTGTATCCAAGAGGCTTATTGGATGCCAATTGTGTAAATTTTCTTTTGACCCTTTTTATGTAGAAAAATTAATATACCTTTTTTTATTGTGCTTTTACATTTTAATTCAGTACTGTATTAAAGACAGCTACATGCCCCGGTAACAGATGTGGTACCATTTCCTTATATATTTCTCCAGAAAGTCCATCCTCTCCTGGGGCTACCCCTGTATTTGAGGCAGCATTAGCTTCCTTAATTTTGTTCTGCAGTAATATCTTTAACCAATTGATCTTGTTCTGATTTTATTGTAGTTGGTAGTCGTACCTCTCCTAAAATGGAATCTACTTTACCTTTTGCTTTCTCCACTGTCCAGAGTTGGAGATGGTAAACTGATGCACTATTTCCATGTGGTCAGAAGTTGTCTGACTTGTGTCATCTTTAAAGATCTAAACTATCAATTGTTCCCTCGATTTTTGCATTTTTCAAATAGATTAACGTGACTCGGTTTCCCTTGAGTACCAAATTTTTGTTCAAGCAACAAAGATGTTGCTCTGTTATATTGTAGGATTTTCATTTCTAACTTGGTTCATTGCATTTGGGGACCAAAATTCCCCCTACAGTCCTGTGTCAGGTAAAACGTTTTGTAATTGGGATCATAAGGAGAGATATTTTATATATTTAAACTGTATTTTCTGAGTAGATTGGGACTGGAAAAAAAATTTTAAATCTTTTTTTGTATCCTCCTACCAGGTGATTAGATTTTCATAAATCTCAAACGCTGACTGTCTAGCTACCAAAAGGTTCTGGAATTGTTTACACATTTTTGGATGATCCAATAAAGAAGTGTTGAGCCTCCAGATTGTGGGTTTCTTTGGAATATTTACTGGTTGTCCAGTATGTACCCATATCATTCTATGGTCTGAGGTCTCCAATGGTGTGGAATATACCTTCTCCATTTGGAGGCAAGGTGACAAAAACCAAAAATTAATACATGTAGAGAGGTTCCCTTTAAAAAAAGGTATGATCAGGTCTGCTCTGGCTTGCAGTAAATGTATCCTTTATATCTGCTGTATTTACCTTATTTTTAAGAAATGCTACAGCAGAGAAAATTCTGTTTTACCACCTCTATCCAAAAATGTAAGGCCACAGTTAAAGTCTCCACCTAAAAGAATCCTTTTAGTGGTGTATAAAAAAGGTTGTATTGCTTGAAATATCTCTACACAGGCTGTCTTTGCGTGTAGCACATACACATTTATTAATCTAAGGTTTGTTTGGAAGAGGAGCTATCTAAAATTAGTACTCTCTCTGGAACCAAATCAATTAACCTTTGTAGCTTTAAAGCCTCTGATCTAAAGAGAATCCCTATTCCTGTACAGGTATCCATCCCTAGTGACCAAAAGGATAGACCATACTGCCCAAAATTTCTCCACTCTAGCGAGCTCCTTAACTGTATGTTGTCAGCCATTTTCTATAAAGACAATGTCACTATTCAATGAGCTTAAAGTAGCAAAAGTTGAAAGTAATTTTTTCTGACTCTTTATACTATTCACGTTAGCCAAAGTATCCACAAATTTAAAAATCCCATGAGCAAGACAAAAAAGTACTAAAAGCTTAACACCATTCATGTGGCTTACTAGCCCTAAAACTTTTCCTTTCTTTAATTTTCCTCTTCTGTTGTGGTCCCAGAATCTGCTGATTGAACCTCCGTTCCTGATTATAGGTGAAGTTGGGATGAAATGATCAAAGATCTATCTGAGTCTTCCTCTGAATCCCCCCAGTTGGAAGGGACAGACAATAGGTTAAACTTATTTGTGGTGGGGACATCTGTCTTAAAAATTTAGCTTTTGTTGGGCCCTTACCTGCCTTCCTTCTTGTTACTATCTGAAAATGAGCAGTTTCTGGAATTGATGGAGGGGGCATTTCATTAGGCTTTGAAGCCAATTGTGAGGTAGTCTGCTGAACTGTATCTTCTTGTGGAGGATGGGAAGGGGTTTCAATCTGTGGTAAAGGTTCTAGGACCATAGAATCTGAGGCCATTGAATTATTGACTATATGTACTGAAGAGATTGTGGGCCTCTGTGTTCCCTGGCTTTCCCGAATCACCTCTTCCTCATTCTGGGTCCTTTCTTTGTGTTGGTCAGGAGGAGTCTGCTTAGCCTGAGAGGGTTCTAGTGCAGGACAACGTCTAGTTCAGCTCTTTTGAGTCATATTAAGATAAAAATCTTGTTCAGCCTGATCCATTACATCATTTTTATTTTGTGAGGCCCATGGGCAGTTCTTAAAAGAATGCCCCATTTCTTCACATAGATTACACCTAACAAAACTCTTACAACAGAAGCTTGCATGAAACATAGAAACATAGAAACATAGAAGTTGACGGCAGATAAGGACCGCAAGGCCCATCCAGTCTGCCCATTTCTTTTTCTACCTTATAAATGTGCCATCGGCCTTTGCTCTGTCAGTGACCTATCTATTCATAGTCATTTGTATTGCTCACTTATGCCTATCCCATGCCTGTTTGAAGCCCTGCACTGTATTCTAGCCACCACTTCTTGTAGTAGCTTATTCCATGCATCTACCACCCTTTCTGTGAAAATAATTTCCTCACATTCCCCCTTAATCGGCCTCCCTCTAATCTCATGCTGTGTCCTCTCTTGTCCTGCTATTTTTCTTATATTTAAACATGTTTGACTCTTTCACCTTGTTTGTGCCTTAAGATGTTTAAATGTCTCGATCATATCACTCTCTCCCTCCTTTGCTCAAGGGTATGCATATTGATCTCCGTTAATCTGTCCTCATATGTCTTCTGATGCAGTCCCTGCACCATTTTGGATTTGCCCTTCTCTGGACTGCCTCAGTTTGGTTAATGTCCTTGTGGAGGTGTGGCCTCAATACTGCGCAGTACTCAGATGGGGCCTAACCAATGTCTTGTACAGAAGATTATTACCTCCCTCATCGACTTGTGATACCCTACTAATACACTAACACCCTCTAGCCTTACCTACTGCTTTAGAGGTCTGCTTGGATGATTTTAGGTCATCAGTGATGATGATGCCCAAGTCTCTTTCTTCCTTTATGACTGCCAGCAACTCCTCCCAGCCTATAAGTGGCTTCAGGGTTTTCTCTTCCCTATGTGCATGATTTTGCACTTCTTTGCATTAAATCCCAGTTGCCACTCTTCTGACCATTTTGCTAGTTTATCCAGATCTCTTCTCATTCTGCCCACCCATCTGGATCATCTACTCTGTACAGATCTTGTGTCATCTGCAAACAGACAAGCCTTACCCTCTAGTCCATCTGCGGGTCACTAATGAAGATGTTGAATAGGACTGGCCCCAGGACTGATCCTAAAGGTACCCACTTGTGACTTGCATCTCTTCTGACTGTATACCATTTACCACCACTCTCTGTTTTCTGCCAGTCAACCAGTTTGCCACCCAGTTGACCAACTTCTGACCCACTCCGAGCCTACCTAGCTTGTTTATCAATCTTCTATATGGAACAGTGTCAAAAGCTTTGCTGAAGTCAAGGTAGGTGACATCAACTGCTCCCCCTTGGTCCACCACTCTGGTTACCCAGTCAAAGAAATCTATGAGATTAGTTTGACAGGACCTTCCTTTGTAAACCCATGCTGTCTTGGATCCTGTGCCCTGGATTCCAGGTGTTGCACTATCCTTTCCTTAAGGAGTGCCTCCATAATCTTGCCCACTACTGAGGTAAGACTGACTGGTCTGTAGTTCCCCGCCTCCTCCTTGCTACCACTCTTGTGGAGCGGGATCACATGAGCCCTTCTCCAGTCTTCTGGGACCTCTTCTGTGCTCAGAGACTCACTAAACAATTCTGCTAATGGCTCTGCTAGTTCCTCCTTTAGCTCCTTAAGTACCCTGGGATGTATGCCATCAGGTCCCATTGCCTTATCCACCCTGAGCTTAGCAAGCTCTTGTAGGACCCTTTCTTTTGTGAGGGAGTGAGTGCTCACCTCCTCCCCTGTGTCCATGATGCTGAGCTGTGGGCCCTGCCCTACCTTCTC